>OZ010795.1:365190243-366457743 GCA_963932465.1 Maratus speciosus | reverse complement strand
AGAATAATTTCAAAATCTATTGTTCCCAAAATGAAGCAAAAAGATGAGGGGTTGTATCCATATATCCATTGATTAGTGCCAATATAGCATACACAATATTGCACGTGCTACGGTATTTGGATACAGCCCCTCATCTTTTTGCTTCCGTTTAGGAATAACGGATTTTGAGCTTCTTCTATAAACGATTATTATCAGACTTTTCAAACTATGTTTTTGAGCGTTTTACAAAAGTTGCTCTATGCATTGAGCTAACACATTATGAAAATTATATTTTGATTATGTTTTTTGCATGCGCAGTTAATTATTATTTAGTAAAACTGCTCATTTTTCATACAATTTTTATTATTTTTTCATTCTGATTGCAGGGCATTGTGTACAATGTTGTTTGTCAAATTTTCTGAAAAGAACCTTTTTTTCTATTAAGAACTCTGCAAATTATAAGCTAAAAACTTGGCGAAATTTGGGACTGTTTTTATAAAAACCTTAATTTCTCTACGAGTATACATGCTATCCTCATAAAAATGAACACAGTATATTACAATAAGCCACTTATTAATAATCTCGACTTTGAATGCTTTTGCTACATTAGTTTTTACAGGGTTATCCAAAAGATATTCGCTCTTTTTCAATATGTTGACGGCCCCCTATGGGGTTTCGCGAAAAAATCTTCACCGAAATATATGACTTATACTATACTGTTTACACACCTGCAGTTTCAGGTTAATTCGATACGTATTTTTCTAGATGTTTGACAAAACGTCTAAAATTGCAAGTGACCGGTCGCCTTTGGCCATATAGTGTATAAGGTGGCCATAATTAAACTGACAGTACTGAGATTGTTCTGTAGCGCAATCTAATTGAGAGAATGATAAAATTTTATGGGAAGATTAAATAAGGCGGAAGGCGAAGGATTCCGCGAAAAAAAAAATTAATCCCAAAGTCCACCTCTAAGGTATAATGTAGCGCTGTGTATTAGAAGAGAGAGTTTAAAAATATGCAGAATCAATACTGAAATAAAATTACTTTTTATTTATCGCATTTAATGATTTAATTCAATCACAATATGGCAACACTTTTTAAAAAGCTAAAACTTTATATAAACTCTGATAAAGTTTCTTTATCTGCAATTTCACTTACTGAGTCTCAAAGAAAGCAGCAGTAGAAGAAGAAAGAAGAAGCTATTTATTCAAATTTCACGTTACTTCCTTTGGAACCGTGTTTATTATATTTTTGGGATTTTAAAGAAAATATGTTACTTTTAGAAACCAGTTGATTGTAAGTTATGCGCAATAATGTCTACTGCTTTAGTTTGTGTGCGTTATTTGTCAAAATTTTTACCTCAACCAGTACAACGCGTCAGCTGCTCTTCGTGATTTTAGAACGCGCAAAAAAATGCGTAAATGTAATGGTCCTTTGTCAGTTAATGTTTAAAAGCGATAATTGCGAAATTTGAGAAAACAGATTCTCTGAAGTTCAGTCAGACAGAGGATGAAAACTCGTACCACAGGATACAATCGAAGAAGTTGCAACGGTGATTGTCGACACACCACAAGACAATATTTCTGCCTCTTGCAGCGCTCATGGGGTAGCTCGGAATCTGGATATGCCTTATAGTTCGTTATGGAATGTGTTAAGAAAGATTATGCACTTCTATCCGTAGAAGATCAGCCGTGTACAAGAGCTACGTCGCATCGACCATGATAAGTATTGACATTTGCTCTCACCTTTCTTACCAGAATGGAGGTGGACGATACTTGGTCGTGAAAAATCTTATGGAGAAACGAGGGCCCACTTTTACCTGAATGGAACTGTAAATACCGTCAACCGGGGCTACTTTGGGCCACTTTTTCCTGGTTCCACTCGCATTTCCATTATTAAAAAATATTATATGTGATTTTTCAACGTTGAAATGGAATTGTAAACAATTAACATGAAACAATGAAGCAAACTGTATGGATATAAAAAGGAAATTTCTTTATTTTTACTTATCGATCATACGTAGTATAGTGTAAGTCTTGCAATCGCTTTAAAAATCGAAATTTTTTTTTGACGGATTTACACGTTTCAGACACTGAGATTCAGAAAAATATTTTTAGAAAATAAATTTTGGTGTCCGTCTGGGTGCGTATTGGTCTGTGTGTCTGTAATTGCTCTATCTTCCGAACAAATTGAGATAGAGACTTGAAATTTGGTGTGTACTTAGGAAGTAATAATGGAAAGAAGCCTATGGAATATCAGTAACCTCGATTATCCGGAACTATTTTTTCGGACTCTCGAAATATTCGTTCTGATAAAAGTTATACAAAAATTTTCGAAATTGTTTATTTGAAGGAGTGAATATAAAAGACAATAAAAAAACATAAATTTAGCATCAAGAATGAAGCCGATAGGATAATTAGTTGCCGAGATATTTGTGATCATATTTTTCCCACTCTTCGATTTTTCATGTTCCTGTATTTCATTTAAATTTCAACTCAAAAATATATTTTAATTGGAAATGAGACGCTTAATCCGACGCAGTAAACTATTAGTTAATATGATTATAATTTTTCGAGTTATAAGGATGTTTGTTTTAGGCAATTCGGTACTACTCGATTATCCAGTCGACCAAAATACTATCGCCAAACTATAAGCCTAAATGCCAATAATGGCTCGTAAATGTCAAGTATTTAATGCATACCGTACCTATAATGGGGGTTACCATATGAGGGACCCTGTTCTGTCGCGAAATGCCGCTAAGTTTGTCGCCAACTTGGCGATCAAAATGAGTCGTTAAAAGTGACGCCAAATTGGCGGTATCTCTAATATTTCGCCAAATTCCCATAGACTTCCATTGTAAACCAATGGTATTTATTTGCTTACAGAAAATCAACAAATTAAGATATTTTAATGCAACAATAAGTAATATTAGCTTAAGGGATTATATTAATTATATTTAAGGGAATCCAAGTAAATTAAATTATGAATAAAAGTAACATGATGCAATGCTTAGAATGTATCACATGTTTTATTTGCATATTTTATATTATGTATATCCCTGATGGGTAAGTATTACGGTGGACCCCAACGTCTAGTTTTATTTCTTAACTATTTTTAAAGTTTTGGAACAAAGTAGCCCGTGCTGGGGGCTTCTTTGGTCCATTCACTTAATTTCATATAAAATGAATACATTTGATATGTAAATGAATACATTTTTATTGAAACCCCCTTGCAATAGTATTTACTAATAAAATAACACTTAAATTAACACTGCAAACTTAATAAACAAATCTTTTTTTAACCTTTAAACACAATAAACCAATTGTTAATATTAAAGAAACGCGAAACAGTTTTCTTCATGTTATCTTCAGCTATTGGAATAAAACAATTAATGTAACATTTGAAAAAAAAATGTTACTTAAAACATGTTTCAAGAGATTTGGTTGTATAAAAGGCATTTCTAAGTAATTGGAGCTATTTTCGGACCAAAAAAGGCCTGGCACAAAGTAGCCCTGAAATACTAGTTTTCATGTTAGCTTTATGAAAACGTAAACATTTCTTGTCAAAATAAAAGGTTAACTTTGGAAAAACTAAGGAAAAACTATGATCACACACGGGTTACAGGTTACTAAAGGCAATATTTTGACACTTACCTTTTTTGTAGCTCTTAACCAGTTTGTTTCCCTACAGAAAGTTTTAAGAGTTAAAATTTACACACAAAAGGAAATTGTTTACAAACACATCCAGTGTTGCCACTAAAAAAACTTAAATTACCACCATACTATTCAAGTACCTTAAAGTAGTGTATAAAATATTTTTCTAGGGCAAAAACTCAAATTGCCTTGTATTGTTTGTTTAGTACAAAGAATAATTTTTTTGTATGGAATTATTTTGCAAGGACCAAAGTGGGACGGTACACAAAACTGCCGTCTTTGGGATAAAAAATCATCAATAGCATTCAAAGAAATTCTCTTACATTCACCAAAGGTAACTGTTGGTTTCACATCAGAAAGATCATAGGTCCATTCTTCTATGAGAACATTACCCCGACAGGACCGGTAACCTGTTCTGTTACTGGAGAGAAATGTCGCCAAATATTAAATAACATTGTTATTCCGGCTCTTCAGCAACGACATTGCCTGGATAAAATCTTTTTCCTCCATGATGGAACCCCTCCACACATCGCTTTGCGGGATAATTATACACAGACGGCTGATATCGAAGATGGCAGCCTTCTAAGATGGCGGCATTCTAAGATGGCCGATACCCAGTTATTTAAGTTTCTATAGCAAGCTGAAAGCATAAATATTAATTAAAATCTGAAATTGAATATTAATTAATTAATAAATAAATACAAAAATTTTTAATTTCAAAGTGGTACTTCCCTTTTTTAATTTAAAAATAAATTTCACAATTATATATAAAAGATAAAAAATATAATAAACATAAAATAAAAACATATAAAATTACTAAATTACAAATTTAGGTACAAACATAGGATTTTTTCATGAAAAAAATCAAGGTTTGTGATTAAATAACTGGATAATTATACCAACTGGAGAATTAATTGCGTGCAGGTCATAAATCACACGCAACACAAACGCAAGGCTCATTTGGGACGCTTTAGGTTGTTGTCTGTCATGGGATTCGAACATGGCACCTTCTCATCGAACCAATGAGAACAACCAGGTTTACTCACAACAACACTATAGGAACTTCCAGAAGAATGGAAAGTTTCTTCTTGCACCGCCACCTCTTCACATCTCCATCTTTTAGTACTATGTTGATGTACTAGTCGAAATATCGCAAGCAAATTGAAGCATCGTAACATCACTTGGGTAATGTATGCTAGATCAGTTGTTGCAAATCTAGAAACATCAGTGCGTTAGATTATGTAAGATCACTAGATGTATATGTTAAAACATCAGGTGCTTGCTGTATGCAAGCTCACTAGTTGTATATGTTCAAACATCAGTTGGTTCGTGTATGGGAGATCCATTAGTTTTAGTGTTTAAACATATTGAAATTTTAAACAATTGATCAGATAAGCAGAAAGCTGAGCGTTATTTCTGATTAAGTATACAGGCATCTTGTAACAAGTTTTGATAATTCAGAATCAAATTTTAGTTAAATTTAAAATTAAATTAAAAAACTGATTACCTATAAAAATCACACTTTTTATAAAGTTAACTTCTTTTTTTATAAATTCTTTCTTTATGATAAATCCTTCTGAATAAAACATTCAGTAATCACATGTATGCTAGTTAATGGGATGAATCCATGCTCTACTCAATCATGATCTTCCTGTACCATTGTTACGTACAATTCGCTTGAATAGCAGGCTTTATAAAAACTGCCTGTAGATACCAGGTGCAGCAGTCATAAATGTCTTGTAATTCGCGGTTACAATGGCTGCTATGGCAGAAATTCACCACAGAAAGAGTCATTAGTCGCTGCTTTCTAATTCCATGGTCACCTCGGTCCCCTAATTTTACCTCATGCGACTTCTGGCTATGAGATTACCTTTAGTCCAAGCTCTATCACGGAGTTGTTCAGGACCTGGATATGTTGAAGGATAACATAACACGGAGTGTATGAGAGATTTCTGCAGACATCTTACTTTCTGCTGCTGTGCACAGAATGCAATATGTGGTCTACAAAAATGGCGGCCACATTGAACCTGATTTGAATGTGCTAAATAAAAGGTAATTTTATTTCAGTATTGATTCTGTGTTTTTTAAAACTCTCTTTTCTATTACACTGCGCCACATATTCCCCTAGCGGTGATTTTTGGAACTATTTTTGGCGGAATCTTTCAGCCTTGTTTAATCTTCTTACAAAATTTGGCGCCATTCTATCTATTAGATCACGCTACAAAACACTCTGAGTACTGTCAGTTCAATTATGGCCACCTTGTACGCGAAAACACTTATTAAGGGGGTCCGGGACACAAAAATCTTAAAATTCTCAAAAAAAAAATATTGGATTAAAATTTTCTTTGTCATTTTCTGCTTAAAATGACGTTTAAATCATGTTTCTATCTTAAATAGAACAGGAAATATTAATTTTTTCGTTTTGATTTGTTTTCAAAATCTACCTTTCAAGCTATGGTTGTCAAGGAAACGACTTCTTGTAAAATTGCGCTTTTCTTCATGATGGTTTTTTTCACCATTTCTCATCTTTAAGTTGTTATAAGTCTAAAACCGTTAACAATAAATGTTTGAAACTTGGAACATATATTTTTCAATTGCTTTACTTTAACTTTGAGCCAGCAAATTTGAAAAAAAATATTTACTTTTGAAAAAATGAATTAAAAAAAAAAAAAAAAAACATCAATTTTTATTAAATTTTTACTTTAAATATTTGAAATTTTTTTTTAATTAATATTTTTTTAAATGCTGGCTCTAAATTAAAAAAATATATATTTCTGTTTATTTAAATGAAAAACAATTTAAATTATATTAATAATATTTCGAGTTATAACGATTTTAAGTTATACTACTTTTTTCATAAATTTTAAATTTAAATTTTTTTTAAAAAGCTATGAGAAGTTTTATCATATGATTTTGTTTACAAATGATATGGTTGACCATCACAAAACAATTCGAAATTTTAACTCAATAAATAAAGATTTTTTGAAAATGTGTCCCGGACCCCCTTAACATTGGATAACGTTAAGTACGTTAATTACGATCTTTTTTATAAAATATTAAAGCACAAATATGAAAATATAAGAATATGTCTATTAGTTTCATCTAAAGATTTCGTTTAATTTTTCCAAACTACTTTTAAAAATATAATCGTCATTGAAGAATTTATTTTAAACAGAAATAATAACACACATATATATACTTTTAATAATAAATAAGACATACATTACTTAAAAATTTTACAAGAGTGATTAAATATTTCTTGCGAATTTCTTCCAAATGAAACGAAAGAAAAAAAAAAGAATTATCTGGTTCAAGTAAACCAAAGTTATAACATCTTCTTCAAATAATATTATTATAAAAGTTATAAAATCTCTTTCAAATAATACTATAAAAGCTATAAAATCGCCTTAAAAACGGTAAATTTACGTAAATAATGCACTTGAATTAAAATTTAATGTAAAGAAAATGTCATCAATGAAAAAGAAAAGCAACGTGCTTCAATGAATACAGAACAAAAAAAAAAAATCTGAAGTCAATTTAAAACAACATAAAAGGTGCGTGCATTATCCGGAAAAATTCCTTCTATGCATAAAACAGAATTTTTGAACTGAAAACCAAGATTTATTCGAATTTATGCTTCATTAAACCAGCATTGCATTCAGAACAAAAATTAACCTGAGATGCATAAATGGGGAAATTTTTTAAACATCATGGCATAGTTTTAAATATTGTGAAAACTGGAATAGTTATAGAACAAATTTCTGAAATTATTATTTTTTTTCTAAAATGTATTACCGAAGTTTCTTATATGAATATGGAAGATTTTAAAATACCTTTGCATAGTTTTAAATATTGTGTATACTGGAATAGTTATAGAATATATTAATTAAATTATTAAATTTTTCCAAAATATATTACCAAAGGTTTCTCGTTAAAAGTATTTCATATATTCCAAGTTGATACCTTAATGAGATTAAAATTTCTGTACGATATTTTCATTCTTTCGAAAAATTATATCTTAAAGTAACATTTAGTGCAGTATGGGCTTAACATAGCTTCTTGAAATATCAAAATTTAAAATGTTTTCCGGGCACTTTGAACGTTGATGCGAAATAATATGATTTCTGAAAAAAAAAAAAAAAAAAAAAAACTTTGTAAATGGCATGTGTATTAATTGCAAGAGCATGCATAGATACAATACCGGTCAAATAAAAACACCGCCTTCTAAAATCCTATTAATAATATAAATTTTGAAGTATTTAGAATGAATATGAAAGAATATTATTTTAAACATTAACTATGCAATTAAATATCATATATATCAATTAAATTTTTTGCCAAAGTGATTAAATTTTTTTTATATTTCCTCCAATGTTCTGTACATATGCTCGAATGCTTTTATTGCTTCATGGATAATACAGAATATCCATTAGAAACTAGAATCATTTGTAACTATTTCATTAGAAATTCACACGGTAAACTCAAACGTCTGAAATTCCGTTAAAAAAGTGTCTTACACGGATGGTCACATTTTAAGTGAAAAGAAAGGTGTCTTATTTTTTAAGACACCTTTTTGCATCTAAAGTTAAGACATTGGAAACGTCTTAAAACGCCGCCATTTTTAAAACACTTGAAATGTCTTAAAAAACCACGATTTTTTAAAAACATTTGAAATGTCTTAAAAAGTCGTCATTTTTTAGACGTTCAAAGCACCTAAAATGCTGCCATTTTTAAAACACTCGAAACATCTTAGAAGATTTTTTTTCTCTTATTTACTCTGTCTCATTAACAGCAGGCTAAAACTTAGACTTACAGTCAAGCTACTAATGAAAATAAATGTTTGCCAATTATGGAAGACTACAACAGACTGCATACTATACTGTCATAATTTATTTTGTATTGCAGCAGGCCATGTGCAGTGTTGTCAAGTATATTTATAAAATACTGGCACTTAACCTTTTATATTCATTTTTAATGATGAGAACATTACCAATTAAGCACAGAAATGTTTTCAAAATTACAATTTTAAATGAATCTATTTTGATTCTTACATATCTGTAGCAGAACTATATTCTTTTGAAAGGACCCAATCTGCCAGGATATTCCCTATACTGTCCTTCTAGGGATTAAAATTATTTTATAAAAGTTACGATCTTCTTTAAGTACTTTCAAAAAAATTTTTTTCCTGGTTAATATCCAAAACACATTTATGGGCTTATTTTTAGGTGCAGATGGAGTGCTTTGTATTCAAACAGCTTCCCCCCCCCCAAAAAAAAAAATGTTGAAATATAAGTAAAGCATAAAACTGAATTTTAGGAATATGTCAAAATGTAACCATGGTGTGTATTTGAGAATAGGGAAATATTTTTTCTCAGCTTATTGTCCCTAAATTATTAAATAAAACTTCTCTCGTCCAGTTTTCTGATAGTGCATCCATTTTCCAGTTTTTTTTTCCATTTATTAAGAGTCTATATAAGTGACCTTAACATAATCATGAATTACCATGTTAATGTATGAAGAAAATTATGTGAATACGCACCTGAATTCTATTAAAAAATATTTTTATTAACGGGAAGTTGACATCAAATGAAGATATATTTAGTCCTTATAAATTGTCAACTTGATGCGAATTTTTAAAATATAAAACTTTATGACAGATGTTTTAATGATATATAAATAATTGAAGTAGACATTTATCAGATTCGATGTCAAGATATATTAGTCCATTTTCAAGTATTTAAAAATATTATTTTTTCTTTGTTTACTTTGGAAAATAGTTGAAGAAGTTTATTAATCATTTAGTCAATTTAAATTATTAGACATACATAGAAACCATTTCTGTGATTATTATTTATGTTATTTTTCCATAGATTCAATGTAATTAAAAACGAAAAACCTCACCCCTTCAACATTGTAGACAAGATAAATATAATGTTATTTTCAAATCGACACCCCCCCCCCCCTTCTCTTTATGAAATGTTTATGCTTCATAAGGTAAATCATAATTTTTTTTTTATATTTCATTTATAATTCAAGGAAAATGTGCACAAACACAAATCTGGGCACATTTTTATAAACAAACATTTGAAGCGTATTTAAAATTTCTGATAACACTGTTTTTTTTTTTTTTTTTTTTTTTTTTTTTTTTTTTTTTTTTTTGTAAGGTGAAATTAAAATAATCATTTACGTATAATTTTATTATTCAAAATTACCTTGCTGTAAAATATTAAAATCACTTAAGAAATCATTTTATGCTACAACAGTTAATAATGTGCTTGTTTGTAATAGGAGACAATATTTTAAATAATTTTACACATCATTTCAAACTATTATTAAATTCACCGTTCATATATAAATATTTTCGATCAGATAATTAGAAAAATCTGAAAACGTTGCATGTCTTTTTGTTTCAATTTAACATGTAAACACATTTAATAATTAAAGTTGTCGAAAATTTATGTTAATTCATCCATGTTTCCATCGGAGGGAAGAAAAAACTTAATTAATTCATACAATTAATTCATATAATACATAGGGGAGAGTAGCCTAATTTGGAACACTTCGTTTATTTTCAGGTGTAACCCACTTAATTTTTGGAATATCTGAAAAATATCACTACACGGGATAAATCAATTCATCTACTAACTAAATAAAACTTTAGATCATTTTCTTTTTGAAAATCTTAAATTTTATTTTAATTTGAAAAATTTGTCAAAAGTGGTCCAAATTCAGCAATTGGTCGCCTAAATTGGACCAAATAAAATCAGGTTATTTTAATGACTAGCGAATATAACTAATTTTATTAAAAGCAAAGTTTGCGGTTACTGAAACAATCAAACAAAATAACAGGAATGAAATACAGAGAAATCAAATATCTGAAAATAAGTGTAATTGTTTTAAATCAAAATGTATTCAAAATATAAATCAAAGTTATCAGTAATTAAGAATAGAAGTTATGAAACTAATTGCCAGTTACTTGAATATCATTTAAGGTTGGTTGGTTGGTTGGTTGTATTTGTGTCGGCCAATTATCAGCACGTGAGATATAGGCCCTAAGTGAGGGGAGTGCCTTCCGTGGAGGTCTTTCTAAGGGAACCTAACCCGTATTAACGCTTGGAGAACCAAGGTTCGAAGAAAACCACGAAAACTCCGAACGATTAGGCCGACGGACGCGATTGGGATCAAACCCAGCACCTCTCGTATACCAGCTTCGAGAGCAGAACCTCTCGGCCACTGGTGGGGTAATATCATTTAAGGAGTGATGCAAAGCTCACACATGAATTTCGTTTATTGATTTTTTTTCAGCGCACACAACATGGAACCGTATTTGGCAATATGAACACTTAATCATTTCTGCTGTTTTATTTTCTTACAAATCAGGCAAAACCAATCATCACTATTTAGATCTTTATTTTAGATTCTGAATTATTAGACTTTTTTTGCAACAGAAGTTTTCTTTACATTATGATTGTAGTTCTCCCCTTTCATCATTTCCTTGATAATGCATTACGCCTATTTTTTAAAACTTGATGTTCCATTTGCTTTTATGCTGTGATAGTTTCCTTTTAGTCGATTTTTTGTTTTTTTTTTCCAAGTTTTACTTTATAAGGCGATGATGTTAACACAACTGATTTTTGGATCCCTCTGTACTTTTTTAAAACTAAATTTAGCAAAGGATGTAACATTTCTAATGATTTTTTGGCTTTTGGGGAGGATTTGTAGCTACAGCCTTATTGCAGGTGAATTTCTTCACAACTTACTCTCTCCTTTTTATTTCCTATATCTATAACAGCTTTTGCTGTCACCTGTTTTTTTTTTTCTCCCAAACAGCTTGTCCGTGTCTTTTTCAACATTTTTAACATTATATTATAAAAGTGTTTAAAAAAATATGCTCTATTGAAAAATACGCTACAATTAATTATACGCAAACATTATATATACAACATTGTTGAATTCACCCCCCTCCTCCCGGAAGGTTTGAGGTTTTATGCGTTTTAATGGCAAAAAAGTGTAATTCCACCCTCCAGAACTGTAAAAAGTCTGCCCTTCCTCAGGGAATCGCAAATATCCCCCAGGAAGAAAATGTTTGAATTCAACTCTGTAAACCAAATACGCCGTAGGAATAAAGTATTCAAAGAAAATAAATACAAATACATACAAGATGAAAGAAATTGCAAACAAAATTTATTGCATAAACATGTAAAATTATTTCTTTGTTTATATAGGCCTAAACTGTATAAAAAAAATAATCCAGATATAACCCCCCCCCCCCCGCACCAAAGAAAAAAAAAGAACTTGCATGGAGGTAGTAATCCCTTATAAAATATTAAAAAAAATAAAAAAATAGTGTACAAAGTGTACCGTCCTTGAAATTCATTACTTAATTTTCAAAATTTATGATCGCATATCCGGTCCAATTTAAGCAACTTAAATTGGCCCAATTATGGCAACTGCGCCATTTTTTAAAACAGATAATTTCAAGACTAAGAACACAAACGAAATCAAACAAAGCCGCGTGAGAAATATGCGCAATTAACAGATGAATTTATATATGTATATGAAAACATAACAACTTACCTTAGTTTTAAAGTATTCACTTACGTTTAGTAGGAAAAAAGTAGATCAAAACAGCTAACTTTAGGTTTTTTTAAATTGTCTGAAAACAACACGTGATAGGCAGTTGCTTCTTCCAATCGTGAGTGACGTCATTCTGATGAGTAGGATTTCAGCGGTAGATGGCGTCTCTTCCTGTAATTAACGGCAGAATGGCAACGGTCCAATTAAAGCGGCGGTCCAAATATGGCTACTCTCCCCTATAATTAAAAATGAGACCATTACTTTTTTACACAAAAATAAATAAATAAATAAATATGATTAAAGTTTTTTTTATATATATAAGAAAATAAACTGCGTAAAAATACCGAGTAAAACAATACTGTGCTGCATTTTATAGTACGTAAAAAAAAAAAAAAAAAAAAAAAAAAAAAACAGAAAACAATAGCGTAAATATGGATTAATATTAATTTAAAATCTTAGACATAAATGTATACTTTAGAAATGGAACCTCATAAAAACATAGATAACATTAATATTTGTTAAAATCAAATTTGTTCTAAAAATAATATAACATATAGAAAACATTAGCGGAACAAAATGGAGTATTATATTTTATAAGTCACTTACCCTTTTGCAAGTATACATTTTCTTATATCCCTTTGTTTAGATGGAGGAAATATTTTTTATGTCCAACAAAGATTTCTAGATAACTGATTAATATATATTTCATTTAAATTTTCCAGCTATCATAGAAAACCCAATTAGACTAAAGTCTTAGAATTACCACGAGGTCCATATACTTTGCGTTTTTTTAACATGTGCCACTGCATACCACAGAGGTTAATCTGAGCTGTCAGAAGGATACCGCATTTTCACCTGAAAGGCCTCGACAATAGAGATTGAAATGTTTGTTCACTGTCCATTTATTCGCATTTCACAGTTTTTTTTCACAGTGTTTTTCAGTGATATTTTAACATTCATAGAAAGAATTCGTTTTCGATTCGCGCACGGCACACAACAACAAACAAATATGGCGGGCGGCTGCGTTGATAATACAGTGCACTGAATGTCTGTAATTGGATATCTTAATTTAAGACATTTCACCATATTAAGACACTTTATATTAGTTTATTTCTACTACCAGTCCATTAAGACACATAAGTATCTTAAATTAGGGTATCTGTTATGTCTAAGCTCTATATTAAGACATTTACGGGTCTTAAATGCTTTTTCAGTCGTTTTTCCGTCTTAGTTTAAGACTCCTTTATTTGCAGTGCAATAGTAACAAGTATGTATATTATTCAGGAAAATTAGTTCTACCTGTGAAACAATTTGTATACTGAAAACAAGAATTTTTCGAATTTGTGTTCCTATGAAACAGTCTTTAATTCATCTGAAAAAGTAACCTCGGAGAAGACTTTATTGGAGACTTTGACACTGTAACAAACAAGTACAATTGCTGCCACAATTTTAAATATAACTGCATAGTATTAAATACTGTGTATATTGAATTAGTTTTAGAGAAAATTATTTAAAATAATAAATTTTTCTGAAATGTATTACCAAGAATGTCTCATTTAGAATATTAAATATAATGCTGATATAATGAACTAGAAAATAATGTAAACTATTTTAATGTAATCCTATCAAAATATTAATTTTTAACAATATAATCAATAGTACAATTATTATATTAACCACTAATATAATTATTATTTTAATATAATTAATAATATAATCTTTAAAATATTATTAAGAAAATAGTGATGGAAAATATTTTTCATAAAAAAAGCAATATGTTTCACTTATTTCAGATAACGTTTCTGCGATTATTTTAAAAAAGTGTTAATTTAAAGTACTGATAAGTTTTTTGCTTTAAAAAATTAAATTGCATTGATTTAGGTCTTGTTTTTCAGTTAAAAAATAATCCATATGAAAAAATGATACATATTTTGGCTAATCGATTAGTAATATTAAAAAGATATATATATATCTAAAATTGTCAGACATTATCGTGTCCCTGAAAAGTTATTACCAGAACTCCAAAGTGCTTTGATTGTGACATGTTTAATGTTAGTCCTATTTTCGACTAAGTTGTAACAATTGAAGGCTTAGGGTATTATTATTCGGAAAGCAATTCCAAATCTTTTTATATTCTTTTAGGAAAGTTAAATTATTACATTATCGGCAATTAAAATCTTGGTAATGACACATAATATATACATTGACTATTTTTTTTTAACTAGTGGGATAAAATAGAGTAATACTTTCACAGTTAATTGAAAATGAATATTACTGCTTGTAAGGAAAACAACAACAGCAAAATAAGGCGCTATTGATTGCAAGAACATGTGGAACTATACAATCTAAGCATGTCAACCCTTCGAATAACGCCTTCTTGTGAAGAGATGGATGAGAAATTAGCGTGTACTGTCTAAAATTCCAAATATGTATATAAAAAATGGATAGGTGAAATATGCACAGATAATCATTGCCATTGCTCTAAAGCTTTCCCATTTCTAACAATAAAGATTTTAATTAACAATATTTAAGTTTGAATAAAGCATTAGAAATGACATTTACAAATTTTCTTTTTTTTAAATATTAAAATTATTTTTTTTTTCATTTAAACTATCGTTTGAAAAGAATGTTGAAAACTATTTAAACATTCGCAGTTGATTTGCTTATTTGAAATTGTTTTTCTTTATCACAGAACATAAAATTTACCATTATCTGAGAACGACGCAACAACATAAGAATAAGTGCGTGCCTCATTCTAACATATGAATTAAACAGACATTTTGACTTGGATTTGGGGTAGGGGGAGGAGTGATTTTATCAAAATTCTGCACGGTTTGACCATTTTTTTACAGGAATATGCTTTCTGGGAGTTAATAAACTTAGTTCATTAACCCCATACGAGAAAAATCCTAAAAACCTTACACAATTTAGACCGTCCGGCTGTTGAAACCACGAACTGCGGTTTAAGCTCCTCATTTTTTGCCTAGCATGTTTGCCTGAGTTGACCCACGTTTTGACATGAAAACTAAGATTCATTCGAATTTATGCTCCATATCGTACCGATATGCACTCCAGCTGAAAACTTAATCACAGATACTTAATGCAGGGACATTTTAATATAGAAAATTTAACAACTTTGCATAGTTTTAAATATTAAAGATGCGGGATCAGTTTTAGAATAGACTAATAGAAATATTGTACTTTTTCCAAATATTTCTCATATTATTAATAAAATGGTAAAAGATATGATTAAAATATTATTAATGGTAAAAGTATCGGAATTCACTTTAAAACAGTGAAACAAGTGATTTTATCTGGCATAATTTGGTCCATATATATGAAAAAGTATTTTTAAAATAAAAACCAAGATTTATAAGAATTTATGCTTCATCAGACGTGCATTCAATTCAGCTGAAAATATGTCCTCAAATACTTATATAGAGAAAATTTAATTCTTACTCGTATGTTTCCTCAAGATATATTAAAATTTTTGCATTAAAAGTTTTATTAAATTTAGAATTATATACTAAATTTTTCTTTTAAAAAGCGATGGTTTAAAGTAATATTTTATTTTGTAAAATGCAGCTTGACTGCATATTAAAGGCGAAGAATGTTTAAGCTATTCAATAATTGCATTATGATATTTATAATTTGTTATGCAAGTTCAGCCAATTCAAGCATGACACGAAAAATCTGCTAATATATATATATATATATATATATATATATATATATATTTTTTTTTTTGAAGAAAGGAGGCAGATTTAGATATAATTAATATATATATATATATATATATATATATATATATAGTATATATGTGGTTTTTAAGGAAGAAATGCCTCTGTAAATGTAAATCAAACTTATCTTCTTTATTTTAGTCGCACTGTCGGTAGAAAAAAAAGAATGAATAACAAAATTACTTTGCATTTCATGTCATGTAAATCTTGTTGAATGGTTCGATAGTTCATGTGCCTTCTTTATCCTTGTCAATCCCCATAGTGAAGCATTTCCTGTACTGTTAGACGTTCACCAGAATCAACTGCAGTGTTAACTGACAGTGAAGAAAATGATGGGGAGTGACTCTTAGAGAAAAAAAAGAGACTTATTTTATTCCACCAAAAAATGTATTGAAAGAACCACACTTCACTGAACAACAACAACTGGTGATTTGATACGCGACTGAAAATTATGAATATGGCAAGCGAAAACTTTAGATTATAATTTAAAATAATGGAATTTGTTATGATTATCAACTAATGTATCTTTGTCAAGTAAAAGAAACAAACATTTAGCTACATTTTTCTCACAGATGAAGTGAAGTCTGTGTACTTTTGTCAGTTCACCACATAAATGGTTGATCGGTGAATTACAAGAGTACAACAGAAATAATAGGAGAATTTTTATTGACGGATATGAGACTATTTAAAAAGCCTGATCTACGTCTAAAGTATCTTTGTCAAGAAGAAGAAGCAAACATTTAGCTACATTTTTCTCACTGATGGAGGAGACTCTGTGTACTTTTGTGAGGACACCACATAAATGGTTGATCAGCGAATTACAAATCGAGTACAACAGAAATGATAGATTTTTTATTAACGGATATGAGACTAATTAAAAAGCGTGACCTACGTCCAAATTAAATTTGTCAAGAAAAAGAAGCAAACATTATATATTTTTGCAACAGATGAAGAAAATTTCGCTGAAAAATATATAGCTATTTTCGAATATCTAACAAATGTATTAACAAAATTTCAAACCGCCAGGATTAATTAAAGACCTGTGCAGTGAAATTTTAACAATCAATGAACGAATTATCCAAATTATTATTTATATTTAATTATCCAAATGTGTTGTTTTATTTTCATTCTATAGTAAAATAATCAAACGTCTGAATTCCTATAGAAAAAACATCATGGCATAAAATAAAATAGTTTATAATTTTCGAACGAATTAACCAAAATTAATCAAAACTATACATCAGGGCTGTCACAGACGACTATTTTTTTAATTCCACCTCGCACGACTTTCTCAAAACAAAGATCTTTGACATACAGTTTGAGAACATTTGCAAGAGAAATATACTACATAATTAGTTTTTTAAAAATAGTGGTGCGAGTAGAATAGAAAAACATCCGCCCGTGGCAGCCCTGTGCATGTAATTCTGGTTACATTAACAACAAATCTACCCAATCTATCTATTTATATAAAATCTAAGTCTCTGTGTGTCCCTCACAATTCCGGTAGGACCGCCTCATTGAAATGAGTAATTGTTGAAAAATACTAATGCAGGGTTACAACAGTAACGCCA
The DNA here is from genome assembly GCA_963932465.1 of Maratus speciosus. Taxonomy (NCBI): domain Eukaryota; kingdom Metazoa; phylum Arthropoda; class Arachnida; order Araneae; family Salticidae; genus Maratus; species Maratus speciosus. Next base: position 366,440,223 of record OZ010795.1, on the reverse strand, counting down.
AATGTTGGCTAACTTGGCAAATTTGGCGTCAAAAATAAGTTGTCATATATGAAGCCAACTTGGCGATAACTGGCTAATTTGGCGAAATTCCCATTTAAAACCATTAATCTTTCATAAAGGAGGTCACCGCAATTTAATTTAAACTCCGCTCTTTTAAGATATTTTTTCAAAATCTATGGGTGCGAATTTAAAGTGTAATATATGAAAATGTACATCTTTACATCTTCCTCCCGATGCTACTAATAAAATAGTCGCCAATAGACGACGCTGTACTATATGAGCTCCTAACTGCGCAATTTTAATGTGCTTTAGGTATTTTTCCAGTATAGGTTCTTTGGCGAAAAAGAACATTTGGCAACATATTTTCCGGGAACCTATCCACTGTTTCATTTTATATACACACGCATTTTCTTTCAATTTTTATAGATTTATTTAACATATAAAAGCCATTTATCTAATTTTATACAGAAACAGAAGTAATTTTTACATAAAAAACATCAATAATATGCATATAAAACAAACAAAAAAGCTCATCAAGTTTGTTTTCATAGCTGTTTATATGATCTGACAACAAATCTCTCTTTCTGATGCTCGATTTACACCAAGCTTTTTTTAAAAAAACGCCAAAGCCCCTATAGTGGAAACGTACCAAACTGTCTATTATTTTGCGCTATAGTTAGTACTATATGCAAGGGGGGGGGGAGAGGGAGGAAGCGAAAAGTTTAAACATTAAATATAAGTTTCTATAAAGCAGTATAAGACTAAAAAAGGTACTTTTCCGTTATACGGACATTGTCGCCAAGCGCAATAGTTGGCGCAAAATGAAAATCACGTGAATTGAAACATTTGAAAAATAAAAGAAAAAACGTTGTCGATAGTAAAGTGAGCATTTAAAAAATGTAGCATTTGAAAATTACAGACTTTTACGAACTATTTTATTAAATCACAAATATCTACTTAAAATAAGTGAACAAATAACTGTTATACATTAAAGTAATAAAATGAAAAATCATATTAATCTGCTGCCATAAAATTACAAATATCTTTTAGCATTGCAGTAAACATTTCATTTTTTGAATGAAGACGTCGCCACATAAACTCTATGAGATACGACTCTAAATGATGACGAATAGTTCCCGATGTCTTTTGTTGCTCCATTTTGCGATGCCCCATAATCTCTCAACATTTTGAGTATGACATCCAGTATTAGGGTCAACAAAATTATATTTGTGATTTACTGTGAAATGATCATAACCAGCCCTTCGCAGTTCATCTGTTTTATATCCTTTCCAGAAATCTGTATAAATAATATTTCCATCAGCTACATTGTTTTCTATTGCCGCCATTAAAGTTTCAGCTGTACGATCGGGAATAGGAGTAAGGAAACATCACCGTGTTTCAGGGAATAAACCACCTAACACCCATTGAGGAGGAAGAACACACCCTACGTTGCTTTTTCTTCTGGTAAAAAGACTTTAATCTACTTCTGTAATTTTATTAGGTCCACCGATTTTTCTATTTGGTCGTGAACATAAAGCATTTGCACAAACTTCTCTCAAATAACTATTCCAGTCCACTGTTGTGTTGTGGTTCATATCAAGTCGCAGCTCACAAAACTCAGTCGATGTCAACTCTTAGCACCATATAAATATATAAATCTCAAATAATTAAGAAAAAACAACCGCGATCCTTCAAACCATGTTTTTTGTCGTATTCCGACGCTTTCTTCGCATGATCGTAAGCTACATCTCAATTTCGGATTTTCAGAACTCATCCATAATTTCATTTCATGGTTTTTTGAACACAACCTTTTAATATGAAGAATTCCAAATTCCTGAAAGAGTTTTATCGCAACTTTCTCTGGTAAAATCCATCTCAGCGTCAGCAGTAAAAGTAAATTATAACTTTTTTTTTTTTTTTTTTTAAAGCATTTTTAATTCGAATAAAAGCAAATTAAAAAGCTTTCCAAGGTTAAGATTAAATAATTATAATTAATGTGATTCACGTTTCATAAATAACAAATCATAATGTTTCGCATGGTTTACAGTAAAAATCCTTTTCACGATCAGGGTTGAAATAATTGGCGCATGAGCATACATTTTGGCATGCTGTCCGTATAACGGAAAAAGTACCCTAAAAAATTAAGAATAAAATAAATGCAAAATAAGACTAAACAAGAAAGAAAAATCGGTACAGATGTCATATTCGCTCCATATTGGCGCGATTTTTTTCTGTCGCCAATATCATATAGGCAACAACTTGCGCCAAAGTGTCGTTATTTTGCTTGATGTGGTAACCCGGATTATGTTGTTTATGCTGTTGATGTTTTCGCCAAAATGGCAACCGAAAAAAAATCACGCCAATATGGGCGAACATGACATCCGTACCGAAAAAACATGCGTTAAGCATAGAATATGAATCACTTTCCCACACTTCCTGAATGCTTTAACAAAACTTCGTTATTTAGGGAAATAAGGTAAATAAGATAACTAAGAAAACAGTTTAGAAAACGCATAAAAAATTTTAAAAATTGATTTCAACAGTTACCGTTCATAGCCAATAGTACTGTTATTACACGCCACTATTTAGCTAAAACTTAATTTAAACTAAAACATTCTTAAAACTACTGAAATCACATTTCCAGATATTATCACCCATAGACGGTTATGTATCGAATTCTTTGCGTGACCTTGTACATCATTTTATCTATATTCTACAAACGTTTCTTAGTAAACTAAATTCAGTTCAGCGTAAAAATGCATAACTCTTTTAAAAACTACCTTTAAGCCCTTTGCGGTACTACTTAGTTATCCCGTCAACCAAAAATGTATCGCTAAACTGTAAGATTAAATGCCAATAATGGTTGACCGTAAATGTCACATTCACTTGACTTTAAGCAAGTTATACGTGTTTACGTCATCAAGTGATTTTTATTTCGACGTTTTATTTGTATTTTTATTAATGTTATACTAATTTATTTGTTCTTCTGTTATTAAAAACAAAAATTATGTCAATTTCTATAATTTAGCGAGTGGTTTGGCGATTTATATAATTTAGCGAAATTGGTCGACAGGATAACTAAGTAGTACCCAATTTAATCTCATACTCAGTAACCCTTTTGAATTCTTTTGTGTAGCCCTGTATATGAACTATTGTATTTATATTCGCAGTTTAGTATGCATAAATATAGTGAAACATAATTAAAAATGCATTTCCAACAATCATCGCTTACGTACAGTACTTCGGAGAAACGTTTTTTGGCGAGAAAGAAGTTTGCCAACGTATTTTCTGACAACCTATTTACTGTTTCATACTCACAAGCCATTTTGGCTAAGATGTTATATATTCCCGCGGCTGCCATCTTGGGTTTCTCAGCGATGTTTTGTTGGAGTTTATCGAAAAGGAAACCGCGGCGAATCATGTGTTCTGGCAACCCCGTTAAGCCTAACATGCGCATAAATGTGCTTGGCGACATTTACTTGGCGGAATAGGGATTTTCACGTCAAGAAAAAATCCAAGATGGCGGCCGCGGGAATATATAACATCTGTTACGCAATTTTTTCCATATGTATACAATTTATTTAGTATAAAAAAACCTATTTACTCATTTTTATAAAGAAACAGAAGTAATCGTTGCACAGATGTCATATACGCATCGGGCTTGGCAGGAATTTTTTCTGACGCCAATTTGACGAAAATCTCGCTTTCTAATACCAGTTACATATATATATTTAAATTATTTGCTATCATTTTGAAAAGGAAATAACAATAAATAAATAAAAGTTTAATTAATAACTATCGAAGAAAACAGTTTATATAATTAAAAAAAAAGAAAATAAAAGTAAATAAACAATTTATTAATAGATAAAAAGCAATAGCCGGGTTACCATATCAGGCAAAATAACACCATTTTGGCGCCAGTTAGGTACCCCGGTGGATATATGACATCTGTGCCGTAATTTGTATATAAAAAAATATTACAAATCGCTCGCCTACAAGAAAAGTGACTCATCTCGACAAAAGTAAATTTCACAGGGGAGGCAAAAGAGAATTTGCATGATATCACTATAACTTGAAATTATAGCATTTAGCTCAGCATGCAGGAGTAAAAATGTGCATAAAAGCGTAAAACCCTTAAGAATGAAGACACGTGAGGAAGTTTAAAAGGTTGGATAAATTTACCTCCCCACACAATCCACCCCTCTTTTGTGGTCACGAATGGACGTATAGCGTAATAAAGTGATTTCCCGTATAACTATACTTATGAAACTTTTTGTGTAGCAAGACACACCTATGATAAACCTATTGGTGGAATAAAACGCAAAATAAATTTTTGCGAGATGTGTCAGTATTCTTGCGGGTGAGAAATATATTTAGAAATGATTTATATATATATATAAATACATATATAAACAAAAATAAAAGTTCATTAGATATTTTGTCCTAGCTCTTCATATATTTTGGCAACATATCTCACTTTGGCACAGATGTCATATACGCTCCATATTGGCGCGCTTTCTTTCCGACGCCAATTTGGTGAAAACATCAACAGCATAAACAACAACATCCGGGTTGCCATATGAAGCAAAATAACGAATTTTTGGCACCAGTTAAGTACACGTTGCGTATATGACATTGGCGTCAGAAAAAATTCTCGCCAATATGGGGCGTATATGACATCTGTGCCCTCACTTTCTGATGCCTGAATTGCGCCAAGCTTTTTTTTAAAAATGTAAAGTGCCCTATAGTGAAAAAGTAAAAATAAATAATTAATAACAATGCATGTATAAACAAAAATTAAAATTCATCAGGTTTTTTTCATAGGTGTTTATATATTTTGGCAACATATCCCAATTTCTGAAGCCCGAATTGCGCCAAGGTTTTTCAAAAAATGCGATATAATGGAAAATTACCTAAATAAATAATTAATAGAAATAGCCAATTATATGAACTGAAACATTTTATTTCGAGATCAAAGCATTGTTTTTAATTTCAATTAAAAAGTGCATATATCCAAGGATAACTTCAGTTGAAATTAGGTTGACAGCTTAATATGGCATTCCATAAACTTAGACAAACACAAGTGATTCATTCATCGTGAATCATAAAAAATGTTAAACCATTGAGGTAATCATACACAAAGTGAATTCTCCAACAATTAATGGACAATATTATTACGACGTCATAGTAGATAAAATGGTGGCGGTATCGTTTGTTTATGGTTTGAATTAACAAAGATTTTATTTTGCAATGTCTCTTAGTTACATTACTTTATTGGTTATATTTATGAGCTCAGAGCAAAAGCATATTTTTTCATTATTTAGTTATTAAATAATGAAAAAAAATTATAAATCCATGATTTAAAAAAATTACATAATTTTCTTTCTTAATACTAAAAGATAACATTGAAGTAACGGCGGTTTATGTTAAATAAGTTTAACTATTTAATTCTGTTGTAATATTCAAAATCACTGTATTTATTAGGTTTCAGTAAACAACATCAGGGCCCGATTAAACTGTGAGGTTAGAAGAATTACAATGTCATTTGAGGACCTTTCTTTTGAAGAAGCTTTTCTAAATTCCACATATCCATGGAAATTCTTCAGAGTTACAAATATTATTCCTAGGACTGACATAACATCAGAACGGTCGGCAATTTTACACAAATTTTTGAGAACTATTTTGTGTCAGAAATTTTATTAAAAACTGGTTATTTCTTTGTTATAGCGGACCACACAATTATGATTATGACAAGTTGCAGTCAATTTCGCCAACGTCGTAACCATGATCGTGAAGCACACCATATAATACCATTTCATTAAATCGTATACGATAGTTTAATAGTTTTTACCTTACTTCAAGTGTACAATTTATTTATTTTTAAGAATTAACAATCTAAATTGTCCAATATATGAATTTAAAAAAAATGTAAACAAAGATTGAATAGACATGACCGCAAAAAGCCTAAAATCCGCAGAACACTTGGAATCAAACTGTGCAGATTAGTGGTCTTCTACTGTACACTGTTTTTTATAAATGTGTTTCGTTCTTAAAATGTGTTATTTTCATCTATCACTGCAGAACAAGCGAGAAAAACTCATATTCTTGCGCATGAGTTGTATATATCTTTATATCTAAATTTCCGTCATTTTTGTTGGGCTACCTTTCTAGTTTATGATAATACGATGCTTTTTTATAAAATTGCTAAAACTTCCCAACCTAATTGCAAAGAGTTTATGACTTCCGTTTGTCTGTCCGTCTGTCCGTGCTCTAACTCTCGTAAATATACTTGAATTTCACTGAATTTTATATAGGTTATTAAACGATCGTTAATGGAAAATGAAGTGCGTAGTGTTTACATATCTTTTACAGGGAGAATGAAAAGTATCCCGTAACATTCCGTAAATGAAAAAAGAAAAAAAAAAGTTTCAAATGTATTTTCAAGATGTTATACCATTTCAATCATAATGAAATTTATATGCATTTATTAAGGACAGTAAAACATGCCTCCTGTAGAATATGAAGTGCAAAGTATTTACTATTTATTTACAGTGTTCCACAAATGAACTCTATTACTTAATGCATTGTTAAAAATATCCCTGTAAAATTACGGGCAAAGGCCGGCAGCAGAGAAGCCAGTCATACCCCATAAAAAAAAAAAATCCACGCCCATCATTTTGTGCAGTCAATATTTTACGGGGCAAAAATATAAAGCTCTTTAAAACACAATAACACTTTACTTACTGTTCCGTAGCACGTAACATGTTAGATAATCAACACAGAATCGCTTTTTTGGCGGGTTAAAAAATATGTTACGGTCGCGGATAAATGACATTATTTTTCGAAACACGACTAAAATGAAGGGTTACATCCTAGCGGAGGAAAATAAATGGGGTCGTACCGTATGTTTGCTGACAGATGGGCTAGAACTGAAGAATATGTGGATTACCCTTATTTTTCTAAGTATCTAAGGAATAAAGCCGGTTATTTAATGGATCAGACCGTTTCTCATCAAATAAGGCTGTTGACCGTGCAAATTGAAGGTTAAACGCTCATAAATTTACAGTTTTTTCGGAGAGTGTAGTCTACGAGGAAAAATCGCTTGCGGCATATTGTAATGTTGTTACTCTGTTTCAACTATAATGAATTATTGATTGCATTAATCATGTGAACTTTGCCTTTCTTACTGTAAAGTATGATGTGCATTGCATTTATCATTCATTTACGGGGCAAAAAAGCTTTCGGCTACTATATTGTATGAACGATATTTGATAGAAGTAGGTTTTCAACTTTTGCGTGAGTTTTTAAGTAAAACTAAATTTTTGCATAGCTTGTAGGATGTATAAATTCTGTTGATCATATACAAAGCTACACGAAAGAATTCGTAAGTATCATTGACTGTGGGAGTGAATGCTTTAGGGCAGTTTTTAATTGTGGTATGCTTTTTTCCGGCTTAACTCTATTTAGTATATTGATAGAAGTGTTATGAAATATTAATAAATTAATATACAGGGCTATAAAGAAGAAGATACTCTGCCGCTTGTTGTTGGTAATCGCTGGAAGAACGTTTTAAGATGCATTATGCTTGTTTTTACTTTAATTAAATTTTAGCTTAATGTGTGGTGTAGTAGTCTTTAGATAATATGCTGGACTGTACAAAAGAATTCGGTCGCATTTCTATCTGTTGGCGAAAATTGCTAAAAGAGAGTTTTCTAACTGAACTAAATTTTTGCATGCGCTGTAGTATATATGTAAACCTACAGTTCATATAGAATACTGCGCAAAATAATAAGCCTTTTTTTTACTATGGATTGTAATTAAATCTATATTTTCAAATGTGTTACATGTTTACTAACTTATTTACTTGTGTATATTCGTTCACCTTATTTAACTGTAAAGTATCGTTACAATTTTCTAGATGTTAGAAAGTGTTTCATAATCTATGCTTGATGTATGATTTTCTGTTAAAGTTTATTTTATCTCATTGCTGTCTCCTGTATAGCATTAATTCCCTTTTCTGCAAATATTATAGGAATATCCGTGCCATTTACGCGCTATTTGCATAAAATAAATTTCGTTTAAAATTATTTCCAAATAATTGGGTGATGGCAAAAGTTTGTGCCTGATTTCCGATGCATCGAGTTTCGAAGTGTACCCAAGTAGTTTTAAACGGCAAAATTCCGTCGAATTGCCCACGTTTAGTCCACGTTTAGTTCAGTAATTTCTTCAGTAGCAATTCGTGGATTATTATTCACTAAATCACGGATTAAGTCATTATCATTACCAAAAGGTCGCTCAGAGCGAATTTTGTCCTTGAGATTGAAATCACCATTTCAAATCGACAAAATCCTTTTTTAACTGTCCTAAGAGCGGGAGCACGATCCGAATAAATGTCTTGGATATTTGTTGTAACTCGTCCAATACTCACTCCTTTTTTAAACTCATATAAAATAATATGAAGAAAATGTAACTTTTCATTTTCCGTTTTGAATATTAACCTTGCACACAAATTAGTTTGAGAAACTTTTTTTTTTGACATTATGTTCCCCCACGACACTTGTAGATAACTGTCAGTTAATAATTTGGTAATAAAATAAAGATCAGCACAGTCGAAATTGCAAGTTTCTGACATCTATAAAATAGAGTACGAACTTTTACAATCATACAATACTTTGAAAGGTAAAATCTTTTCTCGAAAACATTATTTTCAACATAAATCACACTGAATAAGTAAGCATGTAACTTAAAAATATCGTCATAATGATTAAATACTTTTTTACACTTCCTTCTGTGCAAAGTAAGAAAAATCCCTGGTAGATTTAATGATTTATATTCCATCAAAACCTAGAAAATGCGATAAATAATGTGCGTGGAATTTAATGCTGAATAAATATGACTTCCATGAAAAAAAGCAATATACTTCACTGATTGCAATAAAAGATTTCTGTCATTTTAAAGTAATTTAACCAGTGTTTGCATTATACGGAGAAAGTCGTTTTGTGCCCGAATCAAAATTTTTGAACTGAAGATTAATATTTATTCGAATTTATGCTTCATCGAACAAGCCTTCAATTCAGCTGAAAAAGGAATTTGAGATTTTTGAAAATAGAAAAGAATTTTAAACTGTATTGTTTTAAATATTGAGTATTCTGAAATTTATTTAGTCCCTTTAAATTATTTTATTGAAGTTATTTAATTTTATCAGAATTTACAACCAGGAATTATGGGTTAACAGTTTTGTTGAATTTCAAAATCCTTCTATATAGTTTTCTTGCTTTTTAAAACCGATTTTGTAAAATATATTCTTAAAACTAGTAATTTGAAATAGAATTTTTCAAAATATTTTTCAAGCATATTGAATGTTGGTAAGGAATAACGTTGTTTTAAAAATAATAAGTCCTTTGTAAAAAACATTTATATTAACCCTTTCAGGGACAAAGTACTTATGTTGCTAAAATGTTGAAAAGGTTGATTGACCCCAGTATTTAAGAACAAATTTATTTTTAAATGGGTAAAAGCTTTTCATCACGTACACTATACAAGCAAAATTTTATTCCAAATTTCGGGTGCTATTGTGGAATTTTGGGGATTAAGTTTAAGTGGTATATAATAACCCACCACCCTTCAAGGATGTATAGAAAATTGTCAAATTAAATGTATTTTATTATAAAACAAATTGAAGTTACATGTACAGCTTTAATTATTTATTACATCCTTATACATTTCTATTATTTATTTATTTATTTATTGTTTTCTTTATACATGTAATAAGAATGTATTGGACTCGCCTTTTCTTTTGTGATGTATTTTCTCGGTCTGGGATGTTCTGGATACGATTTGACTAATTTTGAAAACAGTTTGTTAGTCAGTGTGCATCTGAGGAAATTTTCCTGTCACTTTAACTCAAAAAATAGTCTACCTTTTCATGGTTTTGATAAAAATATTTACGAAGCTACTATTTTCAGTTCACCTGGACGTGCCTTGAACTATCCTCATACAAATTTTCGGACTTCTAAGTGCGTTAGATTTCGCTATTGTTATGAATCTATCAAAAATATTCTGTATCAATGTAAACGAATAACATTTGATACGCAAACTATTTTCGATAGAAATCTTCCTGTAGATCCTGTAGAATTTCCTGATTGATCCCATTAAGGTCGATTATTTTTTTATTATGATTGAACTAGCATAACGTCGTTAAAATATATTTTTAAAAAGTGCGATCGTAATGCAACCGATTTTTTTTTCTTGCCCTTGTAAAAGAAGTGAACTGCTATGCATGTTATTTTCTATAAAAATAATTGTGGTAATCTCAGTAACATATACAAATTTGAAAGGTTTAAAATAGTATAGCATCAATAAAACATGTTTTAAATTTTATAGACCAGGATCTATGTGAATTTATTTTTGTGTTCCTGTAAACAAACGATAAATACTATACATACTAATTTTAATAGAAAACATGGTGGCATCTGAATAACATATATAAATTTTATATAAATTTTACAGGTGTATTTCTGGTATTCAGAGCACGGACAGACAGACGGATAAATCGAAGTTAAACACTTTTCAGTTCTGTTTGAAAGGATCATTAATAAACAAAATTTTAAAGAACTATATTGTGAAATATGAAGAATTTTCCTTAAATTCTAAAAAAGGTAGAAATGTAGATATTAATATAAAATTTAAACTTGCTGCTCATTCCCATCACATTTTTATTTGTTCTTTATCTCCAGTTAACCAGTAACGTAAGCAGTTGATGCATTTATCATTGTATTCGAGAAGTAGTATTATTTTATCTAATGTAAAAAAATTCGTTTATTAGTTACATGTATATACAATTATTATTCGTAATAATAGAATCGAGAAAAAATTCTCAATATTAATTACAAATATTAAAATGGTAGCAGATTAAATTGATTATTAGATGTATTAACATAAACAACTTCTTTTTCTTATTCTATTTAATTAAATGTTGTGCAGTTTATTAAAAGAAAGACGCATCTCGAATCAATCATTATTAATTCATCCTTCATTCAATCCCTTACCCGTTTCCGTCTCCAGCCATGCGACCGACTATTTGTTTTGTAAAATCAAACTTTGTCATATGGCCTTTTTTTTTTTTTTTCTTGAATGGAAGCGAAAGCTTTTACTTAAAAAGAATTCATATCTCCTAAATTATACAAATATTCTTATATGAAATCTATTTCCCAGTTCGGAAAGAATGATTAAATTCAAACATCTCATGAAAAATTGATATCATTTATCATTGATTATATTTAATTTACTCATATAATACTAAAATGAGACTTGAGCGAGTAATGAATGCGGAGTTTATGTTTTACAAGGAAAAAATATTAAAGATAAATATTTGATATAACTGATTCATCTAAATTTAAACATGTCGAAAATATTTTTATTTGGGTGTCAATTTTATTAAAATATTCATTAACGCAAGTTACTCAACTATGCAAATAAATGTTCATTCATCGAAGTGTTTTTAATAAATTAAAAGCTACACACGTTAAACGAAATAAGAAATTAACCAGTTCTCTTTAGCGTTAGAGTTTGCTAGATGTCATTCTGTAATGTCATATGCAGAAAGAGATGGAAATGATTTGAAATCTAATTAAACGAAATCGAACCACTTTAGTAAATTAATGTATATGACATGTTAAATACCCAATCTAGTTATAGATTATTTTATGGAGGGTTTAAAAATAAATGCAGATGAGCAAATATTTTGAAAGCATTGTTATAACTTTTATTGGCAGCAATTTTACCATTTACATAAATCTATAAATGTATTACATATACATTTATAAAATAATTTAAATAATAGTTATACAACGTATCCAATAAAAATACAGAAAATAACAAATTAGAAAAACTTCATTTACGCTTTTTAAATGTCACAACTTGTGTCTTATAAGAAAAAAATATTAGTCATATATATATATATTTGAAATAATTGATTCAGCTAATTTTAAAATGTGATGTTTCTATATTTTTTATGCAGGAGTCACTGTCATACTAAAATGTGTATGATCATAAATAAATGAAAGACATAAAAACATGTTCAATCATCAATACATTTAATAAATAAAAGGCGATAAGCTTTTCACGATATATGAAATTATTCTGTCATTTTTAGTGACACAGACAAGCCAGAATGTCATTCTCTGCTGTCATTTTCAGAAAAAAATTATTTGAAATTTAATTAAACGAATTCGAACAACTTTAGTAAATGAAGTGTAATTCATATTAACTATCCAATCAATCTATATCTGTGTTTTGGAGAGTTCTCTCTCATGGAGGGTTAAGATATAAATTCAAATAAGTAAATATTCTGAAAGTAGTTATATAGTTTTCCTTGACAGATATTTAACCTTATACAGTCGTAGCCAATAGTTTAGGACCACCGTGCAGAAACTAGCGTTTTTAAAATTGAAACCACTGATAACGTCATAAATGAAATCGATTTTCGTCAGATGGCGTCATTCCGTCTGACAGTGGAGTTACTGTATTCGCTTTTCTTTTGAACTTTGAGTAATACATGTCGCAGATGCAATTTATTGTCTGGATCTTAAATTCCAGTGGTGGTCCTAAACTTATGGCCACGACTGTATATATCATCATCATCGACAACCATTTTCAATCCATTGCTGGATGTATCTCCCCGCGTGCGTAGAGACAGAGAGAAAAATACATATTATACCTTATATATTTATCTGAGCATTTAAATAATTTTATTTATTATACTAATGGGAAAATGTAGCCATGATAATTTAGAAAGACCTAAAACTCTTTTTAAATATTAAGAATTCGTTTAAACCAAATATTTCTATCAGCGGTACTGATAGCGTAGTGCTACGAATACGAATGAGTGAATCTATTTTAGCTAATTTTAAATGTGTTAACATTAATTTATTAGGTTTCACTTTTATTGAAGTATTCAGTTACACGAGTAACTATAAGACATAAATAAATGTTGATTAACTGATGCCTTTCATTTACTTAAGAGAGATATTCGGTAAAAGAAATGATATATTTTTCAGTGCTTGGACATTCAAGGATCAGTCATAAATCTCTTACTTTGGGAGGATGCACCCATGTGTCCACATTGTCATTTTGATTACCTGACCATTCATCATATTTTAACTAACTGTCCGGGCTTCTCGTACTTACATAGAATTTATTTTAATTCATCATCTCCAATCATGACAAACCTCACTGGGGAAACACCTCATGGGGCACTCTTTACTTTTTTAAAACATGCAGGATTTTATTTTGAAATAAAAATTTTATTGCTTCCATAGTTTTAAGGACCCATATTTATCTCTTATTCTTTTGTGATATCTAGCTGGGAACCCCCATCCAGACTGCACTTTTTTCGAATTACTTTTACTTTTTTACTTTACTTAGGATTTTTAGGATTAGTTTTTAGGATTTAATTTTTTTCTACTCTTCTTACACTTCTCTGACTACATCTGGATGGAACACTCCATCCAGATTGCTTTTCTGTTTGCTCTTTTTAATTTTACTTACATTGTGTATTTAGTCTTTATTTTCGCGCAGCATGGCCCCTAAGGGATTTTGTGCCATAAAACATTATGCATCCAACCAACCAACTGTGACCAACCAAGTTATGCTATTCTCCATTGTCATATGAAATAAGTATGAAAGTAAAAATAGTTCTTTCAAAAACACTCTTTTATAAGTAATAAACATTCAACTTGAAAATATCGGCTAATATTTTGACTACATGGTATGCTTTTTCTCAAAAATATGCGCTAAAATACATTAAATTGGCGTCGGCAGCGAATTTGATTATGTAAAATCCATTGATTTTTGAAGTGAAAACTTCTTTAGCGCGTTGAGCTTTTTTTGAGATGGAGAAAAAACACTGATTTGAAGACACTGTTACGTAACCGACATGCTAGCAGTTTGGCACATAGACACTAGCGCGCCAAGCGCTGAATGACAGGAACTTTTCTTTCTTCAGCTCAATCCGCAAAAGAAGAACGAAGCTAAACCTCACTTATTCTCCAGGCGTTCACACAGGAACACACACATAATTTACATTTTCGTTGCAGTACGCTGTTGTGTTTATTGTTAAAGACAAATACTTGATACTTTCATTACTGAAGTGAAAGCTTCTTTGGGAGCGTTTGGCATTTTTTGAGATGGGAAAAACCATTGAACTCGTGATACTGTTATTGTAACCGACACCTCTGTATATAAGTATGTACATGTATTGTGCATAGTTCGGTATGAGGAGGGCGGGCAATTAATTGTTATTGATTGCTTAATCAATAACAACAATTTACAGGCAAGCGCGCCGCATGCTTGCCTGTGCGCTATTGGTTCCCGAAATACACGTACAAGAGTTCGAAAAAGGAAATCTCATCAAAAACATCTCATGTAAAAATTAGCCAAGTCTCGTGACTCTTGTTAAAATAAAACTACCTTGCTCTAGCAAAATAAAATTATCTTTATTCAACAGTTGTTATTTATGTCAATAGTTGGCGGCAAAAGTGAACTATTCGATCAAATATCGGGTAATAAGTTTAGCAGAAAAACTCTCTTGTTTTTAAAATTCGTGTTATTTTTGCGTTATGGTGTATATCATAGCATCAAACTATAGCGATATTTCTAATAATATGGTAGTGGTTTTAAATATAGCAAAAGCATAAGCGCAATTATTTATCAAGAAATGTTAACATGCTTGCAGAATTATTTGACTTGCAGAAATATTTAAATTCACCAAAACAGCATTTGGTAAAACAAATTATTATTTTGTTTTTCGGCAGTTAAAATGGATTATACCGTATTCGTGACCTACCTATTTCATGTAACAAAAAAAACCGATAACGCTGTATTTTATCGTGTTGATGGTCTGGTCAATGACCAACAGTATTGGCGGGAATTTCGATTACGGAAGATAAAATACGGGGCACAGATGTCAGATACGCACTTGGGTACCTAATTGACACCAGAATGGCGTTACTTTATTTTACAAGGTAACCCGGCTAATGTTGCTTATTTATTAATAAATTGTTCATTTACTTTTATTTTATTTTTTTAAATTGTACAATTGTTTTGTTCTATAGTTATTAATGAAATTATCGTTTATTTATTGTAGTTTACCTTTTAAAACAATAGAAAATAATTTTAAAATATATATTGTAACTGGTATTGGAAAACGGGCTTTCGCCAAATTGACGTTAAAAAAACGCGCCAAACCTGGTTCGTATATCACATCTGTGCCAAGTTCTCGGTTTTTTGATTTTTCGACTTTTTATCCAAATTTTCCGGATTTTTTAAATTTTCCCTTTCATTGTATCCCAAACACTACTTTCATACCAAATTTCAAGATTACAGGGATACAGGATGTACCTCCGAGTTTTGATGATCGGCGAATCAGTGTCGAAACAGTGTAAAAAAAACACACACGTAATTGTTGAAATTTTCACTTCTATTGGCACTCCCGGAGTGCCACTGTTTTTTTTTTTTTTTTTTTTTTTTTTTTTTACCGCTTGATAGAAAGCGCAAGAATGTAAATTTAGTACAAATTATATAGTTTTTACTCTGTTTCGGTTTTAAGATAGAGTAATAAGAAAGAAAAAATCCCTGCCGGCTCGGGCCTATAGGCGGAGGTAGATTTCGAAGTTAAGTACTAAATTCACCAACAAAACTTAAATCAAGATTAGAGATAAACCCAGTTCCTTTACTAAGAATGGGCTCAATGTGTTAAAATAATTAATATTTCCATAGTTGGCTTTTTATCATGTTTTAATACGTTTTTTCAAACTCACATGACGTTACATATTCACCTGCTGAGGTCCATTTTATTTCCAATATGACGCGATATATATATATATATTTTTAATTCGTCAAACTTTTTATTTCATTTTGAGTTTTCATGCGGAAATCTTGCTCTAGAAAACTTATGACGTAATATTAAATTTGGTTTCAATTCGTCAAACTATTTATATAATTTAATTTTTCACGTGAACTTCCAATAGAAAAGCAATTGTTGTGGTGAGACTTTTATTGCTTTTTTTTTAATTGTTGGCAACTGCTATAACGAAAAATATTTATTTTTTCCTGTCATTGTTGTGTAAGAACTGGTCTTATCAGAATCATGTTCAGACGGTATTCAAAATTTTGAACCCTCCTCATTACCATTCCTTTGGGCCGATTTTGCTCATTTTCAATCCCCACCGAGATATTGGCCATCTCAAAGTTCTTGACGAGTTTGAAGACGATCCGTGCATAATTGCGACTTTTATCGTGCGGACAAAATTTAGTACATACATACATACATACATACCTATATATATATATATATATATATATATATATATATATAAACTTTTTAGATGGGGGTGGTTTTGGGTTCCTGGGGTCCTATAATGAAAAGTTATGAAGGAATTTTTCAAAAGTCGCACCATGGTAACGACTGCAATAGGTAGTATTTCTTACGAAATCTACCTAAAATGAAACTATTTAAATGAAACTATCGTTTTTAAAATTTCTAATTTGATTTCTCAATCATACTTTAAAATTAATACATTAATTAATAATAACGTTGTGAAAATAGTAAAAAGTTATATTGTCATCGGTAACATACTTCTTTACATAATTTTTATAAGTCTAGCATATCAGAAAGAAAGTTAAAAATCGATTGTAAAATTCCATCTTTGCATACAAAAACTAGGTAGAGTGGAAAATCGGATGGGATTTATTTGAAATCTATTTAAATGAACCCGACCTACATTACTGAATGAAAACGTACGAAATATTAACTATCTAAAGGTAT
Source organism: Maratus speciosus (assembly GCA_963932465.1). Classification (NCBI taxonomy): domain Eukaryota; kingdom Metazoa; phylum Arthropoda; class Arachnida; order Araneae; family Salticidae; genus Maratus; species Maratus speciosus. The sequence goes on along the minus strand of OZ010795.1, from coordinate 366,423,398 downwards.
ATATAAATATTATACAGACATACATAAAATAAATACAATAAACCCAACTGGAGTGAAAAATTAGCCAGCGCCAGGAATCGAACCCGGGACCACAGAACACAAGACTGCTGCTCTAACCACAGAGCTACTCCGACCGATACCTGGGTCTGCAATTTCTCATTAATAAACCATGTTGGGGAAGTCACCAGCCATCCATAGGACAGCCCTGGATGACCGGACAACGGTGAATAGATTTTACTATTACATCGGTCTACGATACATATAATGAAACATCGTTGTCCGGCCATCCAAGGCTGTCGTATAGATGGCTGGTGACTTCCACAACATGGTTTATTAGTGAGAAATTGCAGACCCAATTATCGGCCGGAGTAGCTCAGAGGTTAGAGCAGCAGTCTTATATACTGTGGTCCCAGGTTCATGTCTCTGGCTAATTTTTCACTCCAGTTGGATTTATTGTATGTATGTCTGTATAATATTTGTATATACCTTTAACTGTTGAATGCAGGCGTTATTTATGAGTGTATGTGTGTTATAATATATATTGTAGTATGTGTGTTTTATTATATTAATTATCTAATCTAGTAATGAAACAAGAAAGAAAAATCATGCGTTAAACATAGATTTTGAAACACTTTTCAACACTCCCTGAATGCTTTAAAAAAACTTCGTTATTTAGGGATATAAGATAACTAAGTAAACATTTTAGAAAAGGCATAAAACATTTGAAAAACTAATTTCAGCAGTTAACAACCATAGCCAAATATGTATTTCAATTCCTTTGAACAGCCCTGTATTCGATCCGTAGGTTGATATATATGTACTATGTAATGCAAAAATTTCGTTTAGCAAGAAAACGCATAACAGGTTGAAATTTCTCTTTCAGCAATATATACTAATAGATGGAAAGATACTTGAATAATTTTGTATAACTCTTATTACACTCCACTATTTAGCTAACATTTAATTGAAACAAAAACACTCTTAACACCTTCTGGACGAGCATCTTTTACAGAATTCTTAATCTTTATTGACCTGTTTTTCAAAACAGAACTTTTTGTCTAATTTAATCGGGAAAATGCTCGCATTAAATAAAACAAAATTTACAGTAAAAATTTACTGGTGAGAATAATCACGGATTCTGAGCACCATAGTGGTACGTTTACCGGTCGCTCGTCCCCAAGGGGTTAAAACTACTGAAATAACATTTCCAGAAATTATCATTTACAGACGGCCATATATCCAATTCTTTGCTTGACCTTGTATATCATTTTAATATTCTACGAACATTTTTTAGTAAACTAAATACAGTTCAGAGTAAAAATGCATAACTCATTTAAAAACCACCTTTAAGCAAGTTGCGCTCATACCCAGTAACACTTACGAAGTTTTTGTTTAGTCCAGTATATAAAGTATAACATTTATACACATCACATAGTATTCTTAAATATAGTGAAACATAAAAACGCATATCATATTTAAAAATGCATTTCCAGAAATCATCGCCAATGTGCAGTAATTCGGATACAATATAGCATCTGAAATTGTTTGTGTGTCCCTGTAAATGCTATGCACTTCGTATTATACATGAAATAAGTTATAGTAAACCTCAGCAATGTATATCAATTTCATTATGTATGAAATAGTTTAACATAATTAAAATATTTAAAAAAAAACAAGCAATTTCCTCCACTCCTATATCATTATGTAACGGAATTCTTTTGTGTGGCCCTGTAAATGAATAATAGCTTTTCTTTGCACCGCATATTCTACAGAATGCATATTTTAGTACACTTCATAAATGTATATCAGTTTTATTATATTTGAAAGCGTGTAACATGCTTAAAAATCATTTGAAACGATTTTTCCCCATTGACCATAATGTAACGGAATACTTTTGACTGTCCATGTAACTAAACATGTTACAAGCTTCATTTGAAATAGGGAACGTGCTATGGTAAACGTCAATAACATCCAAAAATTTCAGGGCAATCCGAGCGTATTTACAAGTGTTAGAGCGCGGACAAACGGACAGATGGCCAGACAACCGAAGTCATAAACACTTTAAACTTTGTTCGAAAGTGTTCAAAATAAATTAAAACAGAAGAAAAATACTTTTACGAACACAGTCTGATGAAACGTGTCTTTAAACGGATTCGTCTTAACTTGATAAAAACTTTATGTTCAACATAAAATGAAATTTGTCTTTTCGCTGAGAGATTTCAGTTTAGCGCTGTAGTTCGGTATCTTCTGTTTGATCTGATCTTTTGGTTTATCTTCCGTAATCAGGCCCATAGATATATGTCCTATTTCAGAAAATATGTTTTGACGATAGAATATTATTTAAATCTTTGGTTTTTTTTTTTCGATTCACTGTTTCACTTATGTGCAGGGTGGTTTAAATTAAAGTTACTCTGTTTAGACCTACGTAGAATCCGTTCTGGTTGACAGATATCGATGAAACTTGGAATATAAGTTATATGAACCATGTGGAAATGAAATCTGTAATAAAAAATAGTTCACATTTCGACCGATAGATGGCGGTTTTCATCTACGAGAAAGGACTTTATGCAAATTTGGAGCGGTTTAAAAAGCCAGTAGTTGCTGCCGTAAAGTCATTCTGCACCATGCCGTTAAGAAGAAGGACCGATCATTACTGGTGAAGTTGGTAGTATCGGAAGGGCAGTAATTTGTCAATTGCACTGCGAAAATATCGACGTTTGAAAGGCTTACGAAAAGGACCAATGTCGAGGCAGGCTTTGTAAAAGATGATGACTAAATTCGAAGAGCCTGTGGAGCAGGGTGTGCTGCAAGGAAGAGGATGGAAACGGATTTTAAATGAATCTGCCGAAAAAGTCGCTCTTGCCGTGGTAGCATAACTCGTCATGTTGCTGCAACTGATCAAGAAACCCTTCGCGCTACTGTTGAACACGCTATAATATGCTTTGAATATGTGCTTGACGCAAATGGAATGCACATTGAACATATGCTGTAAATAAAAAAAAGTTTTATGTTTCCAGTATGAGAATTTTGGTCTTCATGCGCCTCCTTCTCACCTGGTGGTCGAAATTTGAACATTTTTTTTTATTGTGGAATTCATTTTCCCATAGTCCGTATAATTTATATTCCAATTTTCATCGATATCTGTCCACCAGAGCGTACTCTACGTGGGTCTAAACAGGGTAACTTTAATTATAACCTCTCTGTACTAACAATAAATGAATTCTTGAGTTTCAGTACACTGGAGAACCGAATCGAACATTTCTGGTCTTTGGCGGCAGTCCAAAAGTAGACTACAAATTTCTGATGACAACAGAAAATTTCACATTGAAAGAAACAGAACATGGCACTAAGTAACGCTGAGAAGTAAAGGTTTTCAAAATAGTGTTTTAATTTTTATTACCAAATATTGATGCCCCTCTCTCCACACACAATAACTGATTCAACTTATTTTAAGCAATTTGCTTCAAATTCTTTTATTTTGGTACCACTTTTGCTAAAGTATTCATCAGCATAAGTACCTCAGCGACGTAAGTAAATGTTCATTAATCGCTTACCTATAATATAAAGAAAAACATGTCCGTGAGTTACATTATAAAGTAAAAGCATGTCCGTGAATACCACTGACGTCATATCGATGGTAGAAACGACGTGACGATATTTCGCATTTTTGGAAATTTTATTAACTTCTAACCGTTTTATAACATTGAATAAGGAAAAGTTGTACTTTTAAATGTAATTTGCCTGAAAAACCTATTTCAATTTCTAATTTATTTATGGTTTTTAAAATCCTTTTGAAGCATGATTAAAAAAAAAAAAATAAATAAAAAAAATAAAAAAAAAAATGTATATCGCGTGAAGTCCGATTACACAGAATTAACCCATTTGCATTCAGCACAATATAAATAGTTCAGAAATTGTTTCCGGCTAATATTCTACGGTGCTATAACAGCTTCAGGAATATACAGGTAAATAAATAGAAAAGAGGTATTTTGCTTTTTCAGAATTTAGTGTTGGCCCCGATGAAAAAAAAGGCAAATATATAAAAAACAAATATATATATAAATATAGATAGTGCAAAACAGATTTCAATTTTAAGGTTTAAAATACAAGCTTTTATTTTATATGAAATGGCGTCATTTGCATCCGCTAAAGAATTCTACATTTATAATACAGTCTTAAACAACATCTATAGAAAAGTATGGATTTGGTCAGTATCGCGGAATAATGCACAAACTCAGCAAAAAGCGATGTCGTTACTCAATAAACTCGACAAAAATATCGGCTATGTAATGATTCATGCGCTTTCATTTATTTATAACATTAATATAGATACTTAAAATAAAATATAGTTTATAAAAGCTCCATGTTTTATCGGAAATCATTCATTTAATATTTTTTCAAAATAGCACGTAATTCAATTATAATTTCTTTTCCCAGTTGTTATGAGAAAATGACAACAAAAAGATATAGTAATCTACCATTTTCCAACTATTTTCCCTTTACTTTATACAGAATTGGAGTACTTCAGTTGCCATCATTACAAAATGGCATTAAAAACTACAAAAATATAATATCTCAAAAATAAATTGAGATGCAGTTTTCAAACAAATTGCAGTTAAAAGAATTTTTTTCCAAACAAAGGTGTAAAAACTGAAAAAAATGCGATGCTTAGAAGTTAAAAATATTTGTAGTAGAGATTATCAGTATTTAACCGTACAATATTAAATCTGCATCGTTTTACGCCTGGCTTATGTAATGCAACGTTATTTTTGAGAGACGACACTTTAATTGTTGCCTAAAAGATGTAGCATATCAGGGGCTAACAAATAAAACACAAATTTAATGTATATGTCAAAATACGTGCTTTAATAAATTTCAAACTTTAATTGAATAATTGGCATTTTTCATATAAAGATTATTTTTTATGCTTTTAGTGGGCCGCTTAAAAAATATAATGAACGTAAAAAATCTATTAGTGTTTTCAATTAAACATGGTTTTTACCTATTTTCTTCACACTGTCAGTACGTTCAGCAACACGGACAGCCCTAGTTGAATATCCTTGTTCTAATAAATTAAAAGAGATACTCTTTAAACAGTATGAGAAATAATGAAGTTCTCTTTCGTGACACAGATTGCTAAGTACGTCATTTTAACCTTGTCATATGCAGAAAGGGGTAGAATTTATTTGAAACTTAATTAAATGCATCCAAGCCACTTCAGTAAACGAAAGCGTAGAGACTATTAACTATCCAATCTAGGTATGGAAATTTTAAATATAAGTGCAGATGCGTAAATAATGTTAAAGCAGTGATGTATTTTTCTATTTATCCATATATAAATAGATGCTTATATCTATATCCGCTATATATTTGTTTATCTATCAATCTGTCTACCTATATCTATATATATATTTATATTAGTTACAATTATATATTAATTTAAATGATAACAAGCGGGGATGACCGAGCATAGCTCGGTCAAAATTAGCTTTATGTTCAACTCGATAGAATATTCTCACTGTATCATTCTCTCTGTGTTATTGCTATAAAACATGTTATATTATAACAGTATTACTTACAAAAGCAATCAATATGAAAAGTATGTATTATATGCTTCTAAATTTTACACTATTTACATATTTACAACGAAAGGACACCAATCCAAATTACATTTATAGCTCAAGTCTGATTGGTTTAACCAGGTACCTCCAGTCCTATTAAGAATTTCTAAAAAGTTCTTTCGCATTCTGAATGCTTATTTTTTTGACAAAAGTAGCCACATTTGGCGAAATTCTTGCATTTGGCGCCAAACATGTGTTTTGGCATTCGGAATTTGAAAGCCTAATTTTTCGGCCAATATTTCGCCAATTTGGCGGTTTCGTGACCCTAACCCGTAGTGAGCCAAAATGACGCACTAATAAAATCTGCCTGAACATGTGACTTAGCTCTATGTTCTGAAAATCAAAAACGGTAAGATACAAAATTTACTCAGAATCATTTGAGCCGTTCAATAGAAATTAGCTTGACTCGCAGTGATTCCAAAATGACCCACTAATCTATCTCGAACATGTGATACAGCCGCGTTGTTTTCTCGAGCCCGAAAACGATAGAATGCAAACTTAAAAGTTTTCTAGATAAAATTAGCTTAACCAGTAGTGACAAAAAAAGGACCCATTAATCGAAATTTCTCAAACATGTGACCTAGCTCAATGGTCTTGTACCCGGAAACGGCATAATACAAAATTTTGTCAAAATAGTTTTTTAGATGAAATTAGCTTGACCCGGACCCATTGTGAGCCAAAGTGACCGACTAATGGGCTAACTTCTTGAACATGCGACCTACACCAATGCTCTTCTTGAGCCCGAAAACGATAGAAAACATAATTTAATCAAAATCGTTAAAGTCATTTTTAAAATAAAATTAGCTTGACCCCAAAATTACCCAGTAACCAAATTTTCTTGAACATGTGACCCGGTCTTCTCAAGATCGAAAATGACCTAATACGAAATTCAGTCAAAATCGTTAGAGCCTTTTTAAAATAAAATAAGATTGACCCATAGTGACACAAATATGACCCACTAATCAAAATATCTCGAACATGTGATCTAGCTCAATAATCTTCTTATAATAGCCTGAAGAGGGTTGGATATAAAATTAAGTTAAAATCGTTTGAGCCATTTTTTAGATATAATTAACTTAACCCTTACTCATTATGACCCAAAATGAATCACTAATCAAATTTTCTCGAACATGCGATCTAACCCAATGGTCTTCTTGATCCCGAAAACGATAGAATACGAAATTGAATCTAAATCTTTAGAGCCGTTTTGTAGACAAAATTAGCTTGACCCGTAGTGGCCCAAAAATGACCCACTAATCGAAATTTCTCGAACATGTGACTTAGCCAAATAATCTTCTCGTTTTCTGTAATGGTAGAATACAAAATTTTGTTAAAATCGTTTATGCCGTTTTTTAGATAAAATTAGCTTGATCCTTACCTATTGTTGCCCAAAATGACACACTAATCGAATTATCTCTAACATGCGACCTAGCCCAATGGTATTCTTGTGCCCGAAGATGATAAAATACAAAAATTTGTCAAAATCGTTAGAGCCGTTTTCTAGATAAAATTAGCTTGACCCACAGTGACCCAAAAATGACCCACTATTCGAATTTTCTCGAACATGTGACTGAGCCCAATGGTCGATTCTCGTTGTCTGTAACGGTAGAATACAAAATTTTGTTAAGTTCGTTTGTGCCCTTTTTAAGATATAATTAACTTAACCCACAGTGACCCAAAAATGACCCACTAATCGAATTTTCTCGAACATGTGGATTAGCCCAATTGTCTTCTCATAATCCAAAACGATTGAATACGAAATTTAGTCAAAATCGTTAAAGCCGTATTTAGATAAAATGGGCTTGATCCATAGTGACCCAAATATGACCCACTAATCGAAATTTCTCGAATATGTGACGTAGCTCAAAAGTCTTCTCGTTTCCAAAAACGGTTAAATATAAAATTTAATTAAAATCGTTTAAGCCTTTTTTTTAGATATAATTAGCTAGATCTTGACCCATTATGACCCAAAATGACCCACTAAACGAATTTTCTCAAACATGTAACCTAGCCTATTGGTTTTCTTGTGCCAGAAAATGGTAAAATACAAAATTTAGTCAAAATCGCTCGAGCCGTTTTTAAGGTAAAATTAGCTTGACCTACAGTGACCCGAAAATGACCCACTAATGGAAATTTCTGGAACATGTGACTTAGCCCAATGGTCTTCTTGTAATCTAAAACGATTGAATACGAAGTTTAGTCAAAATCGTTAGAGCCGTTCGTTAGATAAAATGGGCTTCACCCATACTGACCCAAAATGACCCACTAATCGAATTTTCTCGGAAATGTAACACAGCCGAGAGGTCGTCTAAAGACCGAAAAAGGTATGATACAAAATTTTGTCAAAATCGTTTGAGCCTTTTTTTATCAATTAGATTGACCCTGACCCATTGGGAACCAAAATGACCCACTATTCGAATTTTTTCGAACATGTGACTGAGCCCAATGGTCGCTTTTCGTTCTCTGTAACGGTAGAATACAAAATTTTGTTAAAATCGTTTGTGCCGTTTTTAAGATAAAATTAACTTGACCCACAGTGACCCCAAAACGACCCACTAATCGAATTTTCTCGAACATGTGACTTAGCCCAATAGTCTTCTATTAATCCAAAACGATTGAATTCGAAATGTAGTCAAAATCGTTAGAGCCGTTTTTAGATAATATGGGCTTGACCCATAATGACCTAAATATGACCCACTAATCTAAATTTCTCGAACATGTGACCTAGATTAATAGTCTTCTTGTGACCCAAATCGGTTGGATATAAAATAACGTTTAAGCTGTTTTTTAGATATATTTCGCTAGACTTTGACCCATTATGACCCAGAATGATCCACTAAACGAATTTTCTCAAACATGTGACATGGCCCAATGGTTTTCTGGTTCCCGAAAATGGTCAAATACAAAATTTAGTCAAAATCGTTAGAACCGTTTTTAAGATAAAATTTACACACACACACACAATTTTTGCTCGCATAAGATTATACAACTCGTTGTATAAGATTATACAACATACATAAGCGAAACATAAAAAGTAATGTAAAAACAATCTGTCTTTATAAATAATTTTATTATGTTATAAATTTAACGCAGTTTAATAAAAAACACAGATTAATATTAATGATTACCTCTCTTCATAATTTCAGAGTTTATGTCTTATAAGGGAAAATATTAAAGATATTTATTTGAAACAATAGATTCAGCTAATTTTAAACATGTTGCTCCATTTTTTTACGTTTAGCTGTCAGTTTTATTTAAATATTTAATAACATAAGCACCTCAATTACTTAAACAAATGTTCATTCATTTATGTTTTTAATAAATTCAAAAGAGATACTCTTTTAACCAAATATGATATTATTCAGTCCTTTTTTGTGACAGATATTATTCGGGATGCCATCCTCTGTTCTCATATGAAGAGAGGAATTGGATTTATTTGAAATCTAATTAAATAAATTTGAGCTACTTTGCTAAATGAAGCCACGGGAAATATTATCTGTCCATTTTATTCTATTCTCTTCGTAATTGGGAATCGATAGTATTTGCTCAAAGATAAAATATAAATACTTGTTATCTGAATTAGATAATTATCTTCCATTGTACACTGAGAAAAACAATTGGCAAAAAGATCTAAAAATCCACTTTAAATTTGTGCAAAAATAAAATAGAACTAACTATAAGTATGAAATAAATAACTATTATCTGTCACTTTGTACATTAAAATTTCATATAACTTCATATAATGCATCAGCTTGAAGTAATTCATTACGCTTTTACCATTTTTTTAATAGTTTCATAGTTAATAGATTTCTAGAAGAAAAATATCAGATATACAGTAAACTATCAATTATCCGCCACTCTATCAACCGTCACCCTCGGTTATCAGCCACCCCAATTTCCTTTACTTTCGTTTTTTTTAGCTCCAGGTATGCTATTTCTTTCTACCACCTATTAATATGTCGTCTCCAAGAAATAACGTTACATTGTATAAGCCAGCCATAAAACAAAGCAGATGCACCCATTGTACGGAATCATCTCTACTGCAATTTTTTAACTTCTAAGCATCGCACATTTGCAATTTTTATACCGTCATATTGGAAAAAATAAGTACTTTTAAAGGCAATTTGTTTGAAAACCTCATCTCCCTTTATTTTTGAGATATTAATATTTTTGTAGTTTTTAGCACCATTTGTTCAATTTTGGTAACTCAAGTACTCCATTTCTGTAGAAAGTAAAGGAAAAATAGTTGAAAATAGCAATTATAGCTTTTTGTTGCCTTTTTCTCATAAAAACTGGGGAAAATGTAATTAAAATACGTGCTATTTTGAAAAAATATAAATGAATGATTTCTAATAAAACAGGGAGCTATTATAAACTAAATTTAATTTTATGTATCTATATTAATATTACAAAAAATGAAGGCATGTGAATCATGAGATAGCCGATATTTTTTGTCCAGTTTCTTGAATGACGAAATCTCTTTCTTTGGATAAATGAGGAATTATTTAGCGGATGCTGATGACGTCATTTTATATAAAATAAAAGTACGTGTTTGGTGTCTTAAAACTGAACTATCTATATTTATATGCATATATATATATATATTTTTATCGGGTGGCAAAACTAACTTCTGGAAAAACAGAATTCCTATTTTCTAGTTTTTTAACCATTTGGAAAAATTGTTATTGTCCTCGGTCAAGGTAGGAAATCAAAAACATATCTGAAGCGTTTTATTAGTTGAATCCGCATTTTATTCGTTTTCTGATTGGTCTATACAGTAATCCGTATTTTCCCTTTACTTTCAACAGAGATGGATACTTCTGTTGCCACTATGACAAAAAAGTAATAAAAATTACAAAAAAAAAATAATAACTCAGCAGCAAATTGAGATACAGCTTTCAAACAAATTGCGTTTAAAAGTACATTTTTTTCTGTATACGACGGTGTAAAAAGTAATATTGTGGGATGTTTAGACGTTTAAGAATGAAATTTCATTTAAAATTGGTCCAGGAATATTAATGTTTAATCCATGGCGTACATAATGTATGACCAGCTGCGTAGAAGTTAAAAAATTTACAGTACCGAAAAATGTAATCCATGGCGTACGTAATGTATGATCAACACCGTGCGACTTTTTATGTCTTAAATTTTAGTCTTTGAAAAAATCATTTCTCAAATGGTCGTTATAATTTGTTAAATTGCAGTATTTATTTATTTATTTATTTATTTATTTTTCGGAAATGAACAACGAAAATTTAAATGCACATAAACCCGAGTGAGACAGCGGTATTTTGAGTAAAAAGTTTGTCTGACGTCAGGAACAGCAGCTATAATGTATTTCTGTGGATGAAATCAAAGACTGGCTTAATTCTGACAAGAATGATATTGGCTATAAAGAATTAACGAACGATGAAATTGATGGATATAAATCAAGCTAATTAGCCGTGATAAGGATAATTTCCTCAGTTACATAAACAATGTGTCATTTCAACTCAGCCATAAATCTTTTCAAACGTGAAAAATGTATTTAACCTTGAAAACCTTGATAAAGATAATGACTTGTTGAGTGACTCATAGACATTAAACTGATTTATTATTGTTATTATGATATTGCTATTACAATTATTATAACTGATTTATTATCTTATAATGTAAATATTTTTTCATTCTGAAAATGTAGTTGTTCAAGAGAAGAGGGATGAAAAATGCTCTCTTTTTTTCACAATTTAAAAGAAAGTGAATTAAATAGCTTAAAGTGTTACCACTGCTTATTCATTTGATATAATAGTCTACAATTTTTTCTCAAAGGAGGTTATAAAAAGTGGTTGATTAAAGTTATGACAACTAACACATTACATTGGGAAACCATTATATTGGATTACACAAAATGTGGATTTACACCGAAATAAAAAGTATCCTGAAGAACGGGTAAGTCCCAATTTTATCTAACTTACTCACGCCTTTTTTCATTGGGATTTAAATACTAACAAGATTATGATTACTGATCACTGAATAAAAATAAATAAATTAAATAGCCTCCACTGAAATCTGAAATATCAGATATTTGATAAATAAACTTTTAAACTTTCAAACAGAAAAGTTGGAAGAACTTTTTACGGTAACACGTAAGTAATCAAAAGTTAAGAAAATGGCAGCTTCTAAAGATAATTTAGCAATTGAAAAACTTACAGCTACAAACTACTCAATTTGGAAATTCAAGGCCGAAATGATGTTAACTAAAGAAGACTTATTTCATGTAATTACGGAAGAACCGCCTAATCCAATTACGGACGCTTGGTCCAAAAGTGATAAGAAAGCCTGTGCTCTAATTAATCTAACAATTGATGATAGTCAGATTACTCATGTTAAAAATTTACAGACAGCCAGACAAACTTGGCAAGCTTTGCGTGAAATCCATGAGCGACATAATTTGTCTAGCAAACTTTATCTCTTAAGAAAACTTTACGGGATTAAATTAGCGGAAGGTGGCAACGTTGTTAATCATATTACAAAAATAATGGAATTAGTAGATAAATTAGCGGCCATAGGAGAAGTTATAAATGATAACCACATTTCTGCACTGTTATTATGCTCCCTACCCCAATCTTATGATACTCTTATTACTGCCCTTGAATCAAGAGAAGAAAATCAACTCACACCATCATTTATTAAGTCTAAACTTATTGACGAATATAACCGACGATATGATAATAATGAGAGAACAGAAAATCATGCCAGAGCATTTAAAGCACAGAAAAATTACAACAACAAAACAAGTAATAAATACTGCTCCAATTGTCGGATGAGAAACCATTATACCCAGGAATGTTGGCATAATAAAGCCAAAACACAAAATACACCACAAAATCAACACATTAGACCAAACAAAAAATATTACTCTACATCACTAGTTTTTCAAAAGAGTGAAAACAATGTTAGAAGTGAACAAACACCAGAATCAAACCGTAGGTACAGTCACTCTGAAAATGAAAACAATACATGGAGGGCGAGCGAAAATAAAAATTACGCCTTTATAACACAAGGAATAGAAAACAAAACATTTATAGTAGACAGTGGCAGCTCAAGCCATATTGTGTGTTCAGAATCAATGTTTACAGAAATAAAATCACGCGAAAAAACAAATGTAACCATCGCAAACGGAAAAAAACTTATCAGTTACGGGTCAGGTGACGTAAATATAAACACGCGAACATCAGACAACAAAGTTCATGAAATAACACTTAAAAATGTATTACTAGTACCTGAAATCGAAACAAATTTATTATCGGTTAGCAAAGCGACGCAAAATGGATGTGAAATTATATTCAGAAATGATAGATGTATGTTCAAACTTAACGGAGAAATATGCTTAGAAGCGCGAAAAGTAAATAACCTATACGAAGTTCAGTTGGCATTCCAAAGCTATGCAAACATAGCACAAAGCTGCAACAACAAAAATTGCCTAGAATTATGGCATCGTAGGTTAGGACATAGAAATCTAACATCAATTAAAGAAATTACGCAAAAGGAATTAGCTACAGGAATCCAAATAAACAACTGTAAGCATAACATAGATTGCGAACCGTGCATTAAGGCAAAATTAACTGATGAACCCTATCCAAAAATTGCAGAGTATAGAGCAACTAAAAGGCTCCAGCCCATTCACTCCGACGTGTGCGGATCTTTTCAAACACCGACAATAGGGGGGAAATCATACTTTTTGACTTTTATTGATGACTACTCACGATTTACGATCATATACCTATTGTCTAGAAAAAGTGAAGTTTACGAAAAACTTAAAGAATTCATCGCGTTAATTAGCAACAAATTTGGAGAAAAACCGAAAGCAATTAGAACAGATAACGGAGGGGAATTCACATCAGATGAAATAGAAAATTACCTCAGGGCTAATAGGATAAAACATCAACACACAGTTCCATATTGCGCAAACCAGAACGGTGTGGCAGAGAGGCAAAACAGATCGTTAGTTGAAATGGCAAGGACAATGTTAAGTGAATCAAATTTACTAGTAAAGTTCTGGGGGGAAGCAATTTGCACAGCAAATCATTTGCAAAACAGACTACCGACAAAAGCAAATGAAAGGACGCCATACGAGTTATGGACAAACAGACAGCCAAACTTAAGTTATGTTAGGGTATTTGGCTGCAAAGCCTTCGTATATATCAGTAAAGCCAGAAGACAAAAATTAGACGATAAAGCTATAGAGGGAATGAGGAAATGAAATAAAGATCGCGAGAACCGTTAAATTTCTCGAAAACAAATTTAAATATAGAAACGAGAAAGTAGAAAACAAACCAAAACAAGATGAAAATCGGGTTAACGAAAATTTTGTAGAAATAGAAATTTCAATTAAATACTAACAGAAATTATTCAGAATGTTTTTAATCCAGAGAAACCTGAAGCGGATGATGTGTGACGAGGAATGATTATCCAAGAGCCAATCATCCAGACTATTCTGTATAAATATATTAGTTGGTTTGAGATGTAAGAGGACGCAGATGCATCCCAAGTACTTTTCTGACGTAGAATTCGTAATCTTGCTGCAGTAAAAGCACATGCAAAACGCGAATAAAAAGTATAACTGATTACTTTGGATGAAAACAAGTGCTATATATTTATTCGGTATAATTTGTAATCTGTGAGGTAGACCGATTTCTTTTTACCAGTTATGTTTTTTTTTTTTTTTTTTTTTTTTTCTTTTTTTTTTTTTTTTTTTTTTTAAACGAAAGTACAAAATAAATAAAAAATAATCTTTTAATTATTCTTATTTTTAAATTGACAGCCAGAACTGTAATTTTAGTAACGGTCTTGTGCCGTCTTTTAATTATCCGTCTATTTCATTTTTCCGCCGCACCGTCGGTCCCGTGAGCGACGGATATTCGGAAGTTTACTGTACTTCTACTTGAAACAAATGATTCAACATGTTTTAAACGTGCTACTGTCTCCATTTTTTTTTAACGTATCACTTTTCTTAAAATGTCCATTTACATGAGTAAATCAACTACATAAATAAATTCTTATACTTCCTTGTGTTTTAATAAATCAAAGATGCTCTTTTAATGAAGTAAGAAATTATTCAGTCCTCTTTAGCTACAGAGATGTCCCTAGATGATATATATTTTTTTATTTGTATATTTATACATTATTTTAAAAATCATAGTAGCAAGAGCTGATTTTGACCTCATTCAGTTTTGAACGAGAAAATTTTCTAAGTAAATGAAATCAAATGACTACAGGGTAGTCTAGCGTATTTATCGACTTTTCTTATACTCTTTATAGCCTCTTCTTTATCCATGTGTGATAAACACATTTCTTTTCTTTTTTATCTTTAATTTTTTTATTATAGTACATTATAGTACTATGGTTAGACTATTTCTTGTGTCTCCTCTAAGATGTAGTGCACAATTACGCATCAGTAGAGAGCTACGTTGCGCTGCAACTAGGAATCCCATCAAAGCAAGACCTGCTCATATGCATATCATCATTATCACCATTCAGCGTGTAACGTTTGAAAAATAAATTACATTCAACTGATGCTGGACATGAGCGAAATATATCTCACGTGGTGCGTGTGAACTTCATAGCAGGAAATTGTTGATACGTGAATTTTGATACTAAGCGAGCACTAGAATCTTGCTGCCTGAACAAAAGTATTATCACTATTGTGACACAAAAAGGTCTGAAATGACTGCAGTTTAAAGCCTCCGTCTGAGGAAATTTTTCATATGGCATGCACTGCACATTCCTCGCATGGTGCTTTTGTCCCAGACTTTATAAATGATATTGCGCGAAAGGAGAGAAATTCTCAGAGATCTAGACTTCAAATTACAGTGATTTTAGAAATTTCTTCTGCTATAGTAGCGGTAATTTTGTTTCATCAAGCAAAAAAAGTCAAATTCGTCGCCCATTGACAAAACGCAATTGCCGAATAGGAAGTTCATGTACACCAAGTATGATTTATTTCGTTCAAATCTAGCTTTAACTATAAAACATTTCTTTCAAACTTCATATTTTCCGCCATCTTGTATCACGTAGAAATAAGCTATTTTCATTAAATTAAATTTCCTGTTCAAAACATACAAAATTTAACCCGCCAAAATTATCTCATGGTATTCTGGGGGGTAAAACCTAACTGATTGAATTCGAGCCACTTTGGTAACAAATATCGTAGCACTGATATAAACACTGATATAAAATTTCTTGACAAATATTTATTTATACAGGGAAAATTCGGGTATTATGGAATAGATGGCTAAATTCGAATATTAAAGTTTCTCTTTCGTAAAGTGCTGCTGTCGAGCGGGCATATATTAAAACTATTAAGAGCAATACCATAATGCCTCTGAGAATAACGTTCTTCGGTTGGAGTCAAGGTGCGTTCTATTGAAAAAAAAAATATATATATGATATATATATATTTTTTGTGTGTGTGTGTTTAGAAAATTTCAGAAGATAAATTTTAAAATTTCATTATTAGAAGTAATACTTTTACATTGGACCTAAGCATAATGTACACTGAAGTAGTGTCAGTTTATTATGTAATGCTTCTTTTTAAGTTCGTCGGGTAATATGTAATACCAGTATCTCATAATACGCATCATTGAGTCATACTATTCTATTTACTCCGTCAAAATATTTATTATTACTTTTAATACTGTTTACAATAAGAACAATGACGTACAAGTACAATGTTAACGGTAAGTATTTTGAGTTTTAAACAATATGGGGCAGCGGTATTACTACAAATGCATACGATATTCTAGAGTACACAAAGTTTACTATTTCATATCTGTAAATATATTACATATAAAGGGTTATTCAAAAAAACTTGGACAAACTATAAAATAAGCTAAGTCATACTAAATAAAAAGTTACAGGAAAACAAAATTATAATCCATTTTTTGACTCAAAAATATTAACTTCTTTGCCTTTTGGCTATGATCAAGGTGTAATCTGTTAGTTATCTGCCGACCATTATGGGGTTTTGCTTAGTACGGATGACAGAACCTCTGATCGCTACAGGTTGATACGAAAATTATTGCACACCAGTATTTCCTTCCCTGTCAGCGGTAGATAATTTGTTGAGGGTCCTGATGCTCTCGGATCTTTAACAGGTTTTACCAACGGGTGCAGCGTGGGAAAGCGGCTATGGTGGGGCATTTAAGTGGCATTGCAATGCGCCTCCTCTCGGGATTGAGTAAAGCTGGATTCGTGCAGGCCACCATCAGTATTACATTTCTTCTGGTTTGCGGTGCTGAGGCTGTTAGCTAATAACGGCGCAGTGTGGATGAAGACCTCGTTAGATCACATCCTTGTTGGTGTCGTGCTAGAATCTCAGATCTTCTCCTATTGCAGCTTAGCGCTTCGTTTTTTTCCTCCACACTAGTATCTATAATAAAAAAAAAACGATTTGGGATTTGACAGTTATTGCGCTGCAATCCTCTAATACGTTAAAATAGTTAAAAATAACTCAAATAATCATTCGAATTCAAATAAGGTTTTTGTTCATAACCTGAATAATAATGAAGATATTTTAAACAAAAATTGAATCGAACTTATTTTACTTTGTGTGAAATTATAGGTTATCACAAGAAATGTAGACACTATCCAACATTGTTAAAACCATTTATGAACTTGGTTTGTTCATCCATCCGTATATCTTCTAATTAAATTTCTTTAACATTTCATCAATATGTGCAATAGAAATCTGAAACGAAGATTATTGTTCGGAAATAGTGTTATATACCAGTTACACACCAGCGATAAAAAGATATGAAATATAATACAATGCTTTGAATTTTACTCAGAGTTACAATGATCAGTGAATAAATAAATTTGGCACATAAATTACTCCTGTTTAGTATTTAAATTCAAAATTAAAGCAACATGTAGATTTTTAAAACTATCCAACATTGTTAAATCCATTTATCAATTTGGTTTGTTCGTCCGTCCGAATATGTTCTAACACGCGAAAATATACTCGGTTTGCCCTTCGACATGTGTAGATTAATGAGGTTTACCATAACATATTCGGTATTGAAAATGAAGTGTTCTCCATTTATTGTTAATTTTTAGAGATAAACAAAGTATTCCTTTACATTCCAGTGAAAGGAAAAAAGCATATTTCTGCGCATTTTAAGGTATTAAATATTTCAAACTAAATTAAACTAATATGCATCACTGGGGTAGAAGATAACAAGTGTTCAATAGATAGTATAAGTGGCAATAATAGTTCATTTGCAGGTATTATCAAATGTATTCTGTTGCATTACGGACAATGAGTAAAAAACTTTTTCAGTTCATTTTAATGATGTTACTATGCTTCGAAGATAATAAAATTTAAATGCATCACTGGTCTGAAAGACAACACACTTTCTATGGAGTATAGAGTAAATTGAAGTTCGTTTACAGTGGCGGAAAAAAGAATCTCTATTTGAAAAAAAAAAATGTGGTGCATTTTAATAACGTTACACTAGTCCAATGAAATTAATATATAGTGCGGCGCAAAAGTTTATGCACAAATTAAATGTTTTTGTAAAATGAAAAATATATACCAGAATGCTTTGAAATTTTTACTGTATATAAGCGATTGGATTCCAAATTCATGTTTCAAATTCAAAAACAATTCATTGGAAAAAAAATAAATTATAAAAAAATAAAAATTGTGTTGCCGCAAAATTTTATGCACAAAAACGAAATATTTACATTTCATAATGCACAAAAGCTCTTTAGTAGTCTATAGTGTTTCCATTGCCCCTGATGAGATCGAATGCCTGATTTCCCATTGATAATACGAGAGTATGGACGGGTTCGGGAGCGAGTCTATACCAGGCTTCCTCGATGGCTTATTTGAGCTCGTGCGCTGAGTAATACTGCTTCCCATTTTTGTAGACGTCACGTGAGAGGACTACCCAGATGTTTTCTACCGGATTGAGATTTGGGCTCAGTGCTGGCACTTTCATCATATTGATATTCTGTGATCTAAGCCATTCTTTCGTGCAACGGCGAGTGTGTATCAATGCGTTGTGTTGCTGAAAGGTTCAGTTGGCACCATCTAGGAGTTCACCAATCGGCGAAAAATGATCAGTTAAAGTTTCATGATACTTTTGTGAGATCTGTCTATCATTTGGGAAGCAAAGAAACGTTTCTCCACTGTAGCCAAAAACGTCCCATACCATGAGCGAATCACCACATTGTTGCCTGCTTAATATGCCCCTCAGATCTTTCCTCAAGTCACGCCATCAGAATGAGAACGCATCTGGACCATCTAAATTCCATTTTTTTCATCAGAAAAAATAACACTAATACATGTCTTGATCTTCACGATAATACATGTGCTGTTTTGCCCATTGAAGATTTGCTTGTCAATGACACTGTTTCAGAAAAGGCTTACGGGCTAATTTTTGTTTTCTGATGAATCCTAAATCGGTTATTCATCTGTGTACGGTGTCATGTGATATTTTTTATCCAAGTTGATTTTTTTCTGATTAAGAGACAAGTTGCCAGTTACAGCCATTCTTTTAATTCTTCTATTCTCAGGAAATGTGGCTTTTCTCGGTAAACCTGAGCGACACGCATTTTTGAATCGTTTTCCATGTTGGAAAGTACTATAAATACAATCTTTAAACCAACTTAATATATTTAAAACTTGCAAAAACGGATTTACCTTCAGCTTTCGGCTTCCAAACTTCCACAACTACTTCGCTGCATTTTATACTTTTTGAAAAACGTCTTGTCGATCCTCCACCTATCATGTTTAAAGAAATACTTGCATAAAATCTCATTTGTGTATAAACTTTTGAGACATCACAGAAAATGTTTCTTTGTAATTTCTGATTTTCTTGACGATGGATTTTTTCCAAACTTGAGATATATATTTGTGATCATAGTATTCATCTACAGTAGATATTTGAAAGTATTCCGTTGTACAATTTTATTTTTATTAAAATATTTGCGATGCGCTTAAATTTTTTAGCTGCACTGTATATTACCACGGCTACAGAATCACTATTGCATGCTTTCTGTAGATTAGTAAGTATATAGTATTTATTTTTATTTTACAGAGACATTCAAAATAATTTGTTACAAGACTGAATATAAGAAATAAATTTTGGATTTGCGTTTTCAGGTGTGATATGCATTTTAAAATTTAACTAATTTTTAATGTATTACGAGATGCGTAAATTATATACAGGGTTGCACGAAAGAATTTGCGCAAATTACTGAATATAGACAGCGATTTTAGAAAATGGATTTTTACTTCTCTGTATTTTTATTTTTTAATGTTTATTTAGTTATTACATTTCATTGAATGAACGAAAATCAAATGACTTCAAAATATTTCGAAAGTACTGGAAAGTGTTTCATAATCTATAAGGTGATGCATCTATTTTGTTCTTGATAATTAATAGCTCCAGATGTCAAGTTTGTTCAGTGCAAAGAGCATAGACTTTCAGCCCCTGCTCCCCCTCTGTTCAGTTATCAAAATTAAAATTGAAAGACATAGTTTTCCATAATAAACATCATAGACATAAAATTTAGTACTTTTTCCTCCCAATGATGTCGAGATACAGGTATAATGAAAATCTTAAACTACACAACATAAGAACGGCACCTGTCGTGTGATATTTCATGGAATTCAATCTCATTTAACTTAGCCGGAATATAACTTAAAATGGAAACTTTCAAAAACGCAGCATAGCAGCGTGAACAATTTTGCGATAAATACATAAACCTAATCCTCGTCAAGTTATTTCATAGTTCATAAAAATGAGAATTTTGATGACATTCCGTCTCTTAAATGCCGAAATATGGCTATAACAGAAATTCTGAAAAACACATTATAGAAGCGTCGTCTTTGGACAATATGTACCAACAATTAATCAGCATCTATTTATGATAAGATCTAATTCTATATGTTTTATGAAATTTTGTGTATTAGTGCTTGAAGTTGAGTGAACCAAACATTTACGTGATACGCAGACAGACATTTACCAAAAATAATCAAATCATGCTGGGGGAATCCCAAAACCTTTAAGTGCATCAACAAATGGAAGTAAAAATTGTTCCCGTATTCACTATCTTCTTCTGATGTATTTATCCGAAAGTATTAAGAAATTTAGTACAATTATCAATGAAGGACGTCCTTCAAACCATATTCCATTAAAAACATTTAATAGTAGAAGTTATTACTAATAAGTGTGTGACAGAATCATTTTTATATGAAGCTTTGCTGTAGGATTACTGAGAGAGATACTTGTCAATGACAACGACTTTTAAATTTATACATTGGAAGATATTTTATAAATTCTATTCTTTTTTCGTGATTGGCAAACAGTAGATATCATAGTCCCTTTTTTGAACAAATGAAAGTAATGGTGACTCATGTGAAATTTATTAAAACTCAAATCTGCTGTACGGCAATCGCTGTAACAAAAGTTTCATTGTTCGAAAAGCATTTACCGTAAATGGCATGGTGTTTTTCTGACGATTTAAAGCAATCAATTTCAACAATCCTTTTTATGTATTACTTTTTACAAAAATGATATCAAAAATACAAAAATGAATCATCTTTTTTTTCACTCAGCAAGTACTGTACGGATTTCAATGTGAATTTTGCAATATAATTCTAGTACAAGAAAAGATTTTAATCCAAAAGATTTTATCGTATCTTGTGTAGTTTTTTACACGGACACGTCAAACATTACGTTTCAGACTCCAGCGATGGGCAATAGATTGCCTTTACTAAAAAGAAAGTGGACTTGTGAGCAATAACATTTTATTGATGGAGAAGATTTTGAACTTAATCACGAGCATTGAGCAGCTATATATAAGATTGGATTTATATATAAAATCAGAAAAAAACTGTTTAAATATGCATTTGACTTAAGTATCTACCAGTTATTTCTCTCTTAGTCTACTCATTTGTGTGTATATTTTTTACCCATGTGACATTGTACTATGAACTGATATTAATGATGTAATACACAATAAATATATATAAATTCCAACGTCTTCTTTTATTATAATTTGCTATTTCTGATTATAATTAAATAGGTATAAAATAGCACATTTATTCAAATTTAACTTAGAAAAAAAAAGCTCAAATGCTATTGAATGTTTCTTTATAGCACAATAAAAAATTCAAAAAAGTCACGTGATTTATAGAGATTTAATTTCTGTTACAAAAAATTATGTATTTCAAATATATCTTTCTATATATAAGGATTGTTTCCTAGAAATCCACGCAAACTTTTTTTGACTGGAAAACTATGAAAAAACGAGACAAAGAACACAAATAGGCAGTGTAAGGTAACTAACTTTAATAACCACATTACTCTGTAAAACTCGTTCGGGTTTCAAATAAACGATTTCATCAGACATTATCAATTTAATTTTGGTGGTGCTTGCTAGGCGTTGTACAAAATTTAGGTCTATAATTTTGAGACAGTACTTAATTCGATTGATAAATTTCTGGATGCTATCTGCTCTCCAGTCTTTAACATGCACTTTGAACTTAAGATACGTTCAGAACCGCTCAGTTGGTCGAATTTCGCAAACGTTAGTCATGTTGTCCGGCTTCTTTACGAAAGTGATGTTTTGCTGGCGGAAGTGGTTGAAAACGGTTTTGCAGTAATGACTGCTAGCCAAGTCTGGCAAGAAGACGTAAACACCGTCGTTGTAATTGCTATGGATGTAAGGGATGAGATGACAGTGAAGGCACTTGATAAAATGTCGTTGCCGACTGACAGCAAACCAAGACTTTCGGATTGAACGGACGATTCACGCCTTTAGGACTCATCACAATCCAAATGAAGATATTGTCTTTAAATTTTACTTTCGTAGCGAATTTCATGATACGTTCGTTGTATCGTGGAGAGATCGGATGTGTAGTAGCCACCATTATAGTTAAAAGTGGAGAAAATGAGCGTGAAATATGGCTCGTCATCGCTCGTCGTTGCAAAATAAATGCTCGATCAGGAAAGTTTCTGAACAAGAGACCACACTTCGCTTTCGTGGTAACCTTTTTCTTTTCTGTTCGTTTTAGTATAACCCTTTTCTTGTGATATTTAATGTTAAGCTTCTTGATGGTTGCCTTATCTAGGTGGCTGGGTGAAACACTGCATTTAGCTGCCGTGGGATAGATTAATAAATCGGTCGTTTTTGCCAAACAGTCATTTCAACTGCTGTAACTTAGACTTTCTGAGTTTTTGGGACTTTTTATACGATCTCCGTTGCCTTTTGGCCTGGGGCCCCTTCTAGTAAGGTTGTTGAACATCGTATATATAGTTCGTTTGGGGATAATTTCGGCAAAAAAGTGGTTCACGATGAACTTTTTTCCATGATGAATATTGCTTTCGTATAACGTGTACATACGCGTACGCAGACACTCCACTTCCGAATGCATTCTCGGAAAACACAGATTATTTAGTAAACTCTTGGCTAACGGGCATGCCCTTATATACAATAACGTAGCACTTCACGCTCAAGTTTCGCCTGATTCATATTCCCTTGCTATTTTACATAACTGCAAAGTTTGTGCGGATTTCTAGGAAACAGCCCTTACATGTCTATTTTCCTTCCTCTCTCTCTCTGCCTATCCATTTCTGTGTCTGTCGTGTAGATAGCTTCCGTTGCAAAGCGTAAAAAGCTACATATAGTCAAATAGTAGCTACATATAGTAGTTGTTAGGCACGCTCTTCCCGGTGCAGGCCGGGAGTAAAAGATAGCTTCACTATTCCTTGTTTTCATGAATTCATCGAAATTCACTCAAACAAACGACGATAAAATCCGTGAAACCCGATTATAGAAGATTCCCAGTTTTCACCAATATTGAATTTCAATGTGAATTTCGGAAAAAAACTCACCTGTCGCAAGTTAGCTTCATTGCGTATGAGCGAAGCGAATTTTCTACTAGGCTACACAAAGTACATTTTGTCGTACATTTTACAAAAAAAAAAAACTATTCAGTATTTTGACTTGAAATTAAACATAAAAATAAATTATGATCCGTAGATTTGCACAATATTGTTTTTTTTATACAATAACCTTAAAAAATTCAATTAATTTATTTTACATGATTTTCCGTTCCTTACGCATTTTTGCAAATAAAAAATGAAACACGTATATTTTCAGAAGAAAAAATAAATTATGGATTTAGTAATTATAGATAGAATCATGATTAATTAAATAGTTTCACGATTTCTTTTATGAAATTTTAATAATACCTTTTTTATGAAAATTTCAGCATATATTTAATGAATTAAAATTTGTGAAAATTCAGTTATTTTCATCCAATTATAAAAGTACTTTTCAGTGTTAAGAATTCAAATACACAATTTATTCTTATTATGGGAAATCATTTACGCAGACAATACTTACGCATTTTAAAAGAATTATATTATGATTTTTGCAGTAAAGTGGCAACAAAAGAATTGTACACAAATAAAATTAATTGTTAAATTCGTTATATCATAAATAAAAAATTCCGAGGAAATTCTTAGTTATTTTTCTGAATTTACATTTCTAAAATTAAAATGAGTCAAAACATAAAATAACGTTTTTGCTTAATAAAGATGCAAAAAAATAATATAAAAATATATTGTTAGTTTCAAATATTTATCTTATTAAATAATGATAGGATTTTGAATCTCATTAAATAGGCGTAAGTAAGTAATGTAACTTGGGACTTACCCTTTTTCAGGATACTTATCCTTCAACGGTGTAAATCCACATTTTACTTTTAATCCCAAAACGTATTAGTTGACGAAATTATTAACTTTATATTTGAAGAAAATTGTATTCTCCCATGTGCCACCTTTTATGCCTCCTTTAATTAAAGAAATTGTAGACTATTATGTACATTAAATGAAGAAGCGGTAACTTTTTCAGTTATTTAATTCACACTATATAGATTGTAAATAAGAGAGCATTTTTATGTGCCTCTTCCTGGATTAGCTACATTGTTCAGAAAGAAAGAAAATGTTTACATTACAAGATACATAATAATAACAATAAATCAGTTCACTGCATTTTATGAGTATAATTTAGCCACTTAACAAGTCATTATCTTCACAGGAATTTCAAGGTTAAATTCATTAGTATTATAAAGAGATTTATGGCTAAATCGAAAAGATATATTGTTTATGTAACTGAAGAAATTAGTTTATTTTTAGCTCAGTTATTCATCTTGATGATTTATGTTCATCAAATAATGCTTCGCTAATCCAAACAAAGCATGGCTTTTGCTAATTTATGAAAACCTATTTTTGTCGTCAGTACGTCAAAATATTTTGCCAAGTATCGCCTACAGTTTTGAGAATTTGACGTTGTCAGATATGACTGTGTAGTTTTAAGCATATAAGAGAGTAGTAACTATGGTTACAACAATAAAAGTGATTCTGAGAGAACTCACGTTCGCTGAAACATAAATTAAAAATGAACACGACTGCGTAAAATTCTCTTGTCTAATCTGCTGTTCTGTTTCAAAATGTCAGTCAAAGTAAAACTTGACATTGTTATATCTCAGACATTTTTTAATGTAGAGGTTAAACAATCAATGCTTCGGAATCCTTATATCAAGGCCAAACGCGTAAGGATAGAATGTTTTTTGAATTCTCATTTTTTGTAAACCTTTTTAATTTGAAACGTTGAAGTGGCTGCCATTTTGAAACAAAAAGGTGGATAAAGATGGCAACGTGGTATGTCCTGTACACATGCTCAGTCACATCCAAATCGGTTTATAAATACGGGTGGTATTGCATGACATGAAAATGGGATATAAATATGTAAATAAATCAACATTTGGACTGAGGGTGTTTTTGGAGTCCTGGGGAGGAGGGTGGGGATCTTGATCGGTGAAACTATGCGAAAGTTTTACGGAATTGCTTCCTTCCAAATGGCTGCAATATTTGTCAATCTGTCTTTTTATAAAAGTTGTTGATTCGTATCGTTGACTAATAGTCAACCTCTAAACAATTAGTTTTAGAGGTATGGTTCCAAATGAAAAAAATGTAAAAGCTGTTGTTCATCATATTAAGTGGACTTGATTCATTTGTCGAAAAACAACGCAAAGATCAATTTTCCACTGTTTTGCATAAAATGTAATTAGACATCCATAGTATTATTCTGACGCAGTTTTGTGAAGATTTGAAGATTATAAATGTGTGAAAAAAAGCTTTTTGCTGCATTCATTTTTCCCTCAAGACTTGCAGAGTTGCACTCCTTAACTTCATTTTCCCAGTTTACCACTTTTTTGATATATCACTATCATAAGTGTCGTGTTAATTATTTGATCAATTTAAATGCATGATATACTTTTACAATCATTATTATTATTATTTTTTTTTATAATCCTTAGGGTGCAATTTTAAAAGTTAGTAATCTGATTTTCATTAATAAAAGTGGTTTATTTTTTAAAAACAAAAATGTCGGGAAAATTCGTTTTTACAGTATTATTACAAATGTCATGGCATGTAATTGTTTCTTAAAAAATATACCTTTTGGAAAATTTAATCCCTTCCATTATGAACCAATTTGTTAGAAAAACTTAAGAAAAATTATTCATAAAGTTGAAAATTATTGATGTAAAGTTTGAAGTCGGTTTGTGGTTCAAACTAATCACAAACCCTCCGTCGCATTTAAAAAGAATGAGGGGGAATGCCAGGTTGATTACGTGGACATTATTATAATTCAACTTTGAGATAAAACATAGACCTGCAAAACTTCAGAGGAATGCCGACTGGTTGAATAGAACCGAGTAGTGGTGTTCTTTGAATATTATATATAATCCAGTCACTTGATACACGCATTGATATTTTTTTAAGAGCATTGCATTTTCATGTTTCGTAATTGAATGTATTTTGTGTATTATTAAGTATATAATAGTATTTACTTTATATCACTTAATTGTAAGGATCGCACATTGTCATTTGTTGAACTCAGATAAATATCTCTTCTGTTTTATTAAATTTAATCATGAAAGTGTTTTCATTAAATGAAATGAGAATTTAAAAGTGACAGCCCGGATTATGAATTGTAATTCAAAATTGTGTACGAATGCTTCTTTATGAAACTTGTATAGAAAAAAAATGTATAAAGCCATTAATGTAATATAGTTTAATGTGCACTTACAAATGTTGTTCAGTTGTTGTGACCTCTAATATTTTGTGTGTAAAAATGTATAAAGCCATTAATGTATCATAATTTAATGTGCACTTACAAATGTTGTTCAGTTGTTGTGACCTCTAATATTTTGTGTGTTAAAAGTGAATGGAGCAGCGTTTCGTTCAAATCTACATTTTCATAGATGTATGAACCGTATGAAAATTCTTTAGGGGAAAGACTGTAACAACGGGCTCAGAGAACGATAGAAAAACAGTATTTTTCGCCTTAAAAGAAATTCCTTTCTTTGAGGAAGGAAAAAAGAAGGAATTCCAAGATCGGAAAGGGGAATTATGGAATTTCCGAAGTGGAGCAAAGACTGACCCCACCAGTGAGAATTTGGAAGAAGGAGGTCAGTCAATGATTCAGACCGCAAGAAGTTGGTTGTTTTTCCAGATTGTTCCGCTCTGACTGAGTTAGTTTTTGAGAAGGATCCACGTGGGGGAACATCATTCTGTGTCAAAGAAAGAAGTACGGCTTTTTGTATTCTCACGTAGAGAATTATTTTAAATCAATTATTCAATACGTATTTCTGTACATACTGTTGACTATCGTACATATTCTGTACGACCATCCTGTTTGTTATTTAATTAAAGTACATTTGTTTAAAATCTAATTAAGTTTGAATTCAATTATTTTATGAGCTGCGGTGATCGTTTCGAAAATCATCGCTACAAAGTGGAGTGCCGATATCACAAGCTGTTACTCGTAACAGCTGCGAAAATAATACAAATTTTTTTCTCATTCTGTTTATTATCTGTCTGTGTGACTATCATTATTATATATCCATTTATATAACCATTCTTTTCGCTTATCTTTAAAATATTATTCTAATGATTAATATTGCCCTATGCTTAATTTTGACTAATTGAAGATCTAAAACATTTAAACATGTTGTCATGTTAGGCCCCTGCTCTCAACTATCAGTTGAACAATTTTGGGCCCTTGTCACAGCTCCCTTAAAAATGGTCCAATTCACAAACTTTTTTTTTCTAACAACTTCTTAAGTTCTCCAGCTACTACATGAACGAAAAAACATTAGATTTCAGCTATCACCAATTATTGCCACATTAATTGCCTTTTTGTGGCCTTTATTGCAGCTTCTTAAAAAACTATCCGATTCTATTGCAATTTTCTTTAACGTAGTTTTAGCGTCTTCCAGCTACTTTAAAACCACTAAAAAAATTTCATATACCCAACTACATTCCAGTTAAGAAACTGGCCCCCAGGGCTCGGTCTTCCTTTATACCTTAGCTACCACCTTTTCCGAACCTTCGAACATTTCAGCATCGACTTATGTTTACTCAGTACAGCCGTAAATTAAAAATCGCGTTACTTTAAAAGTAATTTTATATAAGGGATTTAATCTGTTTATTAAATATCGTAATAATGTTAAAAGTAATTCATGAAATTTACAAGGGGGGGGGGGGAGCATCATCCACCGCTGAGGACGTATTCTTTCCTCGGGTTCTAAGGGCCGAATTTCAACGGGATTTGGTTCATTCAACTTAGATTACAAATCAGCACTCTGTATTATGAAATTTTATCCTTAGACTTCAGTTATCAACATTTTGTAACATTAATGGTGCCTTTTTTTACTCTATCGGCTCAATTACTACGAGGTTTGTCTCACTCAACTAGGTTTTCGATTGTCTCCGGCACGTGCGGTGCACGCCCGGTAAATGCTGCCATACGTAGCAGGGACCCAGGTTACAGGTTCTTTACGAAAGAAGTTTGTTGGAAACACACTAGACGTTGCTGAATGCAATAGGGACTCCGAAATTAAGTTCTTTTAAAAGAATTTCAAAAGATATAAAATAATACAAACATGAGTTTTGTTTAAGCTTATTATTTACAAATTCCGGGCAACGCCGGGCGGGTCTTCTAGTCTATTTATATAACTATTTATAATGAATATTTTTCTGTCATGGGAAACATAATAAATGTGCATACATTTTAAATCTCTTTTTCTTTTTTTTTCACTTTATCATTATAATTAATTAAAACGATATAATATAGTATTTTGGTTCAAATTTAACGACCAAAATATAGATTTAATGCTACTTTTTTCTTTCTAGATATAACTAAAAGTGTAAAAAGGTATGTGTGGTATGATTCACAGATATTGAATTTCCATATCGAAAACTATATTTTTGTCTATACATTTTTGTGTCTACTATGCCCGAAATCTCTCTATACATCTATCTCTTTATAAACATATATGTATAACAATATATTAGCAATCGATCCCGCTGATAGTATCCATAATAACTGAGTACACATTCTGTAACACATAAATACACATATTTTGAATCAAATACCGAAGCTAAATGCGTAGGACAAGCATTCAGTGGCATATGGTATGATTAATCTTTGGTATTTGCCCTATTCTAAGAGGCATGATATATTAATATTAATTTGGACAATGCGGTTACAGTTTTGAATTGTTTGAAAGCATGCGGTAAACTAGGGTGACATTTATGTGTGGATTTCAAGAGTATTCCGTAACATTTATATAATAAAATATAAATTTGGAATGTCATTTCATACATTATAAGGAAGATAATTATTTTAAGATTATATATTTGAAAACCTTATAAACAGTGTGTTATTAATATCTCGAATGTCATTGTTATTCTCATACCAATTCATAAAGATATCTTTTTCTTAGATTTTTTCGAACATTCCACCGATATCTTATATCGCAACTTTTATATCGCTCATTTGAACAAAATGCTCTATTTTCTAAAACATAAATGAAATCTATTTTAACGGTTATTATTAAAAAACTATATGAATCGCTATTATTTTTAACACAATCATACTGATTGTTAAAGTTATCATATGAAATGAATATTTCTAACTGAGCGAAGGAAAGCCCAAGCCTGGAATCGAACACAGATACTTGACTTACATTGCCAATGCGCTACCGTTTAAACTAACACACACCCGTGTTAACAAAAGTTTAGTTTAAATGGTAATGCATTGACAATGAAAATCAATGATATGGGTTCGATTCCCGGCTTGGGCTTTCCTTCGCTCAGTTAGAAGTATTCAATTCGTATGATAACTTTACCAGTCAGTATGATTTTGTTAAAAATAATAGTATATCTACGTACCCATCGTTTATATAGAGTTTTACCTGCGTTTTTTTCTGATGAGCTGTCTACGGGGTAAAGCAGATGCTATATACCACTATTGCTATCTGAGCGAAATATGCTCTCCGGTTTTCAGCCCAGGTAGCTTAAAAGGTAGGACAATAGCAATGTAAACCAAGGATCTGGGTTCGATTCTCGGCTTGGACATTTTTTCGCTCAGTTGGAAATATTCTATTCGTATATATGAATCTCGTTTACAATGAGTGCCATGGTTTATTTATTTTTATTGCGAAAATTACAATATATATATATTTAAACTAACATTTCTAATGACAAGTATAAAACATTTGATTGTGAGTTACTATCTCTTTAATTTTAATACTCGCAGTTACGCCGCATACTTTTTCTTGTATCAGGCATTCGCAATAGAAATGCCTTTCGTAAGAAAGTTATTAAACAAAATTTGTATTTACAGCGTAATTAAATAGAATAATTTATACCAAGTATATTGTGAACACAGGAAATATTTCAAGATATTTATATTTATTTGAATTTTATTTGAATTGGATTATTTTATATATTTTTACCACAATCATTGCCATGTTGATTACCAGGTGATAATTTTTAATGTTAAATTACTTTCGAGAATCATTATTCTCTAAAATAATAAATTGATTTATGTTTATTTTTCTAAATATTGTAACTAACTATAATGGATCTCTTATAACCAAAAACCGTCCTTAACTTTTAAAAATGCAATAATTTATATCAAGTATATAGATAAAACAGGAAAATTTTCAAGATATTGATATTTATTTGAATTTTATAAGAATTACATTATTTTATGTATTTTCACCACAACCATTGTCGTATAGGTTACCAGGTGATAGCTTTTAATATTAAATTATTTTCGAGAATCGTTATTCTCTAAAAGAATAAATTGATTTATGTTTACTTTTTAAATGTTGTAACTAACTATAATGGATCTCTTATAACCAAAAACCGTCCTTAACTTTTAACAATGCAATAATTTATATCAAGTATATAGATAAAACAGGTAAATTTTCAAGATATTGATATTTATTTAAATTTTATAAGAATAGCGTTATTTTATGTATTTTCACCACAACCATTCTCGTATAAATTACCAGGTCATAATTTTTAATATTAAATTACTTTGGAGAATCGTTATTCTCTAAAAGAATAAATTGATTTACGTTTATTTTTTAAATATTGTAACTAACGATAATGGAATTTTATAAGAATTACATTATTTTATGTATTTTTACCACAATCATTGTCGTATAAATAACCAGATGATAATTTTTAATATTAAATTACTTTCGAGAATCGTTATTCTCTAAAATAATAAATTGATTTATGCTTATTTTTTAAATATTCTATCTATAATGGATCTCTTATAACCAAGAACAGTCTTTAACTTTAACAATGCAATAATTTATATCAAGTATATAGAGAAAACACGAAAAATTTTCGAGATATTGATATTTATTTGAATTTCATAGGAATTACATTATTTCATGTATTCTCGCCGCAATCACTGTCATATCGATTAGCAGAGGATAAGTTTTAAAATTAGATTATTTTTGAAAATTGCTATTCTCGAAAAGATTAAATTGATTTATGTTTATTTTTTAAGTCTTGTAATTAACTATAATTAATCCCTTATAACCAAGAATAGTGCTTAACTTTTACCAATGTAATAATTTATATCAAGTTTATTGACAAAACAGAAAATTTTTCAAGATATTTATTTGAATTTTATAAGAATTACATTATTTTATATATTTTTGCCGCAATCATTGTCACATAGATTATCAGGTGATAATGTTTAGAATTAATTTACTGTCAAGAAATGTTCTTTTCGAAAAGAATAAAATCATTTATGTTTATTATAGGTAGGTTTCATTACAAAAAGCTAACTATTGCAGTCGTTCGGAGGAAAACGATTCCGAAAAATTTTCATATATTTTCACAGATCATGACCCCTAGACCCCGAAACCACCCTCCGTTCAAATTGATATATATATATATCTGATCTTTGTCATACTGTAACTCTCGTATTTATGAACCGATTTGGATAAAATTTCGTGTATACATAGTACATACCAATGTCTCGACCGAGTTCGTTGGCCAGCTTCATCCGTCATCTTGTTTCAAAATGGCGGCCATTTAAAAATTAAAAAAAAAAGTAAAATTTAAAATGAGGCACAAAATAATTAGACATTGAAAAAGATTTTTTTAATGTGTTTGTTCTTGATACAAAGATTCTGGTGCATTTTCCGTTTCGTCTATATCCTAAAAAATGAGTGAGCTGAGTTATAGCACTTTGAATTTCTAGCATGGCTGACATTTTGAAACGATCTGATTTTTGTCACGCGATAATACACGTATTTATGAACCGAGTTTGATGTGACAAGGAATGTGCATAGTACATAGCAATGTCTCGGCCGAGTTCGTTGGCCAGCCTCATCCGCCATCTTGTTTCAAAATGGCGGCCATTTAAAAAAAATTAAAGTTAAAATGAGGCACAAAAAAATTAGACATTGAAAAATATTTTTTTCTTATGTGTTTGGGCTTGATACAAAGATTCTGGAGCATTTTTAGTTTCGTGTATATCTTAAAAAATGGCTGAGTTATAGCACTTTGAATTTCTAGTGTGGCTGACATTTGGAACGATCTAATTTTTGTCACCCGATAACAGGCGTATTTATGAACGGATTGGGATATAACTTGGTGTGTACATAGTACATACCAATGTCTCAACCGAGTACGTTGGCCAACATCATCCGCCATCTTGTTTCAAAATGGCAGCCATTATTTTTTTTCTATTTAATTTAAAATGAGGTACAAAAAAATTAGAAATTGAAAAAGATTTTTCTCTTATGCATTTCACCTTGATACAAAGATTCTGGAGCATTTTTCGTTTCGTCTAAATCTTAAAAAATGGCTGAGTCATTTTTGTCAAAGCACTTTGAATTTCTAGCATGGCTGACATTTTGAAACGATCTGATTTTTGTCACGCGATAACCCGCGTATTTATGAACCGATTAGGATGTGACAAGGCATGTGCATAGTGTATAGCAATCTCCCGCTCAAGTTCGTTTGTTAACTTCATCTGCATCTTGTTTACAAATGGCGGCCATTTAAAAATTTAAAAAAAAAATTAATTTAAAATGAGGTACAAAAAAATTAGAAATTGATAAAGATTTTTTTCTTATGTGTTTCAGCTTGTTACAAAGATTCCGGATCATTTTTTGTTTTGCCTTTATCTAAAAAAAAAAGGCCGAGATATAGCAGTTTGAATTTCGAATGTGTGTGACATTTTGAAAAATCTGATTTTTTGCCAGCAACAGCACTCGTATATATCAACCGATTTAGATATGGGTAAGCATGTGCACAGGAATTACCAAGGTCTCGACCAAGTTCATTGGTGAGCTTTGTTGCACCCATTATGTTGTTTTAAAATGGCGGGCTATCACCGATAATTCGGGTTAATGTAATTATTAATATAATTCGGGATATCACCGATATTTGGCGACAAAATATAAATCACTTTTTGATAACGATGACAAATTTGGCGAAATTCTCATTCATATTCAATATTGACAAAAATTAGTATTTAATCTTCTATAATCGGGTTCCACTAATTTGAGCTCCGTGTGTTTGAAGAATATAAGCTGGTTTTTAAAAAATAAGGAATATGAAAGCTACCTCTTCCTCCCGGAACTGGCCGGAAGGACTTTTTAACATATTGTAATTAACTATAATTAATCTCTTATAACCAAGAACAGTCTTTAAAGTTTAACAGCCCGGAAGTATTTCAAGTTTACACACTGCTTGTTCCCAGCTTATTGTCATATAAATTAAAATTATGTGCTAAAAAATTTTCCTAAAATATAACACAAGAAAAATGTAGTTTTCAGAGGAAAATTATTGATGTAATTTCAAAGTAATAATGCAATGCCCACAAATGTTTGCATAACCTGCAGCAAATAAATAAATAACAGAAAATAAACAGTAAATAAATAGGTTTATTTATTTATTTATTTACTAGGGTACTCTGCCCCCTGCAAGCTACGCTCGAAAACCCCCGTTCAGACACCGCAGAATCTAAAAATCTAATGGGTTTAAAAAATATTAGAGAAGATTAAATTATACTGAAAAAGGTGTGCAGATCTCCCTGAAAACGGGTTTCCATTCAATTCCCTTTGATTGCAAAAATTTAACGGAGAATCAGTTGCTGTTAAGACATCCAATGGTTGTTTTCGTTTTTAATTAAAAGACGATCAGTTAAACATTTGAAAAGAAGCTAAAATAAAATGAATTAAGTATTCAGAGTCTTTGTCAACCGATATTTTAAAACAATCTCTATAACAATAGCCTAAATCATGTGAATATCATCAACAGTTCCGGGCGGAACACTTTGCTTTTATACTCTAGGTGCCATTTTGATACTTTAATGTTATCCAAGCACAGGTGATAAGTCGCCAAATATTATTCTATCCCCATCATTTCATCTATATTATAATAGTTCAAGTCATCAAATGCCATAAACAAATACGATCTGATCCCTTCGCCTTTCATATGAAGGTTTGGAACAAATGTTATATACGCCCCATATTGGCGCGATTTTTTTTCCAACGCCAATTTGGGGTACGCATTAACAGTATAAACAACAACATCCGGCTTACCATATCAAGCAAAATAACGATACTTTGGCGCCAGTTAAGTACCCGTTGCGTATATGGCATTGGCGTCAGAAAAAAATCGCGCCAATATGGGGCCGTATGTGACATCTGGGCCGAAAGAAAAAAAAGCCGGGTGCAAATCTCGCCAATATCTTTTTTTCAATTCGCCATTTAGCATTTTTTTTATTGTTCGAGTGGTAAATTAAAACATTGATTTGAAGTTGAAATTAAATGTCATGGTTTGTTACATAATTTAATATTTCGCCAGATGTCATATACATCATGCATGTTTGTTTGGCATGTTTTTTTTTCTTTTCTTTTCTTTTCTTTTTTTTTTTTTTACGAAAATTTGACGAAAACCTCGTTTTCGAATACCGGTTACATATGTATTTTTGGTACTACTTAGTTATCCCGTCGACAAAAAATCTATCACCAAACTATAGGATTAAATGCCAATAATGGTTGATGGTAAATGTCACATTCACTTGACTTATAGCAAGTTACACGTGTTTACGTCATCAAGTGATTTTTATTTCGACGTTTTATTTTTATATTTATTAATGTTATACTAATTTATTTGTTCTTTCGTTATTTAAAATAAAAAAATTGTCAATCTGTACAATTTGGCGAGTGGTTTGGCGATTTATATAATTTGCGAGATCGGGTGACGGAATAACTACTACATTGTACCGTATTTTTTAATTATTTTCTATCATTTGCAAAATAAAATAACAAAAAAAAATAATTAATTACTATAGAACAAAATAATTTACATAAATTTAAAAAAAGAAATAAAAGTAAATATACATTTATTATTAAATAAACAACAATAGCCGGGTTACCATGTCTATCAAAATAATGCCATTTGTGCGCCAATTAGGTACCCCGGTGCGTATATGACATCTGTGCCTAATATTTTTCTTTTCGTTTTGTGTAAAAAAAAAAAAAAAAAAAAAAAAAAAAAAAAAAAAAAAAAGTGAAAGCTATCAATTTAAATGTTTCCTTTTTAAATGAAAGTTTTGTATTTAATAAAATGATAACGAAATACAAAAAAAGCATTGTTCTTAGCATAGATTTAAAGTAGGCCAAACTGTCGCCAAATTAATTTAAAATAGTAACCTTTTTCTGAATTATGAAAAAAAAAATCTGTTATGATTAAAATTTGAGTTGCCATCATTAGAAAAAATGTATTTAAAATTAGAAAAAAAAATAATATTTCGAAAACTAATTCGAATTTAAAAATTCTAATACCAGTTTTGAGATCTGTGGATCAACACGGATTTTTGGTGTTAATTTCATCGTAAAGTAATCCATATTTTAGGAGAAATCGCCGTGAAACAAAGTCAGTTGTTTAATCAGTCGATTCAAAGAATCGATACATTTCAGTCGTTTCATATATTCGTTTCATAAATTCGTTTCATTAGGATTTTATATATATAGGGTAGATATATTGGAGCAGCACACATGGTATTCGTAAAACTGTTATGTAGCATAAACTGCGGCGGTCGACCGCTAAAGAATATTAGAAATATCAATTGAATCTTCAAGGATATTTAAGGCAATATTAAAGAAGTTATTGTAAAGATTATTAGATGATTAATGAAAACATGAAAATATTCTTTTTAAGATTATTATTAATTTATTTATTTATTTTGCAATGATGTTACATTATAGTTTATAGGCATATGCGTAAAAATTTCCAATAGCAACACACTAAAAATTTCTGTGTAAAATTACGATACATTTATTGCCAGAAATGTGACCAGCTTGTGTACAGTAAATTATTTTAACGCACATATACCGTAAGAAGTAATTTATAAACCGTGCTGGTATATACTAGTACGATATACACTATATGGCCAAAGGTGACCGGTTACTTGCGATTTTAGACGTTTTGTTAAATATCTAGAAAAATAAACAAGGAATTAACCTAAAACAGCAGGTGTGTAAACATTATATATTTCCGCAAAGATTTTTTTCCCGAAACCACATAGGGGATCGTCAATAAATTGAAAGAAAAGAAATATCTTTTGGATAACCCTGTAAAAACTAATGTAGCAAAAGCGTTCAAACTCGAGATTATTAATAAGTGGATTATTGGAATATACTGTGTTCATTTTTATGAGGATAGCATGTATACTCGTAGAGAAATTGTGGTTTTTATAAAAAATGTTCAAAGTTTCGCCAAATCTTTTCCTTTTAATTTGCAAAGTTCTTAATATAAAATAAGTTCTTTTCAGAAAATATGACGAACAACATTGTACACAATACTCTGCAATCAGAATTAAATAACAATAAAAATTGGATGAAAAATGAGCAGGTTTACAAAAAAAAAAATGTTTCACTGCGCATGCGCGAATGCAATCAAAGTATAATGTGCTTAATTTGTTAGCTAAATGTATAGAGCAACTTTTGTAAAAGTCTCAAAAACATAGTTTGAAAAGTCTGATAATAACCGTTTACAGAATAAGCTCATAATCCGCTGTTCCCAAAATGAAGCAAAAAGAGGAGGTGTTGTATCCATATATCCATTGATTAGTGCCAATATAGCATACACAAAATTGCACGTACTGTATTTGGATACAGCCCCTCATATTTTAGCTTCCTTTTGGGAATAACGGAGCTTATTCCATAAACGATTATTATCAGACTTTTCAAACTATGTTTTTGAGACATTCACAAAAGTTGCTCTATACATTTAGTTAACATATTATGCAAATTATATTTTGATTACGTTCGAGCATGCGCAGTAAATCATTATTTAGTAAACCTGCTCATTTTTCATACAATTTTTATTATTTTTTTTCATTCTGATTGCAGGGATGGTGTCTGATTGCAGGAATTGTGTGCAATGTTGTTTGTCTTATTTTTTGAAAAGAACTTTTTTTTATATTAAGAACTCTGCAAATTATAAGCAAAAAACTTGGCGAAATTTGGACTTTTTTTATAAAAACCTTAATTTCTCTACGAGTATACATGCTATCCTCATAAAAATGAACACAGTATATTACAATAAGCCACTTATTAATAATCTCCAGTTTGAACGCTTTTGCTACATTAGTTTTTACAGGGTTATCCAAAAGATGTTCGTTTTTTTCAATTTTTTTGACGGTCCCCTATGGGGTTTCGGAAAAACATCTTCACGGAAATATATGTCCAGTACTATACTGTTTACACACCTGCAGTTTCAGGTTAATTCATCATGTATTTTTCTAGATATTTAACAAAAGATGTAAAATTGCAAGTGACCGGTAAACCTTTGGCCATATAGTGTATATGGTATATATATTGCAAAACTATTTGTTAACAGTATATACATCGAAAAACTATTTATAATTGGTACATATATCTTAAATTGAATAAACCGTATACAGACTGTAAAAGAATTTGAAGTGGGATTATATGTATACTATATAAAAATACCACTATATAATATGTTTCAAAATGTAGAAATATAGTGCCAGCGCATCCCAGGAAATTCCTCAGGATTGTTGCGAGTAGGTCTCAATCCAGGTGACATTATAGATAAGGACATGTCCGAACGCCAAATAATCATGAATTTAGCTGAACAATGTGGGCAGCATTAATATCTGCGGAGTTGTAGAAAAATTACTTCCAGTCGAAAAATGCGATATCGTGTCAAATCTTCCCTTCTGTCTTAGCTTTTCGGTTATTTCTCATGTGCTTTAATCCTCCCCCTTCTAAAGCTAAGATATGTACAGTCGTGGGAAAAAAGGTAAACACCACTACTAACTTCTCAACAAATTATCGTAGAAGAAAGTTACAGGTACCGAACGATTGGAAATAAAGTCTATTTTTAAATGATGTATATAAAATTTGCTTACGGGGCCATCTACATATTAAAACGAGCCATAACTTTGTTTTTTTTCAATAGTAGTATACAATTCTGACAGCATAAATGAACTCTACACCCTTCAATTAGCCTAAAAACAAATTTTTATGCAATTCGTATGATAAGTTTCCGAGAAATTAATTACTTTACAACCAGCGTATTTCAAGGCATGTATCCAAATTGAAGTTCCGTACTCGATTGTTAACCGAGAGAGCCCCCTTCTTGATCAAGGAGCCTTAAGCATTCAATGAAGCCTGCTAGAGTACAGGACAGCAAAAGAAATTTCAAAATATTTACTCACTTCTATCATAGACGGCCCCTTAAACCATCATTTTGCCGTTTTTAAAGCATAATTTGAAAATTACTTGGAAGAAAAATGTGAAATTTTGGATTTCCAAAAAGCAGGACTTAATAAATCTAAATCCATCAAAAAAACTGTAGGTTGCAATTCATAATTTTTTTCGAATATTAATTTCATAATTCATATCATAAAATTATAAAAATTGCAAATTCAACGTATTTATATTTGATTATATTAGTATTATTGCTACACAAAAAATTAGCACATTAGAAGCATAATTTCAGGAGATATAAATAAAAATATGAAAATGTAATTTAACATTAGAAGCACTAAATTTTAAATGTTTGTAATTCAAAAACTTATCGTTCAAATGACTTGAAATTTCGTGTCTAAGCATAGTATGAACCGAAGATTTGAAATATCTCCTTAAAATTGGGTATTGCCATTGAAAAAAAATGAGGTTCTGTTTCGTTTTAATATGTAGATGGACCTCTAAGCAAATTTTACAAGCATCATTTAGAAGTAAACATTATTTCCAATCGTTCGGTACCAGTAACTTTCGTCTACGATAATTTGTTGAGGAGTTAGTAGGGGTGTTTACTTTTTTTTCCACCACTGTTCCAACGATTAGGCACAAAATTCTTCAGTCCCATTCTTCCTGGCGCGACGAGTACATGGTGTGCGGCACTAAATCATAGAACATGCCCAGTGCAATAAGCAACTAAGACATAAAGGTGAATTAATTGCATAACTGACCCGGGTGCTTGTCGTAGTGGATCGCCCAATGCGGCGATCGGACGATATTCACCTCGCTTTCCAGGCAACTCAAACTCATTAAACTGGATCAAATCCCGGTAGGTAGTGGCCTGGTCAGTTTTCTCCGAGTCTCCAAGACATCTTGTCAATAGATGAGTCATTTTTAGAAAGTTTTACTGCAGTTATAAATTACTAGTCTTAAGAGCTTGAGGATAGTAAAGAAAATAACTGAAATAAAATTATAAACAGCAGTAACGTTAAAAAATCTGAGAAAAAAGTTTGTAGAAGCCTAGCAGTGTATCAGAATTCAAGAGCTTCAAGTTTCATATAACTGTACGCGTAGTCGAAGAATGAGATATCTTGTCGATAGATAAACTATTTTGAGAAATCTTAACTAGAGTCATAAATCACTACTGTAAAGAATTTAATGCTAGCTAAGAAAATAACTAAAGTGAAATTATGGTAGAGTATTAACGTTGAGGAGTGTGGGGAAAAATGTGTAGAGCCTGAATAGTGTATTCAGTGTAACAGTGCACGAGTGTCGAAATCAGGGGGTGAGGGGGGGGCAATGAGATGCCCCACTCGGAAGATTTGACATTTGGGGTTTTCAATGGTCGAAAAGTGCAATTTACCCTTCTGAACTCTAGAACCTTCTGTCCCCCCAGGACCCACAGAAATCCCTCCCGGAGAAAAATTTCTGAATGCAATACTGGTCAACATTCAGGACCTTCCAAGTTTCAGATAACTGTACGCCCAGTCGAAGAACAGAGTATCTTGCCAATACGTGAGCCATTTTGAGAATGTTTAGCTGTAGCAGGGCATAAAATAACAGATAAAGTAGGCGACACTAGTGTCGACTAGTACCAAACTATTGTCACCCAGTGATAGGGGATGATGCCGGAAATTTTTAAATAAGAAGCTGACTCTGTGACTCAAGAGAAGTTAAGAGTGGAGACAGTCGTCAATGCAGACACTGACTGTAATATGGGTGGAAGGTTCCATGTGGCCTGTTGCGGAACATGTTGTTGTTGTGCACTTCATGTTGTTACTTGAAACATCCCCTCGCATCTCTCAGGCAGTATATTCACCTTCATCTACTGCAGTCACTTGACTTACTGGCATTGTTTTGCGAATAATGAAATGATATGGCAATATCAATTCGAATTATTGTACTTAGTCTCTAGATAATTTTTAATATGTCTTTTAATTGAAGATATTTATTCTAAAGTATTTTTTCTTTTGTTCTGAATAACAAACCACAGCTGTAAGGTAAGTGGTTTTTTACTTTGATCAAGCATAAATGTGAATCTAAATAAATAAGTTTTTTTTTACATGTTACTGACTAGTTTTGGCATTTAGTATTACCTCTACCGTATTTATTATAATAATAATAATTTTTCAGCTTAGTTAGACCAGTTATTGAAATTAAATGATGAAATTTCGTTTAGTTCAAAACAAAAAACACTTTCCTTTACTCATTTTTAACTAAGTAGAGTAAAACCGTTTCCTTTCATATTTTGAATTAAAGTTCGTGGAACACTTACAAACTTAGCAAAAGCAGGGTCAGCTAGGTGGGGAGGCCTACCAAATGGCTTATGCACGCTTAGCAAACTTTAACACACTTAGTATGGCACAATCTTTCTCTCATTAAAAACATTGAAAAAACATTGAAAATCATCAACTCTACTCGTCAAAAACTGAAAAAGCTTTTGACAATTATAGATTAAAGATAGTGAACAATAATGCTTGACTTTCCTAATGCTAGATCTTCTGAAACACTTTGAAAAACTTCAGAAAGATTGTTAAAGGTCTTTTATTACACTGCCTGATATAGAATTTTCAAATAAAATTTTTAAGAATGCTTTGACTCTTATCAAAGATGGTTGTTATCCTTGTGTATACGAAGCACTGTCCTGTCGACTTTTCAATGTAATGAATCAGCGCTACTCCCGTTGTTTCTGTGTAGCTCGGGCCGAGGTATGATCGCTCCCTCTGAGCTTCTAACATCGTTAGGTAGTCGCCGTGAGTGGTATCCGAGAATTAATGAAAGTTTATGTGAGTCTCTGCTTAAAGAAAGACACAGTGTTTTCGGGGACCTGATTTATTAATCCTTTATACATCCTTTAGAGAAATCAGGCCCCTTTTGGCTTGAGAGCTGTTCAGTTACTTCTTTATGGACATCTGACTCGGGAGTTACGGGTATCGCACAGCGATACTTGGAAAGCAAAGTTGCGTGGACTTAAGGCATTCTTTAGTTGGTCAAAAGCTCTATCCTGCGACCCGTGCAGCGGTATAAATATGCTGTATTTGGCATTATTCCTGCTAGGGGCCGTTGAAGTCAAATGGAGGCGTATTTAAAATTTAATTGGTTGTTAGCTGAATGATTGATAGCCCGGGAAAAGGCGGTAGATCGAGATCGTCCGATTGAATGCAGCAAGACTTACAATTTGCACTTACTCAGCAAAAGTATCCTTATGAAATGTGCCAAAACGATCTTTGAAAGTTATAAGATGCGATGCGGGAAAGTTAATTTAACAGGGGCAGATGCATTCAATCAACTGAGACACAATTACAAAAGGGTCAACCCATTTCAAGTGGTCCAACACTGTTTGCTCGACCATTTTTAAAAAATCTGAAATTTTTTGTACAACAACCCCAACGTGATGGAAGTTCAAAATGACTATTATTTTAATTTTATTAATTTTTGTTTGTGCATGGCAGCCATCTTTATTTCATCGTCTGCAGCAATTTTCTCGCAGGAAGGGTTTACGGTATTATAAATAATTCATCGTTTATTTCTCCAATTCAAGTGCGGTTTACAGCAATTTGTACAGAATACATTGGGCTAAAAATTTGGTAATAGAGTAGTTTCCGAAACTAAATGCTTATTGGTGAAATTTAGGCATAAAGTTTCAGTTTTTTCCCAAAATTTGCCCGTTTACAAGAGGAAATTTTTCTAGCAAGGAAAACTGTCAGCATGACATACTTTTTTTTACAAATAGGCTGAAAGTACTTGTACTCACACGCCAAGTTCCAGATCTAGGACATTCTTTCTCTTCGCTAAAAAAATTCCCAAATTGTTCAAAAATATCAAAAATCACACTTTTGAGGCTTTGATATCTCTGATGGGGCACGAGATAAAAATCTGAAATTCGGGTTGCTGAGAGTATTGTATGGTATTGTTATGCACAAGAAATTTCAGGATGGTGATTTGACTACAAGCTGAGATATGGCAAGGGCAACATGCCAAAACAATACTGCCAAACTATTGTTTTGTTGTAGTCACAGCTAAGTATTTATCTCAGAGTGTCATTTAAATTTATTTTTTTTATTATCTTTAAATATTAGAACATGAAAATAAAGCCTTTTGCAAAGCTTGGAAATTAATTAAAAAAATAATTATGCCCAAGGCTTTGTATGGTTTCAGTAATTTTTCTTGTAATTTTAGCAACTAAAAGAAATCTCGACACTTTTGCATAAAGAAAAAAAAATATTTTTATACAAGACCTAAGACAAAAAACAGAATGGGGAAAGAGAAAAGCTTTTAATTTTGTCATACTTGTTGAGACATGATCAAACGTGTCAAAACACGTTCTTGCTTCTTGGTTTAAAAACTACAATTTTGATCTTTCTCAAAATTTTATTTGTAAAAACCAAGCCTTGTCATCTCTTAATAACTTGATTGAAGTTCTTGGCCCTTCTGGCTCATAGAAATAAACATTGAAATCACTATGTGCGAGTCTCACTTCATTAATAATTCCTAGCTTACTTCTTATGCAAACATGTAATTTTTCTACAGTATGAATTTTGAAAGGGCTCTGAAAATTACTTGAGGCTGATGCATAGTAATATCGTATAGTGTTTCATTTACAGGAACATACTTATTGTAGGACCATGTTTCAGGGACTGGCAAGCAGCATTAAAATTGTGGTTTTTAAACCAACAAGCAGGAATGTGTTTTGACACGTTTGATCATGTCTCAACAAGTAGGTCAGCATTAAGACCTTTTCTCTTTCCCTTTTCTGTTTTTGTCTCAAGTCTTGAATAAAATATGATTTTTCTTTATGTAAAAGTGCTGAGGTTTCTTTTAGTTACTAAAACTACAACAAAAATTACGGATACCATAAAAAATGTATTACTTAGGAATAATTATT
Source organism: Maratus speciosus (assembly GCA_963932465.1). Taxonomy (NCBI): domain Eukaryota; kingdom Metazoa; phylum Arthropoda; class Arachnida; order Araneae; family Salticidae; genus Maratus; species Maratus speciosus. The sequence goes on along the minus strand of OZ010795.1, from coordinate 366,379,720 downwards.
TTTTAAATTAATTGATAAGCTTTGCAAAAGGGTTTATTTTCTGTTACTATTATTTAAAGATAATAAAAAAATAAATTTAAATGACACTCTGACATAAATACTTAGCTGTGACTACAACAAACAATAGTTTGGCAGTATTATTTTGACATGTTGCCCTTGCCATATCTCAGCTTGTAGTCAAATCTCCATCCTGATATTTCTTGTGCATAACACTACCATACAATACTCTCAGGAGCCCGAATTTCAGATTTTTATCTCGTGCCCCACCAGAGATATCAAAGCCACAAAAGTGCGATTTTTGACATTTTTGAAAAATTCGGGAATTTTTTTAGCGAAGAGAAAGAATGTCCCAGATCTGGTACTTGGCGTGTGAGTACAAGTACTTTCAGCCTATATGTAAAAAAAAGTATGTCATGTTGACAGTTTTCCTTGCTAGAAAAATTTCGTTTTGCAAACGGGCAAATTTTGGGAAAAAACTGAAACTTTATGCCTAAATTTCACCAATAAGCATTTAGTTTCGGAAACTACTCTATTACCAAATTTTTAGCCCAATGTATTATGTACAAATTGCTGTAAACCGCACTTGAATTGGAGAAATAAACGATGAATTATTTACAATTCCATAAACCCTTAATGCGAGAAAATTGCTGCAGACGATGAAACAAAGATGGTCGCCATGCACAAACGAAAATTAATAAAATCAAAATAATAGTCATTTTAAACTTCCATCATGTTAGGGTTGTTGTACAAAAAATTTCAGATTCTTTAAAAATGGTCGAGCAACGAATTAATGATTTTCTGGACCACTTGAAATGGATTGACCCAAATAAGTTTTTTTGATAGAGTTGACTACCACACCTGTTAATATTTTAAACACATGGTATCAAGCAGAAAATAGATCATTAAAATTGAGAACAAAAACTTTCACATCAAATTTCTGCAAATGTAATTTTTGTTACTTAACATGTTCTTCCACTTAGCTCTTCAATTATGAGTTTGTCAACAAATTCTTTGCTAAACACAGTAACTTGTAAAAAAAAAAAAAAAAAAAAAAAAAAAAAAAAAAAAAAAAAAAATTAACCCGTCAGCACACGCGCCCCTTTTCTTTACATTACTACACGCATGGGATAAATCTCACCCCATTTTGTCTTCAACTAATATGTTTTTTGCTAAATGCGTTTTAAAATCAAATCTACTGCTCTATATTGAGGTATTTTTACTTTCTTCTATCTTTACAAGAAGAATGTACTGGATTCGTAAAAAATTTCGACTTCCGGTTTTCGACGGATTTACACGTTTTAGAAGTCAGAGATTCCTAAAAAACATGTTTTTCAAAATGTCTGTCTGTGAGTCTGTGAGTCTGTTTGTCTGTCTGTATGTGACACAAATTTTGTAGGTGCTCTATCTCAAGAACTAATGCACGGAATTTAATAAAAATTTATATCCAAGTAGTCCCTAATATAAGTTGGTGCTGATTAGTTTTTGTTGTAAATCGCCCAACCGGTGGCGCTGCTATGCTGCATTTTTCGCGATTTCTGCGCTAGCTCTATCGCAAGAACTAATGCACGGATTTTCATCAAACTTCAGATTCTGTTAGTGCTTGACATGAATTGATGTTTTGTACCTTGTGGTGTAAATCACTCAACAGGTGGTGCTGCCATGCTGCATTTTTTGTGATTTCCGCAATAGCTCTATCTCAAGAGCTAATGCTTGGATTTTCAATAAACTTCAGATTCAGGTATACCTGGATATGAATTAGTGCTGTTTATGTTTTGGTGTAAATCGTTCAACAGGTGGCGCTACTATGGAGCATTTTTAACGATTTTCACAATAGCTCAATGTCCAGAACTAATACACGGATTTTCATCAAACTTGAGATTCAGTTAGTACTTGACATGAATTGATGTTTTGTACCTTTTCGTGTAAATTGCTCAACAGATGGCGCTGCTGTGCTGCATTTTTTGTGATTTCCACAATAGCTCTAGCTCCAGAACTAATGCACGGATTTTCATCAAACTTTAGATTCGGTATACCTTAATAGGAATTATTGCTGTTTGTGTTTTGGTGCAAATCGCTCAACAGGTGGCGCTGTTATGCTGCATTTTTTAGAATTTCCCCTGCAGCTCTATCTCAATAACTAATCTACCAATTTTCATCAAACTTCAAATTCAGGTATACTTTGATATGAATTGGTTCTAAATTGATGAAATTTTTTGTACCATTTAAATGATTTAATTGATGCGATTTATATAGAAGAAAGTTTTGTGATGGTCACAACATACTAGTTTAATTTGAGTTATGCATCTTCAAGCTCAGCTACTTTTAATATACTAAGAGATGTTTTTGGCATTTAAATAAAACCATATACAGACCTACGAAAAAACTGGATGCATCGTTGTCTATATATAGTAATTCCTGGAAATATAATTTCAGTAATTTGAATTGTGTTTTTGCTTGAGCTACACTTGAGCTTTTTATGCGGCGTGTATAAAAATCTGAAAATAATATACAGGGCTGTACAAAATAATTTATTTTTTAATCTCTCTATATATCTATATCTCTCTGTATGTTATATTTAATATTTCTATTTCTATTGTTATTATTATCATCATGTAATATGTTTCTTTCTTTATAAAATGAATATTAATAAATGTCGTTAGCTGACCAACATATTTGCCAAGTTTCAAAAACTACAATATTATTTAAAATCTTTATTTATATGTAATAATATGAAGTAGTTTAACCATTCTGTTATTATTTTTTATAGCGCAATTTTATGTTTTCATACACGACATATAAGATACACCTGTAGATTTCGATTAATTTTCTTTTTTGAAAAATTCGTGTTATATGCCGGAATATATGGTAATTAAAAGTTGAAGAAAAGCTTTGTCTCACCTCCGTTGCTCATTAAAATTTGTACTACATGCATAACTTCTCTTTTTAAACCAGAAGAATAAAGAAAAACAAAGAATTGCATTTATATGGAAAAATTGTGGGACGACTATTTAACATGCGTAGTGAGAACATGATAATTATTTCTCGAAGACAAATTTTAACAACATTACTTTTCACTTTTAATGAAGCAACCTATTTTCTCCCTGTATTTAAACGGGAAGATTTTTCGCCTAGAGTATGGATTTAGAAAGATTTTTTTATTATTATTATAAATAGTCTCTTTCTTTGAAGAATTTCAAAAGTTTTAGAGCTTAATTAGTTTTACTAACGAATATGATCCAGAAATGTTAATTTATTTTTTCAAAAATAAAATTATGAAATCGAACATAAAGCTATTTGGACTTAATTGAAATTACTACATAACGAAATTATTCACAAAATATTTCATACCAAAATTAATTTAAAGTGTCAAATATATCCTTTTTTTCATTTAAAGGTACATTAGCGGTTTCTAAAAAGACACTGAACATTATTTGCCGAAAGAATTATTCGTTTCTGGTACATCAACAAAACGATTCAATGCTTTTAATTCAATATAACCATGGAGATTTACATGTGTAAAATAAACGTTGTAGCAGAAACGTGTTGTCCATTGTTCCGATAAAAAAATTATGACTAAAGCAGTTGTTAATTAACGTAATGTAATAACCAAATATGTGTAACGCAGTCTTAGTCAGATGAGTATAATTAAATATTAATAAATATCGCTGTGAACTGTTGCAATATGTTCTCTTAGTTTCAAAAATCAGAACGTTATTTAATGTCTTTTTTTCCGCAATGAAAAGGAATGCTTTGAAAATTCCAGTAAATGTTTTTTTTAATAATCAATTAAATTTTTAATTACATTTAAAAAATTACTGTAAAGAAAAAAAATTAGCCTTATACTCACCTTTACTACTTATTAAAATTTGTTCTACAAACGAAGTCTCTCTTTTAAAACAAAGTCTAATTTGAAGAAGAAAAAAATATTTCTATACCCAATATTTAGAAAGGATAGGAAAAGAAAAAGCATTTCAATAACATTTTCATGAAAAAATTATGCATAATAAATACATAACGAGTTTGCCGTTATTTTAAATACAGTCTCCAATTTGGGCTTTGTTGTTAAAATAATTTAACTAACAAATGTAATTCGAAATCCGTATTTCAGAAATAAAAATTACAAAGTTGTATATGAATTTAGTTGAATATCATAAGAATCATTCGATTGAAAATAATTCATAAAAAAGTAAAGTAATGTACAAATATATCCCAATTTATTTCATGCAAGGATATATTATCGGTTTTTCAAAAGGGACCGCACTATATTCCATATAGGAACTGTAAAAAGAACTGTGAACTGGAACAACTGTAAGAAACGTGTCTGGTAAACCAAACAAACCTCCTCTTCAAAGTTATTAGTTCAATATATCACAGAGACTTTCATATATAATGCACCAGAGACGTGGTGTGTTGACCGTCATTCTAATTGTGAATATAACCAATTCATATTACAACTATCAAAATCACATATATCAAAAAGAGAAGTAATATTAAAGCTGTTGTGCTCATTATTGAAGTAACGTGATAATTGAAGATGTGTTAGGTAATCATAATCAGATGAACAAAAGAAAAGTTTAATAAACATGGAAATGCTAACTGATGAATTACATTTGCTCAATTAAAAATATTATAACAGTCTTTAATATTTTTCTTTATAAATAGTGTTATTACTAAGAACACAAATCAAACTATTTTTTAATTGGACCCTCTAATATACATTTTTTTTTTACATTTAGTACATTTTATTAGATAACCAAGTAATAACAAGAAAAAGCATTTTTCTATGAACATATCAATAACATATTCAAATAAAGTTTTGAAATTAGTTAGAAGCGATAATTTAGTATTAACTACATGCCAAGAATTATTAGCTGAAGAAATTACCAACGATTTCTCTACTTACAACAGCTTTTTTTATTCTGATTATTTCAGAGGTTTAAGCACGCCAGTTCAATTGCATGTCTGTTAAATTTGTGTATTATTTGTATTAGTATTTTATTGACTTATTGAGGAAATTATAATTTAATTATGAATATTATGTGGAAACAAATGCTGGGCAAAATACTATTTTATGTCCAAATGGGTTAATCTATTGTTATCTGCGCGTGATTCATGCTGGAAAATCTATGTTATAATGGAAAAACATCTCCATGAGTAACAATGACGTCAGATTGACAGCGGCAACATCTGACCAATAAATTGATATTTTACTGCAATATTTTTAAATTCTAAATATCGCACAATTTGAAATTTTGCGTTGTCAAATGGAAAAAATATATTTTTTAAATGCATCTTGTTTTTAAACGTTATCTAAATTTAGTGATTGTTTACAGTTTTGATATATATTTCAATCATGATTCTTTTTTAACTATCTTTGTTGCATGCAGTCCAAAAAAAGATTAACTCATTAAAATAGCCTTGCTTTTTGTAGCACGCTGTGTCTTGCTCTATCTTGCACTGAACAAGAATCTCGGTAGTAGATTCGAAATAGCTGTTTGCTGCTTTTCACGTATTATTTGTGCATTTTTATATGTTGTTTTTCTGTTTTTTTAAAGATTAACTCGTTTGCACTTTAAATAAATATAAATATTTGAGCATTTGTTTCCGGTTAATTTTTCACAACGAAAGTAAAACTTTATCACTAACTAAATAAAACAATGTAAATAATTTAAAAAAAAAAAGGCAATTTAACAAATTACAACGACCGTTTGGAAAATGATTTTTTTCGAAGACTAAAATTTAAGACATAAAAAATCGCATGGAGTTGATCATACATTGCGTACGCCATGAATTAAACATTATTAGTGTTATTACATGTAAAAATTGCAAACGACAAAAATCACCTGCGACTTGTCATATTTCCTATGAAACTTACGTATTATCCAAGCATTTCATTGGCTATTCGGGAAAAGGCTTTTCCATCGGCAGATTTCCAAGAAATCTGACGACCCATTTTAAATAAAATTTCATTCTTAAACTTCTAAACATCCCACAATATTACTTTTTGCACCGTCGGATAGAGAAAAAAATGTACTTTTAAAGGCAATTTGTTTGAAAGATGTTTGAAAGACATTTTTCACCCAGTTGGAAATTTACATCTAATATGATTTATTTACCAATTAGAATATTTGTGTTAAAATTAATCTAGTGCAAACAAATATACTCAAAGCTTTTACTTCAATATTATGCTAGAGATCTACATATGTAATATGAACTTGCAATAGAAGCAGGTTTTGTTTGCCATTCTTCTGAGATGAATATTATAAATCTCTTTATTATAATAAAAATTACATTAGCCGGAAAGAGCAATAATAGTAGAGCTGCTGTAGCCGTTATTAACGTAATGTGATATCAGAAATGTGTAATGTAATTATAGGAATATAAGTATAGTAATTATTAATAAATATGGAAATATTAGCTGGTGCAATGTATTTCCCAATTTCATAAAATCACAATTAATATATTTCATCTTCTCTAGTAATGAGTAATTTTTCTATTTATGTCATTTTTAAGTGCGTTCGTAATTATATAAATACGTAGCACCTATAATCGTCGTCGGGTCTGTCCGTCTGTCTGTCCGCACATAACAGCTCAAAAACTATTCAACCGAATGGTTTGAAATTTAATATATGCATAATCGTTTCAGAATTTCGTTTTATCATTACAAATTTTATGAAAATCGAATCAAAACTTTAAAAGATATTAATGAAAATTTTCTTCATTCTTTTATAATCCTACCAAACATAATTAATTCAATGATATTCCGTGACAGATAATGATTCTAGGTTGCCATGGTGGTTACGTCCTATTTAAGATGGAGTCATATTATTTTTATATTACTGAATTTAATATATATAATCGTAATAAATTTTGTATTTTTGCATATGAATGAAGCAGCTAGATCAAGATCTGAGTATTTATAAAACTAGTTATATTACGAACGCACCTCATTTGCCACGTTTGACGTACAATTTTCGACTTGGTTTTACTGGATTTCCATTTTATATTTCAGTTTAAAAATAGCTTGGAAATAAAATAATTGAGCTTTATTCTCCATGTTTCACTGTATACTAAAATTTGTTCGACATACGTAGTATCTCCTTTAAAATCAGTTCTACTTTTAAAAGAAATATTTTTATGCCCACTCTTTGAAGAGTAAAGGAAATGAAAGAAAATGAATAGTTTTTTTCCAGAACAATTTGTGAAAGGAATATTTCACATGCATAATGAGAACTCTTGGGAACTTTTTATCAAACCAAATTCTGACAACATTCGCTGTTCGCCTTTAATGAAGCAAAATGATATCTGTATATTTAAATATTGATTTTTTTATCTACAATGTCGAATTTAAATATTGATTTTTTTTATCTACATAGTTTTTTTTTTTATTGTTACCAGCAATTTCTCTTTTGGGAACTTTCGAATGCTTTGGAATTTAATTAGTTTAAATAATGAAAATTATTCTAAAAACCCTTTTTTTAGAAACAAAAATTTCAAAATTGGTTACAATGTTAGGTGGCTATCATAAAAATAATTCATATCAAACTAAAGTAGTAAATGCATACCCATTTTTTTTCATTTAAAGAAAGATTGTCTATTTATAAAAAGTGACCGCACTAAATTTCATATTAGCACTTGTAAGTTTAAATTAAATGTGTAAATTGCTATAATTTTATAGAATTAATAGGATATGATTAAATTATATTTACCAGAAACGACAATAGAAACATGGTCCATTGTTTATGATCTTGACCAATGCTTATTAAAAATACACCCATGTCCACAATTAAGGTCACAAACATAAAATCAGTGAAAACTGATGAACGTATTCACCGTTTTGCCACGAAATGTGGCACAGAGGTATATTACAATAGGAGAATGAATATAGCAACATATCAATATGTAAAAAGATTTTTTATTCCGAATTAAGAAGCAGGGTATATCAAAAAGTGTTAAAGCATTTATCTCGGAAAAAGTCTGTCTAATATGGAGTGTGACCACCGTGCACTGCTATACAAGCCTCACAGCGAGCTCTCATACTGTTTATGACTGTGTCAATAAATGTTTGTGGCAACAAAGCCCATTCTATCAAAAGCACGGCTTTTAACTAATGACGGGTCCTGGGAGGGGGGGTTGTCTAACAGTGCTGTTATTCGGCAGCTCTGCATATGGAAATGCATCAGAAAAAATGTTTTGCTCGTTTCGGTACGAGTGAGATGCATAATAATACTGAACAACTACATCAAGGTGCAAGTCTTCAAAAAATATGGCTACCAACAACTTCAATGTACTACGTCACACACAGAACGACGTGCATTTCGCTAGGTCAAGTGTCGCCTGTTTACCACATGGAAAGTACCTCATTTGCATTTTTTTGCAGAATGTGCGTTTAAGGAAATTATCAAATTCCCTGCTCAATGAGCGCGGAACTTTCTGATACATTTTCTGAAACAATTTTAAATTTAAAGGCATAAAATTGGCAGGACAGACTAGTGAAGCTATTTGGAATCAAATGATAATTTTTTGATAGATAAATTACTTGCTAGATTATAGGAAATTTTTGTTACTCGACGACGTGTTTTTCCCTTTTCTCGCACTGGCGCACACAGAAATTGGATTCAACACGCAAATTTTAGCTGAAGTTTCAGAAAGATATTTTGCCTTAACCAAAAATTGTTGAATACTATTCGATCATATATTTTTTTTAATAAGAACACCTTCCAATTTCGTATGTTTCCGAACAAAAATTAATTCGGAAATGTATCAGGATGGATTCGAGAACAGCTTATCCTTTGGATTCGAGAACAGCTTAAAGTCAGGCTTGCGTCTTAAAATGTTAATTTGTATATATATATATATATATAATTCCTTAAAAAAATTTTTTTTTTGTCTTCTTAAATTGCAATTAAATCTTATATTACAATTTAAAAAATAATTTAGAATGTATAAAATTTTAGCTAATTGTTTCATTTGTACTTTAAAATTTGTTCATGATACACAATGTGTCTTTTAAATTCAGTTCTATTTTGAAAATAGTTTTTATTTAAGCGTGCAGTTGAAAATTGTAGGAAACTTGAGAAATTTGATAGCTTTTTCATGAAGAATTTGTGATAAGAATATTTTACACGCGTAATGAGAACCCGGGAGAATTTTTTTTTATAAAAAGAACTTTTTTTGTACAACATAACTGTTCAACTTTAATGAAGCAACCGGATAGTTAAGTAGTTTGTTTCACTAAGAGTGTTGATTAAAAAAAAAAATTTCGCTAATTCATTCTCTTATTTAGTGATCTTTAGTAACGAATTCCAAATTCGTTTTTCACAAATAAATATAGAAAACAGAATATAAAGTTAGTCATTCTTTAGTGAAATAATTTTAATTATTTATATATTTTTTTAAACGTATACATATTTCATCAACTATATAAACGTTAAACAGCTGATATCGCGCAAGCATCAAATAAAATTTAATAAAAATTGCTTTAAGGTTCGTTAAGCAATTCTTTAATTAATAATATTTTTTCAAATGCATTTCAAATGAAGATTGAACAGAATCTACTATAATAGTTCAGGGGAAAATAATTCATTTGTGGGAATTTTCAAAAAATGTCATAAAATCATTTCAGAATTATATACCGAATGTTTCAACTATATTCATAAGACACATACATACCCAGAGAGTTTTTAAATCTACCTAATCCATAATTACAGAAAAAATATAGCTTAAAATTTGGATTTATTTACTTAAAATGGAAATTTTATATCAAAAAATAGCAAGTCGGTTCGCATGATAGGAAATGAAGGAAATATGCCAATGCAACGCTCGTTAATTAAGATAATTTTTGTATTTTTGGGGAAGGAGAAATGTCAATTATTTATTTTTAAAAAGACGTCTCCACTGGATTATACAAACTTTAATCAATAAATTACACAAAAACTAATTGGATATGCCAATCCCAAAACTTTCTTCTATCTCATACATCTTAATATTTCAAAATGCAGTTACATATATTAATACTGCAATATTATTAGTTCAATACTATACCAACTTTAATTTTCATCTTACATTTCTGCTTCAATGAATTAATCGGAGTAAAAACGGGTTAATCTCCATCACTATACTTCTTAAAATCAATAGTTTTTCGTTTTCTTTTGTTCATCAACTGTTTGCGAATATCCGGTAATTAGTAGGAGACTAGTTCCCGTCACTGCATGAGCCGCCGATGGACAGCAGAACTACGAAAAACCGAGAAAATTATACAAAAATAGCTATCATAACGCCCTTTTCGGGCGGAATATTTCCAAATTCAAGGTGGACGTCCTGGCCATAGCCAAAAACATACACAAAAATTTGATTCAATTCTATTCATAACTTCATACACTTATTGATGGTACAATAATGAAAATGGTACAGACATCGCTATTACAGCGCCTCCAAGCAGAATATTTCCATATCGAAGGATTCATGCACTTTTTGATGATACAATAGTGACACACGGACAGACAGATATTTTGTATATACATGTTTTTTGGGATCTCTGACCCCTAAAACGCGTAAATCTGTCGAAAACCGGAAGTCGAAAAAAAATTTCGATTACAATATTTTCTTCTATTGTTGATAGAAGAAAGTAATAAAATTAAACTGTTTATCAGGAATCGCAGCACAAGAAAATGAAACTTTGTCTCCCTTCTCACAGACTGCTCCATAGTTTTGAAAAATTTAATGGTTCTCAAGATATGTAAAAAAAAGTAAACACCCCTTACTAACTCTGCAAACAATTGTCGTAGAAGAAAGTTACTTGTACCACACGATTGGTAATAAAGTCTACTTTTAAAAGATGTATATAAAATTTGCTTAGAGGGCCATCTACATATGAAAACGAAATATAACTTTGTTTTTTCAATAGCAGTATAGAATTCTGACAGCATAAATGGAATCTCCAATTAGCCTAAAAACAAATTTTTATGCAATTCGTATCATAAGTTTCCGAGAAATAACTTATTTTAAAACATGCGTATTTTAGGGGCTGTATCCAATTTGAAGTTCGGTACTTGATTGTTGACCAAGAGAGCCCCCTTCTTTATCAAGGCATCTTAAGCGCCACTCAAGCAGCCATTGAAGACTGCTAGATTACAAGATAGCACAAGAAATTTCAAAATATATAGTCACATCTATCATAGACGGCCCCTTAAACCATCATTTTGCCGTTTTGTAAGTATAATTTGAAAACTGCATTGAAGAAAAATGTAAAATTTTGTATTTCCATAAAGCAGGACTTAATAAATCTCAATCCATCAAAAAAATTGTAAGATGCAATTCATAATTTTTTCGAATATTAATTTCATAATTCATAATTTATATCATAAAATTACAAAAATTACAAATTCATCGTATTTATGTTTGGGTATTTAAATATTATTGCTGCACAAAAAATTAGCACATTAGGGGTACGACTGTACAGTCGTGGGAAAAAAAAAGTAAACACCCCCTACTAACTCCTCAACAAATTATCGTAGACGAAAGTTACTGGTACCGGACGATTGGAAATAAAGTCTACTTTTAAATGATGTGTATACCATTTGCTTAAGGAGGAATATACATATTAAAACGAATCCAAACTTTATTTTTTTCAATGGCAGTACCCAAATATAATGAGATATTTCAAATCTTCGGTTCAAAATATGCCTAGAAACCAAATTTCAAGTCAATCAAGTGATAAGTTTTTGAATTATAGGCATTCAAAATTTAGTACTTCTAATGTTAAATTACATTTTCATATTTTTATTTATATCTCCTGAAATTATGCTCCTAATGAGCTAATTTTTTGTGTAGCAATAATACTAATATACCCAAACATAAATACGTTGAATTTGCAATTTTTATAATTTTATGATATGAATTAAGAATTATGAAAAAATTATGAATTGCAACATACAATTTTTTTGATGGATTTAGATTTATTAAGTCCTGCTTTATGGAAATCCAAAATTTCACATTTTTCTTCCGAGTAGTTTTCAAATTATGCTTTAAAAACGGCAAAATGATGGTTTAAGGGGCCGTCTATGATAGAAGTGAGTAAATTTTGGAAATTTATTCTGCTGTCCTGTAATCAAACAGGTTTCATTGACGCTTAAACGTGCCTTGATCAAGAAGGGGCCTCTCGCGGTTAACAATCGAGTTCGGAAATTCAATTTGGATACAGCCCTTAAAATACGCTCGTTTTAAAATAATTAATTTCTTGGAAACTTATGGCACGAATTGCATAAAAATTTGTTTATAGGATAATTGAAAGGTGTAGAGTTCATTTATGCTGTCAGAATGGTGTACTGCTATTGAAAACAACAAAGTTATGGTTCGTTTTAATATGTAGATGACCCCTTAAACAAATTTTATATACATCATTTAAAAGTAGACTTTATTTCCAATCGTTCGGTACCAGTAACTTTCTTCTACGATAATTTGTTGAGAAGTTAGTAGGGGGTGTTTGCTTTTTTTTTTTTTTTTTTCACGACTGTACATCTCTTATGTAGCTTCAATCCACGTTGGAAACCGAGAGCTTAATTATTAATTTTTTTAAATGTCCACTAATTCAAAAAACATGTTTCGATAAAAAGCTTATTTCAAACTTTTGCAAGAACAGTGGAGTTTCTTTTAACCCCTTTATGTCCCAAAATACTTCATGCTGAAATTTTCAATATTTTTCATGAATTTTTGAAAAAAAAATTAGAAGATTTACACAATCATTCAATAAATTTTAAATAGATTTTGCCAGTTAACAAAATCCGAATTTATAGAGATTTTGTGCAATACTTATATCTGCACTCAAATCTTTTATTTAAAATATTTTAACCCCTTCACCGGTTTCCTCATACCTGTCGCAGATGAAGAGGTTAAAAGTATTTTATAGAATTTGGAATTGTACAAATATAATGCTCGTACAATAGAAATATAGAAATATTTCAGAAATGAAACTTTTCACCCACTATCATCCAACGCCATGAAAGCTGAAGAAATTCAAATGAAAAAAAAAATGATCTTTTAAAAACTTTTTTTCAACCAATAAGTCTTTTGGAACAAGATAAAGTAAAATATAACTAATTTTAAACTATATTAATACTAATCGATGTTTTCGATCGTCATGCTAATGATCGTCATGTGCGATTTTCGATGTAATCGATGTGTCGAAATTTTAGAATAAGTTTTTTTAATGGTAGGAGAGACCGGGGCTAGTTGGTTACAGGGGTAAGTAGGTCCTCATAAATCGCCTGTTTGCGGATAGATTACGCAACCACTCACAGAGTACCTTTCTTATTGCTTTTTATAATGTCATTGTAGTTTTGCAGCGTTACCTACGTGCAGTGGACATTTATTAAATTTTTTCTGTTTTTTGCACTCATAAGTAATTTTTTGTTTCTTCATTCTTTTTTTAATTTCTAATACTTATCTTAATAATTGCGATTTAACTTGTGCAGTTTTTCTTAGTGTATGATTAACTATACCTACCCCATACGTGATTTCCTTGGATTATTTATGCTTAGAGGATTACGTGTCCCTTTTGTGAAGAAATGTATTACGGGGCTAGTAGGCGCATTGAACACGGGGCAAGTGGTGTTTGGTGTATGCTGGTAGATTGAAAAACAGCAAACAACGAGAAAAGGGGTTGCAATGCAAGATCTTGGACACACGAGGCTTGCCCAAACGGAGACACTCGATTTTTTATTTGCGACAACTGTAACTCTGATGATGATATCGAGTAGGATAGAAGTTACTCAATGTTAATGTCTTATTCATTATTTTTATGTCTGTATAATTTAGATTTTACATTGTACACTTATAACGCCTTTGTTTAAACTTACTGGTAATAATGAAATTGATTTCGCTTAACTGCATGTCTTATTTGAGCTTCATTTAAATTTTTATAAAGCGTGTGCCAACTTACCACATAGGTATAGGCAACTTGCCCCGTGAAGGGGTAGGTTGGAGCACAATTTTCCTTTTATTTTAGGCTTCCGCTAAACATAAACTACAAAAGCTACAAACTCAAAACTCCGGGTATTTATAGCCCAATGTCTGTTCTTTAAAAGTACAGTTAAAATTGCATAAAAAACTTAAAAAATAAATAAAAATCAATAACTAAAAAGTGCGTCTACTAGCCCCGGTCTCCCCTATAGTAAAGTATCGTCGATGAATAAAGGGTTAATTGTAATTGGGCGCTAGCAAGACAGCTTTGATAATGGATAGAAATATATACTTTTTTAGACTACAATTTTTCTTTGAAGATTCTATACTGGCATTACCTTTTCACGATGCTTTTATTGAGATATAACGCCACTTTGATCTGTCCAGAATTTTGATTTTATTTTTCATTTAAAGTACACTTTTAATCATATTTTAGTAGTTAGAAGTTTATATCAAAAGTAAAAAAACAACTTCAGAGGTATAGACGTAGTGCGAGTAAAACAGCAACGACAACTTAAAACAGACCCCCACCCCTCCCCTCTCCTACCGAATATCATTTAAAACTAGTCGGATGGACCAATCCCAAAACCTTATTTTATCTCATACATGTTAATACTTAAAAATTCGCTGTCAAACTGCCAAAATTAAACGGCAATCCTATCCCCATCATGAGGATTCTAAAGATATGAAATTCCGTGTATTAGTTTTTGAGATATGACTATCGCTGAAATCGTGTAAATCCACCAAAATGCTAGAGATCCTACATTAGAGAATGTAGGATCTAATGTAGGATCTCTACCAAAATGCAGCTTAGCAGCACCACCTATTGGGTGCTTTACACCAAAACCTGACTAGCTTCTCAATATAGAAAGGGCTTCTTGGAAGAATCTGCAGCACATTAGCAGGGTTACTGTATTTGGCTATTTATCGCTTGTTTGGCTAACTGAATTTAGTAATTGTCTACTATATAAGCATCTGGTGAAAAGGGATTCGGCTGAACATGAAACATACAATTAATTGATGGATGGGATGACTCAATACAATTTTATTTAAGAAAATCTGTACTTAAAAGTGTTAACGTTTCGACGTCGCAATCTTAGTTTGTGTTGTATTAATGCAAAAATGAAAACAGTTAATTATGATATTATTAAAACTGAATTTTAGACTTTACTGGTGCAAAAAATTCTATGTAAGGGTTTTTTTTTTCGCAGTTCGCAAAAAGAGCAAAAATAGGACATAAATAATTTAGGAAATGTAATAAATTTTTAGAAATTTTGTTTTTTGAAAAACTAATTTAAGATCTTATTTTCTCTTTCATTATGCTACGATTGATATGAGAATGCTCAGTAGAAAAACTAAGTATCTTAAATAATTTAAAAATTGTAATAATTTTTAAAACTTTTTAATAAAGTTGAAAAATGTTTTAGGATTTCGGTTTGTCTGTCCGCGCTCTAACTCTCGTAAATATATATTCGGATAGCCCTGATAGCCCGAATATATACACTATATTCGGATTGCCCTAAAATTTTTGGATGTTATTAAGGTTCACCATAGCATGATCCCTATTTCAAATGAAGCTTGCAGCATGTTTAGTTGATCTACAGGGACAGTCAAAAGTATTGCAGCATGTTTAGTTGATCTACAGGGACAGTCAAAAGTATTCCGTTACTTTGTGGCCAATGGGAAAAAATCGTTTCAAATGTTTTTTAATGATGTTACAAGTCCAAACATAACAAAATTTATATGCATTTATGAAGTTCACTATAATTTGCATCCTGTAGAATATGCGGTGCAAGGAATAGTTATTATTCATTTACAGGGCCACACAAAAGAATTCCGTTACATAATGATATACGGAGGAGGGAATTGTTTGCGAAATATTTTAATTATGTTAAAATATTTCATATATAATGAAATTTATATGCATCGCTGAGGTTTACTATAAGTTATTTCATGTATAATACGAAGTGCATAGCATTCACAGGGACACACAAAAGATTTCAGATACTATATTGTATCAGAAGTACTGTACGTTAGCGGTGATTGCTGGAAATGCATTTTCAATTATGATATGCGCTTTTATGTTTCACTATATTTATGCATATTATATGGGTGTATATATGCTATAAGTCATATACAGGGCTACACAAAATAATTCCTAAGAGTTACAGGGTATGAGCGCAAATTGCTTAAAGGTGGCTTTTAAATAAGTTATGCATTTTTACGCTGAACTGCATTTAGTTTATTAAGAAATGTTTGTAGACTATAGATAAAATCATATACATGGCCAGGCAAGGAATTGGATACATGTCGTCTATGGATGATAATTTCTGGAAATGTGATTTCAGTAGTTTTAAGAGTGTATTAGTTTGAATTAAAATTTAGCTAAATATCGGAGTGTAATAAAAATACTAAGTAAATTACTGGTCTGTACAAAAGATTCAAGTATGTTTCCATCTATTAGTTTAAATTGTTGAAAGAGAAATTTCAACCTGTTATGCGTTTTCTCCCTAAACTAAAGCTTCCCATTATATAGTATTATATCAACATACAAATCAAATACAGGGCTGTTCAAAAGTATTGGTATACATATTTGGCTATGGACGGTAACTGCTGAAATCAGTTTTTAAAATGTTTACTTAGTTATCTTATTTACCTTATTACCCTAAATAACGAAGTTTTGTTAAACATTTCAGGGACTGTTGGAAAGTGTTACATAATCTATGCCATACGCATGATTTTTCTATTTGACATTAGTGATGGTTGTTTAGCAAAAATTATAATTTAAAGCAGATTTTTTTTTAATCTGGCATGTTTCATGCCACAACAAGAGCCAAGAAATTGATTAAGAAGCATTTAAAAAAATAAAGTAGGAAAAAGTAACAGTAAGTTTCACAATACAAGACGAGTTCTCTTTTATACGTCTGTTAGTGCATTATTATTAAATAAATAATATTTCAGTTTATTTAATTTATTTTGAAGGATATTTTTTATAAATGCCCTGATTTTAGATTTCAGAAACGTGGGCAAAGCATAATTTTTATTTATTTCATAATCTTAAAAGTAACAACCATTCATGAAATAAAATATTGCATAAAGCCTAGTTTTAAAAATTAAAAACTATTTTATTTAGATAATTTTATTGAGGATGCCAGGAATCTTCAGAAAATTTGAACAAAATTGATGTTAAAAACCAATTTTTGAGACATGCTAACCATTTAATAAGCTATTACTCTCTCTATATATATATGCACTAGTTGTTTTTCTTAAATGATGAAAATGACTCTTGTTTGAATCACGATAAATTTACTAATAAAAAATACTCAGTAATAAAAATCATGCATATACAAACAAAATCATTTTTAATTGAATTTTATTACATGACATTCCCTTTCATTCAAATTTGTTATTTCATCTTCAAAAATGGAATGGAAGGGATTGAAAACTTCTAGTAACTTAGAAAAAGAGTAACTTATATGCTTTAAAAATAAATCATTTCAAACTATTAAGTTAAAAATAATAAGCATAAATAAACTAAACAGAAAAAATTAAAAAGGGTGTAAAATTGAGAGCCGTATAAAAATGACTAAATTTTTTAATCGCTTAAAAAATAAAATAAAACTTATCAACACATATTACTGATACTATATTACATAAAATGTACTGGACAATTTTCACTTTAAAAGAAATTTCCCGTTACAAATAATTACATACTGTAATAAATAATTATTTTACAGTTTGAATGAATGAAAACATTATATAATATAATTAAATTATCTATTTTTATATAAAGAACACTGATACAACTTGATGTAGCATAATATTATAATATTCCATTAATTAATATGATTAATGTTGGTTAAAATGCTTGCATGAATCAAACGACATATAAAAAAATATTCTGATTCCACCGCCACATACATACAGAGAGACAGGTAGATAGAGTCACAGACTCACAGACTCAGAGACAGACATTTTGTAAAAATATGTTTTTCGGGATCTTTGACCCCTAAAACGTGTAATTCCGTCGAAAAACAGAAGTCGAAAATTTTCATGAATCCAATACTTTCTTCCTGTAAAGAAAGAAGAAAGTAAAAAGATTGACACTTTAGAGCCGCTAGTTTTAAACCATTCCGCTAGAAATTTTGGAATTTTTAAAAATATTAATGCATTGCTATATGTTTTTAAACGTCTGCATATATTACTATCTTTTAGATTAAAACAACTAATGTTTTATTTTATTGTTCTAGGCTTATCTACAGTAAATTACCATCCTATCCACTGCTAGACTTTCTTTTTTCGAAGCGTTTCCGACCATCAGCTGTCAAACCGCCATTTTTTATATATGAACTAAGAAAATGCAGTTTTATACTTTAATATATGTGCAATAATTCATTTTAAATAAATTTATATAAATACTTCATATTTCGTTTAGAAAAAAAAAGATTAAAATGTTTGGGAAAATATACAAATTAAAAGCTTGAAATTTTATTAATGCTCATTAGAAATTCTAAAACATACCACACAGCCATTTGATTAATCTTTTACTAGTTAAACAATTTATGTTATATATTTACTTATAATATTTTTACAAAATAATCTTTACTTTACTTTGCTACAATATCTATACTTACAATATCTTTAACTTCTTTATGTTTTTAAAAGTCAATTAAAATTTACAGGACTAATGGAAAGAATAGCGTAGCAAAAAAAAAAAAAAAAGAAAAAGAGGTATTATATAATAGGGAAAAAAATTCTCACCCACACTATTAACGCACAATAATTTCACATTCCTATTTATTAATAATTTCTCAAACCCATTTTTAATGGAAACTGTATTATGGAAATATTTCTAATCTTTAAGCAAAATTAAAAAATTTTCAAACTAAAAATATTACATTTTGGACCATTTTTTAAAATTTGATATATCTTATAACAGAATAAATATTTTATTTTATTTTCCCATTTCTGTAACAAAAAGAATAAATATTAGATAGCTTTTAAGATTTATAACAAAATATTTAATAAGTTAAACTGTTAAACTGCAAAAAGAAAATTACTTAAACTAGAATATAGCCCGTCAGAATGACGTGTTTGCATTTTCAAAAAAATTATATAGCATTGCATTATAAAAAGAATTGTGAAGTAATAAATTTTGTCTTGTCTGACTTATAGGGTCAGGTGGGGGTAAAGTAAAAACAGCCCATTTTTCATTGAAATTTAATTGGCAAGAAAATTATTAATTGAATTGGTAAAATACTGATATAAAGTATGCAAATGAACTTCACTCACAAAATTTGAAGAAATATATCACAAAAACATTCAAATTAGTATTAATAATGCTATTTTAAAACATATTGTCAATTAACTATTTTATCTGATGGTATGGGGTAAAATAAAAGACAATTCCAACAGAAAGTTTATTTGTTTTTGTTAATTGCCAAAATATTAATTATATAACTTAAATTTTAAAAAGTTGAACAGAAAAAAATCCCGATTTTTTTTTAAACATGCATAAAAGAAACCTGTAATAAAATTGCATTGATATATATACACATATATATATGTAATACACGGCATTACATATTTCTGATATTCTAATTTCATTTTATAAGAAATATTCATTTTTCCCCCAATGTCTTCAGAATTCAAAAAACATTTTAAATGGAAAATTTCTTTTTTTTAACTACCGACAGATGGCGCAACAGAGCATATAAGCGTTTGTTTTAATATTTTAAAAGTTCAAGACGAATGAATCAATTGTTTGCTTACTTTCATATAGGGATAGATAAAGCTACCAATCTAATTTTAACTGAAGTTATCGCAGCAGAATATTAGATAATTGAATGTAATCTCTTAAATGTTAATTTATTTTGAATAATCTGTCTAAAAATGTAACTTTTGCGAATAGTGGAAAAGAAAGCACGTTTTACTCAACGTTTTAAGATTGAAAATCAAATCAACATTCACTCGTGATGCCACATGTACAACACAAATTCCAAATCCAGAAGCAATTGAATGACTCTTTGAACGAATCATTAAAAAATACGGTCGACATCCGCTTTTGCTCTTAAAATATTTGTAAAACCATAATAAAGCCTTTAAATAATTTGAAATACGTTTGTTTTTAGAAAGGAAACGTTAATTCGGTACAAAATAATTCACGGGAATGAATCACAGAATATAGCTATATTCACTGAACACCATGAAGCGTTCTCATTGGTCAGAAAATAGATAGCCTTGAAAAACAGTGGTAATTTTTCGCGATATTTTTAACCGTGTATACTGAATTCAAACTGTAAATAAATGTACACAAAAGTGAAAAACGTATTTCAAAATATTAATATGCTTTTGCAAAATATTTTAAGAGCATTTAATGAATAGCTGAAAGAGTCATTCATTTGTTTTTGGATTTGTAATTTGTGCTTATGAATGGCAACGGTAATCGCTTGTATACATCGGAACCCTGTTGTTGGTATCTGTTTATTTTTAAATTAGACCTTAAAGCGTTATAATTGTATACTTTTTGAAGGTTTGAGAAAAATTGAAGAAGAATATGTTACACAAAGAATAGATAGACAGATTAAATAAGGCAGTCGTCAAATACGGCATCGGAATGTTTAATAGGGTGGGTCGAAAAAACCGAAATATTTATAATAGAAATGTAATAGAGCGGAAATGTTGCCTTTTGTAATAAAGAATAAATTTGTAAAATATTACACCGATCGGATAATATCTTTTACCGCCGCAAGGGGGGCAAAAATTCCAAAAATCGCAAAAAACATGTTTTTTTCAATATTTTTTTTAAATTATCCAAACGTACGAATACAATTTCTAATAGGACGCAATAGCTACATGAAGATATAATAAATGTTCCGGTAAATACTCATTATGATAAAGGCATATCTTTTACTGCTGCAAAGGGACCATATTTTTAAAAAAAAAATGTAAACATTTCAAATTTTCATTTTTTCTAAATTTTTACAGTTTTTATAATATGTCTATCAGTAAATAAATTTACTTCATATGTATTAATATGTCATAAATTTTGTTAACTATTTGTTATAGACTGGAAAATAAAAACGGTATTCATTCATTTTTCTTGACAATCGCTTCATCTACTGCTGTTTTGCTGCATATCAGCATTTCATATACCAAAAATAAAAAAAATGATATAAAATGAACAAAATATTTTAGTATTTTATTAATTAAAATACAGAGATGTTTAACCGAAACGAATTAAATAAACTTAAATTGAAGAAGTATTTAAATAATTTAATTTCCTTATATGACTTGCTTCCAAATAAAGCCATTGTTCCTCGAGAGGCCGAAATTGATCAGATGTGATTCCCCCTGTGTTCTGGTCCACAAATTTTACCAGCACTTCAGAGACTAATTTCACGCAACTTTCTTCTGACTGAGTAGGACAAGGAAAATTATAATAGCTGGTCTCTTTAATCGAACATTCTAAACGCACCAGTGTCGTGAGATCGTCAGTCGTTAGACAAACCGTAACAGCTGGTTTCGTTAGTTTACAGTTTTGCCACTCGATTATATCCATACAATTTTAAGCTTAAAGTTCAAGTCTGGAAGGACGAAGTGACGGATGGCACTATTCGTGTCCACAGAACTTCGTGCTTTGGCACTTTTCTTTATGGCTGGGGCCCTGATGTCCTCTTCTTCATATGCTATCATTCCAAGGAGGATGATTTACGAAAAGGTATTTCGTGAAATTACAGGAACTATAATCTTTCGTATATGATATGACAAGTAACGGGTGTTACTAATTATAGTCCACAGAATCTGAAAAACATGGTGGATTCATTTTAATTGTGAAACAACTGATGTAGTACACTTTCAGGATGCACTCATTCAGTACATCCTGAAAGTGTACTGCATCAGCCGATTTCCAAAGCACGAAGTTCTGTGGACACGAATAGTGCCATCCGTCATTTCGTCATTAGATACTTTAACTTTGAAACTTAAAATTGCATGGCTTTAGTCGAAAGGCAAAACTGTAAACTAACGGAACCACCTGTTACGGTTTGTCTATCGACTGACGATCTGACAACGCTGGTGAGTTTAGAATGTTCGATTAAAGATAACAGCAATTATAAATTTCCTTGTCCCACTCAATCAGTAGAAAAGAAATTAGTCACTAAATTGCTGGTAAAGTTTGTGGATCAGAACAGAGTGAGGATCACGTATGATAAATTTCGGCCTCCCGAGGAACAATGGCTTCATTTGAAAGCAAGCCATATTATGAAATTCTTTTACTTTAAATACTTCTTCATTTTAAGTTTATTTAATCCGTTAAACATCTCTGTATTTTAATAAATAAAATGGTAAAATATTTTGTTCATTTTATATCATTTTTGTGATTTGTGGTACATGAACTGCTGATATGCAGTAAAACAGTAGTAGATGAAGCGGTCGTCAAGAGCAATGAATGATTACCTTTTTTATTTTTCAGTCTATGACAAATAGTTAACACAATTTATGACATATTAATAGATATAAAGTAAATTTATTTTTTCTAGACATATTATAAAAATGTAGAAAAACTTGAAATTTGAAATTTTTACAATTTTTTTTTAAATATGGTCCCTTTGCGGCAGTAAAAGATATTACCTTTATCATAAAGAATATTTACCGGGACATTTCTCATATCTTCATGTAGCTATTGCGTCCTATTAGAAATTGTATACGCACGTTTAGATAATTAAAAAAAATATTAAAAAATACATGTTTTTTGCAATTTTTTGAAACTTTGGCCCCCTTGCGGCGGTAAAAGATATTAACCGATAGGTATAATATTTCATGAATTTATTGTCAATTACAAAAGGCAACTTTTCCACTCTATTACATTTCGATTGTAAATATTTCGATTTTTTCGACCCACCCTAATGTTTAAGCCTAATGTGGCCGCGTTTGGATTATCAGGAAACGGATGAGTTCAATCCCGGAAGCGTTATACACTTAATGTCATTTTATGTATAATCATTTTTTGAAAGTTCCAATTTTTTTTAATCAAAAGAAAATGTCCCAAAGACACCTGAAAGATTATTTGAATATAAAACATTTTACGAAGTTTCATAGCTTTATCTTCCATAGACATTTAAATATATTTATTTAAATATGACAAACCTTCAAAAAAAAAAAAAAAAAAAAAAAAAAAAACGCATTCTGCGAGAACCCTCAACATAAAACGTTTCAACATGAAAGTTTGTATCTCCTTTATGTTTAATATTACAAATAACATTTGGTTTGATCTATTTTACTGCACACAAAAAACATTCTTTTGCAAATATTCCATGTTTATCTTTAAAATCACATCTAATATTATGATTGGAATTCCTGCGCATTTATGCTAGACTAAATTAATAATTTGACGTAGCCCCTGGTAATGGAAAATCAATCGCTTTGATTTACATTTGGTAGAAAGTGCAAATAAGTGAATTTATTTCGAAAAATTTTCCGTTTCGTTTCATTTTTAAGATCTGGGAACCGAAAAGAAATAAAAGCATTAAAAAACTTATATATTAAGGGTTTCTAAATTGTTTTTTGAAGATATATTCATTGCTTAATATTAAACTGTTAAATAGAAAAGAGTATTTTTTTATAAAAGAATATTAACACTCTTCATTTTTATTTTATTTTCTACTTTTAATTGTTTAAAATATCTTATTGTTAATGTTGCGAAATCAAGCAACTCCTCTTACCACTTACCCTTTGAAACAAGAACAAAAAACGCACCTGCAGTGTGTTACGTCAGACCGAATGACCTACTGCGCAAGAGCGGACAGAACTTGTTTTCCTTTTTTTTCTGTGAGAATTGACTCAGATTTAGATTAGAACAGAAACTAGATATGAACGTAGAGAAAAGAAAATAACTTTTAAAAAAGAAATCTTTAATACTCGAATTGTTATATAATGTAAATAATTTCTGTTTTGTGAGTGTTTAAGCAAGTTGTGTACGTCTTCAATAATGTGTAATGTAATACAGTTTTATTTACTTCAAAGATTCAAGACTTATTATTTGGATGTCGTCTTATTTAATAGATAGAATCCCCGGCTACTTCTTCTTATGCGAAGGAAAGAACAGGTAGGACATTTAACTTTTATTTTATGATTGTATAAGTTGAAAGCTTTTTATTAGATAATAAGATTAATAAGAAAATTAGAAACAGAGAATAAGATCAGTAGTAACAATTTGGCATCCCTGCCGGCACATATAACCTAATTATGAAATAAATAGAATAAGATATTAAGATATTAGAATAATTAGAAATTATTTATCAAGCTATTTAATTTGAAGAACTGAAAAATTATTGAGAACTATTGAACATATAGAGAATTGTACTTTTTAATAGAATTTAGTTGTTGTTGTTATTAGTTCGCAATGGCTGAAAGTTTAGTTATCGCCAAAAAAGAAAGAGCTGTGCTACGTGAAAGCATAAATAAGTTTATAAATAAAATAGAAGCTATTTTGAAAGAGGGAGAACCAGACATTTTTGATTTGGAAGATGTAGTGGAACAATTAAGTGTGACAGAAATGGAACTGACACGAGCAGACGGGGAAATTAAAAAATTGGTGCAAGAAGCACAATTAGATACAGAATTACAGGGCGCTCGCGAATTTAAAGAGAAAATTACGTCATGGCGCTTTAGAGCAAACAGAAAAATAAAAGAGTTAGATAAAAAGAAAACACAGGATGATTCGTTTTCTAAACGAGAAAAACCATTAAAGGAAAACGTAAGCATTAAATTACCGAAACTAAATATCGCAAAATTTTCTGGGGATTTTGTTGAATGGCTTTCGTTTTGGTCAGCTTTTGAAACAACCATTCACAACAATGACACACTAGATCCCGTAGATAAATTTAACTATTTAAAAAGTTTTCTATCCCCCATTCCATTAAAAAGTATAGATGGATTTTGTGTCACTGCAGAGAATTATTTAAAGGCCGTCGATATTTTGAAAGAAAGGTACGGGAATAAGGATATGTTAATTTCGGTACATACAAATAAACTTCTTAATTTAACTCCACTCAGACACTCGAATGACACCAAATCATTTCGAAAACTTTTTGATGAGATACAAACGAACATTAGAAGTCTAGAGTCGCTTAACATTTCATTAGACTCTTATGGAAGTTTATTATCCTCCATTTTATTTAAATTATTACCGAGAGACCTAGTTTTGGAATTTAATAAAACACATGAAGACTCAATTAATGTCCAAGATTTAATATTGTTCTTACATAAGCAATTAATATCTAGAGAGAAAATGTATGCGTCATCACTGAATGAAATAAATGAAAAATCAACACAAAATAATTATGTTGCGCAGTCATTTAGGAAAAATCCTTCCTTTCCCCCCCGAGTCAATAAATTTAATACGCAGAGTAATAAATTTGATTCTCCGAATAGAAAATCACCGTCAGCGAGTGATTTATTGGTTCAGAGCGAAAATGAGACTACTTGTGGATTTTGCTTTGGCAGGCACCAGACAAATAAATGTTTTAGCACTTGCAATTTACCGTTTGAAAAAAGACTTCATTTATTGAGAAAGAGAGGCCTTTGTTATATTTGTTTATCCCGCGGACATATTGGGAAATACTGTGTATCAAATGATTTATGCGGTATTTGTAATTCGAGACACGCCCAGATAATGTGTAATAAAGAAATAAATTCAAAAGGGAAATCTACTAATTCAGAGAGTAGCGATGTTACGAGACCAATGCTGTCAAATCAGGATATAATTTCTAATGTCTATTTACAAACTTTGATAGTGGAGATCCGTAATGATAATCAATCTTCCGAATTTATTCGTATCATTATAGATACTGGGAGTCACAATAGTTATATAACTAGATATGCTGCAAATAAATTGAAATTAAGGAAAATTCGATCAGAAACAATTAGACACGGACTATTCGGAGGGGTAGAAAAAATGAGTAAACATAATCGCTATGAATTTACTATCAGTAATTTAGATCATAGTTTCCGATTTAAAATACAAGCTTTAGATGAAGGAAAAATTTGTTCAGGAGTAAATTTATTCCGCGATAGCGAAATGATAAAAATCTTAGAAAAAAGGGGAGTTCATCTGACCGATGTTCGTGAAAATAATCGACTATGTTTATACGAGAATAATCCGGAAGAAGTACACATTTTAAACGGCGCTGACATGGCGGCGAAATTATTCACAGATAATATAAAATATTTTCCTGATTTGGGTATAACAGCTTTTGAAACAAAGTTAGGCTGGACAATTATGGGGAAAACAGAGGGTAATGGAAATGATTCAGAAAGTTCGTTGTCAGTTCTATCGCTGTCATTATTTACTTCAAATGCCAGTTTATCACAACTGTGGAACTTAGATACCTTGGGTATCACTAATGAAGATTATAAAAATAAAGACGATTTAGCAAGAGAGACTTATAACCATTTTCTTGAAACAGTCAAACGTGATGAAAGTGGCCGCTACGAAGTGACACTACCCTGGGTTGTTGATAACTCAATTTTAGCGAGCAATCGCGTATTAGCCGAGAAACATTTGCGCAAGACAGAACAAAAACTTATCAAAACAAATAAGAAAACAGAATATGAAGAAATTTTTAATTTGTGGAAGGATAATAATATTATAGAAGAAATTTCAGACGATAAGGAGAATAAAGTACATTTCTTACCCCACAGACCAGTAATTAAAGAAAATAGTGAAACGACGAAAATGCGTCCTGTCTTTAATGCCTCCGCACATAATGCAAACTCTCCTTCTTTAAACGACTGTCTCACAAAGGGACCTAATTTGATTGAAATAATTCCGAGTATTTTGAATCTTTTTCGTAAATACAAAATAGGTATTTCTTCAGATATTGAAAAGGCATTTCTCCAGATAAAAATCACAGAAAAAGATCGCGATTTTTTACGCTTTCTCTGGTTCGACTCCAAACATAATTTGAAAGTTTATAGACATTGTCGCGTAGTCTTCGGACTCACTTCAAGCCCGTTTTTATTAATGGGTACACTAAACCATCTTTTAAGTCAAGTACCCGAACAGTGGGAAAATACAGCACGAATTTTGAAAGATTCATTTTATATTGACAATTCCATTACTAGTTTAAAATCGATCGCAGATACTGGAAAATTTATAACAGAATCACAGTGTATTTTATCATCAGCTCATTTTAATTTAAGATGTTGGCGATCAAATTTGCCTCAGGCCATGATCGATGTTTCTGAAGAAAATACAAAGTTAGCACCTGTTTTGGGATTGGTCTGGGACTTAGAGCAAGATAGATTAATGTGTAAAATAGAAGAAAAAATTGAAACGAAAGAACCACTCACAAAGAGAAAAATTTTATCGGTTACCCAAAAGATTTTTGACCCCATAGGATTCTCCGCCCCGAGCACTCTTATTCCAAAATTAATTCTTCAGGAAACCTGGAAACAGAAATTGAAATGGGATGAAGAACTTCCTGAAAATTTAAGAAAACAGTTCGACTTCTGGTTAAAACAAATTAAGTTTTTACAAGAAATTCAAGTTCCACGTTGGTTGAATGTATCGCCCGAAAATGAAAATAACATTTCCTTGCATACCTTTTCCGATTCGAGTAGACACGCCTATGCCACTTGCGTGTATCTTAGATGTCAAACACAAGAAGGAGTTAAAGTTCAGTTAGTCAATGCTAGAAGTAGAGTAGCACCCATTAAAGAACTCACAATTCCTCGACTGGAGCTACTCTCGTGCCTCATTGGAGCTAGACTCGCTAAAACTATCATGAGTGATCTTCAGTTAAAACCAGAGAAGACAATCTCTTGGAGCGATTCCTCAGCAGCTTTAGGGTGGATAAGAAGAGAACAATCTTGGGGCACATTTGTCCACAATAGAGTTTTAGAAATCAGAAGCCTTACCCAAGTTGAAGATTGGCGACATTTACCAGGAAATTTAAATCCGGCAGACCTCCCATCCAGAGGATGTTCCTTTGAGCAATTGGAGAAATCACGATGGTGGGAGGGACCAGCTTGGCTGTATTTACCGGAAGATCAGTGGCCACAACCGGAAGAACACCCTGACGAGGATATAATAAATAAAGAAAGGAAAAAGACAATCCTAACACTTTTAAACAATGAAGACACTGATTTACACCGTTTTTATCGATATTTTTCCTCTTATAGAAAAAACATAAGAATGATTGCATTTATATATCGTTTTTATAACAACACAAGAAAGAAAGAAAGAATTTCATCACCTAACATCTCCGTTGATGAATTTGAAAAAGCAGAAAAAATACTACTCAGATTAGTACAAAAGGAATCCTTTTCAGGAAGCACAGATCCCAAATTAAGAGCCTTAAGACCATTAGAAGATAAAAACGGACTTTTGAGAGCAAAAACAAATATAATCTGTAGACAAGACAAAGAAGATTTTCGTTATCCAATAATTTTGCCCTCAAAACATCCTGTGGTACAGAAGTTAATTTTTGAAAAACATTTAGAAAATCATCACGCTGGAGTTAGCATACGAATGGCTCAACTTCGAGAAAATTTTTGGATTTTGAAATCAAGAAAGTATATCAGAAACGTCATTAGACAATGTGTTAAGTGTCAAAGATTCCAAACACCCAGAACAGAGGTCGAACCAGGAATCCCACCTGAAGACAGAATCAGAGATGCAGCTATATTTGAAGTGGTGGGAGTCGATTTAGCCGGTCCTCTATACCTTGCCGATGGTTCAAAGGTGTGGATAGCTTTATTCACCTGTGCTGTCTATCGAGCAGTACATTTGGAGTTGATAACATCTTTATCAGCTGAATGCTTTATGCAGTCCCTAAGAAGATTTATAGCACGGCGAGGCAGACCATATATAATTTACTCAGATAACGGAAAGAATTTTGTTGGCACTAACAGAGCCCTTTCTAGTGTGGATTGGCAAGCTATAAGTACATTGGCCTCCATTCAGAAG
Organism: Maratus speciosus; assembly: GCA_963932465.1. Lineage (NCBI taxonomy): Eukaryota > Metazoa > Arthropoda > Arachnida > Araneae > Salticidae > Maratus > Maratus speciosus. The sequence continues at coordinate 366,350,790 of OZ010795.1, read as the reverse complement.
ATCAGATGGAAATTCAACCCCCCTTCAGCCCCCTGGTGGGGAGGGTGGTGGGAACGCCTCGTGCGAACAGTGAAAGATATTTTAAGAAAAGTTTTGGGTCGCGCCTCATTAAATTACGAAGAACTGAGCACAATACTCTGTGACTGTGAAAATGTTGTCAATTCGAGACCGATAACATACATCTCCGAAGATAATCGCGATCCCGAACCTTTAACTCCATTGATGTTCCTTCAAGAACTGCCTACATCCGGTGTCCCAGATATAGATGCATTAGACTCCCAAGATCTTGACAGACGAGCAAGATATCGTCAAAGAATAAGAAATGATCTGCGAAACCGATTTAGAACGGAGTACTTAGGACAGCTGCGGCAACAGTCTATGAAGAAGAATTCCAAACCTTTGCAAATAGGAGACATCGTTCTTCTGGAAGATACCAACAAAAGACGTCTTCACTGGCCTTTGGCCAAAATAATTGATATATTTCCCGGAAAAGACAAAATAGCAAGATTGGCCAAAGTCCAAACAGAAAATGGCATTTTCCTCCGTCCTTTCCAACGCCTGTTTCCTTTGGAAATTGATGCAGCTAGCGATTCCCCATCAGATAACAGAATCCATCAGAAAGTGAACTTTAATCTCCCTAATGAACAACGAAAGGTTACTCCAGAAATCAATCAGACTAGAAGCAGTGTAGAAAAGAGCCAACCCTGTGACAGAAATATCTCTCCTGTGGTTACCAGAAGTAGACGACTAGTGAAACCGCCTCTGAGACTCCGATCTGGACTTCTAAATTGTTGAGTTCCTCCCATGGATCACAACTCAAGGTGGGAGGATGTTGCGAAATCAAGCAACTCCTCTTACCACTTACCCTTTGAAACAAGAACAAAAAACGCACCTGCAGTGTGTTACGTCAGACCGAATGACCTACTGCGCAAGAGCGGACAGAACTTGTTTTCCTTTTTTTCTGTGAGAATTGACTCAGATTTAGATTAGAACAGAAACTAGATATGAACGTAGAGAAAAGAAAATAACTTTTAAAAAAGAAAACTTTAATACTCGAATTGTAATATAATGTAAATAATTTCTGTTTTGTGAGTGTTTAAGCAAGTTGTGTACGTCTTCAATAATGTGTAATGTAATACAGTTTTATTTACTTCAAAGATTCAAGACTTTTATTTGGATGTCGTCTTATTTAATACATAGAATCCCCGGCTACTTCTTCTTATGCGAAGGAAAGAACAGGTAGGACATTTAACTTTTATTTTATGATTGTATGAGTTGAAAGCTTTTTATTAGATAATAAGATTAATAAGAAAATTAGAAACAGAGAATAAGATCAGTAGTAACAGTTAAAGTTCCACAGCCATTTTGTATATTTTAAATAGTTTGATTTTTGCGCATAATTGACACCATAGTTGTTGTATATAATTGTAATTTTGAAGAATATTGGACGATTTATCACCGCCTGGATAAAGTAAAAATGTTTTAAAGATATTTTAGTCAAAATCTAAAATTATTGAGATGTTGTACTGTCATCGTAAACACACCTATGTGTATAATTCTATCATGTCTACATATCAGGAAATGAGTGAAACTTTGATTGCAAAATTCTATCTGTACCTGTATGAACTAAGTTATGTTAAATAAAAGAGTTTAAAAAAATCCCTGCCGGCTCGGCCTACAGGTGGAGGTAGATTTCAAAGGTATGTACTAATTTCACCAACAAAATCTAAATCAAGATTAGAGATAAACACAGTTTAAGAATTTTATCTGGCTGATTTTGACGTGTTTTTAATTTCATTTTTCTGTAAGAGCTGGTTTTATCAGAATCATGTTAAGGCGGTATTCAAAATTAGAACCTCAAAATGTTAAATTATGCCCATATTTCCATAGTGGGGTTTTTATCGAGTTTCAGTATGTTTTTTAAAACTCACATGACGTTACATATACACCTGACGTCCAATATGAGGTAATATTCACTTTCTTTTAATTCGTCAAACTTCATTTTCGTTTTTCACATGTAAATCTTACTACAGAAAAGTTATGACGTAATATTAATTTTTTTTTAAATTAGTCAAACTATTTATTTCATTTTCATTTTTCACGTGGAAATCTTGCAACAGAAAACTAATTTATGTGGTAAGAATTTTATTGCGTTTTTTAATTGTTCGTAACTGATATAATGAAAAAATATTGAAATTTTCCTGTCATTTTTCTGTAAGAGCTGGTTTTATCAGAATCATGTTAAGGTGGTATTCAAAAATTTTAACCCTCCCCCATTTTCACTACCTTGGGCAAATTTTAATCATTTGCAATCCCCGCCGAGATATTAGCCATCTGAATGTATTTGGTGAGTTTCAAGACGATCCGGGCATAATATCCGTACATAGTTTATATATATATATATATATATATATATATATATATGAAACGACAAAAGCTAAGCCTATTTTTAAATTTTAAAATCCCTTTTTTGCCCCTTCTAAAATTTGAAATCCCCGTTTTAAGAAACAGAAATTTAAATTTAGAAATTAAAATTAAAACTTTTAAAATGTTTTTGTAATTGTGTCTCAGTTGATTGAATGCATCTGCCCCTGTTAAATTAACTTTCCCGCATCGCATCTTATAACTTTCAAAGATCGTTTTGGCACATTTCATAAGGATACTTTTGATGAGTAAGTGCAATTTGTAAGTCTTGCTGCATTCAATCGGTAGATCTCGAGCCACCGCCTTTTCCCGGGCAATCAATCATTCAGGTAACAGCCAATTAAATTTTAAATACGTCTCCATTTGACTTCAACGGCCCCTAGCAGGAATAATGCCAAATACAGCATATTTATACCGCTGCACGGTCGCAGGACAGAGCTTTTGACCAACTAAAGAATGCTTTAAGTCCACGCAACTTTGCTTTCCAAGTATCGCTTTGCGATACCCGTAACTCCCGAGTCAGATGTCCATAAAGAAGTAACTGAACAGCTCTCAAGCCAAAAGGGGCCTGATTTCTCTAAAGAATGTATAAAGGATTAATAAATCAGGTCCCCGAAAACACTTTGTCTTTCTTTAAGCAGAGACTCACATAAACTTTCATTAATTCTCGGATACCACTCACAGCGACTACCTAACGATGTTAGAAGCTCAGAGGGAGCGATCATACCTCGGCCCGAGCTACACCGAAACAACGGGAGTAGCGCTGATTCATTACATTGAAAAGTCGACAGGACAGTGCATTTACGCGGGACAAATCCCGATATCCCAGCGAAATATCCTTAAAGATCCGTCCTTGAAGCAAGAAGAAGACCGAAGTGTGTAACGAAGTCCTAAACAAGTGGCAAAAGGACGAAAGAAATCTCTAAAAAGGACATTTAACAAATCCTTTTTTCTTCACTCCATGAGTGAAAAAGAAAAAGAAAACTGAAAAAACAGTCTTTCCCTAGCGATTAATTAAGAGGAAGAAAAATCTGGTCATGAAAAGAAAAACCAATCTTTCCGATGGCAGACAGAAAATCATGCATCCTTCTTTTAATCACGTTAATTGACGATCATTAAATCCAAAAAGAAACAATCCTCGCCCCATTCCTTCCATGAACAGTTATCGAAAGAGAAGAAAACAAGAAACGCTATCATACAGGAAAGTAGGTCACCAGTGATTCATCCAAGAGAGGTCTTATCTAGATCAAAGTGGACAGCTGTGTTTAGTTTCGGTTTCTAAAGGAGTAGAAGAAGAAAAAAGAAAAGACATTGTGTGACTGTTTTACGTTCAATCAAGATACCGGATTTTATAGACAGGTGTTGCGTGTATAATGTTTGTTAGCGCACGATTAGTTTTATTTTGAATGTGTAAAAAGATAACAGGTAAGCGCTTTTTTTTATTAATTAAAGAAAAGAAAGAGAAAAAGAAAAGAGTTAGAGTTTTAAAAAGGTAATTTTTTTTAATTGGTTGTTATTTTATTAGCAAAAAATAGAATAAGACAACGTTTATTTTATTTATTTTTGTTATAAGAGAGTAATTATCTGAAATTTAGACAGTATTTAAATCTTTGGAATTTTAAAATTTTATTTCAAAGTTCGTTTTTTTAAATCTCAATTTGAAAAAAAATGATGTATCAAATTTGAATTTCATTTAGATTTAAGCCCATTTTTTACAAATCTTGTGTTGCAATTTTTGAAATATATTCCATTTTTATTCTTATGTGTTTAAATTGTGCCTTATATTTTTGTGTAATCCTGTGATATTTTGTATTTGAACATGAGTACCCCAACCTCTCCTAACGAAGTGAATGACTTAGAAAACAAATCAGATAAAGAGAAAAATCAGCAGATGAGTAACGATGGAAGTTCAGGTCTTAAACCTGAAGAGAAAGATAGTCAGAAGTCCGGGGTTGCCACACAGACACATAATGTAACAACATTAGGTAAACAGACCCTGTCAGCTCAAGCTGGGTCTGGTCACAACTCAGTATCCGCTAGCCCGAAGATGTCAATAGAATCTGATATCATTGATTTTTCGCCAGCAGCGAATATGGATTGCGTAGCGTGGCTAGCCTATTTCGAGAGTGTCTGTATAGACCAGGAAAAAGACGACTGCTGGAAAATTAGGCACATACAGAAATACTTAAAGGACAGTGCACTTACGTTGTACATTAATAATTGTCTAAATGTGATGCATTGGTCCGAATTTGTCACTTTGTTCAATGAACATTACGAAATTCCTGACACTCTTTCTTTAACTGATTTTTTCCGTATTAGATACAAAATTGGAGAGGACCTGAATGAATATTATCAAAAAAAGACTAAAATGGGGAGAACCTTAGGGTTAGACCAGAAACGTATCCTGGAAGGGCTAACGGAGGGCTTGCCGTTAGAAATGCGAAAGTTAGTTATTGCAAGCAACCCCTCAACAACACATTCATGGCGTGAATTAGTATTCAGAATTTGCAAACTGCAACTGGACAGAAAGGGAAATGAGAGAAAAGTTGACGCAAGCCCGCAAAACCTCAATCAATACCGACAATGGCGACCCTTTCGCCCCCCATATGAGACAGGACAGAATTATAACCGGCAGTGGAACTACCGAGTTCCCTATCAAACCCCCGATTCGACCTTTTGCATCTAATCAAACACGAAATCCCCAAAATACATTTGAACCGACGTCAAATGTTCAACCGAGACCAAATGTACATCACCAGACCACTTTGCCACCATACCCATGCAAAGTTTGCCTTAATATAGGAATACCAAATGCGTATCATTGGGTGGGAGACTGCCCTTTTCGACAACAAGTCTTAGCAATTCCAACCCCTAGTCCCAATATGACTGGTGCAAACTCCAACCCAGATCATAGAGCTAATGAGGCATCCGAAAATATATCTAGTAATCAATGACGTTTTTTATGTCCGGACATATACAAAAAGAAAAAGCTAGCTATAAAAAATCAAATAGAAATTGTCAAAAAAATTCTGATGTAAAAAGTGAAGACTCACTACCTTGTTTGATCGATACAGGGAGTTATATCAGTGTTATTCCTTGTCATTTAGCCCACAAACTTAACCTAATAATATGTAAAGTTCAGCAGAGTATATTGGTCACACAAACACAAGGTGTTCTAGCTTTGAAAGAAAAATGCCTTGTTAGTTTGAAATTAGGACGTATCTCTAAGAATGTTGAACTTTTCATAATTAATAATCAGTTACCTTCTGCTTTGATTGGGCTACCCCACTGTAAACTGTTTAAATTAAATATTGACTGTGTTAAAATGCAAATCACTCAAGAGAATAAGAGAGTACCTCTCATGGACAATATTTCAAGAAATTCATCTCATCATACTTTACATTTATCAGAGACCTATACTAGCCAGCCAGAAATTGAAAATGCAGAGATATTCGAAGAAAATTTTGAACCGCAGCTGTTCGAGACCACTGAACATGTGCCAAATGTTCAGACTGTCAAGGAACAATTACCTGATCTTCTAGCCAAATATGTCTGTATTTTCGCTAAAGATAAATATGATGTAGGCTGTGTAAACATTGAACCCCAGAGAATACAATTAACCTCAGACCTCCCCGTTTCTTTAAGAGCATATCGCACTTCCCCTAAGGAAGAAAAGGAAATTAAAGAACAAATTCAGAATTTATTGCGAGCCGGTATCATTAAAGAAAGCTATTCCCCTTATTCATCACCCGTAACTTTGGTGTATAAACGTGAAGAAGGGAAGAAAACTCGGTTATGTATTGACTTTCGGAAATTAAATGCCATTACAAAAACAGATGTCGAACCCTTAACTAGAATAGACACCCTGTTAGATAAATTGGCGCATGCTAAAGTGTTTTCCACTCTTGATTTGGCCAGTTGATATTGGCACATCCCTATCCACCCTCGAGACACTGAGAAACTGGCATTTGCCACCACCTTTGGATTATATGAGTGGAATCGTTTGCCATTCGGGTGGAAAAAAGCTCTTGCTTGGTTTAACCGTACCCTCAGAAGAATCCTTAATAAATACAAAATTGACTTTGCCTGTAGTTACTTTGATGATGTTATTGTATTCTCTCAAAATGAAGAGGAACATTTGTGTCATTTAGAGACATTATTTAATATCTGTGTCCAAGAAAACCTTAAACTCAAATTGTCAAAGTGTAATTTTGTTAAATCCAAAATTAATTTTCTAGGATATGAAGTCTCGAATGGTTGTATCACACCTGACAACCCTAATATAGAGACAATTAAGAAATTAACACCACCTATGAATGTAAAGGAATTACAGCGTTTTTTGGGATATATAAACGTTTATCACAAATTTATTCCAAAATATGCTAACATTCGATACACTCTCAACAATTTGTTGAAGAAAAATGTCCCTTATGTGTGGGACCAAAATTGTCAAAATTCTTTCGAAAAGTTAAAAAATGCTTTAATTGAAAAACCTATATTAAAGTTGTTTGATCCCAAAACACCTTGTCATTTGTTTGTAGATGCATCAAGTCATGGAGTGGGATGTGTTGCGAAACAAGTTGATGAAAAAGGAACATTACATCCTATAGCATATCATTCTAGAAATATTCGCGATTATGAAAAAAAAATATGCAATTACTGAGTTAGAATGTTTGGCGATCGTGGATGCTTTAGATAAATTTTATCATTACTTACACGGTCAAAAATTTGTCATACATACCGATTATGCGGCACTTACCTGGCTCAAAAGTGTTAAAAATGTAAGAGTACGTCTCTTCCGCTGGTCCCTAAAACTTAGTATGTTTGATTATGAAATTAAATACCAAAAAGGCTCCACTAATGTTGAAGCTGATATGCTATCTAGACAGCCTGTTTCAGAAAATTTACCCCATATTATACATCTCCTTGACTTGAATGAAATAAGAGATAATCAGAAAAAAGAAAATGTAACAGTTGATGGTAAAAAGTACACTGAGATAAATGATGTTGTTGTAATTAAAAAGAAAAGTTTGTATAAGATTGTTTTCCCCATGTCTTTACGCCTACCCCTCTTAGAGAAAACCCACACACAATTTGGCCATCCTGGAATTTATAAGATGATAAATTTAATCTCTCCGCAGTATTATTGGCCTAACATTAATCAGGACATGGAAAATTTTGTAAAACACTGTCACACGTGTCGGATAAACAAAAAATGTAGGCAAAAAAGATTTGGTTTATTGCAATTAATGTCCCCAAAATATATACCTTTTGAATGTTTAGCAGTAGACTCTGTTGGTGGATTTAATTATTACAATTCTACAAAAAAAATTTGCATTTAGTCGTTGACCATGCAACTCGCTATGTGTGGGATTTTCCTTCAAAAAGTGTAACTACCGAAACTTATACAAACATTTTGAAACAATTATTTCAGATACAAATACCAGATAGATTGTTAACCGACAGAAATGGAGCATTTACAGCTTCCAGGTTTAAAAGATTTCTTCGTACTTACAATGTAAAACACAGATTGACGAGCAGCCATCACCCAGAAACGTATGGAAAAATTGAACGCGTAAATCAGACTATTGTCACTAGATTAAAATGTAAAGTCAATTCCACATCTAAGAAAATACCCTGGACTAAGCTTTTAGATGAAGTCTTATATGAGTATAATAATACTCCTCATTCTGTAGCCCAATTCACCCCTAGTTATTTATTGTTAGGAAAATTGCCATATGATCCTCCTTTACCAAAAAATAGTTATTATCCCCCTCTGGAGGAAGCTAGAAAATTGGCTAAAGAGAAAAGAATTGCTTACCATAAAAAGAATAAAGTCCGTTATGATGCTCGTTTCCTTCCTGTAATGTTTAAAGTTGGTGACATTGTGATGTATGAAGAATTTCATTATCCTAATACCCGTAAACTGACTTCACCATATTCTGGCCCATACACCATTTTAAAACAACTTTCTGATGTATCCTTTGAAATTGATAAACCCAGTCCACATTTTAAGAGAAACTCCGAAATTGTACATTCCTCCAAGTTAAGATACTACCACCCTCCTCAAAATCTTAAACTCAACCATGAATAAACCCCAGCTATCTCTTTCATCTTTCAGTTTTTTATTTTTTGTTTTCCTATCGTCCCCCTTGCTCGTAACATTTGGACGAGGACCCAGCTGGGCGTGTAACTCAACCCCCAGCGGCGTAGAATGATGGTGACAGTTTAAAAGTACTGTTAGAATTTTTGTTTTTTTTATAACTATATTATTATGACAATTTTGTGACATATGAAGGGGTCCTCCGCTCCGTGGCCACCCATATTTAGCCGGACTGTTTTCCCGGATTTTCTTTCCAAGTTGAACGGAGAATCTGGCAAAACTGCTTCGCTTCCCCTGTGCAGGTGAATATTGGTTTACCCACCTTCCTTTTTCGGTCGCGCAAGTGGCACAATTTTTGGGATGATATTCACCCCAGAGTATTAAAACCCATGTCACACTGACCCTGGGCATGGTGAAAATTATAGCAAACGTATATTTGTATTATTTTAGCTATAGTTTTCCGTTTTAGACAACTTAGTTTGTTTTTCATAAAGATAACCCTTGGCTGCATCAAAAAGTAGTAAAGTCCCTACCAAAAGAGAAAGGTAGAATAAGAAGAAATGTGTTTGTTATTATTAGTATTATAGTGTATTTTACTTTTATTTTATCTCAGTGTGAAAATTCAGTATCTTTAGAAATGCAAATTTTCCAAGTTGCATTTTGGTAGCCAATATATTTGTGTTGATAGTATTAGTGCATATTTTCTATTTTTGAACATTTTATATTATTGAACATTTTATAATTTTGAACATTTTGTAGTATTGAATATTTTATATTTTTGAATATTGTGTGTTAATGAATATTTTATATTTTTGAATATCCTGTATTTGTGAATATTGTTTACATTTGAATATGTTGTATAGTTTTCAGTATGTTTCTCTTTGAATATTTTAGTAGACTATATATTTTTGGTTGCAAATTTGCAATTAACCACAAAAAGGATGTGTAATATGGTTCGCTTAAAATACAAAAACTCCAACCATTTTACAGGAACTATTTCTTTATTAAAAAAATCTTATAAAAGGGCGTTGCACAGCATCGCCAATTTACAACTTTTGGTGACTGCGCGAAAGTGTACAAAGGCTTTTGGCGATAAACATTACCGCAAAAATGTGGATTGCAAGTAAGCGCTTCTAACTAGGATGAGAAAAGTAACAGACAAGCCGAAATTGTTTATCTTGTAGATAGGCCTTTGCACTAACTGTTACATGAAATTGCAGACTGCAGATTGCTCGATGAGAAGAATGCAGAAAATCCAGGACATCTGGCTTTTAGCCCGACCACATAACACGATAAATACATGCTTCCCATAAGATTCGTTCATTTTTACTTTTTATTGTTAATACATATTCAACGTTCACGTATTAGTAGCGATAAAAATTTCTTATCACTGCGGCGGGGAAAAAAAATCCAATGCAAGAAAATGAAATGAGACAAGCAGCTGTGCTATTTAATTCTTATTTATTTCTTTGCACAAGCAGCGGTAACGGGTAGATACAGATTAAAATAAGAAAGAGAAAAAAGGAAATGATTATTTGAGCGCTTTGAATTAAAGATGATTTTAGAAAGAAAAAAGAAATCACTTTAATAAACTCTGGATTGTTTTGAGAAATGAATTTAATCACATATTTCATTATAGGAAAGAGGGGGGGGATAATATGATCTAAAAGTAAGAAAGTTATGTTTTAAATTAATTTTGAATAAAAATGATAGCTATGGGACAGAAACGCTGTCACATAACTCACCCCCACAACAGAAGAAAGCTGAAACGTGAACGTTGCAGCTTTATATGTACATAAAATCCTTTGTCCACTTTCGCACTTACAGAATATGTACCAAGACAAAATAAGTGAAATTAACTATTTAAGTTGATATCTACCAAGAAATCTATTTTAACTTGTCTGTGAAACTATTACCCTTTAGCTCCTGTAAAATATTTTATACAACTATAAGTAAGTAGAAAAAAAAATATTTGCTTGCTTTCAAAACAATTCACAAGAATTGTGTTATGTCCATGACTGAGCGCTCATAATATTCAAAATAATCTTGTTTTTTTTAATTAAATATTCCACAAAATAAAATGGCCACATTAGTTGATAACACAGGATCCTATATTTAATTTTTTTTGTGGCATTGTATTGTGGCGCTGGTACCAGCATTTTAGTCATGTATCTATTCTAATAGAGAAGCATTTACTGTATATACGACTTCTCAAAAATTTGATCTTACATGAGATCATAATATTAAATAAATGCAAGCAAATAAAAACAAAGGACAAAAACACCAGGGACAAAAGGACACCAGTAAAACAAAGGACACCAGTAAAAAAAATTTGTTACTTTAAGGAAAGATGAATTCTTTCATAAAATTGAAGCTTATTTGTATTATCTTAGATTGCTTCATTACTGGCATAAGAAACTTACAAAAATTTGTGCATAACGCACAGGACTACCAGAGACAAAAATTGTGCAAGCTGCACGCGCTCAAACAAGTGTAGCCCTACATATTGAAATTTTGTGAATTCTAGTGGCATCAGCTTATGACTTCTGCCCTAAATAATAAGGGGTAGTTTTTTTAGATTCCTGCAATTTAACTAAGTCCCCGGTTTCCAAAAAAAAAAAAAAAAAACACAGTATGTTATAATTTAGCATTTTATGAATTTTTACACTGCCATCCTGACTTTCCGTGTATTGATCAAAATTTAACCCCTGGCAAACTTTAAAAAAATTAATAAGAAATTGCATACAATTTTATATAGTGTAACAAGATATCTTACTCGATCTGCCACCTCCAAGTAAGAAATATCCAATGAAAGTGTAAAAAAAATTTTACATGTTAACAGTAAACAAATTCGAAATGTATGTGTAGTTTAATATGTCATGTGACGGATAACTCCTAGAAACATTAAAATCTTTGTATAGATACAAAGTGATGATGCCATTGATATGTTCTGACATTATGCAAACACAAAAAAACAGTTAAAAAAGGAAGTATTTTAATATTGAAATATGGTGTAAAATTTAAAAGATAGAAAAGTAAACGGAGAAACTGTATGTGTGTAGAGGGAGGGGGGGGGGAAACTTCCAAACTCATAAACTACTTGTAATGCAACACATGAACAAAAGTGTACGCAAGCATACACAACGTGTAAGTAAACACATGAACAAATTGTATAATATCACATGAACTCTATGTATTAATGTCTCAATGAACTCAAATTGTTATGCATTTGCCAACAAAATAAACAGACAGTATATGTGTAAAAACCCAAGACACTTGCATACGAGTGAGATTCAATTACATAATTAATGATTTATCATCAAAATGCAATGAATAAGGGTTAATAAAACAAATGAACTACTTGTAATGTGTTTGTAAACTCTGGTTAAACTCTAAACCAGCCAGTGTGTACAATTCAATGAACTATTTGTAAGAAAAAAAAAACAAAAAGAAATACTGCAGAATAAATCGCTAGCAAAGTACAATGTGTAAAAGCAAATGAACAAAATATGTAAATCAACACATGAACTAGTGTAATGTATGTATAAGAATGTACCAAAATGTATTTTAAAAAAAACAACAGTTGTGAAACACAAACAAATATCCAACATATGAACTACATGTGAAAGAAAACTGTTGAATAAGTGGTTGACTAAGGGTTAAAAAGAAAATAAAACTGCATCTGCCAAAATCATTACGGTCTTAAGTTAACAGAAGCGTGCATAAAATGTATAACTCTACGCTAAAAATTGTAGAAGCTATGCGCTGGACAGATAATTACACTTTTTTATTTTCTATTTAATTTATATCCAAAATCGTTAATTGGTCCAAATCATCCAAGCAACCTCATAGCAAATTGGTATATAATTTTATATACCTTAGATAAATTCAAATAATATAAGTGATCGTATTTACCTAAATTCTAGTAGAAGAGCAACGCGAAGCATTAATAAAATTAAATTATATTTCGCGTCAAAAAGTAATTATTAAATTTGAATAATTACGAATAAAATTAAGAGTTTGCGTTGTGAATTATTTAGACGAACTCTTCCACTTATGAATTAAACTAAAATTTAAGCTGTAAAAAAAAGAATTGACACACTTTAAATATTATTAATTAAATAATTACAGAAACTTTTTAAAACTCGATTAAATATTTTATTTACATTGAACATAACTATATACAGAAAAACATAATATTAATTCAAAAAATAGAAAGCAACACTTTTGTTTGCTTCTCATTATTTTAAGTATGTTTAATCTTAAAAAAAAAAAAAAAGACAATATTTTCCCGTACTCTAATTATTATAATTGTTTCTTTTTGCTAAAAGAATAACTCTCTTTCATTTTTAAAATTACCTTAATCTTATTTAATTATTGGTTTGGTCGGATCTCAGATTACTCTCTACCGTAAAATATCAGAAAAGTATTTTTTAAGATTTTTCATATGATCTTAAGTGGTAAAAGAAAATGTTTAAAATAGTACCTTCTTTTAATATACGGGATGGTGGCCTTTATTCATCAAATTCCGAGTTGTTGCGTTGCTTAGGATCATGGCAATGTGTCATCAGGAACGCATCCTCAATTTGGCTTGATTAGGATCACTCCGATATGTACATCAGGAAGACATCCTCAATTTGGCTTGATTAGGCTCACTCCGATAGGTACCTCAGGAAGACATCCTCAATTAGGCTTGATTAGGCTCGATTAGGCTCGCTCCGATATGTCCATCTCGCCTGGGCTTTACTAGGGCTTACGGGACTCATTGCACGGGCTTTCAGGAGAGCTCCTGCGTCCTCTACATCTTTTTTCAGACTATCTTTTTTCAAAACTTATTCTTCTTGCACACCAGCTCCTGCAGTGGGTGGAACTATTTTGTCTAATCCACTGTTATTGGATGTGAGAAGATTTTTTATTATACTTCGATAGGCCTATTAGCTAGCAGTCTGCAAATGGCCCCTTACATATACTTAATATTATTATCTGCCTTAAAGTTTGGGTGGTCTGAAAAGTCATAAATTTATCCCAACACTTTTATTGAGGCCATAAATTGATTCCAACGTTTTTATGATTTTACGACTTCTAATTATACACCACTTTCCATTGGCTTGTCATAAAACGACACCATGGCGTCTGGCTATTGTTGTTGTCTGAGATCCGAACTCCATTCGACATTATACATTCATTTTACAATACAACAATTTTTTAAAAATATATATTTACTATTTAAAATCAACTTAATAATTTTTGTATGAACTTGCACTCTTATTTTACTTAAATATATAAACATTATAATTTTACACTCATAATTATATTTTATAAAAAATATTTATACAAACAGAAATAACAAATTACGCAATTTTACTTTGATTTAACCAACATGGTGCGGGAACATATCATAGTTATATGTTGCCCAGCATCTCTCCCGGTGTCGGAAAAAAAAAATAAAAACTGATTGCTGGTTTTATTTTTTTTTTGTAAAGCTTGAAGGAATGTACGTGTCCATATGACTGTGTATCTACACAGTTTTTGAGCGAAGACTGTAAAGTTCAATTATCAATGGTTCTGGTATATTTTATAAGAAGTTCTTCTATTGTTTCATAACAGAAAGTTCAACACGTGATAGCATAGTTGTCTGTTGACATTCACATTTATAGAAGACCTCTGTACTGAAAATCAGACGTTTTTCTCGAAGCCTTTTTTCTTTACCACACACATGTTTAATAATTTTGTAACTTTACAGTTTAAGTGCCCAAAATACATTCAAAGCTATAATTTTGTCTGAAACTAATATGCCGAAATAAACCTCATTATAAGAAAAATAATGGCATACGCATTTGACATATTATTTCATCACATACAACCTTATGACACAGTGTTTTATCTAAAACACATTTTATACTGAATAAACGTAAATACAATGCTTGTAATATGACATGTTATATTTTCACATAATTAATCTGATGTATTCAAATTATAATCAGAAAAATATTGTATACAAACTTGTTACATTATTTTATTTATTTGTTATTTCTAACATGTATGATCTGTCAAAATGTACAAGCTAATTCATCTCCTTTAATATATCATTACGCAATGCTTTCCAACTTTACCCGATACGAGAAAAAAAAAGTAAGAAGAAGGAGAGAGGAGAATAAAACCAGTTATTGAACGTCCCCGATTCTCCCGAAAAGTGGGGTTGGTCAAGCTACTAATTCCTTTCTGCGAGGTGAATTGTGCTGTGACAAAATTTTACGACTTCTCAAAGGTATGTATTTAAAACCATTTCATGCTTGTAATTACCGTATTAATTAGTATAATTTCTTGATATACTTTCTTCTTAACTCACTGCGCATGCCTGTATGTAATTTTAAACATAATCTATGCATAAACAGTGTATGTATTTGTATCGTATCTAATGTAAACCTTCTGCTTTTTTTTTTATTATTATTTTGCAGGGGAAAAATGGCGATTCTAGCATCTGAATTCTCCTGCCTCATACTGGAACTGAAGCGAGGGTGGCTTTTTATGCATTCAGGTTTAAATCTAAACCAAATTTCCTTTCAGGATTAAAAAAAAATGCATATAATTTTCTTTAACAGATTACATTGTATATTTTTAGACCTTTCTAACAAACACAAATTTTGATTCATGATATTGTTTACTATTAAAATGTAAACAACACGGAAAATGACTTCTACGGCCTCTCAAAAATGCAAAATATGCATTACGCTGATCTTAAAAATGCACCTTCATTTAATACTGTTAAATAGTGTTGTCAGAAAATGCCATTGACGAAGAAGAGAACAATTTTTTTGTCTTAAATTATTATTTATTTAGCCAACAATTCTATCTTAAAAGATTGTTAAATTTTCATATTTATTTATTTTTTTACTGAATGAAATAAAAATTTATTTATTCAAAATTTTATTTATCATTAACATTCCGTATGTGAATTCTACTGTCTAAAATTTAATGATATGTTTAAAAATAAAAGATAATAAATTATTATTATTCATCAAACATTAATAATTATTATTTAATTATAAAAAAAATGTAATTAATACACTTGTATAATTTTAAAAATCCAAAAGCCAATGATAATTACTACGTAAAATCGTATGCAGCCATCTATGAGTACCCGGCCGGACCAAAGAACTTCTGCCAGCAGAAAAAATCTTTGTATACTCACAAACAACCACATCCAATTTTTTTTATAGATCAAGTTTTTAAAATAATTACTGTACGTACTATAAAAAAAATTAAGTAAATAAATTTATTAAGCCATACTACATATTTTAATAAAATTAAGGCCAATATATATAAATATATTTATTTATTTATTTTGTTTTCTTATGTTAAATTGGCCAAATTATATAAAAAAAAAATTTATGAACTCACACACTCAAATTTATCAATACTATGTATATTTATATGTGTTAAATTTAGAATTGCATTTAATTCTAAGGGAAAGTAAAGAGAAAAAAAAATGCTTAAATTCTAAACTAACATAAATTTATAAAATATTTCATTTAAAAAAAAAAAATCTAATTTCTAGCTGATTTCAGCAAGATGTCATTTAATATTTATATTAAATAATTTTGCTAATACATTTTATTAATTGTTAAATTTGCATATTTTTATATATACAATAAAAATATAATAGTCTTACATAAAATTTTACACTACAACAATGTTATTAATTAATTTAACTTGAATTTAAGCCTACTTTAGTTCTAATTGAATACCGTTAATAAAAGTAAATTAGCTTATCAAGTTAAATATAATATAAACTATGTTTGTCTAATGTTAATTTTGCTGAAAATTCCATAAATTTTAACTGTAAATGCTAATTGCTATACCTTTTGTTATTTATTTTGAAAACAACACGAACTTATATTTTTATTTATTATTTTTTTATTAAATATAGGAACTATTGTTACTGACCTAGACACTCCATAAATGTGTAAAACCTAAAAATCAAAAGTTTTCCTAAATAAAACTCAAAATGCTGCTTTTTACAATATAATATTACTAATTTTATTGTTTCTGAGCATAACATCTAGTAATTATACCATACTTAATTTTTTCTTCGATTCCTTTTTCAGCCAAGAATCCTGAAATTTATGCCTAGGTGATGACTATATATTGATGTATCTGTGAATAATTTTTCTACAAATATTTTGTTGGTGTTGGTGCATACCCAGCCGTAGGCCAAAATTGCACCCTATACAGAAAGCCTTTGGTGAGAAAATTTTAATTTTACTTCAATTATTTATTTGTGTATTTTTTTTTTTTTTTACTATAATTTTTGTGTGCAATCATGTTGAAATAACTTGCCTTGTCCATTGTTATACATATATATGTTTTTTTAAAAACCAATGTGCTACACCAAAATCCTTTTTTTAAATTTTTTTATAACACTTTTGTTCATAAAACTTATCCCTGCTGTCTAAATTCTAGACATTAGCATATAAGTTGTACTTGAACTACCGGAATAAATCTTAGCACTTTTTGTATATTTTATTATATTTAGGCTTATAGCTGACCGCTATCCTAATATAGAGTGCACTGATAATTTATTCCTTGTCAACCATATATTTATACAAAATATATATATATATGAGTATGCTATAAAGCTGTTCTAACTACCCTGAACCTATAGCTTACACCTACTCATTTTAAAGAGTAATTCTGAAATTTTGTCATCTAAATTGTAAGGCTATTAGCAAAGGCTACCCTTATAGAAGACAGAAAAAATTCTCTTTTTTTTTTTTTTTTTTTTTTGAAAATTACTCCAAGATTATTTACTATGAAATTAATTAAGTTTTAATGTTATTTGGCTTTGTTAAGATTTTATATTTTCTAATTCATATTCGAAAAGAAAAATATATATAACTTTCGCCTGGAGAGAAATATTTCACTGCTCCATTGAAGTTTTGTGAAGCACATTTCATAATTTTATAAGTATGTTTTCGGGTGCGCCCTGCACATTTGCTCAATATTGTAACCCTGAGACAAATTGGCGTTCCCATGTTCCTATCCTTTCTTATTATTATTTTGAATTTTAAAAAGGCAAGTTATTAATTTTGTTTCAATTTTTTTTTTCTTTTTTTTACATAAAAGAGACAAATTTATTTTTAAATTTTGAACTTTCGAATTCAAAATATTATCAAATTCCTCTAAGAAAAATATAATGTTTTTGTTCTTTTTATTGTCAAATGGTGACACTAACTTAATACGTGTATCTATATCCAGCGTCTGAGTCATTTTTAACAAGTATTAGTAATCAATGTATACTTTTTCAAAATATCAATTCAAAATAGATCCTATACCTCTTAAAAGAATATTTTGCATCTCATACTATTTTCTCTATATTACAACATATGTATGAAAATATTCTAAATTGCCTAAATACCTAAAAACAACAGCACTAAAATTTTAAAAAAAAAATTCTTAGGAGATGAAGTTGTTTTGTAGATTATTCTTTTACACACATAAATACCCCTAAAATATTTATAATACACGTATATATAAAAAACAACATAATTTCATTTAACAGAAAAATATCTGTCTTTTTCTACAGAAAAAACAATCTTATTATTATTATTATTTTTTTTTTTTGTAAATAATGTACTACTACTTCGTAGTACGACTCATAAATTTTCTTTTGTATCAAGGTGATACAATTTCAAAAATCATGATCTATTGACATTTCAATCATTTTTATACCAGACATATTATCAAATTTTACTTATTATTCTTCTTATTATTATTATTTATACAGTATATAAAAAAAAAATTATTTTTACAAATGTGTCATCTGTGATGTGAATGCCATTATTTTTCAATGGTAACTGAGATCCAACCACAAGAGAAAAGAGAGAAAAAAAAACAAAATTGTAATTCCTAAATTTACGTATTATAAATCCCAGAATTATTTTTTCATTTCCTTTTTGTTTTTTACTAACATATATTATTCATTTTATTTATATAAAATTATTATATGTGTGTCATTATTGTCACAATAATAAAATTAATTTTAATAAAATTTTAATCAATTAAACTTAAATACCTACAATATCTTTAAAATTGTGACATTAAAATAATACTTAAATTTACTTTCCTTTATTATTATTATTATTATTATTATTATTATTTCTAATGACCTCAGATGAACGTTCCTGAGTCATAGCACCATTTACCTATCTAATGACCTCAGATGATCGTTCCTGAGTCAGAGCACCATTTTACTATCTAATGACCTCAGATGATCGTTCCTGAGTCATAGCACCATTTTACTATGAAGGGGGGGATGCTGGACAGATAATTACACTTTTTTATTTTCTATTTAATTTATATCCAAAATCGTTAATTGGTCCAAATCATCCAAGCAACCTCATAGCAAATTGGTATATAATTTTATATACCTTAGATAAATTCAAATAATATAAGTGATCGTATTTACCTAAATTCTAGTAGAAGAGCAACGCGAAGCATTAATAAAATTAAATTATAATTCGCGTCAAAAAGTAATTATTAAATTTGAATAATTACGAATAAAATTAAGAGTTTGCGTTGTGAATTATTTAGACGAACTCTTCCACTTATGAATTAAACTAAAATTTAAGCTGTAAAAAAAAGAATTGACACACTTTAAATATTATTAATTAAATAATTACAGAAACTTTTTAAAACTCGATTAAATATTTTATTTACATTGAACATAACTATATACAGAAAAACATAATATTAATTCAAAAAATAGAAAGCAACACTTTTGTTTGCTTCTCATTATTTTAAGTATGTTTAATCTTAAAAAAAAAAAAAAAAAAAAAAGACAATATTTTCACGTACTCTAATTATTATAATTGTTTCTTTTTGCTAAAAGAATAACTCTCTTTCATTTTTAAAATTACCTTAATCTTATTTAATTATTGGTTTGGTCGGATCTCAGATTACTCTCTACCGTAAAATATCAGAAAAGTATTTTTTAAGATTTTTCATATGATCTTAAGTGGTAAAAGAAAATGTTTAAAATAGTACCTTCTTTTAATATACGGGATGGTGGCCTTTATTCATCAAATTCCGAGTTGTTGCGTTGCTTAGGATCATGGCAATGTGTCATCAGGAACGCATCCTCAATTTGGCTTGATTAGGATCACTCCGATATGTACATCAGGAAGACATCCTCAATTTGGCTTGATTAGGCTCACTCCGATAGGTACCTCAGGAAGACATCCTCAATTAGGCTTGATTAGGCTCGATTAGGCTCGCTCCGATATGTCCATCTCGCCTGGGCTTTACTAGGGCTTACGGGACTCATTGCACGGGCTTTCAGGAGAGCTCCTGCGTCCTCTACATCTTTTTTCAGACTATCTTTTTTCAAAACTTATTCTTCTTGCACACCAGCTCCTGCAGTGGGTGGAACTATTTTGTCTAATCCACTGTTATTGGATGTGAGAAGATTTTTTATTATACTTCGATAGGCCTATTAGCTAGCAGTCTGCAAATGGCCCCTTACATATACTTTAATATTATTATCTGCCTTAAAGTTTGGGTGGTCTGAAAAGTCATAAATTTATCCCAACACTTTTATTGAGGCCATAAATTGATTCCAACGTTTTTATGATTTTACGACTTCTAATTATACACCACTTTCCATTGGCTTGTCATAAAACGACACCATGGCGTCTGGCTATTGTTGTTGTCTGAGATCCGAACTCCATTCGACATTATACATTCATTTTACAATACAACAATTTTTTAAAAATATATATTTACTATTTAAAATCAACTTAATAATTTTTGTATGAACTTACACTCTTATTTTACTTAAATATATAAACATTATAATTTTACACTCATAATTATATTTTATAAAAAATATTTATACAAACAGAAATAACAAATTACGCAATTTTACTTTGATTTAACCAACATGGTGCGGGAACATATCATAGTTATATGTTGCCCAGCACTATGCAAGCCAAAAATGTTCCATGAAAAGAATGAAAGGGAATAGAAAAATAAAAAAAATATTTTGATAGCCAAAAATAACAAGCAATGTACCTTATGTGGTATGAATGTATGTATCCGTCACAAGACAACTGTGAGACTTGAACTCGCAAATTAAAAAAAATTTTAAATCTGAAGAAGAGAAAAAAAATGCCAAAGATTTAGTTTAATGAGTATATGTGAATAGCCCTTTAAAAAAATAAAGTGTACCTAACAGCTCACATTATGCATGTGACTACATTTTATAAAGAAAACTCTTACCGATATCAAATACCATGTCAGCTATAATTAAAAAAAAATAACTTATGTTATAACTTAAAATAGCAACGAGTCACCAGTCGCGCGTAAACAATGAAATTTAACAGTACATTAGCTGCATGTGTAAAAATGTACACCCGGTTGATTATCCCTTGCAAAAAAACTTTAAGATGACTGTGTAAACATTGTACAATAGTTACATTATGTTATAATTTATGCAAAACTTTTGAACCCACGAAAAAAAAAAAAAAAAACACTTGACATTAAAAGAAAGTCTATCTAAAAACAACTACGAAGTTGTGAATGCAGTGAAAAAAAAATATGCAATCTTAAAGCTAAACACAAATGATGCTAACAGAAACCTAAACATGCACAGACGGCAATGAATGTCCTTAACCATGGTGAGTATTAATTGAAATATAACAAAATTCAGCAAAACTGAACGAGTCCATGTGTGTATGTGTGTGAAGTACCAGGCCAAACCTGACATCCCAAACCATGTGCATGAGAGGGGGAGAAAAAAATGTGATATTAATACCTAACACTGCTATCTGCCCATAGCAAGTTAGAAATAAAGTGTAAATTAGTGTAAAGGTGATATCTATCATCAGCATTAAGAAACAATTACAGGTGAAATTTTAGCAATCTAAAAATAATTTCTAAAATGTAAACACTACTCCAATTGTAAAATTAATATTAGTGTAACTCCATCAATCATGTTAGAAAACATATCCGATCCCTGATTAAGCTAGCGGCCAACTTGCTTAACCATAGATCGAAATACACACCTCAGACATTTTGCTATCCCATGGAAAATAGCGCAATGACTGAAGTATCCCACATAAACCATGACAGAAGTACAAGCAAACAAACTTACACACAAAAAAAACAAAAAAAAAACAATGTATTAATGTGAATGCATGTCATTGAGAAACATAAAAAAATAACAGTTTAAAACTATACGTCAAACCTATGTTGTACATCTTATGTATTTTTGCAAAAGCAAACGAGAGCCAAAAGGAAAAAAAATATTTTGTAACCATGACATGATGACTCGAGCTATGTAATATGCCTAAAGAAAATGTATGCCAGGATAAACTAATCTAAGCTTACTAAATATTTTGCCAAAGTTCACAATCCAAGAAAATATTAATGTGAAAGATAACTAATGTAATGTTTTTCTTAACTTATGATTACGCCAACTGTATGTAAAGTTCTAATCAAGTGCCCACATCTAACTGAGAAAAAAAATGTTATGCTCACCTCCTCTATACTTATTTTAAATTGCCACGAATATGCAAATCCAACATATTTCACATTACTCTTAACCAGTGCAAAAAAAAAAATATATATATATATAATAAAGTCATAAAACATAAAACTTTCTGCATAGAAAAATATATATATATATTAACTCTAAAAAGAAATTTCAAAAGTGTGTCCCAGGTCTAATAATGTAAAAGGTATTCAAAAGCAAGTCATTTACAATCAAAGATAAATATATCTGTAGACCTTTTTTTATCACAATCTTTAAGAAAGGCTGAATGACAACATCTTAACTAACAATAATAATAATAAAAAAAAACATTTAAAAATCCCCAGAAAACTACTCATAAAAGACACTATACTGAATAATTTGCAATATGACACAACATATTATTTAAATCATACTGTTAACAGACAGCATACGAGCCAGCGTATTTATGTGCAACAAATGATGAAACAACCGAGAAGCAACTTCAAGGCCTAGAGATAAAATAAAAGGAATATATTATCTCTGAAGTGCGTCAATGTGTCAATGCAAGATACTCAGGAAGTGTCTAATATGAATCAAATGCAACACACTTAAAAAAAATGCTACCCTTTTTTTTATCCCCTTAGAAATGCATCCCAATTATTCATAAATTTTACTTTACACATCAACTGCCGATCTGTAAGTAACAACTTATATTTTTAAAAGCAGATGAAATATTACCTAACATATTAAATATTCATAACAGAGATAAATACAAATACATCTCTTTTCAATCAAAATAGAAATTAAATTAAAAATAAACACACCCTTCGTTAAAAATATGTCATTCATAACTATAATTAAAAACAACAAAATGTGCACAGATAAATTAGATAAATTTTAAAAGGCTATTGTTTGTGCAATAGCGACAAGTAATGCAAGCGCAATATCTTTCATGATAAATGTTAAACCCAGAAAATCCTTGTCATGCATGAAAATAAAGTACATTTAAACATTCATAAAATAACTGAACTTAAATAGCACTTACCTTTTAAACATTAACATGCAAAGAGCAGCTTAGAATTATAGCTGCAAATATAACGATTTAAAAAAAAAAAACAATAATTTTTCTTTATAAAGCCGATATCTTCTTTCTTCCGGCTATTACCTTTTATAAGCAGCCTTACTAAAAACAATATGGAATAGTATGGAGTAATAAAATGTTAAACCAGTATGACTATAGAAACATTTATCATAGCATGAAAAGAGATGAAACTGAAAGAAAATATAAAAGGGAAATACTGTATTAATTAAAATTAAGATTTTAAAAAGGAGAAAAAAAAGTTAATGTTGAAATTTGTAGTGTATTCTTAATTTTTTTTTAACCCTACAAAAATGCACTTTTTAACTGTAGTAATTAACACAACTAGTGTCACACTGAGTTCATTTTGAGATTTTCATCTAAGTCACAGAAAAGCACATACTTTTTAAATGATGCGTCCCTGATATTTTAAGTAAGAAACACCTTTTTTTAGATTTCCCTGCGTAAAACATATCTTGAAAAGAAAAAAAAAATTCTATCACAAAGGCAATATTCGGAATGAAGCACGATGATTTTTTGACATTGTCAGGTGCACCTTTTTTTGTAGGAATCACTAGATTTAACTTTTTTCCTTTTTTGCAATTTCACAAACAAACTCAAAGGAATTGTGATGAATACGAACATGATTAGGTACCCTTTTTTTTGTCGAGTACACTGGTTCCGAACAATTACTCTTCTTTTTATTTTTTTGTTGACACACTTTTTTGAAGAAAACACAGATCACTTGTAAAAAACTCAAATCACTGATAACACACATGTAGAAGACTCCAAGAGAGATTGAGCACAGCACTAAGTAGTAAGCAGTCTTGAATTAAAAAAAAAAAAAACAGCGTCGCGCATCACAGGCACGTCAAACAGGCAACCATGGCTTGTCGCTTAAGTGGAGAGGTGATGACATACTCTTGATTCCAACATCACAAGACACAGAGACAGGAATGGCAGGGAACTTTAAGAAGACAACTGTCCTTTTAATATCTAACTGGAATTCGTCGAAAGTGGAGCATACATCCATTTTAACTGTGGGGGAGGGGATTTCCCTCTCTCAACTATATATATATATATATATATATTTTTTTTTTTTTTAGGGTGGAGAAAATACCGGCCGATGGCCAAATTTATGTAATATTGTTCAGTGGGATGGTTCGCTTAAAATACAAAAACTCCAACCATATTACAGGAACTATTTTTTTATTAAAAAATTTTATAAAAGGTGTTTCAAGTGGAGCCAAAATGGGAGAGAGAGACCCCATAATACATGGGACGCCGAAGCGCCTTTTCTCTTTAGACAACTTTACATCTCGAGAGCTGAAACAGACGTGGAGTTTTTTTGCACGAAATCAAGAAATCTTGGCGTTGCACAGCATCGCCAATTTACAACTTTTGGTGACTGCGCGAAAGTGTACAAAGGCTTTTGGCGATAAACATTACCGCAAAAATGTGGATTGCAAGTAAGCGCTTCTAACTAGGATGAGAAAAGTAACAGACAAGCCGAAATTGTTTATCTTGCAGATAGGCCTTTGCCCAACTAACTGTTACATGAAATTGCAGACTGCAGATTGCTCGATGAGAAGAATGCAGAAAATCCAGGACATCTGGCTTTTAGCCGGACCACATAACACGATAAATACATGCTTCCCATAAGATTCGTTCATTTTTACTTTTTATTGTTAATACATATTCAACGTTCACGTATTAGTAGCGATAAAAATTTCTTATCACTGCGGCGGGGAAAAAAAATCCAATGCAAGATAATGAAATGAGACAAGCAGCTGTGCTATTTAATTCTTATTTATTTCTTTGCACAAGCAGCGGTAATGAGTAGATACAGATTAAAATAAGAAAGGGAAAAAAGGAAATGATTATTTGAGCGCTTTGAATTAAAGATGATTTTAGTAGAAAAAAAGAAATCACTTTAATAAACTCTGGATTGTTTTGAGAAATGAATTTAATCACATATTTCATTATAGGAAAGAGGGGGGGGGAGGATAATATGATCTAAAAGTAAGAAAGTTATGTTTTAAATTAATTTTGAATAATAATGATAGCTATGGGACAGAAACGCTGTCACAGGATGTTTTCCAACGAACTATACCAAAAGCTTTAAAACAAAAACTGGAAAGAAAAGGAAACATAAAAAACGCTGTTGTTTTATGACAAACTTTTTTTTATATAATCCAGATATGTCTCGAGATATATTGTTTTGTTGCAGCACCATTGAAAAAATTCCAATGTTTTAGTGTAACCAGTATTTTTATGTAAACTTGATGCATGAATGTAAAAATAGGTCCAATTGACTTGAGAGCTGGAGCAAATAAAAATCGGAAAAAAAACCCTGGGTTAAATTCACGAGATAAGACCCACAGGTCTTCCAGGCGAGCTCTGTGGCTCTTGTTTTAGTGGGGGTGGGGTATGAACCGATAAAAGCTAAGCCCATTTTTAAAATTTTAAATCCCCTTTTTGCCCCTTCTAAAATTTGAAATCCCCGTTTTAAGAAACAGAAATTTAAATTTAGAAATTAAAATTAAAACTTTTAAAAATGCTTTTGTAATTATGTCTCAGTTGATTGAATGCATCTGCCCCTGTTAAATTAACTTTCCCGCATCGCATCTTATAACTTTCAAAGATCGTTTTGGCACATTTCATAAGGATACTTTTGCTGAGTAAGTGCAATTTGTAAGTCTTGCTGCATTCAATCGGCCGATCTCGAGCCACCGCCTTTTCCCGGGCAATTAATCATTCAGCTAACGACCAATTAAATTTTAAATACTCCTCCATTTGACTTCAACGGCCCCTAGCAGGAATAATGCCAAATACAGCATATTTATACCGCTTCACGGGTCGCAGGACAGAGCTTTTGACCAACTAAAGAATGCCTTAAGTCCACGCAACTTTGCTTTCTAAGTATCGCTCTGCGATACCCGTAACTCCCGAGTCAGATGTCCATAAAGAAGTAACTGAACAGCTCTCAAGCCAAAAGGGGCCTGATTTCTCTAAAGGATGTATAAAGGATTAACAAAATCAGGTCCCCGAAAACACTGTGTCTTTCTTTAAGCAGAGACTCACATAAACTTTCATTAATTCTCGGATGCCACTCACAGCGACTACCTAACGATGTTAGAAGCTCAGAGGGAGCGATCATACGTCGGCCCGAGCTACACCGAAACAACGGGAGTAGCGCTGATTCATTACATATATATATATATATGAACTTTTTAGGTGGCGGTGGTTTTGGGTTCTGGGATCATATAAAGAAAAGTTATGAAAGAAATTTTCAAAAGTCGCACCATGGCAACGACTGCAATCGGTAGTATTTCTTATGGAATTTACCTAAAATTGACATTTTGAGCGTTTTTAGGAGCATTCGTAGTTATATAAATACTTAGCACCTATAGTCGTCGTCTGGCCCATTCGTCTATCTGTCTGTCCGTCTGTCCGCATATAAATTGCAAAAAGTACCGAACCGAATGGTTTGATATTTAATATATATATATATATATATATGTTTGAGAATTTTGTCGAGTCATTTCATATTTTATGAAAATAGAATCAAAACATGAAAATATATTAATAAAAGTTTTCTTCATTCTATTAAATCTTATCATACGTAATTAATCCATGATATGAAATGATAGGTAATAATTCAATGTTGCCATGGTATTTACGTCCTATTTAAGACAGAGTCATATTATTTCGTATTACTGAATTTATTATATATAATCGTAATAAATCTTGTAATTGCATTTTTGCATAATAGTGCAATAGCTATTGCACCAAGATCTGAATATTTATAAAACTATTTATAGTACGAACGCACTCATTTGCCACATTTGGTGTACAATTTTCAACTTATTTATGATCTATACCAGTCTGCACACATAATTTTCGGCATTTGCAGAAACATTAACTTATAAATCAAAGAAGTTAAAAGCTTTTTTATATGTATATTTTAATACTGTCACATCAGGTATTTAGTTCAGACAATAAATAAAAATAATTTATTCTGTTTAAACAGAAGCAATATATCTTGCGTAGATTAAAATAAATTGCAGCGATAAAATAAGGCTTATCAAATTACACCCCATTTGCGAAAAGAGTGCTTGACTCGATAAAAGAATTGCTCCGAAATCACATTATTTATTTGAATGAAATTTCGGGTAGATGTTCATGTAAAGAAAACGAATAATAAAACATTATTATTGCTGTAAAATTTTTTAAATATACTCTTATTTTATTAAAGAAATATAATGAATAATGAATGATTTTATTAATAAAATACCAGTCGATACTCATCGAATTCGACGAATGAATATCTTTTAAAGAACTGATAGACAGAATTTATAGAAAATAACAAAAATAAATACAATAATTGATGAATATTATATCCATATTATATTTTAACCTAACTCTTAAAACAAATATTATTTTAAACTGAAGTTCAATTTCCACTTTTCAAAATATTGAAAAATTAACTTTATTCCCATACGTAATCAGTTGCATGCAATTAAGATAATGAAATTATGAATTTATTAATTGAGGCTTTGATCTTTGGTATTACGAAAGAAAAATAAACGAAAATTGCGCCACTATGAGACAGTTATAATTTTTGTTTTGAGGAAATCTAAAAATATTTTTTCACCGTCGCAAAATTTACATGCCTACTTTTCATATTCATATTCACTATTTAAAAAATATTTTAATGTGCCATAGAGTATTAATAAATATATTCCCAAACTTGATGTCACGTTTGCCAGTTCCAGTTGTGTATGTAAGCATTCGCACTCTTTTTTTTTTAGGTTTTAAATTTATATCCGGCTAAATATTTTAGACACAATCGTAGTAAAATATTTAGTTTTATTAAACAAAATACTCACTTCATTTTTATTATGACATCATTTTTACCATTTGAAGGCATCTGAGATTAGCTTCTCAAAATCACTATTAGCGAAATGAAAAAAAAAATATATTGAAATGTAACATCTTTAGGAGCAAAAATGCATCATTTTAAATCGTGACGTTATTTTCTGTTCAAAAGTTTTTAAAAAGTTATTTTCAATTGTAATACAAAGATGGCATCCTTAATGATATGGTAATTCCCATTGCTTCCCTTTTCTCTTCAACAATGGAAGAAACCCGATAGCCACCAGCATGAAGAAATTTCATAAAAGACTTTTAAAATTAAAATTTAAATTAAGGGTTCTTGTACTTTTTAAACGAGACGAAATTTAACGAAAAATTATAAAATTTGAATTTGTCTATCTTCAAAACCTTTTTATGTATAAACATGAAATTTTTGATATTGATTAAACAGATCGTGCTTTGTATATGCTGTCATTAGAAATTTATTAGCATTTTACAGAATTTGTGTATTGTTGAAATCAGAATAGCTCTTTTTTTTACTCCATAAGTAATTGCGTGCATGATGGGTTGAGAAAGTAAGCTATGTATGGATTTTCATGAAATTTTGTAAAGATACTAAACATGCATGTGTGTTTAAAAGGAACTACTCTTAGGACAAAATTATTTCATTAACGATATAAAAAAAAATATTTTTATTAAAAAATAAATAAAAATTTTGTATTTTTAATGAATAAAAATAGTCATAACCAAACATATTACCATTGTAAATTCTTAAAAGTAGTTCATTTTAAACACACATATTTGTTTAGTATCTTTACCAAATTTCATGACAATCCATACATACTTTCTCAATATGCAGTGAAACTTCTTTTAAAGTTCACCCCTATTCAAGGGCCACCTCTATTAAGGGCCAATATTTTTAGGAACGAAAATTTTTCCCATAGACGTAATGTTAAATTTACTCCTATTAGGGGCCGCACCCACCCCTCATAAAGGCCATTGTTTTCACATGTGCCTTAAATCCTAAACAGGTGTATTGAATTCCTGAACCAAAAGATAAGATTTCAGCAAACAACTGCACTTGTAACAAAGAAGGCAGGGGGCAATGGGGAAGGATTTAGTAACACAATGAAGGACCACAAACTTTTCCACAAGTGAGACAGACAGCTGTTCCTCACACTTTGTTTGACCTTTCAAACTGTAGGCGTTGGGTTGGAGTGAAAACTAGATCCTTTCTTTTGGGCACACAAAGGATAACAGGTTATCTAGAAAAACTGATTCCACATTTACTAAAACTATGAATGCATATTGAAGCACAATTATTACACTAGAAATTTTATGCTCAGGCTTATGTAAAATTTAAAATTATGGCACCTAAATCAAACTAAAGAGTGCATTTGGATTTGAGTGACAAAATCAAATTTTTTAATTGCCATGATCAAGGAACATCTGCGAGAAAATTGACTTCACAGTTTAATTGCAGCAAGAATCAAATAAACAATATTGTTAAAAACAAAGACAACTTACTGAAAGAATATGCAGATTTTAAAAATCTCGGGATAAAAAGAAAGAAAAATGAAAAATTTGGTCACCCCTATTCAAGGGCCACCCCTCATAAGGGCCAATTTTCAATGAAACGGCAGGTGACCCTTACAGAGAGGTTTCACTGTATCATGCGCGCAATGATTTCTGGAATAAAAAAAGAGCTATTTTGATTTCAAGAATACACAAATTCTGTAAAATGCTAATAAACTTCTAATGGTAGCATATTACAAAGCACAATCTGTTTAATCAATAACCAAAATTTCATGTTTATACACAAAAAGGTTTTGAAGGTAGGCTAATTCAAACTTTGAAATTTTCGTTAATTTTCGACGCGTATAAAAGGTACAAGACCCCTTAAAATATAAAAGTTGGATTATTTAAAAGAATAGCGAGTGCGGGCACATCTACAAATAAAGTGCTTTAATTAAAAAAAGAATAATTACCAAAATCAATTCAGTACAAAGCTCAGGCCAGATGACTAAAAAAACAGCCTTGTCTTTTAAATACAGGCTGCCTACACATTAGTTGGTCAATTTCGTAAGTTAAGAACTTCGAAATATTAAATCAAATTAACTAGTTGAAAGTCAAACTAGTAGTAATATTCCCGAAGTTTATTCATAGATGGCGTTAGGTGCCACAACTGACACTATCGCTTACGAGCAGAGGTGTTATTCAAAGGTCACCACGTTCACAAGATTTTTTACTGCTTGATTTCGGTGTATGGGCTTTTGTAAATGATCAAGTGTACAAGCCGCTACTTCCTGCATGCATTCCTGATCTAAAATCAAGAATCTGCACTGCTATTAATTTGATCGACGGAAACATGCTGACAAATCTGTGGCAAGAAACGATTTATCAATGGGACATTTGCAGATTCACGAAAAAAGTCACATCAACATTTGTGATAATGGTAAACTTGAACTATTTTTCTATCTTACAATTATATGTACTTTAATATTTTTCTTGTCAATTCCTTTCAATAAGTCATTCTTTTTGCCCAACTAATTTAAAGGCACCCTGTATATAAATTACATACTTTAAGAAATATCTTATTGAGCGGTTTTAAGAATAAAATTTCAATGTTTCTTTTTATGATGACTAAAACTAAAGTACACCTGTGGGGCTACAATCCATTTAGGATCATGGCCAACAATGGCCAGCCCTGTTTTCTTAACTATCGCCCTGAGGGGCTATGCAGAATATTTCCACCCCATGTCGTCAGCCTAACGCGGTAGCTTCTGTGTTTAGTTCCCACGCAAAGCTTGGCAGTCAATTTATCGATTCCGAAGGGATGAAAGGTTGAGTGAACCTTGCCCAGTTCCAAGCGCAGAAACGAACTGAGGACCTGTAGTGCAGTGGACAGGCGGGCTGACGAAACACACTGCGCTTTAAAAGAGTCCTGGGTTTCAAAAGAAACCTAAACAGAAATTTAATATCATTATTCTCAGCACACGTCATCCCTTTCATTACTCAAATAATTTTCGCAATCTTCATATTTCAAATTACAAAGTTTATGATTTACAAATATTGTATGCATTTTATAAACGATTATAAAAATTATGTAATTAATGATTTAATGTAGTGCATGCGCTATGATGAATGTTTTTAAGAGAAAAAAAAATGAGAGAAAAAGGCTGAATTCTGACACGAAAGGAAAATAGATGACTTTTGTATTCAACAGTAAGCCCTTCTTGGTTAGATTCAGCGTAATATCATTTTAATTAAAAGGATTCAGTTTAGTCAAATTGAAATACCAGAGCTTACATAAATCACATTTTAATGGAGTGTATACAGTTGGAAAGGACCAACTCTTTAAATAAGATTGCAATATAAGTGGGATTTCCAAAGTTGTTGACTCAACCTAATTAAAGCGAAAAGCAGATAGATTTTTTGATCAAGCAAAAGGTTTTTGATTCAATGAAGCAGTTGAAATCTTTACTATCTTATCCGTTAAGTTTATTTTTTTTCCCTTGTACCATTATATCGGAAACTAATGAAACTACGATTTCATTATGTATATTTTTGTCAATCGCTTTACCATTAACTTATGTATTATTTCATCGGTTGACAAAAAATAAAAATAAATGGAATAGTTGCGCAATTGCACAAACAAAAGTAATTTTTTTTCAACACGTTGTTGAATGTGATGAATATCTTTATTCTTTCATAGCTGCTCAGTTTTATGGTTATTTCGTTAACAACAACAACAACAAAAAAAAAAAAAACATTGTTCCCATTACCTAATCCAAGAAATCTGCGAATAAGTAAGGCAAAACCAATTTTGTTAAATGAAAATGGGGGGGGGGGGATCGCCTATCATTTCACCTCTTAGTACTTAACTAATCAACCTCCAATTCTAGTCAGGGTCTTATCAAAATAAATCGGTATACCAAATTTGAAGCAAATTGGATAATTTTTCATGTAAACCTGTTTATCTAAATTAAGGGGGAAGAATGCCCCCTGTTCCCTCCTTTATACTTAACCAATGAACCCCTCAAGCTAATCAAGGAAGCGCCTTATCACAATGAAGGTAGAAATATTTTTTCTTTCAAATCGGATATTTCTATCAAGAGTTATCTCGTTACGTACATACAGATCACGGGGGCACATTACTTCGCAGGCTTTGATAGCCTGTAAGCTGAAAAACAATTAGTTCCAATACAATGACAATTTTTCACTGAGATGAAAAGTTCGTACAGCAAAAAAGAAAAAAAGGGGTCAAATTGTCTCCTGCGTTTTAATATATTTTTAAGGGTATATTTTTCGTTTCCCTGCTCTTCAATACGAATATTTTGGATATTTGTATATGTACAAACATGAATTTTGTATACAATTAAAGTGTTACGAAATCGAACAGGTTTTACATTTCTCTATAAGCATAATACAGTGTGAGATTTGAATTAAAATTGATTGCTTTCTTCTGATAATCTTTCTCTTACTGACTTGGCTTAGAATCTGTTCAAAATGCTAATTTTGAGAACATTTTGTGAATTCCGGAATTTTTTCTGAATTTTCTTGATTTATTTTAAACCGCGATTCCAAGAAATCCTTTGCCATAAAAACAATGTTCGATTTTTTTTTTTTTTTTTTTTTTTTTGTGAGCATAATCAATACTACAAAATTGAATTATTTCATTACCTTTTTATTTAATTCGTATTAAAGTTGCCTTTTGTTAAGAAAAATGTAGATTTTTGACTGGTCTTATAATTTTATAACAACAGATATTTAAGAAGAATTAGGAACCACATATAGATATAAAGAATTAAGGACAGAGATAAGTTATTATCATAGACACTTATTAAAGTTTTCTTTATCTAAAATACATGGTAACAAAATCCGCAAATAGTATACGCTAATGCATTTGAATCTTATTATGCAGCTAGTATATAAACGAATTACATTTGCTTGTACTACACAATTTCAGTAGCTATTACTATGTTGTCTACATAATATCGCTCCCCGGCAAGAAAAGGTACGCGAAAGTAAATTTCACGAGAGAGGCAAAAGAAAATTTGCATGATTTTACAGTATCATGAAGTTATATGAATTTCTCTGCATGCAGGAGTAAAAACGCGCATAGAAACGTACTTTAAGAATGAAGACATAGATGAGGTTTGGAAAGTTGAGTAATTTTACCTCCCGACAAAATCTACCCATCCCCTCGTCTGTGATCACGAATGGACATAAAGCGTAATATACCGATTTTCCGGATAGCTACACTTATGAAACTCTTTCTGTCCTATTTTCACATAGAGCCTAAATCTAACTGTTAACGTATCTGCACTGTAAATTAAAATGTCTGAAAATCAAATACTTAAGTGTCTGAAACGGAGTGTTCAATTTTCAGACATTTTAAAATGTCTGAATTTTTTCAGACACTTCAAACGTCTTAATAGCATCCATTTTTTTTGTAAGCATCATACGTAGCCATGTTTGACCACGTTGAACCCTGGAAAAATATTTGGCTGGGGTCTTGCCCCCTCCACACGCCCTCTCCCCTCCCCCCCGCAGCCTGATTTTTTTGGTGCTCCTAATTTTGGTATGCAATTTTCGTTAAGCTGTTTATTTAAATCTTTTACGACATTTTACTGATTATAATCCATATTTTGAACTTCAGGAATAGAACAAGATTAAAGCAAAAAATATTTATCTAAATATTTGTTTTGATGATAAATATTATTTTGAATATGATTTTTTTTTTAAATCTTATTTTACTTTAAAAGTTCAAAACATCGATTACATTCAGTACAGTTTCGAAACGGATTTAAAATATAAGCTTTACAAATATTGCACATTAAATTTGGTGGCACTTAAATCGTAGGGGGACGGGACACTGCTTTAATACCCATGCTTTAATCAAGAAGTTCTTTTGCAAAAAATGCAACCCTACACTATGATTATCTAAATAGAGATGTCCGGTACTCGGGAGTATCCATTGTGGAGGTTAATGGACATGCACGAATAGCGGACACCTCTATTTAGCGAATACTTTTTTAATCCGCAAAGCACACGCATACATATTTGTATATTTTTACCTCACAAAAGCAGACATCTCCGATCATCAGACAAATTCCGCGATCCCGAAGTTTCCGCTATTAAGGGCTTTTAAGATACATGGATAAATATATATTTTTTTATAATCTTGTCCTATTCTAAAAGTTTAAAATATTTATTATACTCGGTTG
The DNA here is from genome assembly GCA_963932465.1 of Maratus speciosus. NCBI lineage: Eukaryota > Metazoa > Arthropoda > Arachnida > Araneae > Salticidae > Maratus > Maratus speciosus. The sequence goes on along the minus strand of OZ010795.1, from coordinate 366,316,564 downwards.
AATGTCGAAAGATATTTAAAATGTCAGATGTACGAAAATTGCAAATAAAATCCCCCCATCTCCCCAAAAAAGGAAAATTCATATAATTTAAAAATTAGATTTAAAAAAAAACTTATATTGACACATAGGCAATTTTACATATCTATCAGATGATAATCACAACAGCTATTTAACTATGAGTAAAAAAATTAAAAAATAAATATTCCACTTTAATAACATTAAGAAAAAAATTACTTCGGTATTTTGTTAAATATATTTTGTGTTTTTAATCTTGCCCTACTCTAAAAGTTCAAAACTTTCATTATAATCAGTGCAATATCGAAAAGGATTTATGATATCAGCTTTGCGAAAATTGAATACAAAATCCCCCTCCCCCCACCTCCCTTCCCGAAAAATTTTTTAAATTCTTATCATTTAAAAATTAAATTAAAAAAAATTATATTGCCACATGCCACTTCAGCAAGTTTTTATGTAGATCACAGGGGAATCACAAAAGCTATTCAACTATCAATAAAAATAAATAAATAAATATCCTACATTAATAGCAAGAAGAAAAAATAACTTAGTTTCCAAGCTTCATTTGTCTTAAATATATATCTTAACATCTAATTGTCATTCTTGTAATTTTCGTATAAGTGTATATAAATACAGTTACAAAAATCACAATATTAAGTACAAAATCTATAGTTATAGCTTTTTACTTTTTCCCATTATAAATTTCAAATTACTTTTCTACTAAAAATAATCAAAAAATCAATATTATACTTGATTTCAAATCAAATACATATGTATATTTTTACTGGCAGTTTTAAAATTAAGGAGCACATAATAGATGAATCATGACAACGTCATACGTTTTCAGGTACTTTATTTATCTTATTTTTTAATCTGCGGTTTTACGTTAGGAAGAAAGATCTTTCCAAAGCTTTTTTTTTTTCTTTCATTGTGGTCGTTACGTGAGATAAGAATTAACCATTGAAACGAAACTGCGATTGAAAGCAAGAGAATGAATATTCAACGTAAAATGTCTCTCTTTTAGTAATATTATTACTTTAAATTTGGGAAAAAAAGATGAAAATTCAGAATATATAATTTGTAATAAAAGACAGCGTCATAAGTTTAAAAATATATACTTCTAGAATTAATGTGTTTTTTCTCAAACAGATTCAAAACTAATTGAATTTCATGCAAGATTTTGTTTATACTATAAATAAAATCAAAAAAGACACTAATTTCAGTACTATAAAGAAATTATGACACTTACTTCAATCGATGTTGCAAGAGGTCAGAAAAATTCCTCGATTTGAAATTTCAAAAACTACCCCAGTGAAGGAGAAGGGCTTGCATCATTTTAGTACGATATTTCATAATATATCCGACTAGCCATATTTAAAGAATTAAATGTTTCATCCTCAAAATAGGACCCGCCAGACAAAAGTTTCTTTTTTTTTGCTAGCTTCGACAGGACGAAGATGAATAATACAATATTATTGATATAAATTAATACGAATTAACACCAAGTCCATTGCACACGCTTTGTAGAATTTCCGGGTGTAATCTTCAAGCGTCGTCTACTTCTGTTCTGTGTCTATCCCGCCCTTATATGGACGACAGCTTCTAAGAGACATTTGATGTCAAGCACGCACGTCAGATGCATGTATTCAATAAATAAATAATCCAAGTGAATACGAATTTAAATCACAGAACTTCACATTCCGCGAAAAACGAATTAAAATACACGCGTACATAAAAACAAACTTCGTTTGAATTACAAAGTATACCAACTTTGAACGAAGACATCTAAAACGCATGCGCGACTGGCAGTGCCCCAGTGCACCCTGGTGGTTATTGCGTCAGAAGAATCAAAACGTCTTAAACTAAGACACGTTTGAAGCAACGAAGTGTCTTAAAATAAGACGTTTGCGGATATTTTAGACACTATTCTCAGTTCATTTACACCATGATCATACTAAGACACTTATGTATCTTAAATTAAGACATCTATAATGTCTTAATTTTCAGATTAAGACACTTAAGTGTCTAAAATTCTTTTTCAGTCACATATGTGTCTAAATTTAAGACGCCTCTATTTGCAGTGTGTATATTTTCTTTAATTAAATATTATTAACTTTGTTCAATTTATTAGACTGCTACGTTTATTGAGTGCTAATTTTGATATTTGTCTTTTATTGTAGCAAGACGCGCTTATGACAGACTTATCAGTGCCATAAAGCGCAAAATGAATTTTTGCAAGATGTGTTACTTTTCTTTCGGGTGAGCGATATATACAGATAATATTTAACATAAAAATAATAGTTACATTTATTTAATACATTTTCAATAACTGTCAGTATTAATAAAATTGAATTATTTATTAAAAATAGCTATCATGCAACATTATTCTTTTTTATTATTAATATAACCAAGCCAGTGCGAAGAACATATCTTCATATAATAAATTTATTTCGCAAAATATTTCCCAGTTTTAACGCACTTTTTAAAGGAAAATTATACAGAATATCAAATCATTTATTTTTCGTTATCTTTAATACTTAATTTATTCTAAATTGAATCAAAACTTATTTCAAAGATTCATAATCAATTTCTCATTTCGAACAGATGTATAATCGCAAATGCATTATGAACTGAAAGCACTTGTGAAAAAAGAATGAACAAATATATGATGGAGATCTCTATAGCGTTCGTTTATTTTATTTCTAGTAGTTTTAAAGAATTTAATCCGTGAAGCAATGATGATATGGATTATGATCTTTTTCTTTGCCGTATGTGATATTTGCAATTAGATTAGCTTATTGATTTGCTGACGACATCGTGAAAGAAAATCTCGTGGAAAAGTTCTTCATTATAATAAAAAATTATAAAGGAATGTATTTTATAAATATTTATAAGAGAATAATGTTTAATAATAAAAATTCAATTTTCCTCTTTAAACGGAAAAATAAAGGGTCAACATCATTAGATGATATAATTTAGGTATTATTGTTTGCCAATTGACTAGAATTTACATTTTATTGTCTTTGAATTTCAATATTTGAACTATTAAACATAAAAATTGTATATTTAAAAACACAGTCGTACCCGGTTAAGACGCGTTCCCAACTTAATGCGCATGTTTTTTCCATTCCTTTGAGTATTGCCTATAAGACTAATGTAAAAATATCCCGTGTAATATACGATAAAATTCGGACTCGAGGGGAAAAATATCTCGCTTAAGACGTATATTCATAGACACAGATATGAGTTTATTTCTCCTTCTTCAGTGTTGCCAATTTAGCGAATTTTTTTTAAATTTACATTTCTACCACTATTTCCGAATAGAACAAGAGCTATATGTAATGACAGGAAGTTGACTATTACTATCCGGGCATAGTGATAGATATTGTGATAAATAACCGGAAATATTGGTAGATACTTGAATAGAAATTCCCGCTAAATTAGCAAATTATGAGCAAATTAGCAGATGTTGAACCAAGACCATAAAAAAGGGAAAACTTTTGAAGAGTGAAAAATGAGACTGCTTTAGTGTATTTCTTTTATATTTTCAGTCTTATTTTTTACACAATGATTGACATAGAATTTAATAATATCCTTTGTAAGAATATCCTTTTTGGCATCTAATTTTTTTAATGAAATTTTATCTGACTATTGATAAGTTAAGTTTATGTTTCAAAAATGCGAACCAGAATGCAGAATTAACATTGATTTATCAATAAAAGAGGAAAATGTTTCATACTCTCTGACATTTATAATGACTAATTATAAAAAAAAATAAATTAAAGACAGGCGAAATTACTTAACATTATGAAATTTTAAAATTAAATTAAACATAGATCTGTCACATCTTTACGAACAAAGCTAATTTAATTTTCACTAATATGGGATAATTCCAGATATCTTTATCATTTGCAAAAACAGCATGTAGAAAAAAATATTCTTTATTTTCATTTTGCTTTTAGTTTAAATGGTCTGACATTTATAATGACTAATTAACATTTATAATGACTAACTATAAAACAAAAATTAAAAAAGGCGAAAATACTTAACATTGTGAAATTTTAAAATTAAACGTAGATATGTGACATTTTCATGAAGAAGGCTAAATTAATTTTCACCAATATGCAATAATTCCAGATGTCCGAATCATTTGCAAAAACACCATATTGAAAAAAATTCTTTATTTTCATTTTGCGATTAGCTTGAATGACTAGTGACATTCATTTATTAATAAGTGAAAAAAAAAATATATGAATTTTTCATACTCTCTGACATTTATAATTTCTTATTATTTTAAAAAAACATTAAAGACGGGTGAAAATACTTAACATTATGAAACTTTAAATTTATGCTAAACATAGATCTGTCACATCTTTATGAACAAAGCTGATTTAATTTTCACCAATATGCAATAATTCCAGATGTCTGAATCATTTGCAAAAACAGCATATAGTAAAAATATTCATTACTTTCATTTTGCGTTCAGTTTGAATTGCTAGTGACATTGATTTATCGATAAATGAAAAAATATATACGAATTTTTCATACTCTCTGTCATTTATAATTTGTTTTGCAATCAGATTGTGCTTAATTTTGATACTCGAAAGTTAGATCTTTTCTCTTGCCACTGTAAAAAAATTATGTAACGTTACTCCATGAAATTTGCGGCAGCCTTGCTGCCTCCATTTCATGGAGTAATTTAAAAGATATAACTGGTGCTACGTTACACTAACGTGTAATATTACACCAGATATATCAATTTAAATTATACCATTATTTAAGTTAAATTACTTCATAAAATTGGAGGCAGCATGCTACCACCAATTTTATGGAGAAAGATTAGATACATTTTTTTACAGTGTAACACACAACGTGGATGACACGTTTTGAAAGCGAATTTAAAACGAAGTATCTGGATTTTCAACGTTTTTAAGACGTTGTGTGCTCTTGAGTTTACAAGCACTCTAACCCTATTTAACAAGCAAGTGGTCTTTTTATACCATCGATATCAAATGCACGTACATAATATACACAAATTAGTGTTCTCAATGTGAATTCTCAAGCTGAAACTTTCAGCTAAAGTCCAAAACTTTATCTATTCGGAAACGGGTTTTTTACAACCATATAAATGTGCAATAAATGTTAACTTTACATAGTGTCATTTCAAAAAAGAGACACAATAAAGAAAGATAGAAAAAGGATATAATTCCGCAAACTGAATAATATAAAAACCCTGAAATGAACAACAACAAAAAAAAAATTCAGGATAGAATGTCTGGTATTTTAGGAAAGTATAGTATTCTGGAAAATAAGAATATATTAAGCTATAGGCTTTTTCAGAAATTATAGATGTAGACCATATCATCCCATCACAAGCATCATTAATATACATGAAGATATAAATAATATTGAAACTCAAAAAGAAAGAAAAGCAAACCAGATAAATGAATGCGTAGGTAGAGCAATCTCTTACTGCGCCATAGAAATAAAGAGGATTAAAAGTTTTTCTATTTCAATAAATACAGTTAAAGATTTCACTAGAAGTATCTACAGGACTTTAAAGAATTTAACTATCAATTCATTTCAGTGCTTTGTATTTATCAAAATAAAACCTGTAATCTATGTATAATTTCAAATATTTTAAAATGGATATGGTCAAAATTAGCGATTAAAAAAAAGGGTTTTTTAATCCTAGACTCGAAACATTTCGTTTTTTTAATTGCCTTTATGCTTGTATTCATCCATCAATAGGCTGGTGATTTTATTTATAAGAAACTTTAAAAAATACATTGTACAGTTTCTAACAACAGGAAATAAGAACGACTGTTTCAAACTATGAAGTAAATCTGTATTCAGATAATTCGATTTTAAATAAAGAGCTGTAAAACAAATAAAAAAAGTTTGGCACTTTTAAAAGAAGATCGGACACTGCGTATCATAGTCTAATCAAATATGTGACTGCAGAATTTGATTAAATTGCTATGCATAGATTTTGATACTATAAAACTTACGGAACTGAACTATACTGGCCGATTTCAATATTAAATAGTGCTTAAAATAATTCTTTGATTTGTAAACTGTCTGTTTCAGAGTGTTTATCATACATTTTTTTACAACAAAACTACCACGTTTTTATATACAGTAGTTTTTGCAGTTAAGACAATAGAGTGAAAAGGTCACAATAAATTCTATTACGGAAGCAAAGGGTTAGTTATTTCTTTTTAGAATAGATAGATACAAGAAAGCTAAAACGGTTTCAAAAAAAATCCCTGCCGGCCCGGCCTACAGGCAGAGGTAGATTTCGAAGTCAAATATACTAATTTCACAAACAAAAACTAAATCATGATTATAGATAAATCCACTTTAACAATTTCATCTGGCCGCTCTTAACGAGTTTTTATTTCATTTTCATATAATAGCTGGTTTTATCAGAATCATGTTAGGGCGGTATTAAAAAAAATACTTTTCCATGCTCAACAACTCGAAATTTCCTGGCATAATTCCAGATTCATTTTTAATTTTAAAAAAAATATGAAACTTGCTGACGTGATTTTTGAAGAGATTTATAAGCGACCTGTGTTTTTATTTTTTGTTCAATTAATTAAAACTTGATATATAAACAATTATTTTCTCAGAAGGACAATATTTTTCGTTTCTAGCACAATCGCTTCGGGAAATTCCGTTCAAAATGCCCACTTTGATATCATTTTTTGAAATATATTCTGCCTCTATCTAAAAATCGATTATTACGGTACATTATATAGTTTCTGAATAAGCGAATCTACCAATTAAATGCGTTTGAGAGCAAAAATGAATTTAAAAACCAGTCAGAAAATAAGCAGTTTGGATTTAAGCGCATCCTTAATACAATGATTTTTCCAACACAATCCGCTTCGGTAAATTCGGTTCAAAATGCCCTTTTTAACAGCATTTAAAAAAAATATATTCTGCCCCTATCAGAAAATCGACCATTACGGTACATTATATAGTTTCTGAGTAAGAAAACGTACCAATTGGAAGCCTTTGAGAGCAAAAACGAATTGTAAAATGAGTCAGAAAATAAGCAGTTTGGATTTGAATACACCCTTACTAAGATCATTTTTTACTTCAACCGGTATGTATTTTTAATTTGTTTTTGCTCTAAGAATTGGTCCTATCCAAAACTTGTCTATATAGATGTTGTAGACAATATTAAGAAGATATATGATAAATTCATGGGGATTTTATATCTTTTGAATTGACGGAGTTATGGATTTTTTTCTTCGTCAAACCCCCTTTTTGTTTTCGTTTTTAATTTTTTTTTGCGGTACGAATTGGTCCTATCAAAAACTTGTGAATATAAAAGTTATAGATAATGTTAAGGAAATTCATGATAAAATTAATTGGATTTGATATCTTGAGAATTGACGAAGTTATGGATTTTTTTCTTCTTCAAACGCCCTTTTTGTTTTCGTTTTTAATTTTTTTTTTTTGCGGTACGAATTGCTCCTATCAAAAACTTGTGAATATAAAAGTTTTAGATAATGTTAAGTAGATTTATAATAAAATTAATTGAATTTTATATCTTGAGAATTGACGAAGTTATGATTTTTTTTCTCCCAAAAACCCTATTTTTTGCGCCCCTTGAGCCCATTTTTAACTTTATCAAAAATCTGTGATACATAAATTTTTGGCCCTATTTTTAGAAGTAATAAAAACTTTAAACTGATTTGATATGTACAAAAATTAAGAAGTTATGGGGGGTTTTCTGTTTTCACAAAACCCCTCCCTATTTCCCTCCCCTTGGTCCGATTTTGCCCATTAACGAACTTGACCGAGATTTTATGCCCATTGATTTTATGTATCAGTTTGGAAGAGATTGGTGCAGAATTACGAAAGTTATCGTGTCCAGAAGAAAGTGATATATATATATATATATATATATATATATATAAAGTTTTTTACTGAGGGTGGTTTTGGGTTCTAGGGGTCATGATCGGTGTAGATCTGCAAAAATTTTTCAGAAATTCCAACATAGGAACGATCCCAATAGGTAGTATTTCATACGAAATCTACCTAAAATGAGTCTGTTTAGTCCATAAAAAGCGATAGTTTATGGAAATCAAAAGCATGGGTAATTAAAAGAATGGCATTTCCAAGTATAATAAATTGAAGGCAGGAAACGAAACTAATCTTATGGATATAAATTCATTTTGTACAATAATATTTTACAAACGTATAACAATTATATATCGCAGGTCAAGGAGCAATTTCAATATATTTTTTACTCATATGTATCACATTATTGACACCCGCAAGAAATTTGTCACGCCGGCAACGAAAAATTAATCAAATGACAAATCAGTTTAAAAGCGTAAATCAAACACTTTGTACGAATTTTAATACAAAAGCTAAAATCTTTAACAACGATTTAACGCACAAATACGTACAAACGCGACACAAAAAATGATTTTGCTTAGTCCATGAAATGTGATAGCGCTGCCAGTGTGGAGGTATCCTGCGCAGTGACTCATTTTCTTCAGTTAGTTCTGGTCCATTGGGTCATTTATATATATATATATATATATATAAACTCTTGTTTTCGCCTTTTCAATCAGTTCATAAGTCAGTTCTCGGGCTGCAACCCAAGGGTTCTTCGAACCAATTTTAATTCGTTTTTTTCTCTCTCACACCGAAGAAGGGGATTCGAGAATCACCGCAATGATCGTATGGGATTTTTTGTGTTGTGTTTGTACATATTTCTGCGTTAAATCTTTGTTAAAGATTTTAACTTTTGTGTGACAAATCAATTATTTTTTTATGAGGGTAGGGTGTACGTTTTACTTTATTGGCAAATGTATAGAATTATTTTGCTTGTTTATAATTCGTAGGTAATTGGCAGCAAGCATTACAATGTGAAAATACATGTCGTTTTGCTCTCACTCCCGCAGCGGATAGAAGTAATTTTTTTAATGGAAAAAATAACTTTAAAGATCATTATACTACGTGGTAAATAAAATAACAATAAAATAAAAGTTACTTTTATAAAAGAAAATATTTGCAGTTAAAGATTGAGTTTTAAATCATTTACGGACAGCGGTACTTAAGTTGTATGACCCGCAAAGATGGATTAAAAAAAATATCCATATCTAAAAACCGAATATAAATATGACGTCACTTGCAATCAGACACTCACTGTTACTTTAAATTGACGCTATACAAGCGGTTTCTATGTTTTATTTCCTATTTTATTCGAATGGGATCGAGGCTGTGATGGCTACGGCTTGCTTTCTGTTCAGAGAGCTCCTTCGGGTTTGCCTGAATCAACCTGGCTTTCGCGCAATTGGATGAGTCGAAGCCTGACCGAGTATGAAGTGTTCCGGGACCGACAAATTTTAAAAGGTATCAGGAGTGGTATACTAGACGTAGGGAGGTGTCTAAGTAACTTCCCGCCTGGCCTAAGACGACGTACATCCCAGGGATCTCGATGCCAGGGTACGGGCTTTCCTTTCGAAGGGTGAGTTAACAGAGACACGGTCGGGTTTCGAGTTTTTGCTTTCACCTTTTCCTCGCCTTCCTCTTCTGCCTGTGAAGCTCGCCAACCCTTGCGGACGAATTGCAAGACTTTTCTTTCTTGCTGTTAATGTAGTCTATTTTTTTCTATCTGCTGGTAAAGAGCAACTAGTTTTATTTTTTTTCCATAGAAGTTCCACACAAATGGTAAAGACACGCTCATAAAGGGAGCATCTGGCTAGTTTTTGACACAGTCATTCCTATGATCTTCCGTATTCCTCGCTGTGTTGTTCGGGATCTCTTGTGTGGGTATTCGAACATGATCCGCACCCTTTCAGATACTGGGTGCTGGGGCTCCGATAGCAGTCCCCAAACTGCAATTCTTTTGGCTGATGTTGTTCTATAAACGACGCGGTCAGTTTATGCCAAACCTTCATTTCGTTTGTATACCACAGCTATATCTTATAGCTCAGTGTTTTAATACTTTCGATTCAGTGGAAACATTTTTTATGATTTATATTAAGTAGGAGATGATAAATAGCAACCTTTTTGCGGAGGCAAGTCTTTCTCGTTTCAAACAAACCCTCAGAGTTGACGTCACGACTGAAATCATGTAGAAACTGGCATCATTTAGATGTAATCATAACAGATAAAATTTTTATGAATGAAAAACATATCAATGAAAACGCAATATTTTGGAAGTTAGCGTCACAGTTTGGCAAACAATTTTAACTTCTGCGATTTTAATTCAAATTAAGGATAAAATGATGCATATAACAAAATTGGTAATCAGCGGTGTTGCCATAACAGCATCATACATCCTTCTTCAACTTGAAATAAATGGCAACCGGATTACTGTGATACTTTGACTTTGAAAAATCGTCAATAATTGGATTGCCATTCATTTCACATTGCAGCGGATTAGGCACTGTTCCTATAGCAACACCTCATGCTGGTGCGCCAGCTGATTGGCAGTTTCGTTATCTACATAATATATTCTATCACATATATATAAATAATCGACGCTTAAATTGTTTGCAAAAATGTGATGCTTGCTCCCATACTGTAAGTTTTCATTTAAAATAATGCGATACAAAATAAAAGTTCACTAAATGCTGAGCCATTTGATTTAGTTTTTTTGCATGTATCTCGTATTGTCACAGGAAACGCATACTTTCCTTATACACTTGCCAAAGGAAATTTGCATTCTTATTTATAAAGCTGGGGGATTTAATAATGATTGCGCCAAAGTAACGTCATTATCTGTCATTATTGTTTTAATGATTTATGGGCAAGAATGCACAGAACTCTGTTATAGTTATCGCGATATTTCATTTTTTTTTACCCAGAAGACTCCCATGGCCAGCACGGGAAAAGCCCTGTGATTTTGCTAGTATGAGTGCGAAATGCAAAAAAGGTGACAAAAGCACTAATAACATTATACATGTTGTTGAAAGCAAATAGCTGTTTATGAGCTTTTCGAAGTTCCGTCATCAGTGCAAGGTTAAAAATATTAAAACATATAAACAAATGCTAGAGAATAAGCAATCAATGTAGCTTATGATCAATGATGAAATAGTAGCTTAAGGTATTTAGATCTAAACATGTAGAAGCAGACAGCTGTTTCAAATTTTCTAAAATTCCATCATCAATGAAAAGCTGAAAGATTGCAACACTAAAATAAAGTTCATGAGAATATGGAAGAAGGAACAAGCATTTAGTTAACGATCAAGGGCAAATTGGTAACTTAAACATATTTAGACCTAAATGTTCTTAACATGTAAACTGTAAAAAAGACTATTTTGCACTCTACTTAAAAAAAAATCCAGACTGAAATACTAATATTTCTAAATGTTGGCAATATACAGATTGTAAAATATTCGTTAACGTGTCAAACGAAAATTAAACATTTTTGGACATTTTTACTCCAAAGTTCCGATGTCTAATAATTTAGTCCATTTCATCCTTGACCGTGAGCTCCATTGCTTGCTCCTTCCTCCGACTCCTCATGTATATTTTTTAAATGTTTTACTTCTTTTACCCTTTCTCTCAAGATAAAGTTTTACAAGGTCGAAAACAGGTTCGTACTTTCTACATCTATAATTTAATTTTTGCTTTTGTCATGTTGTCTATTTGTATCTTTACTTTCTTCTATATACAAGAAGGAAGTATTAGATTCGAAAAATTTTTGACATCCGGTTTTTGATAAATTTATACATTTTAGAAGGTCTTGAGCACAATTTAAAAGTTTTTAGAAAATTGCTGTTTGTAACCCTGTCTGTCTATATGTATGTGACACAAATTTTATGGACGTTCTAACTAATGCGCAAAATTTAAAAAAATCCGATTCATTTAAATTTTCCTACTAATTTGTTTTTATTAGGTTTTGGTGTATATTATCCAACAGTTGCACTGCCAAGTTGCATTTAAAATTGTGATGCCTCAAGAACTAATTCACAGAATTTCATCAAGCTTCATATTATGTTAGACCATGATATACATAGATACTGATAAGGTTGGTTTATTGGTTTCATTGCTATGATGAATTTTTCACGATTTTCAAAATAGCTAAATATGAAGAACTGTTGTACGGAATTTCACCAAAATATATATTCATTATTTTTTCATAAAAGTATCCTGTGCTTGGGAAAAGTTCAGAATCTATCCATGATCGATTGACGGAATTTAACGAGCGTATTTTTTTTTTTATTATAATTTACTGATTACTGTAATTCTATGTCTAATTCAAAGAAACGCATAATACATCATATTCAAAATTGTTACTGATATGATACATATTAAACGTATTATAGCGATATAGAAGTTAACTTCCTGATGGACACAGTATACTAGTGTTTATTATTTTCATTAATTTTAATTATACTTTCGTTTAATTAAAATATGTTTCTTTGTTTTACTTTTATTAATATTTCTAGGATCTTCTGATGTATAAGAAGAAGTCAATTAACTGACAGCATCTCTATTGATACATTTGGCAGGATTCCAGAGTTTGCTCAACTCTTCCACGTTTTTGTTTTGTGTCTATAATCTGATAATATAGAAAATTTATGAAGTCACTTTACTATCTTATAAACAGAAGTATATTGATAAAAAAAAATATTAGAAGAATGAAATGATTGCATTTTCATCTTCAATATATAGTCAAAGATATAAAATGATCTATGATTCTGAAAAGAGTTTACAAATATGAGATTTTTAACAAAATCTAATCATACATGTGTGTTTTATGTTTTGAGATTTATGATAAAGGATTCTTTTCTAGAATATTTTGAAAAACACGTTAATTAAAATAGAATTTAGTAAGGACTCGGTATAAAAAAATTCTAAAACTCAGCAAGTAATTCTGAAAAAAAAAAAATCATCATGTTTTACATATTTGAAAGCTAAAAGATATATAGATCGAAAAATTCTTAACATGAGAAATGAAAAAAAAAGTAAAAATAGTCTTTTTTACAAAATACTCTTTTATAAGCCTTCAATGTTCATCTTGAAATTCACGACTTTTTTACTAATATTCATGTTTTTTTACAAACATTCCCGTTACAATTCATTCATTTGAGGTGGGCACCGACTCAATTATGAAAAATTCAGAGACTTTTTTGCTTTCTAGGAAGCTCAAGAAAGAAAATTTATAAAAAATGTATTCTGGCATCTTATTTCAAACATACCTTGCAATACTACTAATTTCTAAATAACTGGTGATATTCACATTTTAGTTTTAAAATAATCCCTAATGTCATTAAAAAGAAGCATGTTTCAATCTTTTATCCCAGTTTTATGGCAAAAGTAAATTAATTAAAAAAATTGTTGCTTTTCAGATATAAGGTAATTTAAAGTTTTTTCGACATAATAGAGTCCCTAACAAGCCCAAGAAAAAAAATAACCTTTACCTCAGTGCCATTAGCGTACAATTCGATATGCGGTTATCATCTAATCTTGAACACACATGAGTCGTGCAATAATGACCCCCCCCCCCCCCCCCTTGACATTATCTTTTCTAAAACTGCATAACTTAAAATTATATTTCCGAGAAACTTTATATTGTAAAATTTTTTATTGAGATAAAAGTTATGACATTGTTTCACATCGAATGCAATTGCAAAAATTGCACTCAGCTAGTGAATTAACTATATGCTACTGTCAACTCCCAAAATTCCGACACTCTAAAGTTAGCAAATGACTAACATCTGTATATCATTTGCAATACGAACAAGAGCAAAAAATCATGTGCACAGCATAGATTATGAGCACTTTCCAACACATTTAGAATACTATAATAAAACGTCGCACTTTACTAAGGTGAAAGATGTCTAAACGAACAATTTGGAAAACGTATAACGCATTTGAAAACACGATTTCTGCTATTACCATGAATAGTCATTAAAATATACAATTTTTTTGTGCAGCCCTACATATGATCTACAGATGTGTCACTTCATAGTATGTATACTACGCTTACTACATAGTATGCTAAAAGCTAGTTCAGTTAAACGCATAGAAGAGTTAAAAATTTACGCTCAGCAATTTCCGCCAGTAAACGGATGTTGTTGAGAACTTTTGTGCGACCCTGTATATGATCTATAGAGTTTGTACTTACCAAGTAATATTTAAAAAATAGTTCAATTTAAAAACGCATACAATAACTGAAAACGCACTTCCAGCAATTACAGTTCGTCGGCTTCAATAATTCAATTATTGTTCATTTACTTCTATAGCCAAATTCTTTTGTGTGTCCCTGTAAATCAAAGATAAGTTTTATGCACACCATATTCTATAGTAAGAGTGTGAATAGTAATGTGTATCAATTTCAATATATTTAAAATACTGTAATACCATTAAAATACACAGCAAATGAATTTTCCCACAGACCGTAATGTAAGGAAGCTCTTTTGAGTGCTCCTGTAAATGAATCGAAATTGCTACACACTTCATTTTAAATACCGAACATGTCCCAATAACATGTATCAATTTCATGGATATCCGAGTATATTTACGTGAGTTAGGGCACGGCCAAAAGTACAGACAAACCAAATTCATAAACACTTTTCATTTACAGTTGATTGATTAGGACGAAAAGAAGTGATGGCCACATTTAATTGGTACAGTCAAATTTAATGTCCAAATTGTATTGGCGAGCCTGGTAACTTGTGCTGATGAAGTATTAATCATTCAGTGTTTCACGAATGAATAAATTATAAATAATAATATAAAGCAATCTTCGGAGCATTCATCAGATACTGAATGAGAGGACGAAGGAGAAAATTTACTTTTCAATAAAATATTGTTCATGAATATAATTATTTGAGCTTCCGTTGATAAAGACATTTGCGTCCGAATAAGAGCTGATATAAAGAATAAAATGAATGCCTTTAATGAAACTATTACGCATCAAACATTTAAGAGGTTTAAGTTGTAGTTTATAATAGTGATTATAATCTATAATAAGCTTTCGTTTAAAAAGTATTTTTAAGCATTATTTGCGTGTTTGCAGATATATGGAATTTTATTATCATTTATAACATATAGCAATTTCATAATGATATAACTATCTGAAGGAGGTTTTAAAATGCTAACAAAATATACAAACACCTTTGCTCTCAACCAGTGTATATTTTTGAGAATATAAATTTACATAGTTATTAACAAATCAGTTTATTTTGTTTACGACCAAAATCTCTCTAATACTGCTCTTAATATGTGTTGCAATAACTCTCGAAACTAATAAGGCTGTTTTACATTTTTAATATCTTATATATTTCTTCTCTTAATCAAATAACAAAATAATCATAATCCCTTTCCCTCAAACCCTACACATATTGAGAATGCTTGTAATATTTCGCAATATTTGCGTGCAGTACGTAATGAGAGACATAAATTTCGCAGCAACTTTCTGCATTTTCTAAATTTTCCAAATGAACATGAATGATTAATCATAACTGGTTTCTCCAGAGTAGCCATCACATTACTTTAAATTGAATGTAGCTCCAAATCAGAAAATATACATTTCGCTTTAAGGCTATTTGGCATAAAAGTAAATTTCTAATAAAAGACCCATTAATATTCTAGTTCATATCTGTTGCTTCACATAGACTTTGGAAGTTTATTTTCCATATTAAATCTTAGATTAACTGATCCTGATAAATTGGGTTTCACAAATTCTTATTTAAAAATGAAGCATTATATCTAACTTCATTTGTATATTTTATATTGATAGAAGTGCGTGAAATTACAGTCTACTTTAATTAAAAAAAAAATATATGTTATCTGTCAGCGTTAGAAGAGCTTTGAAAAAGCATTGTACAATATTTGATAAATACCCATATGTTTTGATAAATTGTAACACAAAATCATGAAAAAATATAAAGTCATAACATTTTAAATAAGATTTTTCATAACATTTTAAAAAATTAAGTTTTTTTTTTTTTTGCCATTTTTTAAGCAAAGTTTCTTGCTTGGGCCAGACAGTGTACACTCAGTTCAACTAAATATATTTCAATTTCCTTTGTACTACATACTACTATTACACTTATCTTTGCACTAAACAATGAGTTTTACAATATCTTCAAAATTCACTGAAACATTTCAAAATATGTCAAAGAATGCAATTTTAATTAAAAATTACCTTTTTTTGATATTTGAGTACTTTATCGCATAGAGCTTAGATTCTAGTTCAGAACATAGGGAGTAATATGTAAACCGTTCTGACACAATTGCACTGATATATGTTTAAAACATTTTATGTAATGGAGTTTATAGGTCAAGGAATTGACGAAAAAAATTATTTTCTAGTCATCGCATTTAAAGATTTCTTTTTAGTTTATTTTAAGATAGCAAAATTAGTTTAGAAGTGTCTATTAAGGTTTTCTAGTGTTTTTTATCTAAAAAAAAATAAATAAAAGGAATTGACGAAAAAAATTATTTTCTAGTCATCGCATTTAAAGATTTCTTTTTAGTTTATTTTAAGGTAGCAAAATTAGTTAAGTGTCTATTAAGGTTTTCTAGTGTTTTTTATCTAAAAAAAAATAAATAAATAAGAAAAACATACATAGAAACATTGTTTATATTTCTCCTGGTCTTCCTATGCCCACTTCCAGTATTTAACTCATTACTTCCTATTTATCAAATTTGACACAATTCCTCTTCTAATAATCGTAGTAATAGAACTGAAACCAGTTTGGAATCGCAAAAATATTGTTCTTTAAAATAAAGCAATAAAAAATGTTTTTGAAAAATTTCACCAGAACGGTTATTTTAATGTAGACAGATAGATACCTTAAAAAAGAAATGTAACTAAGTATACATCAATCAATTAAATACATTACCATCGACAAGCAATTATACTTTCAATCATTCGTTGTGATGTTATACGTTTTGTAAACTGGCTCTTCTATTTTGATACAAAATAGTAGAAATATTTTCTCCGCATACATAATGTTGTTTTTTAAAAGTGATTTTACAGACATTTGTGAATAATGAGAACAATGTATTGATTGATATAGATCTTAGCAGAAAACATGGTGACTTTGTACATGAATTTTCGTGCCGAATACTTATTTGTACAATTACAAATACATAATCATGAAGTATGACCTGATATCTAGAATAGTCCAGAAAACGTGGGGTGACGGTCATAAGATGTTTTTCACTAAAACCAGGATTTAAAGAGTATTTCTCAATACTGAACGAGTGAGTAAACTGGCAAGCCCTTGCCTTCGACATTAAAGATTTGACATTAAAGATTTGATTAAAGATTGCCCTTATATTAAATTCTTCATAAAAGGTTTTTGTTAATGCTTGTTTTATTAACAAATGAGCTTTAATTATCTGACATTTTTAGCAGTATGCTTATTGTATTAGGCTATTCTTTTTAAATTTTGTCACGCGAGTGGTGATCAATTCGCCATAACTGCACAGTATTACCTTACTAAAATAAATACTCTATTTTACTTGCAGATTTTTGGTCTTGGTAAAAAAGATGGAAATTTTAGTGTAATATTCTCATAGTATTTGAAAGTGTTTTACAGTCTATGCGTGATGCTTATTTCTTTTCTAATTTAGTTTAAAAAAGAAAAAATAAATAAAATTAAAAAAAGAACAAATAATCTTGCGTCAAGCATAGATTATGAAAGCTTTCCAACAGAATATTGTATCAAATCCTCATTATTTTACAAAATAAAATAAATATAGCTAAATAAATAACTTAGAAAACTAATAAACACAGTTGAACACACAATTTCAACAACTAGAGTACATAAAATATTCGAAAAGCCTTGTATATATCTATAGTACCTTTGTATATGATCGATAGGATCTTTTTATGCACATCGCATGGTTTTCTAAAGTTTAATTCAATTATAAAACTCATATCACATTTGAAAATTTATTTTCAGCATATACAGCTAATAGAAAATAGCTTCATTTTTATTCTGCAGCCTTGTACATCATATACAGATTTTTATACACACATATATTAAGCTAAAGTTTAATTAAGCTTGAACACACATAACACAACTAAAATAGCACTTAGAGGAATGTTGCCTGAAATGATCCTAGCGGTCAAAACGATCCACATAGGTTTTCTTTCCGACAGGTTGCGCTATCTACAGGGTAACACATAAACTAGTTGTGCCAAGGGAAAAAGAAGCAATGGCGGTATTCAAACGATCGCAGTGTTACGCGTCTGAATAGAATTCTTTAAAAAAGTGGATTTTATGACATATGTAATAAGATAAGCACTAACTTCATATTTATTTACATATACAATCTTTCGTGTACAGAAATATCGCTTGGTTTACTTAATAGAGTATGTTTTTACATGTGAATTGCACAGACTAAGTTTCTTATGTTTCTCGGCGTCATCTAGTTACATGACCTAAAATGGACGGTCATGTTACCGGGTAAAATGATGCATTATGTGGGTCGTTTCGCTACCATTTTATAGGCTGAAAAAAATCCGGTACCGGTTCCTAGCCATCATGGGAGACAAATATGTGACTGCCCCAAATCTTTCTCTTTGAGTTCACGTCTTATCCTACCGTCTCCAAAGAAAACGGAATCCTCTGCAGCAGATGAAGTTTCGATCCAGTGTCACAAGTGTCATAAGTGGACGCAAAATGCATGTGCAGGGATGGAGGAGAATGACGATTATGTGTATCTTTGCGATATGTGCTTAAATATTCCGAGTTTTCGAATGGGGCGTAAATAGGCATTATTTAACTTATTTTTGCGTTTATTATGAGCTATTACTTTTGGATCATAATTTTCAAATATTCCATTTTATTGTTGTTTTTTTTTTTTCAAAATTATTTGTGGCACTTTTTTATTTTAAAATTTACATAAAATAAATTATGTATGCTGTTTGATTGTAAAACTTATTTTATTTTTTTAGTATTGTCATAATGACTTTTATATCCTTTATTTTGCCGATAAAAACAATTTACAATTATTTTTAAATGAAGGATCATTTTGCCCTTGGGTGAAGATAAAATAATCCGTTGGACATGTTTTCAAAAATCTATATTTTTCGTGACTCAATTTGGGTTTAAAATATTATTAAAGTATGTTTCTGTTGCAGAATGTAGTGTAAAACAAATTAGCATAGGACCAAGTTTTATTTAAACAGTTATGTTATTTTACACAAGTTTTCTCCTTAAGGGGATCATTTTAGGCCACCTTCCCCTACAGAAATTATTACTCATGGATGACAATATGCCCAGTTTTCAGTGGAGCTCTGAATATAGTTTTATTTATATTCTAAAAACATTCTTAGCAGGCTAAGCATAGTTAAGCGGGAAAATGCATAACAAATTTAATAAATATTTCTAAGAAATTCTGGCCTATAGGCAGTAATACTTGCGAATTTTTTACACAGTTCTGTGTATGAATTGCAATTCTTTGGGACTCTAATTTTATAAAATTTGTTATTTCTAACAATGCAATAAAAATGCGCCAAAAAATGTTTTTGAGCTTCAGCTGAATGTCCTCCGGGTCATAGATTTGCCACACGGATGATAATGATGTACAGTACGCAGGTATGTAAAGGGAATACTCATTAAAACCTCCAAATGAAATTTCATTGACTGCAAATTTTATTAAGAACTTATCAGCATTTTAAATATGGCCGCTGATACAAGGAAAAGTTACCTGGAGAACAATAAAGAGATTTTCATTTATGTGAGCACCACCAGACACAAGAGAACAGGGTGATCGAAATACCGCTACAACGTAGCGCCGCTTGGCTGATGAAAAATGCCAACTCACAAAGATTTGGCGACTATTCGTACCGATAGACAACGGTTTTGGCGAGAAAAACTGACTCTCTTAGAGCGGTGGTTGCAGAGAGCATCTAATGCCGTTTACGGCTGCTTATTAAAAATTCTTCTGCTAAAGGGAGCGCCGCGTAAAAGTACGTTAAAAGTACTTTTAAAAGTACTTATAGAATTTAGTCATAATAACCATTAGTAACTAATAGATTACAGCTGCCAAACTTACTAAGGGGCATTAAAATAGAATGATATTACCGCAGTAGCTTTATCTAGAAGTGAGGTAGAAAATATATTTCTTTCTTTCTTTTCTTTTTTTTTTTTTTTTTTTTTTTTTTGGTGCGAGGCGTGCCGTGCTCGAATGATAGGAATAGAAGGGTAAGTCAAAGTACAAACGTGGCAAGCTGTTAAAAGAATAATTGTTTCATTTATATTTTTATTTTCTTTTTAATGGAAAGATTTTAATGGATAAACTAAGAGTCAGTGAGGGAAATAACTTAATGTTTGCAAAGCAATGCTGATTTTAATAATTCACTAAATTTAACTGGCACACATTTGAAAATTTTAAATTACTTTTTTAAATTGTAGTGCGGGGGAACCCTGCAACTAATACAATTTTTTTAATTATTAAATTAATTTTTACAACTTTGTAAAGGATATTATATTTAAGTAATAGTAATGGTCCTCCTCCAAAAAAAAAAAAAAAAAAAAAAAGAAAAAAAGAAAAGAACCCCTCATGGTTGTAATACATGATAACTATATCCGGGTTCCAAACTGCCCTTTAAGTCTTATAAAGCTGCTATCAGATTCACCAACTTTCGAGCAATTTTTGAGCCAACTCTTGCTTTCCTCCAACTTTTCGCGAAATATTGTCTCAACACACAGTGTGATAGCAAACAGCAATATCCCCAACTTTTTATCCACAGCTCTAAAAAAGTCTACGCTAGTCGCAACTTTCCACCCACCCCCCAACTTTCAACATTTCAGCCAATCAGAGATAAGCGATTGATAAAAATAGGCGATAGATATTAACGGCCAGTACTAGTAGTACTGGTTTCCCTCCAACTTTAGCAACGACAGTTGTAACCTTTTTCTCCCTTTGAACAGGGGGGTGCCATTTCCCTTTACTTCTGGTATCAAGGTTTCGGTGCGCATGACGTCACTGCGCGTGCTAAGGAGGAGTCTTGCAATAGAAAATAACCTATTTTCTTATTTAAAATAGAATTTATGCTAAAAAAATTTTTTTTTTGGTCAGAGGAGAGCATGTTTCTTCAAAATAAAACATTTTTCTTTAACGGAAGTATTCTTTTCTAGGAATAAAACGATTTAGAAGGGATTTTTTTTCTTCAAATAGCCGTGTATTTTTTCTTTTCTAAGATCAGTTTTTATTGCTTCTTATCTTCAGTCGATCTTTAAAAGGGACGGAGGCGTGAAGTAAACATTTATTGTTATTTTCTTTGACACCCAGGGCAGTTTGCCCTCACACGAAGCTTTAATTGCTTCTCTAAAACAAGGTTACTATATCCATAATAAAAATATTTGTGAAAACCAGGACTTTTATTCGATTGAGGCATTTTAACCAAATATATTCATCAGAAATAAAAAAGAGATACGCTGCCAGAAAATCAAAAATGTGGAGTAAGTCAAATTTGATTGCATGATAAAACAGTACGAGAAATAGCAAATAAAGGAGCACACATTAAAATACATCTTCAAAATGCACCCTGTGATGAAATTAAATGCTGGAAATGAAAGCATATTCTGAGGGTAAAAACCTAAAATATATTATTTATTAAAATAATTTTATATAATTTTATCCCCTTACAACATTAAAATATAATTTTATATAACTCTTTTGGAAGGTATTTATAAACGTATAGTGCTTTGAATTTCAAATTTTAACTTTTCTATATCGCATAAATGTTTCAGTTTTAAATATTTGGCAACTTAAAAATTAAAATTTCTGTTATTTGTTTTCTAAATTTCCTTTATAAATACTGCTGTCCTCATTTTTATTATATAAAAAAATAAATCAATTTAATATTTAATCACATTAGCTGCATCTGAAGAAAACAATAGTACATTTAAAATTAAGTTTTAAAAAGCTGAATTGATGTAATTTTAAATTTTAAATATGGCACTTTATTTGGATGTAAAAATTAAGTTTAACCCATTACCCGCTGGTGTTGCGTTCACGCAACAATCAAAATAAATACACTTATTTAAGTTATTTACATACCCACCGCTATTTTTCATTTAAAAAATTGGCCTTACTTAAAGACATAAAAATTTAAGACCATATAAAGCGAAAATTATCTTTCAGAGTTTGTGGTGGCAAACGCCGTTCAGGTAAAAAGTTGAAAATTTCAACCTTATAGTTTTGGCGGTTAATGGGTTAAACGTTAAATTCACTTTAACGCAATAATTTGCCTTAATTTCTTTTAATTATGTATGTAGATTTATATTTATTATTATTATTATATAGCATTAAATTATTATTTTAAATAAACTTTTTAATGTATTTATAAATTATATTAATCTGAATTTCAAAAATTATTTCCACCAAACCATATAATTATACCGTATAAATATTTCCGTTTAAAAATATTAAATATTCATATGTTTACTTATTAAAGTTTCTATTTTATTTGTCTTTTAAATCTAATTATTCAAAACTCAATCTTGTGTAATCTTGCTATGAAGTTGAAACGTAACTTATTATTTTTTAAACCTTTTTTATGGGTTTTTATCAAAGGCATATCGAAATTATAATAATATTAGAATTATCTTAGATTTCAAATTGAATACCAATCGAATATTATAAATATACTATATTAAAAATTGTTAACAAAATATTATCTGCAGTCGTGCAACGATGAAATTTCCTGCTTTTGTAGGTCTTTAAGATTTTATTTATAAAAAATATTATTTTACACTTTTTTTTTTTTTTATGTAAATGAACTTTTTCATATTGAATCGTAAACGAAACTTAATGAAAAAGACAGCAAATTTAACAATTAAATTTCGAAGAGCTAAAAAGAGATAATAGCTTAAAATTTAGATGTGATGTTTGTCCCATGTATAAAGAATATATTTTAATCGTTAAAGTTATTTTCACGCAAAAATTTCTACTGATATTTTTTAATTAAAAATAGCGCCTTTCTAATGCAAAGTCAATTGGGAAACTCATCTTAGCACACGCAGTGACGTCAAGCAGCGAGTCGCTCCCTATTGGCTACGGGGTGAAATGGCGCAACCTTTAGATATAGTAACCTTGCCTTTGAACAGGAAAAAGTTGGGGTTAAAACAACACATCCTATAAGTAGGACGTGTTGGTTAAAATCGGCTGAAAAGTTAGTTGCTCGAAAAGTTGGTGAATCTGATAGCAGCTTTACAGGTAGCAAACTGTTATGTACAGCAATTTAAAGCTAATTTAACAATATTGTTATTTCATAATATTAACACGTCCTATAAGTAGAACGTGTTGGTTAAAATCGGCTGAAAAGTTAGTTGCTCGAAAAGTTGGTGAATCTGATAGCAGCTTCACAGGTAGCAAACTGTCATGTACAGAAATTTAAAGCTAATTTAACAATATTGTTATTTCATAATATTAATTTGTTCTACCAATTTATTACAGACAATAAAGCACACTAAGATATCGCAATTTAAGATACACCAAAAAATAGTGTAGATGTCAAACAGATTAAAATAGGGTAACTCTAGGATAGATGGCCATACTTTTTAAACACTGAAATAAAAATTCTTAGAATGCAAATACAAGAAATGTTTATGCATATTTGATATTTTTATACATATACACATCATATTTTGGTCAAAAAATAATTAAATATTGAGAACAAAAAGTGGGAAACAAAATTGAAATAAAAAGGGCAGATGGCCATCTCTCCTTCAAGCCGAGGAGAGATGACCATCCAATACAAGAAAGGAAAAATGAACTTAAATAGCAAAAATAACATATTTCATGTAGTTAATGATAAAAAATATATAGAAATTTGTAACGATACAATTATATCACGGAAAATCAGTGAATTAAATTTGAAGTATACTTTCAATCTTTCCCTTTTCGAAAAATTTTACCAGATTTTCAGCAATGTTCATGATGGTTTGTACACGTTTCATGGAACTACTTCTGGCACCTTATGCATTGTGTTCAGTAATCCTGTTCGGTTGTGATAATACATTCTTCTCCACAACCAACACAGTGATCATCAGCCAATTCTATCCCCTCGGAATCTGTAGAATCTAATAATTTCAATTGCATTTCATCTTCTTCACTTCTGGAAGTGTCGTGTTTTTGTTTTTTCTCACGTTTATTTTTGACTTTTTCACGGTTTTAAGTTTATTTATCAACACTGTCTGCTTCTGGGATGAACTTCCCGAAGTTTCTCAATATTTTCTGAAACAAATGTACATCGTTAGGCCATATAATATTATTGTTATTGAAATATTTATATTACTTAAAGTTTAAATAATTATATCAATTAATGTAATTACAAACATAGAAAATTATGTAATTATTTAAAACAATAATTATATATAGTTAAAATCATCACTCCGTATAATTTTAAAATATTGATTATAGGTGGCCATCTCTCCTCGATTTGATGTGGCCATCTATCCTAAAATTGATGGACAGATTGCCACCCAATTTAAAGTGTCACTCCACCATTGTACATCTTTGTTTTAGACTTAAAAGTAAAGATTCGTTTATATACAAGCCTTAAAAGTCCTTATAGTAAAAAAAAAAAAAAAAAAAAAAAAAAAAAAAAAAAAAAAAAAAAAATTGTAACATACGTAATGCAAAACATTCAGTTACCTAACTCAACAAAAGTATTAAAATTAAAATTAATCCACTAATTTAATTAATCCACCAAATTAAATAAACATTAAAATTACACTTTCTGTTTATAATTGAAAAACACAGCTGCACGTCGCAGTGAATGAACACGTTGAATTATTTCTTTTCAAAAGTTTATGCTGCAAAAAACATATAGTCATTCAAAGACATATAGTCTTTGAAATATTTAGACTGGCCATCTCTCCTCTATGGCCACCAATCCTAGAATTACCCTACATATACTCAACAACGTAAAAAATGAAAAATGGTTTTAAAATATATTCACCTCTTCTTACCGAGGCATCTTCAGTTACTGATGTTTACGTTTCTCTCTCTCTAGTCATTGCTTTCTAAATTTCCCCTGTCATTTTTTTCCTGTTTTTAAAAATGTGTCACCATCTATTGTCAATTGTTACGTGAACCATATTATCGAAGATTTCAGATTTTGCTGTGCTTATTTCAATGTCTTCACTTATTAATGTGCAATTTAAAGTACTGTACTTTGCTAATTTTCCGACATTTTAAAAATCTATTGTGATGGGGGATTTATTATTTAATCTTAACACTGCAATAGAGGATTTATTCAGTTGTATATCTCGTTTATGTTCTTTTATTTTGTCTTCAAGTTTCATTTTTTTCATTCCTATATATGAGATGCCTTTCATTCATTATTTTAAAAATTGATTTTATATATTTCTGTTGTCTGTAATTATGAAATATTCTCGATGTCTGTTTTGATTAATTTAAAGATCGGTAGGTCAGGAATGATAGGGATATTCCTTCCTAGTTTTTTAAATTCTCTTTTTACTTTCAACGAAACCCTTTTTACGAATGTTATTGAATTTCTAAATTTAATATCTTTCTGTGCTGGTTATATTCTATTGTATCTTGCTGTCACTTTATCTGCATCGTTTTGGTGGAATATCTTGCATCCTTGGATATAGATTTAATTTTATTTATTTCTGTTAGTAGGAGGTCCTCTGTTAAGCATACTTTTAATGCTCTATGTATACTGTATAAAATATACTTCATGTGTACTGTAGAATAGATATTATGTTCTAAACGAAGATGTGGAACGTTAAGGAATACCAGGTTGTTGTTTATCTCTACTTCTACTGTAAATTGTATATTTTTGTCACATGAATTAAGTTTTTCTAGTATGGGGGAGGTCTGTGGGTTTACTAGGTATTGCAAATATATCGTCCACATGTCTTATCCATATTATAAATATTCCTTTTAAATCGTTTCTCATGATGTTTTCTAATATTCACATTTACCATTCTGCCACTACATTCGATATTGGGTATGCCATTGGCCCCCCTTTATAATTATTACAATTAGAGAAATTTTCTCTTAATACTAAATTTGTTGCACTTTGTAACATAGTCTTGATATTGAAATCACCATTTCTGTGTCAATTTTCCAATTAATAATATTTGCCATTTCTCTTGTCGCTATAGAGGGGTAAAGGTTTATTACATCTAGGCTAATCATATCGTCAGCTGGATTCGGTTTATATTCTGTGATTTTTTTTTTTTTGTATGAAGAACGATTTAAAAGGATTTATGAGAAACGATTTAACAGGAATATTGAAAAAGGAAAATAGCGGCAATAAATACCCATATCCATAGAGCACTATCAGTATGCTCAATAGCGGACCCCCTGCAAACAGAAATAAATCAAATTAAATCAGTATCCAAGGGTGGAAGATATTTCACCAAAACGATACAGAAACTAACTGACAAAACGACAGCAAGATGCAACAGAATAGAACCAGCACAGAAATATATTAAATTTAGAAACTCAATCACTTTCGTAAAAGGAGTTTCGTTGAAACTAAAAAGAGAATTAAAAAAAAAAAAAACTAGAAAATGAATACACTTATCTCCCCTGACGTACCGATCTATAAATTAATCAGAACATATATCCAGAAAATTCCATACTTACAGACATCAGGAATATATAAAATCAATTTTAAAAATAAGGAAGGAAAATATATATATAGGAATGATAAAAAGGAAACTTGAAGACAGAATAAAAGAACATAAACAAGATATACAACTGAATAAATCTTCTACTGAAATGGCAAATCTAAATAATAAATCCCCATCACAATAGATTTTTTAAAATGTCGAAAAATTAGCAAACTACGATAGTTTAAATTACGCATTAATAAGAGATGCCATCAAAATAATCACGGATAAATCTGAAATCAGTAATGAAATGGTTAGCGCAACAATTGAAAATAGATAGCGACACTTTTTACAAATAGGAAAAAAATGACAGGGAAAATTGGGAAAGCAATGTCAAGCCAGAGAGAGGTGTAAACATCAGTAACTGAAGATGCCTCGGTAAGAAGAGGTGAAAATATTTTAAAACCATTTTACTTTTATGTTTTAGTTTATAGTGTTTTAAGCTTTTTGACATCTACACTACTTTTTGGCGCACGTTAAATTGCGATACCTTAGTGTGTTTTAATATCTGTAATAAATTGGTAGAACAAATAAATATTTTGATTAATAGATGAATACAATTATAAAATTGCTATTTCATTTTGACATAAAAGCCTATGATTTTGCATCCAACAAATTTGATGTGGTGACAGTTGTTTAAAGGAATCAAACTTCATGCATATAAGCTACTGATTTTTGTGAGTCAAAGATTTAAGAGGATAAAGAAATTTATTTTCTAAACTCTCTCATTTGATCCCTTCTTGAGCTGCTAAGGAAGATTTCTACAAAGCGAGAAATGCGCCACGCTTGCCTCAATGTACGCCAAGTCTTGGAATGAGAGAAAAAAAAGGCACGACGAAATTTTAAGCCTTATAAAAACATCTGGATATAAAAGTATTTATTGATTAGATATTAGCATCATTATTAGTTTTCTAAAAAAACATATAAATGGGCCTGAGATTCCTGTCTCGATATTTTAGAAAACTGACGAGCGAAAATGTAACGCTGCATTTGGAGCACGTGCAGGCACGTGCATTGGGACAGGACGTTTAACCCTTTCAGGGGCAAAGTGCTTATGTTGCTAAATAGTTGAAATGATTGGATGACACCACGGTTTACAAACAAATTTATTTTAAAACAAGCCAATGTTTTCCTTCACGTACATTATTGAGACTAAATTTTATCCAGCATCGACAGTTATGTAAATGTATAACAAAGAAAATAAAGGATGCCATTTGCACTAAAATTGACCGAATTAAGTTTAAAAGTTACTTAGGTGTATATGGAATACCGTTAACTGGAGTAGACGAATCAAAGAATTACTATATTAGTATAACTAGAAGGAAATTTAAGTACAGAGAAAAGGAGCATGTAGCTGATATGAAATAAAATAGAAAACCCAAAGCCCTAGCACTATTATATCAAGAAGAAACCACCCACATAAATTTCAATGAAAGTAAGATAATTCGCCTCCCTCACCCCAGTCTATACTATCCATCCATTATAAGAGAAATCATAGGGCAGCACGCAAAAATTCAATATGTAAAGATGCAGCATCCTTTAACTTGCCAAAATTATGCCTCGAGCTACACAATGGTTATGAAAATAAATATGAACATACAAGTAAAATTAAAAAATAACGTGCATAATGAGAAAGAGTACGTGAAAAATGGAATAATGTCGTTTCATAGACCGTTCACTTTTAGAATATTGTTATTTATTTGTTTGGAAAATGACTTGGGTAGAGTCGGAACATGTAAACTGTCGAATAAACCAGTTTTTACTTTTTTAAAAGTTTTAATTTACTCCTTCTAGTAATTAAATTAGTATAAAATTAGTACAAAATTTTAATTCAACATTCTGGTGCCAATGTGGCATTTGGGAAATAAAATTAAATGTGATATATTATATCCCACCGCCCTTCAAGAGGTTAAACATATGCATAAACAAATCAAAGAAATAATCACAGTCTGAACGGTAAGTATTGTCAACACAACTAAATTACTTTTCTGAAAATGGTTTTCTGTGTAATATGAAATATCTGATCAGAAAAGTAACCGCATGGAATTTGAAATTTTCCATAATTTTAATTTCGTATAAAATTAGTGCAAGCAAATTTCATGTAAAAGTAATAATCAGTGTGCGAAAAATCTCTAAACTAATAATATTAAAATCTGAATTTTAAATTCGGGAATTTTAAATCACATTGCTAACAAAGCCATCAACAGAGCAAGAAATTATACAGGCCAGGGTTCGAACCTGTGTCAACGGTTTAGCGCAGCAACGCTCTGCTAACTGAGCTACCAGGATATACCAATTGGCACCTCTCACTCTTTTGTTGGTAAGGCTGAAAATGCAGCACAAGATGAAATAACTGTATGAACTAACCTTGAGGCAAACATGAGTCTAAATTAATACAGCATCGATAATTATACATATGTACAGGGTGTTTCTAAACGAATATTGGGGTTTTAACGCTTGGTAGCATTTATTACATAAAACTTAAAATTATAATTAATACATAAAATGAAAGAGCAACTCAAACAGTTTTACCTACAAGCTTACAAGTGTTCAATGTGAGCACCTTTCATCACACGGCACGCATCAAGTCGACAACGCAGTTCTTCCCAAACGTTCATTCGTGTTTGTGGGGAGTCATTGTTGCAACAGCTGCAATGGTCAGCTGGTAGTGGAAGCACATACACACGATCCTTTATGAACCCACACATAATCACAGGTAGAAATCACATGGCGTCAGATCGGGTGAGCGTCTGAACAGAACTTCTTTGTTAATCCACGTTTGGAAAGAACTGAGCTATCGAATTGATGTGTTGTGTGACTAAAGGTGCTCACATTGAACACTTGTAAGCTTGTAGGTAAAACTGTTTGAGATGCTCTTTCATTTCATCCATTAATTGCAATTTTAAGGTTTAACTAATAAATACTACTAAGCGTTAAAACTCCGATATTCATTTAGAAACACCCCATATATTAAAAATTTTAAACGATGAAATGCGTCCGAAATACAGTAAGATTATATTATATTTTCTGTCAGTCACATATTCACGCCTATATATAATTTCTAAATAAGTGCCGAAACACACCAAAAAAATAATAAGAAGTTTTTTTTCTCCAAATACAGATATCGCGATCACGTGTTTTTAGCAAATGGCTTTCAGTTAAGTATGTGATATACAGTGCAATAAATAATTTTTACAACAACTTTCTACGTTTTTAAAGTCTCCAAATAAATATGAATGATTAATCATAACTTGTTCCTTGAAAGAAGTTATCGCATTACTTTAAATTGAATATGGCTCCAAATCAGGAGATATGTGTTTAAGTCTAGTCGGCATAAAAATAAATTTCCAATACAAGACATTAATATTCTGGCTTAGAGCTTTCGCTTTAGAAAGGTTTTGAGAATATTTATTTTCCATAGTAAATCAAAGAATTGCTAAATATGATTAATTGAGTTTCACTGTTTCACAAATTGCTATTTTATGTGTCGCATGTTTAACAAATGATATATTAAATCCAACTTCGTTTTGTTTCAATTTAATATTTGGCCAGTGGGTGAAATTACAAACCCCATAAATTACTTTGCTTAAATAAAACATCTTAATCAAAAATATATTTAAAGATTAAGAGCATAGTTTTGTTTTACAATAATGAATTAGTAAGTATAAGTAATTTATAAATATTACGTATATCATATACGTTAATCTTAGGTTTAAAGATCATAATTAAAATAATACGTGGCAATGAATAAGAAAAACACTTCCTTGCTGTACGATTTTATTTATCTGGTATAATATTTGAAACTAATAAATATCTTCATTTTTTAAATTATCTTTGTGATGCATATTACACTTCATATTTAATACACTTTTTCGTTATTTACATAGAAGAGAAGCTTCTGTTTTATTTTGTTTTGTATGAGGGTATGTTTGTATACACATGTGTCTGTCCTCAGTTTTCTGGATGACCACTGAGCGGATTTGAATGTAACTTTTGCACTACAATTATAGTACGTTATTATATGAATGTCTACTGACGTCTAAACGAGAGCGCTTGCCTTTATAAATATGAAAGAGGAGGCTGACCCGAAATAAAATTTGAATCATTCAAAGAATTTTGAATAAAATCTTCAACAATCTTGAACAATTAGAGTATCTGTATAAATATGAAAGAATCGACATACGAGCAATGACATTTCACTGGCCTAGAAGACTCAGGTGAACCCAGAATCTTCATTGGGGAAGAAAATCTAGTTTATTGAAATAGTTTTAATTTACAAGTTGCCGATTACTTGGTAAAGGATATAATTTTCAATCTGCAATATTTACTCTTTATTTAATGTTACAGATGATAGCAAGATTATAAACGCAAAATTCAAAACTCATAACACGAATTCAAATTACAAATTTCAAATTACAATGTTCTATTTATAAATTCAAGAATGCCAAGATACCATATTCGTTTACAAGTTACAGATATTGAACCCAGACAAAAGATTCAATTTTCTTCTAATTTCAATGCTTAATCTACATTTCTATTTACAATTACGGAAATTCAAAATTCAAAATTCAAGACATTAATTCAAAATGCAAATTTCAAATTTTAGTGTTCAATTTATAAGTTCAAGAATGCAAGATAACAAATTCGTTTATAAGTTACAAATAATGGCAACAACAAATGCTAAATTGATTGTGTTTGTCACAATAATTACTTCTCTTGTACCAAAGCACTCTCGCTAAAATACGCCAACTGTTGTTCAATAAGCTATCAAAAAATGGGCAATATTTATAACAAGCGTTGTTTTGAAATATCGAGAGCAAGTCATTTATTATGAAATAGTCATTTGAAGTGGTGTTGATTTGATTCTTTCAAAATTATTTGTTTATATGCCCACATACTTATCTTATATGTTTGCATCTACCTCATGTTCTTATAAATAACTTATAACATGTTTACGAACTTACACACAGCAACTTTCATTACATACAACAACAAATAGCGGAAATCTTCCATTTGTGTATAGCCGTCCAGACATATAGGAGCTAAAATCCGCGACGGAAACAATTTTCTACGCTTTAGCAAAGCTATAATTGAGGGGTTCACAAACATAGTAGGCAAAGTCCATTTTGAAAAAAAAAAAAAATGGTTAGTCCACTTAGAGGGTGCATAAAATGTGTTGTATCTACTCTAACAGTGAACCAAATCTGTTTCACATACTTTCTCATATATGGCATCTGTTTATAGACTTGGTTCACTGTGGAGATAAATAAAACGGATTTTATGCATCTTCTAAATGGACTATATCTTTTTTTTTTAAAATGGACTTGGTCTACTATGGTTGCGATCCCCTCAATTATGCATAGAAGGCATGATGAGGAAGAAGATCCTGTATTAAATAATAACACATTAATACTACAAGGTATATATATAAATAGATATAGATACAATATACGTACAGTATAAACCTCCATAACGGACACTCCCGAATAGCGGACACCTCTATTTAACGGACAATTTTCCAATCCCCACTCCAAAAACCTAGATTTTTGTATGTTTAACCTCTGAATAACGGACATTCCGAATAGCGGACAGTAATTTTGGCGACAAAGAATGAGAAATTATTTTTTAACCAGAAAAAAATGGAAGAAAACGTAAAAAGCTTCTATTTTTAAATTCAAACAATGCTTTGGATAATCTTATACAGTGACAAGAAACAAAGAAATAAATCATTTTAGTAGGGCTCGTTTCTTAAAATTCAAAAAGTAATTAACTGGATTGCATCATTGCCTAACATAGAAGATAGAAATCAGAAACGTCATATGGCGTCATATAATCTGAGCAAATGAAAAATAATCACTGAAAACCTAACATACGATTTTGCTTATTTATTTTTACTATTATATAAAACAAAGAAAATAATTACTCTATTTTATTTTATTTTTTATTGGGAAATTGCGTAATGATTTTTTGGGAGAGAGAATTAAAGACGCCAAGTAGGCAATAAGAGCAGGGGAAAAGCTATTTTTCAATGTGGATTACTGTTTGTTTCTTGTTTGTTATTATTTACAGAACGGCCTCAAAAAGAAAACGATTAACTTTAAAAGAAAAATTTGAAATTGTAAGTGTATCTGAGAAAGAGAAATTGAGTTTACGGATAATTGCTGAACGTTTTAAAATATGTAAAACACAGGTGGGAGAGATTTTACGGAATAAAGAAGAAATAAGAAATTTGGGGATTACTAACTCTAACGAGAACACTAAAAATGTGTAATTGAGAAAGACTAATTCCATTGAAATTAATTCTATAATTCTGAATTGGTTTACTTCAGTTCGTTCAAGAAACATTCCTGTTAGTGGGGCCTTTGATTCAGGAAAATGCTTTAAAAGTCGCTAAAGAACTCGGATTACACCATTTTAAGGATTCCAGTGGGTGGTTGGAAAAGTTCCGATCTCGGCACATTTCTTTCAAAACAGTATGTGAAGAAGCAAAATCCGTAGATCTTAAAGAAGTGGAAGATTTGCATGAACGACTGCAATCAATTTGTGAAGGAGAGAAGCATTTTTAATGCCGATGAAACCGGACTCTTTTTCAGATTTTTCCGAATAAGACTTTGTGTTTTAAAAAGTCCTTCCGGCCAGTGCCGGGAGGAAGAGGTATCTTTCATATTCCTTATTTTAAAAAAAGCCAACTTATATCATTCAAACACACGAAGCTCAATTTAGTGGAAACCGAATATAGGAGATTCAATACTAATTTTTATCAATATAATGAATGAGAATTTCGCGAAATTAGTCAGCTTTATCCAAGCTGCTTTTCTTTAAAGTAACTTATATTTGGCTGCCAAATTCGGCGATTTCTTAAAGTGCCAGCCATTTTAAGACAACATGGTGGATGAGGCTAACCAGTGAACTTGGTCGAGATCTTAGTAATTGCTGTGCACATGCTCACTCACATCGGAATCGGTTGATATATACGAGTGCTGTCGCATGCAAAAAATCAGATTTTTCAAAATGTCACCCACAATAGAAATTGAAACTGCTATATCTGAGCCATTTTTTAAGGTAAAGACAAA
Organism: Maratus speciosus; assembly: GCA_963932465.1. Classification (NCBI taxonomy): domain Eukaryota; kingdom Metazoa; phylum Arthropoda; class Arachnida; order Araneae; family Salticidae; genus Maratus; species Maratus speciosus. Next base: position 366,282,870 of record OZ010795.1, on the reverse strand, counting down.
CAAAAAATGCTCCTGAATCCTTATATCAATGTCAAATACTTAAGAAAGAAACCTTTTTAAATTTCTAAGTTTTTTGCACCTCACATTAAATATATATATCTTTTTTTAATTTATGGCCGCCATTTGGAAACAAGATGGCTGATGAATCTGGCCAGCGAACTTGGTCGAGGTATTGATGTCTACTATCCACATGCCTTCTTACATCGAAATAGGCGAATACGTGTATTATCGCGTGACAAATACAAGATCGTTTCAAAATGTTAGCCATGCTAGAAATTCAAAGTGCTATAATTCGAACATTTTTTAAGATATAAACAAAAGAACAAATTTTCAGAAACAAAAACTGCTCCGGAATCTTTGTATCAAGGCCAAACACATAAAAAAATCTTTTTCATTTTCCAATTTTTTAATACCTCATTTTAAATTTTAAATTAAATTTATTTTTAAATGGCAACCCTTTTGAAACAAGATGGCGAATGAAGCTGGCCAACGAACTCGGTTGAGACATTGGTATGTACTATGTACAGACCAAGTTACATCCAAATCAGTTCATAAATACGCCTGTTATCGCGTGACAAAAAATCAGGTTGTTTTAAAATGTCAGTTACAATAGAAATTCAAAATGCTATTACTCAGCCATTTTTTTAGATATAGATGTAACAAAAACTGTTCCGAAATCTTTGTATTAAGGTCAAACACATACAAAAAAAAATCTTTTTCATTTTCCAATTTTTTGGTATCTTATTTTATTTTTTTAATTTTTTTAAACGGCCGCCATTTTGAAACAAGATGGCGGATGAAGCTGGCCAACGAACTCGGTCGAGATATTTGTATGTACTATGTACACACCAAGGTACATCCAAATCGGTTCATAAATATGCCTTTTATCGCGTGACAAAATTCAGGACATATCAAAATGTCAGCCACGCTAGAAATTCAAAATGCTGCAACTCAGCCATTTTTTGAGATATAGTCGAAAACAAAACTCCTCCGAAATCTTTGTATAATGGTCAAATACATAAGAAAAAATATTTTTCCATTTTCAATATTTTGGTACCACATTTCAAATTTTAATTTTTTTTAAAAATTTTAAATGGTCGCCATTTAAAACAAAATGGCGGATGAAGCTGGCGAACGAACTTGGTCGGGACATTGGTATGTACTATGTACACACCGAATTACATCGAAATATGTTCATAATTACGATAGTTAGAGTGTGACATAGGTCAGATATATATATATATATATATCCAAAATAATATAAATTAAAATCCAAAAAAATATGTAAAATATATCCAAAAACCAAACCAAAAATTCGAAAATACTGAACTGATCCAACAATAAATAAACTAAACCAAATGACAACAACAAAATAACTAAAAACAACTAACTTCAAAAACAACATACTTTAAAAACGGCAAACTTTAAAAACATTCAAACTAAAACCATAAGAAATTGAATCCATGGAGACTGGCGGCATGCACTTGCGACATGCAACTGCGGGGTTAAAACCAGTTTTTATGTGCACAACGCTCCCCAAACAACCTGTCACGACCAAAAAGAAAAAACTAACAAATCGAATGAGCTGCCTAGACCCATCGAAAACCAACAACTGAACATGAAACCCCAAACAATCGTGCACGCAAACCCTGAACAGTCAAAGCCACAGTTACTCCTCTCTTCGCATCCACATTACCTCTAAATCTCTGCGATAAGTCTTACACTTTACGAAATTTCGCAGCAGACTCTTCAAAAATCTCTCAGGATAGCCATGGTTCAATGCCAGAATATACCATTTGTAAAGTTCTTCAATTTTTTCCCCAGTATTTGATGTCAATCTATCTATACGATTTAACCCGTTAATAAAAATATTTCTATATATTGAGATATGCACATTTGATCCAAAGTTTAAGATTTTTATAGTTTCGAAGTTAAAGCTTTTTCGTTTATCATATATATCTGTTTTTATCTCACCATTTTTTATCTCGATATTAATGTCTAAATAATTGACCATGTTTTTACTTTTTGACTGCAATTTCAAATTTAAACCTTTAGGATAGCAATCAAATTTTTCTTTTTTTACATCATTGCATCTGACTATTAAAACGTCATCAATGTAACGAAAGCACCTCATATCCTCATTTATATCAATTTGTTCCTCGTACATATATAAGTAGATATCGGCTAAAATCGAACTACAACATCCCCCCATTGGAATACCTCTAACTTGTTTGTAAACAATTTTCCCGTCATATAAGTAGTTCTCACTCACTACAAAGTTAAACAAATTAGTAAACCATTCCTGTCCGATAGTTGAGGAATTATATTTACTGAAAAACTCCATAATTTTTATTTTAAGATTGTCCAAATCTATACTATTATACAAATCTTCAAAATCATACGCTGTTAAACTTGAAATGTTTTTCATTAGATTTAAATGTTTAATTAACTCAAAGCTGTTTTTTATTATACAAGCCGGTTTATCTTTCAATACTTCATCAAAAATCTCTTTTAATAATTTCAACAATTTTTTATTACAATTTTCCAAATATGAACCGAAACCACATGTAATAGCTCTAAAAACAATCGGATCTTTATGAAACTTTGGAACCATCACCAAATATGGAAAACTAGTACTATTTTGCTTTATTTTAATTTTTTTATAATATGCTTTTACTCTATTACTAATAACTTGTTTATTTGATTTGACAATTTCATAGTTTATTTCATTACCATAAGCCTCCCTGAGTAATTTACCATATAATGTTTTACAAATAATTGCGTAATTTGTGTTAGCTTTATCTATATACGTAATTATAAATTTATTCTGCAATTCTGTTATATATTCTTTCAAATCCTTATAATACTTTACCGAAACCCCCTCAGAGTTACTCTCAAAATGTCTACACAAATCTTTTAAAATAGAATACTTCCATTCCTCGAAAACGCTAGCAGGCAAATTGTATTTATAAACTAATTTTTGAATAAGGATATCCAAATTCATATTCAAGCGTTTCTTTGCCATATTTCTTGTTAATACTCTCTTAATCCTGTATCTCGTCCCGTATCTCATGATTTCACTCAAATTCTTATTATGTACAATATCCAAACTACCCGTTAATACGTGTCCGTATGTTGGATTTATATATTCGTTGAATTTTACTTCGTGACAATAGCAAACACTATTATCGATACTTTTTTTCAAATCCTTTGCATAGTCGTTATAATTATATATGAGTCTGCCCATCGGTTTAACATATTTAAAAGCCTTAAAAATCTCTATATTTTTATCCGGCAGCAGTCTATTATACTTATTTAAAACTTTATTAATGTTAACCCCTTTTAGATGTGACCCCATGTACTCCAAGACACAGTATATTTTGTTATTTTCGGCATCTTTTTTATACATGCTCTTTACATAACTATCTAAATTTTGTTTTCTTATTCTAAATCTCAATAGATCTAGAGCCATGTCAATATTGTTGTTACCCGTTTTTTTTATGCAAATTCCTCAAAAGTTCTGGTATCATTTTCTTTTTGACATTAAATATAATGTTTTTAATTACTGATTCGTTATTGTTTGAGTTGTAATTTTCGATAACTTTTTCGACATACTTGCAACATTTTAATTTCTTTAATTCAACGTTTGTCCTATGATTTTTATACCTGTCATAATCCATTATATGTTTTGTCCTTTCATAGTTTGAGACATCCAATAATTTTTCTCTAAAATTCCTTATTACATTACTTTGATTATCTATCTATCTATATATATATATATACATCAATTTTGAACGGAGGGTGGTTTCGGGGTCTGGGGGTCATGATCGATGAAAATATACCAAAATTTTTTGAAATCACTTTCCTCCGAACGGCTGCAATAGGTAGCTTTTTGTAATGAAAGCTACCTAAAAGGATGATTGTATTGGCGGGAAAATGTCAAAAGAACGACTCACTATTTTATTATGTTGCAATGTGTTAGGAGAATTTGAAATCCCTCTTATTATTGGAAACCCAGGTGTTTCCCGAAGAAAATTCATTTTAATAAATTTGGTATTCTGTGGAAAGCGAATAAGAAAGCGTGGATGACCAGTCCTTTAGTGATCTAATGGTTAACTTCCTTTGATAATAGGATGGAAAAACAACAAAGAAAAGTTCTCTTGTTTTTGGGCAATGCAAGTTCTCATCCAAAACATTTGAAATTCGACTATGTTAAAATTGTGTTTTTTCCCCCAAACACAACTTCAGTATACCAGCCACTTGATCAAAGCATAATACACAATTTTAAAGCCTGGTATAGAAAGCTTTTATTACGCCACATCCTTTCAAAGTTAGTTTCTATGAATACACTTGAGAACTGCCTAAAATTAGTTAATGCTCTCGATGCTATAATTTGGATTTCCTCAACATAAAACCGGAAAGCGTACGACAATGTTTCATAAAAGCAGAATTTATATTAAAAGAAAATGAAACACACATTTCCGACACAAATGAAGATGTAAGCGAAATAAGTGAATTAATGAAATGTATCAGGAGTGAAGAGAGTGCCGAAAATTTCATTAATATTAATGATAAGTTACCTACTGAAGAAGAATCAGTTGATGTGTGCGATTATATTCCTTCAGAATTTTCGACAAAAGCTGACTCTATTAGTGACGATGAAACAGATACTGAAACTGCAGATGTTCCCTGCAATATCGAGAATTTCCAAGAAGCGGCAAAATGCAGTGAACAGTTACACAACTGTTTTGTAAAAAAAGATGCAGAAGGATTAAAACTACTGACACAGTTAAAACTTCACATCGAAAAACAAATTACATGTAATCGCAAGCAAAAGCAAACTTTTGTAACAGATATTTTTCATAAGTCTGTAATAAACAAAGGATAAAGGTATGCATAATTTTATTTCAGTTTTATTGCTTTAAAAAATAATTTTAATTTCTGATTAATCATATAATAAAGATTTTAGGACCTATAAAAGTCAATTAATGAAACATTAAGCATTTCTTAGCAATTTTTGTATATCTGAGGTTTTCCCAATAGCGGACACCTCCGACTAGCGGACAGTTTCCGTGCTCCTGAGCTCTCCGTTATTTAGAGGTTTTACTGTATATATATATATATATATATATATATATATATATATATACATATATATATAAAGTAGCAAAAGAATATATTTAGCCTGAACTAGCGCACCCCTTCACAGTACAAGAAAAAAGAGTATAAATGTTTTTAAACAGTTAAATTTTCAGCAGGAAAATGCAGAAAAAACTATGAAAAAACAGGCTGAGGCCTCATCGGTAGCGGGTTATATTTCAAAAGCAGCCGAGTATTCAAAAAATGTGTATAAAATATATATTAGTGGCAGTGGGTTTCGGCCAGAACAATGAGTAGTAAAATCAAATGTTAAACACCCGATGGCTACATACCACATGTTCCCCCACCAGACCCTACACCACATTATTAAATGAATGCCTCACCTAAAACATAGTAAAGGTACGAACATAGTAACAACACAGAACATAGTAAATATGCAAATTTTTTTCTGTATTTTCTTGTTGAAATTTTAACTTTTTAGAAACAGTTATACTCTTTTTTTTTTTGTTCTTTGAGGGTGTGCGCTAGTTCTGGTTAAATATATTCTTTTGTTAGTTTATATTGAATTTATGTGTTTTACTGCAGCATTTTGGCGCATTTCCCATGAATGTAATTTGTTCATTGCTGGTGATTATTATACTTATCGCTTATATATATTTATATATTTCATCAAAAAATAAAAAATGCAAATACACTATAAATTTGGAAAGAAGGTGTGTATCAACAATATTTATAACATTTAACTATAAAACCCCCAAGATTGTCAAATTTAAACTACAAAGGTAAAAAATACAGGTAAAAAGACTGTGTCTTCTTCCTCAATGAGTCGACAGACAGTCCCAGCTCCACCCCCACTGTTAAAAACTTTGCGGTTTCTAAACACAAGTCTATCGTGCCTTCAAAACGTCAGAAGAGACTAAATTATTGTCATTTTAGATATAAATTTAAGAATTGAAAAGGTAACTAAACAAAACTTAAACAAATATGTAGTATAAACAAAACATAATTATATTACAAAAACAAATTGTCTTGAGAAAATGTCTTTTAAAAAGATAATTTAAAAATTATAACTTAAATACTATTAAAAGGTAAACAAATTAAAATATTTTAACGTGTATGAATACAGAAAGAAGAGTATCCACACATACCTACAAGAAAAAACACAAAAACATAAACAGAAATACCTGAAAAATGTCCTTCCACTGGTAATAATAATAATAATAATAACCGATTAATTCTTTCTCGTATCCATATTCAAAAATTTCAAAGACAAGGCTACAAGCTTCCATCTATTCAAGCTTCCGTTCAAGCCCTTCCTTTTTATAAGTCTTTTGGGGCCAGTACCTCATGTAGAATATTCCGGAAGCATGCTACCTTAAAATGGTCATCCCGCCAAACCACAGTTTTGCCATTTATTTTTAAAACAGTCTTTAAATAATATTTCAAAAAATTAATAGGGTAATTGTTATTGTAGAAAAGATTAGCTAAAAACTTAAAAAATGGTTTATAAAAATTAATCTTACTGCCATAAATTTTATTGAAACGAATTAATTGATTTATTATAATATTTATGTAAATCTTTTTGCGCAAATTAGAAAACCAATATGGCGGTAAAAAATTGAAAACTATTTCTTTTATCATACAAATCCAAGTTTAATTTATTATCAAAAATATTAAAATCAATATCTAAAAAATCTGCATTGTAATCATCACCGTTTGCCCAATTAAGCTTTAAACATTTCGGATACATGGTGTCATATTTATCAATATTAAAAATCAAAATATCATCAATATACCTAAAGATACACACACACACACACACATATATATATATATATATATATATGTGTGTGTGTGTGTGTGTGTGTGTGTGTGTCTCTAGGTATAATATATGTATATATATGTTCAATATTAGATCTATCTCCGCGATTTCCCTGTACTATTCTAAATTACTACTCTATATTCACTAAATCCTTATTCTTAAATAATATGCATGATTAATTATGTTAAATGCCTTTTAATTTAATGTCTCACTTGTCTAATTCACTTACTTATTACGCTTTTAGTATTCTTAAATTAAATGTTCCGTTTCCGATCTTTCGCATTTTAGAATGTTCTTTGGTAGCCATGTTTATTTTTATTCCAGCCGAGATTTACTTTATTCCGGTGTTCCTTTCTGCTTTATTATCTCTCCACCCGCTCTGTCAGTACTATTTTCATGGCGAGATTTCTTTGCATCTTAATTTGTTTACTACGTCAAAATTGTATTCATACGCTTGGAAGGTAAAAAGCAGTTATGCACGATTCTCCAACAGATTTTGCTGAGTTTTTTTAATTGTAAACTACCCCCGGGCTGTGTGTCTGAGAAAATGACGTTCGTTCAAAAGATTTTACCTTTTTGATGTAATCTAATGATTACTATTGATTATAGATGTTTCGACATCGAAGTTATTGATGGCACTGCATCGTGAGTTGTGAGAACTGCTGCCCGATCTTATTGAATAAAATCCTGTGAACAGTATTGCTTTCGTTACTCGTCTCCTGGACAAATCCCAATCTTCATTTACATTGTTTTTAGTCATAATCCACTTGACTGCCAATCATCTTTAATGAGAAATGATCATCATATACAAAGATTAAGCCGTTGTTGCTCTAGTTTCCTTTTCTACATGTTGTACATCTATGCGCCAACTCCATGCTACATTCATCTTCTTCATTTACATCGCTATGAGATCTACGAATCTGTTTTCCAATAACCTGATATCGTAACAGATATATATATATAGTTTATGCATAAATTCAATGTTAAATTTCAGTCAAAATAATATTTATGAATTACAGAGATGTATCAAGAAAATAATTTCGATAATACCAATCCTTTTTTCAAAATTTAAAAGTAATTGAGTCTACTGAAAAATATTTTATAAACTTAATCCAGTATAAAACAATCTTTAAAACAATGTTCATTTTCCTAAAGCAAGATTACTTTTTCTTCATAAATGATAAAAGGTTTTCCTGAAAATTGAAAGCTGTATGTATAAGTGCCTCTAATTACCGTGATATGATTTCGTGAGAAAGATTCTCATACTATTTTAAACTGTATACAATTAACAAAAGTTTGCTTATTAACCTTATATTATAATTTTTTTGTAATTAATCCAGTTTAATATTAAGTGATTACAATTAAATTTCATCTAAGAGGAATACCACTTTGTCATATCGTTTCGAAAATCTCTAAAGTAATATAAGAATTTTTTTTCCCATTTATGTTATTTTAAAAGTAAAAAACATTGTAAATGAATAATCAAAATATCAATTTTTCTGAACTACAGAAATTGCGAGCGCTAGTAACTAATTTTTAGTAAATGTCTATTCATACGATATGTAATATGAAATAAGATACACAAATTTTGCAGCAACTTTCTGCCTTTCTAAATTCTCCAGATGAAGATAAATGATTAATCGCAACTTATTTCTCAAGAGAAGTAGTAATCACATTATTTTAAATGTAATGCGGCTCCAAATCAAATAATATTCAATTCATTTTAACCCTATTTGGTATAAAAGGAAAATTCTAATAAAAGACTTATTAAAATCAGAGTCTACATCTGCTATTTAATGGATTCTGTTATTTTAATGAATTATGTTTCGCACATTTCTGTTTTAATTGTTTACGCTTTAGAAAAGAAATGAAGTATTAAATCTAACTTTACTATGTTTAGGTATTCTACTCATAAAAGTGCGTGAAATTACATATATTTAAATTACTTTGATTAAATAAAATATATTATATTTTTACCTTAAAATTAAGGATGATAATGAAAATGTGAGGGGAAAAGTCCACAATTATACTCATGTCCGAAATTAAGGTCACAAACATAAAATCTGTGAAAACTGATGAACTATTCACTATCATGCCACGAAATTTGGCCCATAGGTATATTACAATAGGAGAAAGAATATAGCAACATAACAATATGGAAAAGATTTTATTTGTAAATTTAGAAACAGGGTATATCAAAAAACTGTTAAATCATGAATCAGAGATACAGCATTAATCTCGGGAAAAATCTGTCTAATATGGAGTGTGACCACGGTACACTGCTTTACAAGCCTCAAAACGAGCTCTCATACTGTTTATGAGGGTATCAATAAATGTTTGTGACAAGAAAGCCCATTCTTCCAAAAGCGCGGCTTTTAACTCCTGGCGAGTCCTGGGAGGGGGGTTACGTCGAGCAATGGCTCTTCATAGACCATCCGAAACATGTTCAAAAGGATTGAGGTCCGGAAACCTCGAGGGACAATTCACACGGCGAATATACTCTTCTTCAAGAAAATCATCAACAATGTGAGCTCTGTGTGACTTCGAGTTATCGTCCATAAACATGAAGTCCGGGCTTACAGCGCCCCGTAATAATGTCACTTAGGCTTCAAGGACATCATCCCTACGGCGATGTGCGTTGACAGTACCCGCATCGAAGACGTGCAGTGGTGTACGACTGCCAACATTATACCGCCCCAGACAAAGGTTCCTTTGCCACCAAATCTGTCAATTTCTTTTATGTAGGAGGGACGATAGCGAGCTCCACGTTCTCCCCAGATGAATATTCGACGAGAATCACTCTGCGTGGTGAATCTCAACTCATCACTGAAAAGAACACGTCCCCATTCATGTTGTGTCCAAGACTGATGTCTTCGGCTCCACCATAACTGGACTATCCTGATGGGGAAAGGGACACGTACAACTGGGCACCGGGCGTTAGGGATGAGTTCCTTGATGCCTATGTGAGGTTGTTCCGTGATGCTGTAGGCCCGGATTTCATGTTTATGGAAGATAACACGATGCCACATAGAGCTCACATTTTTAATGATTTTCTTGAAGAAGAGAATATTCGCCGTATGAATTGCTTCTCTACATCCCTGGACCTCAATCCTACTGAACATGTTTGGGATGGTTTAGGATGAGCCATTGCATAACGCAACCCCCTTCCCAGGACCCGCCAAGAGCTAAAAGCCCCGCTTTTGGAAGAATGGGCTTTGTTGCCACAAACATTTATTCAGACCCTCATAAACAGTATGCGATCTCGTTGTGAGGCTTGTATAGTAGTGCACGATGGTCATACTCTATATTAAACAAGCCTTTCCCGAGATAAATGCTTTATTTCTGATTCATGATTTAACAATTTTTGATATACCCTGTTTCTTAATTCACAATTCAAATCTTTTCCATATTGTTATGTTGCTATATTCTTTCTCCCATCTTAATATACCCCTGAGCCAAATTTCGTGGCAACATAGTGAATAGTTCATCAGTTTTCACAGGTTTTATGTTTGTGACCTTAATTTTGGACATGAGTGTATTAAAGTGTAAATAAAACGCTTTTAAGTGCATAGCTTTTAGAACTTTAATTGTGACTTACATTTGAATTAATTTTTGTACGGTATATTGATTACTAAACGATCCATTATAGCGAACCATATAAACGAACCATGTCAGCCTTTATGTATTATATATATGTAAATTAATAAGGATGTATGTTTTTTATATCAAAGCTTTCTCGTATGTTTAATATTTTGTAGACAAACAAGTCTTAAAATAATGGCGTGAATGAATATTGTAAACACGTCTTAACCAGTTTTCTTCAAATAGCTTACCGTGTTTATTAAGATAAGTAACCGCATGTAGTATACAATTTTACAATAATTATTAATCAATAATAATTAAGTTTCTATTAATTACAGCAAAATTTCATATAAAATTAACAGCCTTGTTACCTTTTGTTCCAACACATTTCTAAAGCAATAAGTTTATAGTATTACATTTCAAGTTAAATATTCCCCAAAACAATTATTTTTTTAAACAAATACGCACATTAATCAAAAGGCTAATCAGGAATGTGTCTTCGAACTACAGATATTGCTAGCTCGTTTAAATTAATTGTTCATGAAAGCTATACATGATATACAAAGCAATACAAAAATTATCAAGCAATTTTCTGCATTTTCTAAATTTTCCAAATTAACAAGAATATTTAATCATAATTTATTTCGTGAAAGAAATTATCGCATTATACTTTAAATTTAATACGGCAGGTATATTTTAAGGCTAGTTGGCATAAGAGGAATCTAATTAATTATAATTTTATTAATAGTTACACCATCATTAATTCTACTAATTTACATTAATATTTTATTTATTCTAATAAAAGACTGGTTAATTTTATAGTCTAGAGTTATTAGAGGCTTTGAGAATGTTTGATTTCTATATTAAATAATAGATTTTCTAAATCTGATAAATTCAGTTCCACAAATTCTTATTTTATTTCCCTTCTGTTTAAGAAATGTTAAGTACTAAATCTAACATTTTTTCATATTAAATTTTCTATTCATACAGGAGCATAAAATTACAAACACTGTAAATTACTTTATTTTAATATTATAAAAAAAAATTGCTAAACGATTAAACGCATAATTTTTTCTTTATATCGATAAAATAGGAAGAATTTATAAATATCAAATATAGGGTGGTAGATGGAAACGAGAATTGTTGATAGTAGTGGTAACCCTGAGGAGCTCGTGGAAGAAAGGCGGGAGTAGTAGCCTTCCGTGAACAACTTCCTGCCATTAAGTAATCATGGGCCATTGAGTCAGTTTACAATGTGCATTTATTTACCTTGAAGGTATTTTAGAAGAATGGCGACTGTCTAACTGATTCTCGGAAAGAATTTTGACGTCATTACAATTTAGAGCGTCATGGTCGCGTTCCATCATGCCTCGTCAGCAAAACATGGATTGAAAATTTTGAGGTGACGGGTTTAACTCTAAACAAGAAACTACCAGGGGGTCGACAAACTAAGCAAACATACAAAAAAAAAAAAAAAAAAAAAAAAAAAAAGACGCATCAATCAGAAGGTTTGGCCATCAATCAGAAGGTGCCCACAAGGTTTTGCAATTAAATACTCAGCAGCATTGAATCATAATTGAGCAACCAACCGGCGAATACACCATGGTAATTTCAAGTTTCTTCAACATAAAATTCATGTTATGCAAGACCGTTAACTGACAGATTACGTGCTCTTCTTTTATGGACATTGTTTTTAGAAATCGTAATTTTTTGTCTTGGGACGGCTTAATGGCAGGTAATTTACATTTTGTTCTCAATAATAAAATTTGGAAATTCTTTTTTTTAAACATTTGTCAGAGTTATTTCGAAATTTCCAGTTTCGTAACACCCTGCACTTTAAACACAGATTTATGAATAATAATTGAAATATATGTGAACAGTATTAAAATAAATCTGTCTAGCTGGTCGATTTTATTCAAGAACCAGAATGGTAAGACTAATAAACACTTAATAATTTTTTAAATGCCTATGTTAATACATTATTAACCAAAATACTTAATGAAGATGGCATGTAATAATATTATATATTAATCGTTATAGTAAAACATACATTTAAGTAAAGCTAATTCGCAGTATAACCCACAGGAAAATTCAAAATACTTACAATCCTGCACATTTTAATAATATAATATTGTAAATCTGTAATTCCTATACAAGAGTGGAAAAATAAATTGGGAAAATGTAGTTTAAAAAAAGTGGAGGAACAAAATATGTAAGAGGAAAAATTTACAATGGAATGCAAGACGAATATGGAAGCTTATATTATGAAACACTTTATGAAGGACAATATACCATAACATAAAAAAGTCCTTCCGGCTAGTGCCGGGAGGAAGAGGTAGCTTTCAAATACCTTATTTTAAAAAAGCCAACTTATATTATTCAAACACACGAAGCTCAATTTAGTGGAAACCGAATATAAGAGATTCAATACTAATTTTTATCAATACTAAATCATTATGAATGAGAATTTCACGAAATTAGTCAGCTTTATCCAAGCTGCTTTTATTTAAAGTAACTTATATTTGGCTGAGATGTTGATGTATACTATCCACATGCTTTCTCACATGGAAATAGGCGAATACGTGTGTTATCGCGTGACAAATACCAAATCGTTTCAAAATGTTAGCCGTACTAGAAATTCAAAGTGCTATAATTCAACCATTTTTTAAGATACAGTGAAACTCGTTTAAGATACGAATCAAGGGACCGGGAGCATTTCGTATCTTAAGCGGGATCGTATCTTATCCGTATTTCATAGATTCTCGAGTAATAATAATGCATACAAAGCCAGTGCACATTTTTATTAACGTATTTTAGTCATTTATAACTCTCATTTTATCCATTTCTAACAATTTTTAGATATTCTAGAAAATTTGAGTTTAAGATTTTGAAATAAAGAATAACTTTATTTTTCTCCAAAATTTTATTGAGTCACCGTTCGTTCAATAACAAAATTAAAATGCCTTTATGCAGCACTCTCTGCCAAATTAAAAAAAGATAATAAAACGAAATTTTTGTTAATCTTTATAAAACAGAAACTAAAATACACTACATACTTAAAGAGGAAAAATTAAAAAAAATCATAATTATTTTTAAAAAGACAAATTAAATGTATGGCAAGGAACAATAATTATTTGATACATTATCAAAATTAAAGTGCGTGAAGTAATTTTAGTTTGTTAAAAAAAGTCGTTTACCTTGGTTTGGTGCAACGTAGGGCGAGATCTCTGCCTTGTTGATATGGCAGAAAAAAAAAACTTCGACGGGGTGACCTCCATCCATCGAAGAGGCGTACAGTTGAAGTATGCAGAACGAGCTCATTACAGATGCTAATGATGGTATGGCTGGTACATCCGTTTCTTCATCCGCGTCATCCTCGTCTTCTGCTTCTTTTGAAGTCCTAGGTTCATCGAAAATTTTGACGTCCGCCATTATATCCGCGATAGAACGGACTTCACTTGTTACAACCTGATCGTCAATTTTGACAAATGAGGTAGATCACACACTGAACAGACAAGCTACAAAATAACTTAAGTCAAGACATTTCACCCTGTTAACAAAGAAGAAACCGGTTTGAACGCTGCAATTTGTCTCCTGTCTCACGCTTTTGTCAGCTTGTCTGTTCAGTTTGCGATCTGCCTTAGTCCTAATCTTTGCATTGTTATTGATGCTGGTCGTCTTCTGCGATGCCATCGTTTTGCAAAGTGCCGTCGACGTCAAAGGCTTTATAGAAGCAGTTCCCAATGGTGGTTGATCTTACATCTACCCAAGACGCACTCAGGAAATGCATGGCGTCCAAAAGGTCAATAGGCTTACAGGTTAGGCAGGACAGATCCTTTTCGCGATGATCTATTTGGTGTAGATGACGTCGCGAATTTTGTATTTCCTTTTGAAAACATGAATTATGCCCTGATCCATGGGTTGAACCACGCTAGTCGCATTTGTTGGTAAAAAGACTAGTTCGAAGTTTTATAAGCGGGGGAAATCCTTAGGATGGGCGTGACAGTTGTCGGCGAGATACAATACTTCCCTGAACTCCTTTTTCAGTCGTTCATCGAACTTGAGGTTTCACTTAACGAATATATTAGTTGACATCCATGGTTTGCCTTGACTTTCATAATCGCAGGACAGATTTCTAGCATTTTTAAAGCAGTGAGGGTTCCGCGGCTTGCCGATGACGAGAGGTTTTAATTTATCCGTACCGCTCATATTTGATCTAACGAGAACAGTGATACGTTCTTTGCTCAGTTTGCCTCCAGAACATTTCTCACCCTTAAACGCCATTCTTTTATCAGGCATTAATTTAAAAAAAAAAAAAGGCCCATCTCGTCGACATTGTAAATATCGCCTCTTGGGTTCTTTTTCAATAGCGGCGCGAGCACCTTATTTTCCTAACAATTGACATCATCTATATTCACAGCTGTGGACTCTCCCCATATACCTTCCTGTAAACTATACCGTAACTTTGTCTGAAGATGTCTAGCCAACCGTTACTAGGCGTCAAATCCACTCCAAGACGTGTAGCAATTTCGCAGGCCTTTTCCTTAATCAACGATCCGTTACTTGTGATGTTTGTCGATCGGGTTTGGGTGAACCACTCAAATAAAATCTTCTCCAATTCTTCAAATTTGGTCACCCTAATTTTCTTTCTGCCAGAGATTCAAGCTGATGCCCTGTTTTCCAGTTTCTGTCTATTTTTTAATAGAGCTAGAAGTGCTGACTCGTGTATTCCCACAGATTTGGCAAAGACGAATGCTTATCACATTATCGGCCTCGTATTTCCTTAAGACATCCAATTTTTCAGTCAAAGAAAGTGCTTTTCTCTTTACTTTAAGTTGCTCATCTATTATTTGCTCCTATTACTATTCTGCGGATAAACAAAAGACTAGATTTACGTAATGTTCTTTCGATAGCGTTACTGGCACTGAGGTTTCGAAGGTACGGTATGAAGTTGCGCGTGTCACACGATTGTAACGTAAAAGAGAACTTCCCGAACCTTCCGTAGGGACTCAGAACTACCGCTACTGCGTTGATACGAATGAAAAACAGAAGGGGGGGGGGGGATGGCGGCAAGAGAAACTCGAGCGCAATTCAATTGCGCGCATTCTGTCCTAAAAACACGTGATAAACGGATTACATGTGCATCATTTCGTATATTAAGCGGGATTTTGACATCAAGGGACAGATTTTCTTCGTATATTAAGCAGGTAATTTTACACAGGTTTAATAGGCATTTTTCAAGGGACCGAAAATAATTCGTATCTTAAGCGGGATCGTATCTTAAGCGGGCGTATCTTAAACGAGTTTCACTGTATAAACAAAAGAACAAATTTTCAGAAACAAAATCTGCTCCGGAATCTTTGTATCAAGGCCAAACACATAAAAAAATCTTTTTCATTTTCCAATTTTTTAGTACCTCATTTTAAATTTTAAATTTAATTTTTTTTAAATGGCAACCCTTTTGAAACAAGTTGGCGAATGAAGCTGGCCAACGAACTCGGTCGAAACATTGGTATGTACTATGTACAGACCAAGTAACATCCAAATCGGTTCATAAATACGCTTGTTATCGCGTGACAAATATCAGGTCGTTTTAAAATGTCAGCCACAACAAAAATTCAAAACACTATAACTCAGACATTTTTTTAGATATAGACGAAACAAAACCTGTTCCGGGATCTTTGTATTAAGGTCAAATACATACAAAAAAAATCTTTTTCATTTTCCAATATTTTGGTATCTCATTTTAAATTTTAAATTTTTTAAATTTCTTTAAATGGCCGCCATTTTGAAACAAGATGGCGGATGAAGCTGGCCAAAGAACTCGGTCAAGATATTTGTATGTACTATGTACACACCAAAGTACATCCAAATCGGTTCATAAATACGCCTGTTATCACGTAACAAATATCAGGACGTTTCAAAATGTCAGCCACGCTAGAAATTCAAAATGCTATAACTCATCCATTTTTTGAGATATAGACTAAACGAAAACTGCTCCCGAATCTTTGTATAAAGGTCAAATACATAAAAAAAATATTTTTTCAATTTTCAATTTTTTGGTACTACATTTCAAATTTAAATTTTTCTTAAAAATTTAAATGGCTGCCATTTTTAAACAAGATGGCGGATGAAGCTGGCCAACGAACTCGGTCGAGACATTGGAATGTACTATGTACAAACGAAGTTACATCCAAATCGGTTCATAAATACGCCTTTTATCGCGTGACAAAATTCAGGACGTTTCAAAATGTCAGCCACACTAGAAATTCAAAAGTCCTTCCGGCCAGTGCCGGGAGGAAGAGGTAGCTTTCATATTCCTTCTTTTAAAAAAGCCAACTTATATTATTCAAACACACGAAGCTCAATTAAGTGGAAACCGAATGTAGGAGATTCAATACTAATTTTTATCAATACTAAATCATTATGAATGAGAATTTCGCAAAATTAGTCAGCTTTATCCAAGCTGCTTTTATTTAAAGTAACTTATATTTCGCTGCCAAATTCGGCGATTTCTTAAAGTGCCGGCCATTTTAAGACAACATGGTGGATGAGGCTAACCAGTGAACTTGGTCGAGACCTTAGTAATTGCTGTGCACATGCTCACTCACATCGGAATCGGTTGATACATACGAGTGCTGTCGCAGGCAAAAAATCAGATTTTTCAAAATGTCACCCACGTTAGAAATTGAAACTGCTATATCTGAGCCATTTTTTAAGATAAAGACAAACAAAAAATGCTCCTGAATCCTTATATCAAGGTCAAATACTTAAGAAAGAAACCTTTTTCAATTTCTAATTTTTTTGCACCTCACTTTAAATATATATATTTTTAATTTAATGGCCGCCATTTTGAAACAAAATGGCTGATGAAGCTGGCCAGCAAATTTGGTCGAGATATTGATGTATACTATCCACATGCCTTCTTCCATCGAAATAGGCGAATACATTTAGTAACGCGAGACAAATACAAGATCGTTTCAAAGTGTTAGCCATGATAGAAATTCAAAGTGCTATAATTCAACCACTTTTTAAGATATAAACAAAAGAACAAATTTTCAGAAACAAAATCTGCTCCGGAATCTTTGTATCAAGGCCAAACACATAAAAAAATCTTTTTCATTTTCCAATTTTTTAATACCTCATTTTAAATTTTAAATTTAATTTTTTTAAATGGCAACCCTTTTGAAACAAGATGGCGAATGAAGCTGGCCAACGAACTCGGTCGAGACATTCGTATGTACCATGTACAGACCAAGTAACATCCAAATCGGTTCATAAATACGCTTGTTATCGCGTGACAAATATCAGGTCGTTTTAAAATGTCAGCCACAATAGAAATTCAAAACACTATAACTCAGCCATTTTTTTAGATATAGACGAAACAAAACCTGTTCCGGGATCTTTGTATTAAGGTCAAATACATACAAAAAAAAAATCTTTTTCATTTTCCAATATTTTGGTATCTCATTTTAAATTTTAATTTTTTTAAATTTCTTTAAATGGCCGCCATTTTGAAAGACGATGGCGGATGAAGCTGGCCAACGAACTCGGTCGAGATATTTGTATGTACTATGTACACACTAAAGTACATCCAAATCGGTTCATAAATACGCCTGTTATCACGTGACAAATATCAGGACGTTTCAAAATGTCAGCCACGCTAGAAATTCAAAATGCTATAACTCAGCCATTTTTTGAGATATAGACGAAACGAAAACTGCTCCCGAATCTTTGTATTAAGGTCAAATACATAAAAAAAAATATTTTTTCAATTTTCAATTTTTTGGTACCACATTTCAAATTTAAATTTTTCTTAAAAATTTAAATGGCTGCCATTTTAAAACAAGATGGCGGATGAAGCTGGCCAACGAACTCGGTCGAGACATTGGAATGTACTATGTACAAAGGAAGTTACATCCAAATCGGTTCATAAATACGCCTTTTATCGCGTGACAAAATTCAGGACGTTTCAAAATGTCAGCCACACTAGAAATTCAAAATTCCTTCCGGCCAGTGCCGGGAGGAAGAGGTGGATTTCATATTCCTTCTTTTAAAAAAGCCAACTTATATTATTCAAACACACGAAGCTCAATTAAGTGGAAACCGAATGTAGGAGATTCAATACTAATTTTTATCAATACTAAATCAATATGAATGAGAATTTCGCAAAATTAGTCAGCTTTATCCAAGCTGCTTTTATTTAAAGTAACTTATATTTCGCTGCCAAATTCGGCGATTTCTTAAAGTGCCTGCCATTTTAAGACAACATGGTGGATGAGGCTAACCAGTGAACTTGGTCGAGATTGGTCGTATCAAGGCCAAACACATAGAAAAAATCTTTTTCATTTTCAAATTTTTTAATACCTCATTTTAAATTTTAAATTACATTTTTTTTAAAAATGGCAACCCTTTTGAAACAAGATGGCGAATGAAGCTGGCCAACAAACTCGGTCGAAACATTGGTATGTACTATGTACAGACCAAGTTACATTCAAATCAGTTCATAAATACGCCTGTTATCGCGTGACAAATATCAGGGCGTTTCAAAATGTCAGCCACGCTAGAAATTCAAAATGCTATAACTCAGCCATTTTTTAAGATATAGACGAAACAAAAACTGCTCCCGAATCTTTTTATTGAGGTCAAACACATAAGAAAAAATATTTTTTCAATTTTCAATTTTTTGCTACCACATTTCAAATTAAAATTTTTCTTAATATTTTAAATGGCCGCCATTTTTAAACAAAATGGCGGATGAAGCTGGACAACGAACTCGGTCGAGACATTGGTATGTACTATGTATAAACGAAGTTACATCCAAATCGGTTCATAAATACGCCTTTTATCGCTTGACAAAAATCAGGGCGTTTCAAAATGTCAGCCACGCTAGAAATTCAAAATGCTATAACTCAGCCATTTTTTAAGATATAGACGAAACAAAAACTACTCCCGAATCTTTTTATTGAGGTCAAACACATAAGAAAAAAATATTTTTCCATTTTCAATTTTTTGGCACCACATTTTAAATTTTAATTTTTTTTAAAATTTTTAAATGGCCGCCATTTTGAAACAAAATGGCGGATGAAGCTGGCCAACGAACTCGGTGGAGACATTGGTATGTACTATGTACATACCGACTTACATCGAAATCGGTTCATAAATACGAGAGTTACAGTGTGACATAGGTCAGATATATATATATATATATATTGATATATATATATATATATATATATATATCAACTTTTGAACGGAGGGTGGTTTCGGGGTCTGGGGGTCATGATCGATGAAAATATACCAAAATTTTTTGAAATCGCTTTCCTCCGAACGGCTGCAATAGGTAGCTTTTTGTAATGAAAGCTACCTAAAAGCCAACTTACATTATTCAAACACACGAAGCTCAATTTAGTGGAAACCGAATATAGGAGATTCAATACTAATTTTTATCAATACTAAATCATTATGAATGAGAATTTCACGAAATTAGTCAGCTTTATCCAAGCTGCTTTTATTTAAAGTAACTTATATTTAGCTGAGTTGTTGATGTATACAATCCACCTGCTTTCTCACATGGAAATAGGCGAATACGTGTGTTATCGCGTGACAAATACAAGATCGTTTCAAAATGTTAACCATACTAGAAATTCAAAGAACTTTAATTCAACCATTTTTTAAGATATAAACAAAAAAAACAAATTTTCAGAAACAAAATCTGCTCCGGAATCTTTGTATCAAGGCCAACACATAAAAAAAACTTTTTCATTTTCCAATTTTTTAATACCTCATTTTAAATTTTAAATTTAATTTTTTTAAATGGCAACCCTTTTGAAACAAGATGGCGAATGAAGCTGGCCAACGAACTCGGTCGAGACATTGGTATGTACTATGTACAGACCAAGTAACATCCAAATCGGTTCATAAATACGCTTGTTATCGCGTGACAAATATCAGGTCGTTTTAAAATGTCAGCCATAATAGAAATTCAAAACGCTATAACTCAGAAATTTTTTTAGATATAGACGAAACAAAAACTGTTCCGGGATCTTTGTATTAAGGTCAAACACATACAAAAAAATCTTTTTCATTTTCCAATATTTTGGTATCTTATTTTAAATTTTAAATTTTTTAAATTTTTTTAAATGGCCGCCATTTTGAAACAAGATGGCGGATGAAGCTGGCCAACGAACTCGTTCGAGATATTTGTATGTACTATGTACGCACCAAAGTACATCCAAATCGGTTCATAAATACGCCTGTTATCACGTGACAAATATCAGGACGTTTCAAAATGTCAGCCACGCTTGAAATTCAAAATGCTATAACTCAGCCATTTTTTGAGATATAGACGAAACAAAAACTGCTCACGAATCTTTGTATCAAGGTCAAATACATAAAAAAAAATAATTTTTCAATTTTCAATTTTTTGGTACCACATTTCAAATTTAAATTTTTCTTAAAAATTTAAATGGCTGCCATTTTTAAACAAGATGGCGGATGAAGCTGGCCAACAAACTCGGTCGAGACATTGGTATGTACTATGTACAAACGAAGTTACACCCAAATCGGTTCATAAATACGCCTTTTATCGCGTGACAAATTTCAGAACGTTTCAAAATGTCAGCCACGCTAGAAATTCAAAATGCTATAACTCAGCCATTTTTTAAGATATAGACGAAACAAAAACTGCTCCGGAATCTTTGTATAAAGGTCAAATACATAAGAAAAAAATATTTTTCCATTTTCAATTCTTTGGTACCACATTTCAAATTTAAAATTTTTAAGAAAATTTTAAATGGCCGCCATTTTGAAACAAAATGGCGGATGAAGCTGGCCAACGAACTCGGTTGAGACATTGGTATGTTCTATGTACATACCGAATTACATCCAAATCGGTTCATAAATTCGAGAGTTACAGTTTGACAAATGTCAGATATATATATATATATATATATATATATCAACTTTTGAACGGAGGGTGGTTTCGGGGTCTGGGTGTCATGATCGATGAAAATATACCAAAATGTTTTGAAATCGCTTTCCTCCGAACGGCTGGAATAGGTAGCTTTTTGTAATGAAAGCTCCCTAAAAGAATACAATTAATTTCTGTTTGGTTGAAGGGAGCTACAAAGCATTATATACTTAAAATCAAATTGCCTGATCAACTGTGACACTGAATTTTCATGAAAGTTAAAAGGAAGAAAAAACTAATTCCAAAATTCCATAAAATATAACAAAAAAATATTTATGAATAGAAAAGTAACATAAAAAAAATATTTGTCAACTAATTCAAAACAAATATCAAGATCATTCAGCCAGACAGACAAATTATTACTTAAAAACTAAGAAGACCATGGAGTTATTGTAAAGTTACAGTTTACATTTAATTTAACCGATTGTAAATAAATACAAAAAAAAATAAATAAAAACATATTTATTGGAACTACCAATTAAAGTAAGTAAAAGCATATTAAATTACCAAATATTACAACACATGTAAGTATTTAAAGAAACAGGAATAAATAGAATAATGTATATATCAAATCTAAAATGTTGAAATATACCAACTCCATGGACAACATTTAATCTCAACAGTGCCACCTATTAACAAATATTTCTGAAAGAAACGAAGAAGCAGCATTAAATCTAAATTCAACAACCGCCCGCCGAATATAACACGGTGATTTGTAGTTTCCTCCCCCCACATAAAACTCAAGTTATGCAAAAACTTAAACCAACAGATTGCGTGGTCTTTATTTAAAGGTCGATATTTTATGGACATTGTTCTTAGAAATTGAATTTTTTTGTGTTAGGATTGCTTAATGTCATGTTGTTTACATTTTATTTTAAATAATAAACTAAAAAATTTATTTTTTTTTAAACTTTTGTTACAG
Organism: Maratus speciosus; assembly: GCA_963932465.1. Classification (NCBI taxonomy): domain Eukaryota; kingdom Metazoa; phylum Arthropoda; class Arachnida; order Araneae; family Salticidae; genus Maratus; species Maratus speciosus. The sequence continues at coordinate 366,260,472 of OZ010795.1, read as the reverse complement.
TTACTTTGAAATTTCCAGTTTGTACCACCCTGTACTTTAATCTTAGAAATATCAATGATAATTAAAATATATGTAAACAACAATAAAAGAAATATGTCCTATCCGCTATCCGATTTTATTCACGTATCAGAATGGCTAAGACTAATAAATACTTATTAATTTTTAAATATATATATATATATATGTAAGCATTATATAATATTATAATTTATCATCTTTTTTTAAATAAAAATTAATAAATTGAGTACACACATACACATACACATATCTATAGGTATATATATATTACAAAATTTAAATTTTTGCGCCAAGTTTAAAGTATTTCATGTAAATTTTCCTTTTTCAGTAATATTCCGTATATTATACCGGCTTATTAAATTAAAACCCTAGTCTATTAATCTCTAAGATCTTAATTCATATTTATTCCAAATTGCGTAAATCTAAAAATGGCTCAATTATTTATATTTCTTTAATAAAACTTTTATTATTTAAAATCCTATTAAATTCCGCTATTAAATCCCGGTATATCATATTCCCCTTAGATCTTTATTTAACTGCTAAAATATTATTCTGTCTTAAAGAAAAAACCTACTTATTTCAATTTATTCTTTTATTTAAAATATCCAGGTGTAATTAAAATATTTCAAAGATTAAAACTTCGCAGACATAAATTCATTTCTTTTATCGTCTGAAGAGGGAAAAGGGGTTATTTTTGCATAATCTCGACTACAGATTTTAACCTTTGTTTATGCTTTAGATAGCTGTTGCGAGGATATACGAATTTTCTAGAACAGTCTTTTCAGCAGAGTATAAATACGAATGGCGGGAACCAGAGAGAGGGCATAAAGCAATATAGCATATAGTAGAGGAGCTGTGAGTTTAGAAGCTTTTTAGTTTTTAGTATGTAGAGGTGAACGTGGTGGATTGCAGTCGTAGCAAACTGGATATTTAATGTGATTACTCGATGGAGGTAGTAAAACGTTGGATGAATACTGTTTATTATGTGAGTAGAATGAGGAAGCAACGGTATCGTAATGGGTGATAGATGTTAGATATTAACGGATTAAAGACTAGACGGCTGTCAAGAGATGGAGTGATTTTAAACTAATTGTGACAGGAAGAATATACTTTATTCTTTTTACCATGGAAGGAGAGAGCATCTTCCCTAGATTTAATCGAGAGTGTGGAAATAAAGTGAATAATGTTCCAAGCGACTGCCTTATGTTAATTCTTCATTTTTCTTTATTATTTTAAAACCATTCGGCTGCTACCTGTGTTGTTTAGGAAAGGAAACCCTCATGTTTTTTTCGACAATACCAACTATTTGCCGTCAGTCAAAATGTCACAGAGAAAAGAAAAGTCCGACAGGATTTAGAAGTGACGGCAATAAAAACGAGTGTGTCTCCAAAATTACGAATGTGTAGTGTTACTGGTACACGATAGCTTGTGATAGTTACTAAAGATCAGTGCCGGAAAGTTAAAAATTTACATCGCTAATGTGAATAGCAATGTATAGTGCTGGTGATTGTGAGACAAGATGACTGGAGTGAGTTCTTTTCAAAATATTTTTACACCTCTTATATTATTATTTTTGTTATTGTTTGTTATTTATTGAGATTTATTTATTATTAAGTATGAGAATTATTTATTTATGAGGTTTATTTATTGTTTCATGAAAAGTATTTATTTATTTATTTATTTGTTGTAAAGTTTATTATGAAGTAATGAGAATTATTTATTTATTTATTATTAAAGTCTGAAAGAGTACTTAATCTATTATGAAAAATAGAATTCTATTAGTTTAAATGTTGTTAAGGTCAGGTTGTATTAAAGAGGATAGAAGTGCTTCTTTTATTTTAATGAATACTGATATAATGGCTGAACCTAAATTAGTTGAGTTTGATCCTAGTACTGGAATGGAAATCCAGGCTTGGTTAAATTATTATGATGATATGTGTATTAGAGAAAATAAAGATTTAGAGTGGAAATTTAAATCTATTCCACAGTATTTAAAGGGTGAAGCACTAAAAGTCTATATCAATGATTGTGTTAATTGTACTAGTTATGAACAGATTTCAAAAATCTTGATAGAAAAATTCATTGAACTAAATGCTCCAAATTTTTCTGATTTCTCAACTCTAAAATTAGATAAATTAGATAATTTAGAAAATTATTTTCACAAAAAAGTAGGAATTGGGAGGAAACTCCATCTTTGTGAGACTCTTCTAATACAAGGGTTGACAGATGGATTAAAACCAGAGTATAGAAATAATATTAACGTAAACCCTCCAAATAGTACCACTGAATGGTACCGGCTTGTTAAGCAATTTGTTGAAGTTTCCACTCCTCAAATTTCAAGCCAAACAGTAAATCAACAACCAGTTAGACCAAATTTTCAACAATTTCAACCACCTAGGCCTTGGACTCAACCAAGTAGACCTAATTTTCAGCCAAATAGGCCCAATAATGCACCTAGGAATTGGATTCCACAAAGACTGTATCAAAATCAGGGGTCTAGAAATTTTCAAAATAATTACTTTCAGAAACCATATCCTTCTAGACCATGTAGAATATGTACAAATAAAGGTGTAAATAATGCATATCATTGGGAACAAGAGTGTTTATTTAGAAATGATGCATCATGCTCTGATACTCTTCCTAGTAATTCACCACCTACTATTCCTAATATTTGACAACTAATTGTGTATGGATGTACCAATAGTTATAATTTACCATGTATAGTGGACACTGGATCCACTACGGCAATATTACCCCTCAAATTTGTTAAAGAACTAAATGCTAAAATTGAAACTATACCTACAGTTATTATTGGTCAGGCAAAAGGGGTGTTAAAAATAAATCAAAAATGTAAAATTTCTCTAAAAGTGGGTAAAATTACCAAATGTGTTAACTTTTTAGTGTGTAATACTAATTTGGAGTATGCTATTTTGGGTTTAAGGGAATGTTCTAAATTTAATTTAACTATAGATTGTAGAAATTGTACTGTAAAACAAGGAAGAAAAATTATAAATAAGAGTATATCCATACATAATGAGAAATCTCTTCATTTTCATACTGTGGATATGAATAAAGTACAACAAGAGAATGATTTGGTAACAATTGATTGTGATGAGAATTTGAAGTTATATAATGATGATAATGTAATAACCGCTAATGAGAGTAGTGAAACTTTGAATTTATGTAAGAATGATAACGAATTACCATCTAGTTGTGAAAATTATATGACTACTCAGGACTGTTTTGAGAATGATAGAAATGATTATAATGTGCAACCTGATTATGGACAGTTCATAACTTCTCAAAATTTTCGCGATGTCAATAATTCTGATTCAGATTTAATTGGGGATTTAAATGTAATTCAAAATGATGATTTAAGGGAGATAGTTCAAAATTATAGGGATATTTTTGCAAAACATAAATATGATGTGGGTAGGATTAATATTGAGCCACAACGCGTTCTTCTAAAATCTGACCTACCTGTATCTTTGAGGCCCTACAGAACTTCCCCCTTAGAAGAAAAAGAAATAAAAAGTCAAATCCAATCTTTATTAGCGGCTGGACTCATAAAAGAAAGTAATAGCCCATATTCTGCCCCTATCACTTTAGCTATGAAAAAAGAAGAAGGTAAAAAGACCCGATTATGTATAGACTATAGGAAATTAAATTCAATAATTAAAAATGATGCAGAACCCTTGCCCCGTATCGATGAAATTTTAGACAAATTGAGTAGTGCTCAGTACTTTTCAACTTTAGACTTAGCCTCTGGCTACTGGCACATACCAATACATCCAGCTGACACCGAAAAATTAGCTTTTGCTAGCAACTTTGGCCTCTTTGAATGGCTAGTTCTTCCGTTCGGTATAAAAACAGGCCCCCCAATATTCAATAGAACTATTAGAAGGATCCTTAACAAATATAAAATAGATTTCGCGTATCACTATTTTGATGATATTATAATATTCTCCTCCTCTCTAGAAGAACACTCAAAACACTTAACTCAAATCTTTGAAATCTGTAAATTAGAAAATATTAAACTTAAACTTTCTAAATGTAAATTAAGCCAAAATAAAATTAATTTCTTGGGCTACGAAGTCACCAATGGGACTTTAACTCCAGCTAATGCAAATATTGAGACCATTCAAAAATTAATACCCCCCTCTAATGTTAAAGAATTACAACGATTTTTAGGTTCTATTAATGTATACCATAAATTCATAGACAAATATGCTGAAATTAGATACCCCCTTAATAAATTACTTAGAAAAAACACAATATGGGAATGGAACTCAGAATGTCAGGACTCTTTTGAAAAACTAAAAAATGCCTTAATTGCAAAACCAATCCTCAAAATTTATGACCCAAAATTGCCCCTCCACATGTTTGTAGACGCCTCTCAGGTAGCGGTGGGTGCAGTTCTAAAACAACCTGATAAAGATAATTTCTTGCATCCTATTGCTTACCATTCTAGAATTTTGAAGAGTTATGAGAAAAACTATTTTATAACCGAGCTAGAGTGTTTAGCAATTATAGATACTCTTGATAAATTCTATCACTATTTCCATGGAGTCAAATTTACAATCCATACCGATCACGCATCTCTAGTATGGTTAAAGAGCGTTAAGAACTTAAGAGGTAGACTTTTTAGGTGGTCACTTAAACTTAGCATGTTTGATTACGAGATTAAGTATGAGAGGGGTTCAACAAATGTCGAAGCAGACATGTTGTCTCGAAATCCTGTTGCTTACTTCAATCAACATGTAAGTTTATTGTTGGACAGAAAAGAAATCATAGAGATGCAAAACAAGGATAATGTCTGTGATAAGAAATATAAAAAAGAAAATGGGATTATTATAATTCAGAGAAAGGGATTCAAAAAAATAGTTGTACCAATGTCATTAAGGAAAAAATTACTTCATATTGCTCATGATAATTTTGGACATTTAGGAATCCAAAAAATGCTTAACTTAATATCCCCTAACTATTATTGGCCTAATATGACTATAGACATAACACAATTTGTTAAACATTGCGACACCTGTCAAAAAAATAAAAAACCAAAACAAAAAAGATTTGGCTTGTTACAAGCTATGCCAGCCACAGATCAACCTTTTGAATGTCTTTCTATTGATACTGTGGGTGGATTTAACTATTACAACTCAACAAAAAAATTCTTACACATAATAATAGATCACGCAACTAGATTTGTTTGGGCTTTTCCTTCTAAAAATGTTACTACAGAAGCATATACAAACTGTTTAAAGCAAATTTTTAATGTTCAAACACCTCAAAAAATACTGAGTGATAGACACAAAGCTTTTAGGTCTCCAAGATTCAAAAAATTCCTCAGAAAACATCATGTTCAACAACGTTTTACATCATCACACCATCCACAGACCAATGGGAAGGTAGAGCGTGTTAATCAGACAATAGTTACCAGGCTTAAATGTAAAGTCAATTCCACTTCTTCTAAAATACCTTGGACAAGATTATTAGACCAAGTCATTCAAGAATACAATAATACCCCGCATTCCATAACTAAATTCCCACCTGCCTACTTATTTTATGGTCAATTACCCTATCAATCTCCTTTAAAACAAAACTACTATCCTACTGTCAGTAAAGCACTCAAAATTGCAAAAGCGCGAACTCGTGAATTTCATCTTAAAAGTAAAAGACTATATGATAGAAATTTTGTTGAATCCCCCTTAAAAATACAAGATTCTGTAATTTATGAAGAATTTAAATATCCTAACACTAGAAAATTAGAACCTACTTTCTCAGGACCATATAAAATTATAAATAAACTTTCCGAAGTAACTTATGAAATAGATAAATTTAATTATGAGACAGGACTAAATTCAGTTATTGTACACGTTTCTAAATTAAGACCCTATTTTTCACCAGATGATTTCAAAATGTTTCATGAGCAACCCATAAAACAAACAAAACCACAACAAACATCACCACCACAATTGCCATCACAAACTCAAACTAAAGTAAAAACCATAGATTAAATTTTAATTCTTTAAATGTCTTTATTACATTAGTTTTCAACATTACCAAGTATGACTTTGGGGCGCCACGGGGATACTACTTGTGTTTGGAAGCTTTTGGGATTAGGTAGACACTCTATGCAGGCATAGGATGTGTATTTAATTTTGGGAATTTTCAGATTGATGTTGAAAAATAAAAATAAATATTTTTAATTCTATATCCAGTTTATATCAAAATAAACTATATTTATTTTATTCCATTTTTTACCACTTGTTTACAAAAATAGTAAGAATTGATAATATTATTATAATAATATAAACATAGAAAACTGATAATTGTGATGAGATTTTGTAGTGATTGTGTAACAATAGAAAATTATGTACATAAACAAATTATCTTTTATTCCTATTTATTTTCTTTATTTTACCATTCTAAGTTTATCAAATGCAGGTCTATTCATCAAGAGTATCAGAGAGATAAATTATTGTAAAGAAATACTGGTTGAGAGTCCACTTTCTAAATATTTAGAGTTAAATTTATTTGGACTTTGGAATAATTATTATTATTATTTTTTTAATGTTTCGACTGGCAAAAATACTTTCTTATACAAATAAAAAATAAGAAAATAATTTAATTGCTATGTATTATTTTTATCCTCAACCATTATTTTCCGTGTCAATAAGTAAACAATCTGTGATATTTTCTTAGAATATAATATTGTTATTAAGTATTATTATTGCTATTATTCAAGTATACTGTTGAGAATTTTATTATTATGATTATGAATTGAAAGTATTATATTATTTATTGAAAGATTCATTATTTATTAAAGAAAAAGAGAACATAACTTATAAGTGAAAAGTTATGATATTTACTAAAACAAGTGAGAAGTTGTAAAAGATGGTGAATCCCAATTAGAATGGGAAAAGGAGCTCAAAAAAGTAGTCGATAAACAAACGATAAAAGGTAGTTGAATAACTACTAGGAATTTGTTTATTAAAATAAAACTACTATTGTGATGACAAATAGTATTTAAACATAATGTAAAGAGTTTAACAGGCAGAGTAGTCAAACAAATTTAGTAAAAAATATTTATTGCAGCTGAACTTTTTACTTAAGGACTGTATCACTATTTTTGCTAAAGGACTGTTATGATCTACGAACTGATTAAGCCAATAGAACTTAAAATTCTACTTGGAGTAAATGAAGTGTTGAATCTTAATTGACTGGAAATATGTTTGTGATAAGAGAAATGGAAATACACTAAATTTCCATAAGATAAAAGAATTTGTTGTTATTTATTACTATACTTTTATTATTTCTTATTATTTATTCTTTATTGTATTTATACTTATTCTTTATTTATTAGTGTGTTTATATTTTCCTATGCACTTACAAATGGTAAGTGATGTTGTAACCATTATCTGTATTCTTTTACAGGGGAAATGCTCTCAGCTAAATTTAAATGCTCTTAGTATTTTTTTTCTCTTGCATTGCTAAATTTTACTTTTCCATCTCTTCGCTGACGTCTCTAAAATTTTCAATATTCAAAAATCAACTTCCAAATTTATTAAAAATCTGTTGTCTGAAATTGTAGTTAATTAACCACAAATTTCATACAAAGTCTTTGGGGAGGGGGGATAATATTACAAAATTTAAATTTTTGCGCCAAGTTTAAAGTATTTCATGTAAATTTTCCTTTTTCAGTAATATTCCGTATATTATACCGGCTTATTAAATTAAAACCCTAGTCTATTAATCTCTAAGATCTTAATTCATATTTATTCCAAATTGCGTAAATCTAAAAATGGCTCAATTATTTATATTTCTTTAATAAAACTTTTATTATTTAAAATCCTATTAAATTCCGCTATTAAATCCCGGTATATCATATTCCCCTTAGATCTTTATTTAACTGCTAAAATATTATTCTGTCTTAAAGAAAAAACCTACTTATTTCAATTTATTCTTTTATTTAAAATATCCAGGTGTAATTAAAATATTTCAAAGATTAAAACTTCGCAGACATAAATTCATTTCTTTTATCGTCTGAAGAGGGAAAAGGGGTTATTTTTGCATAATCTCGACTACAGATTTTAACCTTTGTTTATGCTTTAGATAGCTGTTGCGAGGATATACGAATTTTCTAGAACAGTCTTTTCAGCAGAGTATAAATACGAATGGCGGGAACCAGAGAGAGGGCATAAAGCAATATAGCATATAGTAGAGGAGCTGTGAGTTTAGAAGCTTTTTAGTTTTTAGTATGTAGAGGTGAACGTGGTGGATTGCAGTCGTAGCAAACTGGATATTTAATGTGATTACTCGATGGAGGTAGTAAAACGTTGGATGAATACTGTTTATTATGTGAGTAGAATGAGGAAGCAACGGTATCGTAATGGGTGATAGATGTTAGATATTAACGGATTAAAGACTAGACGGCTGTCAAGAGATGGAGTGATTTTAAACTAATTGTGACAGGAAGAATATACTTTATTCTTTTTACCATGGAAGGAGAGAGCATCTTCCCTAGATTTAATCGAGAGTGTGGAAATAAAGTGAATAATGTTCCAAGCGACTGCCTTATGTTAATTCTTCATTTTTCTTTATTATTTTAAAACCATTCGGCTGCTACCTGTGTTGTTTAGGAAAGGAAACCCTCATGTTTTTTTCGACAATACCAACTATTTGCCGTCAGTCAAAATGTCACATATATATATATAGGTATCCATTTTTTTTCTTTTTTTCTTCCATTTTAATACTCATAAGATAGTACAAGGGACTATACTTTTTACATAACATCTGGTATACATATTTTTTTATATCTGTTCTTCAAATTCTGCTGTATTTTACTATGTTTTTGGAATCTATGTTAAGTGTGCTGGGGGGGGGGGGGGACTTAATTTTTTAATGTCATTTTATTCATAATTTCACAGTTTTCTGTTGGTGGTCCGTAATGTTAATTTAATGGTTATATATATATATATATACGAGGGTAGATAAAATATAAAGGAAATTATTTTTAAATGATTATTTTAGAAATATTATTTACCAAAATTAAACCTTTCTTCATCTGATGTAAATATTTATCCTCCTAACACTTCTTTAAGAAGATCAAAACAAACGCTAGTCTACGGATGATAAGTTCCTTAGAGGAGATATCTATTAGCTGTTCCAAGATAAGTTGGGACTGCAAGGAAAATGATTGAGTGTTGTTTTACCAAATTTTCTCTTTCGTTACATCTACATATAGTATAAGATCTCGGAGTGTCTCGAGGATGGTGTATTTTTGGATTGGAATAGAGCTTTTTTTTAGGACAAAGTTTTATCTTTATTTTTCCCCGGTAATTAACATTGCTGCAATGCCTTTTATCTACTTCATTCATGGAGAAATTTGGCGTCGTACCTCATAATTTCCAAAACTTATTAATGCAATCTTGGACAGTTTTTGTTTCAGGGGAGCAATTTTATATTTTATGCACCATTCTATATTGAATCACCTTTTTTCATTTTTTACGGCCATTTTTAGAACATTGTTCCATTTACATTCTTGAGACTTCGAACGAATGTATTTCGACATTCAACATTCAATCTCTGCTAAATTTCAGTAGGTTTAACAATTTCCTTTATTAAAAGTTTATAGTTATACATTGTACAATCACACTAGTCACTTTGTGTTTGTCCATAATGCTAACGACTAAATAAATGAACGTATGAAGAAAATAATTATGAGAAACAATTTATTTATTTATTACCATAAACAACTTATTATGGTTTCCATAATAACAAGTATAAGAAAAAAATATTGATATTAAAAATGTCTCATTTATATTTAATCCACCCTCTTGTATCTTAAAAACTAGCATCAGTATTATATCCTTGCATCATTCACTTATTTTTACATAAAACATACATGTATACTTACACACAAAAATTTTCAATACGTACAAATAACTACACTAATCTATTTAAAAAAATAATAATAATAAATGCGAGTAATACTAACTAATGAGGAACCTTACATAATCTTAATGCACGCTACAATACTGCCGAATTTTCAACGGTTAGTATTCAACTAGGACTTCCCTCAGAGGAATTAGTCTGAGCGATATTACTGAGAACATAGATTTCATAATAACATGTGGAAGCAAAGAAAATGAGATGTTATCTTTAATTGTCCATATACTGCGAAAAATTGAAATGATGAAAATAAACGAATTGTAGAATTACAAAATCTTATATATAAATTCGTATACACTGTTTAAAAAAATGGGAAATCAAGCCATTCAAGACAGCCATGCATGGATATAAAATTGAAAGTACGCAATATATTAGAAGTAAAATAGAAAATGAAACACTAATTTACTTATATCGGAATTTTAACTGTATAAAATGATGTCAAGAGCATAATCAGACGCTCCGCACCAATTTGAGTAACTTTAAATGACAAATATATGATGTTTAAAAAGAATGGACTATACTTTATATGGTGTGTGCTCCCCCGGAATAGTTAATATTGTACAATATCTGTTTTCCACGGATGCAATGAGGTTGTCGATAACATTTAAGGAATTCTCTTCTCAAAATCTAATATAGTATCAAAGTACCAAATACATCAAAAGTGGCATGCAATGCTTCGTTAGAGTGTGTTTTAGATATGCTCGATCGGATTTAAATGATGAGTGTATGCTGGCCACTACATACGCTGTATTGTTTTGTTTTCAAACATATTCTGCACAAGTTGAGCTGTATTTAGCATGTATTAAATAAAAGAAATCGGCAATGATTACAACATAAAGTATGACACAAGATCTGAATATATCGTCTGCATAACTTTTGAGCTGTCAAAGTGTCATTTGAAGTAATTTACAAATCCATACATATTTATTCAGCAAATCATGCAAGCTAACATACGCCAATATGAACCCGATTACAAAATTTCACCAGAATAAGTTAATATATAAAAAATCTACTAATGATAATTGAGAATATGACCTTATGATAAAATGTCTAGAAAAATGAATCGGATAAAAAATTCATATCACATTTAAAACGGCACTTCCCTCTGTTAGTGACCTTGGCGAGAGAGAAGCCTAGAGAAGGAACACTTTAACAAGTACTTTCGGGCAACCTATTCACTGTTTCATACAGGTCTTTATTCAATATTTACACAATTTATTTAATGCTAGGTGGGTATCTATCAGTTTTGTTGCATTTAAATCGCATGTTTTGCAGAGGAAATGCAGCATTATGAAATATTTAAAGTTGCTGTACCTAATAATTCCAAATTAATGGTAATTGAGATCGCTTTCCGTTAATTTCATCTTTTTAAATTTTAAAGTTTTTAGAAAGCATTCATACAGACAATTGTATATTTTAAAACTAACCCGAAACAAAATTTCAAGATTTTGGGCTCAGCAGTAAACAGAAATAGAAAATTTTTGAAATTTTTTGTTTTTGCACTGTTTTATATAGCGACATTTTTAGAAATTGTTCTATTGCGAGAATTTACGTCATGATAAATACAGCCATGTCAATTTTGATGTTTATATTCCTAACAGCTCCATGTTCTTCTTTACTTAGATCATCTTTAGATCTTTTTCCGCTTTGTTTAGTCTTTCTATTTTTTAGAATTCGTTCTACAACGAGCATTTACATCTTATTAATTACTACCATGCCAAAGTTCTAGTTTCTAACCCCAACAGTATCCCAAAAATTTTAGTATTCAAAATAAATCATAGTTTAGAAACTTTCTAGAAATTTTTACGTTTATCGTCAAATTGAACCTTTTAGAGAGCGTTCATTACGAGTATTTACATCTTAAAAGTAACTACCGCACCAAATTTAAAGTTTCTAACCCAATAAATATCGCAGAAATCACAATTTTAGAACTTTTTTGCTCCTGCAGCGATGTAGGTTCTTGCACTGACATAAAATAGTCTTTTTTTCGGAGCAGAGATGGCCACCAACATTTTTTTAAGTTGGCTATGTAGTTTCAGAGATAACACCTCACAAACGTATAAGCATTAATAATATTATATACTTTATAATATTATAACGCTTTATTATATTAGCATTAGATGTACAGATACAAAAGCCATTTATCTGTTACAAGCTAAAGTGCCGGCGTTGCCCAGAATTTGAAGGATGTTTGTTCTGAAAAATCAATTTCAAAATTTAACATACAACACAAAACAAACATTAAAAAAAGCAGTCGAAATGTTGTTGAATGAATCATATGAAAACGCTATATAAAAATGTATAAATGTATATAACAGACGCAAAAGAATACAGCTATAAATGAACTTATTTCAATTTATAATTGGAGCAATAATGTTAAAATACGCCAATATTCCCATAATCGGGTTTTATCATTCTTCAATGTTTTTTTCACACTCGTATGACGTTAAACTATATTCAACACGTCCTTTATATTTCCAATATGACGTAATATTTTCCTCTTTCACGTGGAAACCTTGAAATAGAAAAGTTATAAAGTTATATTCACTTTAATTTAAATTCGTCAAACCATTTATTTCATTTTCATATTTCACGTGGATATCTTGCAAAAGAAAAGTTATGACGTAATATTCACCTTTTTTTTTAAATTCGCAAACAATTTATTTCATTTTCATTTTTCACGTGGAAATCTTGCAGTAGAAAATTAATTGTTGTAGTAATAATTTTATGGTGTTTTTTAATTGTTGGCAACTGCTATAACGAAAAATGTTTAAATTTGATAAGAAATTGCTGTTAAATTGGTGGTTTTTTATTAATTAAAAATTAACTATAAGTTATTTCGATTCCGGATTACTTTAGTTGTCTCGGCCATGTTTTAATACACATGTACGTATCTCTTCACAATTTTGGCTTCCAAATTGTGGGTTTTTTATAGAATTTCAAACAGATAGATAGACAAGTTTTCATTTTTATATATCTCTATATTCTATGAAAAGTAACTAACGCTGTCACCGCCGCCGAATTTTTTCTGACCGGAGGTCTTTCTTCGTTAATATTAAGAAAACTATTGCATACAAATATATGAAAATCGGCGATATTATAGCGAAATGTTTGATCAACAAACTAATGCATACAGTTTTCAAATCGAAGAATTATTTTAAGAGATATTTAATGCTAAAGGATGACAAAATCGTTCCATTAAAAAAAAAAAACTTATAAGAGCAAAAGCTATACATGGGAATTTAATCATTTTTAGATCATTGTATTCAATAGAAGATCCCGGTCCGCAGATTTCATTAATTTTTTTTAATTTGACTCATTTTTTGAGGTTTTATTTCTATTTTAAATTCAAATATTCAGCATTTTGACAGATATTTTTTACATATTTTAGAAAATGGTATTAATTTAAACTGTTGCCAACTGTATAAACAGCGCAAACAATAATGTTTGCTTCAAATAAAAAAATTATTTACACTTTACTATTATAAACAGAGAAAAACCTTCAAATTACAATTAAATAATTAGGTATAAAAAGCAGGCACTTATTGGAAATTACGCCATAAAAACTATATTTACATGGGAATTTTAAAAGAGAAAAGATATTGTAAAATAAATTCATTAACATGCGTTAGAATTCTGAAATAGAACAAATTACGTCACATTACACTTATTATGCAAAATGAACAAAAAATAGTATTGCAAAACAGTTTAAATTTAAAAATTGCGCGAGACAAAATATTAGAGGTTAAATATTAGATTTTTTCAAAATTTTATTATTTGTCGTTTGATGTGAGGTGTTCAGCTATAAGTATGCAAATTTTTATGTTTCAACATGATTAGGGGCTGAGTTAGAAAAATTGCTTTAAATACACAAGTTAGAGCCCAGAGGATTAAATATTAGACCTTTTTCAAAATGTTATTATTTGTCGTTTGATGTGAGGTGTTCAGCTATAAGTATGCAAAATTTCATGTCTCCAACTTAATTAGGGGCTGAGTTAGAAAAATTGCTTAAAATACAGAAGTTAGAGACTGGAGGGTAAAATATGACTTTTTCAAAATTTTATGATTTATCGTGTTATCGCAAGTTTTCAGCTATAAGTATGCAAACTTTCAATTCTCCAACTTAGTTAGGGGATGAGTTAGAAATATTGCTTAAAATACATAAGTTAGAGCCCAGAGGGTTAAATATTAGACTTTTTAAAAATTTTATTATTTGCCGTTTGATGTGTGGTGTTCTATAAGTATGCAAATTTTCAAGTCTCCGACATATATAGTTTCTGAGAACGGGCTCTGTGACAGACGGACAAACAGACAGATAAAGGAGTGAGACAGGTAGGGTTTCGTTAGATGGACGAAACTCTTAACAACATGCTGCGGATGACTGTAACAACATCCTAAAATTACATTACCATCAGCGATCTACCAATCCCGAATTTAGTTTATATTCGTTTCATATATTCTTATTCTTTTGTGCGGCCCTGTAAAATAATTATCAATGTTATATACAGTAAAACCTCTGAATAGCGGACACCTCGAGAATGCAGAATTTGTCCTCTATTTAGAGGTGACCGCTACTGAGAGTAAAACATGTACAGTTATTTAAGAGTTGGTAATCGATAAAAATGTCCGCTAAATAGAGGTATCTGCTAATCGGGTGTGTCCGCTATGGAGGTTTTACCAGGTAAACTTCTGAATAGCGAACACCTCGGGAGGGCAGAATTTGTCCTCTATTTGGAGGTGTTCGCTACTGAGAGTAAAAAATGTACAGTTATTTAAGGGTTGGTAATCGAAAAAATGCCCGCTAAATAGAGGTGTCCACTAATCGGGTGTGTCCGTTATGGAGGTTTTACTGCATAATAATATCATCCTTTACAAGAAAATTGCATGCTGTATGATAGACAGACAGACATCCAGAGAAAGATAACCTCCGGATCAATAAACACTCGTGTTTTTGTTTTAATCATCCACAATTGTATGTCATAGAACATGCCAGATTTTATACAACAGGCTAAAAACGGTCACCGTGGTACGGAATACTGTATTATTATTTATTTGCCCACCAAAACTGGTTGCCACGGGTTGTTGCAAGGTTTGTGATCACGTGGTTGAAACTGATTTATTCAATATTACTGCTTGCGTATTTTTTTTTATTTGCTCCATGTGTTCAAACCAGTTGTCTACGAAAACATCAACCGGTGAAAGTGACGCACACCAAATTTCTGTGACGTATGCAGATAAATTGTGCTTTTTAAAGAGTTTTTTCTATATAATTTTTAAACGGTTTGGAACTTATTTTTCATAGTAATAATATAATTCAGTAGGCGACCCTCATAGGTACCTTCTGGTGCAATCAGAAACGAAATCCGACAAATATTTTTTGAGTTATGCTTGACGAAAGGATTTTATTAGGCTTTTTTTTAGTAGGACATGGCGTTAATATCCATCGTAGTAGTAAAGTGTCCGGACAGTAATATTTCGCTGAGTATTAGCCTTCGCTTCGCTCAGACAATTATCATCATAAATAACAAAAAAAATGTTTCCCGTATTGAAAGCAAATCGTTCCTGTGTCCTTAATTAACGTAACTTGATTTTATGAGAGAAGTTCTCAACTTACTTTCAACTGAATGTAACGGAAAAACCCGCATATTCTCATCTTGGAATTAACCCTATAGTATAAGAGTTTTTTGATAATTAGTTCATTTTAGAATTTATTGATTACAACCAAAATGTATCTAAAATTAACACCACTGTATAGTACTGCTGCGAAAATATCTAAACTAACAATGTTAAATTAAATTTTAGCTTAATATTCCATTACATATTTATTTTTTTATTTTTTTTGCTATAAACAAATTGAGAAAGTAATCAGAATATAGATTTTTTTTTCAAAGTACAGATACTGGGGGTACGTATAAACTAATTTTCCGTATATGGATGCCAATGCAGCACATAATATCGAATAACATACATAAATTTTGCAGAAACATTCTTAACTTTCTAAATTCCCTTAAATTAACATGAATGATCAATATAACATGCTTCTCAAGAGACAATATTACCTTAAATTGAATGCCGCTCTAAATCAAAAGACTTAAGACTACTTGGCATAAAAGAGGATAGTTCTAATAAAAGATTCAATAATACTATAGTTTATCTCTTTACATAGGCATTGATAATGTTTATTTTTTATATTAAATCTTGGATTTATTAATTATGATATATTGAGTTTGAGGAATTTCTCTTTTAGGTGCTGCTTACTTGAAATGAAGTACTAAAACCGCCTATTACATTTGACTATGATGGGTTTAAATTTACTTTTGTGTAGCGCGTGAAATTATAAACACTTTAAATTTCTTTGATTAAATGCAATTCACTACATAAAAAATGTACTTAAAGATTTAGTGCATAATCTTATAATATAATAATACAAGAATAAAAACGTAGGATTAATATGCGTATCGGAAATTTTAGTTATGAAACTAAGAATGATATTCAAAATGTACATAAAAAATAATTAAAAAACTGCTTTATCGACAGGTTTTATTTATTCCCTAGAGTAGTTACGACTAAGAAATACTTAGTACTTTCATGCTGTATGCTTCATACTTAATATATCATATACTTATTTCTACGCATCTTGCTTGCTTACATCCATGTTACATACTTACATACAACTTATAACATGCATAATAAAATACCTTTCAATAAATAACGTCCAATAAATAAATATAACAAAGTTATTTTTCGGGAAATGAATATAATAGTGACTAGTAATAAGTAAACTTACATAATCCTAATCGGTAACACAACAATCATTACATCATTTATTTTTTAACATGATGGGGTACATTTATCCCAAATGACTCGTTCTTTTCCTAATGACTGAAAACAAGAAGAAACTGTGTCTTTATTTAGCAAAGTTCGATTTTGTGGGAGAAGTTCTTACATTACAGCCTGTCCAACGTTGTTGGTTGGTTGATTGGAGTTTTATGGCGCAAAGTCCCTTTAGGGACATGCTGCGCCAAAACAAAGTCAAAATGAGAACAAAAATTTTAGTAAGAAAAGACTAACATGAAAAAAACTATGTGATTAAATGAATTCAGTAATGATATGTATAATTAAAACCATTTAAAAGAGTAAAAAGTTCATAGTCAAAAGACAAAGGTATTACAATTTAAAAACTTTAAAAAAGTTATAAAGAAATAATTGTTATAATATAAACAAAATATAACATGTTGTCTACATAAAAACAAGTTTAAAAAACCCAGAGAAGAAATAAACAATGTAAAATTACTCAGGCACAAACTCTTCAAAGACTGTATTGTCCACATCTGCACTCTAGTCACAGGATTCTGACTCCCTAGCCTCTTCTACATACACTGTAAAAAAAACTGTAGTTCTCCAGATCTAAAGTTACATGCTTACTAAACTTTCATCTGTAACTATATCAAAAAATCTGCAAATCTACAAAACTAGCTTTTGTAAAGCTACACAAATCTGTAACTTTACAAATGAATCTGCTAAAATTACAGTAATCTTACTAAAATTTTATCTGTAACCCTGGTTGCAGTTACATGAAAAGTTATAGGCATCCCAGTTTCCTAAAAAATTCTTAGTAACCTTACAGATTGTTTGATTTTCAGCGCAAAAGTGCGTTTGTTACAGGAATTCTTGTTGTTGCAGTTACATAAAAAGTTCTAGGAATCCCAGTTTCCTAGAAAAATTTTAATAACATTACAGATTTTTTTTTACAGTGTAGAGCTGCAGCTGTCTGGGGACAGCCTGTTCAACAAGAAAGTGAAATAATAATCTGAAAAAATAAGAACTGTGATTTTTTCCCCTTTTTTGAAGTAGACTTTATCAGCTATTGCAAAATTAACTAATATTTCTTGAAAACTTGACCAAAGGGATAACTCGGTACGGACTAACCGTTTCTACCCTCCTCCCCCGACCATTAGGGACTACGTTTCATCCCAAGGTGTCATTTTGTTAATTTTTTTGGTCCTCATAATGTGATATGTCACTGCACAGCCTTTTCACCAACCTTTCATATTATTTACCCCCGCCTCCCCTCTACTTCCCAATTTGCACTCCAGTGGTTTTTCTCTTATTTGAGTCCTCACCCACTCGACTAATATATTTCCTGATAGGTAAAATAACGGAGTTTCGCTCGAAAAGAGGTTTATTTCGAAGAAAGTGCAACCCTTGGCGGTGGAAAGTGAAACTATGATTTTGCAGCACGTGAGCAGCCCACCTGCTATGCGGCGCCACAGGCAGCTGGGGGAAACTAATATATTTTGGGTTAAAATTAGGTGAAAATAAAATATTTTGTAGAGCGTGAGCATCACGCTTGTCATACGGTGCCGGAGGCAGCGGATCATTTGTGGTTCGTTTGGAAAAATGGACGTGCCCGGGCAACGCCGGGCGAGTTTGCTACTTATCTAATATTTCGTTCAACCACCTCCATTACTGATTATAAGATAACATCTTTTTCCCACAGTTTCGCCGAAGTTTTCTGCATGTTCATTTCGCATAAATTATCATATCATCTTGATTTGAAACATCGACTGTTTCATCGTGTACACTAGCTTTCCACGAAGCTTCGTCTAGATGTAAGGTCACACATTTTCAATCGGATTTGCATCTAAGGATATTGTCATCTATTCCATTATAGTGAAGTTATTTTGCTGTTTCCACGCATTCGTTGTAATAATTATGACTTAGTTGATATATACAATATAATTTTCCGACCAAGTAAACATTGCGCAAAAGCGTACGGAATAATGATTTACTGTATAAAGACTGATGGTGCTGCGATAATTCTTTATCAAATCACCACGGTCAATTTATTATTGGACAGAATGAACTTTATACTAAATGTGACCGGAAAAAAATCCAGTCATACAAAACTTTCGAAGTAAGATAATGTTTTAGGTACTTTGCAGTTTACTTTCTACTGGTTACAGTCAAATTTAACTTGAAATGTATATTTTTGTTATATCAACATTTAAATTTATATTATTGATACATTTCGAAAATCTTTAAACTATATAATTTCAGCTCAATGTTTGCCTGTATATTTATTTTCCTAAACACTTGAACAAAGAAATTAAAAGAATTTTCAGGATACATTTTTTTTTCGAGCTAAGATGAATACGAGCATGAATAAATTAATTTTTTGTTAATCGTTTAGATGCAATGTGTAATATTTAATGAGATACATAATTTTGCAGCAACGTTTTACGTTTTCTAACTTTTCCAAATGAACATGAATGATTAATCACAGCATATTTCTTGAGAGAAGTAGTAGCATTACTTTAAAGTGAATGTGGCTCCGAATCGGGAGATGTGCATTTCACTTTAAAGCCACTTGAACAGCTATTTGGCATAAAAGTAAAATTCTAATAAAATATTTATTAATAATATTGTTTAGAGCTTCCACTGAATAGGGGTTTTGAGATTGTTTATTTTCTATATTAAATCTTTTATTTATTCATTTTGATAAATTGTGTTTCATAAAGTCCTATTTTAAGTGTTGCACACTGTAAACAAATCTGTAAAGTTACTAAAGTTTATCTAGGAAACTGGAATTCCTAGAACTTTTTATGTAACGGCAACAACAAAAATTCCTGTAACAGACGCTGTTAGAATGATGATGCGCATTCTCGACATTTGATATTGCATGTAGTGAGAAAGATGCTGCCAAATGTTTAAAAGAGACTTAAGTAGGAAGGTGGGCTTGGAAACGTGAGCTTTCATACTTTGCCATTTCTTTCAAAGTTATTTGTTTTTTAAAAGCATGAAATAAATGTTTTCCATTTAATGTTTTCTCTCTTTGTGTGCATACTAGCCACGAATAAAATAATTTTCAATTTCACGAATAAAATAATTTTCAATTTCACGAATAAAATAATTTTCACGAATAAAATATTTTCTAGCTTTTACATTTCCCTTCTTTCTAATGACCACTAGAAAGCGTAGAGAAAAGCGCTTCTAAATCACTTATATGCTATATTTAAATATATTGCAATCAAGGGGCAGAAGATTCTTACATTTTTAATTCTTATTGTTGATGCAATGAAACCCGTGAGATGGGTTTTTAGAGCATGGCGGTTTCAAATCGTTAAGTGGTTACTATTTTGAAACAATTTGTCTCTAAATTAACCAATTAAGCTTCTACAATCGGTTTCGCAGACAAGGCCTTTAAAAAGAGCGATGCTGGCAGGTATGTGAATTCAAGCATATCAGATATTTAAAAATGATTTGTTTAAGATTTAAGTATTTGCCACACGACGTTCGCTAAAATATGAAATTGGCTGTTGACCCTATTGTGGAATATTCCTCTCTGAAAGTTTAATTTTAACAAAAGAAAAAAGATTTTACTTAAAAAAACAATGAATATACTTGCATTTATTAAGCACTAAAACTTTTGTTTATAACTATATAGGAAACAAGTAATTCTACAAAATCAAAACATCGCCCAATATAAAAACTCCCTCTTATTTGTCGAGTTATTTATCCTGTCACCCCTATCTTAATGGTGAACTCATTAAGTCGGCATATACGCAGATTCGCCCATGATCGCATTAACTGTAGTTGATCTACACCATTAATATAGAGAGATTTGACCCAGAGTTTAGCTTAACATTACAAATGAATGGCGACTTTACTATACCGAATAATAGACTATCATCTGTTGAACAGCGTTCTTGAGAAATGATTTTGGGAACATTTTAAACAAAAATGTTTTGAATTGAAATAAAATAGCTTAACTACATGATTATTTTACAGAACTTTGATCCAGCATAGAGTTTTTTATTTGATTACTTTCAAGAATAAAAGGGGTTGGATCAAGCTTTGCTCTCCTTCCTTATCACGTAATAAATTTCTTTTATTAAATTTATTCTAGTCAAATGTGTGTCCTTATCTATGCTGACTACAACCGAGCAGGAATGTATTACATTTTAAACAGTTATAAAATACCCTTTTAAGAGTACACAAAACGCCATAAAAACATAAACATTGAAAAAATACGCAATGAAAACAGGACGGTTCCTTTTTCTTTGAAAACATGCTTGATTTATACAAATATTTATGTAGGCAAAGCTCATTATAAATATAAGCATTGTAGTACAACTTACCTTGAACATTTCGTTTATATTTCAGATTCTCATTGCATAAAATCATTAAAGACATTTTTTTTTACAAAAACAGCTTAATTAATAACTTTTATTATCTTGATTAAGACATGTATACGCAGTAACATATTTCAATAAAAATGTATCCTTTTAAGTTATTTCAAAACTTCAAATTGAATTCGGTCTTTAAAGAGATAGATCTCTTTTTTTTCATATTATATTAATCGCGCCTCAAGACATCTGAAATACGTAATTCAAATATTAGTTCCTTATGCTTGATATTCCAATTACAGCATATCGTCTCCCGTTTTCAAATAATTTTAAAAGCATAGGATACGAAAATATTTAAGCATTTTTAGTAATTTTAGGTCCTTTCATTTTCTGAATTTTAGAAGCAGACAATTTTCAAATTAATTATTAAAGCTTTAATGGTAATATGTAGGTTTCTGAATGAAAAATGAATTGGAGATTAAATTTCAAAGCATGTTCACATTGATGCCATAAATAATACATAGCACTTACACATAATTACTTTTAATCATGTTTTAAAATGTCATGATAATTCATATTAGTGTTTCAATGATGTTATTCCACAGTTAATTAAAACATTCTCTTAAAATAAATTTTAATGTATGTTTTATTTTTGTCATAGCTGAAATATGAATATATTTTGTGGAAAAATTTAAAGTGTTGTAAATGTATTATTTTTCGATAAATATGCACAAATGTTTTTACAAAATTTTACAATGCTTTTAAATTCTTGCAGTCATTTTAATATTCCAAAAATCTGATAAATCTTTAAGAGCCAAAATAATTTATTTTAACTTTTTATAAGGATATTTGCATTAAAATTCAAATGTTTATTCTCGATTTCTTATTGCGGTCAAAATGACCGCAATAGTCGTTCTAGGTAGGTAAAAAGTCGGTAGTTCTAGTGTTAAAGCAGTCGGTAATATACAAAATACGGCTTTCTGTTCAAAACAATAAAAAATCTTTAAAAACTCTGTCGAAAGACTAATATTAAATAATGAAATAAATCTTTTAATGCAGTGTTATTTTCGTACTGTAAAATATCTCATGAAGTACAAAAATATTGACTTTTGAGAGAATCTGGTGTAAACTTGCGTATTTAATAATGAGTAATGAATTATTCAGGGCATTTTTCACATCAGTATCTATTTTTATACATTAACTAGTTTAAATATGCCAAGTGATATTTGCATGACTGTTTTTTATCAGAAGAACACTTTTTCGAATAATTCAAAAATTACAAATTAAACCAGAGTTTGACTAAACTTCATTATAAAAGTGCAATAGACAGAAATGAGATTTTAATTAATAAGAAGAACTAAAACTAATTCCAAATAAATGATAATTTAGAAAGTATTTAGACTTTTATGCTCATTTCATACGCTCATTTTAGTATTCATTTGAAGTTTTGTATTTTTTAGAAACCATCTTAACACGTTTACATCTTAAAATTAACCATCATATCAAATTCAAAGATTCTTGTCTAACAGTCTACCACCTCTCTGGTGTTAGTTGGCACCAACATAAAATGCCGAAACAGAGTCGAAATAGAATGTCTCGAAAAATGTTGAAACAGAGACTGTCACCATTAATTTGCCAACATTAACCTTGAAATCAATTGGTATTCCCTAATATTCTATAGAAAACGGAATTTAGATGTTTTTAAAGGCATTCTTGTTGTTCTAGCCAACCAGGTGGTAGTGACACCGGCATAAAATACAGCCCGTATAGGATCAGGGACTATCACTCTTGTTCGCAACCAATAACTTCTGTAATTGGTTTATTATTTCTTGAGATTCCATAGAAATCGTAATTTAGGACTCTTTTAGAATGCTTTTCGCTCCTTCCCTTCGCTTCACCTCTTTTTAATTTCGAATTTAATTTCGACTGTTCGTAGAGGACATTTATATTTTATAAGTAACTACCGTGCTATATTTAAAGTTTCTAGCCTCTTGAGTACCGCAGAAATCGCAATTTAGGAAGATTTTTGCTCCTGCAATCCTCGACATAAAATATAGCTTATGTTTCAGCAGTTTCTATTACCATCAATTTGCAACAATTATGTTTGAAATCGGTTTCGTATTTCATACGATTGCATAAAAATCGTAATTTAGAACGCTTATAGAACGCTTTTCTCTCACTTATCCTTTTAAATTTGGAATTTTCTTTCGACAATTCTTAATAAGCATTTGCATTTTTGAAGTAATTACTATTCCAAATTTAAAATGTTAGACCCCCTCCTTAAGACAAAAAACGGAATTTAGAACATTTTTTCTCCAGTAACTCACAGGTGATAGTGACAACAACGTAAAATACAGGATATGTTGGAGCGGGTACTATAACCATGAATTTGAAGCCATTACTTCTGAAATTGGTTTATATTTTCTGAGATTGCGTAGAAATAGCTATTTAGAACGTTTTTAGAACGCTTTTCGTTTATTTCCACACCATTTAAATTAAAAATTTTTAAGGAACTCTTCTCACAGAGCATTTACATCTCATAAGTAATTACCATGCCAAATTTCAAGTTGCTAGGCAATTCAGTATCACAAAAATCACAATTTAGAATGTTTTTTAAAATGCAACCGCAAGGTGGTAGTGACTCCGACATGAAGTAGATCCTATATTGGAGCAAGGGATCATCAATTTCCAACCATTTCTTTTGAAATCAGTTGGGTACTCTTTGATATTGTGTAGAAATCGCCATTTAGAACGTTTTTTTTAGAACTCTTGTCGTGCATTTTCACCCCTTTTAAATTTCGAATTTTTCTTAAGAAATGTTCTTAGAGATCATTTATATCTTATAAGTAGCTACCATTCCAAATTTCATGTTTCTCGGCCCTTCCGTAACACAAAAATAACGTTTTCGAACGTTCTTTTTTTGCTCCTGAACCCCCTTTTGGGGTAATGACACAGACATAAAATGTAGCCTATGTTTGAGCAAGGGTTGTCACCATCATTTTTAAACCATTATTTTTGAAATCGGTTTGGTACTTCTTGAGATTACGTAGAAATCGCCATTTAGAACGTTTTTTAGAACTCTTTTCGCGCATTTTCACACCTTTTAAATTTCGAATGTTTTAAGAAATGTTCTTAGAGATCATTAGTATCTTATAAGTAACTACCATTCCAAATTTCATGTTTCTACGCCCTTCAGTAACACAAAAATTGCATTTTCGAACGTTTTTTTTTTGCTTCTGCACCCCGTTTAGGGGTAGTGGCATCGATATAAAATGTAGCCTATGTTGGAGCATGGGTTATCACCATCATTTTGACGCCATTATTTTTTAAATCGTTTGGTACTTCTTGAGATTGCGTAAAAATAGGCATTTAGAACGCTTTTTGCGCATTTTCACCCCTTTTAAATTTCGATTTTTTTTAAGAAATGTCCTTAGAGATCATTAGTATCTTATAAGTAACTACCATTCCAAATTTCATGTTTCTAGGCCCTTCCGTAACACAAAAATCGCATTTTTAAAACGTTTTTTGCTCCTTTACCCCCTTTTGGTCAGTGGCACGGACATAAGACATATAGCCTAGGTTCTAAGTTGGACCATCATTTTGATACCATTCCATTTGGAATCAGTTCGGTAGTTCCAGAACTTACCTTCTACAAATAAACAATTTTTACCTCTTTATAATATTAAAAAGTAAAAAAGTATAGAAGATTAGTATAGATGACTGAGAATGTCAAACTTTTAAAAGAAACGTAATTTTTTTCTTAGTTCCGGAAAATCTCGTCTTATGGTATTTGCTTACGTTCGGAGCATTGAATAAATATACATAATTTTAATTTAATTGTAATACATAATTAAGAAAAAACATAAAATCATATCAATATATTCATAAACTTTAAAAAAACACGTGGCGGGGGGGGGGGGGGGGGGTTGCGAGGTTTTTGTAAAATTTCGTGTTTATGCCGAACAGCGTGCACTCAATCAATTTCCTTTGTACTACATATTGCTATTATCTCGTCTTAAGGAATTTGTCTACGTTCGGAGTATTAAATAAATATACATAATTTAAATTTAATTGTAATAGATAATTATGAAAAAAACATAAAATCATAGCAATATATTTATAAACTTTTACAAAATTACGGGGATTTGCCAGGTTTTTTCAAAATTTCGTGTTTTACGCCAGACAGCGTGCACTCAATCAATTTTCTTTGTACTACATACTGCTATTACATTTACCTTGCAATGAACTACGAGTTATACCGTATCTTCAAAATTAACTGAAATATTTCAAGTATGTCAAAAAATACACATCTTTTATTTTAAATTAACATTTTTAGATGCGTTCGTAATTATATAAATGTGTAGCACCTATAGTCGTCGTCTGGCCTGTCCGGCTGCCTGTCAGCCCGAATATAACTGCGTACAAAATTACCCAACCGAATGGTCCAAAATTTAATACATATAATCGTTGCAGAATTTTGTCGAGTCATTTGAAATTTTATGAAAATCGAAGCAAAACTTAAAAAGATATTAATAAAAGTTTTCTTCATTCTAATAAATCTACCCTATTTATATAAAATCCTAATGAAACGAATTTTTTGAACGGATATTATGAAACGACTGAATGGAAACGAATTTATGAAACGATTGATTAAACAACTGATTATGTTTTCACGGCAATTTCTCCTAAAATATGGAATACTTTGCGATAAAATTAATACCAAAAATCCGTATTGATCCACAGATTTCAAAACTGGTATTAGAATTTTTTAATTCGACTTATTTTCGAGCTATTAATTTTATTTCTAAATTTAAATACTTTCCTCTAATGATGTGAACTCAAATTTTAATCATAACAGATATTTTTTTTTTCAGACTTTACAAAAGGTTATTATTTTAAACTAATATGGCCACACTTAAATGTATGCTAAGAAATGTATCATGTTACTTTTATTCATAATTCAATTTACTTGAACAATCTTTCGCCAAATCGAAGAATTCTGATAGAGAAATCAAGAACTCAGTATTTTTATGTTAGCGGGACGCAGGTGATAAATCACCAAACGTTTTTCCCGTCTCATTTTTTTGTATTTCATTAATTCCATTTAAAATATAATCCCTTCATTCATTTTATTTAAAATACAAAACTTTCATTTAAAACTGAAACATTTAAAATTGATGGCTTTCACTTCTTTCTTTTTTCTTTTTCTTTAAACAAAACGAAATGAAAAATATTAGGCACAGATGTCATATACGCATCGGGGTACCTAATTGGCGACAAAATCGCATTATTTTGAGTGACATGGTAACCCGGCTATTGTTGTTTATTTACTTTTATTTTCTTTTTTTAAATTATATAAAATGTTTTGTTCTATAGTTAATTATTTTTTTTTTATTTTCTTTTAAAAATAATAGAAAATAATTAAAAAATACGGTTCTACTTACTTATTCCGTCAATCAATTTCGCCAAAATATAAATCGCAAAACCACTCGCCAAATTATACAAAATGGTATATTTTTTTATTTTAAATAACGAAAGAACAAATAAAATAGTATAACATTAATAAATTTACAAATAAAACGTCGAAATAAAAAATCACATGACGTAAACACGTGTAACTTGCTAAAGCCAAGTGAATGTGACATTTACGATCAACCATTATTGGCATTTAATCTTATAGTTTGGTGATAGATTTTTGGTCGACGGGATAACTAAGTAGTACCAAAAATACATATATAACTGGTATTCGAAAACGAGGTTTTCGCCAAATTTTCATAAAAAAAATCACGCCAAATCCAGTGCGTATATGACATCTGGCCAAATATTAAATAATGCAAGAAACCATTACATTTCATTTCAACTTCAAAGCAATGTTTTAATTTACAACTCGAAAAAAAAAAAAAAAAGCTAACTGGCGATTTGAAAAAATCTATTGGTGAGATTTGCCCCCGACTAGCGTAACAGTACCAAGAATTCTTTGCGACAATGGCAACTTTTATGTAATTTTATTCGAAAAAAAATTGATTTTTTAATCAAAATGGAAAACTTTCGGCACAGATGTCATATACGGCCCCATATTGGCGCGATTTTTTTCTGACGCCAATGTCATATACGCAACGGGTACTTAACTGACGGCAAAGTATTTTTATTTTGCTTGCTATGGTAAGCCGGATGTTGTTTATGCTGTTGATGTTTTCCCCAAATTGGGGTCGGAAAAAAAAAAAAAAAAAAAAAAAAAAAAAAAAAAAAAAAAACGCGCTAATATGGGCCGTATATGATATCTGGGCCAAACTTTTATATGAAAAGCAAAGGGATCAGACTGTATTTATTTATGGCAGTTACATGACTTGGACCATTATAATATAGATGAAATGATGGCGATAGAATAATATTTGGCAACATATCAGCTGTACCTGGCTAACATTAAAGTACCAAAATAGCATCTGGAATATAAAAAGCGAAGTTGTCCGCCCGGAACTGTTGATGATAGTCACATGACTTAGACTATTGTTATAGAAATCGTTTTAAAGTACCAGGAGACAAAGACTGTACACTTAATTCATTTTATTTTAGCTTCTTTTCAAATGTTTAACTGATCCTCTTTAATCAAACACGAAAATAACCATTGGATGTCTTAACAGCAACTGATTCGGCCTTAAATTTTTGCAATCAAAGGGAATTGAATGGAAATCCGTTTACAGTAAAATCTGCACAGCTTTTTTCAGTATAATTCAATCTTCTCTAATATTTTTAAGACTGATCAGATTAGAGTGTTTTTAGATTCAGTGCTGTCTGAACGGGGGGTTGGCGAGCGTAATTTGCAGGGTACAGATCCTCCTAGTCCTAATATACGTAATTGATTCAATGATATCTCTTGGTGGGTAATGATTCTATGTTGCCATGGTGATTACGTCCTATTTAAGACGGAGTCATATTTCTTCCGAATTACTGAATTTAATGTATATAATCGTAATAAATTTAGTATTCATGTATTTTTCTTACGAGTACAACAGCTATTGCACCAAGACCTCAATATTTATAAAAATAGTTATAGTACGAACGTACCTCATTTGCCACGTCTGACGTATGATATCAGACTTGTTTTACTTTCTAATACCACTAAAATATTTGAATTATCCCAAAGAGCTTACATTCTAGTTTAGAATATAAGTGAGTAATATTAATAGCATTTTAAGAAAATTTTACTGAAATATGTTTAAAACATTTTAAGTAATGACATTTATCAAACATGAGGTAACTTATTGATTTTCCAGATACCGCATTTAAACATTTGTTTTATATTTTTCAGATACAAACAAAAAATAATCTAGAAGTGTGAATTACGGATTATTAGTGTTTTTTATGTAAAAAGAGCATAAGAAAAGGATGCATAGATACATTGCTTACATCTCTCCTGGCTTTCCTATGCCTAATACCGGTGTTTGACTCATTACCTCCTGTTTACAAAATTTGCCATAACTACTCTTCTAATAATCATAGAAATAAAATTCAAACAGAATTTGGAGTCGTAAAAATTGCTCAAAAAAAAAAAAAAAAAAAAAAAATTACGAAAATGGCGATTTTAATGTAACCAGATACCTTAAAGAGTAATTCTCAGTTTATTTAAACTTTTCACAAGCTCATAAAATAAGTTATATGTAATTATGCGTAAGACATAAAATATATTTACGTAAAAAAGCTCCTTTATAAAAAAATTTTAATTTCACCTTTAGTGGGAAACTTAAAATGAAATCCGATAGATTGTAAGAATCTCTTTTACTGTTTTTTTTTTTTTTAATTTTCTTTTTCTCTATATTGTCAATTAACAGTGAAAAAGCCTGTTTTAATCTTTAAAACGTAGCCTTTTGAGATTGTGTTAAATGCGGCTTTCTTTTTGAAAATTAAGAAAGGAAAAAAAGTATTTTCTAGAAAATCTAGTATTAGGTAGCACAATAAATTTCTTAATGCGTTGATATTTTAGTACTGTGAAATATTTAATGAAATACCAGGAAATTGGCATTTGGGTCACTCTGAGATACATTTATTTACTTTTTAGTGAATAATAAATTT
Source organism: Maratus speciosus (assembly GCA_963932465.1). Taxonomy (NCBI): domain Eukaryota; kingdom Metazoa; phylum Arthropoda; class Arachnida; order Araneae; family Salticidae; genus Maratus; species Maratus speciosus. Next base: position 366,231,301 of record OZ010795.1, on the reverse strand, counting down.
TACTTTAAGGTTTGAGAAAATCCTATTCATCAATAAATATGTTATTGTAAACATTAAATATTTTTATAAAATTTTTAAAGTTTTTTATTAATAGACTGAATCGAAAAAGTTACATTTAATGAAAATGATTTTATAACTACTTAAATTTCAGATATTTAACCTAGATTTGAAAATGACCCATGTGATATTGCAATCACATATATTTACACTTTTCATTTTTATTAAAAATATACATTTTTTTTTCTAATGTAATCTATAATATCCAATATTTCATCTTAAATGAATAATAATAATAATAATAATCATTTAAATTCATTCATTTTAGTGTCTGTAAATGCAGTTACATGCATTTCATTAATTTTTTACCATTTCCTCATCATCCCACTCTTTCTTCTTGACAAAAAAACAATAAATAAATAAAAATAAACATGAAATTTCTCTTCTGTTTGCAATTAAGTTTCTGTTCGTTATAAAAGTATGTTAAGGACAAGTAATTATTTTCACAGATACTTGCTATTTCTAAAAGACACTACAACTGCCCGTCACACATGGTGTAAGCATCTTTTTATTCTTTTTTTTATATACAAAAAAGGTATTGAATTCGTGAAAAATTTTTAATCCCGATTTTGGACGGATATATACGTTTTAGGAAACCCTGAACACGATTTGACTTTTTAGAAAATGGATGTCCGTGAATCTGTTCGATTGTATGTGACACAATCTAGCTCACGAACTACTGCACGTAATTTAATAAACCCTCATTTTGACCTTGACTTTGTGCTGATTAGGTTTTCTTGTACATCCCCAAACAGGTAACGTTTCTTTGCTTTATTTATCATCATTTTCAAAATAGCTATATCTGAAAAACTAATGCACATAAAATCATCAAACTTTAACTATGTTATATCTTGACATAAATAGATGGTGATAAGGTTTAGGTGTATATTCGCCAAAAGAAAGCGCTTCTGTGCTGATTTTTTCACAATTTCTGTAACGAATATGCTACTAAAACTAATAAACAGAACTTCATCAAACTTCATATTGTGTTAGATCTTGACATCAACAAATTCTAATTCAATTTTGAATTTGATCAATCAACAGGGAATCGTTGCATCCTATGCATGGAAAAAGATTCCTAATCGTGAACACAATCAATCAATGTAATTTAGAGATCGTGAATTATTAAACGATGCACGGTGGGTGATTTACCGATTCCAGCTGGCCAAAAGTCGATTTTTAATTGTTTATCCTAGAGTAATTTGTTTTTTGCCTGTTATAGCTCAATAATTAGGGCTTTGTACCCTGCTATTGGTTTCGATATAAATATAATTGTATGGTCCGTAGACTAATGCAAAGTTGGTGCTCTTAGATGGGAATGAATCAATCAATTTGAGTATAGTTCTTTAATCTATTACTTGAAGCGGAATAAAATATACTGTTTGTTTGTGGAAGCTTGCAAAAAATATGGAATTTATTTTTATATCAGCTGTTGTTTAATATTTAATATCGCAAAAAGCTCTGTATTTTTTTTTATTTATTTATTTTTTTTTTTTACAATTTTTCTGTTTTAATATAGAAAAGTTATATGATAAAGCACGATTAAGCTCAATTTTTGGTATAAATAAGTAGTTTCGATTATTATATTTTCGTTCCAATTTGATCTGTCTGCCCTTAGGTACCCTCCCATTTTTTAGAATTATTTTTAGCTTATTAAGTCTAAATAATTTTTTTTGAAATTTTAGTTCAAGTACCCTTTTCTTTTTATCAAAGAGAGCATAATTTAAGTTAGTCACATAAATAAACTTTTGCACCATTATGCAACGGCAACAAGATTTAAAATTTAACGAAAATGTTAATTTGGTTGAAAATATTTTGTTTCTAGAGGAAAATTGCAATGAAAAGCACATGAAGTTTTGCAAGAGCGAAATGTTTAAATTTATGACATAATTGGGCAAAAATTGCAAGTTGTATGTAGATATCTCAGGGCAAAATGATTTAAAATATATTACTTGGCTGCAAATTTCGAGTGGTTACAAAATTGATCCAAATTCTCCAAATTCAGATTTCATACAATGCAAAACAGGATGTAGACATTTTCTCATGATATGTTATGATTTCCATTCTTTATATAAGGTTCCTCTGTACATAAATATACAACAGAATATACATCACAGCAATTTTCATTAAAGCTGTCGAATGTTTGTCTCGTATCTTAAATTTTAGAAAGAAATTTTACGATTTGTTATAATAATACAAAAATATTTTTATCACTTTAGCTTCCATACCGTTAAGAAAGTATCATTAAAATTATCAAGAAGAACGTAAAATCATGCGTCAACTAGAATATGAAACATTTTTCAACGCATTCGGACTACTATAATAAAATTTCATAGCTTAATAAAGTGCAAAATAATGTAACGTGCGAAAGAATTTGTAAACCATATAACACGTTTGAAAAAACAATTTCAACCAAAGTCGAAAACATAGCTAAAAATGTTGTACATTCCTGTATATGAACATATTTATCATATAATTCACAATATGCTAAAATTTAGAACAGTTAGTGAACGCATAGCACAGTTGAAAATCTCTCGTCAGCAATTTCCGTCAATAAAAGTAAATGTACTTTAGATGTTTTGTGCAGCCCTGTATATGATTTAGAGAATTTATACACATCAAATAGTATGCAATTTTTTAATTGAAAAAAGTGTCCCACAACGGAAAACGCACTTCCATCAATTATTGTTCATACAGAGAAAAATGTAACTGAGTTATTTTGTGTACCCCTGTATATGAAAGATGAATAGCACATCATATTGAATAGTAAACATCTTATAGAGCACCTCGGAGATGTAGATCAATTTAAATACTTTTGAAATAGTGTAACATGAACAAAATACACCACAAACAATTTTTATCCATAGGACATGAATCCATAGGACCGTAATGTAACATAATTCTTTTTAGTGTCACTGTAAATGATCGACGAATGCTATCCATACCATATTCTATAGCAATCATCTTGTAGTGCACTTCCTAGATATCTATATAAATTTCAAAGTGCTTGAAATTATGAAACATCATTAAAAACCACCACAAATGATTTTTCCCCATAGGCCGTAATGTAATGGAATACTTTTGAATGTCCCTGTAATGAGATTATGACTGCTACATGCTACATTTTGCAATACCTAACATTCAGTAGTGAATATCAATAACATATTTCAATTTCATAGCGATGCAACTATATTGAGGCCAAAAATAATTTTGGCCAGCTAGAATCGGTAAATCACCCACCGTGCGATATAAGGAGAAACTCTAGAGCAAAACGACTTTTCGAGAATAAACGTAATTTAGAGACGTCTGGAAGATATTTTAGTTATTTATTTTAAACGATGCGGGGAGAAACTGTTGAAAAGACGATTTATAATCAAGGCAATTTCTTGTAATTTCTTGAACTACTTAAATCATTTAATTGATTTGATTTTCATACCAGGAATTTTCAAAAAACAAAGTTATAAAGCCGCATACTCATTAAAAAAAACTTCATTACTTGTATATGCCTTATTTTTTGACATAGTTGCCGTCATTATCGAAACATTTTTTAAGTCTGGGTACAAGCTTTTGTATCTTTCAGTCATTGAAATTTGCCGCCTATTGTCTAAACCACACTACAAATTCGACTTTGATCTCATCATCGTAGTGGAAATTTTCAAAGATGTTTCTTCAGATAAAGGAACCAGTGGTAGTACCTGGGTGCAAAGTCAGAAATCTCAAACGGTCAACCTTTTCTGGGTGCTTCATAAACATTGGTCCGACCTCCAGAGAAAGCACGACACCATTTCGTTACATTTTTTCGATTCATAATGTTCCCATTGAGGGATACAATTCCATTGTGAATATCCGTTGGACGCTCACCTTCTGCGTGAAGAAAACGTATGACGTAACGTACTTCACATTTGGTGGGAATCTGAATTGACGCAGCCATTTTAAACACGTGCTACACGAAACAGGCCCACCGTGCAAATAATAAATGACTGCGAGGTAAAGGTCAAATGTTCAAGGTTACAATACATGTTGGCAATATTCGTTGACGTCCATTAAAACTTTTTTTCCCTGCTGTTTGAAGATTATCATTACTTTTCGAAAAGACATCGTAGAAGAAAGTTTTTTATGATCTACTAGTTTATTTTTTTTATTGAATTAATTTAACATTTTAGTATTGTTCTCAACTAACATACTGCTTGCATACTATTGCATTAGATAGTTTATTGCATCTGGAAAAATATTTATTTTTTTGTTCAATTCTATCCTTAACGGTTTGTATTTTACGACAATCCACATGCTCTTAGAAGAACGAATTCCAATTTGCTGCCAGGTGACAATGTGATTTTTACTTTTATCGTCAGTTTTTGACTCTTAGTTCTGATATAAATCTTCTAAAGTGTCGTTTCCCCGCGTCTCACCGATATATATATTACTTAAGCTTTTTCCGGCTTAAAGTCCTAGACATCAAAGATCCTAGAATTTATAATAATATGGGATATTCTGTATGTTAGCAGACATTCGCATGATACTAAAATTCGGATAGACGATATGTTTACTCATGACCGCGAAATTAAAAATATATTCCATTATAAATTAAGTACAGAATTTTTCAGGGGAGTAAGGCTGTAAAACTATTAAATTCTATTTAGTGGAGTAAGGAGATCGCTAGGAAAAGAAAATAAAACATATACAACTGTATTGTAAAGAGCATATTGTTATATGGAGCAGAAGGATGGATAATTATGGAGGCAGAAAGAAAGAAATTAGCGGCAGTAGAAATGGATTCCCTAAGAGGACCATGCAGGTTATCAAGAATAGAAAGAATAAGAAACGAAAGTAACAGGTAAGTGATAAACATAAAGGGAACCATACTAGACGATATTAAAAAGAAGTAATTAATCTGGTATGGTCATGTTAAAGGAATGCATGATGAAAGGCTACCCAAAATCATATTCAGTTATAAAACAAATAAAAACAGGAAACAGGGAAGACCACGGAAGAACTGGATGGATGATATTGCAAAGGCAATGAGGGATACAGGTCTGGAGGAGGAATGGACACTTGACCGAAAAAAATGGATAAGGACTGTTGTAGATTCTTCGGATGGCGGCATCTGACGTTATAAACCGAGTTTATATATATATATATATATATATATATATATATATAGTCTCATAAGCTGCTTTTTATATCAAAGGGCAATTTTAGAATTCCAAATAGGCATCTACAACTGAAATGTAAAAGAAAAAAACACATGCTGTGACAGATGCTCGAGACACAATTTTTCTTCCTTATTTGGATTTTAAACTAAAATGTGCTACTTGTTTTGAAAATTTATTACAAAGATCGAATCGAAATATAAAAAAACTACACATAGAAAATATTGTCCAATATACAGGACATAAAATACTTTATAGATGAAGTTTATTTTTTGATGTTCTAGTTAGGTAATATTTATATAGTATGCTACAGTTGTATGAACAAATACAGTTAACTTTATCCTTTAGCAGCTTTACCTTCAAAAATATGCTAATATCCTTCATCCTCTGCATCCGCTTTAATTAATTAGAAATTTCTTCAAGATATCAGTTTTAATTAATTATCTGAAGCTTGCTTTGTCTATATAGTAGGATACAAATTAGTGTTTATATATCCAGAAAACAGTCTATAGAAATTAAGTCTATATTTTGAAGAAAATATATTTCGTACTAAATATTTGTTTAACTTAAAGGTAAGAAATATTTAACATCTGGATATCTTTTGATTTTGTTTCCTTTTAATTTAGTTTGCTCACTTTTGAAAAGTGAAACATAAATGCACTTCTAATTTTGAAATAAAGGGAGAATATACACTTACCACAAATTTACACATGCCTATTTCACCTTTAAAGAAAGTCTATTTTTAAATGAGAAGAGGAATCTGCTTTTGATTTTATTTCTTTTTATTCATTTATTTATTTATTTATTTTGCTTATCTGGAATTCTTTGAAAAGTGAAATACAAATGCAATTCCGCTTTTGAAATGTTTAAATAAGAACATTTGTTTACCACAAATTTATACATAAACATTTCACTATAAAAGCAAATCTACTTAAAATAATAACATTAACCTGCTGCATATTTTTTAGTTCAACTGTGACTTAAATAAATAGTTAAGATAATAAAATGAAAGTAACCAGACATATTAAAAATAACCTTATTAATAAATATACACATAAACTGGTATTACTATATTTTATATACTATAGGTTACGAGCTAAATATTTTAACTAATGTATATCTACACTACGCAAATATTTTGTACGAATCCTTTGAAGAATAAAGCTTGCTTGCTTATATTTCATGAATTATACCTTATGACAAATCTATCGAAATCGTATGTGACTAACATGCGTCTATTTTTATTGACATTTCTTATGAGGCAGTGATTTATTAGGGACTCGTGAGTGTAAGAGAAATTATTCAGTAGCGAAAGTCTATGCATGACTGCCAACATTCTGGTTTTTTAAGTCAAATAAACACACTTAAAGCCATAATTTTTTCTTGAGAAATGAAATCAGTTAAGTACCACATAAAGCATTTTAGGTTTTAAAATAGTTCATTAAATAAATTTTATAGCGCGATGCATGCTTTTTGGCTTAAAAAAAGCCAGAAGGTTGGAACCCATGTATATGAAAGCGAAGTACATATTTTTCAATGCATAATTAGCTATTCAACCAAGCACGTTTAGATCCAGAAATTTTATTTTTTTTTTAATGTCAGTTTTAAAATCGTATATTTAACATCAATTATTAAATAAAACTTCTGGGTCTAAATTTCTCTGTTTGTTCCGTGGATTATACGCTAGAGATTGCGCTACTGAAAATAAAAGGGAATGCCTGACCTTTTAGCAGTGTTCGCCAAACTCACAAAAAACAAGTATAAAAGTACAGATAGTTTAAAAAAAATACTGCCTTAAAAATCAGGCCTCATTTAATGACTAAATACATGTTTTTTTTTTTCAGAAAATATTTCGTTACAATATGTAAATTTGGTATAGGCCCTGATTATAAAATTGACGCTTTGATTTACGCTTGGTAGAAAATGCCATTTAGTGAATTTATTGAATTGTTTTGTTAGTGAATTGTTGTTTTTTTTCTCTGTTACTTTTAGCAAGATATGACAACACGAATGAAAAAATAAAACATTACTTTAACTATCTTTTTAGGATTTCTAAAATGATTTCTCAATATATATTCATAATTTAATTAATATGAAATTATTAATTAATTTAAGCATATATCTTTTAAAGTATATTACAGTCTATATTTCTTATTTCAGTTTTCTACTTTTTAGTGTTTAAAATATTTCTTGTAACAGTTTCACAAGGAGTTGGCCTGGCCTTTTTCGACAAGCGCGGTTCAGCACATAATTAAATCGGTTTTGCTGTAATTCGTATACGATTGCAACCATAAAGATATTGGTGATTTATCATCTGTGCTCGGCTAACGGAAAAATGCCTTAAAGTTAATTTTTCATTTTATAATGAAGTTCAAAGAATATTAAAATAGTCTATTGTCATCAGAAATACATCTGTGAAAAAATACATCTGTCATGCAAAATGGGATACATGCCGCACTGCTATTCCGGTGCACATGCCGCAGTTTCTTTTGTACGGGATGATTAAGTGTTATTAAGTTTTCCTTTTCTTTTTGCACAGACTAACCACGTTAGGCATGTTATTAAGTTTACTTAAACCAAAGGAGAAGAAGGAGAAAATAAAAAGCAAGAAGGGCAAGAAAGATGCAAGTCAAGATGATAATAATGAAAATTTGGTTTACGCGTAACGCAGACGTTCTTTGAAAACTACTCCAAAAAAGAGGAGTGTAATTGGCTTCGTTGCAACATGTGTTTAAATGTTGTTACATAAAGACTGTATTTTTTTGACATTTTTTCTGTAGATTGTAGTCGGAAAAACAGGTCTCTTAACCCATTCGGGACCATAGGTGCATATAAGCACCTTCATAAAGAGCTTACAACATTTGTTTCTGGCGCCAGTAAAAATGAAAAGTAATATTTGCTCTGTTTAATTAGAGCATTTTCATGATTATTTAAGTAAAGGTAACTTCTTTTAAAAAAGTGGTACGAACCGAATAAAATTTGTGTTAAAGCCACTGGTCTCAAAAGGGTAACAAATAAATTATGTAAACACAATTTTATTTTTTTTTCTTTTCCCTTTCTAATACATTGATGTTACGTTGTTGCTGAAATAACAATCAAAATTTAATGCAAAAAAAAAAAAAAAATAAAATAAAATAAGTCGATAATTTTAATAGTGAAAGTAGGCAACAATTATTAATTTGAATCTACTAATACGTTTCATTGTACTCATTTAGTTTCATTTTGTTATTACATCGTTAATTATAATCCAGATAAGAATATTTTTTTAAAATATTTTTATTTATAATTTCATTCTGTTCTTATTACAAGCGCGGCATAACTACCGCACAAGTGCGGTGTCTCAGCCTGAATGTACGGGTGACGTGTCGCAGTACACACATTGTATATTTAACATTAAATAACGCAGCATGATTTATTTTATGTCTACCATCAAATCCCGGAATTACCCTATAATAATGTTCAAATAAGTAAAATAAAATGGATTGAAAAATATTTACCAATTGAAGATTTTCCAAATCAACAATGATACAGCAAGTTCAAAAAGTGCTACGTAATTATTTGAACATGTTGTCAGAAACATTTCAAGTAAAATACTACCATTTCAACCAGGCCGTTAGGGAAAAAATACTGATATACTGTTTAAATAGTTTATATACAGGAGTTCCAATTCGATTGGATCAGAAATAGTGCTGTCTTCCATCAATAGATAAGATAATTTTCATAGTTTTTTAGTGGAAAGAAGAAGATAAAATACTGTCGAAATACTGTCGAATTCGAAGCTAACATTGGGACAATTTATGGATATTGCAGTATCCTGGATGAATTCGTTAACCACATATTTAGAAAATATTGTTTGCTTACATAGACACGCAAATGCAAAAAACATGCCATATTGTTCATCACGATAACGGCCGAATCAAACCAAATTAAGACAGTAGTACATTAATAAGTTATTCACAGATAAATCTGTTTATTTAAAACCTGTATTTTAACCTGAGTAAGTTATATATGAATTTTAGAACTTTTATGTTTTTAAGGATTAAATGAAATTGAAACTTTTAAATAGACAAGAATGGAAAATAGGATAATGTGTTAAAAATAACTTATAAAGGAACGAACTTTTATAAAAAGATACTTAGAAGAATTGAAAAATTTTTATTATGGAAAATTGAAGAGATTTTATAGACTTAAAAACTATACCCACAATTTGGAATGAATTGAACTGTAAATTTATAAAATATTTGTGAACGGACTAAATACAAAGTATATAAATGGATAGTAAATGGGAATATGTTCAAAGGGAATATGTACTAAGTGAAGTTAAATGTAAGTTTTTTTTTATTATATAGAACTGTAAAATAATATATATTTTTTAAAAACAATTTAAAATGATGCGGCTTTTTTTTAAGATAAATAAAGAAAACATTAACAAAATGAAAATGCTTTTAAATATATGAAGGATGTATACAAAATAAAGTATTGCTGCACATGGAAAATAAAGTAAAACCTGATAATAAGGTAAATAACTTAAAGTTATGGATTAAGACAGTAGTCTGATCTTGAAGTATCTTGGATGAATTTGTTATTCAAGTATGTTGTTCTTATAGTTCGTTTACAGGTACGCGCAATTTTTTGCATAGCATTCTTTGAATAGTTTGTGTTATATTACCGCTGACGGGCGATTTTTGAATTATGTTTTTAACAAATGTTTGATATTTTTGGTATAATTACTTCATATCGATTCAATTGCATTCATAAGTCTAATTTAAGGGGTCCCAGGACTCTTAAAATTAAAAAAAAAAGTAAAAAAAAAATTACTATTTTCAGCATTTAATATCTTAAAATGTATATACTTTAATAAAAAATTATTAGGGTAAAAGATATAAGTATGTTCTTTCATTTCATGCATTTAAAAAAGTTCAAGATGCAGAATTAGCATTTACAGGGGCTCCAAACTGTCAGACATTTGTCGAGCAGAAAATTGATATAACAACTTACCCACAGGATTACAAAATAAATTTTGCATCTAGAATGAAAATTTTGGTGCCTACTTATACTTCCGATTGTAATAATTTTCATAAACCTAAATAAATTTGTATAAATAAAAAGTTGTATTTAGCTAATGCAAAATTTTGAAATTTCAACAGAGTAATGACCTAAAAAATATTTTATTTAACATTAAAAATGAAATAAATTTTAGGTTCAGTTTATACAGACTAACATGAAATATATGTTTTGAGAAATTCATGAAAAAATATTTAGAAGTTTCTGAGGTATCGTGCGCGTTATGCCCAAAAACGTCCTTTGGAGAAAAATGGCTTCAAAGTTTGGAAAACGCCGCTTCAGCTATTAAGCGGGTACAATTCTAAAATCCATAACTTCTGTTCTAATGGAAATTTCAAGGAAACATTTATCTCAAAATGTTCAGAAAAGATAGTAGTTTAACATCTAGATCAAATTAAAATTTCGAAAATTTTGAAACTTTAAGTGTCCTGAGACCCCTTAAATTTTCCTTGCAAATTGCCTTTCTTTTCAAAATAGCGAACTTAGAGGAATTGTTACCATTTTGTTTAATTAGTACTGAATTTGATGTATGCATCAACAAATAAAAAAATTAAGAAATCAAGCTAGTCTTTCGACTGATCCAGAAGGAACTGTAATAAATTAAGACTTAAATGTTATTCTTTCTTTTCAGTTAAAAATGACTGTTTCATTTGAAAACTTACTTTGAAATTTCGAGGCGAAGGTAAATAAGGAAAACTTATACCAAAGTATTTGACATAAAATGCTTTGAAAATGATATCTAATTTCCAAATTCCTTGCGAGACGATATTTAAATAGTATACTACAGATGCATGAGTAAATTCAGTGAACTTCGAACTTTTGTAGCTTTAAATGCCTAACGTTTATAAACATGTAAAGACTTATGCTCTTTCTAGCTTAATTAAAATTTTCTTCAAAATATTCGTTTAAATTAATTATCTAAATCTTAATTTGCTTATATAGAGAGATGAAAATTAATGTTTACATATCCAGCAGATAGAACAGAAATTCAGTGCAGAATATTCTATATATTAAAACTCTTTTCGTATAATAAATTTGTTTAGTTTAAAGCAACATAAAATTTCACGTTTAGGAAGCTTTTGATTTTGTTTCTTTATTAACCATTTGGAAAAATGGTTATTGTTCTCGTCAAGATGGGAAATCAAAAGGATATCTGAAGGTTTTCATTGGTTTAATCCGCAATTTATTCGTTTTCCGATTGGTCTTTTCCAGTAATCTGTATTTCCCTTTAATTTCAACTATGGTGGATACTTTCTGTTGCCACTGTGACAAAAAAGTAATAGAAACTACAAAAAAAATTAATAACTCAGAAACAAATTGAGATACAGCTTTTAAACAAATTGCATTTAAAAGTACATTTTTTTCTCTATCCGACGGTGTAAAAAGTAATATTGTCGGATGATTTAAGAATGAAATTTCCTTTAAAATTGGCCGTCAGATTTCTTGGAAATCTGACGATGGAAAAGCCTTTTCCCGAACAGCCAATGAAATGCTTGTATATTTACGTAAGTTTCAGGTGGATAATACTTAATAAGTTTCATGAAATCTGACGGGTCGCAGGCGATATTTTTGGCTTGCAATTTTTACGTGTAATAACACTATTAATGTTTAATCCATGGCGTACGTAATGTATGATCAACTCCGTGTGATTTTTTATGTCTTAAATTTTAGTCTTAAAAAAAATCGTTTTCCAAATGGTCGTTGTAATTTGATAAATTGCTTTTTTATATTTTTATTTATTTGTTCTTTTATTTCTTAATTTGCTTAATCTAAAACTGTTTGAGATAGACTTTATTTGTGACCTTGTATCAACATTCTACAACGCTTACAGTATTTACTATTAAAATTTATAACTTAAACATTCAGTTATGGGGACCCTGTTTTTCTAAAGGAAAGACCAGCTTATCTCGGACATTAAATGTTCCTAAAATCAGTACTGAATGAATTTATAGAATAAGCAACTCAGCAGAATTTCAGAATATCATTGCATAACAACATGCTTAATTTAACGTTTCTAATTTCTGAAACCTTCAGAGTATTTTTTAATTCTTATAAATATTTACGTAATTAAAAAAAAAAAAATGCGATTTGTTGGAAGTTGAATACTGCGCAATGTGTTAAAACATTATGACTTGCAGAGCTGACGTTGAGGCTCCTGATCTGCAGATTTACTACCGTAATGTTTCCAGTGACTGAAAATGAAAAATGGGATGGTATGTTCACACTATTCTGAAACATTTTGCAATCACTTGTTGAAATTTAGTTACACAAATCTTACAAAAAAATATTTGAGGAAGAAGCAGCCAATTTATGCTTACATTTTGTGAAATTAATAAATTCATTTTTTAGCTCACAGGCTATCAAAGCCTGAGAGCTAATGTGCCCTTAGGTTCTATGTGTACGTACGTATGTATGTATGTAAGGCGATAACGCTTGATAGAAATATCCGATTTGATTCAATTTTTGTAAATAAGTTCATTCTGATAAGGTGCTACCCTGATTAGTTTTCGTGGTCCATTGGTTAAGTATAAAGGGGGGCTACGCGGGGCTAATCCCTTCTTTAATTTAGATATATGGGTTTTTCATGCAGAATTATCCAATTTTATTCAAATTTGGTATACCGGTTTATTCTGATAGGCGCTTCCCTGATTATATTTGAGGGTTCATTAGTTTAGTATAAAGGGGGGAAATGTGGGAGCTAATCCCCATCAATTTATTTTTCCAGGGGCATTAATCTTTGAAATTAGAGTATAATATACAAATAGTGTGAATAGACTGTGAGCTCATTTCCATTAGTTTAACTGGGCACTTTTCTTTTTATTTCTTTTTAATTTCAATAATTTGCAATGATTATTAATGAAATACATTTTGACTGATGAGTCAAGTAAGTTTCATCAATGTTTTATCTACTATAATAAACCTGTAAGACGGATTTCATAAAATTTATATCATATTATTTTTTTAAGTAAGTATCTGATTATATTCTTCAATTTCTTCATTTCTAAATTTGGCGATACGCCTTAATGTATAAAATATTACACACTGGAGGATTTCTATCAAAGGACATGATAAACGAGAAACACGATTAGGTTTTATCAGGATTTTATATAAACAAAAATCTCAAAAAAAACAAAACAAAAAAAAAACAATCAAATTTATATTTCATTATATTTTTTTATATAAATTAACGATTACTTGCTTTTACCATTTCTTCATTCCTAAAATCATGGGAGAAGAAGTCCCTTTAGATAGAAAAAACAGCCCAATCGGGATGTGGTATAAATGAGAAATTTTGAAAGTATTTATTGAGATTCTCAAGAGAGTTACCTGATTGATTAATATAGCTTTATCGTTGGAAATCAAAAATATTTCATTTAATCAGACAGTTAGAAATTTCATCTTTTATTATTTTATATAAATAATTATTGACATAAAGATTACAAAGAAATTTGATAATGTAATATATGCAGACTCTTCTGTCATTGATATAATCCGATAAAAAAATAGTCTTTTATATATACAAGGGGATCGAACCCGAGCTCCTCGGGTTACAGAATATAGGTGAAAACCATTTTTTATAACTCTAATTATTTTTTTAGTAATATATATTTTAGGTTGCCCACTAACATAAAAAAGAATTTTTCTATGAAAATTTCAATTATGCAATCAAATAAAGTTTTGAAATTTATTAAAAGCGATACTTTCACATGTCACCACATGCCAGGAGTTATTAAACCAAGATTTTTTGACTTACGTCAGTCTTTCCGATCATTTCGATGCTTTAAGCGCGTGGTTCAATCACATGTCTGTTAAATTTGTTTCTTATTTACATTGTTTTGTTTCTTTTTCTATAGAGCAAGTTTCAATTTTGTTATGGAACATTAGACGGAAACATACGCTGAACTTTTTACATTGTTTTAAGGGCAAGCGGGTTAACCTTTCGTAATCGAGCTACACGTGATAGAGATAAATTTAAAAATAAATCATGATTGAAAATTTATAAATGTATTACGCTAGCGTACGTGACACAGAAACCGTGATTATTTGTTAATTGTTTAATGGCAACGCCCAAATGAAACACATCTCATTGGTTATTGTGTAATATTTTTAAAAAGGGAATAACAATAAACAAAAAAAAGTTTAATAATTAACTATAAAACAAAACAATTTATATGATTAAAAAAAATAAAATAAAAGTAAATAAACAATTTATTAATAATTAAACAACAACATCCGGGTTACCATACCAAGCAAAATAGCCACACTTTGGCGCTAGTTACGTACCCCGGTGCGTATATGACATTGGCGTCAGAAAAAAGACGCGCCAACGTAGTGCATGTATGACACCTGGCCGTCTTTAATTCAACTAATTTAAAATACAGTAAATAAGTAAATGAAGGTACTTTTCCAGTATAGGTACTTGGCGAAATAGAGAAAAGGTCCATGGCGAGAAAAGATTTTTTTTTTCTTGCAACCGATTTAATCAAAATATTTTTTTTTAAATAAATCTACATAAAAGCCGTCATGATCGCAAAGAGTTCGTACTTATATGTTAGCTGGGCGCAATTCTCGCCAATAGCATTTTTTAACTCGCCAGCAGCATTTTTTATTTTTCGAGGGGTAAATTAAAACAATGCTTTGATGTTGAAATTAAATGGTTTATGGTATTATTTATTCTTTTTCTTTTTTTAAAGACTTTTTTTTTAAGTGAAAATCGTGATTTCGCGTGAATTTTAAAGGTTTCATTTTTAAATTATTCCATTCTAAATAAAATGAAAGAAAGGATTATATTTTAATCTGAATTAACGAAGTATGGAAAAAAATACGACGGGTACAATGTTTGGCGATTTATCACCTGTGCCCGACTAACATAAAAGTAGCGAGTTCTCGATTTCTCTATCAGAATCTTCCAATTTGGCGAAGGATTGAGCAAGTAAATTAAATTATGAATAAAAGTAACATGATACAATGCCTAGCATACGTTTAAGGGAGACCAAACTGGTCGTCGCGGGCGGCTAGTTATTTTTAAAAAATAACAACTCAGTCAATTAAGAAACAATTTTCAAACAAACTGCATTTGAGAGTAGATATTTTTTTCCATTTAACGGTTTAAAAATTGAAAATGTGTGATATTTAGAAATTTAAAAAATCGCTGACATAGTACGTATTTTAATTTCAATTTTTTTTTCAGTTTTTATGATAAAATGGCAACAAAAAGGTATAGAAATATAATATTTTCATTCTTCCGTGATTATTTTCCCTTTACTTTCAACCTCCACGACTTTCAACAGAAATGGAGTTCTTCAGTTGCCACAATTACAAAAAATGTATTAAAAACTACAAAAAAATTAATATCTCAAATTTAAATTGAGATGCAGCTTTCAAACAAATTGTATTTAAAAGAGCATTTTTTCTCTTATACGACGGTGTAAAAATTTAAAATGTGCGATGTTTAGAAGTTTAAAAAATTGCAGTAGGGAAATCGCAAAACCAAAATTTCATTTCAAATTTCAAAGTGTTGCCATTCGCAGAATGACGTATGCGTTACGCACAGATATGTTTGTCCTTTATAATATAGATAGCGTTTAAGATACAGTGTTAATTTTAAGGAGTTACTCGTCTTCAGTGCTTTTGTGCGCAACACATAATTGCTTTATTTACGATATACGTACTACAGAAATAATACTTGAAGTTTCAAAGCAAGCAAGAAAGAAAAAAAAATCCTGTTATAAGAGTGTTACATGAGAATATTATTGAAGGATCGACATATTGATCGGAGATTTATTTTCGAAAATGATGAATTATTGAAGAGTAAATTTTTTTCTTACATGATAATTAATCACCCAAAACGTTGTTTGCTCTTTAGTTTTGAAAATGTAATGATTCGTCTTTTGTATTTCCCCTTCATATGAACAGATTTCTGTTAAAGAGCTACACTGTAAAAAAAAAATGGACTAACAAACGGAAATACTACTGGCAATCTAGATGCCAGTACTATTTGCGTTTTTTACGGGAATTTTTACCCATAAATTACAGAAAATCTTCCTTTTTTATGATTAAAAACGGAAATGTTTCTGTAATTTATGGGTAAACATTCTCCTAAAAAACGGAACTAGTACTGGCGTGTAGATTGCCAGTAGTATTTCCGTTTTTTAGTCCTTTTTTTTTTTACAGTGTAAAACAAGCAAGCATAGAGGAAAATATAATAAATGTTAACAATTTAGTTAAAGAGCCAAAGAAAATGTTTTGGATGGCTTGTTTTTGTGTGTAAAATTTTCGTGTTGTGTTAGTATCTGTTGAAAATAAGTGTGTTTTTATATGGTTTTAACCTACTTTTACCCATTCATGACAAAAATATAACATAGCTCCTTTTTCTTCAGGCTAGAATGGATCGCAGACAAGGCGATAACGTGTTATGCAAGATGCTTAAGTTGAGAAAGCTGAAATGAAGATCGCAAAGGAATTGAAAATGCCTCAATCAATGGTCTCAAACATTCTGAAGAGCTGCAGAGATTCAAAGAGACTTTTTAACAAACTAAGAAGCGGAAGACTACGTTTAGCGCGTTCCAAAAATAAGATCAAAATCATCCGCGAATGAATCAGACACAACCCACAAAAATCCAATGTTTAAAATCGGGCGAGATTTAAATATTGATAAATAATAACTTTGAAACATGTTTAAGAAAGAG
Source organism: Maratus speciosus (assembly GCA_963932465.1). NCBI lineage: Eukaryota > Metazoa > Arthropoda > Arachnida > Araneae > Salticidae > Maratus > Maratus speciosus. The sequence goes on along the minus strand of OZ010795.1, from coordinate 366,214,341 downwards.
CCGGGACAAAACGGATAAAGTTTTAAGCGACTCACGTGTTGGCCGACGCGATGAAACAGCAATGATTTAATAAATTCAGAGCTTTCTTGAAGTGCCTCACTGGTGGCATGCATCGCGTAGTTCTGTGGTCGGATGAGGTGCCATTCTTGATTGAGCAGGAATTCATTAAGCAAAATGACAGAATGTCGTCACAGAATGTTGTTATTCCAAATTCACCTGGAAGAATTGTTCAAAAATCCGCTCATCCAAACTCCTTGATGGTGTGGGAAGAGATCACAAAAGATGGCAAAACACCACATTTTGTGAAACCTAGTGTTAAAATCAATCAACAATACTATAAGGACGAGATTTTTCAACAAGCGCTCATGCCTTATGCTCAAAAACACTTTTCTGGACGAAATTCGGTGTTTCCGCAAGACTCTGCGCCAGCCCATCCCACACGCAAGACACTTGAATAGATTAGGGCGGAGAACATGATTTCATGTCTCCCAGTGGACCTTTTAACTCGCCCGACATCAATCCAATGGACTTTTTAATTTGCGGAAAAACAATAAAAACGTGAATAAAAGCTTGAATAAAAGCATTAAACCTTTAAGAATAAAGACGTAGATGAAGTTTGGAGGGTTGAGTAATTTTACCTCCCCACAGAATTTACCCATGTTCTGTTGTCATGAATGGACATATAGCGTTAAAAAGTAATTTCCAGATAACTACGCTTATGAAACATTTTCTGTAGCAAGACGCATATATGACAGACCTATTAGTGGAATAAGAATCAAAATTACTTTTTGCGAGCTATGTCACTTTGCTTGCGGGTGAATGACATATTGCATATATGGATGGGAATTGCGTAAAGGAAAAGCGTACTGCTTGTAACAGAATAAGTGTTTTATAACTTATCGGTCTTTGCGTTTCTAATATTCAATTTCATTAAATACTTCAATGTAGCGCCACCTATTAACAAAATTTGGAATTAAGTTTGACTTGCTTAAATTAAAAATTTCATCAGGAGAAGCAGTTTAATAAAAATTTCACGACCACATTCCAATTACTTGATCTTACATTGAAGTTTAAAAAAATTTTTTCATGCCCCTGTGCATTTCCTACACGTATACTGAATCAGGAGAATCCATTTTTGAGTTGACGTCAAATAATGGACGATAGATTTTTACCAGCCCAATGAATTGAAAAGTGCACTATTGAAGGAATACAATTTGAGGGGAAATGAGCTGCTATCTTCTACTTTCGAAAAAGACTATTGCAGAATTAGTGTTTCATCAGTCGATCACGAAGCCCACTTTTTGGTTCTACGTTGTGTATGTTATTATAAACGAGGAAGTATTTACAACACGGAAGAATAGCTAAAATTTGCTGGAATGAAAATTGCTACCACATGCTAGTTTACACCCAACACAGAAGCATAAATATTAATAGAAACAAGCTAATAAATCGGAGTATCCAAAATTATTATTTAACGTTTGTCGCGGAATAAATAGCACTAAAAATCTGTAATACCATTATTTCAAAATGTAAATCATAGAGGTAGATTACTACAACATTCGGAGCATAAATTTACTACGAAGATTATTGTTCGGAAATACCAGTGTTAAAAGTTTTTGGTTCATTTTCTTTAGCGATAAATGTTCAACCGTGTCCATAATTTGTAAGAATTCCATAAAAGATTCGTTTCATTATATTCCTCTTTTTTCATCTACAAAGCAAAAATAAATTATTAATAAATGTCGAAAAAACGACGGGAATATAAAAATAATTACCATGTATATATAAAAATACATAAATGTCACCTTATAAGTATGAAGTATATCAAGATATAGTACCTTTTTGTAGATATCGCTTTTAAATGTACAGCTGTAAACTGAAAAAAGAATGCAGACTTCATATGGCCATATCAATAATAATATTCCATATACTTTTCTCATAAAAAGTGTAAATCGCTGTTTATCGTGTTTTCTGTAAAAAGATTACAAACTCATATAATACACATTCTCGTGATTGTTAGAAGAGATGAATCAAAACAGCATGGAAAGATGTACGTGTGGTTATAGATTTCTTCCATTCAAAGTATAGGAGAATGAATATTATTTTAACTTCTAGAGCTTAAAAGAACAAAATAATCATAAAACGAATGACGCGTCCTGTATATACACTGTAAAAAAAAAAAAAAAAAAAAAAAAGGACTAAAAAACGGAAATGCTACTGGCAATCTAGACGCCAGTACTATTTCCGTTTTTTTTTTTTTTTTTTTTTTTTTTTTTTTACGGGAATTTTTACCCATAAATTACAGAAAAATTTCCGTTTTTAATCAGAAAACGGATAATTTTCTGTAATTTATGAGCAAAAATTCCCGTAAAAAAACGAAAATAGTACTGGCGTCTAGATTGCCGGCACTATTTCCGTTTTTTAGTCCTCTTTTTTTTTTTTTTTTTTTTACAGTGTAAAAATATAATTTCCATGAAGTATGTAAAAAATAGTTAATGATTTATTTTGAAGGAGACATATAATGCTAATTGTGCCTCTTTTTGAAAGAAATTCCAGAACATTTCCATTGCAATATTTATTCGACAGGTTATTGTAGAGTACCGCGTGCAATTTTGAGGGGTGGTAGAGAACATTGATATAAACCGCATTTGCATAGGGGAAAAATAATCTAAATTTAGAGGTGGTGCGGCAGAGATTAGACGTGCTGTGATGAATTTTTTGTATAGCTTTTTACAATCACTTCATTTACCCCAACATCTATTTCTTTCTGTACTTCACATTTACTGATTTTCTATTCAGCGTAAATTTTTCTTCTAACCTAGAACTCCTGCGAAGAATCGCAATAATCGTTCGCTGCTAATAATCTCAAAAATTCCACGCTTATACTAGGTTGAGCAAAAATTTCTGGGAAAATTATGAAAGTTGCATTGTTATGCGCAAATTAACAACAAAAGCAACAAGGACTATTCTTCAAAGTAGAGACCATCATAGTGCACGACCTACTGCCAGCATTCTGCCAGATTCCGGTTTCCTGGAAGTACCATGACGGCTTCTTGGAATCCAAAAACTCTTGACATGCTTCTTCAACTTCATTAAAAGATACAAATTGACGGCCCTTGAAAAAGTGTTACATTGATTACAAAGAGGCCATAATAGGATGGAGCCATGTATGGACTGTAGGCAGGGTATGGGAGAATTTCGACGTTGTCCAACTGTGCAACCTTGTCCTTGGTCGTGTGGGCCACGTACCGTTTGACATTGTCCTGCTGAAACAAAACGCGCTTTCGACGGACCAATCTTGCATACTTCTGCACCAATTTGTCATAGACGCGATCCATCTCCTGGCAATAGAGCTCGGCATTGATGGCACGACCATCATATACGATTAAAATTCCTATAACTATTAGATAGATTTTAAATTTCCCAGAACTTTTTGCTCAAACTAATATTAAAATGTCCGACAATTCAAGAAGATCTGTGTCAGGAACTACGAATGGTCAGAAATTTGAATAGCTCTTGTGTAACCATATTCTCTGCATCCCAATTTATGTGCTATTATATTTCGCCTTACGAAGGTCTTTCTGATATCATTAACGTGTCTTTGTGTCTTCTTTTCTGCTGCGCATGACGTTTATTTTCATAATTAGCAATGTGAATATTCTTCATAACCAAACCTATTAATGTAGTTTTGAAGTACCATTTTTATATCTATACAAATTCTTACATAATGATTTCATGGTTTTTTTTTATTTTACAACGATTACATTTAAGAATTTTAGATTTTAGGTAATCTTTAATTACCTGCACTCTATTAAAGTAATTTCAAGTTTTGCCTTTTATTCTTTTTTCAACCAATATCTGTATAAGCATCTATGGAACTGCACTATAATAAAGACAAAACAATTAACACGCTTCTGCGCATATATTCTTTTATTTGCAACGCTAATCTTACTTTTAATATTTATTTGAGGAAAATGACATTGCAACATATCATTTTTTGAAAGGGCTTATGATATTTTACATACGAATAGTGGTAAATTGCTGAATTTAAAAGAAAGTGGTGCAAATTTTATCTTATGTTGTTATTGTTTTAGGTAGCTTTCATCATTAGGTAGCTTTCATCATAGCTAGCTCATTTTTAGATAGCTTTAGGTAGCTATCTATTGCAGCCGTCCGGAAGTAAACAATTCCGAAGAATTTTGGTGTATTTTCACCGAACATGACCCCCCCCCAGACCCCGAAACCACCCTCCGTTCAAATGTTGATATATATATATATATATATATATATATATATATATGATCCTTGTCATGCTGTTACTCTTGACCGAGTTCGTTGGCCAGATTCATCCGCGATCTTGTTTCAAAATGGAGACCATTGAAATTAATATATATATATATGCAAAAAGAAGAACAAAAAATTAGAAATTGAGAAATTGAATGTTTGACCTTGATATAAAGATTCCAGAAAAGTTTTTGTTTTGTTTTTAACTCAAAAAATGGCTGAGATATAGCAGTTTGAATTTCTAGGGTGGCTGACATTTTGAAACAATTTGATATTTGTACTGCGATAACACGGGTATTTATAAACCGATTTGGATGTGACTTAGTGTGTGTCCAGTACATACCAATGTCTCGACCGAGTTCATTGTTCAGCTTCATCCGCCATCTTTTTTTCAAAATAACGGCCATTTAATAAAAAAAATAAAAATGTAAAAAAAAAAAGAATTAGAAATTGATTTTTTTTCCTTAAGTATTTGACCTTGATACAAGGATAGCATAAAAGTTTTTGTTTTGCCTTTATCTCAAAAAAATGGCTGAAATGTAGTAGTTTTAATTTCTAGGATGGCTGCCATTTTGAAATAATCTGATTTTTGCCATGTGACAGCACAACTATTAATAGATCTATTTGGAAGTGACTTAGTATGGGCAGGGCACAGCATATCTATATACCAATGTCTCGACGTCAAGCTTCATCCGCCGTTTTCTTTTAAAATGACTGCCATTTATTATTATTATTTATTATTTTTTAATTTGGAAGGGTGATCAAAATGTTAGAAATTGAAATATGTTTTTTCTTAAGAGTTTGACCTAGATACAAGGATTCCCGAAAATTTATTTTTGTCTTTATCTCAAAAAATGTCTGAGATATATTATTTTGAATTGATAACCGACATTTTAAAGTAATGTGATATTTATCATGCGATAGCACGTATGTTTATTATTTTGGATTAAACCTAAGCATGTGTACTTGAGATAACTATGTTTCAACCGAGTTCGTTAACCAGCTGCATCTGACACCTTATTTCAAAACGACAGTTACTTAAAAAAACTAGAAATTGAAAAAACTTTCACTTTTAAGTGTTTGATAATGATTCAAGGATTACAGAGCACTTTTTTATCGCTTAAAAAGTGGCTGAGATATAGCAGTTTGAAATTCTAGGCTGTCTGACATTTTGAAACGATCTGATTTTTGTTATACGACAGCACTCGTTTATATAAAGCGATTTAGATGTGTTTGAGCACGCGTGCAAGACTTGCTAAAGTCTTGACTAAGTTCACTGGTTCGCATCATCCACCATGTTGTTTTAAAATGGTGGGAACTTCAAGATCTCGACAAATTTGGAGACTAAAAACAAATTGCTCTAAATGAAGCTGAATTAGATATAGCTGACTTATTTCTGAAATTCTCACTCTTAGTCATTACTGGCGAAAACAGACAATTGTTCTTCTGTAATCGAGTTCCACAAATTGTGCTTGAGTAAAATAAGCTAGATTCTAAAAAACATGGAATATGAAAGCTACCTTTACCGATTTCGGTTCATTATATAAATTTTTCTTGTGGTTCGTTTATCTTACCTATTCATTTTAACATTAAATCAAGCATTAAACATTATAACATTATGCATCATAACATTAAACAAAATTAAATGAAGAACAGAGGAAAGCCGAACTAATGCACTATGCTATATTGCTTCTGATTCTCTGCAGTTGTTCTTTCTTGACGTCCCTGGTGGCACTGGGAAAAAGTTCTTGATCAAGGATACGATTAGGAGTGGAAGGAATATTGCCGTTTCTGTTGCTTCCTTGGGTATTGCAGCTACATTGATCGATGGAGGCAAGACAGCTCACTCCACCTTTAAGTTACCTCTCAAACATAATCATTCTGAGTCTGCACTTTGTAACATCTCTAAGCAGAGTGACATGGCTCAGGTGCTTCCAGAAACAAAAGTTATTGTATGGAATCAGTGCATCACGGCTCGTAAGAGAGGTGTTGAAGCTGTAATCGTGACATTCTAGGACAAAAAGGTCTGCAACCGTTTCATGGGTGGAGATACGGTACTTTTGGCTGGTGATGTCAGACAAACTTTGCCTGTTGTGCCAAAAGAGACAGGTGCTGATGAAGTCAAGGAATGTTTCAAACCATCCATCGGTACTACTTGATTATCCTGTCGACCAAAAACTATCGCCTAACTATAAGATTAAATGTCAGTAATGGATGGTCGTAAATGTCTCAATCACATTACCCAGCTAAAAATGAACTGCAGTGAAACTTTAAAAAAAATGTAGTTGGAAGACTGCAGTGATTTGGCACAAATCCCTGCAGTGTTTTTAAAGTCGACATAACTATAAATTAACCGCAGTAAATGTGTAGTTGATAACTACACACTCACCGCAGTAAATTTATAGTTATGTCGACTTCAAAAGAACTGCAGGGATTTGTGCCAAATCACCGCAGTCTCCCAACTACATTTTTTTTGCAGTTTGACTGTAGCCTTTTAAAAATTTATTAGAAAATTTGGGGAGAAATGCCGGATGTGCATAACATAAATAAGTCGTATTAGGCCTTTCCAACAAAATGCCACATGATGGGTGACTCCAAAATTTAGAAAAAGTGCCCCATTGTAGGGGCAAAGTGGGGGGAGGGAAGACGGATGTGCATAACATGAATAAGTGGTATTAGGCCTTTCCAACAATATGTTACATGATGGGTGACTGCAAAATTTAGAAAAGTGCCCCCTTTGGGGGGTGGGGGTCAAAGTGTTGTGAGGGAAGTTAGATGTGCATAACATGAATAAGTGGTATTAGGCCTTTCCAACAATATGTCACATGATGGATGACAGCAAAATTTAGAAAAGTGCCCCCCTTGGGGGGAAGTGTGGGGAGGAAAGCCAAATGTGCATAACTTGAATAAGTAGCCACTGGCCTTTCCAGCAATGGGTCACACGAGGGGTGTCGGCAAAATTTAGAAAAGTGCCCCCTCAGGGGGGAGCAAAGTGGGGGGGGAGAACCGGATGTGCATAACATGAATAAGTGGTATTAGGCCTTTCCAACAATATGTTACATGATGGGTGACAGCAAAATTTAGAAAAGTGCCCCCCTTGGGGGGGAAGTGTGGGGAGGAAAGCCAAATGTGCATAACTTGAATAAGTAGCCACTGGCCTTTCCAGCAATGGGTCACACGAGGGGTGTCAGCAAAATTTAGAAAAGTGCCCCCTCAGGGGGGAGCAAAGTGGGGGGGGGAACCGGATGTGCATAACATGAATAAGTGGTATTAGGCTTTTCCAACAATATGTCACATGATGGGTGACTGCAAACTTTAGAAAAGTGCCCCCTTGGGGGGGGGAAAGTGGGGTGAGGGAAACTGGATGTGCATAACATGAATAAGTGGTATTAGACCTTTCCAACAATATGTCACATAATGGGTGACTGCAAAATTTAGAAAAGTGCCCCCCTTGGAGGGGGCAAAGTGTGGGGAGGAAAGCCAAATGTGCATAACTTAATAAGTAGTCATTGGCCTTTCCAGCGATGGGTCACACGAGGGGTGTCAGCAAAATTTAGAAAAGTGCCCCCTCAGGGGGGAGCAAAGTGGGAGGGAGAAACCAGATGTGCATAACATGAATAAGTGGTATTAGGCCTTTCCTACAATATGTCACATGATGGGTGACTGCAAAATTTAGAAAAGTGCCCCCTTGAGGGGGGGGGGGGAAAGTGGGGTGAGGGAAACCGGATGTGCATAACATGAATAAGTGGTATTAGACCTTTCCAACAATATGTCACATAATGGGTGACTGCAAAATTTAGAAAAGTGCCCCCCTTGAGGGGGGCAAGTGGGGGGGAGGGAAGCTGGATGTGCATAACATGAATAAGTGGCATTAGGCCTTTCCAACAATATGTCACATGATGGGTGACTGCAAAATTTAGAAAAGTGCCCCCCTTGGAGGGGGCAAAGTGTGGGGAGGAAAGCCAAATGTGCATAACTTAATAAGTAGTCATTGGCCTTTCCAGCGATGGGTCACACGAGGGGTGTCAGCAAAATTTAGAAAAGTGCCCCCTCAGGGGGGAGCAAAGTGGGGGGGAGAAACCAGATGTGCATAACATGAATAAGTGGTATTAGGCCTTTCCTACAATATGTCACATGATGGCTGACTGCAAAATTTAGAAAAGCGCCCCCTAGGGGGGGGGAACCGGATGCGCACAACATGAATATGTGCTCACAGGCCTTTCCAACAATATGTCACAAGGCATGATAGTAAAATTTAGAAAAGTTCCCCCTTGGAGGGGGGGGGGCAAAGCGGGTGAGGAAAGCCGGATGTGGATAACATAAATAAGTGGTGATGGGGCCTTTCTAACAAGTTACATGAGGGATGTCGGCAAAATTTTGAAAAGTGGGGGTTGCACCACCTGGAATACACCTTCACTCCTTTATGAAAATTTTATATATTATAAATGACATTTATCGGAGGGCTCTGTAAAAAAATCCAATCTAAAAGGATGAAAATATTAAAAAAGTTCAAAAAGTAAGAGAAATAATGAAATTCTTCGATCGGCCGTGGTGATAATCTGCGAAATTCATCCATCGACAATATGAAAAAAATCGCATGAGTTTTACAAATCGATCGCAAGGAAGCTCCCGCACATTTCCCCGATCAGTAGAAATAAAATATTGCAAAACTCGAGAATTGGTAGCGTGAAAAAAATTGCAAAAATCATTACTCACTCAATGAAAAAATTTATGAAATTCCCCAGTCCATTATTGAAAAGCCCCACCAGTGGCCGAGAGGTTCTGCTCTCGAAGCTGGTAGACGGGAGGTGCTGTGTTCGATCCCAATAGCGCCCGTCGGCCTAATCTTTCAGAGTTTTCTTCGGACCTTGGTTTTCCAAGCATAAATACGGGTTAGGTTCCCTTAGAAAGACCACCCACGGAGGGCACTCCCCCCCCGTTAGGGCCTATACCCCTCGTGCTGATAACTGGCCATCATAAACACAACCAACAACGATTATTGAAAAAAAAAACAAAAAAAAAAACAGAACAATTCTTCAGTCGGCTGCTTTAAAATATTGTGAAACTTGTCAACCTGTTGCAGAAATCAATCGTGAAATTCATCAATCGAGACAAAACTCACAAGATTCTTCAGTTGGTGGCAGGAAAACATGTGAAATTTGTCGACCGATTGCAGCTGAAAAACTGCTAAATAAGTCACATTAACTGATAATTGAAAAATAGTTATTGAATATTAATATTTAAAAAAAGGAATGCATAATAACATTAAATGGGGGAAAAATCGCAAAATGTCACAGGAAAACATTGCAAAATTTTATTGATAAAAAATAGAGCTGTACTGAGTACTCGGTAAATACTGAGTATTCGGCATACTCGGCCAATTTGCCGAGTACTCGGTACTCGGCGAAATTTTGGCCGAGTACTCGGCCAATACCGAGTAGTTGTAAGAATTTCAAACTGATCAGTAAAAAGTTATTCGAATATCAATGTATAATATATGTAATAATTCATAAAACTATTTACTCAGTATTTAACAATATGTGTACAAAATATAGAAAAAGTTAAGCAAAAACCCCTCATAAAATAATTCAAGATTAAAATTTAGTTTCACACATACAAATAAAAGTAAGTTTTTCTTATTACACAACTACTCGGTATTCGGTACTCGGCCAAAGTACTACTCTGTACACCACTAATAAAAAAGGAGTCTAAGAAAACCAATTCAAATTATTTTTTGTGAACAAGGTACATGAATGCAAGAAAAAAATTTAGGTGCCAATGGGCAGTCTCTCACCACTAAATTTTATTTGTTATTTTTTGTCTAATATTTCACCTAAATTTTTTGTAAGAATTTAAGTGAAGAGAACTAATAAAATTTAGTGGTGAGAAACTGCCTGCTGGCGCCTAGATTTTTACACTTCTGTTCTGCGAGTGCCCTTTTTTAAAAATTCGCACACAGCAGTCCTTTTTTCTAGAATCATCCATATCCTAGTGTTGATTCTAGATAAAAAGGGCCACTGGGCGGAAATGTTTAAAAAACAGCACACTTGTACCTTGTCGCTTGCAGGGAAAATCTGAAAAAGTGGTCTGAAAGTCGAATTTCATTCATCGACCATATGATAAAAATCCCACGAGTTTCACAAATCAGTATCAAGAAAAAACTAAATTTTACCAGTGGGTAGAAATATAATATTGCAAAATTTGTCAATCAGTTGCATGAAAAAAAAACTGAAAATAGTCATTAAGTCGTCAGAAAATTTGGTGAAATTTGCCAGTTGATTGTTGGACAAAAAAGAGAAATTCTTTAGTCGGGGATTTTGATCAAAAATTTACCTTAGCACTTTGGCTGCCGCCCATTTTTCAAAATCTGTTTCCAGGCACCGAATGCGTGACTTAGAGATCTGCACGGGCAGACCCGTGGCCCCAGAGTTGATTTCAGGGGGTGGCCCGGGGAGGGGGCTCTCATTCCTTTGGAAGGAATACCCCCCCCCCGGACCACCCCCTGAAATCAACTCTGGGGCCACGGGTCTACCCATGCAGATCTCTTAAGTCACGCATTCGGTGCCTGGGAACAGATTTTGAAAAATGGGCGGCAGCCAAAGTGTTAATGTAAATTTAAGGATATTGTCATTTGTTTAACATTAGCTTGTGAGTATTGTAACATGACAGTGTACTAAGCTCATTCAATATCCTCCTATGCAAAAAAAAAACATTGAAAAGAAAAATTAAGGATATTGTCATTGGTTTAACATTAGCTTGTGAGTATTATAACATGACAGTGTTCTAAGCTCATTCAATATCCTCCTATGCACAAAAAAACATTTAAAATAATTAAGGATATTTTCAGTGGTTTAACATTAGCTTGTGTGTATTGTAACATGACGGTGTACTAAGCTCACACAAATCAGTATCAAGAAAAAACTAAATTTTACCAGTGGGTAGAAATATAATATTGCAAAATTTGTCAATTGGTTGCACGAAAAAAAACTGAAAATAGTCATTAAGTCATCAGAAAAATTCGTGAAATTTGCCAGTTGATTGTTGGACAAAAAAGAGAAATTCTTTAGTCGGGGATTTTGATCAAAAATTTACCTTAACACTTTGGCTGCCGCCCATTTTTCAAAATCTGTTCCCAGGCACCGAATGCGTGACTTAGAGATCTGCACGGGCAGACCCGTGGCCCCAGAGTTGATTTCAGGGGTGGCCCGGGGGGGGAGCTCTCATTGCTCTGGAAGGAATGTTCCTCCCCCCCCCCCGGACCACCCCCTGAAATCAACTCTGGGGCCACGGGTCTGCCCGTGCAGATCTCTAAGTCACGCATTCGGTGCCTGTGAACAGATTTTGAAAAATGGGCGGCAGCCAAAGTGTTAACGTAAATTTAAGGATATTGTCATTTGTTTAACATTAGCTTGTGAGTATTGTAACATGACAGTGTACTAAGCTCATTCAATGTCCTCCTATGCACAAAAAACATTTAAAATAATTAAGGATATTTTCAGTGGTTTAACATTAGCTTGTGTGTATTGTAACATGACGGTGTACTAAGTTCATTCAATATCCTTCTTAATAAATGAAAAAATCATTTAAAAAATTTAAACGCATATGAAAACTCTGTCATGTGGAAAAAAAATAATTCTTCGATCGCTTGCAGGGATAATCTAAAAAAGTGCTCAAAGTCTAAATTCTTTCATCGACCATATGATAAAAATCCCACGACTTTCACAAATCAGTATCAAGAAAAAACTAAATTTTAACAGTGGGTAGAAATATAATATTGCAAAATATTGCCTTTATTATTTGATTCTGAGAAGTGTCATAATTGACGAAAAAAACTAATTTGGCCCTATTACCATTCAGAAGTGTAAATTTTCTTTTTATAATAACACAATTCATATGACAGTAAAAAAAGATTGCTTCATTTAAAAAATTTAATATTTTACATAATTAGTGAGTACGTACTCATTAAATAAAAATTATTATTAACACTATGTTATGTTATTAACACAATTTGTCAAACCGCTTTGTATTACATAAAACTGTTTCATTCCTAAAAAGAAAATAATTTACTTACCTGTGAAATGTTATGCACTTATTGTAGGTATCCTAGGCAGGCATCAAGTTATAATTTGAAGTTCAGTATTGATTTTTTGTGTAACTGAACATCAAAACATACTTTAATACAAAGCACAGATAAGTATCTGTGTGAGATCTTGGTAAGATATTTAAAAATTCTGAAACTTTTAATCTAAAAGAACATACTGATTGAAGCAAGTGTAAATCTGAAATAAAACATTGTTAATTACTATAAATAGATAAGTGCACTAAATCAAGTAAAATCGAACTATCTGGATAACTATCTGGATTGTCAGAAACAAAATTTTATCAAATGTTTTGGATGACATTTGAATTTAATTAATCCTGTTAATATGAAACGGACCTATTTTTTTTTTCGCATGCATTAACCGTTAATAGTACAATCTCATCTGGATTTGAAACTAACGATGATTGTACAAAAATTGCGACGGTTTATAAATCGTTATCACTTTATTCAAATTAACTCAATCGTGTGGATCTGAAATTAATTTCTTTCGATTGAGAATGTAAAAATACCCATACAGCCACTTTATTTCAATAAACAGTGGTGATATTTTTCGCCAAACTCCAAAATAAATGATCTTCTTTTAGCAAATCAACGTGGTACTCCGCGCCGATTTTCATAAACAAGCCGGCGTTTCCGTGAGTTGAGGTGTTTCTTTAATGCTTCTCCTGCAGTTGCAACGAAACCATGGGGTTAGACATTCAGCTGTAAGAGATTGAAAAATAAATCATATGTCCAAATGAGAAATTTAAATAAAATAAAGGAAGAAAATTATACTATTCTTTTGTTGTTCTTCTTTGTTTTTATGAGGTAAAAGTGGAAAACTGGAAGTTATATGTATCCATAAAAAGTGGGGAAGGATTGTACTTTGTGCCAATATATTAAGAAAAAGAAACAACGTATAAAAGCACAAATAAAATGTGTTTAAAAGCATACAGCTGTTTCAAGACCTCTAAGGTTTCCTCATCAGTGCTTAAAATAAAAGTTAAATTAAAACTAAAACATTGTGTAAAAAGGGGGGGGAGGTGGACAGAGAGTCAGAAAAGCGTACCTTTCAGCTCTACTGCCAACGGTGAAATGTGACATACGGCTGACAAACAGTTACGGAGTTGATCTCACGCGCATATTCAGGGAGACCAATCAAAATACCCAATTTCTCTGGAAGAGTCCAAACTTAGAAGGAGAAAGAGGGGTGGGGGGGGGGGAGGGAGTGGAGAGAATTATAGAAAATTAAACCATACCTTAGAAAAATTGGGCGTACTGGATAAATCATTAACTAAACTGTTTGAATTTTTCCATATGTGGTAAGCCTCCCAGAAGTCCAGATCATAGATTGAAGTACATTTCTGTATTATGGAGGCTTCGGAAAATTTAAAATTATGGTTGTTGGACCAGCAGTGGTTGGCAATAGCGGAACGTTTAATATCACAATTTTTAACGCAAGTTTTATGCTCCCCCAAACGGATCTTAAAGGCACGCTTCTTTTGACCAATGTACATTTTGTTGCATTCGCAAGATATCCTGTAAATACCGCAATTTGAAAAACTGTCAATTGGATGTTTCAGATTTGTGAATTGAATTTTATTAAAAGGAGTATAAACTACTTTAAAGTCAAATTTTGACAAGATTTTAGAAATTTGATGGCTTATTTTCGGAAAATATGGGAGTATAATTAAATTTTCATTACCGACAGTATTAGCCCTGGATTTTGTACGTTTACTTAGTTTGTTATGAATGGAATCGACGATTTCAGCTGTAAAACCTCGATCAATGGCAATAGATTTAATGTAGTCTAATTCTGTTTTTAGTAAAATGTCGGAAGAACAAATATTTAAAGCCCTGTAAACATAGCTGTTAAAGGCAGCCAACTTTTGATTAGGTGGATGGGATGAAAGGCGATGTGGGGGTAAGGATACTGCGAATGGTTTACGGTAAACAGTAGTGTGAAACAAATTATTTTCGCGGAAAACCATAACATCAAGAAAGGGCAAACGACTGTTATTTTCGAGTTTTTCGATCCTTTCCATTTTACATCCGTTATGTCGATGACTGCTTTGCATTATTGAACTCTGATGATCTTAATCTTACTAATATTCTCGATATTATGAATTCTATAGATGAACATATTCAGTTCACTTTCGAACTCGAAAATAACAGTCGTTTGCCCTTTCTTGATGTTATGGTTTTCCGCGAAAATAATTTGTTTCACACTAATGTTTACCGTAAACCATTCGCAGTATCCTTACCCCCACATCGCCTTTCATCCCATCCACCTAATCAAAAGTTGGCTGCCTTTAACAGTTATGTTTACAGGGCTTTAAATATTTGTTCTTCCGACATTTTTCTAAAAACAGAATTAGACTACATTAAATCTATTGCCATTGATCGAGGTTTTACAGCTGAAATCGTCGATTCCATTCATAACAAACTAAGTAAACGTACAAAATCCAGGGCTAATACTGTCGGTAATGAAAATTTAATTATACTCCCATATTTTCCGAAAATAAGCCATCAAATTTTCTAAAATCTTGTCAAAATTTGACTTTAAAGTAGTTTATACTCCTTTTAATAAAATTCAATTCACAAATTTGAAACATCCAATTGACAGTTTTTCAAATTGGGGTATTTACAGGATATCTTGCGAATGCAACAAAATGTACATTGGTCAAACGAAGCGTGCCTTTAAGATCCGTTTGGGGGAGCATAAAACTTGCGTTAAAAATTGTGATATTAAACGTTCCGCTATTGCCAACCACTGCTGGTCCAACAACCATAATTTTAAATTTTCCGAAGCCTCCATAATACAGAAATGTACTTCAATCTATGATCTGGACTTCTGGGAGGCTTACCACATATGGAAAAATTCAAACAGTTTAGTTAATGATTTATCCAGTACGCCCAATTTTTCTAAGGTATGGTTTAATTTTCTATAATTCTCTCCACTCCCTCCTCCCCCCCCCCTCTTTCTCCTTCTAAGTTTGGACTCTTCCAGAGCAATTGGGTATTTTGATTGGTCTCCCTGAATATGCGCGTGAGATCAACTCCGTAACTGTTTGTCAGCCGTATGTCACATTTCACCGTTGGCAGTAGAGCTGAAAGGTACGCTTTTCTGACTCTCTGTCCACCTCCCCCCCCCTTTTTACACAATGTTTTAGTTTTAATTTAACTTTTATTTTAAGCACTGATGAGGAAACCTTAGAGGTTTTGAAACAGCTGTATGCTTTTAAACACATTTTATTTGTGCTTTTATACGTTGTTTCTTTTTCTTAAAGTTATATGTATGTCCGATATGGAAGAAAGACAATTTACGCAATATGCAATGAGTAAACCCACCTGTGTTTCTAATTTCTAATCATGGGCGACATATAAAAGAATGGTTAGGCCACTGTCCCTCTCGATTTTGAAATTTATCTAATTAAATTTCCTTTTTCTTCGATTTTGAAAAACATAGTAAATTTTTTTCGAGTAATTTAAAATAAAAGAGGAACTAAAAACTAGTTATGAAGATAGTGAGGCAGTGAGCAAGGGAGACCTATTGCCCCTCCCTTGATTTTAAAATTTAATTAATAAGAATTTCTTTTCTTCTGTTTTCAAAAACATTATGTAAATATTTTGAGTAACTTAAAATGAAAATAAATAGGAAATTTTCAGTTAAGGGGTGGTGGTGGTGGTGGTGTGTGTATGTGTGTGTGTGTGGGGGGGGGGTGAGACTCATTGCCCCTCCCTCGATTTTGAAATTTAAGTAGCAATTTTTTTCTCAAATTTACAAAAACATAGTAAAATTTATTCTTTTCGAATAACTTAAAATAAAGGAACTAAGAACTTTCTGTTAGGGGAAGGGGGCATATGTGAGTGAGTCATTGCCCCTCCCTCGATTTTAAATTGTAACTATTTTTTTCTCTGATTTTTGAAAAACATAGTGAAATTTGATCTTTTCTCTTATCTTAAAATAAAAGAATAACTAAGAATTTTCTCTTAGGGGAACGAAGTTAGAAGAGAGCTATTGCCCCTCCCTAAATTTAAAATTTTAATTAATTAAATATTCTTTTTCTTTTGTTTTCAAAAACATAGTAAAGTTTATACTTTTCGAGTAACTTAGAATAGAAAAATGAGAAATTTTACATTAAGAGGGAGGGAGGGAGGGGGGGGTTGAGAGGTTCATTGCCCTCCCCTCCCTGGATTTTAAAATGTAACTAATAAAAATTTATTTTTTTTCCACTTTTGAAAAGTAGTAAAATTTATTCTTTTCGACTAACTAAAAATAAAGAAACTAAGAATTTCCTGTTAGGGGAAGGGGCATAGCTGAGCGATTGCCCCTCCCTTGAATTTAAATGTTAACTATTTTCTTCGCTTTTGAAAAACATACTGAATTTTTTTTTAATTATCTTAGAATAAAAGAGGAATTA
The DNA here is from genome assembly GCA_963932465.1 of Maratus speciosus. Taxonomy (NCBI): domain Eukaryota; kingdom Metazoa; phylum Arthropoda; class Arachnida; order Araneae; family Salticidae; genus Maratus; species Maratus speciosus. Next base: position 366,197,553 of record OZ010795.1, on the reverse strand, counting down.
AGAATTTTCAGTTAGGGATAGGGTAGGGGGTAGGAGAAACCTATTGCCCCTCCCTGGATTTCTAAAGTTAATTAATTAAAATTTCCTTTTCTTCTATTTCAAAAACATAGTAAAATGTATACTTTTCGAGTAACTTACAATAAAAAAAATGAAGAAATTTCTCATTTCCCGCCCCCCCCCCCCCCCCTGGCTTTTGAAATTTAATTAAAATTTTTTTCTCCGATTTTGAAAAAAAAAAAAAAATAGCAAAATTTATTCGTTTATAGTAAGTTTAAAAAAAACTAAGACTTTTCCGTAGTGGGCAGGGGCACAGGTGGGTTGATGCCACTGCCCCTCCCTCGATTTTGAAATTTAACTAATTTTTTTTCTCTGATTTTGAAAATCATAGTGAAATTTAATTTTTTTTATCTTAGCATAAAATGAAAGAGGAACTAAAAATTTTGCGTTAGGTAGGAATGTGACTTTCAATTAAGTCCTTAAAAGTCTTGGAAAGAGTATTAATTATCATTAGTATTTAAAAAAGTGTGTTTCATAACATGCAACTCTGAAAAAATTAAAGCAATTTTAAACACTTTAGAAAATTCGGGAAATATCACACAATCATACAGCATTGTGTCTTGCAAAAGAATCTTACAGTAACTGCTGTTATACTGTAGTTACTATTATAATAATCATACTTACAAAATTAAGACCTGTAAAGTTCTTCAGAAACTGCAGTCAGACTGCAGATACATCACCGAAAAATTTTGTGAATTAATTGCTATAAAATCACTTGAAATTCACTGCCGTTTTACTGTAGACATAAAGTCTTACTATTTTTTAAATTTTGGGTTGAAAAAATACTTGTCAATAACTGGAAAATAACTGAAGTGTTTTTACTGTTGATATTGCACTACAAAAAAAACTACAGTTGACCGTAGAAAAACTTGAAAAATACCTCATTTCTGTAAAAAAAACTACAGTTCATTTTTAGCTGGGTATACACCATTAAGCCAGTAGTGCAGACATAATTCGGCCCTATGTGGGAGGGGGGGGAGTTTTTGACAATGATGATCACCGGTTACTTGAATCACCGGTTAATTGAAACAATCAATTAATAAATGAAATCATAATGCTTTTTTTCTTGGATCCTACAATCAGCAGTTACTTTGGTTTTGATTCATATAAACAGCGTTTACAATATTAGAGTTACAAAACATAAAATGCACCAAGAAGTAACAGAAAACAATGTTAGATTTATGCGAAGTGTTTAAAATATGACGAGACAAACTTTAAGAGATGGAAGAACACAATACAGCAAACATTTTTTTACAGAAAATCAGGAATTCATTGTTCAGTCAAAACTACACAGGGTTTCACTCGAAGACAATCCCGAATTCTTGTAATGTTATAAATGCAAAAGTGTGTCCGAAAGTTTGAATGAAGTCAATGTCAAAACTTTTGAATTAATGCCTTTTCAACTTTGTATAGAGATAGATTATACACCAGAAATGAACATAGGCTGTGATTAACTTATTTTGTTTAATTTCCAATTGAAATATTTTCACGTGAAAAATGAAAAAAAAATAAGTAAATTAAGAATTTAAAATTTTTTTTGAATGTGACGTCATATTAGAAATAAAACGGAAATTTTCAAGCGTTTATAATAGTACAAAATGCATGAGTTTTGAGTAAGTGCGGAATGGAGGCAAATGTGACGTTCTATATGGAAAATAAATCGGATAAGATTTACGTTTAAATAAAATGAGCGTGTTATGGTATCAATTCTTATTATTTAAAAAAATATATATTATCAATACCTGCGGTTTATCATCTGCGCACGGTTAACATAAAAATTTAATTTTTAATTTAAAATTGAAATGAGTTAAAAAAGAAGGGGGTTAAAAAATGGATAGTAAATGTCAATAATATGCAGCGCAAAATTATCCATGTCGTAAATGACGTCAGGATTAGCGAAAAAAAGTTTATTTCACTCTTAAAAAGTAAAAAACTAACTCGACTGCCTAAAAAAAAAATGATTTTTGATGAGTGTTAATTCTTAAAGCACAGTTCAGAAAATATGAATAGAAATTACTTTTATTTTAAAACAAAAATTACATTTTCGGTCATAAAATCTAAAGATTTAGTATGATTGCGTCCAAGTAATAAAATTTTCCTTCTGCAATATAGAAATTCAGGATCGGGAGCTCGAAATATATTAGACACATATTTGTAAATCATGGCTTTGCAACCGGATATTACTTACACATTTCTTTTAGCTTTAAAAGAGTAAAAATATGTTGTCGCTTTTAAAAGTAATTTTTTTATGAGATGTTTGTAAAGCCTTATAGGAAGCAGCCCATACATACATAAAATTCACAAAAAATACCATCTAAAATACAGTTTTGTTGTTTAATTCTCCCAGTATTGGTTTTTCATTTTACGAAGAGAGATTCGTCGATTTTCACGATTTTACTTGGCCCGAATTTTTCCATTAGTTGCAGTTTCATTTTCTCGATTGTTTGTATTATCTGCCAAAAATCCCCCCCCTTTTTTACTAAGTTATGTCAAGGCCCCTATAAATAACAAGTACCGTATTGTCTCCTATGAAATATGATAAAAAGTGGGTTAATTATATATTTTTTAAGTTACCGTGAGTGAAATGTTTTCCTTAATGCATTTATCTTTTTTTTTTTTAATGCTACGTGAACGATGCCACGGGTAACAGCTAATATATTATATTTATCAAAAAATTATTGTCTAAACGCTAGTTATCTAAATAAGTTCAATAAAGCACCTTCAAATTTGTCAATAAGAGCTGTAACTGAAAATGCTGATACAATTAGTCTTTCCTCTTTAAAGTTACAAACAAGAGATAGCACGCAATATGCTACGTGTAAGTATACAGGCCGTCCACTCTCAACGGTGTCGAATGGTTAACGGTCCTAACGGTTCCTAAACGGTCAGGCATAGAAATATAGTTCCAGTTCAAAAATGTTTTAAATGAGGTAAATAAGTATTTAAAAAGCGATTTGGGTCAATAAAAACATTTCTTTAAAATAACGAAATTTTAATTGTTATACAGTCCCCGGTTCTATAAGTTATATTTAGTAAAAATATACCATTGCAGTAAGAAGTACGAGAAAATAAGTCTCATCCGTCTACTATTAAAACTGACCGAGTAATAGCTGAAGCATAATTTTTGCTGCGAAAGAGGTATCATTCACAAATTTCCTAGAAATACAAATAATCGTCAGATATTTAAAAAGAAATAATAGTTGAGAGTAAAATTAGCATTAGAATATAAATTGGAAATCTCTTTTCATTTTTACATATTAAAGAAAAATATACAACTTGTACTAAAAATGTAAGTTAAAAAATAACAGCTTTTTTGCTAAATGAAACGATTCAAAGCAACAGTCGCAATAAAATGATGCATATTTTAAAATGCATAGATTGTCTGATCAAAAACTTAACCAATATAAATTTAAATTATCTTACAACTTGCTCGAAGTGACTCCCTTCGGCTGCAATGCACAAATGTACACGGGAAATAAATCCTTTGAAGCACTTCGTGTACGATCACTCGGATCATGGCCGAACTCATCTGTGTTCAGACCCAGAAAATCGGTATAAAACATGCATTTCAATATTTCATAACTAGGCCGATTTCAGTATTAGTCAAATGGAACTTTTTTTTTGTGTGTTACTTGTTAGTGTAATAGGAAGTATTTACCAAATATCACTCACAGGACTGGGGAACCGTATAAATATTTAATGTTCATAACTTTTTAAGAAATATCTTTATTGATCAATATGACTTTAAAAATATTCTTAAAACTCATTTAAAACATATCTGTAATTGGGACTACACGTCTATGACTAAAGGTTTAGAAATTAGCCGCTGGACACCGTTCAGAGTGGTCACCCTGTATATCGATTTAAGTATAAGGTGGACGTTTAAAAGTATATAAGATATGTATGTCAGTTGTAACTATAAGGTAAGCATATGCCTATGAAATGGAAATATAAGATCGGTAGAAGTATATAAGTGCAGAAATAAAAATTATCAATAAGGCAATAACTTTTATACATTTTTTTAATTCTTATTTTGTTGTTTGTTTATTCATATATTAATTTGCATATTTATTTCTATGCTCTTGTTTTAAAATATGCAAGTTCTTCTTCAACTTATATCAATTTTTCTACGTTACATTATCACAATCACTTGCAAATGAAAAGAAAATCACACTTCAATAAAATTTTATTATAACTGAAAAAGAAACTAACTTAGTCTTTCTCTTATATATCTAAAATCTGGAGTACATTAATCTAGAGTGTCAAATCCTCTATTTCTATTCCTATAGTTGTAAATGACACGTGGGAGTAAGTCAAAGACAGGAAATAAAATGTATGACTTGATAGTGTGTGACAGCAAGATAATTGTTTTTCGTTACTAGAGTCTAGATTCTGTCACGATTCTAGAAGTTCTTGATTAAGAGAAAGACAGAAATGAATTTTCTAAAGACAGAGCAATTCATATGCTAGAATAATGAGTTATTTTTCTGACATAATTGTTTGTAATGAAAATTCTTCAAAAGTTACTACAGATATATTTAGAACTTTTACTTCTTAAGTAAATCAAGTGGATCAATAAAAAGTTCGTTTGCTATGGGAAACGATTTTTTATTGTGTTTATACATAAATTGCGGTTTATTAGAGTTTAAAGTTCAACTGAGATTTCTATTTATCAAACTTATGTATTAATCAACACTTTAATTTTCGGAGAAAAAATAAATTCTTTGACACATTTTTTGCAGTCGACGTTGCCAAAGTACTAAAAAGGCGCAAAAATATTTTTTTATTTCTCTCTTTTTTTTTAATGATCTAACACAATATGCATGAATCAGTAAAGGGTGTATGGATGCATATAACAACAATTGTTATACTAGGGTGCATCAAATATGAACCGGAATTTCTGCTGATGGCAGGCTTAAAAGTCATCGCAAGTGGGGATGGGGATGGTGGGGATGTCACATGACTATCTATGTGCCGGTATGTGCTACCCTCTCCGTTCCTCAGTCGGCATCCCGATGAATGAGCGAGAGGTTCACACCAACGTTAACGCAACGAATTATCGTTAAATTTCTCACAAATGAAGGTGTAAGACTGTCTGAAATCTTATGAAGACTTCAAGCATATTTGGGGAGACATGCCTTGAAAAAACCCAAGTGTATGACTGGCACAGAAAGTTTGTGGAAGGACGAGCAGAGGTTGACTCCCCCCCCCCCTTCACGCCCGCTGCTCTCGAGCAAGTTTGACTCAGGAAAACAATGGCGCCTTTCGGGATAGTCTCGAGGGTGTTGCCTACTACTGCCAGCTGTTGGACGAAACAAAACGATGGAAAAGACGTGCATTACCTACCAGTTTGTTTCATGACAATACCTGTCTCCATACAGCCAACCTGACTCGTAAAAAGTTGGAGGAAATACATTGGACAACACTCGAACACCCTCCCTATAATTCCGACTTACCGCCTGTGATTATCACATGTTTGGACCTTTGAAAGAAGCATTAAGAGGTGGACGATTAGGCGATGACACTGCTGTTCAAGCCTTCGTGAAGCCTGGATATAGGCCTCTCTTCTTTCTATGATGACGACATCAAAAAACTCCCAATCCGTTGGGAAAAATGTGTTTTGAAATCAGGAGATTATATAGAAAAACTAGTTGGATGTGCCAATCCCAAAACTTTCTTCTATCTTATACACCTTAATATTTCAAAACCTAGTTACACATGTTAATACTTCAATATTATAAGTTCAATAGTATACCAACTTTGATTTTCATCTTAAATTTCTGTTCCAGTCAATTAAACGGAGTAAAAACGAGTTAATCTATATCATGATATTTGTTAAAATTATTAATTTTTCCTTATTCTGTTGTTATCAGGTGTTTGCGAATAGCCGGTTTAGCAGGAAGCGAGTTCCCGCCGATGCACAATAGAACTACGAAAAATCAAGAAAAGTATACAAAAATCGCTATCACACAGCCCCTTTACCGCGCAATATTTCCAGATTCAAGGAGGACCTGTTGGCCAAAGCCAAAAACATGCACAAAAATTTTGGTTCAATTGCATGCATAATTTTAAACACTGTTCGATGGTACAATAATGAAAATGACACAGAGATCGCAATTATAGTGCACCCTTCTGACGAAATTTTTTCTAGTTCAGGGAGGACTTGCTTGCCATAGCTAGAAACCAGTGGCGTGGCGTCCGGTCATCGCTGGATGCGGCGATGACCAAGCAATATTTTAAAACTCTTAATAAGCTTTTAAAACTCTACGATCCAGTTTTACCAGAACATTTGGAGTTCATGTATAAGTGAAAGTAAGATTTAAAGTTTCTTTTTTGAACATTCAACCATTGAATTTTAGAGTTAATAATTTTTCACCACAAACTTAAATAATTGCGATGACCACCGAAAATTTTCACGCCACGCCACTGCTAGAAACATACACAAAAAATTTGGTTCAATTATATGCATACCTTCATACACTTTTCGATGGTACAATAATGAAAATGGTACAGACATCGCAATTATAGCGCCCCCTACCGGCAGAATTTTTCCAAATTCAAGGAGGACCTTCGTGCCATGACCAAAAACAAACGCAAAAAATTTGGTTCAATTCTATGCATAACTTCATACACTTTTCGATGGTACAATATTCAAAATGGCACAAAAATCGCTATTACAGCCCCCCTACCGGCTATTTTTTTTTCCAAATTAAGGAAGGACCTGCTTGTCATAGCCAAGAACTTAAAAAAAAATTTTTGGTTCAATTCTATGCATAACTTCATACATTTTTTGATGGTACAATATTCAAAATCGCACAAAAATCACTATTACAGCGCCTCCTACCGGCGAATTTTTCAAAATTCAGCGAGGACCTGTTTGCCATATCCAAAAACTTAAAATAAAAATTTGGTTCAATTCTATGCATAACTTCATACACTTTTGTTTGGTACAATATTCAAAATCGCACAAAAATCGCTATTACAGCGCCCCCTACTGGCGATTTTTTTCCAAATTCAGGGAGGACCTGCTTGCCCTAGATAAAAACTTAAAATAAAAATTTGGTTCAACTCTATGCATAACTTCATACAATTTTGGATGGTACAATATTAAAAATCGCAGAAAAATCGCTATTACAGCGCCCCCTACCGGCGAGTTTTTTCCAAATTCAGGGAGGTCCTGCTTGCCATAGCCAAAAACTTAAAATAAAAATTTGGTTCAATTCTATGCATAACGTCATGCGCTTTTTGATGGCACAATGGCGACAGACAGACGGACAGACACACGGACAGACAGACATTTTCTATAAACATGTTTTTGGGATCTCTGACCCCTAAAACGTGTAAATCCGTCGAAAACTGGAAGTCGAAAAAATTTTCGATTGTAATACTTTCTTCTATTGAAGATAGAAGAAAGTAATAATATATAACTTTCTGTTTTGTATCTTGTATCAGTAAATTAAAAAACAAAAAATTCGGTTTATATTTGCTTCACCCTCGTAATTTGTGTCAATTTTTTCTGAGCTTATTATAATATTGCTGTTTTTAAGTGATATTTTAATAACATTTCCTTACACTAGTCGAACCAAATATCAGGAAGTCAGCAGCATATCATAATCTTCTTTAGAGAATTAGGTACTATTAAATAAATAGTAAATGTAGGAGGTGTGCTAAGTGAGGCATTCGATAATATCAATAGTTAAGTTTAATAATTCAAGACGCACAGCCAAAACACACCTTAAAACTTACATTTTACATATTGCTAAAATCTAAAAATTGGAGTAGCTAGATCTTATAGGTTTGGTGTAAATTATATTTGATAAAGCGTCCCTAAAGTAAACATAGCAGGAAAATTTCAATTGAACACTTAACAGGACACACTACCTTTTAAACTATTTTTTTCAATTTTCCATAGCATTGTAATATCTGTGGTGTAATTATATTTAATTATAAAAAGAAGATATATTTTTAAAAATCTTGTAAAGCAGCGTAATTAACGAATTTTTTTTATTAATATTTTTTAAAATACCTACTATTTTTTAAAATATGGATATTTCTGCTTTAACTGCTGTCCACATTCATTTGAATATACTACATAAAACGGTGTATGGATTTTTAGATGTATGGGATATTACATTTAATATGTTTTTTTTTTTTTTGTTTGTTTGTTTTTTTTCTATCGTGTACAGTAAAAAATGAAGGAAATTCAACAAACTCATAATTTAAATTTTTAAAATAAAAACTACAAATTTAAATGTTAAATCTATGTACAGAAATAATAAATCACCATGGAAAACAAGTAAAAAAATGTCAAACATCTATCTAAATTAGGAGAAAAACCTTAGAACTTATTAAACAAACAATTTATGAAAATATGAACATTGAGAAAAATCAGTTTAAAGTTTTCATTTGAAAAAATAACATATTTTCATTTCTAATTTGTATGAAGTCATGTACAATTTTATCAAACATATAATTTAACGTATATATAAACACTTTCACATAATTTAGTTACATATAATATGTAAAGTAATGTTTTAAAATCATTAATCACCGAAAAATTAAAAATGAGAAAATTTTCTCATTTGTCGTTATTTGTATAAAATATTCCTTACTAATAATATATGTCCTGAGTTTCATGTACATTTAGTATAAAAACTTAAAAACAGCCAGCCTTATATGTAAGCCCCTCATTTTTAGGTGCGCCCGTAATCATATAAATACATAGCACCTATAGTCGTTGTTCGGTCCGTCTATCTGTCTGTCCGTCCACATATAACAGAGCAAAACTACCCAACCGAATGGTCTGAAATTTTAAATATATAATTGTTGCAAATTTTTGTGGCGTCTTTTCAAATTTTATGAAAATCGGATGTTAAGTTTAATTACAGGGATAGTCAAAAGTTTTCCGTTATATTACAACAAATGGGGAAAAAATATTTCGAGTGCAATTTAATGATGTTTTAGCCTTTCGAACAGAATTAAATTGACATGCACTTATGAAGTGCACTGAAATATACATTCAGTACAATATGCGATTCAAAAGATATTTATAAAACTTATTATAGTACGGACGCATCTCATTTGCCATGTTTGACGTGCAATTTCCAAATTGTTCCTTTTGAGGCATCTCTGCGTCTGCGAGCAGGCTTAATTTTTTTCGATGCTAAATCATAAACTGTATTTGTTTTCCTACTTCTTTGGTACACGCGTCCGATGTCTTTTCACACGGCTGAATTAACCCTGACTTTCCGTCATGGAGGATATAAAATAATTCGCTCTGCCCTTGGGTTTGTTAAATAGTGATCTAAATTAACCAGGATTGCTGAGTGGGCGTGGCGTCCCTGTAAAGTCTGTCATCGCGCGTAAAATCTTTACTAACTTCTTTATTATTAAAGATACACCTTTGGAATTTTACCAGTATATATTTTTTAAAAATGCTGTTGTATTTTAAGCCAATAACCCCTCCCCCCCCCCCGGCATTTTGACCATTATCAAGGTACAGCGTCCCCTTAAGGGATTAAAATAAAAATAATAAAAGAAAGCCAAATTAAAAATTTTTGCGCCTAAATTTGTTGGAAAGGTATTAGATGGTGTCCTTTTCGAAATAAATTGGCAACACAGTTTGTAATCACTTGTCATTACGCTTGTTAAAATCTTATAAATAAAACAAATATTCTAATATCCAAAAAATTGTAGTAGTTATACGAATGCGGATAATATATTATAAGATTTCGGTTAATATATTATAAATTTTCGGCAAATATATTATACGAATTCGGGGAATTTACATCACGAAGATTGAATTTTTAAAGAGTAATTTCATTATCATTATGTAAATTTAATATTAGTGCATTTGCATTCTTACTTATTTTGATTTTATAAGTATATTTTAATTCATAGATTAAGGGGATTGGCCAAATGGCGCAAAGACAAATATTCTCGCCAACGCCTATGTTTTTATTTTTCCAAATTTATGTATCCTCAATTTCATATAAATTATGATATATTTTAATGCGCATTAGAAACAATAAAAGAATTATGTTCAACAAAATTCGCTTACATCTATTGTATGTCATATAAGTTAATATATTTCTTTTTTATATTATGCATATTATTTCTTAAGCATGCTATATATTGATACAGTAAAAAACATGAAACTGTTTGACTTTATGTAATTACATAAGAAAAGAATCGCCTATATCATTAAAATAAAATACATATGCTAAACCTAATTACAGTAAAGCTACAGAAAAAAAAATAAACAAAGCGATTAGTTTCGTCTATTGAATTATCTACTATTTCACGTGTGATGTTTCATAAGTTTAAAATTAAGATAAAGTAAATGCCGTTTATAGATGAACATTTTTACTAAAGAAACTATACTTTTGTGATTTCTCATATTGCATAATGTACGGTAAGCAGGTAATTCAAATTTTATCCGAAAACAGCTATGATTGCGGTTGATCAAAAATGTCACCATTATTTTGTTTACGAAACTAGTCAGTTTCTTTATTAAATGTTTTTTTTATATCTTTATATTTACCGTGATTACTTTTAGCATAAGTATTTTTACTTGTTTGCGTTCTTATGATGTTTTGGAAAATGTTAGGGAATAAAATTTGGTTATGAAAATTTTAAGTGTTCGTATGATACTTAAGCCCCATTTGAAGTAAATTAACTTTTGCAAAGACACGATTACAAAATAAACAATAAAATGAACAATAGCTTAAATTATTTATTTCTAGTCCTTCATCAAGGTGAAAAAACCAATACGCAGTTATCATGCATAACGCTTAATAACAAAAAGAACAGAAAATAATTTCCAAAAATTAGAAACATAGCTCCAGCATACAATAAAAACATTAGAGGAAAACAAAGAGAGGGCATAGTAGGTGAAATGGAGAAACAAGTTGGTAAAGGAAAGGGTGTTTACAGGGTGATTCAAAATAACGTGGTCAAAATGAAAGGGCAAAGAAGGCATACAAAAAGAATTAAAAATCACATAGGAACTTGGGGTTGCAAACACCATCCGGGGCCGCTAGAAAGCGTTTCCATGAAAACACGAGCTGAGCAAATTGAGCGACTTGACGTGCATAATTTCAGCACGACAGAACTCTCGCGCATTTCAGCAGACAAGTCTGAACACATTTACAGAGCCCCTTTTCCAGGAGTTGAACTATTTGAGATGGACCAATCGCATGGCCACCTCGATCACCAGATTTGTCTCCAGTAGATTTTTTCTTATGGTTTTTTTTAGAAAAAAATTTAAATCTTATGGAGTTATTTGCGAAACAACTTTTTAATCACAACAAGACTTACTAGGAAGAATTGTTGCGGCAGCAGGATGCGTTTGAGACGCACCTGCTATGTTTTAGAAGGTGCGTCAAGAACCAAGATTGCCGAACCAAGATTTTTCCATCTATAATTTCTAACTGTTACCCTAATAATAATATCTGTCTATAACTTTCAAATGTCACTCTTAAGCAAACAAAAAATGAAGTTACATAACACAGTTTTTCCTTGTCACTTCAGGACGTTTTCCTTTTAAGAAGTTTATTTTAAATTACATAATTGCATTTTCGTTTTTTCATTTTATTTACTTATACATTGATATTTCTTCGGGTAGATGATCAACTTGCTTATTCAAAATTAACTGGTTATTTAACAGTACATCTTAAAAGGAAGGCGAAAGAATGGAACGAACAACGAACAACAACGAAAGAATGGCAAGAACTTACATCGATGCATGCAGCGTCGATGTAATGCGTGTCTCCAGGCATCTGACAAACTTTGAGCATCTCTTGTAGTAATATTGGTCGTAAATATGTAACATGTGTGGAAGTGCAGCATAAATAAAATGATGTAGAATTATATTTGTTTATTCTTCTTGTATTACATGAAATTTTCAACCTCTTCTAACGACCCCATGTTCCTAAGTGTTTTTTTTTTAAATTCTTTTTGTATGCCTACTTTTCTCTTTCATTTTGGCCACGTTATTTTGGATCACCCTGTACACAATGAAAAACCGAATCATTGGAGTAATAATATATACAAAGATGGTCAAAAAGTAAAGATTTCTCAAAGTAAAAAGCTATGATAATCTGTAAAAGAGCTTATAAGTGCCAGAGATAAACGGTGTTGGACTGGATTGTTGGAATTTTTAAAGTTAAAAAATGTCTCGAGTGAAAGGGCGTTACAATTAAAGGAAGAATTCTAAATTTAAAAAAAAAATTAAAACTGTAATAAAGTACCGCAATAAAAGACAGTCGGAGATTTAAATACGATTAAGAGGCACACTAGTCACGCGGATAAACTCGAACGCTAATGTAAAGTCTATGGGGTAGTTATTTTCCAATTTCTCCCTTTGATTTTAATATTTTGGGAAATGGTACTTCAAGCCAACGAAGAGCATTCATTCAACGCATTCAACAGCGCACTCTACTGCCTCAACTCTGCATTTCCGAACACATATTCCAATACGAAATCTGCTTATTTAGGTCGCCTCGACCTGCCTTTACATTTTTGTCATATAGTTCTGAGCCACCCTGTATACTTTTAAGAAAAGGCAAATAAATCAAAATTTATATTCTCGGAAATTTATTTTTACACATAAATTTTAATCTTACTTTAAATTCGAAACGAGAATACTTTTAAAATTTTAATATTTCAGAAAGATAGCATATGCCAAATATTACTCAGAAGCCCAAAATATGGTCTTCAAGTTTAAAGAAAAATCCCTAAAATTTATAAAAAGTCCTTAACAGAGGGGAAAAAATGCTAAATTAAAAAAACTCTTGTGACACTGTAATATATATATATATATATATATTGGTTATTATAACATATTACCTAGTTGTACGTAGAATGATGGGCCCTGTTAATAGAAAGTAACAATTTTTTTCATCTCTAATATATGATTTCAGTTATTGAAATATTCTTGGTAGATGAAATATACTTTGTTTTATAAAATGGATTTAGAGAAGTGAGTTTGATATGTCTTATTTAGATATTTTTCTTATGGTTACAGGATTATATAAATTACCAAGGAAAACTTCCATGAATAAAAAGACAAAAAAGATAACAACAGTTGAAACAGCATCCATAAACTGGAGATAAACCACAAATAAATAATAATATTTGTATGAACCACCATAAAGAAAAAGAGCACTCAGGACGTGTTTCGGGTTGGAAATTTTAATACCCCGCCGTCAGACAATGTAAACACGTCTCCGTAAGGGACCAAGGTTACAAATGAACAGAAAGAGTAGAGGTGATAGTTTACAAAGAATGCGACATGGTGCCCAACCACAGAGACCAACCACAGAGGAGGACATGCAGAAGAGAAAAGTAGTGCCAAAATGATAGAAAAAATTAACAGAAAATAAAAGAAGAAAGGAAATAAAGGAAAATAAACAAATTAAAATAAAAAATGAATAAAAAAATAAAATAAACGAATAATGAAGAAAACGAAATTTTTTCAACTGGAAAAGTTGTGCTCTTCATTCGTGAAAATTTGTGCTCTTCATTATAACCTAATTACATGATATGCAGGATTTTCCATGCTGTAACATACTTTCATCATATAAATTCTATAGTTATAGCTCGGATGAATGAAACTAGCGCTGCAGTTCTCAGCCGTGTCCAACAAATAAGAGCGAATTATGTCAGCCATGTATCGTCCGGATGGCTTAATAGGTAAAGCATTGGCACGGCAAGACAAGTATCCAGGTTCGATTCCTGGTCTGGACATTTTTCGCTCTGCTGCAAACATATCAATTGAACTACTCCAGCCATTGAATATAAAATAAATGATGTAAGTAAAAAAATAAAACTCAAGAAAAACGTAATAAATAAATATATATATATATATATATTTTAAGATAATGAAAGGTTAACTTTCACACCCTTAACCTTAGCCTAACTCTGAATCCATCAAAAGCCAATTATTAATCAACATTTCTGTATATATCAATTCAAAACTTATATGTCGTTTCGCTTCCATTGATTACTGTATTTCTACACATGCAAATTTACAGTTTTTTCTGCATATATTTTGACTTATATATATTATTCTTCCAACGCATTGCATATATTACAACAATAAATGTATTCAAAGCTTTGAACAGAAATATAAATATATACTTTTCAAAGCATTTGAGAGGTACTTCAGTTGTGGAAACCATTCATCATTCCTGACTTCAGCGATGAAGTACCAATATAAATATGCTTATGAGATCGTAAAATAAATAAACTAGAGAACAGGAATTCTGCTTTTTCAGAATTTAATGTAGCCCCCAATAAAAAAAAATTGTATATAAATATAGGTACAGTAGAGTCCCGATTATCTGAGTTAATATGGACCAAGCTCACTTCGGATAAGCAAAAACTCGTATAAACCGGATTTATACAAATCGGCGCCAACTGAGGACAAGAAATATAAATCTAACAACTGCCATCGATTAAATATGGAAACAATTTGTATTAAATTTCAGAGGTAAGAAAACCCTACAAAATGGCAGTTAATCGATTCTATTTGTGTCGTGAAAATTGCAGGTATATAGCCTCTTCTTTCTGCTCAAAGTATTAAATAGATTTTTTCAATCGAACTTATACCTTTGGAATGGATCGTTTTCTTCTGATGGATTGATGGCTTTTATTATTATGAAACAGCCATTATAAATGAAGTGTTAGGTGAAGATGAAAGAGTAGCCGTAAAAAGTTAGAACTCTGGTTTTCTGGTCAGAATGGGGGAAAAATATCCATAATTTTTATTTTTGAAAAACTAGTGTCAAAAGTGTTTCGTTCTTTGAAGATTTGGTTTTTAATTATGGAGCTGATGAAATAAAAATTACGTTATTTGGACGAACATTTTCAAATGTATTTCATATCTATGATTTAAATTGAATGCTTACAAGGATATCATTTTTTTTTTCGCTAAACTACTCCACAGTTAGAGGCTTTATATAAAAAATTTATCATCATTTTAAAGAAATAATTAGCTGAATATCAGTATTCTTCTTTAAAATTATTTCTTGTAAGTAGGTGCAATAATTATATAGTTAAATACAAGAAGCTTAATTTTGTTTTTGTTTAACCTCCATGGTTCAATACAAAATTTAATAAAATTGTGATGTAATGATTTATGACAACTTGTCGACATATGATTTTTTCTGTTTTAGAATAAACAGATTAGTGAAGACTGAATGTATAAAGTTATGCTTCTGTTTTTTTAGAATTCTCTTGAAAAAATGAAATTTTACCAAGTTATATTTTCAATCATCCAGTTAAACTGAAAACATTTTTCTTTTTAATTTTTAATGAAAAAAAAAATCTAATAATCTCTATCTTTTTTCACTTTTCTCCCTTTTAGCCAAAATAAGGGGGGGGGGGGATAGTATGCCACCATTACAGAAATATCATTACAAATTATAAAAAAGTAGAATCTCGGAAAATAATTTAAATAACAAAATTTTAAAACATTACGTGACGTCCACCAATCAATGCAAGTAACTGGTGTTAATTTCATCGTTATATCCACTCCCATATTCTAGGGAGAGTATTGGCGAAATATAAACAGGCGGTAAGATTTTAATACACCAAAGGAATAAACGCGGGCTTCCCGGGTTACAGAATACTATCGGTGAAAACCATCGTATATTTTATTTTTGATGTTAACATCATTTTTTTTTTTTTTTTTTTTTTTTCACATACTAAAGGTACAGCGATAAATGAGGTGTTTTTCGAAAGGTTCTTGCTAGTGACTTTTGCCATTGAATATCGTTAAAACTCGTTGTTTGATGAAAATAATTGCAGTTAATCAAAAATTAATGCAAAAACGTATAAAAAAATTGCAGTGCGAGAGCTTTTTTTTTTTTTTTTTCTTTTTGATGACACTAATAGATGTTTTACATTTTATATACTTTTTTAGAATGTCCACTAACAATACTAAAAATCATACTTAAATGAAATATAGCAAAAGTGCGGTCAAATAAAGCTGCTTTGAAAGGTATTAAAAGCAATATTTTCATATTCACCTCACGTCAGGAGCTGCTAATCCCATGGAAGAAATTAGTAAACATATCTCGGTTGCATTTCAATATTTTTAAATGATTTTTTTGTTTATTTGTTTTTGCATTGGATAGCTGAGATCGATCTGATCTGTATAAAGCCAGTTTTTTTTTAATTTTTCGATTTTGATTATAGATTTTACTTATCAAGATACTTTCACTTTCGAAACCGGTTCTGAAAATGAGAGTGTCCTCATTAAAAATATGTAAAACAAACAAACAAAAAGCAATTTAACAAATTACAACGACCATTTGGAAAACGATTTTTTCAAAGACTAAAATTTAAGACATAAAAAATCGCACGGAGTTGACCATACATTACGTACGCCATCAATTAAACTTACGTATCATAACTTACGTATTATCCAATCATTTCATTGGCTGTTCGGGAAAAAGCTTTTCCATCGTCCAAGAAATCTGACGACTCATTTTAAATGAAATTTCATTCTTAAACTTCTAAATATCCCACAATATTGCTTTTTACACAAAAGAAAAAAAATGTACGTTTAAATACAATTTGTTTGAAAGCTGTATCTCATTTTGTTTCTTATTTATTTATTTATTTTTTGTAGTTTTTATTACATTTTTGTCCTAGGGGCAACAGAAGTATCCATCTCTGTTTAAAGTAGAGGGAAATACAGATTACTGTATAGACCAATCAAAAAACGAATAAAATGCGGATTAAACCAATAAAAAGCTTCAGATATGTTTTTGATTTCCTACTCTGACAAGGACAATAATCATTTTTCAAAATGGTTAAAAAAAGTAAGAAACGGCCGTTGTGCAGATTGATCGCAGTGATCTAATGCAAATAAAAATCATTTAAAAATATTGAAATCCAACCGAGATATCGTTATAAATTTCTTCCATGGAATTAGCATTAGCAAACGGGTCTTTTCGCTGGACTGAAGTACCCTCTTAATAGCCAAAGAAATCTACAAAAATCACTATTTATAATCAACGTTTTTGATTCTGTTCATTTCAGTGGAACGAAAAGCGAAATTTGATTACATGTCTTAAATTTGTGTCTTATTTATATTTTTCTGTTTTATTTATTGATTGATGAATGTTTTAATTTTGTTATGGTATGTAATCTGAAATCAAATGATGAGCAATTTATATTAATTTAAGTACAAACGGATTTATCTTTCGTAATCATTTTTACGCGATATAGAAAAATTTGAAAAAAATTATCGTTGAAAATTAATTTAAAAACTATAAAAATTGAGTAAATTGTGATACAGTTTTCAGATAATCTGCGATATGGTTTTCAAACAAATTGCATCTGAAAGTACATTTTTTTTTTTTGCTATTCGGCGGTGTAAAAATTGAAAATTTGTGGTATTTCGTAGTTTAAAAATTTACAATAAAATTTAATGAAAGTTAAATTTATTCGTTAGCTGTTGCCGTAAGAATGACGTCAATGTTACGAGCGGACACGTTTTTACTTGACATATTTGATTGATAGATTCTTGCCAATTTCAACTAGTCGGATATGTTAATCCCAAAACTTTCTTCCATATCATACATGTTAATTCTTCAGAATTCGCTATGACACAGTAAAAATTAAATGGCAATATATGCCCATCATGAGGATTCTAAAGATATGAAATTCCGTGCATTAGTTGTTGAGATATGACTATCACTGAAATTGTGTAAATCCAGAAAAATACAGCCTAGCAGCACCACCTATTGGGTGATTTATACCAAAACCTAATCAGCAACAACTTATGTGAACGTCTGGCTGAATATGAAGTTTGGAGAAAATCCGTGCGTTACATTTTGAGATAGAGCTATTGCGGAAACTGTAAAAAATTCCACATAGCAGTGCCACCTATTGAGCGATTTACACAAAGAACTAGTTAGGACCAATTTATACTAGGGATTAACTAAATCTGAAGCTTGGTGAAAATTTATGCATTATTTCTTGAGATACAGCTATTGCGGAAATCGTGTAAAATACAGCACAGCAGCCTGTTCGGAGATTTACACCAAAAACTAAACAGCACTAATTTATATCAAGGACTAACAGAATCTGAAGTTTTGTCTAATTCCGTGCATTAGTTCTTGAGATAGAGCACCCATAAAATTTTTGTCACATACAGACTCATAGAGTCACAGAGTGACAAAACGACAGACAAAGTGACAGACAGAATAACGGACAGAGTGACAGACAGACATTTTCTAAAAACCATCAAATCGTGTTCAGGACCTTCTAAAACATATAAATCCATCAAAAACCGGATGTCGAAATTTTTCACAAATCCAATACTTTCTTCTTGTAAAGATAGAAGAAAGTAAAAATGGAGGAATATTAGATTATGAAATATTTCAGGAATTTATTCTGATATAATTGAATCCTATTTAAAATTTCAGTGTAGTCCCAATTCTTCGAAATATTTGAGGTACAATTTTGTTTCATAATCAAATTGGTATACGTACAGGAATTAATTGTCATTAATAAAATGAGTGCGTATGCAGATGTTAACGTAAGCGACAAATAACAAACCAGCAGAAGTAACAAAGGAAATTAATTTCAACTGTTGTATTGTATAAGATTAATTACGACGTTAATTTCATGTTTACACACAAAAGCGGAAAAAGAAATGCTGCCAACCTCATTACAACCTGTTTACAAATAATTCTTTCTCAGATACCAAAGAAAGAAACAATTGGGGATATTTTTGAAAACGAGTGGCTTATTTTTTCATAATTTAAACAGATTTCCATTTAAGTCATTTGCAGTAGGTGCAAGAGATAATACAATCTTGAAGGAAGTATAATAAGAAAGATGACGGATGGAAAAGCTCATCTTTATCGATTTAAGGAAGTTAAAAGTTCTCTAACTTCAAGACAGTATTTAAATTTCATAACAAAGAACAATGTTTTGTTATAGGTAGAATTTTTGAAAGGAGCTTTTTTTTTTAGTTCAAAGATGCTTTTGTTTCGACTTGATATGTTACAATGTCAAACCTGCATAATAAATAAATAAAGCACATTTAAAGAAAGGAGATGTGAGTACATAATAATTCACATGCTCAGTTATTTTAATAAATTCTACTTTTATAAAGTATTTTCAAAAGCCTGTAACAGTTATTTTTCATTTATAAATTATATCTTGCATATTTTTGACATTACAGTCCTGAGAAGGAGTCAACAAAAGACTGAATATTTTTTGATAAAATAGTTATTTTTGTGGCTGTTACTTAAATAATAAAGAACAAGTAAGGGTCATAAAGAAAAGTAATTTTAATTGTTTCATTTTGAAAGGTATATTATTGACGTTATTTTCATGTGTTTTTACACAAAAAAACAGCAAAGATATACTGCGAAATTAATTAAAATCCAGCTACTCTTTATAAATAATTCGCTGCCAGGAATTAAGAAAGCAGGCAAATGCGACTCTGTTTTCCCAAACAATTGCTCATTTTAAAAATATTTACAAACACTGCTCAGAAAGTTAAATGATTACTCACTTTTTTCTTTTGTATATTTTTCCAGTCATCTTTTTTTAGAACAGTTACAATGTTTGTTTTACAAATTTACAACACTAAATTTCTGACTTACAAAATTATTTGATTCAATTCATTAGATAATAAAGTTATCTAAAAAACTTTTGATATTTTAAACGCTTCAATATGCTAAAGTAAATATTTAAATAAACAGTTTCATTTGAAATTTCACGCACAATTAGTAAGTCTCTTTATCTTCATATGAAAAAAAGGTAATGTATCTCCAAACAGAATCTTGGCTCATGTGTGAAGAGAACTGAATGCTACTCTACACTGAAAAAAACAATACAAATGTTCCTTAATCTAGAAAATTATGATGTAACCATAAACGAAAATATACAATATCCTCTCCCAAGTTACCTCCGATTCCAAAAAGAATTCTTTAAAGTAAAGATTTTCATATTCAACAGCCATATTTTACTGTAAAGCATGATAAATTAAAAGCATTAGTATCATCATTAAAATTAATATTATTTTGTAGCTCTTGAAAGCATAAATTCAATTAGCAGCTGTAAAAGTTTAATTGAGAATAGCTATCATCCTAAAATATTCTGGTTTCAGAAACCCGATTAATAAATTACAAAAAATACTCGGTAACGATTCCGAAAATAAATGACAGCAAAAGAAACTTTGTTTTTATAAATGCTTCTTTAAATTCGAAAATTTATTTAATTTCAGAGGTTTCTAAAGATAAAGAACCCTTTTCTGAATTATGGTAACACGGAAGAGGTTATTGTACATTTTCGTACATATTTATTTTTTATTTTTGAAGATTAAAAAACACAAGCTGGGATGGACGAGCATAGCTCGTTGACAATTAGCTTTGTGTTCAATGCGATATAATATTCTCATTGTATTATTTGCTCTGTAGTATTGCTATAAAGCATGTTATTTCACAATAGTATTATTTACAAAAACAATCAACAGAAAAACTATATACATACGTATTTCTAAATTTTACATTATTTACACATTTGCAACGATAGAACATCAATCCAAATTACATTTTTGTATCCACTCTGATTCGTTTAACCATGTATCTCGAGTCCTAATAAGAACTTCTAAAAAAATCCTTCAGATTCTGAAAAATTACTTTTTTTGCCGAATATAGTTAAATTTGGCGAAATTCTTTCATTTAGTGCCAAGTATGTGCTTTAGAATATTGTAATCTTGAAATTCGATTTTTCGACCAAATGTTGCCAATATTTCGCCAAATATTGCCAGCTTCGCGGATTCGTGAACCTGACCCGTAGTAACGCACTATTCAAATCTGCTCGAAAATGTGACTTAGCTTAATAGACTTATGGTAATCAAAAACAGTAGGATACAAAATAGTCAAATTCATTTAATCCGTATGATAGATAAAATCAGCTTGATCGACAGTGACACAAAAAGACCTAATCTAATTTTCTCGAACATGTTACCCAGCCCAGTGATCTTCTCAAGATGGAAAATGACAGAATACAAAATTTTCTCAATATTGTTTGAGCCTATTTTTAGATACAATTTGCTGGACCCGGACACACAGTGACCCAAAATGACCCACTAATCAAATTTTCTCGAACATGCGACCTAACACAATGGTCTTCTGGAGCCCGAAAACAATAGAATATAAAATTTAATAAAAATCCTTAAAGTCGTTTTGTAGATAAAATTAGCTTCACCAGTAGTCATCCAAAAATGACTCACTAATCAAAATTTCTCGAACATGTGTACTAGCCCAATGATCTTCTCGTGCCCGGGAACGGTATATTACAAAAGTTTGAAAAAATTGTTTGAGAAGTTTTTAAGATACAATTAAGTTGACCCTGACCGATTATGACCCAAAATAGCCCGCTAAGCGAATTTTCTTGAACATGCG
The DNA here is from genome assembly GCA_963932465.1 of Maratus speciosus. Taxonomy (NCBI): domain Eukaryota; kingdom Metazoa; phylum Arthropoda; class Arachnida; order Araneae; family Salticidae; genus Maratus; species Maratus speciosus. Next base: position 366,176,056 of record OZ010795.1, on the reverse strand, counting down.
AACTAACCCAAAGGTCTTCTCGAGCCTGAAAACGATAGAATATAAAATTTATTCAAAATCGTTAGAGCCATTTTCCAGATACAATTAGCTTGATCCATAGTGACCCAAAAATGATCCACTAATCGAAATTTCTCGAACATGTGATGAACAAGTCCAATGATCTTCTCGTGCCCGGAAACGGTATAATACAAAATTTTGTCAAAATCGTTTGAGCAATTTTTTTAGGTACGATTAGCTTGAACCTAACCTATTGTGATCCAAAGTGACCTACTAAGCGAATTTTCTTGAACATGCGACCTAGCCCAGTGGTCTTCTCGAGCCTGAAAACGATAGAACACAAAATTTAGTCAAAATCGTTAGAGCATTTTTCTAGATAAAATTATCTTGACCTACAGTGACCCAAAAATGACCCCCTAATCGAATTTTTTGTAACATGTGACTTATACCAACGGGTTTCTTGTAATCTAAAACGATAGAATACAAAATTTAGTCAAAATCGTTAGAGCTGTTTTTTAGATGAAATTGGCTTGACTCATAGTGACCCAAAAATGAGCCACTAATTGAAATTTTTCGAACATGTAACCTAGCCCAACAGTCTTTTCGTGCTCGAAAACGGTTGGATACAAAATTTAGTTAAAATCGATTGAGCCGTTTTTGAGATATAATTAGCTTGATCCTGACCAATTCTGACCCAAAATAACTCACTAATCGAATTTTCTCGAACATGTGACTTAGTCCAATGGTCTTATCGTGCCCGAAAAGGGTAAATTACAAAATTTAGTCAAAATCGTTAGAGCCGTTTTCAAGATAAATTTTACATACACACACAATTTTTGCTCCTATTATAATATAAGATTTGACTTTTTTAATAGTGCGTGTTACGCCAATGTTCGTCCGCACACTTTTCCCTCGTCGTTTGATATCTCTGTCATAGGGAAGAAACCTACGAGCATACAGAAGAAACTACAAACCTACGAGCATACAGAAGAAACTACAAACCTACGAGCATACAAATAGTACTGAAACTGATGAAGGCAATTACGTACAATTCGTTACACGAAAAACACCCTTTACACAAAAAAACACCCTTTTCAGATAAATGACATTTTTTGTTTAGTTTCTATGAGCTGCTATGGACAAAAAACGATCTTCAGATGGTAATCTTTCACCTGAGTGACATGATCTTCTACGAATATGGCCAGCAGTTCGGAATCTTTTCCTAATCTTCTATTGTTTTTCAACAAATTATATTTTGATGCACACTTTGATAGTTCCTTTTCGATGCAGATCTTTCTAGTTGATCAATTGTTCACCAAGCTATTGGTTCCAGTGAATCATGACATTGAGACATTTCTAAAAATCATTCTGCAAAATGAAGCATCTACACTATATGGCCAAAGATCACCGGTCACTTGCGATTTTAGACGTTTTGTTAAATATCTAGAAAAATACACAAAGAATGGACCTGAAACTGCAGGAGTATAAACAGTATAGTATAGGTCATATATTTCCGCGAAGATTTGTCCCCGAAACCCCATAGGGGACCGTCAACAAATTGAAAAAAAAACGAATATCTTTTGGATAACCCTGTAAAAACTAACGTAGCAAAAGCGTTCAAACTCGAGATTATTAACAAGTGATTTATTAGAATATACTGTGTTCATTTTTATGAGGATAGCATGTATTCTCGTAGAGAAATTAAGGTTTTTATGAAAACAGTCCCAAATTTCGCCAAGTTTTTTACTTATAATTTGAAAAGTCCTTAACATAAAAAAAGTTTTTTTCAGAAAGTATGACAAATAACGTTGTACACAATACTCTGTAATCAAAATTAAAAAATAATAAAAATTGGATGAAAAATGAGCAGGTTTACAAAAAAAATTTCACTGCGCATGCGTGAATGCAATCAAAATATAATGTACATAATGTGTTAGCTAAATCTATAGAGCAACTTTTGTATAAGTCTCAAAAACATAGTTTGAAAAGTCTGATAATAATCCTTTATAGAAAAACACAAAATTCGTTGTTCCCAAAATGAAGCAAAAAGATGAGGTGTTGTATCCATATATCCATTGATTAGTGCCAATACAGCATGCACAATATTGTACGTACTACTGTATTTGGATACAGCCCCTCATCTTTTTGCTTCCTTTTGAGAATAACGGATTTTGAGCTTATTCTGTAAAAGATTATTATCAGACATTTCAAACTATGTTTTTGAGACTTTCACAAAAGGTGCTCTATACATTTAGCTAACACATTATGCAAGTTATATTTTGATTACGTTACAGCATGCGCAGTGAATCATTATTTAGTAAACCTGCTCATTTTTCATACAATTTTTATTATTTTTTTCACTCTGATTCCAGGGTATTGTGTACAATGTTGTTTTTCATATTTTCTGAAAAGAACTTTTTTTTTATATTAAGAATTCTGCAAATTATAAGCAAAAAAACTTGGCGAAATTTGGGACTGTTTTTATAAAAACCTTAATTTCTCTACGAGTATACATGCTATCCTCATACAAATGAACACAGTATATTACAATAATCCACTTATTAATAATCTTGAGTTTGAAATGCTTTTGCTACATTGGTTTTTACAGGGTTATCCAAAAGATATTCGATCTTTTTCAATTTGTTGACGGTCTCCAATGGTGTTTCGGAAAAAAATCTTCGCGGAAATATATGACTTATACTATACTGTTTACACACCTGCAGTTTCAGGTTAATTCATCATGTATTTTTCTAGATATTTAACAAAACGTCAATTTTGCAAGTGACCGGTCACATTTGTCCATATAGTGTATTTCATATTTTTACTTTATTATTATTATTGTTATTATTTGTGTTTCCAGATTTTTTTAATATTTCCGTGTGTTTTTCTCAAGTTTTTGATTTTTTTTTCAATTTGATTCACAATTCTCCTTCTATTCTCTGTTCTTGCTATTAAGTAATGCTCTTGTATGATTGGCTGATGCCTTCTGCTTTACTATTGGCTGGTACTTGAAGTTGTCCCTTTCCCTTATGTTTCCCTTCAGTCTTCTTCCTGCTTTCAATGTAGAAGCAGGTGTCCTTTGCGCCTGATAAAGAAAGACCAAGTTCTTTTGAAAGGCCTTTCGCATTTTGGTATTTTTTATGGTGTTTTAGGTAGCTTTCATTACAAAAAGCTACCTATTGCAACCGTTCGGAGGAAAACGATTCCGAAAAATTTTCGTATATTTTCACCGATCACCCCTATACCTTACCGATCACCGATTCACCCCTAGACCCCGAAACCACCCTCCGTTCAAAATTTATATACATATATATATATATATATATATCTGATCATTGTCATACTGTAACTTTCGTATTTATGAACCGATTAGGATAAAATTTCGTGTGTACATAGTACTTACCAATGTCTCAACCGAGTTCGTTGGCCAGCTTCATCCGCCATCTTGTTTCAAAATGTCGGCCATTTATATAATTTAAAAAAAATTAAAATTTAAAATGAGGCACAAAAAATTGGACATTGAAAAAGGTTTTTTTCTTATATTTTTGGGCTTGATACAAAGATTCTGGAGCATTTTTATTTTCTTCTATATCTTAAAAAATGGCTGAGTTATAGCACTTTGAATTTTTAGCATGGCTGACATTAAGAAACGATCTGATTTTTGTCACGTGATAATACACGTATTTATGAGCCGATTTGGATGTGACAAGGAATATGCATAGTACATAGCAATGTCTCCACCGAGTTCGTTGGCCCGCCTAATCCGCCATCTTGTTTTCAAATTGCGGCCATTTAAAAATTTCAAAAAATTTTAAAATTTTAAATGAGGCACAAAAAAATTAGACATTGAAAAATGTTTTTTTCTTATGTGTTTGGGCTTGATACAAAGATTCTGGAGCATTTTTAGTTTCGTCTGTATCTTAAAAAATGGCTGAGTTATAGCACATTGAATTTCTGGCATGGCTGATATTTTGAAACGATCTGATTTTTGTCACGCGATAATACACATATTTATGAACCGATTTGGATGTGACATGGAATGTGCATAGTACATAGCAATTTCTCGACCGAGATCGTTGGCCAGCCTAATCCGCCATTTTGTTTCAAAATGGCAACCATTTAAAATTTAAAAAAAAATTTAAATTTAAAAGTGAGGTACAAAATAATTAGAAATTGAAAAAGATTTTTTTCTTGTGCGTTTTAGCTTGATACAAAGATTCCGGAGCATTTTTTGTTTCGTTTATGTCTTAAAAAATGGCTGAGTTATAGCACTTTGAATTTCTAGCATGGCTGAAATTTTTAAACGATCTGACTTTTGTCATGAAATAATATGCGTTTTTATGAACCGATTTGGATGTGACAAGGCATGTGCATAGTACATAGCGATGTCTCGACCGAGTTCGTTGTCCAGCTTCATACGCCATCTTGTTTCAAAATGTTTATATGGGTTGTTATGTGTCCGTTTAAAATTTTAAAAAAGTTTAAAATTTAAAATGAAGCACAAAAGAAATTATAAATCGAAAAAGATTTTTTTCTTATGTGTTTGAGCTTGATACGAAGATTCCGGAACAGTTTTTGTTTCGTCTATATCTTAAAAAATGGTTGAGTTATAGCACTTTGAAATTCTAGTGTGGCTGACATTTTGAAACGATCTGATTTTTTTCACGCGATAAAACGCGTATTTATGAACGGATTTGGAAATAACTTGGTGTGTACATAATACATACCAATGTCTCGACCGAGTACGTTGGCCAACATCATCCGCCATCTTGTTTCAAAATGACGTTATTATTTTTTTTATCTTAATTTAAAATAAGCTACAAAAAAATTAAAAATCGAAAAAGATTTTTTTCTTATGTATTTGACCTTGTTATAAAGATTTCGAAGCATTTTTCTTTTCGTATTTATCTTAAAAAATGGCTGAGTTATAGCACTTTGAATTTCTAGCATCGCTGACATTTTGAAACGATCTGATTTTTGTCACGCGATAACACGCGTATTTATGAATCGATTAGGATGTGACAAGGCATGTGCATAGTACATAGCAATCTCTCGGCCGAGTTCGTTTGCTAACTTCATCCGCTATCTTGTTTCAAATTGGCGGCCATTTAAAAATTAAGGAAAAAAAAATATTTAAAATCAGGTACAAAAAAATTAGAAATTGAAAAGGATTTTTTCTTATTTGTTTCAGCTTGTTACAAAGATTCCGGATCATTTTTTGTTTTGCCTTTATCTAAAAAAAGGCCGAGATATAGCAGTTTGAATTTCGGATGTGTTCGGATTTTGAAAAATCTGATTTTTTGCCTGGAACTGCACACGTATATATCAATCGATTTAGATATGAGTGAGCATGTGCACAGGTATTACTAAGGTCTCGATCAAGTTCATTGGTGAGCTTTGTTGCACCCATTATGTTGTTTTAAAATGGCGGGCTATCACCGATAATTCAGGTTAATATAATTATTAATATAATTCGGGATATCACCGAATTTGGCGACAAAATATAAATCACTTTAATAAAACCAGCTTTGATAACGCTAATTTTCACGAAATTCTCATTCATATTCAATATTGACAAAAATTAGTATTTAATCTTCTATAATCGGGTTCCACTAATTAGAGCTCCGTGTGTTTGAATAATATAAGCTGGTTTTTAAAAAATAAGGAATATGAAAGCTACTTCTTCCTCCCGGCACTGGCCGGAAGGACTTTTTAAGAGGTTCTTTTGAATCTTATAGTATCACACCAGTTTATATTAATATTAAATCTATTATTACGAAGCGGCAACATCGAAATACGGACTTTCTAATTTCTTTTCATTTTCTTGTATTCTGATAATTACGCCTTTTGGCAGCATGGAGTGATAATTTCCATAACGAATCTTCTTTTAACGTGTTCAAAGCACTGCTTATGTATTCAATAGTTTTTATTTAGATTTCATACGATGTTGCAATAATGTATAATGTTGCAAAAACAAGGTGATATTTTAATTCTTTTAATATTGTATACAGTTTAATTTACGTCATTTACAGCTGATGCGAGATTCTTATCAACTTTAAAGTAAATATAATATGGAAGATGGGTGATAGGGCATATTAAAATTATTGCACTGATAAGTTTAAAGCAAATCACAATTATTTATAATTTTACATTTAAAACATTACTATTTTTTCCGAAAGAAAAGATTTTTAATGAAAAAAACATCTATTGGGAACAAAATGAAAACAGCTTATCTACCATTTATTAGAATAGAAAGTAGAATTTTACTACAAGATCATTTTCTGAAATAGTTGCAATACCGAGTTTATTTTTCAGTTGAAATGTGCTTTGATTTCCTCTTTATATATTACAATTTTACTCTTTTAGTATAACACTTTGAGATTTGAGCTATTTCAACAACATATCTCCCTCTGGACTGAGGATACTTGGTACTTTTCATGATTTTTTACAAAAATACTTGGAAGATATGTATTTTAATATTTTTTTTATTATTCTAAACTTCAAAACGCCCTTATTCATAATCAATAAACTAGTATTTATATGTTATAAAAATTATTATTTAATGAGAAATTATTGAAAAAAGCATGCTTTATATTATTAAAAAAAGTTCCGCATAAGAAAACATCATTTTTTAACATAAAATTTTACATAAACTTGAAAAAAAAAACTTACCCAAATGTTGTACAAATATCTGAAAATGTGTTTTATTTGTATATAAGCATTACTCATGTTATTATTTTTAACACAATCGTACTGATTGGTAAGTTTATCATACGAATTGAATATTTCCAACTGAGCGAAAAATTTCCGGTTCGATTCCCGTCTTGGCCATTTTTTTGCTCAGTTGAAAATATTCAATTCGCATGAAAAAATTATTTAGTAAAATTTTCTTTTCTGTGGTACATTTCAAAGCACAAATAGAAACACCACAAGGTTTTCAATAAGTTTGAATTAAGCTCTGATTTTAGCTATTTTTATGCACTCTCTTCTTTTTAGTGCTGTCACATATATTTTATTCAAAATAAAAGGTTCGTCGATAATATATGAAAAGACAACGAACGAATAGAGTTGGTATTTTTATAGCTCAGAGAGTTAAAATTTGACCCCGAGAGACTCTCGGGTTTAGTTCGCTTCACCTAAAACGGCAACCCAAGTGACGCTCGGGCTTTGTCTTCAAAGTGATGAATGAACCAAAAAAAATTTATAAAATGAAGAAAAAGATTAGTAACGAATGCTTTAGTACATTTTACTTCTTTTCATTAGTTTCATAATGTATCTAATATCCTCGGCGTGTTTCTGTAAACAAACGAACAGTCCATTTGGGATCATTACACCCAAAACTATGCAGCAAAATCGATATACCTCATAAACATATCCTACTAATGGCAATTTTATCGAATGCTTTTTGTAGCAATTATCGCGAGACATATATACTTGTCACAAAGACAGCCATACATTAAAAACTTTTTGTCTGTCTACAATAAAACCTCAATTGACATTTTGGTGAATATATTATTATTATGATACATTGCTATACTATGATGGAATATTATTCTGTTTTATTATGGCCTTCCTTTAAAATTCTATTTGTTACCTTCTTATATTGTTATAGTCGTAGCAAATATAAGATGTCAGAGAATCAAAATGAGTCAAAAGAAAGAGTTTTATTTGATGAAATGAATATTTAAATGGCCTTTAATTAAAAATAAAGAACAAACCAAAGTCGTAAATGAAGCTAATTTCAGCTGTTGCGTTTTGTAAGATAAATTACAAAATTTGATTTCATGTTTTGACAAAACGGCACAGAAAATAAATGATACCACGCTCAATGCAAATCCAAATGCTGTTGGCAAGTAATTTTTTTCCAGTAATTAAGAAATAGAAACAAATACGGTGGCATTTTAAAACTTTTTGCTCGTTTTTTAAATGAATTTTAAATATATTCTCCTTTGCGTCAATTGTAACTGGTGCAAGAAATTAAAAAAAAATCGTTAAACTAAAAATAATATAAAAGATGATTGATAGGTCAACTTTAGTTTATTGCATTAAGATGAGTTTAAAGCAAATCACAGAAAATATTAGTTTGGTCATTAAAATTTTTGTATGGTACATAATTACATAAAAGAAGTAAATCTACATATCAGGAGCCTCAACGCCAATTTTGCAAGGTATTTTAATTTTAATCTCAAGTCACGCAATATATTTTTTCTTGAAATCCACAACCATATAATGTTAGATTATATGTATATTTCTAAGTATATAAGGTTTTATAAAGATTAAAAAAACTGTAACTTAAAAAAAAAATCTTATATTAAATATAAATCCTTGCAATTACGCTCCTTAACTGTTTTTTTTAAATTCTTTAGTATAAAAATGTACACAATTTGAGGGGGGGGGGCTAATCAGGACTAGTTATTTTATATTTTATTTAAACTTTTTATTCCATTTATTTCGTAATCTGGAAAGTTTCAATGAATGAAACATTTTAATAAACTTTTTTTTATGACAAGTTGTGAAATGGAGTTGATAGGGAAATAAATTACAGTAAAAGAGGCAAAGTACAAGAGAAAAAATAATAAGGATACAGGATCTAAAAATGTTCTAAAATTTCAATTTTTGTGATATTGAACGCGTTAGAAACTTGTAATTTGGCATAGTAGTTACTTATAAAATGTAAAAACTCTTTAAGAACAGTTTCTAAGAAAAATTAAATTTAAAAGGGTGAAATCAGCGGAAAAATTTCTTATATACGCTCGAAATTACGATTTCTATGGAATTGTTAAGAATGTAAATTTGAAATTTGACTTGACATGGCTGCCACTTTTAAGACGCAAATGCATGTACTGAACAGTTAAAAAATCGACATTTAAAAAGTTTCAAATGAAAAAAAAGCTCTAAATTACGTTGTTTGTGAAACCTAAAAGTATAGTAATTAAAAATTTTGCATGAGTGTTACTTTATAAATACAAATGTTTGAAAAGGAAAATTTCTAAAAAAAAAAAAAAAAAAATCAAAATTTTAAAAAGTGAAAAGAGTGGAAAACGCTCTATAAACTTCTAAATTACGATTTCTATGGGATCCTTAGGATCAGAAACTCAGAATTTGACATGGCTGTCTTGCATAGAATATCTTTCATAGAATAGTTTTTAAAGAGAAATCGAAATTTAAAAGCAGAAACTTGACATAGCTGCTACCTTTAAGATTCAAATCCACGCACAGGACGGTTTTAAAAAAATTCAAATTGTAAAAGGTTGCAAGGGAAAATACTTCTAAACTTACGAATTTTGTGATACTGAAAGAACTAGAAGCTTGAAATTTGTTATGGTGTTTTTTTAAGGTATAAATTCTCGCTGAGTATAGTTTCTAAAAAAATGAAAATTTTAATGGTGGAAATGAGGGGAAAATTTTCTAAATAATTCTAAATTTCAATTTTTGTGAAGTTTTTCATAGTATTTGTTAATTAGTTAATTCCACATCCATTCGATATTTAGATGACATACTTGCAATTCTGATTTGAAATCACTAACAGGTCTATTAATCTCTTATTCCAATATAAATGTCTTCATTGTTAAAAAAATAAGTTATTTATTAAATTCCAACTAAATTACGTGTCTTTAAAACTAATGAAATATACTAAAAATGTACAATTTATAATTCAAATGCTACACTGTATAAAAAACAATTTGGGTAATAACAAAAAAGAGTCTAAATATGATCTAGAAAATCTGGTTAAAAACAATAAAAGCCATTGGCGTACCTTCTTTTTTAATTTTAGGCAGCTTTTTTGTAATTCTGCATTATAGTAAATTTTCTACTCTGCTATCTATTTTTATTGTATGTGATTATTATTTTTTTATCCCAGGCCCAGACGACATCGGGGCTGGTCAGCTAGTGCTTTATATTTTTCGAACAGATACACAAAGTTCCATAAAAAATTACCTAGATAATTTTGAATGTTTAACTTATGTATTGACAAAATTTAAAACTAATCGGAGTAATCTGAGATTTTGGAAATTTTTATCATTCACAGTTTAAAATATCTATCTTTAATCTACCAAATATATAACTAATTCCAAAAAGGCAGTAATAAACTTTAAATAGTTTTTGATTAACGAAATTCGCAGTATATGCAAGAAATAAAATAGCTTTAAAGAAATTACTGTATGAAATATGACTAATAAGGCAACTTTCATTTATTGAATTAAGGCTGCTAGTCACTCAGTGTCCAAATTTTCAGCTTCTGAGCTCCCCTAACTAAGGTTAAGTCTATGGGCGTTTGATGCATTAGTATATTTAAAATATCTCCTCGGGAAATTGACATTTTTAACCTTTATTTTCTGTATATTCTTCTTAAAAGTATGACTCATTTTCTCTTAGTTCTCAAAATATTTCCAAAATCTACACTTAATTTTATATGAAGCGTTAAATTCTTACTCACAGTTCGTCAGATTTTAACACATAAAATATCAAATTAAGCCGAGATTTGAGAAATATTTTTAAAACTAAGAAAAAAATAAACATTTTCTAAGAAGAGTACAAAGGAAAAAGCAATTAAAAGCATTAATTTCATGAGGAGATGTATTACATATACGATGGCATTCTACACCCATAGACTTTGCATTAGCGAGGGGAACTCGGAATCTGAGTGACTAGTTACCAAAGACTTTTTCGACAGTTTTTGACAGACAAATACACAGAAAGACACCAAAAATATTTTGTCTCTACAAGCATTTGCTTGACTTTCGGTAATTAACAGATTACATTAGAAACTTATTATCATTATTATCATTATATGCTATTTCTTTCTCCCAGAAATTAAAATGTCGTCTCCAAAAAATAACGTTCCGTTATATAAGCCAGTCGTAAAACAAAGCAGATGTATCATTGTACTGTTAAATACTCTACTGCAATTTTTTTAACTTCTAAGCATCTCGCATTTTCAATTTTTATACCGTCGTATTGGGGAAAAATTACTTTTTAATGCAATTTGTTTGAAAACTGTATCTCAGTTTATTTTTGAGATATTAATTTTTTATGTAGTTTTTAGCGCCATTTGTTTAATTTTGGCAACTCAAGTACTCCATTTCTGTAGATAGTAAAGAAAAAAAAATAGTTGGAAAATAGTAATTATATCTTTTGGTTGCCATTTCCCCCATAATTACTGAAAAAAATTAAAATACGTGCTATTTTGAAAAAATATATATATGAATGATTTCTGATAAAACATGGAGCTATTTATGTTACAAACAAATGAAGGCATATGAATCATTAGAGAGCCGATTTTTGTTGTTGAGTTTCTTAAGAGACATCTTTTTTTTTTCTTTTTTTTTTCTTTTGGGATATGTGTATTATTCAGAGATAGTGACGTCATATGAAGACTTTACCGTAGATGTTGTTTGAGACTGGATCGTAAATAAGAAATTCTTCAGAGGATGCTAATGACGCCATTTTATATAAAATAAAAACGTGTTTTAAGTCTTAAAACTGAAATATGTTTTGTATTATCTATATTTATATGCATATATATTTTTTTTCATTGGGGGCGACACTAAATTCTGAAAAAGCAGAATTCCTCTTTTCTAGTAAATGCTCATTTTTTTTATCAGCAAAATAATTTTTATTAAATTCAGTCATAACGAATATAAGAAGTCAACAAAAGAATCCATTACATTTAATATAATGGGTGATTGTGTGCCCGTTAAAGTTAATAATAGAGAATAAGCAAAAGTCGCAAAGGAAACTAGATTTTGTTGTTGCATAGTATAAGATTAATTACTGAAGCTAATTTCACGTTCAGACACAAAAGAACAGAAAACAAAGGCTATAAATCTCATTAAAAATCCAGATGCTGTTTATAAATAATATTTTCCCAGAATTTTGAAATAAATAACAAATACTGTGAAATTTTGAAAACTAATTGCTAATTTTTTAGGGTTTCGTTCATCTGACGAATTCGCCTCACTCCTCTGTCTGTCCCTCTGTCACAGAGCCCGTTCTCAGAAACTATATATGTTTGGGACCTGACATTTTGCATAATTATATCTGAGCTCCTCACACCAAACGAAAAATCATAATATTTTGAAAAGTCTTATATGGGACTCCCTTCTAGACTCTAACTTGTGTATTTTGAGCATTTTTTTTTTCTTCTGAGTCCCTAATTAAGTTGAAGACGTGAAATTTTGCATACTTATAGCTGAACACTTGCGATCCCACGACAAATAGTAAAATTTTCAAAAAGTCTTATATTTATCTCTCCGGTCTCTGACTTGTGTATTTTAAGCAATTTTTCTAACTCAGCCCTAATTAAGTTGGAGACTTGAAATTTTGCTTACTTACCCTACATGCACCCATACCCCTCTGTGTATACCCGATCTATGTAAGGATTTAATAATTATAAATTAGCAATTTGGATTTATTAATTAAAAGATAAAAAGTGTTTTGAAAGGAATATTAAACGAAACCCTCTGTGCGATCTGTGATCATATTTACTCACTTCTTTTATAGAATGAATAGTTACATAGCCATTAAAATAAATAATAAAGAACAAACAATGTAGCAAAATAAACCAATTCTGGATGTTGCAACGTTTATTACTAAAGCTAAGTTGAGGTTTAGACACAAAACAGCAGAATATAAATGATACCAAACTCAATACATATTCAGCTGAGGCCTAAATATAATTCTTTCTCCGAAATTATGAAAAATAAATGTTTTACATAATTTCGGAACGTAGTATATAGGTGAAAACACGTTGCTTTTTTTTTCCCCTTAGATCTAGACACACGGCAGTGTGTCAGCCAAGTTCGCCTGACATAGCCGTGTGTTATTTACACGAACCATTTCAAGCTGTTTTCGTCAAATTTCAATGCTCTACTACTGAAAATCTATGAGACCTACATACTTGTTATACGAAATGTGTAGTAAGGCCACCCTAATTACCTAAAATCCAAAATTTTATAAATAACGCATAATTAGTTTCCGAGATAATGACATTTGAAAATGTCTGATAATCGATAATTTTACCACTGACTGACTGACTGACTGACTCACTCATCAAAAAGATCTCGTATATCTACTGCAACGACATACTTCAAATTTGGTGCGAAGTTCGTTTACACTATAAAACTAAGGAAAAAAATAAAAAAATTGTGAAAATCGATGAATTACCCACCTGGGGGTGCCCATTTTTACTTTAACGTTACGTCTATTAGGCGAAATTTTAATTTGCCGTAGGGGGGGAGGCTGTTCTGTCGCCAAATACCGCCAAGTTTCTCGCCAACATGGCGATATATCGCCAAATTTGGCGACCAAAATTAGTCGCCAAAAGTGACGCCACCTTGGCGATATCTCTAATATTTCGCCAAATTCCCATAGACTTCCATTGTAAACCTATCTACTTACTGGGGGTTATCTAGGTTTACTTGCTTACAGAATATCAACAAATTGAGATATTCTGTCTGTCACAGAGCCCGTTCTCAGAAACTATACTCGTTGGAGACTTGAAATTTTGCATTCTTATAGCTGAACACCACACATCATACGACAAGTTATAAAATTTTGAAAAAGTCGTACATTTAACCCTTTGGACTCCCACATGTGTGTTTTAAACAATTCTTTCTATGTGAGCCCCTAACTAGGTTGGAGGCGTGAAATTTTGCATACTTATAGCTGAACACCTCACATCAAATGACAGTCTATAAAATTTTGAAAAAGTCGTACATTTAACCCTTTGCGCTCCCACATGTGTATTTTAAACAATTCTTTCTAAGTGAGCCCTAATTAGGTTGGAGGGGTGAAATTTTGCATTCTTATAGCTGAACACCTCACAACAAACGAGAAATCATAAAATTTTGAAAAAGTCGAACATTTAACCCTTTGGGCTCCCCCATGTGCATTTTAAACAATTCTTTCAAAGTGAGCCTCTAATTAGGTTGGAGGCGTGAAATTTTGCATACTCATAGCTGAACACCTCACATCAAACGACAAATCATAAAATTTTGAAAAAGTCGTACATTTAGCCCCTCGGGCTCTCACATGTGTATTTTAAACAATATTTTCTAAGTTAGCCCCTAATCAGGTTGGAGGCGTGAAAATTTGCATACTTATAGCTGAACACCATCATGCGACAAATCATAAAATTTTGAAAAAGTCGTACATTTAACCCTTTGGGCTTCCACATGCGTATTTTAAGCAATTCTTTCTAACTGAGCCCCTTATTTAATTGCAGACTTGAAATTTTGCATACTTTTAGCAGAACACTTGAGGCCAGGCGACAAATCATAAAATCTTGAAAAAGTCTTACGCTTAACCCTTTGAGCTACCACATATGTATTTTAAGCAATTCTATCTAAGGGAGCCCCTAATTAAGTCGGAGACATGACTTTTTGCATACGTATAGCTGAATAACTCGGACCACACGACAAATCATAAAATTTTCAAAAAGTCTTATATTCTTTACTCCTCCGGGCTCTAACTTGTGTATTTTAAGCAATTTTTCTAACCTCCACCCTTTTCACCCGGGGAGCACTTTTCTAACTTTTGCCCACACCCCTTTGACCATTCTTTCATATTATGCACCATAGCCTTACATATTTTAGTTCCACTTTTTACCGCCAGGTGCGCCTACTTATCTCTGTGCTATGGGCTCAATCCCCTCGACTAATATATCTACGGATAGTATGTAAAACAGAGTTTCGTTCGGATAAAGGTTTGTTTAGAATAGAGTGCGCCCCTGGTTGCGAAATGTGGAACTAAGATTTTTCAAAAGGATAAAGTGTTTTGAAAGGAATATTAAATGAAACCCTCTGTGCGATCTGCGATCACACTTACCCACTTGTTATTTTCAAAATCATCAGAGAAAAGGATATTTAGTTAATTGAATTTGAAAATCCAGGAAGGGGCAATATCCTTCCTCTGCACTGCCTCTTTGCCGGCACCCATGGATGAATGATACATAGTGTGGCATAAGCACATAACTTTATTTTTCACTTTCAGTACAAAAAAGCAGGCCCAGCCATAGGATATTTAATTGGAAAATTTAATAGGAAAATTTAATATAGGGATTTAATAGGAATTGTTGTTTCAGAAACAATAAAAGTTTCGAATCAATACATTTCGTCTCAAAACATGCATTCAATGTAGCAGTATTAAAATATAGATTTCTGCCGCAAACTGACAGCTAAATAGTTTGTTGCAGGAAATTTAATTTATAATTGAATATTGCTTGGTGAATAAAATAGTCACATGTAAACACATTAAAAAGCATTAAGTAAAGTGTCTAAATATATTGTAACTTTACAAAAAGTAATGATATCTAACAAAAACATAGCTGTGAAAAAAGGGAGCCAAGTTCTGTAAAGACAGTGGCAAGAAAAGAAGTGATATCTAAGTGGGTGCCAAGTTCAAATAAAATTCACTCAAACTTACCTACTGAAGTATTATAGCATTTTTTAAATTGTTTAGAAATAAAAATTATTGATAGCATATTAATAATAAATCTAGAACTTGGCAAGTTTTTGATAAATGTTATGCCTATCAATTTCATGTCTTAATAAAATGGTGATGTTAATATTAATTTCAATGACATTACAAAAAAAAATTAATATAGATATTATTATAATAAAATGACTCATGTTAAAGGTTTGGTAAACCAATAAATACAAAGATACACTCCCGCTCGTCTTTGGTTATCACTCTAGCACCCACCTCCAGAAACCTCAGTGCAAACAGACTAAGATGCCTGACAAAGAGACAGATATACTTACGCTTGTTCTTGGTCATCACTCAAGAGACTGCACCCCTTTAACCCTTTCAGGGGCAAATAACTTTTATTCGTGAAATGCTGAAATGATTGAATCACACCAGAATTTACAAAATAAATTTATTTCAAAATGGGTAAAAGCTTCTTTTCACGTATTTAATAAAATTAAACTTTTTAGTCCTGAATTCTAGTATCAATGTGGAATTTTGCAGTTAAATTAGGTGGGATATATTTTATCCCACCGCCCTTCAAGGTGAAGGAGCTCACTCAAATTAAGGCTTCCAATCATGAAATAACAAGATTTGATATGATAATGTCATTATTAAAAATAAATGACTCGTAAGTAAAAACTTGCCAAGTTCTAGATTTATTATTAATATGCTATCAATAATTTTTATTTCTAAACAATTTAAAAAATGCTATAATACTTCAGTAGGTAAGTTTGAGTGAATTTTATTTGAACTTGGCACCCACTTAGATATCACTTCTTTTCTTGCCACTGTCTTTACAGAACTTGGCTCCCTTTTTTCACAGCTATGTTTTTGTTAGATTTCATTTACGTCAATTGCAATAGATGCAAGAAGTAAAAAAACTTTTAAAAAGATTTTTTGAAAAATTTATTTTACATTTAACATTTGTTGTTGTTGTTACAGTATCTTTAATACAAACTAAGCAAGAATAAAGATATTTTGAAATCATTACATTAGCATTCCGCGTATGGTTTTTACATGTGAAGGTCGCCCAGTATTTAGTAGTTCACGTGAATTTCTACTTATAAATCAAGATCTTGAAGATTATATTCGAAAATTATTATGTGGATTATTGAATTAAACTAACACATTATTTTGATTACCTTTTAACATTGTTACAGAACTATCCAATTTAAAAGTCACCTAAATAATCCAATCTATATTATAAAGGACAAACATACCTGTGCGTAACGCATACGTCATTCTGCGAATGGCAACACTTTGAAATTTGAAATGAAATTTTGGCTTTGCAATTTTCTCTACTGCAAATTTTTAAACTTCTAAACATCGCACGTTTTAAATTTTTACACCGTCGTATGAGGCAAAAAATGCTCTTTTAAATGCAATTTGTTTGAAAGATGTATCTCAATTTAATTTTGAGATATTAATTTTTTTGTAGTTTTTAATACATTTTTTGTAATTGTGGCAACTGAAGAACTCCATTTCTGTTGAAAGCCGTGGAGGGTTGAAAGTAAAGGGAAACTAATCACGGAAGAAAGAAAATAATATATTACTGTACCTTTTTGTTGCCATTTTCTCATAAAAACTGAAAAAATAAATTGAAATTAAAATACGTGCTATGTCAGCGATTTTTTAAATTTCTAAATATCGCACATTTTAAATTTTTAAACCGTCAAATAAAGAAAGAAATCTACTTTCAAATGCAATTTGTTTGAAAATTGTATCTTAATTGACTGAGTTATTATATTTTTTAAATAACTAGCCGCCCGTGGCGACCAATTTGGTCTCCCTTAAATTTATGCTAGGCATTGTATCATGTTACTTTTAATCATAATTTAATTTACTTGCTCAATCCTTTGCCAAATTTGAAGATTCTGATAGAGAAATCGAGAACTCGCTACAGTTATGTTAGTCGGGCACAGGTGATAAATCGCCAAACATTGTACCCGTCGAATTTTTTTTTTCATATTTCGTTAATTCAGATTAAAATATAATCCTTTCACTCATTTTATTTAGAATGGATGACTTTAATTTAAAAATAGAACTTTTTAAATTCATGACTTTCACTTAAAAAAAAATTCTTTACAAAAAGAAAAAGAATAAATAATACCATAAACCATTTAATTTCATCATCAAAGATTGTTTTAATTTACCTCTCGAGAAATAAAAAATGCTGATGGCGAGTTAAAAAATACTATTGGCGAGAATTGCACCCAGCTAACATAAAAGTACAAACTCTTTGCGGTCATAGACACTTTTATGTAGTTTTATTTGAAAAAAATATTTGGATTAAATCGATTGCCAAAAAAAAATTTCTTTTCTCGCCATGGACCTTTTCTCTATTTCGCCAAGTACCTATACTGGAAAAGTACCTTCATTTATTTTTTTATTTATTGTAGTTTAAATTAGATGAATAAAAGATGGCACAGGTGTCATACGCACTACGTTGGCACGACTTTTTTCTGACGCCTATGTCATATACGCGCCGGGGTAGATAACTGGCGCCAAAGTGTCGTTATTTTGCTTGATATGGTAACCCGGATGTAGTTGTTTATTTATTAATAAATTGTTTATTTACTTTTATTTTATTTTTTAAAATTATATAAATTGTTTTGTTATATAGTTATTAATTAAACTTTTTATTTATTTATTGTTTTTTACTTTTTTAAAATATTACACACTAACCAATGAGATGCGTTTAATTCGAGCGTTGCCATTAAACAAATAACCGCCAATTGTTTACAATTAACCAATTGAACAATTAACCAACAATGAATCGCGATTTATGTGCCACGTACGATAGCGTAATATATATACAGATTTTCAAGCATAAATTATTTTTTAATTTATCTCTATCACGTGTATCACGATTACGGAAGGTTAATCCGCTTACCCTTAAAACAATGTAAAAAGTTCAGCATATGTTTTCGTCTAATGTTCAGTAACAAAGTTAAAACTTCCTCATCTATAGAAAAACAAATAATTTAATGTAAATAAGAAACAAATTTAACAGACATGTGATTGAACCACGCGCTTATGCACCGAAATGATCGGAAAGACTGACGTAAGTCGCAAAATCATGGGTTAATAACTCCTGGCATGCGGTGACATGGGAAAGTATAGCTTTTAATAAATTTCAAAACTTTATTTGATTGCATAATTGATATTTTTCATATCAAAATTCTTTTTGATGTTAGTGGGCAATCTAAAATATATATTACATGTAAAAAAATAATTAGATTAAAAAAAAATTGGTTTTCACCTATATTCTTTAACCCGAGGAGCTCGGGTTCGATCCCCTAGTATTTTTAATAAAATAACTATTTCTGTGGATGTTTACGTGAATAATAAAGACAAAGCAAAGTATGCAACAGAAACTAATTTAAATTGTTGCATTGTGTAAGATTAATTACTAACGCTAATTTCTTGTTTGCAGACAAAAGAGCAGAAAATAAATGTTACTAACCTTATTACAAACCCAGCTGCTGTGTATAAATAATTCTTTCTCTCGGAAACTAAGATACGAATGCGTCAGAAATTTCAAAACTCGGTGTTTTTTTAATATTTTGAATGAAATTCTATTTACATCATTTGCAGATGCAATAGATAAGCTAGCTTTTTGGAAAATGTTTAAGTGAAATATGACGGATTTGATAGCTCACACTTATTGAATTAAGACATATTTCAAGTTGATTATAATAAGTCTTGACATTCTATTTAAAATATCACTCTAATTTTATAAGAAATAAAGTAGTTATAGTGGATACACAGTGTGACCTCGAAAATCAGGTATTCAGGTATCTGGCAACTTTAAAAATATGGCATCAAAGTGATCTTTACAAACACCCTTTTTTTACGCTTTCAATTTACAGGATAAAGATAAACAGCAATAGTTAACAATTTAAGAAATCGAAAGCGATGGATTAACGGACAGTGAGATCGCTGACATTGTACTAAATAGAACCGCCGGTGACGCTGCTAGCAGATCCATTGAACGAGGAATTGGCACCGGCAGAATAAAAGATTTCTCAGGAAAAATGCATAAATTTGACTGGAAATTTAATGTCTGCTTTACAGAAACAAGACTGTGTTTCCGAAATGAATATTCTTCACTTGTATAAAATCCAAGAAAAAAATTGCTAAAGAACGGCCAAAAACATTGATGCAAATAAAATTGACAACGATGTTTCGGAAATAATGTAAGACTATTATTTTTTTTTTCTGTAACATAGAACATATCAATTAAAGTAAGTTTTTTTTATATTTAATTTTCACTTTTTCTAACGCAAATATCCCTTGGCAATCGATAAATTCACAATTAAGAATATTGGAAGTACTTTTGATAGTTTTTTCAAAAATCCGGCTTAGTCTTGGTCCTGAAGATACCGGATTTCGAGGTTATACTGTATTTCTGAATACAAAAAATAAATGCGTGTACTTAAAGTTGTATTATCACTATGAGAAGTTACATATTATAAGTATAGCTTCTTGCAATGACCATCACAATGAAAGACTCCTTCCTTTCAGTACGTCCTTCCTTTATGTATTAATTCATCATTACTTACTATACGATGCAGACTCACATTCGCATTAATTAAAAATAAAAAAATACAGTTAGAAACAAAGAAATAAGCAATGTAATAAATCACAGACTTTTTGATTTTTTATCCTAAAAAACTTTCATTTATGAAGATTTTTTGATAATTTTAAACATTTTAACAGTAATAAGAAGGAATAAAAAACAACCCCTGGTATCACTAATACAGACATACAGGGTATCAGAAAATGGAATGAATATTCTGAAAATAGAGTAAGGAGTAAATAGTGGAACCTATTTTATTTACTGTACAGGACATTAATGTTCAGAGTCGTGAGTTTCTTTATTACCCTTCCTTGTTTTAATTCTAAATATCACCAAAGATGGTATTTTGCCATTTCAAATTATAACAACGCAAGATTATTTAAGTCTGTAATACAGAGTTACTACAAAATATTCATTCATTTTCAAATGCTATATATTCAAAAATATTACACGTATGTGATGTATAAAAATAAGCGCAAACTCACCAAGTTTGTTTTGTTTGCAAAAGATGGCAGCACGAGTTCAGTATCCCAGAAAATAGAGGTAAAACAAGAAAAGAGTTTTTGTGTGTTAGACTATGGGTGATGTTCGTCTGTTATAGCACTGCAACGCTGATCACTTGAACTTTTAAGTTCGTCGTTACCTGAAAGATGAACTTTCACATCGCCGGATTGTGCGTGTTGTTGAGGATGACTTTGCTTTGTTCCCCCTTTATTTCACCTGATTTAACGCATTATGAAATTTTCCTTTGGAGGCAGATAAAAGACGTTGCTTATGTACCCCT
Organism: Maratus speciosus; assembly: GCA_963932465.1. Taxonomy (NCBI): domain Eukaryota; kingdom Metazoa; phylum Arthropoda; class Arachnida; order Araneae; family Salticidae; genus Maratus; species Maratus speciosus. Next base: position 366,155,222 of record OZ010795.1, on the reverse strand, counting down.
CCCCCCTATTTGGAAGATGTCAGGGAACGGATCAATTCTACAGTGATGACATTGATGACGTTACAAAGTGTGTGGAACGAGTTTAACTACTGCCTGGGAGTGCATCGTGTGGCCCAGGGACCGCCCGTTGAACATTTGTAGGATGTGCTGAAAACTTGATGAATTTGCTGTTATTTTCATATATCACTCATATTTGTGCGTGTAACACTTTAGAACATACAGCTGTTTGAAAAGGAAAAAATAGTTATACGAGGGTCGATCCAGAAGTAAGGTTCCCAAAGAGCTCCTACCCCACGGGAAGGTGCGAGGCAAAATATGGCAACAGCACTGTGCGCGACTGTTCCCGCACTCGCGATTCCCTCGGCTTCGCTTCGCTACACCACTCATTCTTGGCTCAGCATCTGTCTGAAATGGAGGTTCTCATTGTTGATCCAGCCATGTGCGAGATTCATCCCGTAATTCACTTTTTGCACGCCAAAAGGCCTCCACCCGTGGATATTCGTCGTCAGTTGACAGAGGTATTTGGCAAGAAGTGTGTGTCAGTTCAACACGTCCGAAAGTGGTGCAGGGAGTTTAGTGCCGGTCGGAAGGAAGTCCACGATGAAGAACGGACTGGAAGACCGTCAGTTTCGGATGCGGTTATCGAGATGGCGGTTATCGGATCTCGCATCTAGTGATTATCACTTGTTCCCCAAGTTAAAGGAACATTTGGGTGGCCAACACTCCCGGAGAGATGATGAAGTCAATGAAGAGGTGAAACACTTCCTCAACGGGTTGGCGGTGGAGCTCTACGACATTGGGATACAAAAATTGGAGTATCGTCTACGAAAATGCGTAGAAAAATATGGCGATTATGTAGACAAATAGAGCAAAATTTCTTATTTCTAACGATGTAAATTTCTGAGAATAAACAATATTGTCTAATTGTAAATTTGATGGGAACATTAGCCGCTTCCAGAGGAGCCACCGGTTAGTGACCGGTGAGATCGGTTAGTCACCAAGGCGTTCAGTGCTGCTAACCGGGTCGCAACCAATGTCGTTCAGCGCAAGTAACCAAAGTGACCGGTGAGAGACCGAACTAACCGAAGAAAATTCTTGGTTAGTTGGGTTACGTGATCGGTTACATGAAAGTTTATTTACATTTGCATCGTACATGATGAAACAATAATAAAAGAATAAATACGACAACGTAATACAGATGACGCCAATAGTATAGTAAATAACACCAGTGCCGTCCAGTAGGTCTGCCGACCAGTTAGAGACCGGTCACTTACCGTGACGTCACGTAACCAATCTCACCGGTGACTTTGGTGAGGTCTGCTGGACTCGCCCCTTATTTCTGGATCGACCCTCGTAGTAACCAGTAGTTTGAAACAATGCAGTCCCATTTGTCTCTGATATTTAGAACTTATAAAAGGAAACATACTAAAGGATTTCCTGGCTTCACACATTACTCTCATTTAAGAATGCCTGCACCAATTATTTGTTGAATTTTAAAACGGTTAATCAAATTTAGGACACTGTAAGTTTTCTGGAAATTAAATAACTTTTTTTAAAATATAAAAGTATAACTTAAAATGTAAATATATTAATGCATAAAAAAATTAACATTCATGAGGGAATTACGAAATATATTACAAGTTGTAATGTAAATAAAAGTTGAAATTAAGCCCAACAATATTGAATTTCGTCGAATTCCCGTCTATTCCTATCATGTTTATAGAGATATAATATTATGACAACAGAATTTTTCTTCTGTACATGCAATACAAAACTGAGTTACCACATACACCAAGATTTGCAACTGCGTCTTAACAATAATAATTTTCCTAAATTAATTCAGATTTTTATCTTTTTTATTTCTGAAAATATCATTAGGGTAAAAGCATATTGCTTCTGATTTTTTTTGTAAGGTACAATGAAGTACTTATGATGCCATACTTTAAATATAAATGTAATTATTCTTTCTTATTAATTTGTCTCCATCAAGTTGATTCATAAAGTAATCGTATGAGTTGAATTTTTTCCAGCTTCTTTAAAAAGTGCCCAGCTTTACACGCCAACACTGTTCCAAATTATCTGTCCTCGACAAATCTGGAAGAAATAATTCACTCATATATATATTTTTTACCAATAACATGCCGTCCGGTGTATGAGACAATTTAACAGAGTAAACCTCGGGTAAAGTAACACCATTAAACGATGGATACGTAATTATATTTTTATTAATTTATCAAAATAAAATTTTAAACTAAAGAAATTATCCAACAGATTAAGGCACACATTTTTCAAAAAGTTTGACTCTGTCAAAAATCGTCCAGAATAGTTCAGTTGATATAGTGTTGCCACGTTCAGCCAGAAATCCTGCTTTCATTCCTGGCCTGGAGAAAATTTCATCCAGTAGGAAAATTTCAAGTTGTATAAATGTAATGAATTCTGCTGTCGTTTTGCATTTCATTTTGCATTTTTCTGTCATTTGCAGTCAGTGCTGCGTATGTGTGTGATTATGTAAATCCTCAAACATATTCTTAAATTAAAAAAAAATATATATGCATCATTTGTTTGCCATCTAAAATTTTGACATTATCGCATTATCGGCTTTTGAAAATTCTAGAGTAACTTCACTTTTTAAAGTTATGTTACTCCAGAAAGTTTGAAAATTCTAAAAAATCTTTTGAGGATAAATTATATCTAAATGTTTGGAAGCGTGGAATGGCGAATTTTAAAGTAAGTGGTGTGTGTGTGTGTGGGGGGGGGGGGCGGCATATAAAGCGGTGAAAAAAATTTACTTCAGCTTTTCAATATTATTTGCCATATTACTTTATACACAGATTTTACTGAATAACAGCAACATTCTTGAAGTCACTACGAACAGAAGCAGTCGTAAGAATGAGTGAAGTGATAAGTATTTTAAAAATTTTCGAAAAGTAGCGGAAATATAGGATAGAATGACAGTATCCAGTGATATAGAGAGTATGTTAGTATTTAAAGAAGCCCAGTGGCATAGGGGTCAGCACGTCTGACTGCCTTGCTACAGATCGAGAGTTCAACCCACGGCTGGACGGTTCACTCAACCTTTCATCCTTTCGGTAATGATAAAATGAGTACGAAGCTAGTTTGGGAACTAAACGCCGAGGATCCCGCGTTTGACTTACCGCCTGACCGGGATATACGCTGAATAGCATCTTGGGACCAGGGTCAAGATAACTGGGATTAGCAGTGTAGGCTGATTCTTCATGGATCGCACAGCCACACGTTTAGTTTTTTTTTTTATTTTTTAGTTAGTAGTTAAATGTGTGTGATCATTGTTAGTAATATTTTCATACCCAGGGATTTTGCAGTTTGTGATATTTTTGGTGCTATTATAGTTTAATTGGTGTATTGGTTACAATTGGGTGAATTTCAACAAAACAAGAGAGAGAATTGGGCGGAATTAGAAAATAATTCTAATGCATCGGATCTTGCAAAAAAATCTGTTCTATATCTTCATCAGTATAAGCGGGAATATTGTTGACAGTAAGAGATAAAATGGGAGTAGAATTGAGCTTCATTTTAATTTGCAAAGAAAATTATCATCACGCGAAGGATTTTCTAAGAATTTCGTCCGAGTTTATTTATTTTCTTTGATGATTAAATTTTTGTTCTTGGTATTAAGTTTATTAACAAGAGTTTTAAACATGAGGACACTGGAAAACTGCAAGAATTGGGTGTGAATGTTGCGTTGTTTTACAGAGGTTGAGGATGTTAGAAGGAGGACAAAGACACTGTTTTTTTTTTTATTTGTGAAAATTCGCTTGCTTTTGAGCGTTAGTAACAAGATTTTCCAGATAAATTGTAGCAAAATCAATATCAGTAATGTTATTTATTTCCGGTAAAGAGATATTTGAGTTACTGAAGTAATTATTAATTTTTTTAATCAATTGCAACGAAAGAAGTTGGTGAAATAGAGCTAATGAAATGAATTTTGAAGGAGATGGGAAAGAGACCAGAGCGTTTGTTATGTACAGTAGTGGTGATAGGTTAAGGAATATTTTTTAAATACAAAATCAATAAAAGTAGAATGTGTTCAAGTTGTAATACTTATGTGTGTAGTATTACTAACTGCACGTAAACTTAATTGATAGTGAGTAAATAGGATGTGGAGTGGCTTGCCTCAAAGAGCTGCAGAGTGAGAATTCCAATAGTCCAAGAGCTGTTAAACATTTTAGGGAAGGTATTTGAGGCACCCTGAAAATTTGTGCAACACTTTTTTTGTAATGCCTGAATACAAAATCGAATGTCTGGCTGAAAGATCGTGGCCCAAAACCTGTGCCAGACAAAAAATGGCACTTGACACGTGTCTGGCACAGTTTTTGTGCCGACTAAAGTGTCTGTCATTTTCAAAATATTTTTTTCTAAGCATAAATATTATTGTGCCTCAATCTCAGCGTGCCTCAAATACCTTTTTTGGGTAGTCAAAAAATGGCACTTGACACGTGTCTGGCACAGTTTTTGGGCCGACTAAAGTGTCTGTTATTTTAAAAATATTTTTTTCTACGTATAAATATTATTCTGTTTCAATCTCAGCGTGCCTCAAATACCTTTTTTAGGTAGTGTCAAAAAAGTGGCACTTGACACGTGTCTGGCACAGGTTTTGGGCCACGATCCTTCAACCAGACATTCGATTTTGTATTCAGGCATTGCAAAAGAAGTGTTGCACAAATTTTCAGGGTGCCTCAAATACCTACTCAAAAATGTTCAACAGCTCTCCTACTACAATTCTGTTATTCGCGTTGTAATGAAAACAATGTCCGTGATGGGAAATTATGTATGTTATGTAGTCTTCGACCGTATGTTGTCTCTAATGATTAATCTAAATAGATGTGAAATTATTTTTAATATCAGGGAATTGTACAGCAACAGCGGTATAATCAACGCAAGTCAGTGGTATGATTTGTAAAATGTCATGGGGGGTCGTTGTTACATTTAATAAACACTTTGCCCTATTAAATAGAATGCGTACTAGATAAAAAAAGACACATTTTATTAAATAACTTTTCTGTTTCAATATACGTTTATTTCACGTTAAAAAAAGGTTGGCAGATATCTCTTCTCATAAAATGATTTTTTTCAAACCGATTTTTTATTAATTTACAATTTCTTTCATTTATTTCTATTATGTTAAATTTAGTATTAAAATCTCTTTTTTAAATTATGACTGAAAGAAATTCCAGTAGCTTTTTTATTTTCTGATATCTAACTTGTAATATTGATGACATGTTTCTCAATTTACATTTTCTACTTCTAGTAGCAATAAAAACGAAACGAAACAAAGAAAAAGACAAAACAAGAAAGCAATGGATTACATAACTTCGTATTTACTGCCTCGAAAGAACAGCTGTACTGCTAACACATTTAACATTTTCTGTTTAATAATATAGTAAACAAATAAAGAGACAAGAGACATGCACGTTATATTTAATCTGAAAATCAACAGCAACAGAGCGTGAAATCCTGCTCAATGTTGGATGATGCGTAAAATGCTGGTATAGTAAATACTTTTATTTTTGGGATTATAGGTTTTTCTCATAAATGTTTTATCTGAATTTCTGAAGTCAAAAGTTTATAGCAAAAATGGAAAAAATATTTTGTTTAAGTGAGTAGATTTTGATAAATTTAATCTAATTCCAGTGAATTACTGAATTAAAAAAAATTAAAACATTAGTGTTATTTTCCCTTATTATTTAGTCCTCAATATGTTTATTTCTTGCATTTTCAAGATCTGAATTTATTTTCAGCTTATATTGCTTTTTAGAATTTTGCGGTAAATATATATTAAAATTGCTGCTAAATTTTATGCTTTCTTGTTACCAGTATTTCTGAATAATTTTCTCCATCTTATTTAATCCTAAAATTTTTGTGTTTAAATACGGCAAAGACTACAATTTTTAAAAAGTCGTTACAAACATTCGCAAAAATTAGCAGCTACATATTAATTTAAACATTCAGGATTCAATAACTTCAAAATTTTAATTTCATAAACATTTATCTCGGCGCAAAATTTACATGATGATATATAAATTAAATCGTTGTTCGATTTGGGGCTTAATCACCTAATAATACTCGCAAACTTTGCTGAGTCCATGAAAATAACCAACACTCTGGCGATACGTTGCAGTAAACCCTCTCAAATCTGCCCAACTTTTAGACTTAAATTTAAAAAATATATATGCCTTTGAAATATACATATATGTAAAAAAAAAAAAAAAATGGAAACATGTTATTTAGCCAATAATATAGTGTGGTAAAGATAGCTTTGCCAATATATGAACCCCATGCGACCGTAACATTCGAGGAAATTTGACAAAATCTTAGATGTTTATTTGCTAAGGTATGCTCTCGAGAATGATGGGAAGTACAATTAACCAATCCTTACCGTATTGGTTATAAGGACCAAATTTTAAATAGCAACATTCTGTGCAGTTTCAGAATACTGTTTTAGAACACCGTGTTATCTAACTTCTTCCCTCACGATTGAAGTGCAAGGTAAAAGTCAGAATGTGCCAGGTTTTGAGTTCGGTTGTCAGTCTTGGGTGTCCATAGTGTGATGGATTTCACTGTAGCACATTAAGCGCCACGTCAGTTACCGATGACTGACACTGAACTTTCCTTTTAAAACGCATCATTCACTGATGCCTGACGGTCTAAAATATGATATAAAACTAAAAATACATATATTGTTGTAAGTAATTACAGAAAATTTATTTCAAGTTTACTTATCTTTTATTTATTACTGGGTTAAACTTTCTTAAAAATTACTTAAAACCTTGTAAATTTTTCAACTTCATTCTCAGTCACCGTGGCACTCAACGTGTTAAACAGAGGTTCCAGACGGTGTAGACTTTGTTATCAAAGCATAGCTGTCGCCAGTTTATGGTTCACTATTATGCCCGGTCACAGTTCAATGTGTTACTAGTAAATAACTGAACGTACACAAGTTTATCGTTCAATCGGGCACCAAAGGTGTAACAAGTTTCACAATGTTATGGTGCCAAATTTTTTCGCACTATGTTTTGGTCAAAGGCTGAACCAAAGTTTTAACGGGGTAGTACCTGTAAGTTTATTGGGAGGAGGGTAAATACTATTTATATCATAAACAACATTCTGCAGATACTTCAGTTATTTGATGATTTTCGAGAACGCACTATGTTTTGGTCAAAGGCTGAACCAAAGTTTTAACAGTGTTGTACCTGAAAGTTTACTGGGATTAGGGGAAATAATATTTATATCATAAACAACATTCTGCAGATACTTCAGTTATTTGATGATTTTAGAGAACCTATCATACTTGCCAACCTTCCGGTTTTTCCATAATTTTTTTTCGCTTCACCCTAGTCAAATAAATGTATTTTGAGCCAGAAATTTGACTTGCTAAATGAAATGAAATATCTATCAGATAGAAACAAGGAACGTTTTTAAATAAATTTTCTGATTTGAAATGTGTTTTTTTTATCTTTGGTCAAATTGACTGTTTTACGCAGGGGTACCGAAAGAAGGTTGGAAAACATGGTGTATTATATTTATTTATATATCTTATTTTTTAATTAGTCAGTTATTATTATAATATAACTCTCGGTCTGCAATCATACAGTGGATATTTTGAACATCGCATTATGATGTATCAATAAAAGATTGCTGAAAATGGCATGATAGTCAGAGTTCGAAATGTCAACTTCAGATTATAGTTAAGAAATCGGTTAAAAAGAGTAATTGAAATCGACTTTACAGAGTCGCATTTTAAAATAATTATTAATATAATTTTTAAAAATAGTATATTATAAAAGTATTTTTTTAATTTTCTTCAGAAATCTCTTTTTTTTTTTTTTTTTTTTTTTTTTTTTAGAAAACATAGGGGATAGTAGCCTAATTTGGACCGCCGCTTAATTGGACCGTTGCCATTCTGTCGTTAATTACAGGAGGAGACGCCATCTACCGCTGAAATCCTACTCAACAGAATGACGTCACTCACGATTAGAAGATGCAACCGCCTACCACGTGTTGTTTTCAGACAATTTAAAAAAACCTAAAGTTAGCTGTGTTGATCTACTTTTTTCCTACTAAACGTAAGTGAATACTTTAAAACTAAGGTAAGTTGTTATGTTTTTATATACATATATAAATTCATCTGTTAATTGCGCATATTTCTCACGCGGCTTTGTTTGATTTCGTTTTTGTTCTTAGTCTTGAAATTATCTGTTTTTAAAAATAGCGCAGTTGCCATAATTGGACCATTTTAAGTTGCCTAAATTGGACCAGATATGCGATCATAAATTTTGAAAATTAAGTAATGAATTTCGAGGACTGTACACATTGTACACTATTTTTTTATTTTTATTTTATATTATATAATGGATTACTATCTCCATGCAAGTTTTTTTTGGGGGGTGGGGGGTGGGGGTTATATCTGGATTAATTTTTTTATACAGTTTAGGCCTATATAAACAAAAAATATTTTTACATGTTTATGCAATAAATTTTGTTTGCAATTTCTTTTATCTTGCATGTATTTGTATTTATTTTCTTTGAATACATTATTCCTACGGCGTATTTGGTTTACAGAGTTGAATTCAAACATTTTCTTCTTGGAGGATATTTTCGATTTCCGGAGGAAGGGAAGACTTTTTACAGTTCTGGAGGGTGGAATTACACTTTTTTGCCATTAAAACTCATAAAACTTCAAACCTTCCGGGAGGAGGGGGGGGGGGGAATTAAATACTGTTGAATATATAATGTTTCCGTATAATTAATCGTAGCGTATTTTTCAATAGAGCATATTTTTTTAAACACTTTTATAATATAATGTTTAAAATGTTGAAAAAGACACGGACAAGCTGTCTGAAAAAAAAACAGGTGACAGCAAAAGCTGTTAAAGATATAGGAAATAAAAAGGAGGGAGTAAGTTGTGAAGGAATTGGCCTGCAATAAAGCTGTAGCTACAAATCCTCCACAAAATCCAAAAAATCATTAGAAATATTATACTCTTTGCTAAATTTAGTTTTAAAAAAGTACAGATGAAGCCAAAAAAACAGTTGTGTTAACATCTTCGCGATATAAAGTAAACCTTGAAATGAAAAAACACAAAAAATCGACTAAAGGGAAGCTATCACAGCATAAAAGCAAATGAAACATCAAGTTTTAAAAAATAGGAGTAATGCAATTATCAAGGAAATGATGAAAGGGGAGAACTACAATCATAATGTAAAGAAAACTTCTGTTGCAAAAAAAAAAAAAAAAAAAAAAAAATATCTGATAATTCAGAATCTAAAAAGAAAAATCTAAATAGTGATGATTGGGTTTGCCTGATTTGTAAGAAAATAAAACAGCAGAAATGATTCAGTGTTCATATTGCCAAATACGGTTCCAAGTTGTGTGGGCTGGAAAAAAAAAATCAATACACGAAATTCATGTGTAAGCTTTGCATCACCCCTTAAATGATATTCAAGTAACTGGCAATTAGTTTCACAAGTTCCATTCTTAATTACTGATAACTTTGATTTATATTTTGAATACATTTTGATTTAAAACAATTACACTTATTTTCATATATTTGATTTCATTATATTTCATTGCTGTTATTTTGTTTAAATGTTTCATTAACCGTAAACTTTGCTTTTAATAAAATTAGTTATATTCCCTAGTCGTTAAAACAACCTGATTTTATTTGGTCCAATTTACGAGACTGGTGGTCCAACTTAGGCAACCAGTTGCTGAATTTGGACCACTTTTGACAAATTTTTCAAATTACAATAAAATTTAAGATTTTCAAAACGAAAATGAGCTAATGTTTTATTTAGTTAGTGGATGAATTTTAGTTAAGCATTGCACGGCAGTGCAATGCTTAACTATATTCAAGCATTATTTCCAGTTGTTGTTTTTTTCTCATTTTTTTCTGAAAATTATGTTTTTGTTTAATAGTTTTATTCGTATGATTGGTTAAAGAATGAAAGATAGTTTCCTAGAAATCACGTTTACTTAAACTCATAAATTTATCCTGATTATTAACCATTTGGAAAAATGGTTTTTGTCCTCGTCAGGGTAGGAAATCAAAAGCATATCTGAAGTGTTTTATTGGTTGAATCCGCATTTTATTCGTTTTCTGATTGGTCTATACAGTAATCTGTACTTTCCCTTTACTTTCAACAGAGATGGATACTTCTGTTGCCACTATGACAAAAAAGTAATAAAAACTAAAAAAAAATAATAATAACTCAGAAACAAACTGAGATGCAGCTTTCAAACAAATTGCATTTAAAAGTTACATTTTTTTTCTTATACGACGGTGTAAAAAATAATATTGTGAGACGTTTAGAAGTTTAAGAATGAAATTTCATTTAAAATGGGTCCATCGTGAATTTCCAAGAAATCTGACGATGGAAAAGCCTTTTCCCTAACAGCCAATGAAATGCTTGGATAATACATAAGTTTCATAGGAAATCTGACTAGTCGCAGGCGATTTTTGTCGCTTGCAATTTTTACGTGTAATAACACTATTAATGTTTAATTCATGGCGTACGTAATGTATGACCAGCTCCGTAGAAGTTTAAAAATTTACAGTACCGAAAAATGTAAAAGTGAAATTTCTTTTAAAATTTGTTCATGATGGGTCCAGGAATGTTGATGTTTAATCCATGACGTACGTAATGTATGATCAACTCCGTGCGGTTTTTTATGTCTTAAATTTTAGTCTTTGAAAAAATCATTTTCCAAATGGTCGTTGTAATTTGTTAAATTGCTTTGTATACCAATGTTTTGCTGAAACCGATCATGTTTTAATCTGTTGTCTTGTTTCAAAATGTCAACTACTCTAGAATTAAAAGCTGCTTATCTCAACCATTTTTTAAGTTAGAGACAAAAAAAAAAAAAAAAAAAAAAATGCTCCAGAATCCTTGTATCAAAGCCTAACACCTAAACACAAAATAAATTTGGATTTCAAAATTTTAGGCATATATTTTTGAGGTTAAAATATTTAAGTGGCCGCAAATTTGAAACAAGATGGCGGATGAAGTTGGTCACCGAATTCGGTCGAGACATTGTTATGTACTATCAACATGCTAAGTCACATAAAAATCAGTTCATAAATACAAGAGTTACAGCATGACAAAAATCAGATATATATAATGTATATATATGTCACATTTTGACGGCAAGTAGTTGGTATTATCGAAAAAAAAATGAGGGTTTCCATTCCTACAATACACAGGTGGCAGCCGACTGGGTTTAAAATAATAAAGAAAAATGAAGAATTAACATAAGGCAGTCGCTTGGAACATTATTCACTTTATTTCCACACTCTCGATTAAATCTAGGGAAGATGCTCTCTCCTTCCATGGTAAAAAGAATAAAGTCTATTCTTCCTGTCACAATTAGTTTAAAAACACTCCATCTCTTGACAGCCGTCTAGTCTTTAATCCGTTAATATCTAACATCTATCACCCATTACGATACCGTTGCTTCCTCATTCTACTCACTTAATAAACAGTATTCATCCAACGTTTTACTACCTCCATCGAGCAATCACATTGAATATCCAGTTTACTACGACTGCAATCCACTACGTTCACCTCTACATGCTAAATACTGAAAAACTTCTAAGCTCACAGCCCATCTACTCCTATATGCTATATGCTTTATGCCCTCTCTCTGGTTCCCGCCATTCGTATTTATACTCTGCTGAAAAGATTGTTCTAGAAACTTCTTATATTCTCGCACCAGCTATCTAAATCATAAACAAATGTTAAAATCTGTAGTCGAGATTATGCTAAAATAACCCCTTTTTCCCTCTTCAGACGATAAAAGAAATGAATTTATGTCTGCGAAGTTTTAATCATTGGAATATTTTAATTACACCTGGATATTTTAAATAAAAGAATAAATTGAAATAAGTAGGGTTTTTCTTTAAGACAGAATAATATTTTAGCAGTTAAATAAAGATTTAAGGGGAATATGATATACTGGGATTTACTAGGAATTTAAATAATAAAAGTTTTATTAAAGAAATATAAATAATCGAGCCATTTTTAGATTTACGCAATTTGGAATAAATATGAATTAAGATCTTAGAGATTAATAGACTAGGGTTTTAATTTAATAAGCCGGTATAATATACGGAATATTACTGAAAAAGGAAAATTTACATAAAATACTTTAAACTTGGCGCAAAAATTTAAATTTTGTAATATTATCCCCCCTCCCCAAAGACTTTGTATGAAATTTGTGGTTAATTAACTACAATTTCAGACAACAGACTTGTAATAAATTTGGAAGTTGATTTTTGAATATTGAAAATTTTAGAGACGTCAGCGAAGAGATGGAAAAGTAAAATTTAGCAATGCAAGAGTAAAAAAAAATACTAAGAGCATTTAAATTTAGCTGAGAGCATTTCCCCTGTAAAAGAATACAAATAATGGTTACAACATCACTTACCATTTGTAAGTGCATAGAAAAATATAAACACAATAATAAAGAATAAGTATAAATACAATAAGAAATAAATAATAAGAAATAATAAAATTATAGTAATAAATAACAACAAATTCTTTTATCTAATGGAAATTTAGTGTATTTCCATTTCTCTTATCACAAACATATTTCCAATCAAGTAATGTTTAACACTTTATTTACTTCAAGTAGAATTTTAAGTCCTATTGGCTTAATCAGTTCATCGATCATAACAGTCCTTTAGCAAAAATAGTGATACAGTCCTTAAGTAAAAAGTTCAGCTGCAATAAATATTTTTTACTAAATTTGTTTGACTACTCTGCCTGTTAAACTCTTTACATTATGTTTAAATACTATTTGTCATCACAATAGTAGTTTTATTTTAATAAACAAATTCCTAGTAGTTATTCAACTACCTTTAAACGTTTGTTTATCGACTACTTTTTTGAGCTCCTTTTCCCATTCTAATTGGGACTTACCATCTTTTACAACTTCTCACTTGTTTTAGTAAATATCATAACTTTTCACTTATAAGTTATGTTTCCTTTTTCTTTAATAAATAATGAATCTTTCAATAAATAATATAATACTTTCACTTCATAATCATAATAATAAAATTCTCAACAGTATACTTGAATAATAACAATAATACTTAATAACAGTATTATATTCTAAGAAAATATCACAGATTTTTTACTTATTGACATGGAAAATAATGGTTGAGGATAAAAATAATACATAGCAATTAAATTATTTTCTTATTTCTTACTTATATAAGAAAGTATTTTTGCCAGCCGAAACATAAAAAAAAAAAAAATAATAATTCCAAAGTCCAAATAAATTTAACTCTAAATATTTAGAAAGTGGACTCTCAACCAGTATTTCCTCACAATAATTTATCTCTCTGATACTCTTGATGAATAGACGTGCATTTGATAAACTTAGAATGGTAAAATAAAGAAAATAAATAGGAATTAAAGATAATTTGTTTATGTTCTTAATTTTCTATTGCTACACAATCACTACAAAATCTCATCACAATTATCAATTTTCTAGGTTTATATTATTATAATAATATTATCAATTCTTACTATTTTTGTAAACAAGTGGTAAAAAATGGAATAAAATAAATATAGTTTATTTTGATATAAACTGGATATAGAATTAAAAATATTTATTTTTATTTTTCAACATCAATCTGAAAATTCCCAAAATCAAATACACATCCTATGCCTGCATAGATTGTCTACTTAATCCCAAAAACTCCCAAAAACAAGTAATATCCTCGTGGCGCCCCAAGGTCATACCTGGTAATGTTGAAAACTATTGATGAAATAAAAATAAAAAATCTAAAGAATTAGAATTAAAAATATTGCGAAAACATTTTGGGGAATTACGAACTTTCCATAATCCGGTTGCACATTACAATCATTTCTATCATTCTCAAAACAGTCCTGAGTAGTCATATAACTTTCACAATTAGATGGTAATTTGATATCATTCTTACATAAATTCAAAGTTTCAATACTATTATTAGTTGTTATTACACTATCATCATTATATAAATTCAAATTCTCATCACAATCAACTGTTACTAAATCATTCTCTTGTTGTACTTTATTCATATCTACAGTATGAAAATGAAGAGAGTTCTCATTATGTATGGATATACTCTTATTTATAATTTTCCTTCCTTGTTTTACAGTACAATTTCTACAATCTATAGTTAAGTTAAATTTAGAACATTCCCTTAGACCCAAAATAGCATACTCCAAATTAGTATTACACACTAAAAAGTTAACACATTTGGTAATTTTACCCACTTTTAGAGAAATTTTACATTTTTGATTTATTTTTAACACCCCTTTTGCCTGACCAATAATAACTGTAGGTATAGTTTCAATTTTAGCATTTAGTTCTTTAACAAATTTGAGGGGTAATATTGCCGTAGTGGATCCAGTGTCCACTATACATGGTAAATTATAACTATTGGTACATCCATACACAATTAATTGTCAAATATTAGGAATAGTAGTTGGTGAATTACTAGGAAGAGTATCAGAGGATGTTGCATCATTTCTAAATAAACACTCTTGTTCCCAATGATATGCATTATTTACTCCTTTATTTGTACATATTCTACATGGTCTAGAAGGATATGGTTTCTGAAAGTAATTATTTTGAAAATTTCTAGACCCCTGATTTTGATACTGTCTTTGTGGAATCCAATTCCTAGGTGCATTATTGGGCCTATTTGGCTGAACATTAGGTCTACTTGGTTGAGTCCAAGGCCTAGATGGCTGAAATTGTTGAAAATTTTGTCTAACTGGTTGTTGATTTACTGTTTGGTTTGAAATTTGAGGAGTGGAAACTTCAAAAAATTGCTTAACAAGCCGGTACCATTCAGTGGTACTATTTGGAGGGTTTACATTAATATTATTTCTATACTCTGGTTTTAATCCATCTGTCAACCCTTGTATTAGAAGAGTCTCACAAAGATGGAGTTTCCTCCCAATTCCTACTTTTTTGTGAAAATAATTTTCTAAATTATCTAATTTATCTAATTTTAGAGTTGAGAAATCAGAAAAATTTGGAACATTTAGTTCAATGATTTTTTCTATCAAGATTTTTGAAATCTGTTCATAACTAGTACAATTAACACAATCATTGATATAGACTTTTAGTGCTTCACCCTTTAAATACTGTGGAATAGATTTAAATTTCCACTCTAAATCTTTATTTTCCCTAGTACTCATATCATCATAATAATTTAACCAAGCCTGGATTTCCATTCCAGTACTAGGATCAAACTCAATTAATTTAGGTTCAGCCATTATATCAGTATTCATTAAAATAAAAGAAGCACTTCTATTCTCTTTAATACAACCTGACCTTAACAACATTTAAACTAAGAGTTCTATTTTTCATAATAGATTAAGTACTCTTTCAGACTTTAATAATAAATAAATAAATAATTCTCATGACTTCATAATAAACTTTACAATAAATAAATAAATAAATAAATACTCTTCACGAAATAATAAATAAACCTCATAAATGAATAATAAATAAATCTCATAAATAAATAATTCTCATACTTAATAAATAAATCTCAATAAATAACAAACAATAACAAAAATAATAATATAAGAGGTGTAAAAATATTTTGAAAAGAACTCACTCCAGTCATCTTGTCTCACAATCACCAGCACTATACATTGCTATTCACATTAGCCATGTAACTTTTTAACTTTCCGGCACTGATCTTTAGTAACTCTCATAAGCTATCGTGTACCAGTAACACTACACATTCGTAATTTTGGAGACACACTCGTTTTTATTGCCGTCACTTCTAAATCCTGTCGGACTTTTCTTTTCTCTGTCACATTTTGACGGCAAGTAGTTGGTATTGTCGAAAAAAAAAATGAGGGTTTCCATTCCTACACTACACAGGTGGCAGCCGACTGAGTTTAAAATAATAAAGAAAAATGAAGAATTAACATAAGGCAGTCGCTTGGAACATTATTCACTTTATTTCCACACTCTCGATTAAATCTAGGGAAGATGCTCTCTCCTTCCATGGTAAAAAGAATAAAGTCTATTCTTCCTGTCACAATTAGTTTAAAAACACTCCATCTCTTGACAGCCGTCTAGTCTTTAATCCGTTAATATCTAACATCTATCACCCATTACGATACCGTTGCTTCCTCATTCTACTCACATAATAAACAGTATTCATCCAACGTTTTACTACCTCCATCGAGCAATCACATTGAATATCCAGTTTGCTACGACTGCAATCCACTACGTTCACCTCTACATGCTAAAAACTGAAAAACTTCTAAGCTCACAGCCCATCTACTCCTATATGCTATATGCTTTATGCCCTCTCTCTGGTTCCCGCTATTCGTATTTATACTCTGCTGAAAAGATTGTTCTAGAAACTTCTTATATTCTCGCACCAGCTATCTAAAGCATAAACAAATGTGGAGCAAACATGCAGACCATGCTTTCTCCTTTAGATACAAATTTTCGAAAAACACAAAAAACTGATAAATACTAAAATAACTTGTATTTAATTCTCATTTTTATTGTGTATTTTTATTACTGTTTATTAGAAAGAATTGCAAGCATACCTAATATATTAAAGATAAAACAAATTAATAAAATACATTTAATATTTGGAGAAATCACTTTCTGACCGAATTCGGAGGAGGAAACATGTTTTGATTGTTCGGCAAGTGGATAAAACACTTTTTGAATGAAATAAGTTCTAACTCACAAATAATACAATAGCATTATTTTATTTGAATAAATACCGAATTTCAGTTGATTATTGTTAAAATAAAATGACAGATTATGGTACTTAGTAGTATTAATTAAATATCTACTAAATAAATACTCGTTTGCCAAAAATCCACTTCAAATTTTAAAACCAATATCTTCATCTAGACAGTTATACACATCCCCTTCTTCTTTATTGCAGGCTTATCAATCATGGATAATGTGGTTGTATCATTTGAATATATCATCAGGTTGATTTTGCCACTGTTCACTATACATTACCTTCAAAATATTTTTAACATCTTTGTTCTTTTCAACTGGTATGGCGTGGCTAAGAGGAAGATATTCTAAAACAACCCTTTGAACAAGGCAACAGTAACTCCCTTTTTAAGGAGATTTACGTCATATTCTTCATTTAGATTTTGAAATCTATAATTCTGGAAGCCTTTAACTTTAACAGTTCTCTTATTATTTTCTAAAACAATCCATTACAATTGTGATATGTATGGTAGGTTTCGAAAGTACACATTAAGTGACAACTGTGATTGGCAGACTGGAGAAATCACTGCTTGATTGAATGCAGGCTTTGGAGGAAACACTCTTTGATTGAAATGTCAAGTTTTAAAATTGATTTATAATCGGAGAAAAATTTTTTTAGTAAAAAATACCATTTATTTCTGTGCAATTTAACACAGAGTTCATAAAAATAACAATAACTCATTTTTTATTTTTTTGTGAGAAAACACGGTTTGAATGTTTGCTCCACAAATGTTAAAATCTGTAGTCGAGATTATGCTAAAATAACCCCTTTTTCCCTCTTCAGACGATAAAAGAAATGAATTTATGTCTGCGAAGTTTTAATCATTGGAATATTTTAATTACACCTGGATATTTTAAATAAAAGAATAAATTGAAATAAGTAGGGTTTTTCTTTAAGACAGAATAATATTTTAGCAGTTAAATAAAGATTTAAGGGGAATATGATATACTGGGATTTACTAGGAATTTAAATAATAAAAGTTTTATTAAAGAAATATAAATAATCGAGCCATTTTTAGATTTACGCAATTTGGAATAAATATGAATTAAGATCTTAGAGATTAATAGACTAGGGTTTTAATTTAATAAGCCGGTATAATATACGGAATATTACTGAAAAAGGAAAATTTACATAAAATACTTTAAACTTGGCGCAAAAATTTAAATTTTGTAATATATATATATATGTAATGTATATATATATATATACATAAATCATCATTTGAACTGATGGTGGTTTTGAGGTCTGGGGGCCATGATCGGTAAAAATATACCAAAATTTTCCAGAATTGCTTTCCTTCGGATGGCTGCAATTTTACCTTTTGTAATAGAAGATACCAAATAATCTTTTCATAAAGAAGATTATTTTTAACAGCGATGACAGCGATGACCACCTCGGGAACTCAGCTTTCGCTTTAGAGTGTTAGTGCAATCCCGAGGGGTAGACCACATCCACTCCTCCCGACTCTCAGCCAGAGTCTGAGAGGGAGCGTCGGGTCCCTGATCAAGCTGCTGAGATTTATTTCGGTTACTGTGAGATTTACAATTACAATCACAATGGGTTACCCAATTTTTCTGGTCGAACCGAAGATTTCACATCGAGATATATGACTGTATGTAGTGATTACATGAGGATCATTTCACCTAATGTGATTGCATAATTGTTTACAATTTTCTTGGATATATATACGTCACAGTACATTTAACACACAATATTTAACATGACAATTAGAAACACATTACAACACAATATCAAACACCTACTATTTACATGACTGTATGTAGTGATTACATGAGGATCATTTGAATGTGATTGCATAATTATTTACATTTTTCATGGATTTACAGGGATTTCACAGTACATTAAACACACAATATTGAACTTCACAATTATAAACACATTACAACACACCTACTATTTACAATTTGCGCATACAAGAGTTTGGAGAGATGCACAAGATAAAAATTCAAAAGTGATAGAAGTTTCTGGCACCCGCTAATAACCCGTTTCTCCCTCCATGCTACACCCTAGTGATAGAGTCGGATTAGAATGGCTCTGGATTTGAAAAGATGTACTCGTTTGTTTCTATAAACCTCATGCATTGTATGATCTTGTTGAGTAGTTGTGGTTTCTCTTTTACATCCCGCCACCAACTTGCTAAATTCATATGTGTGTGTTTTTTGAGATGATAATGCGGAGGCTGTGCCTTCGGACATTTTGGAACCGTCCGTGTATATTGTAATTTTGCCTACATAGTCGTTTATTTCACAAATTTGTATTTCACTTGTTAGTGGTGATGTTTTGTATTTTGAGCATTTTGGATAGTATAGTGGAGCAAAAGCCTTTTCTGTTGACTTGCCGAGACGAGTCGTCCACGAATACACCGCCTCCGCCTCCAACTGCAAATCCAGTGGGGGGAGACCTGTGAGGACCTGCAGGGCGTTTGTTGACGTATTGGATATGCTCTCGTTATCAGCAACAAAGCTTTCCTTTGTGCCGAGAGCAAATGTCGACGACCGTGATATTGCGCCATACGCGGAAACCAGACAGCACACGCGTAGGCCAGTTTCCTTTGTAAGATCGCCGAGTACCAAATCTTAAAGCATTCCGGAGGGAGTAGACCTGAAATTGATGAAAATTTATAAAGATTTTGAGTTATTTTTCCGATTTCTACTCTCTTTTGTGCCACATGTGGGAGAAATGATAATTGTTTATCTAATATTACCCCCAGGAATTTTAGTGTTGTTTCTGATTTTATTGATTTACCTTGAAGTTTAAATGTGGGGCCCCGCATAAGGTGTTTGGGTTTGCCAAAAGTTAATGATGAGGATTTTTCATGTGAAATTTCTATTTTGTTGGTTTCTGCCCAATTCTAAAAAAAATTTAAAGCTTTCTGACCTTTTTGCTCAAGTTGCTGTCTCGACTGTGCCCAGATCAGTAATATCACGCCATCCGCGTATGCCACCAGTTCACAGTCCTGTACATCAAAGGTCCCCAACAGAGTCTCCAACAGAACCAACCAAAGAAAAGGACCCAGACACGATCCCTGCGGGCAACCCTTACTAAAGGAGTACAACAAAAATGGTGCCATCCAGTCCACCTGAGCTCGCCTACCCGAAAGGAAGGAAACGACAAGATTAATGAGTTGTTTAGAAATACCTAGTCTTTGCAATCCTAGGATCACCTGATCCCAAGGGAGGTTGTCAAATGCTCCTCTGAAATCCAGTGACACCAGTGATGTGTATTGTTTATTTTATTTGTGTTGTTCTACTAATGAAATCACTTTCTCCAAAGCCGTTTCCGTAGATTTATTTTGCGTGTAGCCGTGTTGCTTACCCGATAAGAAATTCGTTTTGTCTAATGCGTGATGTATTCGTCTTAGAATTAATTTCTCTAAGATTTTTCCGAATATTGGTAATAGAGTGATGGGGCGATATGAAGAGCTCTCATTCAAGGGTTTTCCCTCCTTTCTAAAATACACGAGCTCTCCCAATTTCCAGTCATCAGGAAAATAGTTTAACTTTAAAAGACTGTTGTACATATCCAACAGAATATTAGGAATTTTTGAAAAGATGCACCTGACCATCCTGTGATCAATTTGATCAGGTCCTGGCGCCTTGTTAATACTGAATGAGAAAATATCATTTCGCAACTCTCTTTTCGTGAATTTTGCCTGGTCGTGCGAGTTTAGTCGCTGTGGTATTTGCTTTGGAGTTTCATCGCCAAAAATGTCTCTCGTTAGTTTTAAAAGGGTTGATGACCTGGAAGTGGGTGACAAAGAATCAAATTGGTAACTGATATGTGAGTCCTGGAATCGCTGGAAGGCCAATTTTTTCATTAAACCAAAAGGATCCTTCTCTCTGCGACACAGGTTTGTCCAAGCTTTTACCTTCTCCGATAAAATCTGTTTTTGATAAATTGCCCTTTCCCTTTTGTATTGCTAGTTTATATTTGACTCGTAGTTTGAATTTTTTGCTCTTTTTAAAAGAGCTGCTACTTTATTTCTTTGGGCCCTGAATTGTGGAGACCACCAGGAAATTTTAAATTTCTTGAAGGGGGCTTTCTTTTTAAAGGATTTATTGGCTTGTAATAATATTTCTTGTTTAACAGTTTCGTATTCTTCGTTAAACTGGTCTATAGTTTCTATGTCATTAAAGTTAATCTGTGAGCATTTTCGAGTTAGTTGTTCGGAAAATTGTGTCAAAGGGATTCCCTTTGTTTTGAATCTTCTTCTTGGTAGTTTGGGTATTGTGAAATTTAGCTCTGTTTCTATTGGGTAGTGGTCTCCAAAAAGGGAAGGAATTACTTCCCAGTGTTTCATGTGTGAAAACACAGCCTGCGTGCAGATGGACAGATCCGGCCTCCCCAGGTTCTTCCCCGACTCATACGTTGGTGGACTGGATGAAGAGTTTAGAATAACTCGTTGATACGCTATGACTCTATCGATAAGAACTTTTCCCCTGGTGTCTTCACTCCTATAGCCCCAAAGCTGACTGTGAGCGTTGAAATCACCGAGAACCAACTGCAATGGGCTCTGATTTTTAGAACCCAGCCAGTTCTCAATATCCTCATCAAAGTCAGCACTCGGGGGGCTATACAGGCTGCCAATGTTTAAGGTTAAAGGCTTAAGGTCTAAATTTATAAAAACTGAGTTATAGTGCTTAGAAGAGAGATTATGTTTTAAGTTTTGGTCTAGTATTAAAATATGGGCTATTTTAGAGCTTGAACTATAGCATGGTGTTGTTCGAGGAAGTGATAGAGGTCTATTTTCATAAAGGTATGCATCTTGAAGACAAACCAGGGAATAGTCCGAGTCTGAGAGGAATTTCATAAAAGCAGCAGTTTGTGATCTGTTGTTCTGTAAATTTTGTTGAATTAATTTGAATTTTTACCTCTATAAGACAATGACGCTAGCGCTGCTTGTTTCTTTCGCTGATACACGCTGCAGGACGGATCGTAAGATGTATGTTTTTCATATAGTCCAGCTTTCTTATGGTCCCCCTTGTAGTAGTCGAGCACTTTTTTGCAGTTAACACATTCTTCTTTTTCTGAGGCACAATCCTTGATTTTTTGCCTTTGCCACATTTAGCGCAGGCCTCTGCATTCTGGCACACTCTTGCTGTATGCCCTATTTCCTGACAGTGATAACACCTTTGAATGAAGACATACCGTCTTACCGTGCACCGGTTAAATCCTATGCACAATTTTCCTGCCATTAGTTGCAGTGCATCTCTCTCCAGTAGCTGCAACACCAAGTGCGAGGTTTCCTCGCCCTCTATTCCTTTCAATACTCTTATCAGCTTATACTGCACCTTCCTCCTCAGAGCTCTTTCCAAAGCAGGATAGAGTACTTGTTTTTCATATAGCTCTTGTTGCTCTTGTGAGTTCTCTGAGTGCTCTTGTGAGTTGTTCAGTGAACTGTCTGCTTCTCTTTCGACGTTTTTCTGTGTGACTATTGGGGCTCCAAAGACTATCACTCGGGCTGTTTTCGGGTTTGGTTCTTTAATATCCAGTTTTTCCGCCATATCTTCTGTAGTGCAGATTTTATCTTTCACCTGTTCTATGTCAAATTTGTTTTTACATGTTATTATTATTTTATTTTGTTTAGTTGTTTGGCAGTCTACTGGTGGTAATTCAGCCATATTCATAGAATTGAGAACTTTCTATATTATTGGCATTTTTGTTTCCTTGTCTTTTGGTGTTAATATTAGTGTCGGTCTTTCTTGTGGGAGCGGTGGAAAATTTGTCATTTCTGCATATGTTGGTCGGTCATTTTCTATTGCTGTTTCTCTCTCTCTATGATTAATTGAGACCTTCCGGTTTTCTGTCTGAAGAGTGGTAACATGTTCGACGAGTCTTTTTTCCATTTGTTCATGATTCTGTTGTATGCTTTTGCTCATATCATTGATCAATTGATCTTTTCTTTCGATTTTATCTTGTTTTGTCTGTTTGATTAACTCTTCTTGGAATTTAATTCTTTCGCTGAGTTTCGTTATTAAGTGATCTTTCTTCTGTCTGTTGTTTGAGCTGCTTAAAGTTTTTGATTACTTATGATATGGTATTCTTTATCTTTACTTCTTTGTTTGACGCTAATTGCGTTTGTAGTTGGTGCATGAGTTCTACTACCTGGTCTGCAATTTTCGACAACGTGTCTCGTTCTTGGTGTTCTTCCTTCTCAGCCTTGTCGTGTTGTCTTACGCTTTCTTTCTCTATTTCCATCGCTTTCTCTTCCAAAAACTTTCGGTATTTTTGTGCATTTTCATTACTTCCTTTGTCACGTTTCTTTTGATGTCTAAC
The DNA here is from genome assembly GCA_963932465.1 of Maratus speciosus. Classification (NCBI taxonomy): domain Eukaryota; kingdom Metazoa; phylum Arthropoda; class Arachnida; order Araneae; family Salticidae; genus Maratus; species Maratus speciosus. The sequence continues at coordinate 366,132,124 of OZ010795.1, read as the reverse complement.
CATCTGATCTATTAAAACCAGTATCGTCATTCGTGATGCTGTTTCGGCGTCAAATGGCAGCAGTTCATTTCCCGGCTGGTAATTTTTGTTTGCTCTCTGTGGTAGCTGTGTTTCTTTGTCGTTAGACTTCACCCCGTCTTCATCTGACTCTGTTATGACAGAGGAATCATTCCTTTGCGACTGCAACTCTTTTTCATTTCGCGGATCACCCTGTTTCATTGTGAATACATATTTTTATAATATCAGTAGATAAAAATACTTCTGATTTTCTCTATCAGCTTATGTCTTCTATTGTGACTTTTTCGGTCCTGATTATACTGTTTGCACAGCGTTTTCACTTAGTATAATTAATTCACTTTTTCAATTATGGCCCAGGCATCACCAGGACCCAACCATGCATTTTGAAGGAAAGGGGAAATAGAAGAGTTTAAAGTAAAAATCAGTGACCTAGATCACCGTAAATGACTAAGATAAAAAATTAATGATCGGACAGCGGGGGGGTTTTAGTAATCTTAAGGGAAAAAATATATACAGAGAGAGGCTTTGGAGGATAAGTTACATAAACTAGGGGACAAAATTTTGAAGAAAACTGACCAAAAAAGAAAAATAAATAAATAAATAAATAAGTAAAAATAAATAAATAAATAAATAAAAAGTGTTTCAATGCTCATATACCTCATTGCTCTCGATGTGCCATTTACAAACATTTTTCTCTTGGTTACTTTCAAGTTCTTTTCATTTAATCTTTATTTACATTCATGTACACATTGTTGACAAGTTTATTCAAGTTTCATGTTTCTCTCCACCAAACCTTACCAATGATATGTGGTATGTCCTGTGAATGTTTTTCACATTTGATAATTACGCATTTTGCCATAGGTAGTTGCACAAAATGTCTAATATTAACTGTAGACCAGTCCTGCAGTTTTGAGGTTTTTCGCTTTACAATACCAAAATGGCATGTAGCATATGCAATTGTGAATTTAATCTATGAAGTTTAAAATACTGGCTTCCTGTACGACTCTCTATAAGATTTTGAGAAATGACTGAAAATGCGCCTTAAAGAGCCTACTACTGCCTACTACTGCTTTCTGTGGACACCAAACTTGGGGGTTTTCAAGCACCTTCCAAAAAACGCCTAAAAACGCCCCCTGGAGGCTAAAAAAAGAACTAAAAAAGGAAACGAAAGTCAGGGTTGTAGAGCTTAGGTCAGGACCTAACTAGAGATATGTCACATGACCCCCCCCTGTAACATATTTTTTACCCCCCCTCTCCCCGGTTCCCCCCAGGTGACAGCTAGGAAAAAATGGAGATAGCCAATCGATGCCCCGTCCCAAAAAACATCTGACATGCGTACATGTGGCCCCCTCCGAGCAATATTTCGCTTAAAAAAGACGCATTTTGAAAATTACTCTTTGTAAGTTCCGGTTTGGAACAATTGCCCTAAAGAGCCTACTACTGCCTAAAATATGAGTTAAACTAGGGGATGAGATCATAGATGAAGAGCTTATGTCATGACCTTTCAGTGGACACCAAACTTGGGGGTTTTCAAGCATTTTCTAAAAAACGCATAAAAACGCCCCCTGGAGGCTAAAAAAAGAACTAAAAAAAAGAAAGACAGGAATGTGGAGCTTAGGTCAAGACCTAACTTTAGATATGTCACATGACCCCCCTGTGACAAAATTTTAACCCCCCCCCTCCCCCCGGTTCCCCCCAGGTGACAGCTAGGGGAAAATGTAGATAGCCAATCGATGCTCCGTCCCAAAAAGGATCTGACATACGTACATGTGGCACCCTCCGAGTAATATTTCGCTTAAAAAAGACGAATTTTGAAAATTACTCTTTGTAAGTTCCGGTTAGGAACAATTACGAAATAAAGGATGGAAAAGACTATCGAAGTGACTTGCACAACAAGGGAAGCGCTGAGGGGGTTAAATAACTAACTTCAGTAAAAATGTGCCTGCAAGGGGTTAGGAACTTCAGAACTCTTGAAACACTGCAAACCCCAAGGGTTAAGTGTGTAATGTACTGTCATGAATAAGTAGTGATTTATTGAAGCAATTGAAAGCAATATTTATGAAAATTACCCATGATTCTCTGTATTTCAGTTAGTGAAATAGTGTCGGAAACTTAACAGATACCCAGTGCTACCCATAATTCAATGCTAACTTTATAAATACTCCCGTGTACAGATTGTACCATATCTATTTTATTTATTAAACGTCACTCGTTGTGCTAATTAGTTTGTGGCAACACCCTATGATGATTTCAATTCTTAGCCTTGTGGAAATGCAGCAAATTGGCTCTCTTTGTAATAATTATCTTCATTACAACTTTCAATCTTTAACTTTTACCATTATTGTGAGTACTTTGTACTCCCAATACTTTTCTTAAATGTAACTGAGCACCTTTTGTACTATATTTAATATTGAGGCATATCATACAATGTATCATCGATTAGCAAAGATTTAAATATTCAAAGCTTTAACATGTCGGCATCATTATATTAGTTGGCTACATGTTTTATATCTATGTAAAACCTTTTTCTTAAGAATGTAAAGGGATAGTTCTGCAAAGGACTCATTGTCGCGGACAGCTCCCTCTGTATCCCTTTGCAGTAACAGTGACACCTGAATTTAAAAACTTTTACGTACCGAAGTGAAGTGAACAGAAACTGAAAAACTTTTTAGAATAATTCTTGTTTTTGTGAACGGAGTTGCGCCTCCGATATGTTTCGATTGAAGTTAAAACACTTAAATGTTAAGTAATATTATCCTGTAAATATTTGTAATATAGTTGTAAATAATTATTGAAGAATAACGAGTTATGTATTATTTGATTAGAGTGAATTTTAACTAGAATTAAGTCATCAAATGCGGCAGTCCGAACCAGAAGCAAGTGAGAGCTTACCTGAAGGAAGGGGTAAGTTAAAGATTTCTGACATTCTTTTTTGTCTTTTTGCAAGCTTGTTATCACTCATCCCCAGGCCAAAACAACTCAACCCTTGCCTAACTTGGGCGGCAATGAGTAACGAGAACGAAACCAGCCGCCATCTTGAGTAAAAATAGATACATAAAATAACATATTTTAAAATGCTCTTAAATCACTTAATAACTTAATAAAACTCAATAAAAATTATGGCGGAGGAAACTTCAAACTTTCTACTTTACATACATGCACACCACTTTGTGTAATAAAAAGTATGAGTTATTTAAATAAATTTTCAAAAAATATTCAATTCACATTTATTCCTATGGATATTTAATGATTAAAATGGGGAATTGGGAATTCCCTATCCGCCAACTTGGAGCAAAAAACAGAAAATATGTACAAGTTTTGAGTAGTAAAAATAGCACTTACATACAATATATTTTTGTAAAAAGTATGGCAAAATGAACTTTAAAGCCTCCTACATCTTTCCAATACAATTAATAATTGCTAAAAGTTTTTTTTTTTTTTTTTTTTTTTTTTTTTTTTTTTTTTTAACAGGGACGAAAGTAGTTATAGAATGTATCACTGAATATAATAGGATATATGTGTGAGAAACAACCGATCGTTATGTAGATAAAACTTGCCATTACTAAATTAGTTATTCTAATCTACCGGTTGAAAGTCCGTTTTTTAGTCACTTAATACAGTTTTTCTTTTTTATCTAGTAAAAAGTAGTCTGTGATATTACAAACACGCTAAAAATATTTCACAAGATCTAATTTCTGATATCTTTATAAATCATGCACATTTCATAAAAGAATAGATTGTGCGATAGCTAAACTAATGTTCAGTCATAGCTATCTCGAACAATGCATTTTCTGAAGCATTATTAATGAAACTTTCTAAAAATAACGAGAAAACTTTAAAGTAAATAAATTTAAAGCTCGAATTCCAAAGGATTCTCATGTATTAATCATTTTGTAAACGTGCATGGAAGACATGGCCATTCATAATGAAGAAAACAGATCAAGATAAGTAGTACTTCTATCAAAGAATGATCGATAAACGCATTTCAGATAATCCTTAAGTTTACTGCCATTGATCTAAAAGTACGACCGGAAGTCCCATGTGAAGAAAGCTTTCTTCGCTGAATTTCATGCAATAATAAATAATGAATAAATACTAAATAACAAATAGATTGATAGATAATAAAGTTCGATTATTTATAAAAAGCGTATCGGTTTTCGATGAGTAAAGCTATCATAAAAATTAATAGTTCTAGGCTGTATTTTATTTTGGGACAAACACAAGCCTGCGATGTTTCTGTTTTAAAGCTTTTAATATTTGATTTTTATGTCTTTTTTAGCGCTGGAACAGAAAATAACATTCATTTTTAACCATCACGCCAAAAAGTTTCCCAAATCGTAAATTTCAAAGGTAAAAAGTCAAAAATAGCGAAAATTCTATACTAAAATACAGAAAAGATAGCTGAGTTTTTTTAACTTTTACTAATTTTTTTCGTGTATTTTGTAGCACTAAATACAAAAATGGCATTCATTTTTCACCTTCATGTCAGAATTTCTCGCAAATACGATTTTTCATACTTAAAAGGTCAAAAAATAGTGTTAAGCTGATACGATAAAATAAATGTTTTTTTTTTTTTTTCATTTTTTTTGTTTATATATATATATATATATATATATATATATATTCAATTGCTTTTTGTGTACTTTTTAGCTTTGTATCTGAAAATGACCTTCGTGATTAACCATCACGTCAGAATATTTTGCAAATCGTAAATTTTTAAGTTAAAAATGTAAAAAATAGTAAAAAATCTGATATATCTGATCTGTTGATCTAATGATTTGTTTTATATCTATTTTGTAATAGATATAAAACATTTTTTATTGAATTTAATTTCATTTAATTAAATAATTTATTATTTTTTTGGCTTATGCCAGGAATTCTTACAGCTAAACAACTCAGGGGTCCGATGAGAGAAAGAGAGGGGAAATTACCAAAAGTTAAAAACACAACAATCACATCTATTATATAGTATCAGATGTTTACTATTTTTTTACTTTTCATCTTTGAAATTTACAATTTGAAAAAAATCCTTATCTGATGGTAAAAAATGAAGTCATTTTCGAATTTAGCACTGCAAAATACACAAAAATCGATTATACAAAGCTAAAAAACTTGACGCAACACAAATTTAGTAGGCTTGTGTAATGTGTCATTTAAAAGTGCATTTTATTTTATTTTGCGGAAAACAATAATATGTTTACTTACTAATGAAAATTTTATTTTGAAAAACTTAGACAAAATGTAAAAGACAACAGGATATCAAAGTTGAAAAAGAATTGCAGTTTTTTTTGTAATATACCTATATACATGTTATAAAATTTATAAGCTGCTCTATTACCTTTATTCTATCATTTCCAGAAACCATTCAACTAATATAGTTTCTCCTTTGTCGCTAAATCAATTTCTATATCGCCAAATGTTAAGATTTCAAATAATTAGAAACCTATAAAAGTTATAAACTGTGATAGCGTAAGTGATCATTATCAAATATAGCCTGCTTTTTATATGTCTGAGTAAAGTATTTGAATCTTTAGTGCAGACATGTGTTCGATGTCTCGATTTTCTTAAACGCATGCTAGCAAAAGTATGTATAAACATTCCACGAAGGTTGAGTATAAAAGCCAAATTCAAAGCCATCTCTCTCGCTCTTTCTTTCTGTCTTTTGTGTTTCCTTGGCTTGCATAGCTAACACGCTTAAAATATTTTTCTTTGTTACAGATGGGGTGCCAATGCATAATTGTTTTCTTAAATCTGCCATTAAAGTAAAGGGTGTTTTTTTTTAAAGCTATACAAATTTAAAATGAAATAAAACACAGACAAATAATGTTAATCGCCATGATATTGGTTTAATTAAATACATAATTTTATGCCATTAGTGTTTAAAAGTAAGTTTGGGCATATGGGCACCACGGCTGGCTCGAATGAAGCGCAAAACGGAAGTCAAATTATCGACCACTTTATCAAGCTGCTTGGGACGACGACCATAGACGAGAGTTCTCGGTGCTGACATTCTCGTGCAGTGTAAAGTTCGCCGCATACGTCCAGAAAACGTTGATCAACCATTGAGGGTTGCTTTCAATTCTTGCAATGCCCCACTCGGCAAATGATTCCTCATAGCTGCGTCTTCCGGTTGTAACTTCTGCAGTGACTGCAATTTGTAGGGATCCAATATCCCGTGAAAGATACGTCGAATCGATAAGTGGGGCACATCCAATATCCTTCCACCTTTGCGACAACTGCTATTACCCGAGGACGATTCCGAAGCTAAAGTGGTTTCCACAGGCAGTAATTCGTCCATCCGCCAGTAAGGGTCTTCTACTTTGTGGCCGATCCTCCAAACAGCCAGTTTCTTCGAACCGTTTCTCAAGCTTCACCATTCCAAGACACGATATGGAGTGATTCTTCGTCTTCAGTCCTTTCGCCGTGCAAAATTTTCACAACGCAACAGTTTCTGACTCTCCGTTTAAATAGAACAACTTCACCAACAACGCTTGATCGGGTAATGGTAACATTCTGAAAGCGAATGAGAAATCCTCGTGTATCACGGTATTTTATTGCAAGATTAATTTGCATTATTCTGCTGAATCAGTAGCATGTCCCCTCCATCTACAGGTGGTTTTTTTAACTAAAGTTTTTTTGCTGCTAAAAACATTCGACTACCTTCTGAGCCCTTTCTTGCAAACCACACTTTTTTATCATAAATGCTTCCTTTTTATGAATTTTTAAAATTTTAACGAACTTTAGGATCACCCGGTATTAGACTGAATAGAATGAAGTTTTGTGCAAATAACGTTACATGTTATTTTATTTAATTTTACTCTTTTATAATCCTTATTTGTTATTTTATTCTGTATCGCAAATAAAGTCTTTTAATCGTAAAATTTCCGACTGCCATTTTTTGATGGATTCACGCGTTTTGGGATGTCTGTCTTTGATATTATTGTGTGTCTGTTAGTCTATTAGCCTGTCTATGTATGACAGAATTTTTTTGTCCGCTCTATTTCAAGAACTAAAGCGCGAAATTTTATTAAACTTTATATTATGTTAGATCTGGACATGAACTAATGCTGATTCAGTTTAGGTGTATATCGCCTAATAGGTGACTCTGCTAAGCTGAAGTTTTCACGATTTCTGTGATACCTGTTTCCCAAGAAATAATACGGGAAATTTCATAACATTGATACTTTGTCCTTTACTTTAATAGATGTTTGTTAAATTTTGGAGTATATCGCGTAAGAGGTAGCGTGGTTATACTGTTTTTTTTTCACGATTTGCGTAGAGGTAGCGTGGCTGTACTATTTGTTTTTCACGATTAACGCATTAGTTATAAATCAAGGAATAAAACAAAAAAAATACATCAAAATTCATATTCTCTATAGACATTACTAAGTGCTGATTCCATTTTGGCACATATTGCCTTACGCGTGCCTCTTCTATACTATAGTTTTAGGATTTCATTGAAAGCTATACCACCTCATCTATGTGTCAAAATTCTACCAAATTGTATCAAAGTTTTCTAAAAACGGCACTAAATTTTGGTGAAAACGCTACATGCTACAAACATACTATCATGCAGTATGCGTCACAGAAATTTCTTCTACACCATTTTAATGTATTAATTTATAATAGCGTCAACGACTATGAATATAAAGCATAGATCTGATTCCATTCAAATTTGGCTTAAAAAATGACCGAGCCTAAAAACAATGTGGTTAAATGCGTATCAGAGTTACAAGAATGTAGTTAATAGTAAAAATTGTGTAGTTAATAGAAAATGCAAATAGCGTTTGTGGGGCCGACTAGGAGTCTTTCTCTATCACTGCCCCTATTGAGTTATCAAAATACTTTAGTTACAATATAACGTCAGTGAGTGGCAACAATTTGGTTACAGATGTAAGATGACCACTGTGACAAACAGTGACGTCGCTGCAACCATGCTTGCATACGGGAGCTGTTTTTTTTTTTTTAATTATTATTACAAACCAATTTTTTCATTAAAAAAATCTATAAGCATCACAATTAACATGTCATTTGACTTTAAAATATACTTATTACTCTTTAAATACACCGAAACATTCATATGCAGTAAGAGTTGTTTCTTTGGATTGTATTACTATCTAATGATGAAAAAACCAGATAAAAATATGTGCAGCGGAACTCCGATTATCTGGACTAATGTGTTCTGGATGCAATTGGGATGTACAGAAATTTTTAGATTTATTTTGTATCTTTTTTTTTTTACTAGCCTTCGTATCACAAAATATACTTATCTTCTAAAACTGAAACAGAAATTGACTAATAATCCATATTAAACAATTTTAGCGCTTAGTTCATCTGACGAAACCCTATTCGTCTCACTCCTCTGCCTCTGTCATAGAGTGCGTTCTCGGAAACTGTATAAGTTAGAGAATTGAAATTTTGCATATTTACAGCTCAATACCTCTGATCACAAGACAAATCATAAAATTTTGAAAAAGTCTTATATTATTTTAATTAAATGAATTAATTTAATGGCACTAAGTCGTTTCTACAATTTGGATTTTAAGACAGAACCTTCATTTCAGCCTTTTTCACGCAGGCTAGATGGCTCAGTGGCTGCGCATTTATCTTTTATTCAAAAGGTTTCTGGTTCGAAGCTGGAAGTCGGAGTATGAAATGTTTTCCCCGGAATAGATTTCATTATCTAATACTTTCAACTTTACAGTTTTTTTTTTTTTTTTATCTATTCTAAAGACAAAAGTTGTTGAAAAATCAATTATTTTATTAATTCAAAAATTCCTTTTTGAGAAATTGTGTAATTATAAATTTTGTTTATTTTCGCTGAATATTTGAAATTTCGGAATTTTAAACATTTACTTTAAACATTTATTTTCTTTTTGAGAAACTTAACTTTTTTAAAACCTCCTCTAAATTTTAAAGTTTCGGAATTCCGAATTTTGTTTAAATAATTTTTTTGTTAATTTAAAAATAGTTCTTATTTTTAAATGTTAAGTTTCCTCTTTTAATCTTTAATTCTCGTTAATGACTAGTGCTACCATCCCACTTTAGGTTTTCCTTAGACTGCATTTCATTGTCCGATAGAATTAATTGAAAGAACATTTTTTTGCCATTTTAAGGGTTTCGGATTTGTTTTAGATAAAATTAAATCATGTAAATAAATATTCTTTTCATATATATATATATATATATATATATGCTGTTACAACTGTCCAATAATCAGTCCTTGAATATTTTTAATTTGTTTAAATAAACAGCTTACTTTTGTAACAATTTTACATTAATATTTAATGATGTTGCCATTTATGTTCTTATCCATAAAGGATAAGAATTTAATAATTATACATTAATGATTTGGAATTATTAATTAAATGAAAAAACGTTTTGAAAGCAATAATAAACCAGACACTTAGTGAATTTTTCGATAATAACTACCCACTTGTTTTATTCTAATAAGGACAGTCTTATATCTTATACTATAATGCGAGCAAAAATTGTGTGTGTATGTAAATTTTATCTTGAAAACGGCTATAACGATTTTGACTAAATTTTATATTTTACCATTTTCGGGCACGGGAAGAACATTGAGCTAGGTCCTGTGTTCGGCAAAATTCGATTAGTGGGTCATTTTGAGTCATAATAGGTCAGGGTCAAGCAAATTATATCTGAAAACGGCTCAATCGATTTTGAGTAAATTTTATATCTAACCGTTTTTAGGCACGAGAAAACTATTAGGATAGGTCACATGTTCCAGAAATTGCGATTAGTGGGTCATTTTTGGGTCACTTTGGGTCAAGCTAATTTTATCTAAAAAACGGTTCAAACGAATTTGACTAAATTTTGTAATCTACTGATTTGTATTACGTGATGACCAATAGACAAATTCACATGTTAGAGAAAATTCGATTAATCGGTCATTTTTGGGTCACTGTGGGTCAAGCTAACTTTATCTAGAAAACGGCTTAAACGATTTTGAAAAATTTTGTGTTCTATCGTTTTCTGGCACGAGAATACTATTGGGATAGGTTGCATGTTGAAGAAAATTCGATTAGTGAGTCATTTTGGGTCACCATGGGTCAGGTGTCAAGCTAATTGAATCTAAAAAAAGGCTGAAACATTTTAACAAAATTTTGTAATATACCGCTTTGGGCATGATATGACCATTGGAGTAAGTCACATGTTCCACAAAAATCGATTAGTGGGTCATTTTTGGTCCCTGTGGGTCAAGCTGTTTGTATCTAAAAAACGAATCAAACAATTTTGACAAAATTTTGTATTATACCATTTCTGAGCATGAGAGGACGATTGTGCTAAGTCACATGTTCAAGAAAATTCGATTACTAGGCCATTTTTGGGTAACTGTCGGTCAAGCTAAATGTATCTAAGAAAAGGCTCAAAGCATTTTGACAAAAGTTTGTATTATATTGTTTCTGAGCATGAGAAGACCATTGGGCTAAGTCACACGTTCGAGAAAATTCGATTAGTGGGTCATTTTTGGGTCCCTGTGGGTCAAGATAAGTGTATCTAAAAAAAGACTCAAACGATTTTGAAAAATTTTTGTATTATACCGCTTCTGGACATAAGAAGACCATTGGGCTAAGTCACATGTTCTAGAAAATTCGATTAGTAGGTCATTTTTGAGTCACTGTGGGTCAAGCTAATTGTATCTAAAAAACGGCATAAAACATTTTGACAAAATTTTGTATTATATCGTTTCTGAGCTTAGGACCATTGGGCTAAGTCGAGTCTAAGTTCGAGAAAATTTCGATTAGTGGATCATTTTGGTGTCACTGTGGGTCAAGCTAATTGTACCTATAAAAAGGCTAAAAAATTTTTGGACAAAATTTTTTATTACATTGTTTCAAACACGGAAGACCATTGGGATAGGCCACATGTTCGATAAATTTAGATTAGTTGGTCCATTTTATGTTACCTTGAATCAAGCTAATTTTATCTATAAAATGTGACTGCATTTTGTTTCTATCATTTTCAGGTTCGAGAAGAACATTGGTTAGGTCGTACGTTCGAAACAATTCGGTTAGTGGGTCATTTCGGATCACTATGTCTCATGATCATACCAATTGTATCTGCAAACAGCAAGCATAATACAGTGAAAATAAAATATCGAATTGAACACAAGGCTAATTTGGACCGAGTTCAGCTCGGTCATCCCTGCTAGTCTGAAGTAAAATAACTAACATTTAATACATTGCATTTAAACAAAACATGTTTATGAATTCTTTTAACTTTACTTTTTTGTGATTTAATTCTTGTTTAATTCGTGTTTTGTTTTGTTTTTATTATTACTAGGTGATCTTACCCGGGCTTCCCGGGTTACAGAATATAGGTGAAATCAATTTTTTAAATTGAACACTAATAATTTTTTCTATGCAATAATTTTTTTAAATTGCCCGCTTAAATTTAAAAAGCATTTTTCATATGAAAAATACGAATTATACGATCAAATAAATTTTTGAAATTTATCAAAAGCGATATTTTCTTATTAGCCACATGCTAAGAGTTATTTGACCAAGATTTTGCTATTTACGGCATCCTTTTATATTCTGATAATTTCAGAGCTTATACATGTCTGTTAAATTTGTGTTTTATTTATATTATTTTATTTTTTTATACATAGGGAAGTTTTTTTTAATGGATATTAGCCGCGAGAAAATGATGAACTCTTTATTTTGTTTTAAGGGCAAACGGATTAATCTTTCGTAATCGAGCTCCGCGCGATAGAGATAAATTAAAAAGTATTTCATGCTTTAAAATTGTTTTTAAAACCATAGACAATCAGTAAACTGAGATGAACTTTGCAAACAAATTCCGTTGGGAAAAAAAATCCTATTTTGTGATCTAAAAATTAAAATCGTACGATTACAAATATGTTAGATTTGTGTTTTTTTAATATTATTCTTTTATTTGTTTATAAAAGATGTATTAATTTCGTTAATTTGTCTTTCACAAATATATTAGAGATTGGTGTTTTTTTAATATTAATCTTTTATTTGTTTACAAAGGAAGTATTAATTTCGTTACGCAAAAATAGCCAGAAACAAATGCTAAACAATGTTTGTTGTTTTATGCGCAAAATGTTTATTATTATTATGTATTGAAACCGGCACGTGATAAGATAAACTTTAAAAAAAATCATGCTTACAAATTATTTTAGAAAACATAATACATCAGTCAATTAAGATACAGTTTTTAAACAAATTGCATTTGAAAGTGAATTTTTCCCTATGCGACGAAAATTGAAAATGTACGATGGTCAGAAGATTAAAAAATTGCAGTAGCGAAAATTTCAAGATCGAAATTTGATCGTGAAGTGTTGCCATTCGCAAAATGACGTCAGCGTTTTCATCATTTTTAAAAAATTTGAATTTTGTTAGATCATTTTAGAATCATTTTAACTCAAAACTTGAAATCACGATTGTCAGCAACATCTTTTATGTGAACAGACGCACACTTTACTTGAGATTCTAATCTCAAATCCGAAGAGTAAAAATTTCCGTAATTTATGTTTTTAGACGCATTTGTGTTAAAATGTTTAGTTTTATCTAAGAAAACGATCGTTTTTTTTTAAATATGACTTCATTTTCACTTAAATAAGCATTTCGCCTAGTGTCTGAAACTTAGTATCAGTACACATGCAGAAGGCAAAACAATATAGAAAATTTATGAGGAAAAATGCGTGTTTTCAAAAGTAGTATGTCATTTTCCGTTATCATGCTCCTAATATAATATTATGCTCCCAATGGGATTTTGCGCCACTAAACCCTATACAACAATTTCCAATTTTTATCAGAAAATGGCATGAATAAAGATAAAAATACCTAATTATTATTCTCTTGTCTGTAATAATGAAAGCTATCTAATTTTCACCATTTTGAAGAAATTTCTCAAAAAGGCTTTTAAAATTAAAATATAAAAGTGGGGATATTAAAAAACAAAAACAGATAGTGCGATCCCATGTACAAAGGAATAGCTTTCAGTTAAAAAAAAATATTAGTAAAATTGGTTCTGCAGAAAGATCAGGGCAGATGACTAAAAAACACACTTGTGTTTTAAACATATAGATTATATAAAATTATGAAACATTAAATTAAGCAAATTGTGTTATTTTGATAAAATTATAGTAGAATGTCTAAATAATAGCATTAAAATTTTATTAGTCGCGAGAATTTTGGACAAATACTTGAGAAAACAGCTGGAGTGAAAATGTCACACTTCTACAAAACATATTTCAGTTTTCAGAATTAAATTACACGCTTTTATATAAAATGACGTCATTTGCATCCGCTGCAGCAATCCAGTCTTAAACTTCATCTATAGAAAAGTATGCATATGACGTCATTATCGCGGAATAACGGACAATATTGTTGACATAGCACGTATTTTAATTTCACCCTTTTTTCAGGTTTTATGAGAAAATAGAAACAAAAAGATACAGTTATCACCCATTTCTGGCTATTTTCCGTTTACTTTCAATAGAAATGGGGTACTTTTGTTGCCACAATTAGAAAAATGGTATTAAAAACTACAAAAAAATTAATATCTCAAAAATAAATTGAGATACAGCTTTCAAACAAATTGCATTTAAAAGAGCATTTTTTTTCTTTATACGACAGTGTAAAAATTTAAAATGTGCGATGTTTAGAAGTTTAAAAATTTGCAGTAAAGAAAATTGCAAAACCAAAATTTTATTTCAAATCTCAAAGTGTTGCCATTCGCAAAAGGATGTATGCGTTACGCACAGATATGTTTGTTCTTTATAATATACACACTCTAAAGTTTTGTAAAACATTGGGTTTTATCAGTGTGTGATTTCGATTACATTATTTTCAAAAGTGAAGCATTTTCACCTGTGAATAATTTCAAAGCAGTTGGGCTATGAAAATGACGCACTTCTATAAACATAATTCAGGTTTAAGAATTAAAATACACGCTTTTTTATAAAATGACGTCATTTGCATCCGCTAAAGCAATTCACTTTTACAATCCACTCTTAAACTTTGTCTATAGAAAAGTGTATAGATGATGTCATTATCACGGAATAACAGACAATATTCTTGACATAGCCCATGTTTTAATTTCAACTTTTTTTTCAGGTTTTATGAGAAAATGGAAACAAAAAGATACAGTATATCCTATTTTCGACTATTTTCCGTTTACTTTCAATGACTTTCAATGGAAATGAGGTACTTTTATTGCCACAATAAGAAAATTTGTATTAAAAACTACGAAAAAATTAATATCTCAAAAATAAATTGAGATACAGCTTTCAAACAAATTGCATTTAAGAGAGCATTTTTTTCCTTATACGACGGTGTAAAAAATTAAAATATGCGATGTTTAGAAAATTAAAAATTTGCAGTAGAGAAAATTGCAAAACCAAAATTTTATTTCAAATTTCAAAGTGTTGCCATTCGCAAAATGACGTATGCGTTACGCACAGATATGTTTTTCCTTTATAATATAGATAGGAAGGTTTTAAAACAAATTATTATTTCTGCAATTCACTGACGCTTCTTAATGTGTAGTTATAATTACCTTTATTAGAATATAAAATTTTTAACATTCTCCAGATATTAAAATTCAACGATGCACATCTCTGGAAAGATAATGAAGGAGAGTTTTCTCGTACATTTGTGTACAAGCCATATTTTGCACTAGGCTAAATATTTGAGTTGAATCATTAGTCAAAGTTAGTTGGAAAGAAAATTAGGAAACACTTATAAGGCTAAATATTTGAACGAAACCTTGAGAATATGTTAGGTGTTGTTTGAATTGTTAATATATTCTCAAGTTCTATTTTATGCTGATGCAACAATTCAAATTGCTATGAAGATAATCTTGAAATTGTTTACAAGAGAACCTTTTGTAAATGTATTTCTATTTTTCAGAAGAAAAAAAAAAATTCAAAATGCAGATAGAAAATGAAACGAAATGAAATGATCGAAATATTATACAAGCGTTTCAATTTTATTTAAGTATTGCGCGGCAGCGCAATACTTATTTATTTCCAGTGTCACTTCTCAATGTTAATTTAACATGTAAAAGCCTATGGAGATCATAACTTTTTCATGTTTTCTTCCCACCTTTTTGTCCTTGATGCCACTCATTTTTTATTCTTTACTAATTTTAATGATATTATAAATTTAAAGTGTAAAAACGATTGCCTGACGTCAGGGTCAAAACGAATGGTAAAATGCCTTTGCATATGGGTGAATCATAACCCATAGAGAAACATGAACCAATTTATTTTTAAATTATTCAAATATTTTTCTTAATAATTCCAATTTTCGCTTTTTTCATTGAAAATCAACGGACATTTTTCATAGAAAATGTAACATTTTTACTTCATTGTTGCAAAAATCTCAAAAACCGTAATAATAATTTATTTCTTTTTAGTTGAAAGATTTTCACGTGAAATATTAAATTGAGCTAGTTTTTTTTTTTTTTTTTCAAAAATTAAAAAGGTGAATATGGCGTCATAGTGGAAATAAAAAGGATATTTTCAGAATAAGTTTTTGCTTTGGTCAAGTTTATATTTTAGTAAAAAGTTTCTAATGGATAGCTATTTTTACGCAAGGTAGCGAACTTAGTGGGGAATTATATAACTTAAATTTTAAAATGTTTTTTTTTTCCCGAGATGAAAACTATTTATACCCCAAGTTAAACTTAGGTAATAATTTTCTGATGTGTTTACATCACCCCTTGGGAGAGAATAGGGTTTAAAATTTTAAGTAAAACTTTTATTTTTTTATATTTTTTACTTATCACAGCTATAATATTGTTAAATATTAGCAGTAAGGATTCAACACAATTTACATTTACATTCATAGCGTTCCTGAGTGGGGAATAGGGTATCTAAATTTAAATTATGTTAATTTTTTATGTTTTGATTATAGATTTTTTACGTTCAGATTTTAAGTTTTTGTCCAGACTACCGCAACCTGCATTACTGCAGTAGTGAAACATTTTGAGTTACACATTGGTAAACTGCATCCCACATTGTGATGCAATACCGCATTCATCAATGCCTGATGATGATACTCTCCATTAATTTTGAAATGCGTTCGTCTGAGTGCAGTAGTTATTTAAAAACTTGACATATTAAACGAAAACATAATTTGAAGAACAAATTAAAAAAACAAAATTTATTTGCTACATTGTTTAAGCCCGAGAAGGGACAGATATTAAGCTATTTCATTCAATTAGTTTTACATTTAATGTTAAATTTTTGTAACAAATTAGTTAAGTCAACTGAAGATTAAAAAATAAAAATAAAATTCATACAATATGATACTTAAAACACCCTAAAAAATTAGATTCCGTTCAAATAAAGTCGAAATAAATCTTAGACTTTTTTTTTTAAGTTTTGTATTTTGCATGCATCTTATCATTTTATGCACAATTGTCATAAACATAATGCAAAATCTGCAATACAAATATTTTAAATTAAAAATGGAAGAAGTCTAAGATTTATTTCGATTTCATTTGAACGGAATCTAATTTTTTAGGGTGTTTTATGTATCATATTGTATGAATTTTATTTTTATTTTTTAATCTTCAATTGGCTTAACTAATTTGTTAAAAAAAATGTAACATTAAATGTGAAACTAATTGAATAAAATAGCTTAATATCTGTCCCTTCTCGGGCTTAAACAATGTAGGAAATAAATTTTGTTTTTTTAATTTGTTCTTCAAATTATGTTTTTGTTTAATTATTTTCGATGTCACATTGTTGTTATTGTACATACTATTGTGATGTTAGTAGGTTCATACAGGTATATGGCGACGTATATATGTATATATATATTTTTTTTAACATTACCATTATCAATAACATTAACTTGAAACATACCATTAAAATAACACAATGGCATTAATTTGAAATATTACATCATTTATTCTCGTCACATACATTACATGAACTAAAATTAGATTTTAGAAAAATGCAATCTTTTTTTTTTTTTTTTTTTCAAAGAGGTAATACAACTTTGATCGTTCAAACTTTTTTTTAGCTTAAAGTAGCTTATATACACACAAAAATTACATATTGTTAATTAGAAGTAAATACAGAAAGAAAAGGGGAAATTTTGAAGCTACAGAAATCGCCACAGCGAATCAACATGAACTAAAAATTTAAGCGCGTTTATTTTCAGAACAGCGTTTCTAAAATCGGTGGACATGCTAGCTCCGTCAGTTTTCAATCAATAAATTACATCTTTATTGTCACATATTTTTCTATTAAAATACGTAAGATTTTTTTCGAATTATTACAATCTTACTCCTCTATGTACGTTTAACACATTCAGGGCCATAGCACATGAATACGAGTGCCCACAATAGGAGTGCCACATTTTTTTGCTTAATAGATTTAGAGTTTCCAGCCAAATTTCATGAATCTTACAGAAAATGTGACAATAGATATGAAAAATGTTATATGAAATTTGAGTTATATAATTTTTTTTGATTAGATATGATGATTCATGTAAATTTTGCTTTAAGAGCTCATGCTCGACAGATAGCACTTTTTATTATAATTTGTTAGTTAAAAGTCGCCAAAACCATCGTTGCGGGGGGGGGGGACATTTATGTTCTTTAATTATTGCAGTACGTAAAGGATTTAAGGTCCAGTATTTAACTGAAAATAGTTTTTATAGAAGTAGCATTTATTTCTTTTACCATGTAGAAATAAAAATTTAAAATTTATTTTTTCTCATTAAACAATAATTTCTATATTTTGAGGGAATGTGATAAAAACGACATGTATCTCCATCTTGTAGAACATGTTTCAAATTAACTGCGAATTATGAACCAGCAGTATAACTCTATTCATTTGTCATTAAATTACTATAACCTGCAACATTTTATTCTAAAAAGACATTTAAAAATTTTTTGTCTTTCTCAAATACAATAGGAATTATGCAAAAAATGCCGAGTAAGGCTCGCCTTTCCAGGTAACTTTCCTTCGAATTAAAATATTTAAAAATGTTCACTAAAGATTCAAATATTCTTAGAATACAAATTTTCCGTCCTGTTTGAAATTCCGTTGGAAATTACCAAGAAAGAAAAAGTAATGAAAAAGTCCTCCAGTTTATCTGAATGTCGACGGAATACATGGGAATGTTATAAAAAAATTCTGACGAGTAATCTCATTTCGTTATATGAACCGTCAAAGTACAATAGAACCTCGATTATCCGAAGTAATTGGGACCGACCCTCTTTCGGAAAATCGGAATTTTCGGATATTCGAGAATGCTTCAATTTTATGATAAAGGAGAAATATATGCAATATTTCTTATTATGGTAACAAGTACTTAATAAAAATAAAGCAATAGGAAAATAGAAACAAGAATAAATTACGTGAATTTTAATTTTAAAATTAAGTACCTTTTACATATATTACAAGGGTTTGAAAAAATGTTTTGTTTGTCGCAGTTTCAACCGCCTTTGCTTTGAAGCTGTATCACGGAGTTTTTAAATGTTATTAGTTCACCAGTATCACAGTATTTCTGCTGCTCCGGCCATGCCAAACCTTTTACAAAACATTTAAAAGCTTCAGAATTGCTAATTTGTTCGTTTTCCTCGTATCCCTTGGCAGCTTACGGC
Organism: Maratus speciosus; assembly: GCA_963932465.1. Classification (NCBI taxonomy): domain Eukaryota; kingdom Metazoa; phylum Arthropoda; class Arachnida; order Araneae; family Salticidae; genus Maratus; species Maratus speciosus. The sequence goes on along the minus strand of OZ010795.1, from coordinate 366,113,485 downwards.
TGCTCACGTTAAATTCAAAGGAACTCTAACAAAGGGGATCGAAAATATTTATATGTACGCGTAGTTCTGAAAGGACCGCTTGCACACAATGAATATGATGTGATAGCAAAAAAGAAAAAGCCTTAAAAATAGATTTCGGTTAAAAGAGTTTCGGATAAAAGAGGTTCTACTGTAATTAGATAAATGCTTTTCGAACGTTGTTGGTAAAAATAAATAATTGGATGACATTTCTGATTTCAAGCCGCATCGGGATTTTCGTTGATAACTGTAGAAATAGTGATGATAATTTAATAATATTTTCAGCAGACTAGTTATTTTATGAACGATAGATCAAAAGGATTGCAGGGTAAAACCATCATCAGTGTCCAAACACCTCTGTAGACTCCAGAACATATATTGATTAAAAACTAGTTTGATAGGCCAATCCCAAAACTTTCTTCTATCTCATATATTTTAATATTTCAAAATGTTGTTACAAATGTCAATATTTAATTTTTATTAGTTCAATACTATATCAACTTTGATTTTCATCTTAAATTTCTGCTTTAGTCAATTAATCGGAGTAAAAACGAGTTAAGCTCGATCATGATATGTATTAAAATCAATAGTTTTTCGTTATTCTGTTGTATATCAGTTGTTCAGAAATCGTCGGGTTATCAGTATGGGAAGTTACCGTCAATTCACGAGCCGCCGCGCCGGTGTATAACAGAAGTACTAAAAATCAAGAAAATTAATAATTATTTTCCGGAATATTTCCAAATTCAGGGAGGACCTTTTTGCCATGGCCAAAAACAAACACAGAAAATTTGGTTCAATTCTATGCATAACTACATGCACTTTTCGATGTTACAATATTGAAAACGGCACACAATTCGCTATTACAGCGCCCGCTTCGGGTGGAATTTTTCAAATTCAGGGACAACCTTCTTGACAGGGCCAAAAACATTAAAAAAATTTTTTTGGTTCAATTCTATGCATAACTTCATACACTTTTCGATGGTACAATATTGAAAATCACATAAAAATCGCTATTACAGCGCCCTCTTCCGGCGGATTTTTTCCAAATTATGGGAGGGTCTGCGTGCCGCAGACAAAAACTTAAAAAAAAAATTTGCTTCAATTCTATGCACAACTTCATTCACTTTTCGATGGTACAATATTCAAAATCGTACAAAAATCACTATTAGAGCGCCCCCTTCCGGCGGACTTTTTCAAATTAAGGTAGGATCTGCTTGCCACAGTAAAAGCTTAAAAAAAAATTGTTTCAATTCTATGCAATAACTTCATACACTTTTCGATGGTTCAATGTTCAAAATCGCACAAAAATTGCTATTTCAGAGCCCCCTTCTGGCGGATTTTTTCTAAATTAAGGAAGGACATGCTTGCCATAGCAAAAAACTATAAAAAAATTATTGTTCAATTCTATGGATAACTTAATACACTTTTTGATGGTACAATGGCGACAGACACACGGACAAACAGACATTTTCTATAAATATATTTTTTTGGATCTCTGACCCTTAAAATGTGTAAAACCGTCAAAAACCGGAAGTCGAAAAAATTCCTATTACAATACTTTCTTCTATTGAAGATAGAAGAAAGTAAAAAGTATACTTCAAAATTAACCTCACAGTCCGAATTCCGATCCATGCATGGAAATATTTGGATATTCACTGAAAAAAATATCTGATCGATAGGAACCCTGTTTGAGTTAAACGAAGTCCAGTGAAAGGTAGTAGGTTCGTACTTCGATGTAAACGTTATACATGAAAATAAAACACATTTTGTATAAATAACCAGGGTCGTAGTCCATTTATTTAATCAATAATACATTGTTGTAATTTCAATCAGCATCGGGAATTTCTTTTATAACTATAGAAATAATGATGATTATTTAATAACAATTTCAGCAGACTAGTTTTTTTATTTTTTATTTTTATAAAGAATTATATTATATAACATTTTTATTTTCACAAGAATTGCATGGTAAAACCATTATCAGTGTCCTATCCAATCACCTCTGAGGTAGACGTTCGAGGAAGATTCCAGAATTTAAATTGATTAAAAAATGCAGAATTCAAAATTAACCTTACAGTGGGAATTACGATCCATGCATTGAAATACTGGGATTGTCTCTGAAAAAGTCCCTGATCGATAGGAACCCTGTTTAAGTTAATTCTACTAAATGAAGTCAATGAAAGGTAGTAGGTTCGTAGCTCAATGTTAACGTTATCATGCGATCCAATATTATTCACCTTCTCTATACAAAAATATGAACATTTTATGCAGTTGGTGTGTGGAAGGTGGAACATGCCATTCAGACGGCATTTGACTTATTGTGAGAAATGCCGTATGATTGGGACTATAGAAGAAAAACAGTAAAGCTTGTAAAGTTGAAAAACTTGCATTTCAACACACTTCGTACAAATTTTCTGCGTATCTCTAAAAGGTTGCATAAATTAACACAAACTTTTCCTGTATTCCTATATTCTTATTTTAATTTATATCTTGCAGGAACAGGATATTCTGCATTTTGAAAATATGACAGGCATGACAAAATAAAGATTTTTAGCAAGTTGCATGTTTTCAGCTGCAAAATCATTCAAGTTGCATGCTTTTTTATACTTGTTCCTTTAATTTTTCCCACCAGCATATATATATATATATATATATATATATATATATATATATATATATATAATTTATAAATATATATAACACAAAAATATCGGAACTCATTCTCCGACTTAACAACTTTAATCAAAACTGTTCATTAAGAAATATTTCTTCTGAGTTTAAATATACACTTAGAAGTTTTTACTGCATTTAAAATATTCTTATCATACATTTTCTCATCCTGTATTGTTTTCCATAGTAAGTTACTATGAAAAGAAAATGAATAAAATACGTCCTCCTATTTATCTGAATGACGGCGGAATACATGGGAACACTCTCAACAAGTACTGACGAGTGATCATATTTCGTTATTTGAACTGTCAAAGAAATGAGATAAATGCTTTTCGGACGTTGTTGATCAAAAGAAATAATTGGATCACATTTCTATTGACAGCGACATAAATAATGAAACATTTTTTCGGTATATGCTTCAGAACTCCATATAACTTAAGAAAAGAAAGATGTTTGACAGAAAGTGGATTTGTGTGTCTGATGGTGATAACTGGAAAAGCCTATCGCACGTAGTGGCCTCCAAATTTGATTCCGGATCGACAAAGACAAGTCTAAATGTTCCTTAGGATAAGAATATGTTATTATTTTTTACTTTCTTCTATGTGTAATAGAAGAAAGTACTATAATTGAAATTGTTTTTCAACTTCCAATTTTCGACGGAATTACAAGCTTTAGGGGTCAGAGATCACGAGAAACAGGTTTTTGCAAAATGTTCTGTCCGTCTGATACCTTTCTATCAACTAAAAGTGTATGAAATTATGCATAGAATTGAATTAAACTTCATATGTATGTTTTTGGCTATGGCCAGTAGATTCCCGTTGAAATTGGGGATATTCCACATGAAGGGTGTCACTGTAATAGTGCTTTATGTGCAGGTTTCCTCATTGTACAATTGGAACGTTTACGAAGCTATTCAAAGAATCGAATGAAACTTCATGTACAGTGGCGGTCAAAAGTTTCCGGCCAGAATAAATTTTTTGGTTAATTTCTAAGTATACCCATATGAAGAGGAATCTCAAAGTGATACTTATACACATTATTGACATAACAGTTAAGAACTTATTTATGGAACAAAAATTAAATATTAATAAATTTAATTGACAAAACTAATTGCAAAAGAAAATGCATGTTCTCAAAAGTTTCCGGTCACTTTGGCAAGTTTGGAAAAAAATGGTGTTATAAAAGAAAATAACAGTGATCAACAACATTTATAATTAGTATTTTGTATTCATACATTTAGCAATAAGTACTGCGGCGCAGCAACGTGGCATCGATTCAATGAACAGTTGTAGATCATCAATGTTAAGTTTTGTCCACGGTTCTTGCAATTTTTGTGAAAATGCTGCTAAATTGGAATATTTATAATTCCACACACGTTTTCAAGTTAGTTTCAAAGATTTTTTATTATATTCAAATCGGATGATTGGGCTGTCTATTTCAAAAGCGAAGTTTTTTTGTGCGAAAGCCACTGCTTGACGAGCTTGGATGTATGTTTTGTTCGTTATCATGATGAAACAAATAGTTGCGACCACAATTTTTCCTCCAATAAGGCAGCAAAGGATCTTGCGAGATACCCTTATGCATTGCACTATTCATCTTGCCTCGGATTTTAAATAACGAACAGGCGCATTTATCAGAAAATGCTCTCCACGGAATAACGTGTCCTCCGCCGTGCTTCATTGTGGAAATAATATATCTCGCACCTTATCTTTTGTTTTTAGGTCGTCGGTTGTAATGTTTTTTATCACTCACAAAAAGATTGAAAGTCGATTCATCTAAAAATAGTACTTTTTTTCCAGTTTCCACTTGTCCAGTCTTGTTATTCCTTGGCAAACGCCAGTCGAGCCCTCTGAATTTTTTTACTTATGAGAGGTTTTTTAACAACAAATGTTCCATAATGTTCTACGTCACATAAGAGTCTTGACACTGTAGATAGACTTGTTTCAGCAATAACCATAACACCATAAATCGCTTTTAACACCATAAAGGGCGTAGAATTGCAGCGGCATTTTTACGCGGGCCATCAACTGCTTTACTTCTGATAATTCTGTCCACAAGAATAGTAGTTTTCCAGGGTCCCCTGGACCATGACAAGTTCCGAAGGCCATGACCATCTTTATATATTTTTTTACAATATCGTTTACAGCAAATTTTCCGATCGACAACTTTGCCGCAATCTCACGAGAGGATTGTCCCTTTAGCGATAAACAAATCACACATTTAAGAGCAATAAATTGTTAAATTTTCCATTTTTGAATTTCAAATACATTATTCACCTTGATTAATTAACAAACATGCCAAAAAACGCTTTAGCGATAGCAAAAACTAATGAATGACGAATGGCCGGAAACTTTTGCAAGCGCGAATTTTGAATTCCTCCCCTTTGCATCAAGTATCTTAAGTAACCAATCAAAATGATCACGTGGTCAGAGGTAATTTGCTTATTCCTAACTTTTGGAGCAATTGAACTTCTTCTTCGCTAAAACGTTCTGTCAAACAAATCAAAAAAACTATCTGGCCGGAAACTTTTGACCGCCACTGTATATGCTTTTGACTATAGGCGTCATGTTCCAGTTGAAAATGAAGATATATACTCAGAAGGAGGCGCCGTGATAGCGATTTTTTTCAAACGAGCCAACCAAACTTCATATATACTTTTTTGACTATGGACGTTAGGTCCTTGTTAAAAATTGGGATATTCTCTGAAAGAAGTCGCTGTGACAACAAATTTGTGCGATTTTCTCGGGTTTTTTTTTTTCAGTTTAAACGAAGACATCATGAATATTTTTTGACGAAATTTTATAATTAGATGTATTGCAATAGGCTAATTATTGCATAAACTTCTGGAGAAAATCGCCCTGAAGGTGCTGCTGTAATGGCGAATTTGTGGGTCGTGTTTGGGAACCCGTATTTTTTCCAAAAGAATGTCCATGGACATTCTTTTGAAAATATTTTCTAACATGGGAAAAATTATATACCTGAATATAAATGAGCAAACATATGTTTATTTTTCCACGTAAAAGATAGATTTCATATTAGTTATATTTACAGAATATCTTTTTCCATTATTTGCATTAAAACGTGGATTAATGCATTAAAATATGAATTTGAAGTATACGTCAAGTTCAGGTCTGGTTGACAGGATTGACGTCAGGATTTTCGAGTTTTAGTTGGTCTAACTGCAGGACTCATATGTGAATAACAATGCATGATTGTCACAAGATCACGTAGTAAGATATAATCCCTTGAAATCGGTTTTATTTTTTGTTAAAGATTACTTGTTTCAACAATCATTCCTGTTCATGCACGAAAGGCATTAATAGTAAGTAAAATACTTTTTTGATCGTAATTTCATATTTATGTAGTTTGTGTATTTTGTCCAAATATCTTGTTATTTATTCTTATTTGTGAATACAAGGTATTAAAACTGATTAAGGTACTTTATTCGAAATTCGAAGGCTTCATCCACTACGCTGGTCGGTGTCTAACGGTTAATTTGGCCTTTTGTATTAAAGCAATATGGACATTCATCTGGAATGTCCTTCCGCACTGCTAAAACGAAGCGACGTCATTGCTCTATTTCATTTTCTAATGTGAGGGTCATAATTTGGTCTGTTAAGTTTCAACTGGTTTATTTGATCATTTACAGTAAGAATCGGTAAAGAATGTTACAACGATATCCGATATACTAAAACCATGAAAAATTATCTGACTAACAATACAAGTCTCATCAACTAGAATTCTGCTTTTTCAGAATTTAGTGTCGCCCCCCGACATTTTCCATTACTTCATTTTCTTCTGATGGACTGGTGGTTTCTATTATTATGAAACAGTCTTTATAAATGAAGTGTTAGGTGAAGATGAAAGAGCAGTCTTAAAATGTTAGAACTCTGATTTTCTGGTCAGAATGGGTAAAACAGAAAATCAGCGGCTAACTTTTTACGGCTGCTCTTTCATCTTCACCTAACACTTCATTTATAATGGCTGTTTCATAATAATAGAAGCCATCAGTCCATCAGAAGAAAATAACTCGATTGAGTTGGACTCTACTGTCGCTCAGTTTTAAGACTTAAAACACGAGATTTTATTTATATAAAACGACGTCATCAGAATCCGCTGAAGAATTCCTCATTTACGATCCAGTCATAAACATCTACAATAAAGTATGGGTAGAACGTCACTATCTCAGAATAATACACAAATGCAGCAAAAAGAAATCAATTCATTTATATATTTTTCAAAATAGCACGTATTTTAATTACTTTTTTTTCAGTTTTTATGAGAAAGTGGCAACGAAAAGATATAATTGCTATTTTTTAACTATTTTTCCATTACTTTCTACAGAAATGGAGTACTTGAGTTGCCAAAATTAAACAAATGTTGCTAAAAACTACAAAATTTAATATCTCAAAAACAAATGGAGGTTTAGTTTTCAAACAAATTGCATTAAAAAGTACTTTTTTCCCCCAATACGACGGTATAAACATTAAAAATGTGCGGTGCTAAGAAGTTTTTAAAAATGCTGTAGAGTATTTAATCGCACAAAGAAAAATCGCCTTTTGTTTTACGGCTGGCTTATTCAAGGTAACGTTATTTATTGGAGACAAAATAAGCTGCGAGAAAGAAATAGCATACTGGGGGCCAAAAACTGTCCAGTAGAATTTTTTTAAAAGGCTAATACTTCATGATCTTGTTCACCTGATTATAGGACGGAGCAACAACTGAGCAACGCAGAATAATGTTCAGTATTCTAAAACAATTCTGAAAACCACATAACTAATAAGAAAGTGTTATCAAAAACCGTCATGTGGAACTTTTTTAATGTCTAATCTTTCATAATATTATTCCCCTGATTATAGAACTTTCTTCCACAATTCTATAACTACGCAATGTAGAACAATAAGCAATATACTAAAACCCTCCCTGAAAAATTATCTAACAGCGCAAGTTCGAAGAGATTCCATTTAGCAGAACTGAAGTCATAAGCAGCCGGAAAGAAATCCCATTTGTAATTTTTATATATATTATAAGATAAGATATCTTTTTGGAAAATGAAAATTTGCTTATAAAACAGAAAAAAAATATATTTTACATGTCTTCAAGCATAGCTTTTGTATACATAATGAAAAACATTTTCATTGTGCAGAAAGGATATATCCAACCTTGGTATTGTAAATGCTTAAAAAATGCTTTATTTCTTATGAAAGTTTCTGAAAGTAACATATGTAAATCGAAACTTACGACAACTTATCGAAAATATTTCAGGAAAAAAATATGTAACTCAATTCTCGGAAAAGAAAAAAAATCCCTTCCACATACTCTTTGGAAAAATATAGTTTTAAAATGAAAAATGAATTTCGTACAGGATGTTTGTGATTATTTCTTTTACGATATGTTGGAGTAAAAATAGTAGTTTCAAAGATTCACAGAGAGATTTTGAAAAAAATTGCAATTTTATACTTTGTTTTAGTTCAGTATTTAGAAGGAAGTTTATTGAGCAACTTCCTTTCCACAAAATATTGAAATTCAAATGTCGAAAAAGATTTGTAATATCTGTATATAATAAAATTTATCAGTAAAATTTCATTTTACGTGTCTTATATAAGACAATAAAACTTATGAATGAGCACTGAAAGGAAAGTCTCCATACGGTTATACTCCGAAAAATCTGAAAAATTATAGAATATTCTTCTCATGAGGATACATCTTAGTCAACAAGTTCAGTTTATAACATTTCTACGCAGCACTTTTTTTCCAGATATTTAGATGATTAAAACTGTTTACATGTTCCTTCTGGTTTTTGGTGAAACAGTGACAGGCGAAGTTATAGCAGGCATCTGGAGGTTCCAATTACAGATGTTTATTTCGTTAGGGCATCTGGTCTCCGAGTCCTCTCAGATAAAACGTCACAGTCCCTCCATGCCCCATATAAATTTTTTCTTAAGGGAAAAATTTCCACACTCGGGTGCACAATCATAGTGAAATTCGGAGTTAATGCTATCCCTAACAATGCTATCTACTCCAAAATTAATAAAATTTTAAATTTTTAAAAATCAAAACATTTATCAGAAAGTACTTCGTTACCATGGAAGGGATTCAGCATAACACACAACAAACATAATAAATGCAGTAAACAATAAACACATTGCAATTGCACACCGTTATATAATAATACTAAGATTTATAATAAGCACTTCAACAATTTTATAATAAACCAGAACCTTCATTAATAATTTTCCGTTAACATAATCAGGATAGATAAAGTTTTTAAACATCACAGGTAATTCCAATAAAGTTCGCTCTCTCCTGTTCACATGGATAACCAACAATAATAATATATATATATAGATAAATTTCTTAAGAATGAATTCTAATACACTAATAAAACCAAACACTTTTAAACCTATTATATACAATAAGTTACTTAAAAGAATTTTAACACAATAACAAAACACACTCTTAAACATTTTTTTTATCAACAAAATTTTTAGCCTTCAAACGCTACTCTGCTTAGACTATCAGCGTTTTGGGTTTTTTTTTCCTGCTCGATGTTCGATTGTAAAATCGTACGGTTGTAACGCGAGGTTCCAACGCATAAGCCTTGGGTTGGAACTCGCATGAGTTTGTAAGAAGCGCAGAGGATTATGATCCGTTATAATCCTAAATTTTCTTCCATCTAGATAGTAATGTAATCTTTTTACGGCGAAAAAATACTAGCGCACTCCCGCTCGGTGGTGCTATAGCGTTGTTCTACCGGAGAGAATTTCCGTATCAAATACAAAATCAGGTGTCCCTCTCACTTCTCATTTACCTGGCTCAACACAGCTCTGGCACCGCGTAACGTTGCATCGACCTGAATAAACAATTCACGATGAAAATTTGGCGCATGCAAGACCGGCCGTTCGGTTAGTTTCGCTTTCAGAGACCGAAAAGCGCTCTCGCACGCGGGAGTCCACTCGACTTTACCTCGACGGGTTTTCCCTTTTAGCGCGTCAGTCAAGGGGGCTGCTATTATGGAAAAATTCCTTATGTATCCCTGGTAGTATCCGGCCAGCCCTAGAAATGCACGAATCTGCGTTTTTGTTTCGGGAGTAGGGAATTTTTTTCCGCATTCAATCTTGACTTCTGCTGGAGTGCGGGAACAATTTCCTACAATATGGCCTAAATATTTTACACTACTCTGGGCAAATTTACACTTAGAGGGGTTTATTTTAAGATTTGCCTTATGAATTCTATCTAGAACTAATGCGACATGTTTTAAGTGGTCTTCCCAGCTGTTCGAAAATACAGCGACGTCATCTAAATAAGGAACTGCAAATTCTTCCATCTCTCTTAATAGTTCTGCCATCATTTTGCTAAAGAAGAACGGCACGTTTTTTATTCCAAAAGCCATTTTCAAACACCTAAAAGTACCAAAAGTTGTACAGAATGCCGCATACCGTTGAGCTCTGGGGCTCAAGGGAATCTGCCAATAACCTTTCGCTAAATCTAGGACGGTTATGTATTTAGCGAATGAGACTTTCTCAACTCTTTCTTCGATATTGGGAATGGGGAAATATTCTGTCCTAATTATCTCATTGAGACGCCTAAAATCCACACATGGACGAGGATCCTTACCCGGAACCTCTACTAAAATTAAAGGCGACGCGTAATCCGACTCGCCAACTTCAATAACCCCCAATCTTAACATCTTTTGAATCTCCATTTTTACGATTTCAGTTTGTCTTTGCAACATCCGATAAGGTTTTGATCGTACGGCCTTATCGCTAATTAAAGTTATATCATGCTCCACCAAATCTGTTGTACCAGGGTCGTTTGAAAAGCACGCGGCATATTTATTTAAAAGCTCCCTTAATTGGCTAATTTGTGCTTCGTTTAGGTTTTTTCTAATTCACTAAGCCGAACTATTTCCTGAAAGTCAAAAATCGTAGGATTATTCGCTAAGTACGGAATATCTAAATCCTGATCTTCTATTAAATTTGAATTGCCTTTGGAGCACAACAAATTTACATGTTCGGGTCGCGTATAATATGGTTTCAGCATATTAACATGATAAATTTGGGTTTTATTCCTACTTCCTGGTAGTTCTACCACATAATTAGTCTCAGATATTTTATTCTTGATTTTTTTCGGACCTATCCATTTCACGGACAGTTTATTTGGTCTCGTCATGGCTAAAACCAACGCTAAATCTCCCTCCTTGAATTCTCGTTTCACCGCGTTTTTGTCATACCAAACCTTTCGTTTACCTTGCATTTCTTCCATGTGCGAAACAGCTACCTCGCGACATCGTTTCAACCGATTTATTAATTTAAAAACATATTCGGTCACTACATCATTTTTAGGTGGAGGGTCGGGTCATCGTTCCATTATCAAGATCTCGGGTGTTCGAAGATTTTTTCCATACACCAACTCGGCTGATGAGTAACCTGTGCTTTCATGAACTACGTTTCGAAGAGCCAATAGAATCGCAGGCAAATGTTTATCCCAATCGGCGCTTAATTCAATACACATAGCTCTCAAAAGTCGTTTTAAGTTCCTATTATATCGTTCCACGGGATTACTCTGGGGATGATAAACAGAACTATGAGTGATCTTAATGCCAAATTTATTAAGAAATTCGGTCGTTAAAGCTGAGGTAAAGGACTTTCCCTGATCGCATTGGAGTTGGTTGGAGAATCTGATGCGAATGAAAATATTCAGCAGCGCCTCAGTCACTCTAATAGAGGAGAGGTCCACCAGCGGAACCGCCTCCGGGTATTTGGACGCCATGCATACTGCCGTTAAAATATACCGGTGTCCAACCGTGGTCAGTGGTAAGGGTCCACATGCGTCGATATTTATTTTACTGAAAACTTCCTGAATTATTGGGACAAGTTTTAACGGGGCTTTCTTTTTCTCGTTCGCTCGACCCGCTCTTTGACAAACATCGCAACTGCGCACATATTCATCCATTTCTTTATAACAGTTAGGCCAATAAAAATATCGAATTAATTTATCCTTTGACTTCGTCCCACCTAAATGTACTGACGTGCCTTCATGACACAATGCTTTTATTTTCTGCCTTAACCCTTTTGGAATAACTAGCAATCTGGTAACGTTTCCAAAACGATCCTCGCGATATCTAATTAGTAACCCGTTAACAACTGAATAAGTTTTCGTCGTACCTTCCGTTTTGTCCGCCCCCACTCGGCTAAACAATTCCTTTAACTCTGCACATTCGTGCTGTACTTTCAAAAACCCTTCTTTATCGATTTTTAACAAGTCTAACTCCGGGGCTTCAACTTCTAACGCCGGAATTTCAATGGGGTCCTCACCTTTCGTAGAATCCCGCAGTCCCGATTCTTCCTGATTCGCTACATTCAATTCCTTGGGTGTTTCCACATCTTGAGCTACCCGTTCGAGCTCCCTTTTCTCTTCTTTAAGCGTCTAGTAGTCACACGCGTCTGGACTGCATTTACCTGTCCAGTTGGCAAAAATTCATACCCGTTCTCTCTCTTATCAACGTGGCAGTTTTATTTCCGGTTCATTACCGTTTTCATTATCGGTTTTGGTTTAAATGATTTCCGCAAACAGCGGCTTTCGTACAAATTTTTCCGAAATCTCCCACTATCTCTACCCGCGCTAATGGTAGACAAACTAACTCCAAACTAAGTGGTTGTTGGATCCAGATTTTCTCTCCACAAAAATCCTGCGGATCTACCTATTTCTTACAAATTAAATCAAGCGTCGCTCCCGAATCTCTTAAAATTCCTATCTTTCGGTTGTTAACAACCCCAGGAAATGTATAAGAGTCCAATAAATCGTCCTTTCGTACATCTTGCAAATTATTTACGGAGCCTGACGGAGGTTTTTTCTGCAACTTTGGGCACGATGAACGCAGGTGCGTTTCGGACCCGCATTTCAAATTCGCTCTTTTTTCAAAGGCTCTATCTCGGTTTACTGGTCTGTGCACGGCATTTGCATTCGAAGGGGGGGGGGGGGGAGAACCGCCGTCTAGTTTCTCGAGACCTTTCTTGAAAAAACGGGCGCGTTTTTTCCACCCTAACATCTCTGGTATCCTTGGCCTTCGGAGTAGAGGCCCTTATACTCTCATATCCATCCAATAATTCCACTATTGCTGCTTCGGTCTTAAGCTGTGGCCATTTGTCAATGAAATTTTCACGCATTTCCAACGTCGCACGCCATTTAATCTGATCGGTGACCAAAAGGTCTTTTAGTTCGTCTAAGGAAGTTATTCCTAAACCCGCTAACCATTCATTTAAATAATTTCGGATTTCGAAACCGAAATCCTGCCAATTCAAAGATTGCGACTTCTGGTGGCTAACAAATTTCTGCCGAAAACTCTCTGGGTTTAATTTAAATTTTTTTAACAATATACTTTTTACGTTATCGTAATCTTCTGACTCTGTCTCGGGTTGTCTGGCAATAATTGAAATAATGTCTACTGGCAGAAGCCCAATTAAATGAGAGACCCAATTTTCCTTCGGTATCCTAACCCGTTTAGCTTGGCGTTCAAACAGGACCAAATACAAGTTAATATCTGTTTTTCAGGATTAAAATCCGGGATTAATTTTTTAGGTTCTGTTCAGAGGAACGCGAAGGTATATTATTTGCATTTACTGAAGACGGGGAAATTCCTTTCTCGATTTTTAGTTTTTCTAACTCGAATTTATTTTTTAATTCTAATTCCTTTAATTCTTTCTCTTGCTCCAATTTTTCCTTCCTAATGGCTTGATCACGCTTCCATGTCTGTTTACGCAACATATCCTCCTGTTCGATATTTTGTAACCGGGCGCTCTCACTTTCTTCCCTTTCTAATTCCTCCTTAGCTGTCTCTAATATAGTCTCATAAAGAGCCCGTACTATTTCTTCTTCATACTCCTCAGATTCCATCACTAAGTGCGTTAACTGAATCCGAGTTTAGTTTCCCGTCCTGGCAAGTTCCAATTCATCCACTAACTTTTTTATATGTTCCTTTTTTCCTTTACCCAGGAACCCTTTTTTTCAAACAAAATTTCTCTATAAAAAGGTACTTCTCTACACTATTACAACAACAAAAAAAGTATATATACTATATTAAGAATAATCACAATCAATCATAAAAATTTCTGTCAATAACACAGCAATATGTAAATACCGACTCACTTCCATGACTAGTACCTGTTCAAATTTTGTTATCAAAATTTTTAAAATTTTCCAAAAGATCAATAATTTTGAATTTAATTACACAAAAAAATCAGCATACATTAACTCCAAATTCAAAATTGTGACTTACCCCACTTAACGACTCCAACATTAACCGGTAATCCACTCTTTTTCTTCAGCCGGGTGGCTCACTGAACACAACTTTCTTTCTCACCCTAAGGTCCACTAAAACAATATATCCACAACGCGTAAAAACTTTTTCTTTTTTCCCGATCCACAGATCCACTGGGAAACCAATTCACAATTTTCTTCTATCAAAACCGATCCACTGCTAAAACAATCAGTTTTGTCTCAGGCCTTGGCTCCCTAATAATCACAGAATTCTCTTCTTTTTTCCACACTTCCGCAATCCTTTCATCACCAAACAGCTGCGGAGTTGGGTAACTCTGTTTCTTTTCCGCAGTCGAACAGCTGATCACAGACGTCCGCGAGACTTTCTGCTCCAGGGGTGGGGGAAAAAACAATCTTCCTCTTTTTCCAAAGCTGGGTAAGGATTCCTCCAGCACTCCAAGTCTTCCTAAACCGAAACGAGATAACACCAAGCTTTTTTTTCTTTCCTCCAGCAGGGGAGTGAAAACAACACCCTTCTCTTCTCTCAGGTGAGCGGGTGAAAATCCAGAACTATCTCTTTCTTCACAAACCGAAACTGGTTTTTCTCTTGTTCCAACACACGGGGACTTTCCCTTTATTTTTCTTTTCCAGTATCAGGACGGCTCTCTATTTCTCGAAAGAATTACCTTTCACCTTATCATTCCTTCCGTGGGTAACAAGTGCAGGCCTTGTGTGCGTGTGTGCCCAAACTTTTCGAACAACTCGAATCCCAAATTCTGACACCAGCTGTACCGCCGTATAAGAACTCACTTAAGAAAGAATCTTAACTAGAAATTAAAAGAACTTGGCGTTCGTTTTTTTTCAGAGTTTTTATTAGACGACACTCGGACACACACATAACAAGCACACATTACTATTTACACGGCAAAAAGTTAATCTTTTCCGGAGCGAGACGCTCCTTTCGGCAGAGCCGAGAAATTGATCGTCTGGGGTCGTGTCACAGCAGATACTACTCTCTACGGGGCCTTGTTTTTCTGAGATCAGTTCATCTCCTAGATACCCCACGTGAGGTCTTGACTCATCTTAGTCAACAAGTTCAGTTTATAACATTTCTACGCAGCACTTTTTCTCCAGATATTTACATGATTAAAACTCTTTACATGTTCCATCTGGTTTTTGGTGAAACAGTGACAGGCGAAGTTATAGCAGGCAACTGGAGGTTCCAATTAAAGATGTTTATTTCGTTAGGGCATGTGGTCTCCGAGTCCTCTCAGATAAAACGTCACAATATGCATGTCAGCGTACGTTTTCAATTATATGCAGTCAGTATTTTTTGAAACAAAAAAATACAATCCCTTAATATTTTTAATTCAGCTCTTTAAAAAGCTAAATTTGAAATTAAAGATTGTACGGTTCATCCCTCCGGGTGCATTTCTTCCTGTCTACACATGGTCGAGATCTCCCAAACAGCTAGATGAGAAGTATACCCCACACCGACACTACACTGTTTTATATTACGCCGCCATTTTAGGTTATTTAGAAATCTAAATGTTCCCCGACATTACCTCATTAAAACTACACTGTAAAAAAAAATCCGACCAGTTTTTCTGTAGGAATCATAAAAATAGTTGCCCTTATTGTATCGGAAAATTTTTCGATCCAGCTCGGAATAAAATCTGTAAAAAAAAGGAAATAGTCAATAAAACGGTATTTTACGGATTTTATTCCGATTTTACGGATTTTATTCTGAGCTGGGTTGGAAATTTTTCCGGTACGATAAGGGCAACTATTTTTCCGATCCCTACAGGGAAACTGGTCGCATTTTTTTTACAGTGTAGATAGATAACATATAAATAAAAACTTTTAGATGCATAACTATAACCATATGAAAAATTTATTTGACTTACCAAAACAATAATGATTTTTAGCTGAAAAATATTATGTTTTTTGAGAAGTAAAAGGTTGAATGCCATACAAAATACCTTTAAGTGTCTCACTAAGATAGTTGCACTATCTGTGGGATGCCCCATTAAAGAAATATTTGACTGGTCCATCACAACCTATGGTCCTTCTCTTCCGTAATTACCCTACATATTACAGTACGAAATTTAATTTTTATACTGTTCCTTGCGTTTTATAACTTATATTTAGAAAATTTTCTCCGTACTTTAACAAGTAATTCAAGAAAATTTCATTCGCTTATGATCGAAACTTACCGAGTTCTGATACTTTAAGTTTTGTGAAATTTTGGAGCTTTCCGAAAATAAAATATGAAATAGCGTCAGAAAGTTCCGAAATTCAATAAAATTCCGGGAGAGATGGACCACGTTTTTTCTTCGCGCTCTAAAAGCAATATATTTACATAAGGACTTAATAATTGTCACGTTTATGAATTAATATTATTTTCTCATTACAAGGCGATAACCCGAATTATTTAGACAATTGGTTTTGATGTAAGAATTAGGTGATTTAGTTTTCTTTTTATTAACGTTCTCATTCTATTCTAAGACTATGATTTTCAAAGAAAAGTAGGACATCTGTATACAGTCAAATTTAGCACTGAGGATTGGAAAAGGAGAAAATAATCAATAATTGTTAGGCTTATGAATTACTAACTATTATTTCAAGTTCACATTACAAGATTTAAAATAAAAATGTAAAGTGTGCTAAAAATTATAAATAGATATGATAGCAAAATCATAGCGTGGTACACATGGTGCAGTAATACTCAATAATTACTATCACAAAATGCATTAAGATTACCTAGTGATTCATCTTTATGCAATTTAAATGCTACAGGGATTCGAATGAAATGGTTGCAGATAAATTACAAATATTGCCGTGCTTGATATTAAGATTAGAATCTCATGTTTAGCTCACGGCTGATATTGTTATAGAATGCATTTATTCCAATAAATGTTCCGGTATGTTTATCCAACTGAGTTTCAAACAATGTGATAATAAATACATATCTGACATTATCATATTTACACATCCATAATCACTATTTGTAACGTACTATGTTTTTTCTGATCATTGAAAGTTTAATAATTAAATAGCGTTTTTGAATTAAATAAACTAATTACAAGGACATCTCTTTTACGTATCTACCAAACATGTTGAAATAAGTTTTTTTCCTCAGAAGAAACACCACACATGAAACTGAGATATTTAATGGGAATCAGAATGTATAGGAATTATTAACTGTTATCAGCGACTTTGTTCACACGAAATTAGAAGGAGCACATTTAAGTATTTACTCCTGATATATAGGCGCTCCAAAGAAAGTAATTAATTATGAGTCTGAACCCTTTCAATTCGACGAATGGCGATGTTTAAAAGAACTGTCAAATTGAAGTTATAAAAAACTTACTAAATTAATAACAATTAACAATCAATCTTATATTGGCTTGCCTAACTCATAAAACAAACATTATTTATAACTAAAGTTTAACTCAAACTTTTCAAATTATTCAAAAATTAAACTTTATTCATATAAGTAATCAGTAACATGTAATTAAGTAATTAAGATAATAAATAATGAGCATATCAATTGAGGCTTTGATCTAGGGTATTATGCAATGAAAAATCAACAAAAAGTTTGTACCACTATGCCACAATCATATATATATTAACGAAATCTAAAATTAACGTCATTTTCACCTTCTCAAAATTTTCATGGGTACTTTTTATATTCATATTCAAAATATTTTAACGTGTAATAGATTATTAATTAATACATTTCCCAAGTTGACGTCAGTTTTGCCAGTTATAATTTTGCATGTGATCATTCGCACTCTTGACTTGATGTTCTAATTCGTGAAATTAATCACCCCAGATGTTTCGGCAACATCAAAATCTAATTAGATGAGAAAAAAAATTTATTAATGAACTAAAAAACATTTTAACGAACTGCTATGAACTTAATGTTTCTTCCTTGTGTTAATGACTGATATTGCACAACATAGAAGTAATTTCCGAGCAGATGTATACTCTTGATTCTTAACAGACTTTTTTATATTTTTGTATTTTTATTACGCAGCGTATGTTTTCGCCGCATCTGTTTATATCAGTCTTTAACATGTAATCTCCTTAATCACACGGAGCTTATAACTGCTTCATAATAATATATCGATATTTAACCAAAATGGAGTCCGTCTTTACGTCTAAATACACATAATAATCAGATAAATTATTTTTCAGTATCCCATGGATTTTACACGTGTTGCTCTTCTGCTATTCATTAAAACAAAAATATAATTTTCACATAACAGAAGGATATATCGAAGATGTGTCTCCAGGGGATTTTTTGCCACGCAGACGGCGACGAATCTCGAGCCAACTTCACGCAATATGACGTATAAAAGGTAAGCGACTTTTACTTACCTCTATTTTGAGCAAGCACCATAAAGCCAATTTACTTTATTTTTTGTTTATTCACGAGAGAGCGCTTTTTTGTTACTGAGTATTTTTGGCTTAATATACCACATAATTTCTAACACTAATCTCAGTACCACCGAAATTCAGATATTTATTCTTTACGACGCATTCGTAGTAAACCATTTAATTTTATAAAAGAAAATATTCGTTTCCTTTTTACTATGAAGCCATTTTAGCTCACTGAAATCCTCTGAGATTATCGTCTCAATCTCAATCTCAGTATCAGTAGAATGTAAAAAAAATACTGAAATGTAATTGCTTTAGAAGGAAAAATGAGTGTTTTTTAACCATGATGCCATTTTCTGTTAATTTTTTTTATAAAGTTATTTTTCATTGCAGTGAGAAAATGGTATCCGTAATGATACGATAATTCGGATTGTTTCCCTTTTCTCAGTAAAAATGGAAGTAATCCAGTTGCCGCCACAGTGAAGAAATTTGCTAAAATGCTTTTAAAATTTTAATTAAAATATAAAACAAGGCTTGTTTTTTTTTGTTTGTTTGTTTTTTTTTGTTTTTGTTTTAATATCAAGTGCGGGCACATATACAAATATACTGCTTTCAATTGGAAAAAATAATTACCAAAATCGGTTATGTAGAAAGTTCATGCCAGATAACTAAAAGAATCTTCTTGTCTTCTCTCACCATTGAAAAAAAATTATATAACCAACAAAATGTAATTGTGCTACTAGTGTATAAAATTTCTTGCGTTTCAAATTACAGTAATAATTTCATAATAATAGTAATTTAAAATAATATTTTTAAAACATATAATGTCAACGTTAAATTAAAATAATGTAGACATTATTTTAATAATAATAACTTAAAATCACGCTACAATTTACAAATAACTCCGTGGGATGATTTAATAGAAGAAAGATAAAATTTTATTTATTAAACTATCCGCTTACATATAATTCTATGTTTAAATTTAAGAAGATTTTTTCCCCTTCCAATCGTTCTTCATAATACTTATGCTATTTAAGAGGCACTCAAAATTCTATTTAAAATAAGGTATGTGTATATTCTTCCATTTCCCCCCTCCCCCCCCCAAAAAAAAAAAAATAAATTAAAAAACTTAACTCAACTCTAGATAAATATATTTTTAACAGAATTGTATTTTAAAATATATCTAAAATAAAGAGATATGAAGTGTATTTTAGAAAGAAAGAGAGAAAGAAAATTTCAATTAACTTTTATTTTATGAAAGTTTATATGAAAATGCAAGAAAGCTCTTAGACACACAAAGAGTTAAGTTAATTTCTTTTAATTTCCTAAAAATATTCAGTGGCCATCTGAAAAACAAATTGCATTCGGAATTTTATTTTCTTACACGATATCTAATGCTTATCTTTTACTCTAAGTGGAAATATTAAAAAAATATTCCGTGTAGTTTTATAACAAGAGCAAAAAATATGATAACATTTCAGAGAGTGATATGATGAATTCTTTGATAAATTGTAGCCCCTCTTGAAGCAATCATCTTGTCAGAATAGGAGAAGCTTTTATTAGACAGATTTTACGTAGTCATTTTTGGAGAAGAAGAATGCTTTTCATCCATTACTGAGGTATTATCTTTAATAACCACTAAGTGTCTGTGAAATTAAGAGGAAAGTGTAGAATAACAGTTTACAAAAGTATATTCTTCATAGTATCAGAAAATTACACTGATTTGTGTCTTTTAGTAATAGAAGAATTTGAGTAGTACAGTAACCATTTTAATTTTTTAACATTGTGTTGACTCCAAAGAAATAAAACCTATTTTATGAAAAGCATTTTTTTTTTCATTTGGATTTTATCTCTATAAATAACGCTTAAGTTTTTAACATTTAAAGCGTACGCATTCTTACTCTAACATTTTTATAAGCATTTTCTGAAACATATACAATTACAGTCTGTGTTTAGTTATACAGCTCATTTTATAGCTAATGCTTATTTTTTATTATCCGCAAAACTATTCCAAAAGTGTCTTGTGCTGCTTTATAACAAAACGAAAAAGTCGATCATGTTTCAGTGAGCAATGATGAATTCTTTGATAAATAACTGCCCCCTTGAACCAATCATCTTGTCAGAATAAGAGAAGCTTTTATTAGAGATTTTACAAAGGCATCTTTACCGTAGAATTCTTTCTACTTATTTCCAAAGAATTATGCTGAATAACATTACAGAATTGTGTGTAATTACGATGTAATAGTACAGCTCATTTTCAAAATATTAGAATAATTGAGAAAAAGAGAGAAGAAAAAATATTTTTCATTTATTTATTTCTCATACAAAGAAAATTAAATTAAATTTCTTATAAATTAAATCTAGAATGTTTAGATAAGAACAATATTTTAACATTTACAAAATATAAAATACAGTACAATAAATTAGGTATACAGCTTTCTGAAACACATCAAAATATTAGAATAAAATTTAGATTGGTTCAAAATATTATAATATTTTATTTTATGCAACAATATCACCTTATGAATATGAAGTAATTGGTAGTTAATATTTTATAGCATCCCCTTTAGCTTTCATAGCAGCGTACAATCAAATTTGCATACTATATACAAGGTGTTTACAAACATTTCTATCAATATTACCCCAAACAGCATCACAACAAGAGGTAAAAGGCGTTCTTATTTCAGTCAGTGTAGTGATGAATTCTGCTATGGAGGACACTTCTGCTTGAACCAATCATCTTGTCAAAATAGGAGAAGCTTTTATTAGACTTATTTTAGAGAGGCATCTTTGGTAGCAAAAGAATTTTTTCCATCTAGTACCAAGGAATCATCTTCAGTAACATAACAAAATGTCTATGCAATTACGAAGAATTAAGAAGAAACATCACAATAAATATCTATCGAAGTATATTGCCTCAAGAATACTACAAATATCACGAAATATCAGGAAATGAGATGAACTTATATATTTTCATCCTTCTATTTTTCATAAGATAGTGAAACCATGCTTTGCATTTTCGTTAAACCTAAGAAATAAAGCACTATTTGTTAAAAAAAGAAACTAAAATGTTAACGTAATTTTATCGTAATGAATATGACTCAATAATTGTAAATGTCTCTTATTTAGGCATAAATTGAACTATATTTTATTAATTTTATTTCTTTTGGATTTCATATGATAACTAGCAGGCTATGCCCGCTACGCTGGTCTGCTTATCCAAATGAACCATGAATTAAACAAAACGTATCATTGGATTTGACATTGTGATTTAAAGCAATATGGAACCTTACCTGGAATGTCCTTTCGCACTGCTGAAAACGATAAGAGCGACAATGTGCTATTATATTTTCTAATGTGTAGACAAATTTTCAGCTATTAAGGTCTTAACCCTTTTAGTTGATCAATAACAGTAGGATTGGTAAAGAAAGATAGTACAATACGCAATACAATAAAACAAACCCTGAAAAAATATATAACTACTTGTAATAATGCAAACAAACAAACGGACAAAATCCATCCAGTAAAACTTTTTTTAAAGGTTGATCTTTCGTAAGGGGTCCATTTGATTATAGAACTTTCCCCCATAATTCTGTAACTAAGCAACGTAGAATGATACGCAATAAACTAAAACCTCCGCAAACATTGTCTTATCAACAAAGAAAGTATTATCAATATCCGACATCTAGAACTTTTTGAAAAGTCTAATCTTTCATAATCGGTTTCATATGATTATGGAAATTTCCGCCATTACTTTATGGCTAAGCAACGTAGAACAATATGCAAAATACTAAAACCATGTCTGAATAGATATCTAACTAAAATGAAATTCCTATCAAAATCTTTTCTGTAGAACTTTAAAAAATGTTAAACTTTCATAATCGGGTTCAACTGATTATAGAACTTTCCACCACACCTCTATTATTAAGCAATGCAGAAGGGTATAGTATATACTAAAATTCTGCCTGAAAAATTATTTAACTAACAGTGAAAATTCAATCGTAATCAATTCGGCTGAATCTTTTAAAAAGGTTAATCTTTCATGATCGGTATTATGATTATATAACTTTAAAACATAATTGTATGTATAAGCAACGTAGAACGGTATTTTATATACTAAAATCTTCCCTGGAAAATTATCTAACTATCATTATGATCAAAATCCATTCAGGTGAGCTCAAGTTATATGCAACCCGGACGAATTTCCCATTTCTATTTTACTCTAGTATATATAGTAGAAGCAGAAGTAGATAGATAGATAGATAAGAATATTGATTATTAAAATTTATGAAACTGTAAGTTATTTCTCGTTGTCTCTGCTGAATAATTTTAAAGACTTTTCAATCGGCGAGTATTGAGATTTACTATTATGTCTACAACAAATGTATTTCATTTTGTACCAAAACATTGTCGTTAAAATGAGCCAATTTGCTGCGGGTTCCGATATTATAAAATATTTTTTTTTTCAAAATCGCCAACTACGCGCATGACATTTTAAGTGTCTCTTGGCACTGCAGTAAACATTTCCATGTTTTATTCAGCGAAAAATGAAGTTATAACTTAATTTTACTTGATAATAAAAAATATTTCCACCTTCAAAAAATAGTAAATTAAAATTATTTGCAGTGTTACGAATAAATAATAATTAAAGCCAAAAGAAATTCGCGTTCAATAAATATCAAGCCCCAAAGTTTGGCATCGTTTGAAATAAAATTTGGTACTTTTCTTTTCCACTACAGGTGCCTTGGCGTTTTTTTAAAAGCTTGGCGCTATTCGGGCATCAGAAAGTGAGATTTATTGCCAATTGATATAAACAGTTAAGAAAACAAACTTGATGAAATTTTTTGTTTGTTTATATTATAAATATTTTTTATATACAAATTACTTCTGTTTCTAATTAAAATTAGATAAATTGCATCTTTATATTAAATAAATTGTATAAACAGAAAAAAATGCTTGTTTATATGAAATGAAACAGTGAATAGGTTGCCAGAAAATATGTTTCCAAATTTTCTCTCCGCCAAGGCTATTTTCTCTGTTTCGCCAAGATCCTTATACTGTAAATTACCAAAAAATTTTGCACATTTAGGATTGAAATAAATGGCGCAATAGCATACAATTTGGTATGGTATTGGTATAACGTAAAAATAGGAAAAGGTCGCCAAAAAGTTTTCTTTCAAATCACGCCAATTCTGTGTTAATTTGGTTATAGAATAGCTCCGCTTTAAAAACACAGAATCAGTTTAAACCTTTTCCTAAGTTAATTATGCGCCAAACCACGCCCGGTAAAATACGCCAATTGTCAGTAGACTCAATTATGTAACTTATCGGTACCAAATATGTCAATTGCTATAGATTCGATAACGTAATTTATCTCCTTAATTTATGCATACTTTACAAACTACATCTACTTTCCAATTTTCCTCATTTTAAGATCAATGGGCACTGTTAGATGTTAAAAAGCTTGGCGCAATTCGGGCTTAAGAAAGTGAGATTTGCGGCCAAATGATATGAACAGCTATAAAAACAAATAAAATGAACTTTAAGCTTTTTAAAATATGTATCCATATATATATATTCCTACATAAATTTTTATTTATGAATATTAATATTTTTGTTATTTATATACAATTTACTTCTGGTTTTATATAAAAAAGAGATAAATGTATTCTTTATAGTAAATAAATTATCTAATTATTGAACAGAAAATATGGATGAAAACTTTCCTTGTCTCGCCAAGCCCATTTTTTTCAACTCGCAGCTATATTGGAAAATTACAGAATTTAATCCATTGCTCTGTGACTAAACAGTGTCGAACAATATATTATATACTAAAACAATCTCTGAAAAATTGTCAAACTAATAATGCAAATTCTATCAAAAACCGTTTATTTTAATTTTTAAAAAGGCTATTGTGATAATTGCGTACACCAGACTACAGAATTTCTCCAAAAACGGTATGGCTGAACAATATAGAAGGGCATGTTGTATACTGAAAACGCCCCTGGAAAGTTATCTAATTAACAGTCCAAGTTCCATCGAAATACATTGGGCAGAATCATTTAAAGGGGCTAATTTTCCATTATCAGGTTCATCTCATTAAAGATCTTTAAACCATAATTCATTACCAAGAAACGTAGAACGACGTGTTATGTACTAAAAAATTCCCCGAAAAATTACTGTAGGTGAATACTGTGTGTAACTTTAAGATTGAAGACAAATAATTTTCTTTTTCACATTTTTATATCACACAGCACACAAATGTTACAAACAATCACAAACACTGAAAAACATATAGAATGATGAGGTGACTTTGGGGTAATAACCCGCTGTTAGAACAAGTGACGTTCGTAAAACATATTATGGGGAATACTGCCGCTATAAGCAACATAATAATTGGGGATAAGACCCGCTATAACATACGTGCCACAATGGCAGCTAAAGAACAACTCTATACTTGGGGATAAGACCCGCTCGAATACACAACGTGCCGCAATGGCAGCTAAGCAACAACTGAACTGGGTCACATGACCGCAAAGCTATGGAGCTCGTTCGGCATGCGCACAAGGTCCGAACATGCCGCCCCGCGTTGCAATGTGCGTAGCACATTCAAAATATTAAAAATACACTATAAATACAAGAACTAAATAAAATACCAATACCATAAAATAATATTACAATACAAATACAATAATAATAAGTTGCAATAACAAGGACTATACAATACAATAAAATTAAGTTCTTTGTTACAAAATTTAAGCTATTTTCTAAAAATAGTTCTATATTGTTCTTAAGAAAAGTTGAATGTAAAATAACATGCAAATCTTAGGTGCACTTTAAAATAAGTAGACAATGAGAAATAAGTATATACATTAGATTTCATTAAATTTCTGAAGAAATATTTTGTTACTAAGCTAACGAAAATCGCGATATAAACCTTATGAAAAATCCCTTTTCCTTTGATTTTTATTTAATCTCAAAAGGGCCGCAAAAATCGGCTCCTGTATGGTTAAACGTAAAATTTGGAGTTACTCTTTCCGATGGGAGGTCACTCATGATTTGTTTAGCAGTAACTGGGTTGTTCCTAAAACAGACAACGCAATCATGCACTACTTTTCGCGCTAAATTTTTTCCACTTACGGGCCAAAACCGCATACGTACGTAATGGATTAAAGTTTGGGGACCAATATGAAAATACTTCCTGTGAAAATGCTCAAATATGAGTTTTGTGAGCTTATGGCCTTTCGGCAAAATGATTTGATGCTTCTGATCAAAGTTTAAATCTGAATTTTCCAACCTACCGCCAACTCTTAAGATATTATCTTGATCCAAAAAGGGGGATAAACATTTAATTTTACTGGAAGGGGGAACCCTTGATTCCCGTTTTAAACCCTTAATCTCTTCCTGAAATTCTGCATTTTGTACTAATCTAATTAGAGAAACTTCTGAATTTTTTATTTCTGGGGTTGTGAGGCTGCCTCTGCGCCGGTCTGCTAACTTACATTTGCAATTGTGAAAAAACCTATAAACATATGCCAGTATGCGAAGAATACTATAGTATTTGCCACTTATGTTGAGAAAAAAATTTACTTCTTCAGGATTCCTGAAAAGAGAAAGAGAAATATTACAATTGAAATCATTACAGTTATTTTTATATTTTGATTTAGTCTCTGGAATGTAATCTGTTTCTGGCACAGAAATAGTTTCTTGCTCAGTCACTAAGTCATCAGCTGCTAGGAATTTTGGTCCCCTAAACCACATTGGATTCTCTACAAGGGAATTAACACTCGCACCTCTGGTCAAGAGATCGGCAGGATTGTCCTTGCTAGAGCAGTGATACCAAGAGTTCGAATCTGAAAGTGCATTAATCTCTATGACACGGTTTGCCACAAACTGATTCCATCGCTTTGATGATCCCTTGAACCAGAATAAGGTTATTTTGGAATCCGTCCAATAGTACACTTTCGATGTGATTTTTTGATCTAGGATGGGTTTTACTTTATTGATCAGTCTTGCACTTAGTAAGGCTCCGAGAAGTTCTAGCCGAGGCAGAGTTATCTCCTTTATCGGTGCAACACGACTCTTTGAAGTCACGAGATTGACTTCCCCACCACTCTCTCTTTTTATTCTCAGATAAATTGCAGATCCATACGCTATTTTACTAGCATCAGAAAAGGCATGTATGTCTACAGCTATTACTTGATTCAAGCTACCAAGAATTTTCCTCGGAATTTTTAATTCTGCTAAATTTGGAAGTTCTTCGAGCCACTTTAACCATTTTTCGTGCACATTAGTTGGTAACTGTTCATCCCATGCTGTCTTCTTTAGCCATAGTTCTTGGAACAGGCATTTTATTCTAATGGTGAATGGCGTCAGCATGCCTAACGGATCGAAGATTTTACCAACTGCTTGCAATAGTAGACGTTTTGAGCTTTTTTGCGATGACAAGAATTCTATTAAACTTTTGACTTCGAATGTCAGACAATCTTCTTCTATTTTCCAGGACATTCCTAATACCTTGCTTAGATTGCTTCCTAGGCTTATTGCAGCATGTTCTGTTTGAATATTTAAACCTTCCTTTTGCCAGCACTTCAGTAACGCTTCATCATTGGTTATCCATTTTCGAAGAATCATTCCTGCTTCAGACATTATTTTGTTAGCATTCAGGGAAACATCAAGAGCTTCTTGCAGCGTATCTTCGCCAGATATAAAATCGTCCACATAAATATATTTATCGAGTAGGTGAACAGTTCTTGGGTGTAGGTTCATAAACCGCTTGATGTGCTCCTTTATTGTAGCAGATAGGAGGAATGGAGAGGCATTGACTCCAAAAATAACACGTTTGAATCTGAAGACCTTGAAAGATTTTAAACCATCATCATACCACAGAAAACGGACAGAATCCCGATCTTTTACAGCTAGTGAGATTTGAAGGAACGCCTTCTCGATATCAGAAGAAAAGGCAATTTCGTATAATCTGAAGTGGATTAAAATATCAAATAGAAGTGGATTTAAGTTGGTGCCGGGCCATAAACAATCATTAAGGGACAAATCATTGTTATCATGAGAGCTGGCATCAAAGACGATTCGGACCTTTGTAGTAAGTTTATCTTCTTTACAGACCGCATGATGGGGCAAATAATAAACTGCCCTGTCTAAAACAGGTTCATTTCCTTGCACCTGCTCTATAATTCCTTGCTTTAAATATTCCGTGATTATTTCAGAATATTGTCGAAAAAGCTCTGGGTTTCGATAAAACTTTCTTTTTAGACCTTCCAAACGCTGTTTCGCAACATTAAAATTATCATTTAAATCCTTCCAGTCTTTTTTCCACGGTAACTGAACTTCATAACGATCGCCTACAAATTTGACAGTTTTATCGAATATCTGTTGTGCTTGATCAGTTTCCGATATTTTCGGATCATCATGTTTTATGCCTATAGACTCAAGCTCCCAAAATTGTTTTAAATTATCATTTATTTCATCGAAATCTCTAACGAAATTGCACATAGTAATATTGTTTGTTTGCGTGTTCTCCTCTAGCGCCCCAGTTGGGATCCATCCAAAAACAGTGTCTTGCAGAAAAAGTTTATCATTTATCTTAACTGAATTATGCTTTAAAATTCTATAAAATAATTCAGCGCCAACCAATGCGTGAATTTTTCCCGGTTTGAAAAATGTGGGGTCTGCCAATTCCACAATATTCGGTAAATTAATGTCCGATACATTTAATTGCTTTGATGGAATTACATCCGTGATTTTGGGAACAATTAAGAAATCTATATTCTCCCTGAAAGAGCCATCTTCGTTTGTAATTACACTCGAAATTTTATTTTTTACATTATAAGTATAACCGTTTAATCCTGTAACGGGTACATTAATTATCCTTTTTTTAAATTTCAGCATGTCAGCGCAATCCTTAGTTAAAATATTGACATTGCTAGCATTATCCAAAATGACTCTAAACCTTCGTTTATTTCCGAAATTATCTTCTATAAAAACAAAGCATGTACTCAATAAAATTGATTTTCTTTCTTTACTTATATTATTCAAGGTCTTTAAAGATTCATTATTTAACGAAATGTTTTCCGTTTCTCTATTTACCGCACCTGCAAGAGGGGAGGAAATTTGGGGGGAAGCCAATTCATTTATGGATTTATTTTTTTTTATCTCGATGAAGCGATGAGCTGTGTCGCAATCCACAGGTATTACAATTATATTTTGAAATGCAAGAATTTACGAAATGAGAATTATTCAAACAATTAATACACAGTTTATTTTTCTTCACAAAATCGTATCGTTCAGAAACATTCATTTTTAGAAACTGAGAACATTTGTTCAAATTATGATAAGCCAATTTACACAGAATACAAGTTTTTCCATTCGATTTATCATTCGAATTTAGCATGAAATTTTTTTGTTTGTTCGAAAGAGGAATGTTTTTGTTTAAGGGTTTTGAAGCAGAGTATCTATTTACGCTTTCTAACGTAGAACTGCGGTTTTCCAAAAATGACATTAATTCATTAAATTGCGGGTATTCTGATTTTTTAATCGAATATTCAAATAATTTTCGAGATTCCTTATCTACCTTTTGCAATATAATATTGATAAGGATAGCATCAGACAGATTGTTTTGTTCATATTGTAATACTTTTAAGGCCCTCAAATTTTTATTTACACAATCAATAAAGGATCTCAATTCTTTAGAAGACTCGTAATGTATTTTTTCATAATTAATTATAGCTGATAAATGAGTGTCAATGAGCAAACGTTGATTTTCGAATCTTTCAGTAAGTGCTGTAAACAATGACTGAAAGGAATCGTCTGGGCTCTCTAGTTGTTTTGCTTCATTTTTTAGCGATGCTCGCAAATAAAACAGCTTCTGAGCGTCATTTAACTGAGCATTATTGATAATTAAATTTGTAAATTGTACTTTAAAGATTGACCACTCTTCATATTTAAAATTGAATGTTGGTAGTGGGATTTCAGGTAACTTAACTTTAATATTATTCAAACTTATAGATTCAATACTATCAGCATGCACATTTATTTCAGAAACTTTAAGATGTTTAAGAAATAGGTTGAGACTTACCTCAAGTTTCTCGAGACGATCTTCGAGTTCATCTAACTCGTTTTCGATTTCTGGTAAGTCCTTAATCTCAGGGATATCATAATATTTATCCCGTATTTCCGATACTTTTGCTTGAAGCTCAGGTAATTTTCGAATCTTTATTTCGAGCTCGGTACTCGAGTAATTAATTTCGTCTGTATTATCTTTTACGAAATTTTCTAATTTCGTTATAGCGCCTTTTAGAGCACCTTTTGTTCTATTTAATTTTTCCATAGCAGCTATTTCGCTCCGGCTCGACGGACCACAACAATGTAGGTGAATACTGTGTGTAACTTTAAGATTGAAGACAAATAGTTTTCTTTTTCACATTTTTATATCACACAGCACACAAATGTTACAAACAATCACAAACACTGAAAAACATATAGAATGATGAGGTGACTTTGGGGTAATAACCCGCTGTTAGAACAAGTGACGTTCGTAAAACATATTATGGGGAATACTCCCGCTATAAGCAACATAATAATTGGGGATAAGACCCGCTATAACATACGTGCCACAATGGCAGCTAAAGAACAACTCTATACTTGGGGATAAGACCCGCTCGAATACACAACGTGCCGCAATGGCAGCTAAGCAACAACTGAACTGGGTCACATGACCGCAAAGCTACGGAGCTCGTTCGGCATGCGCACAAGGTCCGAACAATTACCTATCTAACAGTGTACGTTCAGCAGAACTCGAGTTATAAGCAGCGGGAATGAAATTTCCATTTGAATTATATATATATATATATATATATATATATATATATATAAGTAGAATTAGGTATTTCCAGAAAATGCTGTCGTTTATTGAGAAATAACCAATATTGTGAACGTCGCTCAAACCGATGGCACGCTCATGCATTTTTGGCTTAAAATTAAATCGTTTGGCGATAAAATGAAATCGCAAAAAACATACAATATGTAACTCACAAGTATCGTCATTTTTATAATTACATCTGCTAGTTTCTTCTGTATGTCACATGATGGTCGAGTTAAATAAAAATAAAAAGTAAATTTAAAAGAAATCAAAAACAAAAACAAAATTATCACTCAGATATTATTTTATAAAATTTTTTGATGCATTTTATTTAACCGGACGCAAGAGATAAATTGCCAAATATAGTTTAAAACTGCAACCTTTCATACTGAATAAATTTTTAAGCATTACGAACATTCTCTTTCATGTTTAAATTCGATATTTTCGTTTTCCAATATTACCACTCGTCAATTTTTTTTTCATTTTCTCTCTTCTTTTCTTTTTTTTTTCCTTTTAAATAAAATTAGTGACAGTTTTTTTCCGCGATGTACAGCCATTTCAATTCATTTATCAAAAAATTCATCGCCAATAAAATAATGGTAACCCTTTCGCCCAAAATAACAGAACTTTCCGTCATAATTCTATAACTAACCTACGTAGAACGATGTGTTATAACTTAAAACCTTCCCTGAAACAATACCTATCTAACAGTATAAGTTCCATCAAAATCCATGTAGTAGAATTCGAAATCTAGGCGTTCGGAACGAAATTTTCGTTTGGATTTTATATATATAATAGATGCCCAAATGCAACATACGCTACGCATGCATATATTTTTTTATAAATATGTTTTTGTAATGCTTAATAATTAATTTCGTAATGCATTTAGGAAAAATTTATATTTGTTTTCATAACTATTGGAATCCCCTTGGCTCTAAATATTCCGTTATATAAATTTTCGTTTACTTCTAACTATAAGTTTGAATTTATGAGTACGTATGTAAAATCGACAGCTTTAAGAGGCTATGTTTAATAACAAAAATACCTTTTCTGCTATTATGATAAAAGAATTGCTGAAAATATCTTTGCAAGCTAACGATATATTTATAGATTCTCTGATGAGTATTGTAGCTCTCATTTGCAAATATTTTATATCATTATTTTAACAGCCTTAGCCACAGTATCATGAAAACTTCAAAATGCGTTTCACAATATTAGCCAGTCCTCGAGCACAATTTTACTAATATATTAATTTTTAAAATAGAAAATGCTAATTTGGAGTAAATGCAGCATGTAAATCGAATGAAATTAAGAAATATGGGACTTCGTATTAAGATTTTCAAGCGCCGTATAAAAATTAATATGTATAGAATCTCTCCATTCTAAAAAAAAGTTACGCTGTCACCGCCGCCGCTGTCGGTTTTGAATTTTTTTCTTTCTCCGTTAATATTAAAAAAAAAAAAAAAAAAAAAAAAAAAAAAAAAAAAAAATATTGCACACAAAAATATGAAAATCGGCAGTATTATAGAGAAATGTTTGATAAATACGCTGATGCAGACAGTTTTCAAATCGAAGAATTATTTAAAGAGATATTTAATGCTAAAATTGGACAAAATCGTTCCATTAA
Organism: Maratus speciosus; assembly: GCA_963932465.1. NCBI lineage: Eukaryota > Metazoa > Arthropoda > Arachnida > Araneae > Salticidae > Maratus > Maratus speciosus. The sequence goes on along the minus strand of OZ010795.1, from coordinate 366,081,650 downwards.
AAAAAGTTTTATAGGAGCAAAAACTATACATTGGAATTAATTCATTTTTAGTTCATTTTACACGATAGAATTTCCCGGTGTGCAGACTGCATTTATTGTTTTAATTTGACTCATTTTTTGAGGTTTTATTTCAATTTTAAATTCAAATTTTCAGCATTTCGACAGATATTTTTTACTTGTTTTAGAAAATGGTATTAATTTAAACTGTTGACAACTGTATAAACAGCCCAGACAATACTGTTTGCTTCAATTTAAAAATTTATTTACACGTGACTATTATAAACAGAAAGGAAAACTTTCAAATTATAATTAAATAATTACGTATAAAAAGTACGAACTTATTGAAAGTTACTTCATAAAAACTATACTTGCACGTGTATTTTAACAGAGAAAGGATATTGTGAAATAATAAATTGTTAAACATGCGTTAGAAGTCTTAAATAGGAGAAATTACGTCACATTTATGTCACATTAAAGTATTACGTAAAAAGAACAAAAAATAATATTGCAAAACAGTTTAAATTTAAAAATTGCGCGAGACATTTATTTGATATTTTGTGATCTTTTCAACTATTTTTGTTAGGACAGCGCAAACAATATTTCATTTCTAGCAAAAGTATTTTCACGTGAATATTAAAGAGAAAGAAAAATTTGGTGAAAATTACGTCAGATTAAAAACGACACGTTTAAAATGTCTTATTTAAAAGAACTTTCTTTTCGCTTTGTTAAAAAATACCGGGAGACTAAGACTCTGTTTACTTAATTCATTTTATATTAGCTTATTTTGAAATGTTTAACTGATTTTATTTAATCAAAAACGAAAACAGCCATTGTATCTTTTAACAGCAGCTGATTTTCCTTAAAATTCCCCAATCAAAGAGAAATGAATTGAAATCCGTTTATAGGGAGATCGCCACTGTTTTTTAAATTATAATTCAATCTTCCAAAATCTTTTTAAAGCCGATCAAATTAGCGTGCTTTTAAAGGCTGCGGTGTCTGAACGGGGTTAGAGAGCGTAGCTCGTAGGGGGCGGAGCACCCTAGTCACTTAAAAAATGCTCAGCATGACCGGAAAGTTGCTTTTGTGTAAACAGCTTTATTCCGCTACTTTTAAATATGTAATAATGACCACCGTTCGGACATTTTTTACGTACTTCTGAAGCACACCCGAAATCAACATTTACTAAACTTTTTTTTTTTTAAGTTCTTTTTTTCTGTATTGACGTTATCCTTTCATAAGCTTGACCTTTAAATTTAACGGAGTTGATGTGCAATCAGCTTCTTTCCTGCCCATAAAGGAACTTAAAACTTTATCTCAGTTTTGTTGAAAATTAGAGTTTGAAATTTAAATTTTAAATGTTAGGTAGAAAACACAATTTGGGATAGATAGACAAATATAATAAGGTTTTTTTATATCTCATTCCTTTTCTGAATAATGGTACATCTTTTCCATGAAAAAGAATAATAAATAAAGTTACACTCTAATAACTAACGGCGTCTTATTTCCGTACATCAGAATAACGATTAGAGCGATACAAATCTTCACAAATATCTTGCATAAAGCGCTTGAAACAATCCTATTATTGCCCTGTAGAGAGTTGAGAAACCTACCTTAAAAACTTCGGATCTGAATTTCTTTTAAATAGTGGGAAAACATTTATTTTATGCTAGTAAAATTAAAAGAAGCTTTTCAAATCACAGAAGTTAAGGTTTATTGAAATTTAACAAATATGTTACTTACTGAAAGGTAACGATTGCTGTTATTTTGCGTACTTTTTATATGACAACAGCCTAAGAAAATGTTTTGAAGACGTTTGGAAAATGTCGTATTACAACAGGATCAAACGGATATAAACACTTACTAGTATTTTTTATAATTTATCACAAATTATTATTTTTGGAAAAATTGTCACTAGTTTAAATTTAAAGCTTGAAAGATATGTTTGAACTAAAAGAAACTTCAAAGGTTTAAGTATGATTAAGGAAGCTCTGATTATTATTTATTTTTATTACTAAATGCTGAAACATAAATTAAATCATAATAATAAATGAATAGACTTATACTGTCACTATTTGATGCTTACATTAACAAAGAATAATTGTTTGAATAAAATAATACTCAATGAAAGTCATGTCCTATTAATATGACGACAAGACCAAAAAGTGTTAAAATTCAGGTTTTTTTAAAAATATAACTTATATTTATATCTAGTATTGCCAGGTTCACTGTCGCAAAAATCGGAACCGGAAGACAAAAAAAGCGGTACAACTGCTTCTACATAGGTACATAAATATAACGTAAACCCTATTAAATCTTAACCTGGTTAAAACGAATTCCTATCCTCATAGCAAAACATTTTGCGTTTCTATGGCAGAAATACAATAAAGTAATACCTGGTAAGACAAAAATCTGTTTAAACGGAATTTTTCTACACTCACTATAATCTTAAAAAGTAAAATATGTGAAAGCGGAATCGCTATTGACCAAAAACAATCCGTTTTGAAGAGACTTCACATTAAACAGGTATACTATTTACGGTATACTTGTACAGTGTATTTATTTTACGGTGTTTTTTCCTTAGGGACTGCGACATTTTTCGTTATAAACCGGTTCCGTTTTAACTGAACACGGTACAATAAAACCTCTAAAAATTGAATCGCTAGGAATCGGAAAATGTTTCCCCTATAAAGAGGTTTTTCGTCGTAGCAGACAGATTTGTACAGTAATTGTTTCAGCGGTATCATAAAACTTTTCCGCTGTTGACTAGTTCTATGTTCACATGTGTTTCTGTATTAATCTCTCGCGATGCAGACTAATGAATAGCATGGTAGGAAAAGAAATTTAAATGATTTTATTCACCCTGAAAAATTGGGACTTTGGGCGTCTCAAGCAGTGGTTTCGAGGTACGAGTATTGAAACACCTCAAATTCCGGACGACTCGCGTAAATTGGGACACCTGGAAACACTACTTATAACTCCATGTCCACCGAAACAACAAACTCCACACATTAGATCGGTAGTCGACAACCTGGTTCAACATAGGTGGTCGGAACTAACATCACTGAAAAGGCGGCAGACCACAACTATCGACATAGTTAATAATGGAAGAAAATAATAACACTTATTTACTGAAAATAATAAATTCACTACAAAACTAGTATGTTGTGGCCATCACAAAACTTTCTTCTATATAAATCACGTCAATTAAATCATTTAAATAGTACAAGAAATTATATGAATTTAGCACCAATTCATATCAAAGTATATCTGAATTTGAAGTTTGATGAAAATTCGTGCATTAGTTCTTGAGATAGAGCTACAGCGGGAATTCTGAAAAATGTAGCATAGCAGCGCCACCTGTTGAGCGATTTACACTAAAAATAAACAGCACTAAATGATATCAAGGTATACCTGAATCTGAAGTTTGTTGAAAATCTAAGCGTTAGTTCTTGAGATAAAGCTATTGCGGAAATCGCAAAAATACAGCATAGCAGCGCCACCTGTTGAGAGATTTACACCAAAAATTAAACAGCTCTAATTTACACGTCAATTCATGTCAAGGACTAACTAAATCTGAAGTTTGATGAAAATCCGTGCAATAGTTCTTGAGATACAGCTCTTGCGAAAATCGTGAAAATGCAGCACAGCAGCGCCACCTGTTGGGCGATTTACACCAAAAATTAAACAGCACTAATTTATATCAAGGACTAACGAAATCTGAAGTTTGATGAAAATTCGTGCATTTTTTCTTGAGTTAGAGCTATTGCGATAATCATGAATAATGCAGCATAGCAGCGCCACCTGTTGGGCGATTTTCACAAAAAAGTAATCAGCACCAAACTATATCCTGGACTAACTGAATCTGAAGTTTTATGAAAATCCGTGTAGTAGTTCTTGAGATATAGCTATTGCAGAAATCGTGAAAATGCCGCATAGCAGCGCCACCTGTTGGGCGATTTTCACCAAAAACTAATCAGGTCTAGTTTATATCAAGGTATAACTAAATAATAAGTTTTGTGAAATTCTGTGCATTAGTTCTTGAGATAGAGTGCCCACAAAATTTTTGTCACATACAGACTCACAGACAGAGTGACAGAGTGACAGAGTGACAGAGTGACGGAGTGACAGACAGACTCACAGACAGACATTTTCTAAAAACCATCAAATCGTGTTCTGGGCATTCTAAAACGTGTAAATCCGTCGAAAACCGGGAGTCGAAAATTTTCACGAATCCAATACTTTCTTCTTGTAAAGATAGAAGAAAATAAAAAGTAATGCTTCTTAATCTACAAAAAACTAGTCGGAAGTGGCAATCCCAAAACATTCCTCTATCTCACACATGTTAATACTTCCTGAAAAATGCATTATAGCAGAGCCACTGGTTGGGTGATTTACACCAAAATCTAATCAATAACAACCTATGTCAACTTCTAATTTAATTTGAAGTTTGATGAAAATTCATGCATTAGTTCTTGAGATACAGCTATTGCGGAAATCGTGAAAAATGCAGCATAGTATCGCCACCTGTTGAACGATTTACACCAAAAACTAAACAACACTAATTTATGTCAGGGACTAACGTAATCTAATGTTTGATGAAAATTCATGCATTAGCCCTTGAGATAGACCTATTGCAATAATCATGAATAATGCAGCATTGCAGCACCACCTGTTGAGCGATTTACACCAAAAAGTAATCAGCACCAAATTACATCAAGGGCTAACTAAATCTGAAGTTTTCTGAAAATCTGTCTTTAGTTCTTGAGATAGAGCTATTGTGGAAATCATGAATAATGCATCATTGCAGAATCACCTGCTGGGAAATTTACACCAAAAAGTAATCAGCACCAATTTATATCAGGGACTAACAGAATCTAAAGTTTTATTAAGTTCCATTGATTAGTTTTTGAGATACAGTGCCCACAAAATTTGTGTCACACACAGGCAGAATCACAGACTCACAGACAGACATTTTGTAAAGACGTTTTTTTTTCGGGTTCCCTGACTCCTAAAACGTGTAAATCCGTCGAAAACCGGATTTCGAAAATTTTTATGAATCAAATAAAATTATTAACGCAAAAAAAAATACAATCTTCTCCAAGATGCCCAGAATTCTGAAAGTGCACCTTTATCTTTATAAATCTCAAAAACCGAAAAATGATTTCTGAGATTTAAAGAAAAATAAAAAGTTTCATTTGCTGCCCGAAATATTCGGAAACGTTTCTGAGTAGATTTTATAGTGCATTTATCTATTTTCTCAAACCGAAATATTGGTTTCTTGGATGCTATCCATCTCAAGTAAAAATTTTCCCTTGCGTAACTGAATTTATAAATTTAAGGGTAACGAAGTAATATTAATTTTAATGCTAATTTTGATGCTTTTAACTTATCATGTTTGTATTTTAAACATGTCTGCTGAACATGAAAATGTTTACTTCAAAATAGATAGCTCCCACAGAACCTACATTGGGAGTTCAAAAAGATAAATTCTGAAAAGCTGTTAATTTCTGTAAAAAATACTCGGAAACGTTTCTAAAAATTACGGGCATCAAAAGAAACTTTGTTTTTATTAATACTTCTTTAAACATAAAAAATCTATTTGTTTATTAGATATCTAAAGATAAATGAATGCTGTTCGGAATGGTGTGTGCCTTGGAATGATTTATATTGTATTTATGGTTTTGGTTATAGAATATTTTCGGAGATTAAGAAGCATTTTTCTTTTTTTACAGTGTATTTAATGCTTCGTAACAGTTGGTGCCGTTTGTAACTTAACAGTCGATCAGCATTACACAACAATCTAGAAATGACCAGAGATAATTGTCCACCTAATGTCCTTCATTCAGCCGATTTCTTAGTAGGCTTGTAGTGTGTTTTAAATTTTGAAAAAAAAATATCCGCTTGCGGAAACATTGCCGAACATCGTTGCCATTTTTTACTCACGATCTAGTAAGTTGCGATCTAGACCGATATAAAGAAAATATCATTTGTAGAATATTGTAGATAACACATGTTTCATTAACTTTTCAATTAATGAATCTCTGCACTGACAAGGAGAGGGCCAACCTTGGCAATCACAGATTTTGATAATTTTAATATATGTTCTAGGGTAGAGACCCCTTAGTCTCAGGTTCAACTGATTTCATACAACGTTCCTTAGTTCTTGAGAAGCAGGGGGGTCTAATATTATAACACAACTTAAATATCTACTTTGTAACCAAAGGATAACGATGGTTGTAGCTCAGTTGGTATGGTGTTTGCTCGTTGTCCCTCGGGTTCGATGCCGGAGCGCGCTACATTTATTTTTCTCATTTTTTGTTCTATAATACTTGTTATTATCATATTATACTTGTTATAATTATAAATATAATTTAATAATCTCATTGTCAATTAAAAATTATGATATTGTGTATCAATTATAATTTTAACATACATACTTTTTTATCTGTAACTAAATATTGTATAAGACATCGTAAAACTCTTAATTATTTTTTAAATGACTTTTAAAATGTATTTCGTATACCGTTTATCGATGCAATGATATTGAACAATTGTGTCAATTCGTGATTTTAAAGAAACATATCTATGTATTGGCTTAACAAGGGAAGTCAATACGATGATCATATTACTCTGTTTTTAAAATAACAAACATATTTATATTAATAATTAGCAAAGAATTAAATAACAACCTATTTTTTGCATAAATTATTTTAAATTTGTAATACGCATGCTTTATTTTGCCTTCCTATTTATCTTCTTTCTGCTTTTATTTTTATTTTATTTGAATACGTTTTATTTTCTTATAACTAGACGGGGCCACAACTGGTTTTGTAACGATTTTGGAATTTTAATTATTCTCAATAATATATCCATTTTTTTTTATATTTTTAAATGATGAGAAATAATGGTTTCAAAATCAAAAAGGCTAGATTCAAGTATAAATATGTTAATATTGTAATTAAGGAACGATATTAAGATTTTTAAATGAGATCATTAAATTATAATTACAAGTATATTTATGAAACAAAAAATGAGAAAACAAATGTAGCCCGCTTCGGTATCGAACCCAAGAGTTTCTTAGCTAGTTTTTAGTATGTTTTAAATTTTGAAACATGTTATTTGCTTATTGGAGATACTGCCGAACATCGTTACCATTTTTAAGCACGGCCTAGTAAGTTGCGATACAGACCGGTGTCAAGAAAATGTTGCCAGTAGAATATTAGAGATAGACATGTTTCATTAAATTTTCTGTTAATACATGTCTGTACTGCATTTCAATGAGATACATTTGAAATCCATTTTCTTAGATCATAGAATTAAAGGTAGAAAAACAAAGGAAAAATGAAACACGCTTCCGGCTTGGATTGATGTAATATTGCTCTGAGCGACCATGGGTGCATTTTCTTGTTGCGTCAATGTCCGACTTGCGGGCATACTAGATTACCGATTCATGTATTAATTTACTTTAAGAATAGAGATGAAAAAGGACATATTAGACAACATTAATAAACCTCGCTCATTAGTTTATAAATAACTTCCAAGTGAAAATCACTCCATAAATGAAATATAAAGCAAAAATGTGTTAATTTTCATAAAATATTCAATTAAGAAATTTGAATTAAGTAAATTAATATTTTCAATTAAGCAATACAACTAATGTAAAATCCCCCTGACATTTGTTGGTATCAGGAAATTTGATCCCTGTTCCAAGTTATTTATAAACTTTAATTTAAATCATTTGTATTATAATGCGTATATAACTTGCCAAGTGATGTATAGAAATGGCCAAGCATTTCCTAAATACCAAACTAATTAAATGTCATGAATATAATTAGTCTGGCTCATAACAAGAAAAAGGAGTGTAAAATATCCGAAATTTTTAATTAAGAAATAAAACTAATGTAAAAATCCCACTGACATTTGTTGGTATTAGGGAATCAGATCCTAGCTTTAAGATAGTTATCTCGTTTAATTTAAATCGAAAGCACTGATCTACACTATATAAATAAAATCCTGATGAAACAAATTTATGAAAGAATTTAATGAAACGACTCATGTGAAACGAAATTATGAAATGACTGATTAAACGACTGATTATGTTTCATGGCGATTTCTCCTAAAATATGGAATATTATGCAATGAACACCAAAAATCCGTATTGATCCACAGAGCTCAAACCTGGCATTAGAATTAAAAAAAAAAAAATTCTAATTTTAAATACTTTTCTCTAATGATGACAACTCAAATTTTAACCATAATAGATATTTTTCATATTTTAGAAAATGTTATTATTTTAAATTATTATTTTAAACTAATTTGGCGACCAGTTTGGCCTCCCTTAAATGTATGCTAAGAAATGTATCATGTTACTTTTATTCATAATTCAATTTACTTGAACAATTTTTCGCCAAATCAGAAGATACTGATAGAGAAATCAAGAACTCAGTATAATTACGTTAGAGCGACCCAGGTGATAAATCAACAAACATTTCTCCCGTCGCATTTTTTTTTTTCATTATCATTTTATTTAATACAAAACTTTCATTTAAAACTGCAACATTTAAAATTAATGGCTTTCACTTCTTTCTTTTTCTTTAAACGAAACGAAAAGAAAAATATTAGGCACAGATATCATATACGCACCGGGGTACCTAATTGGCGCCAAAATTGTATTATTTTGCCTGACATGGTAATCCGATTATTGTTGCTTATTTATTAATAAATGTTTATTTACATTTATTTTCTTTTTATTTAGAAAAAAATGTTATAAATTGTTTTGTTCTATATTATTAATTAAACTTTTTTTTTTTTTTTTTGTTATTTAATTTTAAAAATAATAGAAAATAATTTAAAAATACATATGTAACTGGTATTCAAAAACGAGGTTTTCGCCAAATTGTCGTAAATAAAAAAAAAAAAAAAAAAAAAACCGCGAAACCACACAAATTATGACATTTAACTTCAAAGCAATGTTTTAAGGGTACTGCTTAGTTATCCCGCCTTCCAATTTCGCCAAATTATATAAATCGCCAAATCACTCGCCAAATCACTCGCCAAATTATACAAATTGACATAAATTTTATTTTAAATAACGAAAGAACAAATAAATTAATATAACATTAATAAAAATGCAAATAAAACATCGAAATAAAAATCACTTGATGGCGTAAACATGTGCAACTTCCTAATAGTCAAGTGAATGTGCATTTACGATAAACTATTATTGGAATTTTATCTTATAGTTTGGGGATAGATTTTTGATCGATGGGATAACCAAGTAGTACCGTTTTAATTTATCACTCGAAAAAAAAAATGCTAACTGGCGAGTTAAAAAAAGAAGCTTTTGGCGAGATTTGCACCCGGCTAATCAAAAAGTACCAAGAATTCTTTGCGATCATGGCAACTTTTATGTAGTTTTATTCTAAGAAATAATTTTGATTCTTTAATCAAAATGGAAACCTTTCTTATGAATAACGAAGGGGTCAGCCCGTAATTGTTTATGGCAGTTACATGACTTGGAGTACTATAATATAAGTGAAATGATGGCGATAGAATAATATTTGACGAATAATCACCTGTGGATAGCTAACATTAAAGTACCAAAATGGCCGTCTACAATATAAAAAGCGAAGACATCAGCCCGTAATTGTTTATGGCAGTTACATGACTTGGACTATTTTAATATAGGTGAAATGATGGCGATATAATAATATTTGGCTGGCTAACATTAAAGTACCAAAACTGTCGCCTGCAATATAAAAAGCGAAGGGATCCGCCCGGAACTGTTTATAGTCACATGACTTAGGCTATTATTATAGAGATTGTTTTCAATTCTAAAAACAGCGCAAAGAATAATATTTCCTAACGATTAAAAATTTATTTACACGTGACTATTTAATACAGAATAAAAACTTTAAAACTATTATTAAATGAGTACGTGTTACAAGCAGGAAAATGTTGAAAATTATGTCTTGAAAATTGTATTTCTACGTAAATATTAAAAGAAAAAGGAAACATTAAAATAATAAATACATTAATATGCGTTTAACCCTTTCAGGGACAAGGTACTTGTGTTCGTAAAAGGTTGAAATCAGTTAAGAGCACCAGAATTTACAAAAAAATTTCAAAATACGGAAATGCTTTTCTTCACTTACTAAATAAAAGGAAAATTTTCATTCCAATATTCTGGTGCCATTGTGGCATTTACGATTTAAAATTAAGTGGTCCAAAAATGAACCACCGCCCTTGAAGTGGTTAAAGCAGTAAATTGTAGTAAGTGTAGTACATTGTATTATGTCAATCGTTTTATAACCTGTTAAAAAATACGGGAAGGGAAAGACCCTGTTTACTTAATTCATTTTATTTTAGCTTCTTTTGGAATGTTTAACTGATCTTTTTTAATCAAACAGGAAAACAACCTTTGGATGTCTTAACAGCAACTAATTCTTAAATTTTCGCAATCAAAGGGAATTGAATGGAAACCCGTTTACAGGGAGATCACTACATGTTTTTTCATTATAACTCAATCTTTTCTAATCTTTTTAAAACCAATCAGTTAGCGTGCTTTTAGATTCTGCGGAGTCTGATCGGGGGTTGGCGAGCGTAGCTTGCAGGGGGCAGAGCCCCCTAGTATGCATATAAATGATCAAGAATTTTCCTAAATACCAAACTACAAAAAGTTAGTGGATATAATTAGACTGGCTATTTTTCATAAGTTCAAACTATATAAATGTTCAATATTCATAACAAATAAAATGAGAGTACTAAACAAATCTTCATCTTCCGAAAAGAGTTCTTTATCTTTATGAAACTTGTAAAGTATTATATTTTCGAGATTTAAAGAAGCATATAAAATAAAGTTTCTATTGATGGCGCTGTTTTTCCAAAATGTTACTGAGAACATTTAGTATATTGAACTAATCAGTTTTCACAGCACAGAATGTATGTTTTTTCGGTGCTATGAATTCTCAAACATTTTCATGTTCAACAAACATGTTTTACAGACAAACATGATAAATTAACAACATTAAAGTTAATATTATTTTATTACTCTTGGATGCATAAAATCCATTACACAACTGAAAATGTTTCATTGAGAATTAATAACATCCTAAAACCGATATTCCGGTTTGAGAAAACATATTAGTACATTAAATAAAACAAAAAGTGCCCAGTTAAACTGATGGCATTGAGTTCACAGGCTATTCACACTAATTGTATACTAGACACTTATTTCAAAGAACAATGCTCCTCGAAAAATAAATTAAAGGGGGATTGGCCCCCACCCTTCTTTTTTCGATCTGTATACTTAACCAATGGGCCTCCAAATCTCATTAGCGAAGTGCCTTATCAGAATAAACCGTATACCAAATGTGAAGCAAATCGGATAGAAAAACACATTTATCTAAATTAAGGGGTATTAACACCCCGTCCCCCCCTTTATACTTAACTAATTAACCTCCAAATATAATCAGGTTAGCGCCTTATCAGAATAAACCGGTATACTAAATTTGAAACAAATCTGATAGAAAATCCCATTTGTCTAAATTAAGGGGGGGGGGTATTAGCCCCAGTCCCCCCCTTTATACTTAAACAATGAACCGCCAAATCTAATCAGTGAAGCGCCTTATCAGAATTAACCGGTATACCAAATTTGAAGCAAATCTGACAATTCTGCATGAAAAACCCATTTATCTAAGTTAAGGGGGAGTTAGCCCCCAGTCCCCTCCTTTATACTTAACCAATGAACTCCCAAAGCTAATCAGGGACGCGCCTTATCAGAATGAAACTAGAAAAAAATTGAATCAAATCGGATATTTCTATCAAGACTTATCGCGTTACGTACATACATACATACATACATACGTACATACATACAGACGTACATACATACAGACGTACATACGTACATACAGAACCTGAGAGCACATTAGCTCGCAGGCTTTGATAGTCTGTGAGCTAAAACCTATTCGAAAACGTTTCTAAAAATCAATGGAAGCAAAAGAAACTTTGTGCTTATAGTCCAGGCAATAGAGACCGTATAGGGACTCTATCTAGCAAAATTCATGGTAGTTCAGGAAAAAGGCTTACTATATGTTTTTTTGGGTCGGTGAATCCGAATTTTTAACTTCCCACAAAAATTTCTGCCGGCAACACCCAACCCCCTAAATTTTGGTAAAATGCCCCCCAGAATAGGTTTTTATTAAAAAATTCATTTTTTTTTATTGTTTTAGGGAAAAAATATCTAGAAATTCAGAAAGTAGACAAAATTTGCAACAAATAAGATGTATGACATTATGACGTAGGATGAATGGGGAGAGGGGATCTGCCTCGGAACATGCGCCGCGGTGCTGCGTGGACTAAGTTTTGCAATTTCACTTAACCACTGACATCGTTTACATTCGCCCTCCCGTCTCTCTTAGGAATTTTCCCTATAAGGTTTACTTTAAGTTTTTTGGGTTTCTGAATCCGAATTTTTAACTTCCCCCCAAAATCCCCCCCCCCCCGCAACCTTCCAAAATAGTTGTTTTTAAATTAAATTTTTTATTCTTTTAGGGAAAAAGTATGTAGAAATTCAGAAAGTAGACAAAATATGCAACAAATAAGATAGATAACATTATCACGTAGGATGAACGGGGAGGGGGAGGGCTGCATCTGATCATGCACTGCGGCGCTATGTGCACGATGCAAGCCCAACCATAGTATATTTTACCTGGCAAAATTAATACTAATTCTGGATTTCGACTCCCTTTATGTTTTTTGAGTCGCTGAATCCAAATTTGTAACTTCCCACCAAAATTTCACCAGGCAACCCCCCAAAAAATTGATTTTTTGAGAAAATTTGGTTTTTGAGAACAGCGCGCGGGGATTGTCCCGAGGCAGCCCCTTTTCTCCCCGTTTATCCTACGTGATAATGTTATCTATCCTATTTGTTGCAAATTTTGTCTACTTTCTGAATTTCTACATACTTTTTCCCTAAAAGAATAAAAAATTTAATTTAAAAACAACTATTTTGGGGGTTGCAGGGTGGGAATTTTGGGAGGCTGATAAAAATTTGGATTCAGCGACCCAAAAAACTTAAAGAAAACCTTATAGGGAAAGTTCGGAGGGGAGATTTGTGGGCGAATGTAAACAATGTGAGTGGTTAAGTGGAATTGCGCAACTTAGTCCACGCAGTATCGCGGCGCATGTTCCGAGGCAGATCCCCCTTCCCCATTCATCCTACGTCATAATGTCATATATCTTATTTGTTGCAAATTTTGTCTACTTTCTGAATTTATAGATACTTTTTCCCTAAAACAATAAAAAAATTTATTTTTTTAATAAAAACCTTTTTTTTTTTTGGGGGGGGGGGTGCATTTTACCAAAATTTGGGGAGTTGCCGGGGAAATTTTGGTGGGAAGTTACAAATTCAGATTCAGTGACCTAAAAAACATAAAGCAAGCCGATTTCCTGAACTACTATTAATTTTGCTAGGTAAAATCCCCTATTGCCTTGACTATTATTATAATTCATTGTTTTTATTTCGGAAATATATTGGTTTCTGAGGTTTGTAGTGATGACGGAGGATTTTCGTAATCATTAGTAACTCGAAAGAAGTTATTGTATATTTTCTCTCTTGGCTATATGAAATTATGGTAGAATAAGAAACATTTGTTTTTCTAGAGTATGCATCAACTTCAGATGACATTGCCGGAAACGTAGCTCGCCTACGCAAAAATCAACCTGAAACATGCCCGGAATAATTTAAAATCAATTTTCGTTAAATAAAAGGTTCAAAAGAATGGGTCTGTAAGACATGGAGCGTTTGATATGTGGACGACCGAAGCTACTTGTAGCTTACTCACAAAGAAGGTCTCCTTACCGGGCATATTTAGAATATTTTGAAAAAAAAAAAAATTAACTACTTATATGTGTAATAAAGGATCAGTTAAATTTAGCGGTGGAATTACAGAAGGCCAGATGAAGAATGCTACAGTTTTCCATTTCAATATGGGAGAAGTTTTTGTTTCCATAGCAACAAAATTGAATCTACAGTGCTTAATTGACTTAATTTTAAGATTGAAACAATTTTAATTAATTTTAACTTTTTTTAATTCATAAAATTTCATAGTTAACTTTCATTCTAAATTTATATGTGACAAAATTAGAGTTAAAGTAAAACCGACAAAACTAAACTTATTTAAATTAAATTAATTTAAACAAGTTCACCATGAAACATTTTTACCTTAAAGAGTATTTGTCAAAAAAAGTATTTTTTGAAATTTTATTCCATCGCCAACCGGCTATAAATCGCCAAATGCCAAAAATATCATTATTCTTTTACGAACACTCTATCGAGATTCCTCCGAAATTTTTTATAACTATATCGAAAACGAAAAGAGATAGAGCAAAATTTCCAATTAGAAAGTTTTAGAGCACCAATTAATTAGTGCGAAACAACATTTGTTTGACATGGATAAGATAAATCTTCGCCTGTATACCCAAAAATATCCGAAATCGATGCACTCCATTTTGCGTAAACGTTTGAATGGAATAGCCAGAAGTAGGAAGAAATACGCACAATTTATGGTATATATACGCACTTATCTTAATACATTTTGATAACATCACACAAAAAACAAAAAAGAAAACTGTCTCACAGTGATAAAAGTTAATATTCATTCAGTATGTTTGAAAAGTTCGCCATTGCTCACGATACACGTTTGTATTCGTGAGAGTAATTCTGGATGCACATTTCTCAGCATGGAACGTCTATTGCAAGCTTCTTCAGTATGACGACATAGATTTAATGCTTTCAAGGGCGGTGGCTAGACGATCTTGCCACCTAATTTTAATTCCAAAACTGACAAATGGCATCAAGATTATTTTAATAAAATTTTGCTTTTGTAATGAAAGTGCAAATTAGTGGGTTTTTATTTTCTAAGAAATTCGTTTGAATATTCTGCTGTCAATTATTTCACCAGTTTATGAACAGAATTCTTCTGCCCCTGAAAAAACTAATGTAAAATTTAAATGCATTGGAAATTAAATTTTTACAGATATTATAGCACAGTAGAACGTCATGATCTGCAACTGTGCACTGCTACATTTCCGGAATTTGAATATGCAAAGTAGAATCGTCGCTCATCGATTTCGGACATTTTGGGGTATACAGGCGACGATTTATCTTATCCGTGTTAACCAAATGTCGTTTCGTACTAATTAATTGATGCTCTAAAACTTTCTAATTGGAAATATTGCTCTATCTCTTTTTGTTTTCGATTTGCAATGGCTATCTTCCAAATTTCGCCTCTAGGGGCGCTGCTATCGTTTGCATTAGGTCGGGCGTAGTCGCTTTACTATACCGTTACCTCACTTGCATAGATGTAGCTCTCTCCGCTCGCAAGTATTTTCAGATTAAAGGGACTTTCTTTTGCACCCTGTATAGTTTGATCAGGCGTAGTATGTTGACCTACCTTAAGTTTGTTTAATTAAATTGCAGCTGTACTCTGAGAAAACAAATTAGAAAGCCTGAATACATGATTTAAATAATGCTTTTCTTTCTTTCAGGTTGCTTATAAAAGAAGTTGGGAAAAAATGATATATTTTTTAATAATTTCATTTTTTACAAAGCATAAATCGGAGAGGTGAATTTTGAATAATCGAGGTCCTCTTCAAATTAACGTATTGTAGAGGAATTTTCTGGAACTATATGAGCGTCGTGAAATTAGGCGTGATTTTAAAGATAAACATAGAATGTTATAAAAGACTGTTTTTAACAAACACTATTTTCACTTTTGTATAAAAACGGGAGATACTCGGGTTTCCCGGGTTAGAGAATATTGATGAAAACCATTTATTTAATTGATAACTATATTAGATTTTTCACATTTAATATTTAAAAAAATTTTTAAAACCAAAAATTTTATTTATATGAAAAAAACTAATTAGTTTAAATAAAGGTATATATAAATATTATACAGACATACAAACAATAAATACAATAAACCCAACTAGAGTGAAAAATTAGCCAGAGCCAGGAATCGAACCCGGGACCACAGTATACAAGACTGCTGCTCTAACCACTGAGCTACTCCGGCCGATGCCTGAGTCTGCAATTTCTCACTAATAAACCATGTTGGGGAATTCACCAGCCATCTATACGACAGCCTTGGATGACCGGACAACGATGAATAGATTTTACTATTACATCGATCTACGATAATAATAAAACACTCATACTACAATATATATTAAAACACACATACGCACATAAATAACGCCTGCATTCAACAGTTAAAGGTATATATAAATTTAGTAGCTCAGTGGTTAGAGCAGCAGACTTGTATACTGTGGTCCCGGGTTCGATTCCTGGCTCTGGCTAATTTTTCACTCCAGTTGGGTTTATTGTATTTATTGTTTGTATGTCTGTATAATATTTATATATACCTTTAACTGTTGAATGCAGGCGTTATTTATGTGTGTATGTGTGTTTTAATATATATTGTAGTATGAGTGTTTTATTATAGTTTAAATAAAGTTTGGAAATTTATTAAAACGATAGTTTTGTATTGGCCTCGCGTCAGAAGTTAACAGCGGAAGAAATCGCATATGATCACAAATTAAAATCATCCTTTTATTCTGATCGTTTTAGTGGTTTAAGTTTGATCACATTAAATACATACATTAAGTAGTTTGATCACATTAAATTAAATCGTCTTAAATTTGTTCTTTATTTCTTTATTGATAAATGTTTTAATTTTGTTATGCTATATAAGCTTGAAACAAATGATGAGCTATTTATATTAGTTTAAGTACAAACGGATTTATCTTACGCAATATTCTACACGCAATAGACATAGATTTATAAAAAATCATACCTAAAATCAATTTTGAAAATTATAATAATTTAGTAAAACGCGATAAATGCTTCAAACAAATTGCGATGCAGTTTTCAACCAAATTGCATTTGAAAGTACATTTTCTTCTTTATTCGAAGGCGGAAAAATTTTAAATGTGCAATGTTTAAAAGTTTAAAAAAAATTGCAATAAAAGGTAAATTTAATCCTTTGATGTTTCCACCCTCAAAATAGCATCAACTTTCCTTATAATATAGGTATTGGGAGATTCTCAAAAGGTGGCATCATTAAACGTTAATTATATGTAATTTTTGAAATTTTCAAATTTAAGGCCAAATTTTTTTAATAGTATAGTATTTTGTCTATAAATATAATATATAAATA
This sequence comes from Maratus speciosus, assembly GCA_963932465.1. Taxonomy (NCBI): domain Eukaryota; kingdom Metazoa; phylum Arthropoda; class Arachnida; order Araneae; family Salticidae; genus Maratus; species Maratus speciosus. Next base: position 366,064,425 of record OZ010795.1, on the reverse strand, counting down.
TTTTAATAGTATGGCTACAAAATTATACACAAACATTAAAAGACAGCAACTATTCTGGAAAATTAATGATTAAAGCATTTAATTAGCAGTTGTGTACGTTACAAATTGTGGGCATTTGCAGATTTTGGACTTAAAGATTTTGAACGTTGCTCTTAGTATTTAAAAAATTCTTAAGACTAAGAATGTAGTAAATGTGTCTATATACATATATATATGTATAATTAACTTTTTGTTATCCAGTAATAATAATAATAAAATCAAATGCTTTGTTACGTACGTTACTTTTCGGCCATAACAAAATACAGAAAAATGCTTTATAGAAAAGTCCTTCTATCTTCAAAAAAGCAATAAATCAGCCTGCCATCTCTTAACGAAATTATCAAAAAATCATCTGTTTCCTTTATGCATTCGTTGTTTACCATTAGAACCACCTGGAAAAAAGTTAAAACTCTTTTTCTTGGTGGTACATTGGAGCAGTTAACGTTATGAATGTCCGAAATTGGCCTCTTTAACATAAAATAATAAAATTTTAAAATATTTATACAAACCTTTTACAATAAATTATGTCATTTTCTATCTCTGAATAGAACTAAAAACTCAGTGTAAAAGAAAAATAAAGTCAATGATAATTAAAGTTATGTTTGAAAGGCTTAAGGTTATGACATGTGTCCAGTGCCCACCTTTTGAGAATCGCCCTATTAGTACTGACACTCACTTTCGCAATCCTCTGGATTCTGACGTTGTGTGCCCACTGGGACACACTGTATCGCTAGAAGCTATTCGGGTAGAAATTTTCCCATTCAAGAATTACTAATGACAAAAAGAATTCTTTTAAAATACAAGAATACATCAAATGCTTCATAGTTATATTACTAAAATAGGTGTAAAAAACAAAAAACGTTTCAAGCATTAAAACCAATTTATAGATGTTAAATGTACAAGAATTCGAAGGAGTCCCGAGCGCTTTCGACCAAACCCTGGTCATGATCAAGGGGTGAAGTGAAAAGAAATCAGCCAAAACTTAAAACCTTTTAATTGTTTTTTACACCTATTATAGTAATAAAACTATGAATCATTTGATGCATTCTTGCATTTTAAGGTGAATTTGACGTTTTTTTACATATGGATTTTTATATATTTAGAGAATTCATTTTTAAAAATATTTAAAAGAGGAAACTACTTGTCAAATTATTATTGAACGTATCTTGATGAAATCAGTCTGAAAGATATAGAAGATTTCAACTTACTTTAAAACGCATATATGAATTTGCATACTTAGAAAAAAAATCGATGTTCATCTGGGATAAGAAAATTTAAAAGTTTTATCTGAATATTCGTTAGAATTTGAAGTATTCGAAATCGCCCCAGGCACTTTTATATATTTTTAGAAAAAACAAAATCATCAATCATTTCGCCGGCTGAATTGAAAAGTAGTACTTTAAAAATGCAAGAAAGGGAAAACTGAAATTACTTTTGCAGAATTTCTTAAGATACTGAATAAAGTCAGCTGAAAAACCAAAAGATCGTTATTTAAATTTCTGTTTACAATATTAAGGAAATAAATAATACACTGTAGATAATTTTTTTCTGTATTTAGATAATGGTTATTTTAAAAATACTTACTAAAAGGTTGCATACAAAACAGTAACAATATGGATAGTTTAGGTTTGAATGATTTTGGTTGTTATTTATATTATCACATTTTTTTGTCAATGCAATTTAAATCTTACTTACATTTAAATGTATTTATTATTTAAAAAAAAAAAAAAAAAAAAAAAAAAAAAAAAAAAAAACTACGAAACTAAAATACGTTCAATGGGATAAAGATTTGATTACTTTTTAAGACACGTGCCAATATCTGTGGATTTCATTTACCTCACTACTCAGTAAGTTTAGATTACCGAGTAAGTAATCATTATAAAAAGAAGAATTTTAACTAAAATGGTTGTATTCTTATTTCTGGTTATAAGTCAAATTTAATCGCTTACGTAAGTCACGGGAGAACATTCGCAAGCTAATGTTAAACGAATGAAAGAATTTCTCATTTTCATATCAATAATTTCAATATTTTTAATTGATTTATTTTATATAGGATATCTGAGATCAATGTCTAACGTGATATATTTGTACTTTTTCGATTTTGGCTGCAGCTTATTTCTGAGGACACTTCCAATTTCGGAAATAAATTGGTTGTTTGGTTCCGAAACTGAAAATTTCATTAGAAATAAATTTCTTAAACCAAAATTTCTAGTCCGAAAGCGAAGTTCTTCCCAAATTTTAGTGAATGCCTATGCGTTGTCTCTAAAAAACGCTATTTTATTTGTACTATGATGAAAATATAGAGTCCGAGCATGCATTTCAGTCGAAAAAATCTTAACACTTGAAATAATTGATTATATATACATACTGGACAATTAACAAGGATATTTACATATATACATTTTGCTATATAAAGCTTAAAAATTAATTTCGTCGTAATCTTTATAAACAAGAACAAACTTCATCATTTCCACATTCTACTTCACGCGCGAAAACAACAACATTCTTCAACTTACTGTCGTTCTCCTCGACTCAGTTCAGTTCGTCTTTTTTCCCGCTCTCCAAGAGTTTTTCACCGTATCTTACATGCAGCAGTGACGTATGATCAGACAGTGACCTCTCATTCGTGCGAACAAGGATGGCGCTTTACGCGGCAATCTCGTAAGAAGTTGATAGTGCTGCAAGTGGTAGACACTTACTACATCAGAAGACACGCGGATAGCGTTTTGGAAGCTATTAAAGGCGCTTGTGTAGCTAAATGCAGGCCCGCAACTCGGCCATACTGACGAGTCGATTGACCTCGAACGACACCTTTGTCCACCGGAAGGAGCAACAGCAGCACCCTAAAAGACAAAAAGAAAGAGCAGCACCCAAAGTTCTTAAAAAAAACAGCATCAGTTCATACTGAAGCGTCAAAAACTTAAGCATAACAGCTTCTAAAAAGCAAAGTTCGGCAGAATGAAGTTCTTTGGACAGCTAAGGGTAAAAAATTTTAACGTCCTCAATTTTAACGTCCTCACGTCATAAAACATGAGAAAAATTATTTCTTCTTCTTTATCACTTTTTTTTCTTTTTACGTCCTTTTTTCCCAAGTCTTTTCTTCTTTTACGTCTTTTTGACTCCTTTCATCACATTTCATTGTCACTATCATATAAGGATTTCTTGCTTCTTCGAAACTCATCTTCAGAATCAATGTCAGGAACGATACCATATTCGTCAACATTGAACAACTTATCATCTCCGGAATTGGTGGAGTCATTATCGGGATTTATATCAAATTTGCTTCTATTCTCATCTAAAAGGTATCTTCTATAATCAGGCTTCTTTTTAGGAATCTTCTGCTTCGGTTCCTTAACTTCATAATCTGCACAACGATTCATTTCAAATTCATCTTCAAATTCATCCGACGATTTAGGAGCATACTTAATTTTTTTAGAAACGTTATTCTTCAACTTCTCGTTAAGCATTTTCATAAGATTTTCTTTTCTAAAATGTTCTTCAAATGTTACATCAATTTTCTGATTGTTTTCATTTCTAGAAGAATGCATCGTATTTTTTTTATCTTTGAAGTTAGGGAATCTGAATCAATTTTATGGTTTCTAGCACAGTTATTCAATTTAATGTTCTTCTTAAGATAATCAATTCTTCCCATAAACTTTCGAAATCTTATTGGGAATTATTCAATTTTATCTGGATTCTTCTTTTTGGACATTTTTATTCTAGAACATTCATCTGTAGGTTCTTCTAGCTGTTTTTCAAGATGTTTTGAATAGTTATTTACTTTTATTAGGCGTAATCGGTATTCTTTTGTGCCTTTATATTCTTCATCTAATTGGGCTTTTATATCATAAAAACATCTCTGTAATTTTCTATACAATTTGTTGATATTTTGTCTTTCTGCCACTTCTTGTTCTAATTTAAATTCTACAGATGTTATTGCGGTTTTTCACTTAGTTTTTTCTGACAAAAATATTTCTTTTAATTCGATTACATCTAATTCCAACAATTTATATTTTTTCAGCTTTTTTAGGGCAAGTAAATTTTTATTTTGCAGGCGTGATACTTTACTCTCTCAGTTAGAATAAATAGCGCAACTGTTGAATAGGTAAATACTTGTTTTCGTTTAGAATTTGTGCGTTACTATTGTACAAGGTTGAAGAATAAGGGTTACATTTAGGATTTACAGTTAATTCCCTTATATTTATAACATTTACTAAAGATTTATTCTGACACTTATTTATGTTAACATCATTACCAGAAACAACTAATGAACCTTGCTGTATTATGTGAGTACCAATAATTAAATCAAATTCTATACATTTGTCATAAACAACAAAATCAGATGTTTGAAATTTTATATCATCAATTTCGATTTCAGCCTCAAACTAACGATTGGTCTGAATGATTTTTTACCTAATCCAGTTAAAAGCTATGCAAATTCCCACAAAGACATTACTTGCATAAAAAACGTACCATGAAAAAATTTTTATCAAACCATATATTTGACATGGTAGATGCTTATTCTGGATATTTGTTTAAAAAATATATATATGTTTATTTAAATTTAGTTGCGGTATTCTCCGCCAATAAGGGCAATAAAGAAATACAATTATGTTGAATCCGACCAACATATTTTTAACTTGATTACGGCTTCATACTGTAAAACATAAAAAATCAAGTTTTTTAAATTTAGTTACCTTATTTCACCTTGTCATATTCTGTAGGGAAAAAAACGTTTTTATGCATTAACAGATTTTTACAGAAGTAGAAAACATCGGAGATGCATAAAAAGTGCACTAGAACTGCAAAAAATTAAAATAAAATTAAAAAATATTTCAAATAGTATGTGGTATGTCAAATGAAATAATTGATTATATTATACCCGCTATCTGCACAGGGAAAATAGCTAATATTCCGCAATCGAATGCAGAGGCAACGTTAACATCAAACAGTTGTGATGAACAAAAATATATAGCTTTAACTGTATGGCAATTATAATAAGGATAAATGCGTCAAATGTCTTTGGATCCGATTACGGAAGTTTCTCCAGTCAAACAACCGCAGAAGATATTTTGCTCATTTGTCTGCAGTGAAGCCCGGCTGACCAGCTACTAAATTTCAATTTTACAAAAAATACTTGAGCATACATCTAAATATATCATATTATTTATTAAAACGTAAGTGTATTAAAATATTTTAACGTATCATTTAAAAACTACAAGGGTAATTCATTCAAATGCAACGTTTAAGCTACTGGAGTATATTCACCTCACGAAATCGAGAAGCTAAAACTAACATAAAAGGTATTTTATCTATTGAAAGTATCAAAATATTTTATTCCGACGAAATGCAAAATTCTTTATTGAAGGAAAGAATAAAAACTCTCTCTTTTTTTTTTTTACTGAAACTTTTGTAGAATGGTTCTGTTCCCGTTTCTGCCAGCATAAAAATTGCAATGTATTCTCCTTTTTTTTAAAAATTTGAAATATGATGTATTTAGATTAATTATACAAAAAATACAACACTGAAAAAGTAGAGCCTTAAAAAAATTATTGTACTTTATAAAAGATAATACAAAATGTATCGTAAAATAAATATAAAAGTAAAATTACATTTTTTAGATACAAACTCTTTTCTAAGAATCCAGTGCCTATCTTGAAAATCACGCCTAATTCCATTACTGCAATTCAGGATTTTCCTCAAACATTTCTGTTAAAACGCATTCATTTGGCGCGGGCACCGACATCTATTATGGAAATTTCACCGCTTTTTTACACTTGGTTGAAAGCGGAACCTACAGGTTTATTAATTTTCTTTAATAATTTTTGTTCTGTATTTTTTTAAGGTATAGCCAGAACCGTCCTTAGGGGTGTGCGACAGTTACCACTACACAGGGCATTCTTCTTGGGGGCTATCATTCTTAATTATACACTAGAAAAATAGTGAAAAAAATTATTTATATTTCTCTTGGTGATAATGCTACAATGTCATTGCTGAGTTAGATAACAAAAATTGCTTAAAAAATAATAATTAAAAATTATATACTTACTTTAAAGTGCACAGTAACAACTGTTCAACGATATAATAATTTTTATAATGTTTTTAATGGTTTTCAGGTTTAATAATTACTACCTTATAAAGATAGAGAAAAAACGCCAGTCGAGCACATTCCAAGCAGTAACAACAAAAGATGCTACTATAACCCACTCTTGTTAACAAATCAGAACAAAAACGGACTTCACAACCTTAAAGGCATATTATCACGCTTAAGTAATACATAATAATTCACCAAAGACCATTAGAAAGCGCTAAATGGCAAAAAAGATCATGTAACTTCTGAGTTACACTATGCATTTAAGGGCTAACGAGTTCGAGAGGAAAGAACATCGCAAATATCCTTTCATTGCAAAAGTTCTTGCACTCGGCCTTGCTTTCGCAAAGGGCGGCACTGTATATGGCAACATGAAATAAAAATAAGCATTATTTAAAATATAAATTATCATCTTAGGAGTTCTAAAAGTATATACAGTGGCTGAATAAACCGACAAATAATACAGAAAATAACATTTTGTTCCCAAATAATCTCTTTGGGGTAAATATCACAACTTGATGCTTTGAACCTATAGGTTGAAATTAAGGGGTTACAGATAACTTGTGGAACTAACTATGGTGTTAAGAAAACAGATAATAATTATATTAGTTCTAATAAATTCACCCTTGGTGACAAAGTAATGTTTTCACGGTAGTTTAGCAATAATGCATTTCCGGAGAGAAATGCTATTGTGCATAGAGTTAGTACTGTTGCATTATGTTGTAATATTAGTACTGTTGTTTCATATGTTTATTAAATTATAATATCATTATAAAGCCAACATACAAAAATCATTATTTAGAAGAAATTATTTTCCAGAAACTTTTAATATTGAACCAAAATTTATCTGCTAGAGGAATAAGGATATATTTATTTGAATGATTGATAAAACTCTTTCGTGACTTGCATTAAAACTGCACTTTTGTCTTCTGAATGTTTAACAAAATTAATCCTTTGTTTAACAATTGTGATTCTCATTTTGTCCGCGAAATAATCTCTTTGTTAGATATATCATAACTTGATTCCTTGATCACCATAGGATAAAAGTAAGGAATTACAGGTAACTTGTGGAACTAATGGTGGATTTAAGAACACAAACAGAAATTGTTTCAATTGTAATAAACTCAAACTTGGTGGGAAAAAGCAATATTTTTAGGATATACAGGGTGTCCACTGTCAACGGTGTCGTCCAATGGCTAATTCCTAAATCGTTAGTCATAGACAGATAGTTCCAATTACAAAAACGTTTTAGACGAGGTAAAGAAATATTTTAAAAGCGATTTGGGTCAATAAAAACATTTCTTAAAGAATTACGAAATTATTTTTCCAGCACCTTTAAATATTGAATTAAAATTTAACTGCTAGAGGAATAAGGATATATTTATTTGAATGATTTATAAAACTCTTCCGTGACTTATATTAAAACTGACTTTTGTCTTCTGATTGTTTAACAAAATTAATCCTTTGTTTAACATTTGTGATTCAACTTCTATTTCATACAGTGACTGAATAAACTAAGAAATAATACTGAACATTTCATTTTGTCCGCGAAATAATCTCCTTGTTAGATATATCATAACTTGATTCCTTGATCACCGTAGGATGAAAGTGAGGAATTACAGGTAACTTGTTGAATTGATGGTGGATTTAAGAACACAAACAGGGATTGTTTCAATTGTAATAAACTCAAACTTGGTGAGTAAAAATTAGTGTTTTGAGGATATATACGAAATAAGGTATTGCCGGAAAGATAAGAAATTTTGTAGAGAAAGGAGAGTAAATAATTAGTTTTGTTGTATTATGATATATTTATTAAACTCTGATATCACTGAAAGAGTCAAATGCATAAAAATCTTTATTTAGTAGTAAAAAATAAGTAGTAAGTATATTGTTCTTTCAATGTAGTTTTTACTTTCAAGTAAAATTCGACTGGATTATTTCAGTCGTAATAAACTCTCATTTTGTGAAAATAATGTTCTCACGTTATGTTAGAAGTAACGTATTGCCGAAGAATAAAACAATTTTTTATCAGAAATGCATGAAATTTGTTTTTACATACTATGGTATGTTTAATAAACCATGATATCATTAAAAGAGTAAATAATATAATTTATATTTAGAAGTAAAAATTTGAACATCTTTATTATTTCATTATTTCTTTCATTTTCAGATAAAACTGGGGCGATATACGGAATAACATAAATTTATTTTTTCCGTATAACGTTTTCAAATAAGAGGTAACTACATGAGTACAGATTATAACAAAGACTTTTCGTACAGATAACCTTTGTCGCAATTTACTCATTTAATCAAAATTACAAATGTGCTTCGCTTCATCGGAGCTTGTAATTTTGGTAACATTAACAATAATTAAGATTTTTTTAAAAATATTTACAACAGTGTCTACTTCTGGTATAAATTCCTATGAAATCACGAAAACGGCTAGAAGTGTACGGTAATTCAGTTGTCGGTGCTTCTTGTGTAATGTCAACTACATTCTGAAAAGTGGATTGTCTAATTTAGAGCTTATTGGATATGTATGCTAGCGAATTTCACCAGATCTCATCCTATTGCCTCATTTAAGGTGGCGGAAGTAGTAGTCATCCGTATCCAATCATCGCTAAATCGCTTTTTGGTATACAAACGAGATAACAGAAGGCGATGTGACCGAATTATTGCATACTGCTACCGGTTTTGTGATTTTATGGAATTTTGCTTGCAGCAATATAATTTTGATGCAAATATTGATCAACTATCTCTATTATTATTAAAGTTATAATCAAACATTCCAACTTGGGTTGAAGTAAAGCAACCTGTAATTTGGATCTGAATGTGTAGATTGCGAATCAGATTTCCGATGCAAAAACTGTTTTTGTAATGAATACTCTACCACATCTTAAGTTTGTAAACTTTGTGCTGAAACACCCTGCATATGTGGATAACTAAAATATCTTAACCCATTTATGCCTAGTGTCCCATATTTAGAATCTTTGAATTTTAATAAATTTGTATAATTTTTTTTCTTCTTTATAACATGAAAATTATATGAAGTAATTATCTATATATGTCTTTATCTGTTACCGAGAGATAACAGCATAAGATGGCTATTTATTAGATGACAGAATAAGGTGGATATATATTTTATTATACGAAGGATTTTTTCGGTGTTTACAGATTTTTAATTTTTTAAGATGGCGAAATGTAAAAATCGAGTTTATTGGTATTTTTTCTATCAAGGATCCAAATAAATAAGTCATAACCTTAGCTTGTCTTTGGAATACGTATTCTTTTAAATTGTGAAATTATATGTTCAAGCCTATTATTTATGCGTATTTGTAACTTACAAAATATAGGGCGATAGGCACAAACGGGTACATATTTTTATTAGCCATTTAGGGGACAGTAATTTATGTAATGTCCTTTTCAAGATGATTGTAAAATAAATTGTTTTAATCCTCAAATACAATTATTCTTAGTTTATAATTATTAATACTTATAATGTTATTAGTCTCTGTAAAGAAATAAGTATATTTTTTAATAGTTCATACAAATACGAATTATAGTATGTAATACACAATTTAACATCTTTATTTATATAAATTTAGACAAAACATACAGTCATGCATTATACTATTATAAGGTAAAGCCAGGAGAGTTTGCGCGGCAGGAGAGATGACGCACAAAGAGATTTGACGGGAAGGAGTAGGCTGCGCGCGCAGAGAATCCAGGTAGTTTTACAGCAGCATTAGTGCAGTGTCTACATGACTGTGCCCATTGATTGTTCCGAGTATCTTGGATAATGCATTGCTATTTTGTTTTGTTTATCCAAAGTAAGTGCCTGAATTTTCATAACTGTTCGTCAGAATTTTTATAGAATGTTAGTAGTACAAAATATTTCGAATTTAAACGATTTCTTATAAGCTACTAACCTAGACTAAGGATGCGAACACTAACAATTCATTTTAGAAGTGACCATGTTTAAATAAAAGGCCACGCAATCTCTCCTACCAAAATAAAAGAGTTTGCGCATCTACTACTTAGGAGAGATGGTGTATTTCCCCATAAGTTTCAGTGCTAGGAGAGATTACGCAGCTTATTGGTTTTGCATGAATTTCAAATTACGTGTAAAACATATGAATGAATCAATTTTGAAATAATTTTGGGAAAACACACAATTATCGAAACTAAATTTGGCAACAAATTAATTTGCAAAAAATACTTTTGCAGATAAAAATTTTGTTAATAAATTAATAATACAGATGTCATTAAATTCATTTTATGTAAATATTTTTGTTAATAAATTAATAATATATTTGTTAATAAATTAATTAAATATACATATATTTTTTTTTATTTATGAACAATTAATTTTCTAATAAATAGATTTTGTTAACTAAAATAAATTTTCTAATAGCACCTACAATGTTTTGGAAAAGCTGTCCCATTCCAAGTATTTTAATGCCATCGAAATCAAAAAGGAAACAGAGAGCAACTAATGTTACTGATCCATAAAATATACCTGAAAAAAGAATTAAGAAGGATGTAGCTACAAAAAAGGAAAAAAAAAACAGCTGAAAAAAGATGATTCCAGAAAAACTGGGTTAAAAAAACTGACAAAAAAAAAAAAAAACGAAGGTCAATGAGGATGAGTGCTTTGAATGTCTGGAGCTGTACCAGGAGTCAATTTCGAGCAGTGACTGGATTCAATATATTGCTTGTGGCATGTGATTGTATGAAAGTTGCACGATTTACAACAACAAGTGTATCGATTGTGGACGACGACAACTTCGATTAGCAAACAAAATACATTGAAACTGTGGAAATGAAAATGAAGTAATTTTCAAGTGAAACATGTTATCAAGTAGAATAATATTCTCTTGTAATCTTAGTAGGGTTTGATTTTTCTGATATTTTAATATTCTTCTTAAATAAAAACTGTTTAACTGTTCTTAACAATTTTTTTTCTTTTTATTATTATTTAAACCATAAATACTCAATCCTAATACAATACTACTTACTCACAAAAACCTTACAACAACGTCATTTAAGTGTAATTATTATTGTTAGCAATTTATTTGTAGTTATTATTAATAACAATCTCTTCTTCCCATCTGCGCAATTTCTCCTCCATGTGCGCAATCTTACCAACCAAGTAAGAAGAGATTGCACAAAATAGTTTTATTGGTTTTATTACTGCTGTTTTATTAAATTACACCATAACAACAAATCAACAATTGAAATGCATAAAAAACAAATGAATTCAAAATTATTCATGCATAGTTTAGCAAAAAATTAATATTTAGATATTTTTATTACTATTCTTTTGAAATGTGCGCAGACTCTCCTAGCTTTACCTTAAATATTATGCATATTCCCATATTTAGTACACTTATATTTTATCAAATAAATACAAAAATCTTGTAGCGGAATTTTTTTAGTATTTTTCCAGTTCATTTTGTGACATTTTAAAGTAATTTTACAAAAAAAATTAAGAAAACAAAAATTCAAGCACAAATGGGTTAAGCTTGAAATTATTTTTAAAAAGTTAAATACCGGAACTAATCAAAATTTTATTATTTTTTCATTACAATTATATCCGATATTTGCGAAGGTAAAAAGACAAAATGATATATCAAACAGTAAAATTTCCCTACTCAAAGGCATATCATGTCATGGTAGCAACGTCGGAAGTCAAAATCAGGAGCACATACAAAACATAGACAAAATCGTGGTGGAAAATTTTAGAAACACCCTATTTCTGTATAAATATGTATTACTTTCAAATGAAATATAACTGCTAAATAACTTAAATGGAATATTGGGATATTTCTATATATATATATATGTGTGTGTGTGTGTGTGTGTGTGTGTATAATGGTAAATGCTTTATTGGTGTGTGGTCGATCGGGAACATAAGGAATCAAAATTTTTAGCTTAATGCTGGATTGTTTTATAGAAATCGACTATGCTTTTGCTTATATTGGTATTTCATGTACCCTTGATAAAGTGAAATGCTATATAAGATTCCGACTACATCCTTCCATTTGATCTATTATTTGTTTACAATACGTCTTTTAATGGTTCAACATTATTTTGCTGGTTTTTTGTCTCATATGTCTTTAATAAAAAGAAATTCTAAATTTGGTGGTTTTTCATATGTTAATATGGACTAATCGTATGTAATGTGCTAGTCAATTAGTGGATTTTGCTTAATTTGTATTGCTTGTATAGGGTTCCATCTGTATTTTGTATAATGTTACAGTTATAATTAGATGCTAAATTTATTAATTTCGTGAATTAATTATAGTAATTGGAAATACAGGATGATTTGTAATTATATTATGGTTATATATATATATATATATGCAGAGTGTTTCATAAATGTCTGGCAAAACTTAAAAAAGGTGATAATACACATCTAAACAAACAATTTTCTTTAAAAAATGCATGGTCGGAATTACAACGCTAAGGTGCTAGAGGGCATCAAAAGTGATGTTGTTATACAAAGCAAAAACAAACAAAGAATGGTTATTTGATAAAAGCAGGGTGTAAAACCACTATCTGGTTAAGTAGAGTCGTTGAGCCTCCCAGCCATTTCAGTTTGTATTTCCCTAGATAAAATGCATATTAGCCTTTTCCTTATAAGTGAAAGGCAACATCTTCGGGTATGTTCTTACCGCGATTGACAGTTGCACATTCAGATCAGCGGCTTTTATGTATTAATCGAGGCGAAATTTTGTACAAGCATTCTCCTTCTTTCCTATATTACATTTTCATACTATTAGTGTCGTTCTTCTCCCGATAACTTGCAACAGGAGTGGAGCATTAACGTTTGCATGGACCAAGTTTCCATATGCGCCAGTACCTTTGCGTTTTAGTTCCGACCATTCATTCTTTGACGAAAGTTGTTTGTTTGGATGTGTGTTATCACCTCTTAAAATGTTGCCCATCTTTTATGAAACACACCATATATATATTAAAAATATATTTTAAATACCGAAACACAACTAAATTATTTTTATAAGTTTATTAGCATCGTATTCATTCTTTGCATATCAAAGATGAAAATGACGAATCAAATAATAATTTAAGAATTGCATTTATAAGGAAATAATGTTATAAAAGCAAGAACCAAAGAATAAATTAGGAGCCTGTACAAAAACTTATTGTACTAAAAATTTCGTATCCTCTAGGGGAAGGAGAAGAGTTCGAAGGCTGAATAATAATAATTATAAAACCATTTTAGGAAATGAGTTGTCTACGAACCGTAAAAACTAATTAATTTAATTTCATATCTTCTTTTGAAATTCAGTGTGCTTCATATGTTGCCTAATCTGAGGATTTAAATTCGAATTCTAATGTCAAAATTGAGTGTTCATATTAAAAATTTTAAAGTTTATTGTGGTTTAAAGGTGGAGACGGCACTGTAAGTTTGTTTTTTTTAAATATGAATTAGGGTAAGACATAACTCACCGTCGTATGACTGTTTTCGACTTTCTCTGTGACAATTTGGCGATAAAGATTTCTGAACTGCTTTTTATTGTTGTTGTTTGTTTTTTGACCGATTAAGCAAATTGAGTGCAATTGAATTATTTTATGTATGGTCACCCCAACTTGCACTAAAACTGTAAAACATAGACTCCCTGGAATTTATCCAATTGTCCGTTTGAAATATAATTCATTACGATAAGTTAAAATAAAATAAAATCAAAAGAAATTTGTAAAAATATATATATGCTGCTCAAAGACAATAAAATTCGCCGAAAACGAGTCTTAAAATACAGGTTCGAAATATTCAGCATTTTTGTACGATTTTTTTTTTTTTTTGTGTGTGTGTGTGTGTGTAATTTAGGGTTATTAAAAAAAATCTTGTTTATCAATACAAGTTTAACAGATTTGCTTTTCAAATGAACATTATTCGTTCTTTTCATTTTTGTTTTGTTGTTTTTAACGAAGATTCGATATAAATACATAACTTGGGCGTCATTTCGTAACTGTTATTTTTTGAAAATACGTTGGTGCGAGGTATATTTTAATGTTTCTTATTAATTTTTTTTTCATTTTTTTAAGTAGAAAAGTTTTAGGTATACGAAACAATTACTTTGTTAAGTACAAATTTTACTAAATATATAAATATTTTCATATCACAACTACACCTGTATTTTCTCATTATTTATCAAAATTAATCCCGTGACTACATTACTTTCATTTTATACACTGACTGAATAAACTAACAAAGAATGACAGAAAATGACATTCTGTTCCCAAAATAATCCTTTTGTAGGATAAGTCATAACATGATTCCTTAAGCTCTATAAACTAAAAGAGTGAGATTATAGGTAACTTGTGGAACTGCCGATGAGCTTGAGAAAATATGTAGGGATTACTTTATTTGTAATAAACTCTACCTTGGCGGAAATAAATAGTGTTTTCCAGTTAATTTAGAAGTGAAATTTTTGCCGTAAAAAAATTTATTTGTTGAGAAACGAGAGTAAATATCATTTCTATTTCAACAGCTGTATGCATAACATATACTTAAAAAAATAATAAAACGGACTTCAAGAAATAGTCTCTTACGTTATTGGTATGATTTATGCTTATTGCACAACAGTTGATGTACTTTAAGGCAACTGGTTCGACACAATCTATATTTATTTCTATCGATCTATTGAATATCAATTGCTGAAAAGGTATTTATATTGTGCCATACCTTTAATAAATTGTGTATTTTCATATTTTATTTCATTGCATGAGAAAAAGAAGTAACGATATTCTAATAATATTGAAAAGTGTATCCTAATCTATGACTGGTGCATGCGTTTTCGCTGTTGTTTTCATTGTGACTGAAAAGTTCCTCCATGACAGCGAAATGAAACCAAGTAAATACACTTGTAAATATAACGTAATATAAAGAAAAATTCACATCCACATACATTTAAAAAACGCTACCTGTGATTTTTTTTTCTTCTTCCAAAAAACGTAAAAAAAAAAAAAAAAAAAAAAAAAAAAAAGACTTTTAGTCTTTTCAAAAGTCTTCTAAAAGAAAAAAAATCGAGTGTAATACATATTAATCAGTTTACTCTTGCTCTTTTGCAGGTGCAAACAATGTAACAGATAAGGTGCTGTCAGCTCTTTTTTCCTCACATTTTAACTGTGAAAAATAGACTCAAATTTTTTGCTCCATAAAACTCTTGAAAAGTACAGAATTTATCTTTAGAAGGTAGATAATTTCTCCAACCATGTGTAATGGAAAAGATAAATGACATAAAAATTGTATGATTGTTAGTAGCATTGCCGAATTTTTATTTGTAATGCAATCAGATAAATATTTAAAAATATTCTTGCTACAAAACAAATGATAAAATAATATTTAAAATAGATTTTTAAAATGCAATTGGAAAAGAGTAAGATAGTTCTATAAAACATTTCAGTTATAGAAGGATTTATGAGTTTATCTAAGCAATGGATAAGGAAGCGGAGACTAAAGGTAAATAAAACACTCACATAATGCAGCATGGAGATCCGCGATGCGAAGTCAAATGGCATGTAGGGGAGGGGGGGGGGGGGCGTGTAGATGAGAGAAACCAAAAAGAGGGTAGCTGCTCACGGTTTAAAAATGGCGAATTTCATAAATATTATTGATGTCTTTTAAATATGAACCATTTTACGGGAATACATGTGTATATGCAGACCTCTACACTGACAGAAAAAACCGCCAATATACACTAAATTATTTCTCATTTTTTAACAAATAATTTCCATACTCCTAGAAAACAGGTTTCATCGTGAATTCTTCCCGAAAGTCTGAAAAAGAGGGAGAAATTCCGTTCATTCCTAGCATGAATGTGTATTGATTCTATTAATATTAAAGTCCGAATTAATTCTAAAAAGGAAAAACCAAAAATTCTATAAATTAAGATTTCTAATTTAACTAATTACGAATTTCAGAAATATTATTGATGTCTTTTAAATATCTCCCTTTTTACGAGGATACATATGTATACACAGGTCTATACACTGACAGAAAAAATGGTCAATATACACTAAATTATTCCTCATTTTTTAACAAATAATTTCAGTACTCCGATAGAAAACATGTTTATCGTAAATTCTTCCCGAAAGCCTGAAAATGGCGGGAAAAATTCCGTTCATTTCTAGCACGAATGTGTATTGGTTCTATTTATACTAAGATCCGAATTTATTTTAAAAAAGAAAAACCAAAAATTCTATAAATTAAGATTTCTAATTTTATTATAAAAGAAGAAAAGAGTTTTCGAACTTAAAAATAAATAACAATTACTTTTCTCATTCATTCAAAAGTACTCACAATTTATTTTTTAAAGTTGAATAAGTTGAAATCAGTTAAATAAAGTTGAATTTATAAAGTAGTTTATAAATACATATTTGCATTTAAAATACATTTCAAATGGACACATTTAAAAGATATTTTAATTAAAATATATAAATGGCAAAAAATCGATTTTACTCAAAAAACAAATTCTTTTCGAATAAAAATATAATATTCATATTTTACATCTAGCAATCTACTTAAAAATATTTATAATTTATATTTTTATTCTATGTTAATACTAAAGTATTAAAACCCCAGCCTCAATCTCATTAAAGACGAAATCTTACCGAAATTAACTTCAAAATTAAAAACTTTTTAAAGAAATTTATCAAGACATACACATCTGAAGCAAGCATATTAACTTCAAAGTTTTTCGCTACTGTACAACTGTAGCCTACTGGTTAGCGTACTCGTCTCGGAACGCTAAGATAGATAGTTCGACTCCAAGGTCAACAACTTTTATCTTTTCCAAACTTTCTTCGATTCGTATATTTTACCTCCTGTAACGAAAAAAAAAAAAAAAAAAAAAAGAAAAAGAAAAAATGCAATTTTTAACAAATTACAACGACCATTTGGAAAATGATTTTTTCAAAGACTAAAATTTAAGATATAAAAAATAGCACGGAGTTGATCATACATTACGTACGCCATGAATTAAACATTAATAGTGTTATTACACGTAAAAATTGCAAGCGAATGAACTTATGTATTATCCAAGCATTTCATTGGCTGTTCGGGAAAAGGCTTTTTCATCGTCAGATTTCCAAGAAATCTGACAACCCATTTTAAATGAAATTTCATTCTTAAACTTCTAAACATCCCACAATATTACTTTTTACACCGTCGTATAGAGAAAGAAATGTACTTTTAAATGCAATTAGTTTGAAAGCTGTATCTCAGTTTGTTTCTGAGTTGTTTTTTTTTTTTTGTTTTTTTTTTTTTTGTAGTTTTTATTACTTTTTTGTCATAGTGGCAACAGATCTCTGTTGACAGTAAAGGGAAATACATATTACTGTATAGACCAATCAGAATACGAATAAAATGCGAATTAAACCAATAAAAACCTTCAGATATGCTTTTCATTTCCCATCCTGACGAGAACAATAACCATTTTTCCAAATGGTTAAAAGAGAAAACGGATATTCGTCAATTAACGTAAAAATGCTGGTAGCACTGCTGCCAGGAAAATTTCCGTGAATTGAAGAATGTATTGCTGCTAGTGTGGAAACTTTATCCTCGGTGCACAAGCTGGCTCTCTGATCATCAGCTGTAGACCTGCGGTTCCCAGTGTGTGCGGAATTTTTAAAAGATCCGCATACAAACAACTCAATGAAACTATGAATTGAAAAAAATGTAGTATCAAAATAAAAATATTATGAAACACATTTTGTTTTTAAAATTAACATTTAATAGAACTTAAATACAGTAGAGTGCCGATTATCCGAAATAGTCGGGACCGAAACTAATTCGGATGAATGAACATACAATTTAAGAGATGTTTCTGACGGTACTAAAACCTTCACACGTTATCTAAGCTTATGACTGGCAGCACCAGTTAGTGCTGGCATGTTTAAAAATCATTTTATCATTATTATTATTATTATTATTATTATTATCATTATTATTTTTTTTTTTTTGTTTTTTACATTTTTATGATTAAAAATTTTTCTTTTTTCTTTTTATCATGTTATGAACTCCAGAGAGCTTTCCAATGATGCCATATATCTAATTCTTCTTAAATACGTTAGTTGAACAGGATCAACGTTCTTCTGCCGCTCGAGCCATTTCATAGCTGTTTCCAAACATTCAAAGGCTTCGTTAGGTGATGGACCTGGGCTATTTTCGGAGCATTCGTTTTCATTTTCTTCAATTTCTTTTTTTTTTCTTTTAAATCTCATCATCATTTAAAATTTGATATCCAGGGTCATGTACTTCACAATTTAACCACTCATTAATTTCATTTTCTTCGTAGCTTAGGATTCTTCCCATCTCCTTTATTGTTTTACATTCCTCACTTTCTGATCCACTATCAGTTTTTTCTTTATTTAAAATTTTAATCCAAGCCAATGGATAATTGGGAGTTTTTTTTTTTTTTTGGGGGGGGGGATAGGCTGTTCGGATAACTAGAAGTTCGGTTAATTTTATTTTTTGTGAGAAATAGGCCGTTCGGATAATTGGAAGTTCGGTTGATTGGAGTTCCGATAATCGGCGCTCTACTGTAAATATCAAATTCACAATTAAATTAACTTTACAAATATATGCTGAATAATTATTTTGTGGACGTTATTGTTGCAGCCCACATCAAAATAAAGTATATTATTACACAAATATATTGATTTATCGAAGTTTCCAATAATTTTTATGTATTTGGACAGGTTAAAAAAAAGTATTTTAGTGAATAAATGTGATATATTTTATATTTATAAAACCAATATAAAGGAAAAATACAGAGCCAGGTCATGACAGTAATTTTCTATGGACTCAACTGTTATGCTGAAAATTACCGTTTTCAAAATTGATCCAATCCAATTTTAATATAAACAAGAGAAAAAAAATCATGCGTTAAACATAGATTATGAAATACTTTCCAACACTTCGTGCATGCTTTAACAAAACTTCGTTATTTAGGAAAATAAGGTAAATAAGATAACTTAATAAACATTTTAGAAAACACATAAATATTTAAAAAATTCATTTCAGCAGTTTCCGTCCATAGCAAAAAATGTATTCTAATTCTTTTGAACAGCACTGTATTTGATCTGTAGGTTCATATATATATACTATATAATGGGAAAATTTAGTTTGCAAGAATACGCATAACAGACTAAAATTTCTCTTTCAGCAATTTATACTAATAGATGAAAACATACTTGAATACTTTTGTACAGCCCTGTAGTTAACCTAGTACGTACTACACTCCATTATTCAGCTAAAATTTAATTCAAACTAAAACACTCTTAAAACTACTGAAATCACATTACCAGAAATTATCATCCATAGACGGTAATGTATTCAATTCTTTACGTGACCCTATATAACCTTTTATCTATATTCTACAAGCATCTCTTAGTAAGCTAAATGCAGTCCAGCATAAACATGCATAACTCAGTTATAAACCCCCTGTAAGCAATTTGCGCTCATACCCAGTAACCCTTACGAATAATTTTCTTTAGGCCTGCATATGAATTATAGCATTTATACCCACCATATAGTATACATAAATACCCGTATTGTGAAACGTAACAGCGCATATCATAATTAAAAATGCATTTTCAGCAATCATCGCTAATGTACAGTTCTTCGGATACAATATAGTATCTGAAATCTTTTGTGTGATCCTGTAAATATTATGCACTTCGTATTATACATGAAATAACGTATAGTAAACCTCACTCACATATATCAATTTCATTATATATGAAATAGTTCAACATAATTAAAATACGTCGCAAACAATCCCCCCTTTACCATATGTAACGGAATTTTTTTGTGTGGCCCTGTAAATGAATAAAAAGTATTCTTTGCACCTCATATTGTACAGAATGCATATTTTAGTGCACTTCATGAATGCATATCAATTTTATTATCTTTTAAAGCGTGTAACATCATTAAAAATCATTTGAAACGATTTTTTCCTCATTGGCTGTAATGTAACGGGATATTTTTGACTCTGTCCCTGTAAATGAACTAAACAAGCTACAAACTTCATTTGATATAGCGATTGTGCTATGGTGAACGTTAATGACATCCAAAAATTTCAGGGCAATCCGAGTGTACTAACGAGAGTTAGACCGCGGACATACGGCCAGACAATCCAAAGTCATAAACACTTTTTTATTTTGTTGGAAAATGTTAACCCTTTGAGGGGCAGGCAATAATGTCTTTGTAGTATTGAATTCTCACCGGAATAATCGAAAAATTTTATTTTAAAATAAAGAAAAGCAATTTTTCATCATCCCCCAACCCCCCGTCCCCCCAAAGTTAAAAATATAAAATTTTGTTAAAAGTTTCTGGTGCGAATTTTGTTTAAATTAGGTGGGATATAACCCACCGCACTCAAGTTGTTAAAAAGCATAAAAGCATGGTCATCAATCAACTTAACATTTAAGAAAGTTCTTTTTTTATGAAATAAAAGAAATAGTGAAAAATGATCTATTTTTCGTATCAATCATAGCTTAGAATACACAATACAGCAAAATAAAGCTTTTTGTTCTTTCGCACTATGTATTTTTTCGGCAAGCTGAATTAATATATGCCGAACGTTTCTCACAAAGGTTCAACAAAGTGTAGATGAAGATGCAGGAGAATCCTTCAGAAGACTTACCAGAGTAAAAAAAAAATATTTACAGAATATTTAAAAATATGCTATATCCTACATATTAATTACAAAAGCGAAAAGCTTTTTGAAATATTTTTTTCCCCTTTGATGCAGATTTTTCAGCATTTCCTCTTGTGTATTGATTAAGGATCCTCAGTATATAGTAACCAGAAATAGTCTCCAATTACGTTGATTAGGTGTCTGGTGTCTTTAATTTTACACTTGCAATTTATCAATATAAAATCTGAACTTTAAATCACTAAATCAAACAGATAGAAATCCTCGGTTTGTATTGTAATTGTACATGACAGAAATTTTGGAGAACTTTATCCCGAAAAAAATATAAAAAATATCCTTCCCTTAAAAAAATCATTACGGGTTTGTAATATAATACACTTTTTTTATGATATACAGTAGACTCTCGATTAACCGGGAACGGATTATCTGTGTTCCGGATTAATCGGAACGGTAAAATTCTCACAGATTTGGATGCAATTTATTATGCTGGTGCTGCATCGAAATTACTAAAAAGCACCAAAGATAAGAAATCATGGAGGGCAGTTTTATAGGATGAAGAAAACGAAATTCCACCCAGAAGACGACGATACTACTGATTTGCTGAGAAAAATCACTTAAGTTTTCAGAAAGTTAAACTCTTCTGAAACTGTGGACGAAGAAGCATGCACACAAGGTTAATGAAGATTCGAAATTGGAATGTTACGAAGTTTTAAGTGACGATGATATTATGTCGCGTGGCACTTGTGGTTTCAGAAGAAACAAGGAATTTCGAAAAATACCCTGAAAGACGAAAATATTGTAACTCATCCAAAATTGCGTCACGGTGACGCATTAGTATACACTGAGGGGTTACTTAACACTAGAACGCCCGGATGGAGTCGATCCGACGTCGACCATATGATTAAATGTCAACTGGAACCAGAAATTCTTTCATAAAATATGTTAAATTTAAACTACGCAGATTCACGTGAAATAAATCAGTCAAATAACTTTAAATAAAAATTCTGGTGTCAAATATTTTTATGAAACTTGGGTAAAATTTCCGGGCGATCTAGTGTTAACCCATTACCCGCTGGTGATGCGTTCACGCAACAGTCAAAATAAATGCACATATTTAAATTATTTACATTCCCACCACTATTTTTCAATTAAAAAATTGGCCTTACTTAAAAATAAAAATTTTTAAGATCATACAAAGCGAAAATTATATTTTAGAGTATGTGGTGGCAAACGACGTTCAACTAAAAAGTTCAAAACCTCAACCTTATAGTTTTGGCGGTTAACGGGTTAACACTAGAACTACCGGAAATTTCAGTCAAGTTTTATAAAAATATTTCACACCAGAATTTTGATTTGAAACAGTTTAACATTTTTCTTTAACGTTTTCCGCCATTGTGTCTTTTAAACTTATTTCATAATCAAATTTCTGGTTTGAACCGAAACATATTCATATGGTAGCCGTCAAGATACAGCTCACGGTAGTTCTAGTGTTAATCACTTAGAGCAAGAAGAAAGTACACCTTCTGAAAAAATGATGTTGAGAAATTTGAGAAGTAAACTTCGTCGAAGTGTAAACGAAAAACGAAAACAAACTTCTATCATTTTATTTTTCACAAAACATTGAGGTAAACTACACTTCTATTTTTTATATTGCACTAATTTTAAATCTAAATAACATTAAAATTTATGTTCATTCTCTTTCTTTTGTTTTAATTAAATTATTAATGTATTTTCCTATAATAATTTGCCATTTGCTATACTTTTTCCAAAATTTTTCATCAAAATTTGCTCAAATTCGATTATTCCGGATATTCGATTATTTGGTCGAGGCATTTCCCGACCATCCCGCTTAATCGAGAGTGTACAGTATGTTTAAATAATTTCAGCTTCAATTAATCATAAATGTCTACAAACGCCCATGAAAAGAGAGTTTCATCGAAAGTTATTTGACTTTAAATAGGTAAATTACATTAATCTGACATTATATAATACGAAAATATTTTTTAAAAATTAACAATTTAATAGAGATAAATACGTAAGAAATATGTAAATTTATTGAAACCAGCACGTCACAAAAGTCAGCTTGCAATTGATTGGCTAAATTTGCATATGAGCCTTTTATCATCTGTTTCAGTTTTAAAATGACTTCTCATTTACTGCGAAAATTGGAATCATTATTTTCTTTCGAAAATATGGTTGTAATTTGAAAAAAAAAATGTATCTAACGAAAGAATTTTTTGTTGACTAACGAAATCTTATTGTATAATTAAGAAATACAGAAATCATATGGTCAGATAGCCAAAATAACCCGCAAAAAAACACGTGGAAATGTACTAAAAAATGTCCATTTGGTCATTCAAGCGAACTTTGTGACCGTTATGCAACAACTATTCTAAATGCACTTTTAAAAAAATCTAAAAACGTTTGCTCCAAAATTAATTAAAAACCTTACAACAACAACGGGGAATAAGTCAATCCAGAAACTGAGCTCTTCGATCAGCAGGATTTGAAAACAGAGTACTCTGAAGAAAGCCTCATTTATTAACACGAATTTTAAAAACGAAACTAGATCTTCTAAGTAAGTTAACAAAGACCTTTGAATTTAAAAAACATACTATTTACTGACGGAATTGAGTTTAATATCTTAGGATGTGATGGCCATTGAAATAAATGGCAACTGAAAAAGGAAGAAATGAAACCAGAAATTTTTATTATAACTGTTAACCCTTTGTAACACAACAACTCCGATTTCTAAATATATTTACTCAGATGTTAGAAAACATCAATATACAGTAGAACTTCCCTTTAACGATGTCTCTAAATAACGAAGTTTTCTACTTAACGAAATTTTCTGCTGAACCTTGACTTTGGACATAATTCACATGTAAATTAATCTCCATATTACGAAAAGTATTCAAAAAAATATTTTTCCACGCTCAACAACTCGAAAATTTCTGACACAAATTCAGATTAATTTTTAAAAGTAAAAACGTGAAACTTGTTGACATGATTTTTGAAAAAATTTATAAGCGACCTGTGTTTTTATTTTTCGTTCATTTAATTTCAAATTTATTTACAAAAAATTATTTTCTCAGTAGGACAATATGTATCGTTTCCAACGCAATCGCTTCGGGAAATTCTGTTCAAAATGCCCACTTTAACACAATTTTTTGAAACATATTCTGCCTCTACAAAAAAATCGACCACGGTACATTATATTGTCTCTGAATAAGAGAATCTACCAATTGGATGTGTTTGAGAGCGAAAATTAATTTAAAAATTAGTCAGAAAATAAGCAATTTGGATAATGAATTCATTAATATGTGTTAAAAGCAGCAAATGGGGAAATTACATCCTATCTAAAATACCTAAATAATAACATTGACAAACAGCTGAAATTTAAAAATATTTTTACTCGAGACATTTATTTCATGTTTCGAGATGATCTTTTTAACTGTTCCTGCCAATTCTAAGACAGCGCAAATTATAATATTTCTTTTCCAACAAGAAAAATATTTTCACGTGAATATTAAAAAAAAGAAAGAAAACTTTCGTGAAGATTACGTTAAATTTAAAACGATATATTTAAAAAAGTCTCATTTAAAACAATTTTCTTATAGCATTGTTAAAAAAATATCGGGAGACAAAGACTCTGTTGACTTAGTTCATTTTACATTAGCTGATTTTCAATTATTTAATCAAACACGAAAACTGCTATTGACAGCAGCTGATTCGGCCGTAAATCCCCCAGTAAAAGGGAAATTACTGGAAACCCATATACAGGGAGATCCCCACTGTTCTTTTAGTTATAATTTAACTTTTCGTAATCTTTTTAAAGCCGATAAAATTAGCGTGTTTTTAGAGTTTGAACGCGGGATAGACAGCGTAGTTACTAAAATAAAAATTACTAAAATTTCTTTCTTTTATGCACTACATGCTACTTAAAAGAAAATATCCGAATCAAATTTAATTAAATTAATGACTGATTACAATATACAGAAACATAATTGTTTAATTTTATTTCTTAGATTAGTTATTTAATACATGAAAGAGGCAGATTCTATTAACCAGTGATTCACAAATAAAAGCGCTGCGAAAACATTTTATGCAAAAGTTTGGCACAAATGTTGAAAGAAGTTGACAGGTTTCGTTTGTGAAATTGTGGCATGCACTCATAAAAAAAAGTTCACCATACATGTTACAGATTGTACTGTGAATCGATTAGAATATTTAAAAATGTTGCAAAGAAATTTGTAATGATCTTTTAATTAAATGGGACTAAGAAAGATCAGGATCTTTCAAAACCACAACCGTTTTGACCCAAAACATACTGTCAAGATTATTAGAGAATTGGCATCTCTACAAATTACCCAATCAATTATATTTATCATCACAATCACCAGGCTTAAAACTTATTGAGCATATATGGGATGTACCTGATAATCAAATCACACAATTTATGATTACACGCAAAGAAATTCGGAAAGAATTTCAAAGCGCATGGTGCAAAATTACGGCCGATATGACAAAAAGTGTCGTTATGTCAATGCCAAAAACATTGCAAATAGTGTTATGTTCAAAAGTTGAACCCACATGCTAATATTTTTACATTATTCATTATATGCATCCTTCATAATGTAGTGTATCTTTGTATTTAGACTTTTGTGGCACACATAATAAAGAATGTTTTTTTTTTTTTTTTAATATTGGCAAAATTCTACAAATTATTTGTTTGTTTTCCGTAATGAACATAAATTAATAATCTCAAAAATTAATAAGAACACATTTGTTTATTTATTTTGATCAGTGTATTTATTGTATATTTATATGACTCGCTCTGTTTTGTTATGAAATAAATTAATCTGGGGATCATTCGATGGACACACGTTTTAAATTTCTTAAACACCAAGCAAAAAAAAAAAAAAAAAAAAAAAGTCTGGATGAATGATTCATTTATTTAAATAATACAATGTGAATGAAGAATACACCTTTTACACCTTGATCATGACTTTGGGGCAGGAAAGGTCGCTGGGCTCTTGCACTGAAACATATTGTTTGATGAGGCGGCTGATTTCGTTAGCCTGAAATGAAAAAGGAGTTACCTTAAAGAAACTAAGGGATCCAACCTGGTCATACCAGGTGACAGACGATACTTGAAAATCATTTTTTTACCGGGATTTCCGGGCTATAATCAGCAGATCAAACAATTAAGTTCTGACACAGAAATCTTATTTTATAAAATGCAACTTATTAAATCCGAGTAAATATTTGACTTCAATTATTAAATAAAATTTCTGGGTCGAAACATGATTGCTTGATCTGCGGATTATAAGCAGGAAATTACGGTAACTGAAAAAGTCTGAATTGCATTTAATTAAAAAATTGCATTTAATATATATATATATATATTTAGATTGCCAACTATCAACACCAAAAAGCATTTTTTATATAAAAAACATAAATAATGTAATAAATAAGAAGTTTACGTTGCATATTCAAATTTGAAAATAAAAGATTAAGTTTCTATCCAACGTGTACTTAATTTCGAAATTTTAACATGTTGCCGACGGGAAATTTTTATCAAATCTAAATTTTAAAACAGTAGTAGCTCCTCCTGTTCTAAAAGTCTCTTGTGAATTGGTGTTTTAGATAGGTTTCATAAGTTTATGCAATGCATCGGTAAATATCTTTAATGTACGAATTTAATATAAAATGTCTTACAATCTAAAAAAATATGGATAACATGATATAAATGCATTTTCTGTAAGGTAGAAGCCAAGCCCTTAGTCAATGATGTTTTTTGAATGAAAACGAGAATTCTCGTTTCCCAATATGAACGTGTTAAAAATAGATGTAGAAATTATAATCACAAAAATAAAAATTAGACTCTACGTTTCAGGTTATCTTTAAAACCGTCATCAAGAGATAATTTTCTAAAATACAAATCGGCAAAAATCGACAGTTTGAATTTAGCTTTGGCAATGCAACGAGTAATTTTTTTGCCGATTTGTATTTTAGAAAATTAACTCCTAATGATGATTTTAAAGATAAACCGAAACGTAGAGTGTAATTTTTATTTTTGTGATTTTAATTTTTAGATCTTTGTTGAAAATCTCGGAATAAAGTGCATATTGGATAACAAATTATTTTTTTATTTTTAAATAAATAATATCTTCAGATAATGTTTTGAAAATAATTAAAATCGATACATTCGTATTGGCCGCATGTCAGTATTTAATAGCCCAATAAATCTCCAAATTTTTCGCTACTTACAACAGCTTTTTTTATATTGATAATCTCATTAGTTTGAGCTATTTGTTTGATTACATGTCTGATAAGTTTGTGTTTTATCCACATTGATTTGTTATTTTATTTATTTTTTTATGTAGTTTTAATTTTGTCGTGGAGTATTAACCTGAAACAAACGCCGGACTATTAATATTGTTTTAAATGCAAAAGGATTACTCTTTCGCAATGCGGCTGCACACGGTAAAAATACATTTAAAAAAGTATGCTAGAAAATTGTTTTAAAATCATAAAAAAAAACCAGTTCATACAGTTTTCAAACAAATTACATTTGGAAGACTACATTTTTCTTTTCGATTCAACGATGTAAAAATTTAAATTGTACAAGGTCTAGAAATTATAAAAATTACAACAAAGGCGAAATTTAATCGTCAAGTGTTGGCATCGTCAGTATAACCTTAGCGTTACTCACATACACAGAGCTGCCAAGTCTCGGGCTTTGTGGATAACAGTATGTTAATACAGAAATTGTTTTATTTAACTCTTTCAGGGCAAAATACTTCTATTTGTAAAATGCTGAAATGATTGAATGACACCAGAATTTACAGACAATTTTTATTGGAAATAAATATAAACCTTTCTTCACGTACTTAATAAAAGGAAATTATTTATTTAAAAATTCTGGTGACAATGTGGAAATTTAGAAATTAAAATTAAGTGATCTAAAAATGAACCACCGCTCTTCAAGGGGTTAATCGGAGCATTCTGAGTTTTTAAACATCAACATTTCCTGTAAGAAACTACTGATAGGCCAAAATCCGTAGACTGGGCAGCTCTGCCGACATGTTTTCGCTTTTTAATCTTAATTAAGTGGGTCCGAGGATAAAAATTCTAAAAAAAAATGCAATTTTTTCTATTGGTTCAAAAAAATAAAAAAAATAAAAAATACTGATATTTTAGCGTTCGATACCGCAAACCGCATGCTTTTATCTTCATTAAATGCAGAGATGTAACACCTTTTGCCTTGAGAAGTATTGTATCAGCTGCCCTCTGACGGGTACTTTAACTTATCTCAGAATGAATTTTTTTACGATTTGTCAACTTTAAAAGAATGTATCTAAAGTTCCTTGCAAGATATAGGTATGAAATTTTCAACAAAGATTTTATGCTATATTTCCAACAAATCATCTTCAGGATTTTTAATTTTGAGTGATAATTGGGGGAAAAACAGGCTAATTAGTACAGAACTCACTCATAAAAAAGCTTCATTTTTTTCCTTATTTTTTTTTTATTCATAATGAATATTTTAAGAAATCCTGAAGACAAATTAAAATGACACATTTTCTGCACAGAAAAGTGTAAAAATTTTGTAAATCGAGTAAGTACTTCCAGAATTATACCAAAAATTAAATATGTTTAAAATTTTAAAATTTAATTTATTTTAAATATTAAAAATTTTTCAGATTTTTTTACATGCAATATTCTTATTATATTAAAACATATTTCAGAAAAAAAAATTCATAACAAAATCTGTATAAATAAAAATATAGAATTTTGAGCCCCGGACCCCTTAAATGGTATTATCTCATGACTTCAACTTTGGCTGTTTACTTACATGATCCACCTGTAGTCTAATAATCTTCTTGAAGTGGCTGTCTCCAAGTTCTATTTCAGCCTCATCTGTCGTATTGGAGGGTAATAAGCGGGCTGCTGAAAAACTGAACCTCCATAGAATCTCCTAGAAAGAGTGAGATGGAACAAAATTTAAATGTATTGCTATACAGTTTAAAATCGATTTTTTTTTAAACTCATTTATGCCTGGATTTTTGTTTTTCTCAAATTTGTTGGCAAAATTACTTTAAAATGTTGCAAAATGAACTGGAAAAATACTAAAAAAAATTACGCTAAAATATTTTTGTATTTATTGGATAAAATGTAAACGTAATAAATATGAGAATATCCAAAAATGCATAATTATATGTTTTGGCTAAATTTATATGAATTATGCTTTTAAATTTTATATTATATACTATAATTAGTATTTTTATGAACTATTACAAAAATATGTTTATTTCTTTACAGAGACTAATAACATTATAAGTATTTTTAATAATAATTTAAGAATAATCGTATTTGAAGCGACAAAACAATTTATATCAAAATCCTCTTGAAAAGGACTTTATATAAATAACTGCCCCCTAAATATCTAATAGAAATATATACCCATTCGCGCCTTGCGCCCTATATTTTGTACGTTACAAATATCAATAAAAAATAGGCTTGAGCCTATAATTTCGCAATTTAAGAAAATACGTATTTGAAAGAAGTCTACAAGCTATGATTATGACTTATTTATTTGATCCTTGATATAAAAAATACAAATAAACTTACTGTTTACATTTCGTTATCTTAAAAAATGAAAAATGTATAAACACCGCAAAAAGGCCTTCATGTAAGCCAATAAATAACCATCTTATGCTGTCATCTTTCGGTAATAGATAAAGACATTCATAGACAATTACTTCATACAATTTTTATGCTGTAAAGCAGAAGAAAATTTTGAAAATTTATTAAAATTCGAAACGTCCCGAAAATGGGACGCTAGACATAAATGGGTTAAACTTTTAAGTGTCACCTCAGAATACTCATTTTGCCTGATAAGTCTCATTTTATACAACTACGTTTTGGACATTATTATATTTGAGTAGTAGTGGAAAGTTCAGAGTTATCTATCCAGCAATGTGCGATGCATCTTTTTTTTTTTTTTTTTTTTTTTTTTTTTAGTTGGTCATCTTAATTTATTTTAAGCTTTCTTACACACATAGGGCATTACTGCGTAAATTATGTTTCATATGATTGTTATAATAAAAATTGAATGTGAGAAACTTTTATAAGAATATTTTAAGCCACTTAGTGTAATTTGAGCCATTTTTTATTTCCCATCACACTGCAAAATATATCACACTTTCACAGAGCCTATTTTATATATTTAATGTATTTATTTTGATAAACTAATTTATCATTTGCGTCAAAAGTCTAAATTAAAATTTATGTACATGTTTACTTTGCGTCATAGTGACCAAACTAAATGAAATATATGCAAATAATGTGACGCAAAGAAAACATTTACACAAATTTTACTTGTGGTTTTGGATAACGTGATGCAAATGATAATTTATTAAAATAAATACATTTAATACATAAGATAAACTCAGTGGAAGTATGATATATTTGACAGTGTATTGGGAAATAAAAAATTTTGTTTGAATGTTTAAGTACACTTCAGAAGACAAAACAAAACTGATTCTAACGGAATTTTTTTAAACAAATCTTTTAAAGTCACGTTGCAGCGTCACTCGAATTTTGATATCAATTCTTTTAAAACCCATATTTTGAATTTATAAGAGGCATTACTGAAAAAGCATCAATGACTAAATTTTATATATCTTTTCCTGTTGAAAATAATGCTTATACAGGGAATATAAATAACGCATAAAGATGAAGGAATAAAAAAATATACATATTTTATAATTTAATATATAGCGTCACTGAAAAATTTATATCATTATTTTTAACACCCATATTTAAAATTCTTAGAGACATAAAATAAAGTGCTGCGTCACAAACTTTTAACCTGTTAAGGGTTTTTGCATTGATCATTTAAACAACTACATTTTGGACATTATTATATTTAAATAGTAGTAGAAAGTTCATAATTATAAAGCCAGTAATGCGCAAATAACATTATTTTTTTAGTTGGTCATCTTCATTTATTTTAACCTTTCTCACAAACATCGAGAAATAGTACATAAATTATGCTTCATATGCTTGTTATAATAAGTAATGAATGTGAGAAGCTCTTGTAAGAATATTTTAAAGCCGCTTACTATAATTTGATTAATCAGTTTGCATTCAAACCTTTTTTTTTTTTTTTTTTTTTTTTTAGAATTTTATGAAAAATACTGCATCGAAAATCATCGAATAATTTTATACTTTTAAATTTATAATCGACTTCTAATTCGGTGCAATCTTTTTTTACTTTCTTCTATCTTCAATAGAAGAAAGTATTGTAATCGAAATTTTTTTCTACTTCCGGTTTTCGACGGATTTACATGTTTTAGGGGTCACAGATCCCCAAAAACATGTTTATAGAAAATGTCTGTCTGTCCGTGTTTCCGTCTGTCCGTCTGTCTGTCGCCATTGTACCATCAAAAAGTGTATGAAGTTATGCATAGAATCGAACCAAATTTTTATTTTAAGTTTTTGGCTATGGCAAGCAGATCCTCCCTGAATTTGGAAAAAATTCGCCGGTAGGGGGCGCTGTAATAGCTATTTTTGTGCGATTTTGAATATTGTACCATCCAAAAGTATATGAAGTTATGCATAGAATTGAACCAAATTTTTATTTTAAGTTTTTGGATATGGCAGGTAGGACCTTCCTGAATTTGGAAAAAATTCGCCGGTAGGGGGCGCTGTAACAGCTATTTTTGTGCGATTTTGAATATTGTACCCTCCAAACGTGTATGAAGTTACGCATAGAATTGAACCAAATTTTTATTTTAAGTTTTTCGCTTTGGCAAGCAGATCTTCCCTGAATTTGGAAAACATTCGCCGGTAGGGGGCGCTGTAACAGCGATTTTTGTACGATTTTGAATATTGTAGCATCCAAAATTGTATGAAGTTATGCATAGAATTGAACCAAATTTTTATTTTAAGTTTATGGCTATGACAAGCAGGTCCTCCCTGAATTTGGAAAAATTCACCGATAGGGGACGCTGTAATAGCGATTTTGCATATTGTACCATTGAAACGTGTATGAAGTTATGCATAGAAATGAACAAAATTTTTATTTTAAGTTTATGGCTATGACAAGCAGGTCCTCCCTGAATTTGGAAAAATTCACCGATAGGGGACGCTGTAATAGCGATTTTGCATATTGTACCATTGAAACGTGTATGAAGTTATGCATAGAAATGAACAAAATTTTTGCAAGCAGGTCCTTCCTTAATTTGGAAAAAATTCGCCGGTAGGGGGCGCTTTAATAGCGATTTTTGTGCAATTTTGAATATTGTATCATCGAAAAGTGTATGAAGTTATGCATAGAATTGGGCCAAATTTTTTGTGTTTCTCTTTGTTCATGGCATGAAGGTCCTCCCTGAATTTGAAAAAATTCCGCTGGAAGGGGGCGCTTTAATTACGATGTCTGTACCATTTTCTTTATTGTACAATCAAAAAGTGTATAAAATTATGCATACAATTGAACCAAATTTTTTTTGCATGCTTTTGGCTTTGGCCAACACGTCCTCCTTGAATTTGGAAATATCGCGCGGTAAAGGGGCTCTGTGATAGCGATTTTTGTATACTTTTCTTGATTTTTCGTAAGTTCTATTGTCCATTGGCGGCTCGTGCAAAGGCGGGAATTCACTTCCTGCTAAGCCGGCTATTCGCAAACATCTGATAACAACAGAATAAGGAAAAACTATTAATTTTAACGAATATCATGATATAGATTAACTCGTGTTTAGTTCATTTAATTGACTGAAGCAGGAATTTAAGATGAAAATCAAAGTTCGTGTAGTAATGAGCTAATAATATTGAAGTATTAACATGTGTAACTACTTTTTGAAATATTAAGATGCATAAGATAGAAGAAAGTTTTGGGATTGGCACATCCAACTAGTTTAGAGTTTATTAAAGCACTCAGTGCATATACTGACTAGATACTTATCCAATTATAATTTTATAGAACTGCCAGCATTTAAAATTACTTTTCAGAGATATAAAAATTAAATGGTATATTAAATATTTTTATACTTTTAATACTATTAATTACTTAGAATGTACATCAAATGTCTTATAGAATCTAAATTTTCTATAATTTTCTATTCTAATGTACTTTCCTACTGCAATATTCTTAATATAATCAATGTATTTAAGAAGGAAAATTTACCTGAAAAAAGTATTTAAGTTATTTTAATAAATATCAGCAAAACCCGCGTCTTTGCACGTGCAAGTTGTTAAAATATGCCAAGTGATACCTGTGTGTTTATTTTTATTAGAGGCAATTATATTGCTACGGATAATTCAAAAATTACAAAATGCACATTTTAAGTAAACATCATTCTTACTCTGCATTAGGTGAACGTGAAACTTAAATTAATTATAAAATCTATAATTAATTCCAAATAAATCGTACTTTAAGACTTTTTTAATGTTCTCCGCTCATTTATTTTTCCCTTTAAATTTCGATTTCTTTAGAAATCGTTCTTAGCGAGCATTTACGCCTTAGAAATAACTACCATTTCAACTTTCTAGCCGCAGCACTAATACAGAGATCTAACAATTTGAAATAAATCATATTTTAGAATTTTTTAAAACGTTTTCCCCTCATTTCAATTTTTTAAATTTCGAATTTTTAACAAACACTCCTTAGCGAGCACTTACATCTTGAAAATAACACACATGCAAACTTTCACTCCACACAGTATTACAGAAATCGCAATTTTGGAACGTATTTTATGATGCATTTTTTTTTCAAATTTCGTAAAAATTGTTCTGTGCGAGCATTTACGTCTTGAAAATAAGATATGTGAAATTTTAAGTTTCTATCTACACTGTCAGAAAAAACTGTAAATTTATGAGCTTTTGCTGTTCAATTTTCACGGCCAACAGTCTTATTTGATAAAATATACGATATTACAATTCTGATAAAATTTTATTTAAAAGGTGCTAAAATATATATAAAAAGGTTTCTACATCATAAAAACCGTCAAAAATGTTAAAACCCCAAGCGCTTTCGGTAGGACCCCATACATGTTTCTCCGCTTGGGTGTAACCCTTCGTTTTAGTTGTGTTTCGAAAAACAATGTCAGTTAACCGCGACCGTAACATATTTTTTAACCCGCCAAAAAAGCGATTCTGTGATGATTATCTAACGTGCTACGTGCTACGGAACAGTAGAAAAATGTGTTATTGTGTTTTGAAGTGCATTATATCTTTGCCCCGTAAAATTACGGGCTGCACAAAATGATGGACATGGATTTTTTTTTTACGGTGTGTGACTGGAATTTCCGCTGCCGGCCTCTGCCCGTAATTTTACAGGGATATTTTTAGATACTTAGTAAATTAAGGGCAATCCACATATTCTTGCAGTTCCAGCCCATCTGTTACGTCAACGGTAAAATCAAAGACCATCAAATATGGTATGACCCCATACATTTTACTCCGCTAGTGTGTAGGGCAGACCGGGACTAGTTGGCGCAGTTTTAGTTAATAATTTTTATTTATTTTTTGTTTAAGTTTTTTAACAAAATTTAACTGCACTTTTAAAGAAGAGGCATTTGGCTATAAATACCCCGGAGTTTTGAGTATGTAGCTTTTGTAGTTCATGTTTAGCGGAAGCCTAAAGTAAAAGGAAAATTGTGCGCCAACCTACCCCGTAACAGGGCAAGTTGCCTATACCTATGGGGTAAGTTGGCACATGCTTTATAAAAATTAAATAAAACTCAAATAAGAGACGCAGTTAAGAAGAATCAATTTCATTATTATCAGTGACTTTAAACAAAGGCGTTATCGCCGTACAATGTAAATTCTAAATTATACAGACATAAAAAATAATTTATAAAACATTAACACTAATTAACTTCTATCCTACTCAATATCATCATCAGAGTTACAGTTGTCAGAAATAAAAATTCGACTTTCTCCGTTTGGGCAAGCCTCATGTACCCAAATCTTGCATTGCAACCAATTTTCTCGGTGTTTGCTGTTCTTCAAGCTACCAGCACATACCAGACACCGAGCCACCTTGCCCCGTGTTCAATGCGCCTACTAACCCCATAATGCATTTCTTCACAAAAGGGACTCGTAACCTTCTAAACATAAATAATCCAAGTAAATCACAAATGGGGTAGGTACAGTTAATCATACACTAAGAAAAACCGCACAAGTTAAATCACAATTATTAAGATAAATATTAGAAATTAGAAAAAGTACGAAGCAACAAAAAATTACTTGTGAGTACAAAAAACAGAAAAATCGTAATAAATGTCCACTGCACGTAGGTAACACTGCAAAACTACAACGAGGATTGTAAAAAGCGAGAAGAAAGGTACTCTGTGACTGGTTGCGCAATCTATCCACAAACATGCGATTTATGAGGACTGAGTCTACTTACCCCTATAGCCAACTAGCTCCGGTCTGCCCTACACGTTGACACAAAATGGTGGACATGGATTGCTTTATTTACGGGGTATGACTGGAATCTCTGCTGCCGGCCTCTACCCGTAAATATTTTTAACAGTGTATAACAAATTTAAAAAAAATCTTAATTTAGAATGTTTTTGGAACGCATCCTTCTAAAATTAGATTTTTTATAAACTGTTCTGTACGTGAATTTACATCTCTAATGTAACAGCCGTAAATCACCAACAATTTGAAATAAATCGTATTTTAGAATTTTTTAAAACGTTTTCCACTCATTTCACATTTTTAAATTTCGATTTTTTAAGAAACCGTTCTTAGCGAGCTCTTACATCTTGAAAATAACCCCCATGCAGCCTTTTCGGCCAAACACTATTACAGAAATCGCAATTTTAGAACGTATTTTACCCCACCCTTTCTTAAATTTCGAATTTTGTAAAAAATATTCCGTGCGAGAATTTAAGACTTGAAAATAAGATATATCAAATTTTAAGCTTCCATCCACAACAAATTTAAGGGGGTAGGATACCTTTAAACTATCAAAATTTTCAATTTTTTTAAATACATATTTTGATTCTGTAATCATTTCTGAACAATATGCCAAAAACCGCATTAAAAAATTCCCATTAATTTACTAATTATGGCAGTTTTATTATGACTACATATTAAGACTACATAGGATAGTTAAACTTTGCGTTGCGTTTATTCAAAACGATGAATTTTGATACTGCGCGCAGTGTTACTAAAAAACTATGCATGGCAATCAAAAGAAATGTTTACCACATATTCATTTCTGTATTATCTACAACTTAAAACCAGAAAAATATAAAATTTTATTTTTTTTTCTGTTTTTTACTTTGAAAATATTTTTCAAAAAGTGAAAATTTTTAATATTTTGTTAATTTTTTTAATTTAGTCAATATTTTTTACAAATATTCTGGTTTAGTATAAGAGCACTCTTATGTACCCAGGTCGAAATTCATGCTGGTATTTGTTTGCTAGACAAGCATTAAATGCTGTATCCCAGCAAAGTTAACTAGCATAAACTACCATAACACATTTGCTGGTTCCACCATAATTACCAGCAAGTCATGTTGTGTATTGGGACACTTTTACTGCTTGGCCAGCATACATATTCCAGCTTGTGTTGCTTGAATATGTTGCTGCGCTAGCAGCAATCAAGGCCACCACTTGCTTGTAATTTCTGCTTTCTAACAGTAATTCACCAGCAACAGATACTTTTTTTTTGTTGCCAGTCTATCATTACATTTCTAGCATCAGTTGCTTTTAATTTTCTAGCATCAGTTGCTTTTAATTTTTGCTATGCTGGCATTACATTTCTAGCATCACTTGCTTTATTCTAGCATCACTTACTTTTATTTTTTCCTATTATCCCGGTTAGAAAAAAAATGACGCTGTTGGCGCCATCTTTGGAGATTTTCTGAAGTACCTACAGCTTGTAGAAGGAGAAACTTAGGTCAGCTTTTCTTTTCCTCTGAGAAGGACAGAGCTCACTATCTCCGGTTTGGAAGCCAGATGCTTTACTTACTTCGCCACTGGGGTCGTGTTTGCAAACGATTTTAAATGCGGGTAATGGGTGTAGAGCTGATTCTGCTGTGTGTTGCTATTTTAAGATAGAGGGTTATCGATTATTATAAGATTATTTATAAGACATAGAATTTATTGATGCTGTTATCCACCAAGTTTCAATTAATAAGGTTGATTTATTATTAGGGTTTTTTCTATGTTTAATGGATAATTAGAATATGGCTTGATTATTATAATTCATTTGTGGAATTTTCTTTGCTTAATGAATGGTTTGAATATGGTCATAATTATTTGTTTCAGAAAAATAAAAGATTTTGAAGTGTATTT
Source organism: Maratus speciosus (assembly GCA_963932465.1). Taxonomy (NCBI): domain Eukaryota; kingdom Metazoa; phylum Arthropoda; class Arachnida; order Araneae; family Salticidae; genus Maratus; species Maratus speciosus. Next base: position 366,027,285 of record OZ010795.1, on the reverse strand, counting down.
ACGATAGAATTTATCAATTTAGGATGGGGTTAAAATTTTAAAAGTTAGTCTTTATTGGAGGGGGAGGGGGTTGTCAATTGTACATATTTTCAATTCGACTGTTATAAACTTATTTCTTAAATGAAACAGTGCTCTTTGAATTTTGAAATTTAACTGACTAAATTCTCTTTTTGAAAAGCACGGATTTTTTTTTTTTTTTTTTTTTGTATAATTAAAATAATTAAACACTCAGAGAATGAACAGCTAAGAATTTTATGATGGAGGAGTGGAGGGGAGTCGCTTATAACCAAAAATCCTTCAAGAAAATTAATTTTCAGTTTTTTTTTTTTTTTAATATATATATTTATGTGTTAAATTTTTATCTAAACCAGGGGGGTGGGCGCTTTTTCCCAATAAACCCTTTATAGAAATTAATTTCCGGTTTTATTTTTAAATTTATGTGTTTAGATTTTATCTAAAACGGGTAGACGAAGGCAGTATTGAATTTACGTTGTAGTGGTTCGAAAAAGGAAATCTACCCCCCTTGGATTTTGAAATTTAACAAAATAATATTTTTTCTCTGATTTTAATAAACATAGCAAATTTAATCTTTTCGAGAAACTTAAAGAATTAAATACTAAGAGAAATTGCAACGAGGAATTTTCTTTCAATTCGGGGGAGGGGGAGGGAGCTTTTTCCCTTTAAGTATACCATTGAAATTATTTGTTAATTTTTTTTAAGTTTATGTGTTAAAAAATTATCTCAAACGTGTTCAAGGGACAGTGTTTAATTCAGGTGGCGGTGACACAGCCCTCCACCCCCCCTCCCAGCTTTTGAAATTTAATAAACAAAATTTTATTTTTCTCCCATTTTTAAAGATATAGAAAATTTATAATTTATAGGTAACACCTAAAATAATTTAACAGTAAGAGAAAGATCAGTTTAAAATTTTCTGTTGGGGGGGGGGGGGGGTTACTCTTCTATATCCGCTTTCTAATTAATTTTTAGCTCTGTTTCTTTTGATATTTAGATGTTAAAAACTAATCTCAATTGGGTGATTTAAGACAGTATTAAATTCAGGAGAGGGCCACCCCGGATTTTAGATTTTAATGAACAAATTTTTTTTTCTACATTTTTTTCGAGTAAGTTAGAATATTTAAATTCTAAGAAACAGAAAAAAAAACTCCTTTATAGGGGGCGGGGGGGGGCTCCCCTAGAAGACTCTCCTAAAAGTTAAATCCCCCATAAAATTTAATCCACCCCCATAGAAGTTAATTTAAAAAATAGAAGTTATATTTTACATCTTGCAAAATTGCAATGTACAGTGAAACTTCCATAATGCAAACTCCTGAATATTCCGTTAAGGGAAGAGGGCTTAGGTGATCCATTAAACCTCCCTCTAATTTGAAATTTAACTAAGTTTTTTCTCCGATTTTGAAAAACAAATTGAAATTTTATCTTTTCTCTTAGCTTAAAATAAAAGAGAAACTAAGAATTTTCTGTTGGGGGGGGGGGGGGGAGACGGAGCTGGAAGAGAGCTATTGTCTCGCCCCGGATTTGAAAAATTAATTTAATTTATAATTACAATTTCCTTTTCTTCTATTTTCAAAAAACATAGTCAAATTTATACTTTCGTCTAACAAAAAAAAAAAAAAAAAAAAATAAGCATTTGATGCTACCAAGCAATAACAAGCACGCAATCCTTCATTTAAATACCTACCTCATAATTATTGGGAAGAGACTTGTGTAGCAAATTAGCACATCTTACAGGCACATAGTACGTCATGCTCTTTTCTATCAAAGCTGGTTGCATAGCATATTATGCTGGCAAGCATAAAAAAGCATATAATAGCATGTAAAGGTACTTCCCTCTCCATGCTTTGACAGAAGCTTAAACAGCAAATAAGCACATAAAATGCTTGTACATAGCTTGTGATGTTATTTCTTCCTGAGCTGGCTGAATAGCATATTATGCGGGCAAGCACAAAAAAGCATATAATAGCACGTTAAGGTACCTACCTCTCCATTCTTTGAAAGATGCTTAAACAGCAAATAAGCATAACATGCTTGTACATAGCTTGCCATGCTATTTCTCAATAAGCTGACTGCATAGCATATTATATGCTGCCAAGCATAAGAAAGCATATAATAGCACATTTAGGTACCTACCTCTCCATGCTCTGGAAGAAGCTTGAACAGCAAATAAGCATAACGTGCTTGTACATAGCTTGTCATGCTATTTCTCAATAAACTGGCTGCATAGCATATTATGCGGGCAAGCAAAAAAACATATAATAGCACGTTAAGGTACCTACCTCTCCATGCTTTGGAAAAAGCTTAAAATGCAAACAAGCATAAAATGTTTGTACGTAGCTTGTTATGCTATTTCTACCTAAGCTGGCTGCATAGCATATTATGCTGGCAAGCATAAAAAAGCATATAATAGCACGGTAAGGTACCTACCTCACCATGCTTTGGAAGAAGCTTAAACAGCAAACGAGCATAAAATGCCTGTAAAGAGCTTGTCATGCTATTACTGTGTAAGCTAGCTATATAGCATATTGTGATGCTGGCTAGCATTATAAAGCATATACTAGCATGAAAATCTAGCACACAAAGCAATACATAGCAATAACTAGCATATTTCTGATACTAGTACTAGCAAGAATTTTGACCTGGGTATTTATTTTCATCAAAATTTCCTCTTTATATGCTTATTTTCAGATTTTATCATGCGCGCAAGATTTCTTTTCTCTTATTATCATATATTTTTAAACTTATCATTTCAATATTTATTTATGAATTTACAAGTATATATATTTTTTTAAATATAAATATAAATATGAAATTTATATTAAAATAAAGTTTTATTTTTAATTTTGACTTATTACACAAGTTTTGAAGCTTGGAACATAGTGATATTTTTTACTTTTTCAACGTGTTCAATGGTATCCTACCCCTAACAAATCATAATTCAGAACGCTTTCGAAACGTTTTCTGCTCAATGCACACATTTAAATTTTGAATCTTTTAGAAGCCGTTCTTAGAGACCATTTGTATTTTAAATGAAACCTCAATGTCAAACGTCAACTTTCTGGCTCAGCAGTGCCACAAAAATCGCAATTTTAGAACGTTTCTTTTCCCTGCATTCTTTTAAATTTCGATTTTAAAAAAAAAGCTGTTCCCTGCGATCCTTTATATCCTAAAAGTAACAGATATGTAAAATTTTAATTTACAATCTATCTAATTTTTCTATTGTAAATAAATCTCAAATTATAACATCTTTAGAACGTTTTCAGCTCATTTCAAACCATTAAATTAAAAACAAATTATAACTTGTTTATACTGACAATTTACATCTGAAAAGTAACTTCCATTCTAATTTTCAAGATTCTAACCATAAAAAATCAAACGACAAGGTGTCCCAAAAATTACCGATGATTTTAAAATTCAGTAACTTGCAAACGGTGACAGATATTAAAAAAAAAAATTCTTGTAGAATTGTTATGAATGACGCCAGGAGATTTTTTACTGTAATTTTTTATGGTAGTTCGAATTTTAAATAATAAATGCCGTTGAGAGCAACAGGTGCTAATTCCATACCCGATTTTTAGTCCTTCGGGATCCATTCAAAACATTTTAAACTTCTTTTTTCGCATGCGAGAAGAGAGAGATCGAAAACTCGAGCATGTATTTAGCGGTTATTGCTTGCAGTGCCATCTATCGATTCTATTTGTAACTCAAACTGAGAGTCGCAGCATACAAACTCCTGACATCTTACATAACATTCTTGCAAGATTTTTTTTAATATCTGTCACCGTTTGCAAGTTACCGAATTTTAAAATCCTTTGTCTTTTTTGGGACACCCGGTAAATTGTAATTTGGAACTATTTTAGAAAATTTTTCCTCATTTCACCCTTTTTAAATTTCGAATTTTTTAGAAACCGTACTTACCAAGCATCTTCATACACGTCTTCAAACTAACCACCATGTCAAATTCCAAGGTTTTTTTACCAACTCTATCCGAAAAATTCTAATTTTAGAACGTATAAAGCTCCTGCACTGTTTAAAATTTCGAATTTTGTAAAAGCCATGCAGTGCGAGTATTTACATATTGAAAGTAAGGCATGCCAGATTTGAAGTTTCTGCCCTAATAACTCTAAATAAATCGTAATTTAGAACGTTTTTAGAACATTGTCCTCTCGTATTACACCTTTGAATTCCCATTTTTTAAACACCAAATCCCAAGCCAAAATTCCCAACCAAAAGAGCATAAAAGCGACACCTATTGGCAGTATACAAGCAAGTCTAATAAGTATCTATTTATATGGAAGTGTAACATAATATGAATGATTAAATTCTGTGTATTAATTTTTGAGATATAGCTATCATGAAAATCTTAAAGTATGCAGCATAGAAGCGCCACCTGTAATATGATTTATACAGGAAAACTTAATCTGTATCGACTTCGGTCAATGTCAATATAATATGAAGTTTGATGAAATTCAGTCCATTATTTCATGAGATAACACTATAGCTAAAATCGTGTAAATCCTGAAACATTCAGCATAGCAGTGTCACCTGTTGGGAGATTTAGACAAAAACCTAATCGGCAACAACTTATGTCAACGTGTCTGATGAAAATCCGTGCATCAGTTTTTCAGATATAGCTATCCTGAAAATCTTAAAAAAATAATCATACCAGTGCCACCTATTGGGCGATTTACCTCAAAACCTAATCAGCAACAACGTCTAACTGAATCTGAAGTTTGATGAAAATCCGTGCATTTTTTTCTTGAGATAGAGCGCCCGAATTTTTTGTCAAATAGAGACAAACAGATATTTAAAATATATTCAAGACTTTTTATAATCTAGAAATCCGTCGAAAACCGGAAATCGAAAATTTCACAGTCCAATACTTTCTTCCTACACGATTTTAGTGATAGTCATATCTCAAGACATAATGCACGGAATTTCACCAAACTTCATATTCTGTTAGATCTTCGCATAAATTGTTGTTGGTGATTAGGTTTTCGTGTAAGTCATATTACAGATGGCACTGCTACGCTGCACTTTTTCATGACTTTTACGATAGCTATGTCTCAGAAACTAATGCACGAACTTAATCAAACTTCATATTCTGCTACACTTTCACATAAATACATCTTTATTAGGCTTGGATGTATTCTGCCAATCGGTGTCGCCTTTATGGTCTTTGATTTGGGAATTTTGGTTGCAGACATATAAGAAAATGAGTTCCAACATTCGATGATTTGTTTGGAAATAGCTATACTATATCTAGTTTTTAATGAGAACACAATTATATAAACCCATAGTTTTATAATCCTCATGGTGGGCATGGATTGTCGTTTAACTTGGGCACTGTGATAGCGGATTTGAAGTATTAACATGTAAGAGATAGAAGAAAGTAATTGGGATTGGCACATCCGACTAGTTGATTGTATGTCGTGTTATTATTTTAATGGTGCATTTTCTTTTTCGGTATAGTGGAATTCATCCTTAACTTAGAATAAGATATTTTTATATGCGTTTGACAAATTTTAATAAATCACATATTTTTCCTAACCTTCTTCTTAACGCTATTCATATGACCATGTTAACTTTCGCGTATATGATTAAAATCCAAACAACCAACCAATCAATGTGGTTTAAGGATTGTAGTGATTTCAGCCATGTCTCATGACTATATGAGCTCCTGGATGAAAAGAATCTTTTTGAATAAGTACAGCAACTTTAAGAAAGAAAAGGTTAAAATGGGTATATTAAAGTAATTTACAGCGATTGAAAATCGTAAATAGGTATTACGCAAGTAGAGATAAATTACATCCGTTTTCTTTGGTATTGACTCACTTTTTCTAAAGAGTCACAGTAGTTATTGGAACAACCAGTTTCTTCGTGATGCAAAATGTTTACCCGCAATACACATTTCTCGTGTGAAAACACAACGCCTTATAATTAAGTTTTTTAATCTCTTCGTTATTCACGGTGAATTTGAGCAATTGACGGTGCATTTCATATTTTGACAAATTTCGTTCATTACAAAACGTATGTATGAGCTCACTTCACACGCGATGGAAGTTAAATTTTCAAAAATAACCTTCTAACTCATTGCAGACCGGGAGGCGTGAGCAAAGACAATCACATAATCGAGTTCGCAGCTGAAATTCCAGACTAGTTAAAACTCGATTCGCATATTAAAACACAATCGGCCTTCCAAGCCATATCTTGGTGGAAAACGCCTGAAAAACCGATTTTAGCGGTTGACTCGTAGGTTTACCATTGTGTTTTCCTGCATCCAAAGGTATGAAAAAATGGAGGACTGGGAGCAGGAAAACACAATGGTAAACCTATAAGGCAACAGCTAAAATCGTGTTTTCAGGTGTTTTCCACCAAGATATGACTTGGCAGACCGATTGTGTTTTAATATGCGAATCGAGTTTTAACTATTTTGAAATTTCAGCCGTGAACTCGATGAGGTGACTGTCTGTGCTGCTGCCTCCCGGTCTTTTATAAAAAATATCCACTGCTGTGTTCTCTAATATTTTATGTCTCTGCCGTTCCGATGGACACAGCTATTAGTCATGCACGCTCACGCTTAAGTTTGCAGAGGAGCTGCGATATAAATTGCTAATGGAACTTATTTTATGGACACTCTTTGTATAAGAAAATGTTTTTTTTAATACTTACATGCGTTTCGAAGTGCAATATATTTATTCCAGATTTGTTGACAGCCACTATGTATTCCTTTTCGAGATTGTCTTCAAGTATCTGAGAAAAAAAAAGTTTACACATGTATTATATGTAAAATATGATATAACAAGTAATATAAACATTTTGTTTTTAAAGTCAATTCCTACTTAGGCCATCAAAGAAAAATTTAATATAATCCCTTAAGCTAATATTAGTTTTTGTTGCATTAAAATATCTCAATTTGTTGATTTTCTATAAGCAAGTAGGTTTACAATGGAACTCTATGGGAATTTGGCGAAATATTTGAAATATCGCCAAGTTGGCGTTACTTTTGGCGACTGATTTTGACCGCCAAATTTGGCGGTATTGGGTGACAGAACAGGGTCCCCCCTATGATAACTCCTTATTGAAAATACTTTCATTGCTCTTCAATAACCATTGGCCGCCATTTTGTTTCCCATGCAAAACTAAAATTAATTAATTAAAATTTAATTAAATATTTAATATTTGAAAAAACTGTATTAACATCAATTGTCATCCAGTACATGTTTAAAAAATTTATTTCAACTTGATAGGATCAATAATGAGTATTTTATTAACGATTGAAAATTTGAACAAGATGTATAGATATATAAATATATATAAAAATAAATATAGGGAGAGCGTGAACTAATAGTAGGAATTGAATAAAAAATAACGCAAGACAAAATTCCTAACTACTGCAGATCAAAGTTGCTTGTGTATGTTTTGCAATATTTCTTACAGATATTTGCATAAAACAGATAATAGTATATATTAATGTATATTTAATAGACGTTTCGACATATGAACCACCGTACATATATATTTATTTTACGTTGAATTTTGAACTTTTCAATACATGTACAATTTATTCTTTTTCCTGTTTGTCATGCTCCATTTACGCTAGCTATCGTGAATAAATTATTTATGAAGTAAGATCTTTTTTGGAGAAAATATCAATATCGATAAATACGTTTTAAATCACCCGATCTCATGGGATGTTAGTAAATAAACGTATAGGGTATAAATGGATGAAAAGAATCACCATTTAAAAAGTGGCAAAAAAGAAGGACAATGTATATAGTGATAACCTTAATATACTGTGGAAACCTAAAAAATGATTAAAAAAACAATATTCGTTAATATTATGATTTTTTCTTTCAAACGAAATAATAGATTTAAATTTCATACATAGAGCCATTGTGAAGTCTAGAAAGTTTGGTAGGATTTTTACTGTGATTTTCTCTTTCTTACACAAAGAATTTTTTTTTAATCTCGAATATATTAGCCACGTTTATTAACATTGAATTTCTATTTTTCAGGCAATTTCATGAATTATGTTTCATTGAACTACTGTTTTCTTCCAGATATATTTTACACTATTCTTTGCAGTAAAGATTTTTCCAGTCAAGAGTTTTACATAAAGCTAAATAAATAGTAGGCAGATAGCGTAATTTCAATTCTGGTTGGGAGCCCGCTCTTTCCAACGAATAACGTTTTAAAATTATTTCCACCTGATCAAATTAGTGTGAGGTTTTGCATTATCACTATAAAAAGCAACATTTTATAATTTACAATACCTCGATCTTTCTGCAACATGAAATATTTTCGATCTTTTTCCTCATATGCAGTTAGTATAGATATGTGACCATAATTAAATTGGCTGTATTCAGTGGGATCTACTTACAAGAATAGAGCAAATCTTAAGGAGGATTAAACAAGACTGAAGTCAAAGATTTCAAGAAAAATTAATTTATAAAGTTATCGCTGTAGGAGATATAATGCGCTAGATTTTTAGCAGAATCTTTCGTTATCTGTATTAATTAATCATCCTGCAAAATTCACCTCCATACTCACAATTAGATCGCACTACAGAACACGCCGAGCTTTGCCAATTTAATTGGGGTCACCTTGTACTTAGAAAATTATTTTGTTTAGATTTTTTAATTATTATACTAGTAAACTTAAATATAAAAATGTTCATAATTGAAAATAGGTTAACAATGTTATAATACACTTTGTTAATTTATTAAATATTAACTGATTTCTCATCTTCGCTAAACATGTGCAAAATTGAAAATAGGATTCAAAATTTGGTAGACTTATATCTTAATTTTTCTTATTGTCCTTAACAGAAATCAGGCCTTATGCATGCATGTGTGTTATAAATAATCAAATCATTTTAAAAAACATAATCTTTGTTAATGTACTCACTTTCACTGCAAAAAAGCAGGATCCAAACAGAGTCCATTTCTGCAGAATTTCTAGAAAAATAAAACAGAAATTAAAAACAAGAAGCAGAAGTACCTGCCTCATTGGTAGATATTAATTGTTCCCTAGAGTAATTAATATCTATAACTATTTTTAAATTTTTAAATTGCCTTCATTCTGAATGCTCCATACTTACGAATATTATTTTCATGCATACTTACCTTATCTTATTATGCTTCAATATAAAAACCTTATATATATTTTCTGATATATGTGCATACTCACAAAAGACAACTTCTAATGCGTGCAACAAACATAACAATACTTTTCCTTTTAATAAAGAACGTAAGTAATAGTGATTAAACAAAAACCTATTTTGCAGAACAAATTAAAAAACTAAATTTATTTCCTACATTGTTTAAGCCCGAGAAGGGTCAGATATTAAAATATTTCATTCAAATCATTCTACATTTAATGTTAAATTTTTGTAACAAATAAGCTAAACCAATTGAATATAAAAAAATAAAATTAAAATTCATACAATATGATACTTTAAGCACCCTAAAAAATTAGATTTCGTTCAAATGAAGTCGAAATAAGTCTTACTCTTTTTCAAATTTTAAGTTGTAAATATTTGTATTGCAGATTGTGTGTTATATTTACGACGATTGTACATAAAATGATAAGATACCAAAATACAAAACTTTAAAAAAGGTCTAAGATTCATTTCGATTTCATTTGAACGGAATCTAAGTTTTTAGGCTGTTTAAAGTATATTGTATGAATTTTAATTTAATTTTTTAATGTTCAATTGGTTTAACTTATCTGTTAAAAAAATTAACATTAAATGTAGAACGAATTGAATGAAATATTTTAATATCTGTTCCTTCTCAGGCTTAAACAATGTAGAAATATATATATATATATATATATATATATATATTTTAGTTTGTTCAGCAAATTAGGATTTCTTTTTTATGTCAAGTTTTTTTAATAACTACTGCATTCAAACGAACACATATAGAAATTAATGGAGGGTGCCATTATCAGGCTTTGTTTTAAGTGTTACCGCATCACAATTTGTGATGCGATTTACCTATATAAAATTCAAAATGTTTCACCATTGCAGTAATGCAGGTCGCTGGAGATTGGAGAAAAACTTCCAATCTCAACTTAAAAAATCTGTTTGAAAATGTCATTTTTATTTCCACTGTAACGCCATATTCATCTTCTTCCTAATAAAAAAAAATCTATTTCAGTTTCATTTTTCATGTGGAAATCTTTCAACTGAAAATAGACAAATTATTATTACGGTTTTTGAATTATTTGGAACAATGAAAAAAACTTTCAAATCTTATAGGGAAAATGTCCGTTGATTCTCAAAGAAAAAAGCGAAATTTGGAATTATTGAGAAAAATATTTGAATAATGTAAATAAAAATTACGCCATGATACTCTCTGGGTTATAATTCACCCATATGCAAATGATTTTATCATCCGTTTTGTCCCTGACGTCAGTCAGACATTTTCTCACTTTAAACTGGTAATATTATTAGAATTAGCAAATAATAAAAATATTGTGTTACCAGGGACAAAACGATGGGAAGAAAAAAATGAAAAAAGTTATGAGCTTCATAGGCTTTACTATGTTAAATTTACATTGAGAAGTGACACTGGAAATAAATAAATATTGCACTGCCACGCAATACTTAAATTAAAAAAAATAATAATAATTTAAAATTCAATTACATTGGAAATTTTCTAATGTAAATGTTGGTAGTGTTTAATCTTTTATTTGAGGTGAATATAACTGTAAAAGTAGTTAGCAATAGATTCTTCTAGAGAATGCAATGATAGTTTCTTTGCATGAATGGAATGCCGTTATCATAAACGTCTGTTTATTTTGACTCAAAGATACCCAGTTCTTAAAAAATATATATTTATTATTTTTATTAGATAAACGCATAGCTATATTAGATAGATAAATTACATAATGCTTAGATATATTAGGTAACGGCCTTTATCACCTACGCTCAAAAATAAATATATCAAATAAATAAATAAATTCGTAATAATAACAAATAACCGAAAAAATTTTTTTTTGAAACTCCATCATCACTGCAAGAATGACAATATTCATAGTTCACTTGAGCATTTCTTCCTGAATTGTTGGTGACATCAACCAGATTTCCCACGAACAAATCTTTGGTTAAAATGTAAAAAAAAATATTTGTAACTATATGTTCAATTATGCAATCGGAATGCTCTTTTTCTAAATTAAGGTAAATTCAGAGAGAATGGGCGATTCAAACTAAATAGTGAAAAACAGAAACAGAGAAATCTCTTTTAAAAGGACTTTTTTATTTTAAAACTAATATTAGCAGTAGTTTTATACTTTTTCAAGTACAAATAGCAATATGGGGTAATTCATCCGACTGTGGAAGGAGAAATTTCAAGTTTGCTGATGCACAATGTAGAACTATTACTCTGTCAGTGAAAATTTTCTAGTAGAATAAAAATAAGTGAGTGCTTTATTTGAGCCTTTCGCCGCTCCCAAAAAACATAAGCAAATTAATTACAGTATATTTTTAAACGACTTAAAATAGAAGCTTCTGTAATCGGCCATGTTGTATGCGTGATTGTGCATATATATATATATATATATATATATATATGTGTGTGTGTGTGTGTGTGTGTGTGTGTGTGTGTGTGTGACCGCAATTACCTCTACAACCACGGCACTTATTTCAATGAAATATTTACACTGCAATTCTAGTTCATCAGGGAAGATTTAAGCTAAAATACTCATCCGATTGTGTATCGATTGTATTACAGTGACACGCAAAGCTTTTAATATATGATTATTTGCTGCGTACCACACGAAACTTATGCTGTAACTAGAGTGCCTTTATAAACAAGGGAGTGGAGATATACGGCCAATAAAATTTTGTTAATCGGGAGGAATTTAAACTAAAACTTAATAAGCCTGCCATTGCTATCTAGATAATATTTCTCTCATTCATCTAATCAAACTTGTGAGTGTTATAATCTGTAGCATGTGTGTTTTCCCAGTTTAAACCACCTCCAATCTGAGCAGAGTCCGATGCGTATGTTGTCACTCTCACAAATATACTTTATATTATATATATATATATATTATATAATTTATATTATATCTATTAAATGTACTTTATTAGCAACAAGATTGTTTAAATTGAATGCGTATAACAATAAAAAGATGCGTCAAGAAATACTGTATTGCTTCAAACAACTCTCATTAAGTTATATCAAATAACATGCAATAATAGGGAAAAAACCTCATTTTTAGTAACGTAAGTCTTTTTGCTCATTAGCAAGCAAATCGTCGTTTCTCATATAGTCACTTGAAATGACTACCAATTTTATGTCTGAAAATTTGTTACTGATGCTAAATATCGAATGTATGATCTGTAGTCGGAATTTTATGTCATTCTGACGCATACGACTTTAGTACTATACATCCCTACGACTGGATAGAGTTTATTTTTAGAAACCTTTTATTGTCTCTTCACTGTAAAAAAAGACATGTTCCTCAATATAGCTCTAAATTTTTTAAAGTTTAGCAAAACTTAATACAACCTGTCCAAGTTACCAACGATAACGAAAAGTGTTCTTTTATTTTCAGAACCCTCAGAAATCATTTTGTCTTCTTTTGTAGATTTGGGAGAAAATGTGAACATATCATACTGATTTTTCAAGAAAGACTGTTAAGTAAAAGAAAGGCGTGCAAGCCGATTCGCAATAATATCTACCTTTATTCGGTAAATTTTATTTTTTTTATAAAGAAATGTATCATGCATTAAAATGACGTTAATCTTTGTATTTTAAATAACAACTAAATCTAGCATAAGAATTAAAGCATTCTACATTCTTTAATCAGCTGAAATACAAATATTTCTATGATTATTTCGGTAGCAGATTTATTAAAAACAAAAGGCGAAATTTAAGGCGGAGTACATAAAATTAAGCTAAGTGGTTTCAAACGTGAAATCCGTTACTGCAAGGTTAAGATTCGATATAAATTTTATAGTTGCTTTTCAATAAAAATCTGCAACTTTATATAGGTATAGATATCTCAAGACATTAATTTGTATTACTATATTTGTGGGATATGATTCATAATGTTTAATTCATTTTCTCGCAACGTATTTACTAGCACTAATGGATTGATCATCCGTAGATTTATTTCATCTGGGAGCGAAAGCGTTACATTACCGTATGTTCGAATTGAATTATATTAATCATTATGTTGAATATTAATTTCATAATTCACGCTTCATATCACGAAACTGTAGAAATAAAAAGATTAAACTATTTTTGTTTCAAATTTTAATGAGTATGTTAACACAAAAAATAGCATGTTAAGATTACTTATTTAGAAAAGTTATCAATAAAAATCTATAAGGCTAATTTAATATTAAAGGGACAAATTCATTCAAAGGGACAAGGGACAAATTCCTATCACTTAAAATCCAAACTGCTTGAAACTTATATCTGAGCGTGCATTTAAACGTAGAATAGAAATGTGCTATCAAAATTAGGTTCTGTCATTAAAAACGTAAATGTTAGTTCACTGTCAAATGTTAGACGTCCCTCAAACCCTAATTCATGAATACCAATTAAGAGTTTTTCCCAACCTAACATTGTTCCCAATTATTTGGAACAAGTATCATTTTTATACACTGAATTGTTCTAGAAATACTGCATGCAGAGTTGGGCAAATTTGTAATTCCAATTACCTGCAATGTAATTACAGTTTAATTGTAGATAATTAATTATAGTTAAAATTGCATGTCGTAAAAAATTCCAGCAGTACTGTAGCCGGAAGCCCCATCCCATTATTTGAAAAAATTTCTGTGTTTTAATGTGTGTAACTATAATTAATTACATGCAATTAACCTGAAATTACACTGCGATTAATTCAGATTAAAAATTTGCCCAACTCTGATTGTATGCTTGTGTGTGTGTGTGGGGGGGGGCGGGTGGGAATAGTAGGGATTTTTACTAGCAATGCATTACATTAGCCCCGTAAATAATTTAGTATTCCCGTACGTGAATTTTGACTTTCTTCTATCTTTACAAGAAGAAAGAATTGGATTTATGAAAAATGTCTACTTCCAGTTTTCGATGGATTTACACGTTTTAGAAGGTCCTGAACACGATTGGATGGTTTTTAGAAAATGTCTGTCTGTCACTCTGTCTGTGAGTTTGTCTGTATGTGACAAACATTTTGTGGGCACTCTATCTCAAGAACTATTGCATGGAATTTCACAAAACTTTAGATTCAGTTAAACCATTATATAAACTGATGCTGATTACTTTTTGGTCTAAATCGGCCAACAGGTGGCGCTGCTATGCTGAATTTTTAGCGATTTCCGCAATAGCTGTATCTCAAGAACTAATGCACAGATTTTCATAAAGAATCAGATTCAGTTAGTCCGTGATATGATGTGGTGCTGATTACATTTTTGTTTAAATCGCTCAACAGGTGGTGCTGCTCTGCTGTATTATTCATGATTATCGCAATAGCTCTATCGCAGGAACTAATGCACGATTTTTAATCAAATTTCAGATTCAGTTAGTCCCTGATATAAATTAATATTTTTTAGTTTTTGGTGTAAATCGCCCAACAGGTGGCACTGCCATGCTGTCTTTTTTATCATTTCCGCAATAGCTGTATCTCAAAAACTAATGCATGAATTTTCATCAAAATTCAGATTCTGTTAGTTCCTGCTGTTAATTGGTTCAGATTAGACTTTGGTGTAAATCGCCTAATAAGTGGCGCTGTTATGCACATTTTTTTTACGATTTCCGCAATAGCTTTATCTTAAAAACTAATCCAAGGATTTTCACCAAACTTCATACTCAGTTTGAATGTGACATAAGTTGTTGCTGATTAGATTTTGGTGTAAATCACCTAATCGGTGGCGCTGCTATGCTGCATTTTTCAGGAACTATTATTATGCATGAGATAGATGAAAGTTCTGGATTGCCACATCCGACGAGTTTTAATTTGGATGATAAAGTTAATTTGCATCTAAATATATTTTAAATGCATTATTAGAACAATTAGTATTGAATTTTTAAAAGCTTATGTTTAATGCAAAATTAAAAAATATTATTAATAGTTATTAAATTTTAAAAAAATGTTACACACGCTTTCGTTTAGATCTAGGAGGATTAATCCTTTGAATAATTCGTATACGAAACAAAAAAAAAAAAAGTAAAATTTTCCAGCTGAATGTTCGAAAAAAAAATGGTTCTGCAGCTCTCTGAGGTCTGTTTACAATGTATACTTGTTTGAGGTTACCATGCATAAGAAGGTTAGAACGACAGAAAGGGCAGAAACAGCGTTACTCACCGAGAAACTGAGCTTTCGCTTCGGTCGTAGTCAAAACAGTCACCTGATCCCAGACACCGCGGTCAAGCTCAGGGCGCTTCCTACTCAGCGCGGGCTTCGGTACCAGGTGTTTGAGGTCGCGTCTGAAAAAAAAAAACACATTCTTAAAACAAATCAATCAATAAATAAGAATATTCATTCTCGAATTTTTATAATGAAAGTATGTTTTGTTAAGCACGAAACATATTAACGTAATGAGCGCCATGTGTACTATCGGCTGTGCAAGCTTTACTTTTATTAGGACACTGTGTGTACCGCCCGATGTGAGGCAACACATTTTTACTTTTAATTATCTTTACAAGAAGAAATTATTGGATTCAGGAGAATTTTTGACGAATTTATGCATTTTACAATGTCCTGAACACGATTTGACAATTTTTAGAATTTTTTATCTACCTGTGAGTCAGCCACTCTGTCTGTCTGTATGTGACACAAATATTGTGGGCGCTCTATCTCAAGAATTAACGCACAGAACTTAATAAAACTTCAGATTCAGTTAGTCCCTGATACAAATTAGTGTTGATACGTTTTAGTGCAAACTGCCAAACAGGTGGCGCTGCTATTCTGCATTAGTCACGATTTTCGCAATAGCTATATCTCAAGAACTAATGCACATATTTTCATCAAACTTCAGATTCAGTTAGTCTCTGATATGAATTGGTGCTGATTAGATTTTTGTGCACTTCCGCCCAACAGGTGGCGTTGCTATGCTGCCTTTTTAACGTTATTTTCAATATTTATAGCGCAAAAACTAATTCAGGAATTTTTATCAAACTTCAGATTCAGTTAGTCCTTGATAAAAATTGGTATTTATTAGTTTTTGGTGTAAATTGCACAACAGGTGTAGCTGCTATGCAGAATATTTCACGATTACTTTAATAGCTCTATCTCAATAATTATTGCATGGATTTTCATCAAACTCCAGACTTGTTACTGATTTTTTTTTTTTTTTTGATTAGGTTTTTCGGGGAAATCACCCAACAGGTGGCGCTGCCCTGCTGCATTTTTTGCATTTTTCAGGATTTACTTGATTTTAGCCATAGTCATACCTGAAGAACTAATGCACGGTTTTCCATATCTTTAAAAACCTCATGATGGGCATAGATTGTATTTCGGCACTGTGATAGCGAATTTTTTATTAACATGTATGAGATAGAAGAAAGTTTTAGAATTGGCACATCCGACTAGTTTAATTATTGCATTATAATGTTATTTTATTGAAGTGCCATGTATACCGCTGGCTGTCACGCTGTATAACCTGTACACAAAACATATATTTCACAAATACTTTTTAGAGATTTAGTATGTATCACTAAACGTATTATTCAATATTTCAAGGGCGCCGTTTGAACATCGCTATCACATTATTTTAATTCCAAACTGACTAGGGGACAAACTATTTTTAAATAAAATTTTCCTTTTAGAATTTACTTGAAAAGAAACATGCATTTATTTATTTTCTAACAAAATAACCCATAAATTCTGATGTGAGTCACTCATTTCAACATTTTACAAATGGAATTACTTTGCCAACTATTTCGAGCAATGCCACCTTAGGAATCTTTATTTTACATATGTGGTGGTACTCAGCGTTTTAAAGTGCACTCAACTTTATTTAATTCGAACCAGGGTAGCCAGTTTGGCATCCATTTTTATCCTATAATTTTGAGCTCATAGCAGAAACAAAGAATAGCATTTTATGGCTTATTTAATGAAAGACATTGGCGATCAGATAGAGTAGAAATTGTTTTTTAGAAATTTCCGGTATGAATTCGAAGTTTTGGGTTAAAATTGGAGGCCAAACTGGCAACCCTAATTCCAACTATTTTGGCCTCTAAATCATCCTAATTAAAAAAAATTCTTTGGAAAAATGTATACACGAAATTAAGACTTTACTTTTGCCGCATAAACGAAGCATAGAATGCATTAGAATTAGAATTATTAGAACATTAGAATGCAATAGAATGGAGTTGGTTTTACATTAAAGAAAGCGTATGAATAAAACCGTGTATAGAATGTGTATCAATTGTATCTTTATCTCAAAATTATGCAAAAGATACCACATATAAATATTTATAAACATAAATGTAAAAATACTTAACAAGAAAAAAAGGCTTGATTTAGGGTGGAGTTACTCAGTTTTTAACTTTGAATTTCTGTTATTTTAAGACATTCAAAGCCCTGCTTTTTATTTTTATTTTTTTTTAACGTATATTTAACTCATATATTGAAAAATATTTATATGTGTTACGCACCACATAGTTTTAGATAGATATATATTATACGAGCAGACCTGAAGAATGTTTTATTATTATTATTATTTGTTTACTATTATCGTCTATTACCACATTTTTAAAAAAAAGAGAATTTTGAAAAATAGAGTAAATTTAGGTTCTGTAATATTCTTTAAGTTCGCGGAACTCCATGTAGTGGTTTTTTGAAAAAATGACGTTTTTCGAAATTCCAAAAACTCTTTCCGCAGTTCACATTAGAAATTATACGCTGATATTTTACAAATGTATTGTTAACTAAGAAGCAACATTTGAGGTTCAAGGAAAAACATCCTGAGCTAAATTGATTTAATGGCATGTATCTCATCTGTGTCGGCTATGATCTTCACTCTCTCTTTTCCTACATATTCATGAACCAATAGTGAACCATGGGTCAATAGTCTTTATTACTTCCCCGAATCTGAACTTTCCACGTTCCATAGTTTACGAGTCAAATGGCTGTGACAGACAGGCAGGCACAGGAGTGATCTTATAATGGTCCCGTTTTTACTTTTTAAGTACGGATACCTAAAAAATATTTGCAGATTGCATACAATTAAACCACTTTCTTTGAACCGAATTTCTTGCTTTATTCATTCACAGAAAATTGCTACACATTTTGCGATTAATCGAAAAAAAGTTTTTTGTCTGAAGAAAAAGAATATTAGGCAAATATGTCTAATTTGGAATAGTGATGGCATGCTCTTGAAAATTTAAAGACATATGCATAACATGCATGCATAAAAAACAGAAACAAGTTTTATCAGCCGTCCAAAGTTGGACACACATTTCTGACGACGAAATCTGAAAAATTCTGTATTGAAAGAAATGGTACAGTGACGCTAATAAGCCAATGTATTGTTAAAATAAACAGAAAAATAATAAGAAAAACGTTTATTTTTTAACTCGAAGTAATAGAAAGTTAAATTATTCCACAGAAAACAATTCGGTAAATAACTTACATGATAATTAGGTTCACTAATCTAATTTTGTATAAAATACTTAAACATCAGGTTTATATATTAGGGCGTACCGAAAAAATTGAAATTTCTCAAATCTTTCAGGGTAGTGCGGAAAATTTGTAAACTCTCTTCATTAAAAAGTTTGCGGAATCTTAAAACAACGTGTTGATATCTTTTATTGCCTCAGTTGGCCAAAAGTTCCGAAAATTGGACTAAAAATGATTAAAATACGAAAATTAATAAATGATGACAGATTTCGTTGATCGGTTTTAGGTAGTGCTCAAAAGGTACTATGTTTGAACAACAACAACAAAAATTTTTTTTAGAATTATAGGTTAATATCTTCTGCCACCTCATCGGCATGGAATTTTGGAAATTTTGAAACATTTTGGTACTTTACTACATAACGGTTTACTGTTTGGTCAATGCAGAATCCAGCAGACTGGGTTTGGCACCCTGCAAAAAAAGTGAAAGACCTGTATTTAGATGCCGAGAAGCTAATCGGAGTGACCAGTAAATCATCTGACCAATCTCTTTCCTCCGGCTAGGCGCAATAGCCAGGCGCTTGAAGCATCTGCGAGTAGCAACCGAGCGATGCTTATAGTTGCTTGGACCGTAGTCGTTTTTAAAGGCATTTGTCTTGTGGTTTTGTGCATTTCGTCATCATTTTCTAAGATTAGATACTGGTAAATATTTTAAATAAACTGATAAGCAGATGATAAGCAGAAATAAGCAGATAATCCATTGGACTTAATCCATTTTAATTCAAGCATGCGAATTACACCATTAGACACACCTGTGTTCACTACAGTGCCGTTATAACTGAGAACAATAAGGTTGATAAAATCATCCAATAAAGCACTTGTTACACTCGTAAGTGTTATTAGATATATCAAGACTACGTCCAATTTCAAGTGTAATATGTCCCATGTACGTAGAACCTGTTTGCGATACAATATAGTAATACGCTTCTACAATTGTTCTTTGGAACTGTTTGTCCTCGAGTGTTTCTGATGTTAAAGTTTTGTCATATCGTCCATTAAAACAAAGGCCAAATATAGTGGAACGATTTCCGTTTTATTTTAAGACCACTTTTTTCTAAATTCTCGATTTTTCCCTTCATATTTTATTTTTGTCTGTGACGATGCTGGTATCTGATTCCGATATTAAACCCAAATCTTGGATAATACTCGATGCAATAGCAGCCGTGATTCTGTTGGATACATCATATCTTTTACCGATAAGAACCATCAATCGACAAGTTATCTAGTTTTAAACGCATTTGAACACTCCTTGTTGACTTTTGAAGAGACGCTGTATAAGACTTCTGTTTGGTGTCCACCTTTTCCCCTAATTTCACCTCCATAATATCTTCTATTTTATTTTCCCTATCATTCATCACTGAATAGCTTGAAGCAGAAGCAGGAGACGCCTGTTTTCCAGATCGAACAGTATCCTGTTCCTTTCGCATTTGAAGGTTTCTAGAGCCGTTTTGTTTCTGGAACATCAACACTTCCAATGAACATTTTCTTTCCGTTCTTTGTCAATGAGGAACACGTGTTCTTTTGCAGAAACTTTGCTTTCTTTCGGACAGTTACACTCCTTAAAAATCGCGCATTTACAGGCAGATATGACAAAAAATGTTTTTGCTTCCATTTTAAAGTTCACAATATTTTCGGAAGTAGTCTTGCTTTTTCCAAAACGTTTTATATTTTTCATGATTGGTCGATATTTTCCATGGTATGCGTGTATCATATCACTAACATGTTTATGTAAGACTGAAGCAATGGATGTATCGATGCATGAATTTTCCATCTTCAAACCAACAGTTTCTGAAATAACTGAAAAACATTGTTCTTTGTTTCCACCAGTTTCACAACAAATACGCATCAGTTTTGCAACAATCTCTTGTAAGCGCAACATCTTACGATGTCTTCATACGTTGTCAGCATGCGTAAAAAATCCTTTGGTGTTCCAAAAATAGGGCGCTGCAACGTTTGTCGGCTTGAAACCTTTGACTGCAATGATTTTGGCATTTCCAATAGTGGCCAATATCTCATATTAGAAATTGATGACAAAATGCACAAAAACACAAGACAAATTCCTACAAAAACGACCTTAGTGCAAGCAAATATAAAGAACGCACACTAATTAAAAGTATACTGCGTCAAACGAGTTAAAATCGGTTGTTACTCGCATATGCTTGTAACGCCTACCTACTTACGCTTAGCCGGACGAAAGAGAGTGATCAGGTTATTTACTGGTCGCACCGATTTGTTTCTCGGCATAGAAATAGGGGTCTTCCACTTTTTTGGCAGAGTACCAAACCCAGTCTGTCTGGATTGTGCATTGAGCAAGCAGTAAACCGTTATGCAGAAAAGTACCAAAATATCCAAAATTCGGTGCCGATGAGGCGGCAGACGATATTAAACTATAATTCTGAAAAAATTTTGGTTGTTGTTGTTCAAACATAGTACCTTTTAAGCACTACCTAAAACCGATCAACGAAATCTGTGATGATTTATTAATTTTTGTATTTTAATAATTTTTAGTCCAATTTTCGGAACTTTAGGCCCACTGAGGCAGCAGAAGATATCAACCCACTGTTTTAAGATTCCGCAAACTTTTTAATGAAGGGAGTTCACAAATTTTCCGCACTACCCTGAAAGATTTGAGAAATTTCGATTATTTCGATACGCCCTATGGTACATACTCACACCACTTGACACTCACTAGTTCGCAGAAACTGCTGCCCTTTTGATGACTTTTACAGAGAATTTGTTGAAATATTTCCACCTAGGTCCCTCATATGTTCATAATACCCATACATATTTTCATTTTTCTGTCTTTGACGTATTTGATCACAAAATTAAAATATTCTTTGATTCTAGTTTGTTTCGATTGCAGAAACGAAACACCTTTCTTTTAGAAGTTTATGCCAATGTAATTTTTATAGATTTGTTTTAATGTTACATCCGTGTTTATTTTGTTTGTTACCTTTCATAGTAAATTTATTTAGATAGCACCAAATGGCAGTTCTAATATCTTAATTTTTGTTTAGATATGTGTCTGCATAATATTATGCAAATTCTCTGGCCAATAATTCCTTTCTCTGTAATATCTAACCATATGAGTATCCCGTCATCTGGTCAATACAAATAACGTGGCTGTGTATGAAGATACAGCCTCACACCTACATTTTCACTGCACAGTAACAAGCCAATGACATCCCAGATACGTTCAAAACCCTCCTTGAAATTGGCTTACTACTATCCTCACTCGCCCAGTTCTTAAGAAGAAACTCAAAAACATATATGAACACTTAACATATCTCTCTAATTTAACCTAGGAAACACGTCAGTCAATTCACACTTCTAATCTCCATCACCTGTCGCGAATAGAGCTCTATTTTCACAGAATAACGTGAGGCAGTTTCACCGGGCGCACCCAGAAGTTCCCATCCCATACTGATGCCCCTCGCTGCCCAGTGTCGCGTAGGAAATCATTTTTCCGGCACGATTACCCACTCCTGTAAAACCATAGCCAGACCCGGTCCCTTGACCGCAATTAGGATTTCCCTGGCAGGGTCAGCCGTAGGTACAGAACTTTTCTCATGAACATTTATGGAAATACAGCCCACTGCCACGTTTTCTGGCGGCTTCAGTTCTGACTGAATACTGCATTTTTTTTTTCATTTTAAGACATCAATAAAGGTGACAGGAAGGGATACCATGCTATACAGACTTAGTTTCCTAGTCTGGAGGCCTACCACGAACAGATCGAATTCTCCCCTTTCTCGTAAAATCTTCTGCATTTCCCGATGTGACGTTGCATTCCGATGACCCTGAAATAAATGCTACCACGACACAATCGAGAACGTCTTCCATCGGATTACTGTCATCGAGATCTCAACGAAAACTTCCGACCCCATTGAATGGAGTGAGAAAAGCATATATTGTCGGAAGTGCGTCTTTGGGGAGAGATTTTAAAGCGGTTGATATTGTTTTCTCTGTTTAGTAAAAATACCATCGACACACGCCTAATTAAGATATTTTCATAATCTTTTTTTTAAACGAGAGTGAAATGTTCAGATTTTCAGTTGTCAAAATCTCAAAGTGATATGACGGATAGTTATTTATAAAATGGAAAATAAAAATGAAATTTGTTTTTTTAACCAAGCAAGGGTTTTTCTTTGAAAATTAATAAAAAATTAACATGTTAACCTACAAATATTTAATTAGTATCATAAGAAAGATCTTATTCTATATTTTTAAATGGTATAAAAAGAAAAGTTTTATAAGTTCTTCTTAAGCAAATATGGGTATAAATACACCAAAATTTCAAGAAATTCTACTTAAATATGAAATAACTGGGAAAATATTATAAGTTTTGAAACTAATTTTTAGCACTAATAATAAGCGTTTTTTTTTTTTTTTTTTTTTTTTTTTTTTTTTTTGCAAATACTGCAAACAATTTTTTGTAGATTTAGATTGATTTTTCTTTGTGATACGCTATCTTTTTAAAATGAAATGTTAACTTAAAATAACAAAAACTAATATTAATTTGAAAAAAAGTAATCGAAATGCTTATTAAAACATAGTCTAACAAATCATCACGCACAATCTTATTAATCTGCTTTAAATAAACAGCGCGCAATGCCAAGAAAGCTAATTATATCATAGTTCCTGCAAAAATAATTAGCAGTGTGACCAAGCGCTGCATATGCCCGAAAAATAATTGACCATATACTTTTACTAAAACTTCTGTATACTAAATATAACATTTATGCTAATATTTAAGCCCATGTGCGCTCTATCGTTGTTTACTCAAACAAAATAATTATCCAAAATTTCCAAAAGATTTTCCTTTTCTTTTTTTTAAATTATTATTAAATGCTTGCTGTATCAATTTTAATGACTTGTTGTATAATATATCTATCTATATATAAATATATAAAATCTTTTAATAACATCCAATGAGAATTTCCGATTAGTACAAAATCAAAATATTCAATCAAAAGGTTTTCCGAAAGAAAAAATCTTAGGAAAGTTTTGCATGTTTTTGAACGGCATATTTTATTATGGAATTTAAATAAATTGAAGCGTTTCTAAGGTCATCAAAAAACAATGTATTTCCTCGTAACTTTTTTACAATAAATTTCGAAAACTTTCAAACAAAATAAAAAAAAACTATATATATATATTGTTTGAAGATGATGTGAATCAGTCTTCTTCACTTTTCATTTTTTTTCTGCCTTTGATTATAAAACTATTTTTTCGGAATATAAAATAATTATTGCTCAAATTAACGAAAAAAAAGGGGGGGGAGTTTCGATATTAAATAAAGCTTAATATTAGGATCGCCAGAGAGTCCTCTTGTGTGTGTGTGTGTGTGTGTGTAGATTGAGTAATATTTAACTTATATTTTGAAAGATTAGTTTTATATAGAAATTAAAGACGGAGACAAAAAAATAAAAATCTAAGAAGACTGATTCACATCATCTTCAAATAATATATTTTTTATCTTTTGTAAATTTACTGTAAAGTTACTATGAAATAAGTTTGCTTTTTTATGTTATTAGAAACTTTACAATTTATTTTATATCCAATGAAATATGAAGTATAAAAAATGTAGTATCTTAAAGTATTCAAAATCCTGCAATACTTTCCAAAGATTTACTTCTTTTTTTTTTCTTTTTTTTTTGCGCAAAAATTTTAAATTTAATATTTTTATCTTGTTCTAAAAAGAAATTCTCTATCTATTTAACTAAAGTATTTTGTTATTTAAGCAACAAATAACAAATCTTAAAACTGATACAACATTTAATAATCTATATAAATAAATATTTGGAAATTTTGAATATTTGATTTATTTGGGTAAACAATGATAGTGCACACATGGGCTTCGATATTTTCAGAAATGTTATATTTACTATAAAGAAGTTTTAGCAAAAATATCTAGTCAATTATTTTCTAGTAAGCACAGAATGTTTTCTCTGCTAATTTTTTTATGCGACAACTATTGTATAATTAGAGTTTTCTCAGCATAACACACTGTTTATTTAAAGGAAATTAATAAACTTACACACGATATTTTGTTAAACTATATTTTAATATGTACTGCAATTATGTTTTACTATTATTTTTTAAATTCACATTAGAATTTATTTTTTTAATTTTGCGTTGAATTTTCATTATAAACACAGACTCCATACTGCATCAATCTAAATCTACCAAAAACTGCATGCAATATTTTCAAAGTACATTTATTATTAGTGTTTAAAATGAGTTTCAAAGCTTAAATATTTTCCCGTTTATTTTGTATTTAAGCAGAATTTCTTGAAATTTTTGGGTATTTATGCTAATATTTACTTAACGAAAAGTCACAAAAAATTTATTTTCATATCATTTTAAAGTTTAGAATAAGGCCTTTCTTATGATAGTTATTAAATATCTCTAGAGTAATTTGTTAATTTTTTATCAATTTTTAAAGAAAAGCTCCCGCTTAGTCAAAAAAAGCTAATTTCATTTTTATTTATCATTTTCTAAAGATCTACCGGTCGTATGATTTTGAGCTTTTAACAGCTAAAAATCCGTATATTTCACATTCGTTAAAAAAAAAGATTATGAAAATATCTTAATTAGGCGTGTGTAGATGGCATTTTTAATAAACACAGAAAGCAAAATTAAACATTTGTTTTCTTTTCAAGCGGGAGAAAAAGAGGGAAGGTCAGTGAGGAGCTTTTGCCGAGCTCTTCGTGGTAGCACTTAATCTGTGTATCGGAAAAAATTTTCGGGAAACATGTAAACTCGACCTCGGGTTCTTCTCGCTTCGGAAGGAACTCGATCTGTTCGTGGTAGGCCTCCTGAGCAGTCACTCTTAGGCAATCAAACCAAATCAAACATTTGAACCTCTCTTTTGCGGGCAACCCCTCTTTTGGAGAAAGTGAAAATACACTTTTCCTGTCACAACAAATATGTTAGATCATGATCTGATTTTGATTTCTACCCTTCTTATGACTAAATTTTCACAATTTGTTTTCTTTTTTTAAAGAAAGAGCAAGTTTTAAATCTACATTTTAAGTTCACAATTATGGGGAGTAAACTGAAGTCACCATTTAACTAGCGATTATCATAAAAACTTGACAAAGTATTTTATTACTTTTGTAGATTTTTAACGGTTATTAAAGATGATACAGTATGTATTCCTTTTTGTTTTATTCATAGATTCATAAAAAAGTGTACCTCCTTAAGATAATTTAATTTGATTTCTCGCCAGAATGATGTAGATTGATTCAAAGTAAATGACATTAAGACGATTATATTTATCAAACACAGTCCATCCTGAAAAGCATTACGGTATCATTATAATAATATCAATTTATGCGGTATTATTATTTATGTTTTTAATGAGATATAGTATATTTTACGAGATAATTGAAAAATAAAACTTACTCTGTGGGTGGTATGTCCATCCCATGGGCTCTGTGCAATAAGTAGGCGATTCGGTTAATTTCTTCCTGCAGTTAATAAAAACCATTTTTATATTATAATAATTTATGTTTCTTTTCCAGATATTTTAAACGCAATTTAATATGATTAAAGTTTCACACATTATAAAACAAGAAACTAACTGCAAAAAACCTGCGAAGTTTTTAATTATAATTCACACAATAACATAACAATAGCCTCACGAGTAAGATTTTTCGAACGAAGCCAAATTTTCGAACGAAAATGTACTGGAGAGCTTTTGTGTTGCCCCGAATATCATCTATAGAATTTATACACACCAATAGGCAAGCAGTTAGTTTAATTTAAAAGTGCGTACCTCAACTTAAAATGTGTTTCCAGCAATTATTGCTCTTAGACAGTGCTCTAATAAAATTATTTTGTGTATCCCTGTAAGTGAACGCTATGCACAACCTTTTCTACAGTAAGAATCTTGATGTGCTCCATTAGTGATATATATCAGTATATATAGTGTTTCTTAATATATATCAGTTTTAATAAGCTTGAAACAATGTATCATCAATAAAATACACCTCAAACATTTTTTAGCCCATAGATAGTAATGTAACAGAATTGTTTTGAGAGTGCCTATAAATGAACTATAAACGCTACATATGTCAATACGGAACATGCCATAGTAGACCTCATTAACATATGTCAATTACATGGCAATCCGTGTATATTCATGCGAGTTAGAGCACTAACAGACAGACGCAGACAGACATACAAACCGAATTCATAAACCTTTTTTCTATTCTTTTCAGATTTTTAAAAAGCATTAATCGTGATCATTTTTTACAGGAAATTTCTCAAAATTGTTCAAAAACACGAAAAATCTAATAGTTTATTTTACCCATAAAATATATGGTAGTCAAAATACAGAAATCAGTTGTGAAATAGGAATTATATCGCATGCAATGTCCTTCACATTTTTGAATTTTTACAAAAAAATTAAAACATTTTAGGCCATTTTTAATTAAAGAAAAAAGTTTTAATCAAAATCAGATTTTGTGGACAATGTTAACCGCTGGACAGTATTTTTAAAAATTATTCATTTTATTATATATGATACTATTAGTAAGAAGTGTATTACTTTTTTTCGGGTAGAAACTGAAAAGTGTTGAGAAAAATGTATCTACAAACGACTCATTCACTGTGTATGCCCTGATGAATTGCTTTAAGACTTTCAGTGATATGGCAATTCTGTGTCTAAAATCTTAAAATGAGTGAAAGTCACTATCTAATATATAAAAATGAAAATTTTTCTGTCTGTAATGCTATACAAATCCACAGTTTGCAAGCGAGAATTCTAAATGTTACGTATATGTATATTAAAAAACGGCTGAGGCAACTGAAGTAATCCGGAATCGAAATAACTTATAGTTCATTTTTAAATAATAAAAAACCACCAATTTAACAACAATTTCCTATCAAATTAAAAAATTTTTCGTTATAGCAGTTGCCAGCAATTAGAATCCACAATAAAATTCTCACCACAACTATTACTTTTCTATTGCAAGATTTCAACTTGAAAAATGAAAATTAAATAGTTTGATGAATTACAAAAAAGTTAATATTACGTCATATTGGAAATATAATGGATGTTACCAGGTGAATATATAACATAATATGAGTTCTAAAATAAGTATGGAAACATGATAAAAACCCAATTATGGAAATATTAGCATTTTTTAACAATTGGATGTTCTCTGAATTTGTTTTCGCCATTTTAAAATCTATTCCATATATATATATACGTGTGTGTATGCGAAGTATGTATAAGAATTTCCAAAAAGGTTTATATCCCTAAAGCTCATTCTTAGTAACGAACTGAAATAAAGATTTCAGATTTTTTTTTTTTTTTTCAAATACAATTCATAGAATATTTGTATTTGGCATTTTTCCTTAATCATGAAAAAAATCTTTAAATAACAAAATACTCGGAAACAACTTTTCATAAATTGATTTTTCAAAACAAACATTCTTAAAATTCCGAGCAACGCCGGGTGTTTTAGCTAGTAATTTATAAACGAGGTGATTTAGCGAAACATAAATGGTTTTCTTAATGTGCCTTATGAGAGCAAAATTTTACTGAAATGTTCTGGGTGCCAAGTTGGAAATTTAAATTAAGTAGTATATATAATATACCACCTGCATTAAAAGGGTTTACTCTATTTTATAGATGATAAAAATTGTCAAGCACTACAAAAACTTTTATTTACTTTTGAAACTAGCATTTCTTACCCAATTTTCAGGTGTTAGATGGTGAGGTAGGATGACAAGGTATCCTTCTAAGTAATCGGGGAGTATCTGCTGAAAGACAATCTCTATGTAGAGCTCCGAATCTAAACGGAGATCGTGGTACCAAAGGGATCGACAGAAGACTAGGTAGTAGTGGTGCCCGTTTCTTTGCAACTCAGCCGTCAAATCCAACACGTATTCGTCCCTCTCCAGAGGCAGTGTGTATTCATCTAAATAAAATGCACAATAGAGATATAGCCAAGCAATTAAGATTACAAATGTATAAAGATATTCATCTTCTTACGGCTGTCCTCAAATCTAAGCTGACTTTTTTCTGAAACATTTTTCAACTTATTTTTATTAGAAAACGTATCAAATTGGCTGGTGCTTAGAAACTAAATGTTGCTAAGAAACTATGGAATTGAACTAGTTTTTATATAAAAGCAAAGTATTTTTCAAGAGATACTGTCAGAGTTGTCAGATGTGTCGTTTTGAACCGAATTTCCGAAAGCAATAAAACTAGATAGGAAAAAAACTGCCATCTTGACACGACACCAGCTTATAAATCAAGATATAATTCATTTATAGAAAAAGGAAAATTAACTATTCGATTACAAATCTTTTCAATAGTCATGCCTGCAAGCATCATTCTTTTATCGTCAATAATTAATCAGAAGATGTGTGAGAAAGTTTCGCTGTATTGAGCAGAGAAAAATATTTTTTTGAGAGCCGCCTTAAGACAAGAATTCTGGAAACTTATTTTGCATTCTCCTTAGGTACTGAGATTTTATTTACAATTTGTTTGAGATTATCTGAACTAGGAATATCGTTTTTAAATAAATTTGGGTTTTGTTTTCATTTTTGCTCTTGGCGTGACATTTATTTACAGGAAGACCGGAATTATCAAGCAACAAAAACGTTCACTCCCAGGAATTGTAAACTTCCCGTCTAAGATGCTTTACAAACTACAATTCTGCAACTATCTCAATGACAAATGTTTCTTTTATATCATTCTAAAATGTTAATTTAAACAACGCAGCATTCATTATATACGCAGCATGCATTTTATTATTAGCATGCATTTTTAATTTGAACATTTATATTTATATATAAAATCTCAAATATAAAATTTAATCCATTCCTAGTCAGATGTACAACTACAACACTTATTGCAAAAAAGCAGAGCTCAGCAACTCCTATTATATAATAAGAGTTAAGATTGAATCGATATAGATTTTTATACTAATTTTTACGTAATTACGTCTCATATATGACGAAATATAGCTATCGCACAAAATATGGAAATACGGTATGGCTATACACCGAAATTTTATCAACAACACTTCATGTCTTGCTCTAATTAAATATGAAGTTTCTTCGAATAACGTGCATTAGTTCTTCAGCTAAATTTTCGACAAACTTACTGTAATCCACAGAAAGGAAGACATAGGTACAGTCGAGAAAAAAAAAAGTAAACACCCCCTACTAACTCTGCAACTAATTATAATAGAAGGAATTTACAGGTACCAAACGATTGTAAATAAAGTCTACTTTTAAATGATGTATGTAAAATTTGCTTAGGGAGCATCTAAAAATCAAAACCAGACCAAACTTTGTTTTTTCCAAAGGCAAAACCCATTTTGACAATATATTTTAAATCTTTCTTTCAAACTATGCCTAGAAATGAAATTTCAAGTCTTTTGCGTGATAACTTTTTGAATTATAAACATTAAAAATTTTGAGCTTCTAATTTTAAATTATATTTTCATATTTTTATTAATACCTCCTAAAATTATAATCCTAATGTAATAATTTTTTGTTTAATTATAATACTAAAAAAGTCAAACATAAATACATTGAATATGTAATCTAAAAAAAATGTTATTATATGAATTACGAAATTAATATTCGAAATAAATATGAATTGTAACCACCAAATTTTTGATAGATTTACATTTATTATGTCCTGCTTTATGCAAATTCTCAATTTCAAATTTTTCTTTCAAGTAGTTTTCGAATGATTAGTAAAAAACGTGAAAATGACGGTTTAAGGGGCCGTCTATGATGTTCAGAAAAGCATAATTGGAAAAAATATGTTTTGCTCATATTAATGAAACATTTGGCCTGACACAGTAGTCGAAACATGTTGAGCGAGTGAGATGTTTATATTGGCAAGAAATAATGTATAAATAGAAGTGACATAGTTATTCTGTCGCATTTCAACAATCAAGTATCAAACTTCAATTTGTATACAGCCCCTAAAACATGCTCGGAAACTAATCATACGAAATTCATGAAAATTTGGATGTAGGCTAATTAAAGGGCGTAGAATCTATTTATGGTGCCAAGCTTAGGTATAGCTGTTAAAAAAAACAAAGTTTAGGTTCGTTTTGATATGTAGTGTAGATGGCAGGAAATTTTATATACATCATTTAAAAGCAGACTTTATTTTCAATCATTTGGTACCAGTAACATTCTTATACGTTAATTTCTTGCAGAGTCAGTAGGGGCAGTTTACTTTTTTTTTTCCACGACTACACAAAAATAGTAAAAGTTTTATCCAGGGCATTACAGAACGAGTAAATCCATTCTAGATTATACGACGAAAATATTTACAAATCCAGTACTTGTTTACGAACATAAAAGAAGTATAATACCCAACTTAAGACTGTTTTAAATTTTTATTCTCAAGCCGATTTTGCACCCCTGTAACAGCTCACCCTGTTCACTTCAGTCCGACTGTAGCATCCAACCTATTAGATTTATAACTATTGTGCTCCATTGGTACTTATTTTTGAAAATTCTACATATATAAAAAAAATTTAAAAAGCTGCAGCACAAATTGACAAATTCAACAAACAGTCTCAAATAGATTCAAACGCACTTTAATTTTTTATCTATTGAAGATAAGTAGGCAATATACATTGAAAAAAATGTTCAAAATGCGGTTGAAATTAAGAGCATAAAAAAATTAAGTTGATGAAATAGTCCTGACATTATTTCTTTTAAAAATTTTATATGATCCTACGTAGACATAAATAGTAAGAAATTTTTTCCTTTACTACAACAAAATCATTACAAAAAGTACCCTGTATTTAAAAAAAAAAATCAATTATAATGAGAACAAAGTTGACATATCACATTTCAGCACTATTTTAACTGCTAATCCATCTGTGAAGATAAGGATTGACACTGGCATTCTTTAGGCCAAAACTATGTTAAAAAGTTTGAAAAATTTGTATTACAACTATATCTAAATAAAGCATAGACAAAGATAATGCAAAGAGGCAAATATAGTTTTAAATTCTAGAAACGTGATTCATAAAAGCAATTAACAAAGCATTCTGAAAATGTTTTTTTTTTTTCAACTTCCATACTTAACCATTCGTTTCTAAAAATATTCCTATAAATCATTTGTAATTCTACTCTACTAATGTTATTGTGAGCATCAAAAATCTTTCTTTTTTATCCAACCGATTATTTACCATCCAGGTTTCTTATATCGCGCAATATTTCAAACTTTTGTATTTGTGATTTTATAAATGCTCCCTACTTACAATGTTTAATTTGCAACTAAGGATAAATCATTCAATTTTAAAGAAAAATTCATGTAATCCACCATTTTTGTTCATGAAGAAATATTAAAATTTTAACATGTATTTTTATAAAAACTAGTTACAAAGCTTTTCATTAACATAATTTTCTTTCCTGCCTTAAATTGGACACTTTTGCAGTTTACATTGTCTACACCTCTCCAACAGGAAAAATATTAAAACGCATTTCCATCAGTTTTAGACACTCTGTATAGATATTTACAAAAACACACAGTACAAATGCATCTGAATAAGCGTAATTTGTAGGTTTTTGAAAAATAGTGCGAACTTTGAACATCACTATGAAATTTGATGCTACTGACAAAAAATTACTCACTTAAATAACAATTGATAATAATAGAAACTTTTTAACTGTATAATACGACGTTTAAGTCTAGACCATTTAAGAATCTTAACGTACATTTTTGAAGCGGATAGAGCGAATCTAGGCTTGGATTTTTGATGTATTACTACAGTGTTTAAGAACGCTCATTTAAATGACTTAAAACTGTGTAACTTATATGCTCAAGCCTGATCGAGGGATGTCTTTTTTATATTTAGTATTTAATTAGTGCGTAATTTGATGTAATTCTTATCAAGAATAGAAGTGCGTTGACGACTAGCAAATCCGAATTTCTTCCTGGAGGTTAAGTTGAAGCCTGTTTTTTTTTTTTTTTTTTTTTTTTTTTTTTTTTTTTTTTTTTTTTTTTTTTTTTTTTTAATGAACTCTTCGTATTTCCCTACGTACAACAAGAATACATGCAGTTTACACCATCAGCATTTCTGCCCTGCTCACCTCCTTCGACAATGCAGTAAAGTGAAAATTCCATGATTTTGGATTCTTCTGCGATTCCCATCACCTGGCATATGCTTCTGACCACATCTCCTACGACTGTTGATGAGGATGTTGAGAGAACAACCTGGACACCACCTGGCAAGAAGTAGTTCTGCTCCTTGTTTAACTGGCCGGCCTGTAAAAAAGGAGCATTTAATTTATTTTTTCAGCGGGCTATTTTTTGTCAGGTATTCGGAAACGTTATGGAACCCACACTCATTTGCTAAATTTCCCTCTTGCAATTTTAGGGTGAAATAAAATGAAAGTGAGAAATTTTGAAAATTTTGTCTCACTCTCTTTGAAACGTACTAAACAATGTCACGCAAATATTTTTTTCTTTGAAATTCGTGAACGCCTTCAAACTTTAAAGACGATGGTTCACCGAAATTCCTCAGTTTTTAACTTAAAATACTTATTACATTTTAGTAATGAGATAAACTCGTGGAATGAAGAAATATCAAGCTTAGAAAACGTTAGAATTATGAAAATTTTAAAAAAGTATCGTCGTGAAATATGATCCCTGTAGTTATTATGAATACGTGGTTTGGTATAACCGTACAATATTTGTACACGTGTAAATAATTCAATAATAATATACATTAATTTTTCATGTAAATAATATGTCTACAGAGCCTTGCGAATCATATCCATGAATTGCCAAGGTTTAAGTTTGTACCCCTTGTAATGTCTATAAAAGTGGCTTTCTTAATGATTTATTATTTATTATTATTTCAGTGCTTTAGAAAACTAATTTCATATTCCATTTTAAAATGTAATATTTAACTACTGTAACATTCGTTAAATAACTACTGTTACAAGAAACTGTGTTGGATAGAACGTTTATAGTAGCTAAACTTAAAATAAGTGTTAAACAGAAGCTTTTAATGTTTAAATGTAGCAATGATTGCAAGTGTTTTCTAAGTAAAATATTAAATTATTTATAAAATGACTGTGAAAAAATCATTGAGGTATATATCAAACCATAAGTTTCATCAGCAAGATAAAAATAGGTTAAGGACTAAAAAATTAAAAAATTCCTTAAAATAATATCTAATATAATTTACACAATTCAGCTGCATCGTTCGTTCATTTGAGACTAATATTTAATGCGTTGAAAATAATTTACGAAAACACCAGTAAATAGAAGAAGATTCATACACACTCTAATTTGGTTATACGTTTTATAAATGAATCAGCCCAAACACCTTATATTTAATTTATATTTAGCGTTTAGTACTAGAGCGCTGTTGATATATTTATGCATGATCAAGGGCTCTAGCTGGAATTACGAAGAGTAAGATATCATTCAAGCAATTATTCTAAAAATATTAATTACCTACTTAGTTCATATTACGCGTTGTGAATATTTAAGTAGAAATTCCCGCTTATGAAGACTGAATTAACTACTTAATTAAAACAAAATCAATCCAATCTACTCCAATATCTGATGAAAATTAACGCAGACACGTGATGAATAAATGATAAAGGAGACACATAATTAACATTAACAAAACCCAAAACTACATATATATTCTCATCATACAAGAAAAAAAGAAAAAGTCTAAACATTAAATAATGAAACGTACAGCGTAGAAAGCTTTAAAACCATTTGATTCAAATAATTTCAAACTTATAAATTACCTTTCGGGATTGCATGCAAACACTGCATATTTATTTTAGTATTCATTTCTAACGTAGTCACAACTTTTTGCGGAATGTACTTAAAACCATTCTTTAAATAATTCTATTACAAGAATTAATAATATTCATAGTTTCTCAGTTTCACCTTATTAATCTTTATATCATAATGTTTTCCATGTCTCATAGTTAAAACATCTTAAAAATAAATAATATTAAAAAACGCCATAAACTGAAATGTATAGTCGTGGAAAAAAAAAAGTAAACACCCCGTACTAACTCCTCAAATAAATCATTGTAGACGAAAGTTACTGGTACCGAACGATTGGAAATTAAGTCAACTTTTAAATGATGTATATAAATTTTTCTTAGGGATCATCTACATATTAAAACGAATCCAAACTTCATTTTTTTCAATGGCAATACCCAATTTTAACGAGATATTTCAAATCTTCGGTTCAAACTATGCATAGACACCAAATTTCAAGTCATTTGACTGATAAGTTTTTGAATTATAAACATTCTAAATTTAGTGCTTCTAATGTTAAATTACATTTTCATATTTTTATTTATATCTCCTGAAATTATGCTTCTAATGTGCTAATTTTTTTTGTAGCAATAATACCAATATACCCCAACATAAATACGCTGAATTTGCAATTTTTATAATTTTATAATATGAATTATGAATTATGAAATTAATATTTGGAAAAATTATGAATTGCAACCTATGATTTTTTTGATGGATTTAGATTTATTAAGTCCTGCTTTATGGAAAACCAAAATTTCACATTTTTCTTCCAAGTAGTTTTCAAATTATGCTTAAAAACGGCAAAATGATGGTTTAAGGGGCCATCTATGATGGAAGTGAGTAGACATTTTGAAATTTATTCTGCTGTACTGTAATCTAACAGGCTTCATTGACTCCTCGAGTGTCGCTTAAGGTGCCTTGATCAAGAAAGGGTCTCTTTCGGTTAACAATCGAGTACGGAACTTCAATTTGGATACAGCCCTTAAAATACGCTCGTTTTAAAATAATTAATTTCTCGAAAACTTATGACGAATTGCATAAAAATTCGTTTTTAGGCTAATTGAAGGGTGTAGAGTTCAATTATGCTGTCGGAATTGTGTACTGCCATTGAAAAAAACAAAGATTGGGTTTGTTTTAATATGTAGATGGCCCCTTAAGCAAATTTTATATACGTCATTTAAAAGTAGACTTTATTTCCAATCGTTCGGTATCAGTAACTTTCTTCTACGATAATTTGTTAAAGAGTTAGTAGGGGTGTTTACTTTTTTTTTTCCACGACTGTACAATAAAAGGTTACTAGACTATCATGCAAGGACAAAGGCACTTGTGAACAGCATAAAAATCTCGTGGGACGGAAAAACTCTACATAGGAACATACTCGACGACACAAGTTAAAATATAATCTTTATATAAGGCTGTTAGCCAAAGTTTGCTTTTTAGATATAATCATTCTAAACCGAAATATCGATACTAAGACTGTTATTAAACGTAGGACAGCATAAGATTCAAGTAACTCGTAATAAGACATCTTTACTAAAATGTATGCTCGCTCAAGAGCGAACTGCAAAAAAATATCATAATAATGTAATGAGAACAGTAACTCTTAACCCTTTATTTGCTAAATTATGAATTCATGAAAATTTCATCTTCTAAAGCATTTTTCGTGAATTGTTTAAACTACATTAGAAGATTTACATATTCATTTTATAAATTTCGAAGGGTTTTAGAAAGATTGGAGGATTTAGAAGGATTAATTAAATTTGAATTTATAGGGATTTTGTGCAAGATTTATAACCCCACTCAAATCTTTCATTTTAAATCTTTTTCTTAGCATTTTGTAGAATTAGGAAATGTGCAAATATAATGTTTTTACAAGAGAAATATGGAAACATTTCCGAATTGAAAAATCCTGCCCCCCGAAAATTCCAAGAAAGCTAAAAAGATGCAGAGGCAAAAGAAATCATCCTATTAAAAATGTTGTTTTTTGTGTGTAACCAATACTGCTTTTGGAATAAGATAAAGTAATGTATCTATAACTCATTCTAAACTGTATTACAAGTAACTGCTGTATTAAATGAATTTTATAACAAGTCATTTTAATAGTACTTATAAGTATCGTCAGTAGATAAATGGTTAAGTAGTAAAAACCATAATGTGTGCACAACTGCATAATAATGTCTAAAACTCTTTCCTGACAATATATTCTTGGTGTTAAACAAAAGTGCACCCTACAATTACCTTGCCTCCTCTATATGAAACCCACACTGGCTCAGTAATAATTTCATGCAGTCCTTCATTTTAATACAAAATGACTTTCTGTTTTTTAAATATTGTTCAATAAACTTTGGCTTCCGCCGAATTTGCGCAAAGCGTAATTGGTACAGGCAAGACTTGGTATAGCTTTCCTGCCAGCAGTCAAGTATGTGGACATAATTTCTACGACCATCCTGACTATGATCTACGCAGCTAAAAAACGCAATTTGATTACACTTAATTTGATTTTTTTCAGCAACTTTAGCATTGAAAATTTACTTTTCTGACAGGAGAATGGCCTTAGGCGTATTATAAGCCTAACGTCAACTGAAGGAAGATAAAGATGAATTTCTGAAGCAAGTCAAATGGTCGAAAAATAGAAATTTAAGTAGTAGCCCAGACAAACATACCATATTTGAAAAGAAATATTTTTCTGAGTAATCATAGTTACTGTCATTTAAGTCGTACATCTAACCTGTACAACTTGATGTATTTTTAATAATTTTAAACAAAAATTGTTGAATACTATGGTATAACCCTCTGAACTCCTATAACCAGAGTGATTTGACATGCGTTTGTATAAGAAAACTTCCTACGTTGAGTATCGCTATTTTCAAATAGTAACCTTCATTTTATTTGATTGTAATTTTGGTTAATTATAAAATCGAATATTTCTATTCCGATAGAAATGCACTCAAAATACGGGGGGTTTAACAGGTATGTAATGTAATACCTTACGCTAAGAAAATTTCTAGAAGAATGAACTAATTGTAAAAAGCACAATTACAGGTAATTTTTGCACCTGTTTTATAACTCTTAAAATGAGAATCCCCCCCCCCCCCAGCCGATTAAATCCTTCTTATCTGTTTGATTGCATACAATAAAAAAGTCTTATTTTAGTTAGTATATGTAAATCAATATTGAGACAACTACTTACCGTTATAGCACACACTTCGCTCTCAGTTGGAACATTTCTTCGCCCTCCGTATGCTATCGTTTGATGTAAATTAAGCAAACAAATTTCTGCCGTATCTATCGAATGAAAGAAATGCTCTTTAGTATAAATAAAATTGAGTGAAATCGAGCACTGTACTCGAATACAACGACAGATACTCACAACATTCATATATTTTTTTACATCTAATTGTAGCCATTCTAGTAAACATATGTTAGATCCAAATATTGCAACAATACTGATCAGAGATAGTTCAAATGAAATTTCAATAAATAAAGACACAACCTTGCTTAATGGTATACAAAACACGAACTTTAATAAGCTAAAAGTTAACTTCTACGTTTCGAGCTGTTTCTACAGCCGTCTTCAGGAAAATATGATGCTAAAATAGCTCAAAGTTTAGAGAAGATGGCTTCTTGTGCAAGAGATAATTAGTCGAAACTTGACCAATAATTTGAATACAAAAATGTAGTGTTGCCATCTACTGAAAATAAATAATTATTAATGAACTGAGATCAAATGAATCAAAAGGTCGATTTAAGAAACCACGAGTGCTGCCACCTACACATGAGGGACAAAACCACGTTCAACTGAGTTTTCATTCAAGTTTTGGCAACATAATACAAGTTTAAGCTGAAATAATATAATTAGATGTAGAATTATGACTTTATGATATTATGCCAGATTTTGGGGATATTATAGGATAAATTATCGTTACAAGGTTTATCTTCACGTGTAATAATTTCTACTATTTCTCTAATTTTACTCTCAAAGGGGTATCGCAAAGACATTAAACATCGTAAACAGAATATAGATCTTTTTAGATTCTACTTAGCTAATGAATTCTACCATATTAACTTTACTGAAGCAAAAATTATAGTTCCGTGCAATAATCCCTTTGAGAGTAAAATTAGAGAATCAGTAGCAATCATTGCACGTGAAGATAAACCTTGTAACGATAATTTATCTTACTAGAGAGCTCGGCCCCCTACGAGCTACGCTCGCCAACCCCCGTCCAGACACCGCAGACTCTAAATGCACGCTAATTTGATCGGCTTTAAAAAGATTTCGAAAGATTGAATTATAATTTCAAAAACAGTGGCGATCTCCCTATAAACGAATTTCCATTCATTTCTCTTTGATTGGGGAATTTTAACGCCAAATCCGCTGCGGTACTACTTGATTATCCTGTCAATTAATTTCGCCAAATTATATAAATCGCCAAACCACTCGCCAAATTATACAAACTGATATAATTTTTATTTTAAATAACGAAAGAACAAATAAATTCGTACAACATTAATAAAAACACAAATAAAACGTCGAAATAAAAATAACTTGATGACGTATACACGTGTAACAACATTTCAAAATAAGCTAATATAAAAGGAATTAAGTAAAGAGAGTCTTTGTCTCCTGGTATTTTTTAACAAAGCGAAAAGAAAGTTCTTTTAAATGAGACATTTTAAATTAATTCTCAAAATATCAAATAAATGCCTAGCGCAATTTCTAAATTTAAACTTTTTTGCAATATTATTTTGTGTTCATTTTATGTAATAACTATAATGTGACGTAAATATGACGTAATTTCTCCTAAGACTTCTAACGCATGTTAATGAATTTATTATTTTACAATATCCTTTCTCTTTTAAAATTCACGTGTATACTTTTTATGACGTAATTTTTAATAAGTTCCTGCTTTTTATACCTAATTATTTAATTCTAATTTGAAAGTTTTTTCCCTGTTTATAATAGTCACGTGTAAATAAATTTTTAATTTGAAGCAAACATCATTGCTTGCGCTTTTTATACAGTTGGCAACAGTTTAAATTAGTACAATTTTCTGAAATCTGTAAAAAATATCTCTAGAAATGCTGAAAATTTGAATTTAAAATAGAAATAAAACCTGAAAAAATGAGTCAAAATAAAAAAAAATTAATGCAATCTGCACTCCGGCAAATTCTAACGCATAAAATGATCTAAAAATGATTACACTGCCATGTATAGATTTTGCTGCTATAAAACTTTTTTAGTGGAACGATTTTGTCCAACTTTAGCATTAAATAACTCTTAAAATAATTCTTCGATTTGAAAACTGTCTGCATCAGCGTGTTTATAAAACATTTCTGTATAAAACCACCGATTTTCATATTTTTGTATGCATTATTTTTGTTATTATTAACGAAGAAAGGCCTCCGGTCACAATAAAATCAAAACCGGCGGCGGCGGCGGCGGTGACAGCGGTAGTTACTTTTTTTTAGAATAGAGAGGTAATATCCCAAAAATCTGCCATAATATCATAAAGTCATAGTTCTACATCTAATTACAATATTTCAGCTTAAACTTGTATTATGTTGCCAAAATTTGAATGAAAACTCAGCTGAAAGTGGTTTTGTCCCTCATGTGTAGATGGCAGCCTCGTGGTTTCTTAAATTGACCTTTTGATTCATTTGATCTCTGTTCATTAACAATTATTTATTTTCACTAGATGGCAATACTACATTTTTGTATTCAAATCATTGGTCAAGTTTCGACTAATTATCTCTTGTTCAGGAAGCTTTCGTCTCCGAACTTTGAGCCATTTTGCCATCATATTTTCCTGAAGACGGCTGTAGTAACAGCTCGAAACGTAGAAGTTAACTTTTAGCTTATTAAAGTTCGTGTTTTGTA
The DNA here is from genome assembly GCA_963932465.1 of Maratus speciosus. Classification (NCBI taxonomy): domain Eukaryota; kingdom Metazoa; phylum Arthropoda; class Arachnida; order Araneae; family Salticidae; genus Maratus; species Maratus speciosus. Next base: position 365,986,969 of record OZ010795.1, on the reverse strand, counting down.
AAACCAAAGCAAGATGGTGCCTTTATTTATTATATTTTATGGTGCAGTTGTCCAGTATGTGTTATTGAAATTTCAATATTAGTTATATATTGGCTTCCAATCTAATTGGGAGTATTTTAATCAAAGGCGTTAAGGATATATTAATTATACAAATGATGTTTATCCAAAACTGCTTTGATACTGAGAAGCTAATTGGTAAAATAGATATTTCTTCAAAATGTTTTTAATGTAAATGTTCTGCATGAAAATTTCAAACTTAATAAACTTATGCTTAATAGCTTAGGATCAATTTAAAGAACGCGATAAAGTGAAATTACATAATTATGACACAAGCAGAAATTTAGGAGTATATGAAAGGAGAAGGGGTTAAATCAAGTTCTGACTAGGCAGGGAGGCCTTCCAAATGACTTGTACATAACAAGCCCTGCCCGATAAAACAGTACACAAGACAATGCATATAACTGTATGGAAACACACATTAATTTTGTACAATGTGTTGCAGAGAAACATATGACCCGCCCTCAAAAATATAATGAAATAAAGTAGTAAGTGTCTCTCTATTCTAAAAAAAAGTAACTACCGCTGTCACCGCCGCCGCCGCCGCCGGTTTTGAATTTTTTGTGACCGGAGGTCTTTCTTCGTTAATGTTAAGAGGACACTGCAGTCACAGTCGAAATGAAAACAAGATGGCCGCTCGCGTTTTAGCTAAATTGGAAGGATGGTCTAAATTCAAATGATTGACAAGGGAACTCTTCCAATCAGCAAATGGCCAATTATCTGTCTCGATTCCACCCCCCACCTCCTTTCGGCTGAGAGCTACATTTGATCATTTCCAGTGAGTTTCAGGTCTAAAGAATTTTTTTTTCAACCGTCTTCGCTTTTAGCGTAGATCAAAGCCGCTGCTTTGTGGATACCCTCGATAACATTAAAAGCCGTAAAAAGAATTTTAATCTGTTTATGATAAGAGTGCAAAAACTAAAACGATTTCAGAAAATAAATGAATATTTTATTTAGATATATTTCTTTTTTTTATATTCAGATTCATTTTACAGTTTTTAGAAGCATAAAATTGAAATTATTGCCGTATAAACACTATTTTATTTCACATAACGCAATTACATTTAAAATCAAGGGGGAGATATTGAATGAGGGGGGAAATATCAGGTACAAATATTCTAAAATAACTATCTTTTGTGGGGATTCTTTTTAGAACGTGAAATTTATCAAGAAATTTATAAGAACTATTTATAAGTGTGTGTGTGTGTGGGGGGGGGGGATTTCTGAACACTAAATATATTTTAAATGATGCAGTCAGATAAGAATATTTTTGTAGCGGTTCGTAATCTAAATAACACTAAAATACTTTTATTTTCATTACATTTTTTTTTTCATTTTTAACACTCTCCAAGAAAGTTTAAAAGTGTTTATGAATTCGGTTTGTAAGTCCGTCTGTCTGTCTGTCCGTGCTCTAAATAGCGTAAATGTAGTCGGATTGCCATGTAATTGATATACGATATTCAAAATCATCATGGTATGTTCGGTATTCAAAATGAATATCGAATGAATTACCATTCATGGTTTATTTACAGACGCACTCAAACGTATTCTCTTACATTATGGTCTATGGGGGGGGGGGGATGATTTAGGGTGCATTTTAATAGTGTTACACAATCATAAACATAGTTAATTTTATATACTTTAAGATACACTTTAAAATGGTTACTATAGACTAAGTTATGTGTAACGCTTAAAGTACGAGTATAGGGGACTCAAAAGTATTCCGTTATGTTATAGCCCATGACGAAATACCGTTTGCGGAGTATTTGATTGATATAACTCTGTCACAATGATAATGAAATTGATATGAATTTCTGAGGTGTTCTAAGCCTACTTTCTGTACAACATGAGCATTTAACAATTATTTATGGGGTCAGACAAAAGAGCTTGGTTATATATGGTCTACGAGGAAAAACTGTTTGTAGTGTATTTCGATTACGTTACATTATTTCAAACATGACGAAATAGATGCACATTACTTCGATTTGTTACAAGATGCTTGCATTCGAATATGGTTTGCATTTCATTTAGCGTTCATTTACAGGGACACATAAAATATTTTGATACAATACTGTATCCGACGTGTTAGCTATTAAAAATTAATGCTGAAAGTGCATTTTCAATTACAGAATGCGTTTTTAAGTTTAACTAAATTTTTGCGTACTACATGGTGTGCTTAAATTTTACAGACCAGGACTACACAAAAGAATTCGTAAACATTACTGAGAATGAGTATGAATGGCTTAAAGATGCTTGGTTTTTTAGTTATAAATGTACAAGCTCAACTACATTTATTATGCTAAGAGATGTTTGTATCATACAAATAAAATCCTATACTGGGATATTAAACAAACTGGATACATTGCCGCCTATGGAAAATAATTCCTAGAAGTGTGATTTCAGTAATTTTAAGCATGTTTTTGCTTGAATTAGATTTCAGCTTAATATTTGACGTGTATAAAAATCTGTATGCTATATACAGGTCTACACAAAATAATTCAAGTATGTTTCCGTCTATTGGTAGGAATTGCCGAGGGTGAATTTTCAACTGTTTTATGTATTTTCTTACAAAATTAAATTTTAACATAGTATGTAGAATCTCTACAAATATATCATATACAGAGCTGCACAAAAGAATTGGAATATCTTCCGGGTTATGGGCGCAATTGTTGAAATCTGATTTTCAAATGTGTCATACGTTTTACAAATGTTTAGCTAGGTAACTTCTTTACTTTATTAAACGGCGAAGTTTTGTTACAGTGTTCTGAAAGTGTTGGAAAGTTTTGAAGCATGATTTTTCTTTTTTTGTTTATTGATGTATTCGGCTTAGTCGATAACACCTTTGGTATCTAAGTTTGGTGGTTCTTTCTGAGCTAGTCCGAGTGAAAGGATTTTAAAAGATTTTGAGAATATACGTTGCGACGTTGAGTGCACGTTGACGAGAAAACACAATATTTTCCTTTGAAATATATCTCTATAGACATTTTCCTTTCAGAAATACAGTTAAAATGTGTTTTGTGCATAATTAAATGCATACCTATCGTTTTATTGTTAACACTTTCGCACATAGTTGAAAAGATTTAGTTAATATTATAGATAGTAAAGATTTATAATTAGGACCAAATAAAGTAAAAATTAAAAAGTTTTAAAGACTGTAAATTAGATTTTTTTAACTTCATGAGTTGAGGGTAAGACAAGGGAAGAAACTGATTTATTTATTATTTTTTTTTTTGGGGGGGGGGATGAGTTTAATAGATGACTGATTATGTAACTTATTAAAGATTTACAAATAGGGCAAAAACATTGAAATCAGGAGTTTTAGAGACTTTAAATTTTATGAGCATGGAAATAATGGAGGGAGAAAAGAAAACGTCACTTTTATATGGGGGTGGAACAAATTATATAATCGATTATTTATTGTTCAATATGAAACAGATAAAGCTGAAAATGTATTAAAAAAAGATTTTCAAAGATTTTAAACTTAAATAAAGGAAAGAAGGAAAAGGGGGGGGGGGATTTTATTTGATGACTTATTTATTTACCTTACTAAAGAATAAGAAATAGGACAAAAAAAGACTAAATTTTGTGTTCTTGGTAAGGGTAGAGTCAGAACAAACGTCAATTTTGGTGGGGGATGAGTATAGTTATATGATTGATTATTTATGATTACAATAAATTAACAGATAGAGTACAAAATGATTTAGAAAAAGCAATGACTTTTAAGGTTAAAATTTTGTGACCTGAATGAAAAAAGAGGAATAAGCAGAATTAGTTCTTTTTTTGCGGGAGGGGAGGGAGGGAAGTTTATTGGTGACTTATTATTTACTTACCTTAGAAAATATTTACAAATAGGTTAAAAAAATAATAAACGAAAAAAATTTAAGGGATTTAAATTTCAGATGCTTGGTAAGAGGGAGAGGCGAAGAGGAAATACCAATTTCAGTTGGGGTGGGGGGGGGGGGGGATTTTTATGATCGTTTGTTTATTGTTAAAATAAAGTGGCAAACTGAGCAGAAAAGATTTAAAAAATTTAAAGAGTTTTAAAGGGTTTTTATTTTAAAAAATGGGTACCGTGGGTGAGGGAGCAAAAGGGAGAAATGACATTTTCGGAAGGAGCAATTTACAAGAACTTTTAATGAAAGGAATGTGGTGAAATAAATTGATAATGAAATTTATGACTGATTATTTATTGTTAGTTTAAAGTAACAAATAAAACAGAAAATTAAAGAAAACATTAAAGAATTTTAAAGATTTTAAACATTGATACTGTAAAGGGAGCAAAACGGGAAGCGAAATTTCCGAAGAAGGGGAGACAAAGAGTGCAAGATGTTTGGATAAGAATATGGTGTGCATCGCATTTATTGTTCATTTACAGGGAAACGTTAGGGATGATTGCTGAAAGTGAGTTTTAAATTATGATATGTTTGATTTATGATAAGTTATGGTATAAGTTAAGTTAAACTAATATTTTTGCACAGGCACATAGGTGGTGTATATGAATTGCATAGACACTACACAAAAGATTTCATTAGTAGTACCGAGAATGACCATGAATTACTGAAAGATGTTTTTTAATTTGATTTATGCATTTTCAAGCTCAACTACTTTTAGTATAGATGTTTGACCCGTAGCCGGTGGCAGACATTTAGCCGACAACCAAATAGCCGTCAAGACATTTAGCAGATAGCAGTTAGCTGACACGTGCATTTAGCCGAGACGTACATATAGCTGACAACACGATTAGCTGAAATTTACATACAGCATACAGGACAATTGACCGAAACGGACATATAGCAATAATTTTAGCAATACAGACAATTGGCCGATAGGCAACTGGCCGAACGTGGCAATTAGCCGGGAGGACATTTAGCCGAAAAGGTGATTAGCCGACAGGACATTTAGCTGATAGTATAATTAGCCGGCACTTTTCTAACATTTTTCGACACCCCTCATGAGATACATCGCATTGGAGCCCTTTGATCACTCTTTCATATTATGTAACTCCCGTCCCCCCTCCCCCAATTTGTATCACCGGGAGCATTTTTCTGACTTTTCCAACATCCCTCAAGTGATATATCATTGGACTGGGCAGCCCTTTGATCGCTCTTTCATATTATGCACCTCCCGCTAGGTTACAGTTAATTTACAGTTTGGTTACAGTTGCGATTAGTCACTCTTAGATTACGGTTAGGTAACTGTTAGGTTATAATTATGTTACGTTTAGGTGGTAATTAGATTACACTTAGGTTACAGCTTGGTCATGGTAAAGTTATGTTACAGTTACATAACAGTTAGCATATGATTAGGTTATAACTAGGTAAAGGTTAGTTACAGTTAGATTACGGCTACGTCCCAGTTAGGTTACATTTAGGCAACAATTAGGTTACTGTTAGGTTTTAGTTTTGTTACGGTTACTTCATAATTAGGTTACACTTAGGTTACGTTTAGATTATGGTTAGGTAACTGTTCGGTTATAATTAGGTTACGTTTAGGTGATAATTAGATTGCGCTTAGGTTACAGCTTGGTCATGGTAAAGTTGTGTTACAGTTACAGTACTGCTAGCATACGATTAGGTTATAATTAGGTAAACGTTAGTTACAGTTAGATTACGGTTACGGCCCAGTTAAATTATATTTAGGCTACAATTAGGTTATTGTTGTGTTTCAATTAGGTTACGGTTACTTTATAATTAGGTTACCCTTAGGTTACGGTTACGTTACACTTAGGTTACGTTTAGATTACGGTTAAATAACTGTTAGGTTATAATTAGGTTACGTTTAGGAGATAATTAGAATACGCTTAGGTTACAGTTTGGTCATGTTAAAGTTATGTTACAGTTACATTACAGTTAGCATACGATTAGGTTATAACTAGGTAAACGTTAGTTACAGTTAGATTACGGTTACGTCCCAGTTAGGTTACATTTAGGCTACAATTACGTTACTGTTAGGTTTAATTTAGGTTACGGTTATGTTACACTTAGGTTACGTTTAGGTTACAGATAGGTTATAGCTACGTTACAGTTTGGTATTGGTTAGGTTACAGTTACACTCGAGTTAGTTTATACTTACGTTATAATTAGGTTAAGATCAGGCTACAGTTACGTTACATTTAAGTCGGATGAATGTCCATGTCGAATAATTGTCCTCTGTCGGCTAAATATCTTGTCGGCTAACTGTCGCTGTCGACTAATTATCATGTCGGCTAAACATCCTGTCGTCTAATTGCTGTCTGCTAAATGTCTCGTCGGCTAAATGACATTGTAGCATATAAATAGATAGTGGTATACCAAAAAACTGGATACATGGCCGTCCATGGATAGCAATTCTTAGGCTAATGTTAGCCTTAGAAGTGTGATTTCAATAATTTTCAGCGTATTTATTTCTGAATTAAATTTCAGCTCAGTATGTGGCGTGTATAAAAATTTGTAAGGAACATACAGACCTTCACAAAACAATTGAAGTACGTTTCCGTCTATTGTTAGGAATTAATAAATGTGTATTTTTAAATGTGTTATGTTTTTCTAACTGAACTAAAAATGTAGGAAAGGGTTCATAATCCATACTTGGCACATGGTTTTCCTTTCTTGTTTTATTTATTGTCAATAATTCATCTTCTTATGTTTTTGTATTTCTTAGTTGCAATAATCATGATTTTGTACTTAAAAAGTATAAACGGAATCATTATAAGATCACTCCTATGTCTGTCTGTCTGTCACAACCATTTTACTCGTAAACTACGGAACGTCGAATGTTCAAATTGGGGGATGTAATAAAGACTATTGACCCACATATTTACAGATTATTAGACATTTACAAATATATGTGGCGGAAAACGTAGAGGGGCTAATTAGGTTATTTGAAAAAGAAATATATTTTCTTTGTATATCGTGTGGGGTATCGGTTAAAAGATTACGTAACGCCGAACTCAAAAATACATTTCTTTTAATTTTAGATATTATAATTTCAGAGATATCGTCGAAAATGTAGTGCAAAAATATGTCCCCCCCCCCCCTTCTGTTTCCGAATCTACTGAAACTAAAATTATGAAAAAAATTAGAGGTAGTAGAGGTTAATTTAATACTTACAGGGAAATTATAGCGATTGCCCAAGGTGGCATAGTTTTTCATAAAAGCGCATTTTTCTGTTACATATAGATTTCTATTTGCGGGCATTCAGCAAAGGTATCGAAGAGCGCTAAAGGTGCCTACCGTATCAAAAGTATAAAAGCATTTTTTATAATGATTTTCGAAAAAAAAATCGTTGGTAATTCGCCGAGATATTAAGACTCATGTCCCTGACGGCGAAGACAATAAGGAGCTAATGCTAATCCTATGGGGAGGGAAAAGTAAAGAAAGGTGCGATGTAGAGACGGATCTCGGCTATACAATGCCAAAAAAAAATATTTTAAAATATCGAAATGCAAAAGAGATATTAGAAAAATCCTTCCCCATACGATCAGCATTAGCTCGTGAGTGCCTTTGCTGGCAGGGGCAAGAGCCTTAACCCTTAAAGACACGGTTGGTTTGGACATACATAATGGCAGAGGCGGCGTACTCTATATACCATCGGTTTTTAAATACTAGATAACAACTTTTAATGATATATTTGTGTAATGCAATACCCAGTAGCAGCATAAAAGCAGTAAATATCAAATTGTTAAAAACAGACCAATTTAATTAGAATTAATCGCATAAACACTATGGGATTCGCGACTAGTTTGTGTTGAGTGGATCTCTCAATACGACGCCCGTGTCTTTAAATGATAATTAAAGACCTATTTGAAAAAACGCGGCACGGACAAAATCGAGTTGCATCTTTGCGACCTCCTTTCGAAGCGCGCTTAGTACAATGCCAAGTTTAAACTTTGAACAAGAATTTTCTTTCAGCTACACTGTAAAAAGAAAAATATTACTATGTTGAATTTAGTTTTATGAAATGCCATATGAAATTTAAACATGCAGTACTTTTATTGTCAGTACCGAATTAAGTTCATCATATGCAGATTAAGATAAGTTTAAAAAAGAGTTATACAAAATAGCAATATTTAATTTTATTTCGGATTCATATCTCTTTGAACTTTTGTTGTATACTCATTCATACTTTTCTAATATATTCAGCTATACCGCCTTCTACGTTGTATAGGTTTTTACAAAGTTTCATTATTCTTTTAAATAATACAGTTAATCATTCATAAATTTATTGTACGGAACACTCTGAGCGCGAGTAATACTCGTACTTGACCGTTTATTTTATATACAAGTTATATGCATTGGTCTGCCAAGTCGTATCTTGGTGGAAACCATCTGCAGAACCTCAATTTAGTGGTTGATCTGCAGGTTTACCATTGTGTTTTCATGCACCCAAACTTCAATGTTTTCATACATTTGGGTGCAGGAAAATACAATGATAAAACAATCGATCAAATACTAAACTCCGGTCTGCAGGTGTTTTCTATCAAGATATGACTTGGCAGACCATTTGCATTTTAATATGCTAATTGAGTTCTATCTAATCCTAAAATTTCAGTCTTCAACTTGATGAGCTGATGGTCTGTGCAATTGCCACCCGTTGAGCAAATCCCTTCCTGTGAAATCTTGTATCACTCTTTAGGAATCTGTGGACAGGCACAAAAACATCCTATCTGTGATTTTATACCTAGATTGTGTATAAAAACCTTTTTTAATTCATCACTCTGAATTTGGAGTTTTTTGTAACAAATACAGTTGTAGTTTTTTTTTCTACAATTGTTTGAGAAAGACTTTGTTTTTATTTTCTCTGAAAACTTCTTGGATTTTTCATTACATTGATATGCAATTCTGATAATGAGTTTCTTAGAATTCCATTTCAAAGCAATATTTCGAATTTCTTCCAATTTTACCAAAGCATTCTTTTTCATTATCAGAAGTCAGAGAAAATAAATTTATTTTTCTCTGCATCTTTATCTTTAGATTAAGTTATAATTTTATTTTCCCCACATTGCTGATAGAGATTTTTTTAACCTTGTCAGTTGCAAGCTTACAGTCAAATATCTCCAGACGTTCTCCATCTTCTTCCTTTACTTCCAAGTTAAGGAGGAGTTGCCGTAATATCCTTTACCAATCTGTGTCCTATATCGGAATTTGGTAAATTAGCAGTGCATTTAGTTTATAGTCTTTACTTGAACTTGCCGATCATGACAGTGTTAAGCTATCATTCATTGTTGCTAAGAAACTGTTTTTATTAGTTTATAAATTAGTTTGGTAAATTAGCAGTTTTATGAAGCTAAAACTTTAGCACGACTCATTTTCTACAAAACATGTCAATATTTTTAAAACAACGTTATTCTACATTATTCAAAAACCAGATTTACGCATAGTTTTTATTTTCAGATTATATTCGTAATTCATGGAATATAAGGAATAATAACAATGTTAATGATTATTTAGACTACATTGATGACTACATCGAAGAGGCATTTTAATCAAAGCAAAAGTCAGTTCCTTCCCACAGAAGATTATTTTTCCCATTCAGTGAGACAAGAAAATTGTTTATTAATAGATGTTACTCAGAAAATACAGCATTAATTTGAAGAAATACTGTTTGTAATTAAGTGAATTAAATCAAGCAATCCGCTAGAAGCAGCTTCAAATTATCAACGATTAGGCATTGTTTTCCAACAAGACTGCAAGACCACATGTATCTAGCCCACTTCAGACACAAACTGTTATAATTGAGATGAAATGTTAATGTTTCAATCCAAGAACCATTCTCCAAAACTTGCATCGTCGAATGACCGTTTATTTAGATCACTTCAAAACATTTTAAGGATAAGATATTTTATTTTTTGGAAGATTTGAGAAAATACTTCGATTCTTTAGCCAGATGAGCGCTAATTATGTAACTGCTAGGAATTGAAATTTTCACGAAATACATTTTCTTTAATTTCCATCAACAATATGCGACAAACTTTTGCATCAGTCTCAAAAATCGGAATTTGGTAATGGATTCTTCTCTGGTCTTTTTCTATAAATTTTAATAACACTCCATCTTTACTTTCAATTTACATTGGTATCCTGTTAAAGATTGCGTTACTTAAAATTTTTATTTCATGTTGTATTTGTAATGGCACATTCTTTCGTTTACTACAATTGATTATTCAATGACACAGTTTTATAAAATTAGTAGAGAGGAAATTAAGGCTAACAAAGCAACAGTTAGTAAATTTGTCATTAGCTTTTCAAGAATTATAGGAGAAGGATAATACCGTCATCAACAAGTCTATCACTGTGAAAGTCTGCGTTATTTACGTAGAAAATGTCAGTAGGACATTTTTAACAAACTGATAAAAATATTTTATGGGCACCAATGAATGATAGCTTAACATTGTCTTGATCGGCAAGTTCAAGTAGAGGCTGCAAAGTAAAACCGGGAACAAGAAATTTCTATCCAAGGAGACCTCTACTTTAAAATTTTTAGACAACAAAGACTTAGAAACTGATAGAATCAATTATGACTGGTATTCAATCATAGAGTTTTGCTTATAGAAAAAGTTTCAGGCCGAAATGTACTGGATCGAACCGTAGCTTCCGACTTCACGAGGATGAAGTAGGCATATTTCTAATACAAATTTTTAATTTTTTTTATCCTATTTAATAATTTCAGTTAATTAAGACAATAATAACATTTTAAAACAAGTGTTAGAAATTTGGCTGATTTGCCTCCGTTAGATCATCGCTTATAGATCGAATTTGGCAAACTCAAAAGTGAAGGTTCTATTATGATTTTATCAGATACTAGCAAACCCCGCGGCTTTGCTCGCGTAATATTTGAAATATGCCAAGTAATATTTATATGTCTAATTTTTATTAAAAAGTACTAACTAAATTTTTATTTTATTAAAAAGTAATATGTTATTTTATTAAAAGGTACTTATTACTTTTAGGAAAAATTCAAAAACATTACTATTTACTATTTACAATACTATTTAAATACAATTACTATTACTATATACAAATACTATATACAATTACTATTTAAAACACAGTTTGACTAAATATCATTATTACACTGCATTAGGCAGAAATGAGGCTTAAATTAATAAAACGAAATATAACTAAAAAAATGATAATTTAGAAAATATTTTGAAACTTTTATGCTCAATTAATACGCTCATTTCAGTATTCATTTGAAGTTTTGAATTTTTTAGAAACCATCTTCTTACATCTTAAAATTAACTATCATGTCAAATTCCAAGTCCTACCACCTCTCTCAAGATAAAGGGCTATATTGAAATAGGAACTGTCACCATTAATTTGCCAAAATTAATTTTGAAATCGGTTTTTTTCCTAATATTCCACAGAAACGTAATTTAGAAAGCTTTTAAAGGCTTTTTTTAGAACGTTTGTTTTTCCTGTGAAACCCAAGTGGTAGAATCATCGGCATAAAATATAGCCTGTGTAAAATCAGAGACTGTTACGATTGATTCGAAACTATTATTACTTTTATAATCGGTTTATATTCTCTGAAATTGCATAGAAATCGTAATTTAGGACTTTTTTCGAACGCTTTTCGCACCTCCCCTTAGAGGTCTGCACGGGCCGAAATTTCCAGGCCCGGACCCGGCCCGACTCATCGAAAAAAAATTCGGCCTGGCCCGGCCCGGAAAAAAGTTAAAATATCGGCCCAAGCCCGGCCCGGAAGAAAGCTAAAATCTCGGGCCGAGAAAAAAAAAACCCAGCCCGAGTGAATTTTTTACAAAACATTGATTTTTACGTCGATTTGGTTAAAAATTTGTCTCGTACGAGATAGCTCTGACCAAAAATATTTACCTTAACTTTTTTTTCTCATGTTTATAATCTTCATTTTTAAAGAAGTGACACAGACTGCGATATTTATTTTTTTAACGAATCTCTATTTCTTCTATGTAAATGTTTAAGTTATCATTAATATTGTTAATCCGTATTCCATGCACTAACATACATGTATTCCATGTGTGCCAAAAATCTGAAAAATTCTATACAGTAAAATCTTCTAAGACGGAATTGCGTAGAAAAGAAAAAAAATTGCGTTATAGACAAGTTCCATTCTTAGCAAGTGTAAATGTATCATATATTATTTTCTTACGTATTAGTATATTAATTTTGCATGGATCAACACGTTTTTCAGTTTAAAACAGGGTTCCGTCATAGGCAAGTCCCTTTTCACACGTTTTACTATATTTTAATAAGCGTAGAAATATACTATTCTTTAAAAAGAAAAAAAATTAATGCATACGTGTAGAATAATGGCAATTTAAAAATGTATGCATTTATTGCAAAAAATTTTGTGCCAGGCCTAATTTGACTGATCTTTGAATGGATCTGGCCAAGCTGATACAATGATTTTCATACGGGCTGAGTCAAAACTAGGACTGAAAAGCTTGGGTCGTGAAGACTAGGAATGAAACCAATCCCGACTCTGTACAGAAAAAATAAGTTTGCTCAGTCCCGGCCCGAGCCTTAGAAATAAAGTATGGCCCGGGCCCGGCCCGGCCCGAGTGCCGTGAATGAAAATCGGCCCTTCGGGCCACGGGCCGGCCCGTGCAGATCTCTACCTCCCCTTCCCTTCACCCCTTTTTAATTCGAATTTATTTTCGACAGTCCTTCGAGGGCATTTATATTTTATAAGTAACTACCATGAAATATTTAAAGTTTCTAGCCTTTTCAGTATCACAGGAATCGCAATTTAGAAATTTTTTAGCTCCTGCTGCAACCCTCTGGTGGTACTGGCACAGACATAAATTATAGCTTATTTTTGAGCAGTTTCTATCACCAACAATTTGTCATCATTATTTTTTTAATCGGTTTGGTATTTTATTAGTTTGCTTAAAAATTGTAATTTATAACGCTTTTCGCTCACTTCATCTTTTTAAATTTGGAATTTTCTGTCGATTGTTCTTAGAAATCAGTTGCATCTTGTAAGTAAATACCATGCCATATTTCAATGTGTTAGACCCCTCAGTTGTGCAAAAAACGCAAATTAGAACATGTTTTGTTTTTGCAACCCTCAGATGTTAGTGACAGCAACATAAAATATAACCTATATTATAGCAGGGACTGTCATCATTGATTTGCAACCATTACTTTTGAAATAGCTTTGGTATTTCCAGAGATTGAGTAGAAATCGCAATTTACAACGTTTTCAGAACGCTTTCGCGCATTTTCACCCCTTTTTAAGTTTCCAATTTTTTCGAAACTGTTCTTAAAGATCATTTATATCTAATAAATATGTACCTTGCCTAATTTTAAGTTGCTAGCCGCTACCGATCACAAAAATCGAAATTTAGAACGCTTTTTTGCTCCTGCAACGTCTAGGTGATAGTGATACCGACATAAAATAGCGTCTATGTAAGAGCAGAGGCTGTCAGCATCAATTTCCTACCATTACGTTTGAAATCAGTTTGATTCTTCCTGAGATATTGCTGACAAATCGGCATTTAGAAAGTTTTTAGAACGCTTTTCGCGAATTTTGCTCCTGCATCTCCTCTGGAGTAGTGGAAACAGAAATAAAATATAGCCTATCATGGAGAAAGATCTGTCACCTTCATTTGTACACCATTATATTTGAAATCAAGCCCAGTGGTGTAGTGGACAGCACGCCTGTCTGCTGCACCGCAGGTCGAGAGTTCGACTCCCGACTGGGCCAGGTTCACTCAGCCCTTCATCCCTTCGGGGTCGATAAAATGAGTACCAAGCTTGCTTGGGAACTAAACACCGAGGGCCTCGCGTTAGGTTGACCACCTGGCCGGGACGCATGCTGCATAGCACCTCGGGGCCCAGGGTCAAGAAAACAGAGATGGGCACTGTCGGCCCAGAGCCTTCTTGGATTGTATAGCCACAGAGTTTAGTTTTTAGTTTTTATATTTGAAATCGGTTCAGAACTTCCCGAGATTGCATAGAAATCGCAATTTAGAAAGGTTTTTACAACGCTTTTTGTGCATTTTGACCCACTGTAAAATTTTGTTTTTTTTTAGGAAATGTCCTTAGAGACCATTGATATCTTATAACTAACTACCATTCCAAATTTCACGATTCTAGGCCCTTCCGTAACGCAAAAACCGCAATTTAGAACGTTTTTCTCCTGCATCCCCTTTCGGGTAGTGGCACCGACATAAAACATAGCCCATGTTGGAGCAAGGGTTGTCACCATCATTTTGACGCCATTATTTTTTAGATCGGTTTGGTATTTCCTTAGATTGTGTAGAAACCCCCATTTAGAACGTTTTTTAGAACGGTTTTCACGCATTGTCACAATTACAAATTTCGAATTGTTTAAGAACTGTTCTTAAAAATCCTTTATATCTAATAAGTAGTTAATATTTCAAATTTCATATTCTAGGCCCTTCAGTAACGCAAAAATCGCATTTTTAGAACGTTTTTTGTTCCTGCACCCCCTTTGGTGTAGAGGCACCGACATAAAGCATAGCCTATCTTGGAGCAAGGGTTGTCACCATCATTTTGACACCAGTATTTTTTAAATTGGTTTGTTATTTCCTGAGATTGTGTAAAAACTACCATTTAGAACGTTTTTTAGAAGGTTTTTTGCTCCTACACCCCCTTTGGTTTAGTGGCACCAACATAAAACATAGCCAATCTTGCAGAAAGGGTTGTCACCATCATTTTGACACCAATATTTTTTAAATCGGTTTGGTATTTCCTGAGATTGTGTAAAAACTACCATTTAGAACGTTTTTTAGAATGCTTTTTGTGCATTTTCATCCCTTTTAAATTTGAAATTGTTTAAGAACTGTTCTTAGACATCATTTATATGTTATAAGTAACTAATATTCCAAATTTCATATTTTTAGGCCCTTCAGTAACACAAAAATCGCATTTTTAGAACGTTTTTTGCTCCTGCATCCCCTTTGAGGTAGTGGCACTGACATAAAATATAACCTATGTTCTAAGTTGGACTAACACCATCATTTTGATGCCATTACTTTTGAAATCGATTCGGTAGCTCCAGAGATTACCTCTAACAAACAAACAAACTTTACTTCTTTATAATATTAGTATAGATATACTTTGCAATAAAATGCTGATTTGGGTGGACTTTCTGCTGAAAATTCTTTCATGAAAACATTTCATTTATTAACATAATCAAATTAAACCTCGTGAAATTGATCTCCTTCTTCACCCCCCCCCCCTTTCATTATCATTTTATAAGTTTCTCCATCTTCACTGTTCGTTTTTTTTTTCAAAAGAAGGCAGATGGCCCACTGTCTTTAGTAATGTGGACTATGGTGATTTCAAGTTAAGTTAGAAAACTTAACCAATCTGCTGATTTTCGCCAACGTCTTATAACGGTGGATGAAACATGAAACCGCCATTATTCACTAGCGATGAAACAGCAATCTAAACAATGTGAAAGAGCAGCTGAAATTGCGCCAAAGAAAGTGAAAACGGTTCCATCTGCTGGAAAAGCCATGGATACGGTTTTCGGAATTCACAAAGTGTGGTGACCATAGACCACCGGCAAAAAGGTAGAATCGTCACCGGACAGTGTTATGCATTTCTACGGGACCAATTAAAGAGTGCTTATTCCGACAAAACGTCCATACCTGAGCAAAAAATGTGTTCTTTAACATATTCGTTAACACATGCCTGTAGTTTTCGCTACGAAAGTCAATGACCTACGCTCTGTAGTGCTTCCACATGCACCGGATTATTTCCTTTTCTCAAGCCTGAAGAAATGGCTCGGTAGTCGGAAATTCACTTCAAAATATGGGGGTAAAGCAGAGACCACCACTTCATTTCCAAAGTTAGATAAGGCTTATTATACTGAAGATAATAAAAAGTCGGAAACTCGTTGGTTTAAATTTTATAAGTTGTAAGGAACTACGTTAAAAAAAATGAAATATTGTCAAAATTTTTCTATTTTCTTTGTCGGGCTAATAACCTTTCGAAACACACTCGTATCGACATCAAATTTTATTTTCCCTCCAAAGAAAAAGGCAGAGTTCATGAAAAATGCGGGCCCTAGTTGTAATTAAAATTCGACCCCCTCGTGCTGAGAACATGACACTATAAAACTTGGTAAGACCGAAACATAAACAATAGGTGCGAAATACCTTTTTAGATGGGTTATTTGCGTCTTTGCAGATACAATTGCCGGGTATTTTTAGGGGAATAATGAGAATTCCGTTAAACCAGGGTTCCGTTACAGCTACGTATCACAAAATAAATTTGTTAGCTAGCAGATATTTATAAAATGCAATATTTTACCATACAGTCTCCTTATTTTCAGTTTAACATTATTATAGTTAATGATAAATTTTCGCGTTTCCTTACCGTTACAAAAAATATCTTTAGGTTAGCTTTGAGAACACACACAACACTAAAAAAAAGACTAAAGTACGGAAATACTACTGGCAATCTAGATGCCAGTACTATTTCCTTATTTTAAAGGAAATATTTTGCGGTAAATTACACAAAATTTTCCGTTTTTTCTGGAATTTAACGGATTTTTTCTGTAAATTAAAGGGAAAAAGTTCCGTTAAAATACGGAAATAGTACTATCGTCTAGATTGCCAGTAGTATTTCCGTAATTTAGTTCTTTTTTTACAGTGTAGTAACGGAGAAAAAATGTAAGCGCTAATGTTAAGTCTATGGGAGCGTTATTTTCAAATATCTCGCATCCTTTTTAATATTTTAAAATGAAATTTTTTGCATAGGATAGCTGAGAACGATCTACAACCGGGCTGTTTTTGACTTTTTTGATTTTGGTTAGAGATATTTTTTAAAAAAATTACTTATACTTTCGAAACTTGTGGAATCGGTTCTGAAATTTAAACTATCATAATAAAAGAAAACTATAACTAAAATCGAAAAAGTGAAACCTAGCCTGGTTGTTGATCGCCCTCAGCTATCCATGCAAAAAAAAAAAAAAAAAAAAAAAAAAAAAAAAAAATCATTCAAAAATATTAAAATTAAAGCGAGAAATTTGAAAATAACGCCCCCATAGACTTTAAAATTAGCATTTTCATTTCTTCCCGTGCATGGAGCGGGCTCTTAACAAAAAATATGTTACACAGGACAAATTTTGCATTTTCTGCGACTTTTAAAGGTATACTGTCCCCATAAAAATGACAAATATTAAAAATAATAAATATAATTTTTTTTTTAAAGTTTCGAACAAATTGATCAACACTTTTAAAGTTAACAATCTTTAAAACTTACGAATTCTAAGTTCTTGTTAAAACTTAGTAAATTTAAATTGTTCAAATTATGAAAAATTAAAATAATAAAGTCATCAATGTTCTTAGGCATGTTTTAACGGCATGAAAAATATGCTAAAAATTAATATAATCAGAAAATGAGTAATACAGATGAAAATCAACTTTCAGGTATTTCTACCAATTAACGGAAGTGTATTTGCATTCTTTTGTACAGCCCTTACATTAGCAACAAGATTTTATACACGTCACATGTTAAGATAAAATTTATTCCAGTATAAACATGCTTAAAACTACCTAAATCGCACTTCCAGAATTTATCATACATAGGCGTGCATGCATACAATTCTCTGGATAGCCTTGTATATTATTATATTTAGTTTTTTCTTTCGGAACCGGTTGGAATCCGTTCTGAAATTGAAACTATCCTAATATTATAAAAAAAACTAAAACCAAAATCGAAAAAGTAAAAACTAGCCTGGTTGTTGATCGTCCTCAGCTGTCCAGTGCAAAAATCTATTAAAATAAAGCGAGAAATTTGAAATTAACGCCCCCATAGACTTAAAATTAGAGTTTTTATCTCTTCCCGTGTCCGAAGTGGGCTCTTAAAGAAAGATGTGGACAAATTTCGCATTTTCTGCGGCGGTTAAATGTGTACTTTTTTGTTAAAAATAACAAATATTAAAAGTAATAAATATTAACAATATTCCTTTAAAGTTTCAAACAAGTTGATCAAAACTTTCAAAGTAAACATTCTTTAATACTTACTAACTTTAAGTTTTTGTTAAATCTTAGTAAATTTAAATTCTTCAAATTATTGAAAAATTAAAATGACAAAGTCTTCAATGGATATTCTTAGGCTTCTTTTAACGGCATGAAAAAATGATAAAATTTAATATAAGAAAACGATTAATGCAGATTAAAGTAAACTTTCAGCAATTTTTACCAATTAACGCCAGTATATTTGTATTATTTTGTACAGCCCTTGCATTCGAACAAGTTTATATACACGCAACATGTTAAGATCAAAATTATTGCAGTATAAACATGTTTAAAACAACTGAAATCGTACTTCCAGAAATTATCATTCATAGGTGCGCGCATGCATCCAATTCTTTGAATAGCCTTGTATATTATTATATTTATATTTTACGAACACATCTTTCTAAATATAGTTGAGCCTGAAAATGTAGAATTAAATTTAAAAAAAAATAGCAATTCACTCTCATTCTCAGCAATTCTTCCTAGTTCTTTTGTGTAGCCCTATACACGGTCTATAGAAATCATATGTATAATCTAGTATTAAAAAAGTATATCATAGGTGAAAACTGACTTTTAGCAATCATCCATAATAGAGAATACTTCGTATACAGTATTGTATCCAGCAACTTTTATGTGACCCTGTAAATGAAATAAAATGCGATTCACATCATATTCTAATGTAAGCATCTTGTAGTAAACCTCAGTAACGTATATGAATTTCATCTTGTTTAAAATGTTGAAACAGAACTAAAACACGCCGCGAGCAGTTTTTTCTGTAATAAAACTAAATTCTTTTCTGTGATAGTGTAAATGAATGATAAATGCTTTGCAACCCCTTCAGCAAACATGTTAGTACACCTCATGAATTCATATCCATTTCGCTATGTTTACAACAGAGAAACATTATTAAAATACGCCGTAAAACGTTTTTTCTTCATAGTCGACAATATAAAGAAATGTACTTTTGAATTCCCCTGTACACGAACCTGTGCACTTCAATAAGGTGCATAGATTTTATGTTTAAATTGCTTTACATCATTAAAATACACCGCAAATGATTTTTCCACATAGGCCATAATATAAAAGAATACTTTTGCATGTCCATGTCATGAAGTATAAATTATTACACACTTCAACAACGTATTTCAGTTACATCACAATCCAAGTATATGTACGCTAGTTAGAGTACGGACAGACAAGCAGTCAAGCCCAACTCATAAACATTTTTCAACTATGTTGGAGAGTGCTAAACATCTGAGTACCCGTCCAAAAGTTTTGTGTTGGATATACATATAGAAAATACAGAGGGCGTAGAGAAAAACGCGGGACCTAATAGTAATTAAAATTCGACCCCCTCATGCTAAAAACATGACACTATAAACCTGGTAAGATGAAAACATAAACAATAAGTGCGAAATACCGTTTTAGGTGGGTTTTTTCCGTCTTTGCACATACAATTGTAAGATATTTTTAGGGGAATCTTGAAAATATTCCATTTAAACCAGGATTCCGTTACAATACGTATTGAAAAATAAATTTGCTAGTTGACAGACTTTTATAAAATGCTATATTTTACCTTATAGTCTCATAACTTTTAGTTTTACATTATTATAGTTAATGATAAATTTTCCCGTTTCCTAACAGTTAAAATAATACCTTTATGTTACATGAGAACCCACACTAGTAACGGGGAAAAATATGAAAGTGCTAATGTTAAGTCTATGGGAGCGTTATTTTCAAATATCTCGCTTCCTTTTTAAAAATTTAAAATGAATTTTTTTTGCATAGGATAGCTGAGGACGCTCTATAACCGGGCTAGTTTTTAGTTTTTCGAATTTGGTTTCAGCTATTTAAAAAAATATATATATACTTTTACTTTCATAACCGGTTGGAATCCGTTCTGAAATTTAAAATATCCTAATAAAAAAAAAAAAAAAAAAAAAAAAAAAAACTGAAACAAAAATCGAAAAGGTAAAAACTAGCCTGGTTGTAGATCACCCTCAGCTATCCTGTGCAAAAAACATCATTCAGTAATATTAAAATCAAAGCGAGAAATTTCAAAATAACGCCCCCATAGATTTAATATTAACCTTTTCCTTTCTTCTCGTGTCTGAAGTGGGCTCTTAAAAAAAGATGTGTTACACAGGACAAATTTCGTTCTCGACTGTTAAAGGTGTACTGTCCCCTTAAAAATAATAAATATTAAAGTAATGAATATTAAAAGTATTTCTTTAAAAATTTGAACAAGTTGATGTACAATTTTAAAGTTAACAATCTTTAAAACTTACCAACTTTAAGTTCTGCTGATTTTTAATTAAAAAAACTGTTTTTCGAAATTAAAATGTTAAATTGTCGAATATTTTATACATATACAAGAATAGGAAACTTGAAACCCAGTCTCCTGGCCAGTCCACAAACATGTTCTAGCAAATTCTGACTTCGTAATTTTATTATTTGTTAACTATTTTAACTTAAAATTACTTTAAAAACAACGCGTCTATTTTTTTTACCGTTTTACTTAATAAACCAATATTGAATTCAGGGGGTAGCACGGGGGGGGGGGGACATCCACCTCCCGGAGCGATGAGTTGTCCCCCCCCCCCCGGAAGATTCGATATTTTGCATTTTCAATGGTCAAAAAGTGCAATTTCCCCTTAGATCTCTATTATGTCCCCCCCGGAGCCTCGGAAATCCCTCCCGGATAAAAGTGACTGAATTCAACACTGTAATAAACTCGGGCTGAAATTTTGTCCCCTAGTAACTTGTACATGTTTTACCTCCCTGTATACGGCTCTAAAATTTTATATATACAAAGTAAATGCGTAATATCCTTCGTTATTCATAGAAATACAGAATTTGAAATATTTCATTCTTTCAAGAGTATTTTGTCAAAATTAAACAATAATCGTAGAAAAGAATAAATCCAAAGTATAAATAGGAGTGATCTATTTTACCACGTTACAATAATCCAATCACACCAAAGGAAATATGAAATAGTTTCCATTTGCTAAAATGTGTCGGTCTTAGCCAATCAGATTTTTAATAGGGCGGTGTTTTCATGTCCGATATGGGGCTGGCAACATATCATTACGAGGCCGTTTTTGACACATGTTTCATCAAAATCTTTACAAATTTTGCTCAGCCTAATTGTAGTAGAACTATTGAAAGCATATTATTGGAAAGCTTAAACTCTATATTTTCGTTGTTATTAAAAAAATTTTCCTGAATTTTGCTGATATGAATGTTATAAGAGTAAAAAGGACACAACACCTCGAATTTCACTGGATCCTAAATTGACAGGATCCTGAGAATTAAACTACAACGAAAATCGGAAAAGTAGAAAATAGCCCGTAAACAGATAGTCCTCAGCTATCCTGTGCAAAAAAAAATCATTTAAAAATATTAAAAATCAAGCAAGATATTTGAAAATATTGTTGCCATAGACTTATCATTAGCGTTCGAACTTCAAGCCGTGACTAGTGTGGCATCTTAAGAAAAATAATGCATACAAAAATATGAAAATTGGTAGTATTATACAGAAATGTTTGATAAACACGCTGATGCAGACAGTTTTCAAATCGAAGAATTATTTTAAGAGATATTTAATGCTAAAGTTGGACAAAATCGTTCCACTAAAAAAGTTTTATGGGAGCAAAAACTATACATCGGAATTTAATAATTTTTAGATATTTTTATAAGTTATAGTTTCCCGGTGTGCAGAATTGATTTAATTTTTTTATTTGACTCATTTTTCGAGGTTTTATTTCTATTTTAAATTCAAATTTTCAGCATTTCGAGAGATATTTTTTACTTATTTCAGAAAATTGTACTAATTTAACCTGTTGCCATCTGTATAAACAACGGAAACAATAATGTTTGCTTCAAATTAAAAATTTATTTACACGTGACTATTATAAACAGAAAAAAAAAACTTTCAAATTAGAATTAAATAATTACGTATAAAAAGCAGGAACTTATTGAAAATTACTTCATCTATAATTACACGTGAATTTTAACAGAGAAAGGATATTGTACAATAATGAATTCATTAACATGCGTTAGAAGTCTTAAATAGGAGAAATTACATCACATTTACGTCACATTACACTTATTACGTAAAATGAACAAAAAATAATATTGCAAAATAGTTTAAATTTAAAAATAGCGCGAGACATTTACTTGATATTTTGAGATGAACTTTTCAACTATTTATTTTTATTTTTATTTTTATTTTTATTTTTTTTTGGACAGCGCAAATAGTATTTCATTTCTAATAAAAGTATTTCTAACAAAAGTATAAAATATTAAAAAGGTAAAGAAAAGTTTGGTGAAAATTACGTCAGATTAAAAACGATATATTTAATATGTCTTATTTAAAAGGACTTTCTTTTCGCTTTGTTAAAAAATACCGGGAGACAAAGACTCTGTTTACTTAATTCATTTTATATTAGATGATTTTGAAATGCCATTGTATCTTTTAACAGCAGCTGATTTTTCCGTAAAATTCCCCAATCAAAGAGAAATGAATAGAAACCCGTTTATAGGGAGATCGCCTTTGTTTTTTTAATTATAATTCAATCTTCCAAAATCTTTTTAAAGCCGATCAAATTAGCGTGCTTTTAGAGACTGCAGTGTCTAAACGGGGGGGTTGGCGAGCGTAGCTCGTAGGGGGCCGAGCCCCCTAGTTCATTAAAAAAAAGTCTAATAAATTCGGTAGCTTAATAAGAAATCAAAAAATTTATTAAATCTATACTCCTATTATAAAGAGGAAAAAATTGTTTATTTGTCGGAGATAAGCTCTGGAACTACCGAACCGATTCCTAAAGTAATGGTATCAAAATGATGGTGTTAGTCCAACTTAGAACATAGGCTATATCTTATGTCGGTGCCACTACCCCAAAGGGGGTGTAGGAGCAAAAAACGTTCGAAAAAGGAGATTTTAGCGTTACTGAAGGGCTTAGAAATATGAAATTTTGAATATTAGTTACTTATAAGATATAAATGATTTCTAAGAACAGTTCTTAAACAATTCGAAATTTAAAAGGGTTGGAAATGCACAAAAAGTGTTCTAAATGGTAGTTTCTACACAATCTCAGGAAATACCAAACCGATTTAAAAAGTATTGGTGTCAAAATGATGGTGACAACGCTTGCTCCAAGATACGCTATGTTTTATGTCGGTGCCACTACCCCAAAGGGGGTGTAGGAGCAAAAAACGTTCTAAAAATGCAATTTTAGCGTTACTGAAGGACCTAGAAATATGAAATTTTGAATATTAGTTACTTATAAGATATAAATGATATCTAAGAACAGTTCTTAAACAATTCGAAATTTAAAAGGGGTGAAAATGCACAAAAAGCGTTTTAAAAAACGTTCTAAATGGTAGTTTCTACACAATCTCAGGAAATACCAAACCGATTTAAAAAATATTGATGTCAAAATTATGGTGACAACGCTTGCTCCAAGATAGGCTATGTTTTATGTCGGTGTCACTACCCCAAAGGGGGTGCAGGAGCAAAAAACGTTCTAAAAATGCGATTTATGTGTTACTGAAGGGCCTAGAAATATGAAATTTGAAATATTGGCTACTTATTAGATATGAAGGATTTCTAAGAACAGTTCTTAAGCAATTCGAAATTTGAAAGGGGTGAAAATGCGTGAAAATCGTTCTAAAAACGTTCTAAATGGTGGTTTCTACACAATCTCAGGAAATACCAAAACAATTTAAAAAATAATGGTGTCAAAATGACGGTGACAACCCTTGCTGCAACATAGGCTATGTTTTATGTCGGTGCCACTACGCCAAAGGGGGTGCAGGAGCAAAAAACGTTCTAAAAATCCAATTTTTGCGTTCCCAAAGGGCCTAGAAACATGAAATTTCAAATATTAGCTACTTATTAGATATAAAGGATTTCTAAGAACAGTTCTTAAACAATTCGAAATTTAAAAGGAGTGAAAATGCGCGAAAAGCGTTCTAAAAAACGTTCTAATGTTGGTTTCTACACAGTCTCAGGAAATACCAAACCGATCTAAAAAATAATGGCGTCAAAATGATGGTGAATTTGCTCCAACATAGGCGATGTTTTATGTCGGTGCCACTACCCCAAAGGGGGTGCAGGAGCAAAAAACGTTCTAAATTGCGGCTTTTGCGTTACGGAAGGGCCTAGAATCGTGAAATTTGGAATGGTAGTTAGTTATAGGATATCAATGATCTCTAAGGACATTTCCTAAAAAAATCGAAATTTAAAAGGGCGTCAAAATGCATAAAAAGCGTTATAAAAAACTTTCTAAATTGCGATTTCTATGCAATCTCAGGAAGTACTGAACCGATTTCAAATATAATTGTGTGAAAAGGATGGAGACAGATGTTTCTCCAAGATAGGCTATATTTTATATCTGTTTCCACTACCCCAGAGGAGATGCAGGAGCAAAATGGACGAAAAGCGTTCTAAAAACGTTCTAGATGCCGATTTGTTGGCAATATCTCAGGAAGAATGAATCTGATTTCAAACGTAATGGTAGGACATTGATGCTAACAGCCTCTGCTCTAACATAGACGCTATTTTATGTCGGTATCACTATCACCAAGACGTTGCAGGAGCAAAAAAGCGTTCTAAATTTCGATTTTTGTGATCGGTAGGGGCTAGCAATTTAAAATTAGGCAAGGTACATATCGATTAGATATAAATGATCTTTAAGAACAGTTTCGAAAAAATTAGAAATTTAAAAAGGGGTGAAAATGCACGAAAAGCGTTCTAAAAACGTTCTAAATTGCGATTTCTACTCAATCTCAGGAAATTCCAAAGCTATTTGAAAAGTTATGGTTGCAAATCAATGGTCACAGTCCCTGCTATAACATAGGTTATATTTTATGTTGCTGTCTCTACCATCTGAGGGTTGCAAAAGCAAAACATGTTCTAATTTGCATTTTTTGCACAACTGAGGGGTCTAACACTTTGAAGTATGGAATGGTATTTACTTACAAGATGCAACTGCTTTCTAAGAACAGTCGAAAGAAATTTCCAAATTTTAAAAAAATGAAGTGAGTGAAAAGCGTTATAAATTACAATTTTTAAGCAAACTTATAAATTACCAAACCGATTAAAAAAATAATGATGACAAATTTTGGTGATAGAACCTGCTCAAACATAAGCTATATTTTATGTCTGTTCCACTACCACCAGAGGGTTGCAGGAGCTAAAAACTTTCTAAATTGCGATTTCTGTGATACTGAAAAGGCTAGAAACTTTAAATATGACATGGTAGTTACTTATAAAATATAAATGCCCTCGAAGGACTGTCGAAAATAAATTCGAATTAAAAAGGGGTGAAGCGAAGGGGAGGTGCGAAAAGCATTCCAAAAAAGTTCTAAATTACGATTCTATGCAATTTCAGGGAATATAAACCGATTATAAAAGTAATAGTTGCGAATCAGTGGCAGCAGTCTCTGATCCTACACAGACTATATTTTATGCCGGTGATTCTACCACCTGGGGTTCACAGGAACAACAAACATTCTAAAAAAGGGCTTTAAAAGCTTTTTAAATTACGTTTCTGGGGAATATTAGGAAATAACAAACCGATTTCAAAATTAATGTTGGCAAATTAATGGTGACAGTTCCTGTTTCAACATAGCCCTTTATGTTGAGAGAGGTGGTAGGACTTGGAATTCGACATGATGGTTAATTTTAAGATGTAAGAAGATGGTTTCTAAGAAATTCAAAACTTCAAATGAATACTGAAATGAGCGTATTAATTGAGCATAAAAGTTTCAAAATATTTTCTAAATTATCATTTATTTAGTTTTATTTCATTTTATTAATTTAAGTCTCATTTCTGCCTAATACAGTGTAATAATGAAATTTAGTCAAACTGTGTTTTAAATAGTAATTTTTGAATTATTCCTAAAAGTAATAAGTACCTTTTAATAAAATAAAATATTACCTTTTAATAAAATAAAAATTTAGTTAGTACCTTTTGATAAAAATTAGACATATATATATCACTTGGCATAGTTCAAATATTACGCAAGCAAAGCCGCGGGGTTTGCTAGTATAAAATAAAAGTAAAAGGATAAATATAAATAAATACCAATAAATGAGACAACCATTCAGAAAAAAGGGGAGTTTCGTACAAAAAAAAATTAAATATATACACAAAAAACAAACAATCAGTTAAAATTTACAAAAAAAAAAAAAAATAAATAAAAAATCAATAATTTAATGTTTATGGAGAAATTCTCGTTTTTTCCGCACATCTTTGATGAAATTCATGTTTTTTCACAGCCTTTTGACGAAATGTTTGTTTTTTCCACAATCCTTTCACGAAATGAGTGTTTTTATCCGGATTTGTTGCAAATTCGCATTTTTTCTGTGCCGTTTTGACGAATTACGCCTTTCGCGTTTCTTTGACAAAATTCAGGGAAGAGTGCCACTTGGCAGTAAAAATTGTGAAAAAAATCTTTTCAATATAGCGGAAAAACATCATTTTTAAATCTTTATGTTATTTATAAACCATTGATTTTGCCCAAAAAATAGAAAACATGGATTTATAAGTAACATAAAGATTTAAAAACGAAGTTTTTTCGCCATTTTGAAAAATCTGTTACGAATGCAGGTAAAATCTCGCTCACAACTGCCAAAAAATTCATTAAACATAAAATAAAAGTAAAGTTTCATACAATTTTTTTAAAAATATTTACACAAAAAACAAACAATCAGTTTAAATTAAAAAAAAAAAAAATCAATAATTTAATGTTTAGAAAAAGGGATCCTAGTCAGGGTCTGAAACATCGTCAAGGTATGGTACTTCTCTTCTAACGGAATTAAATTTAAATTTTGATTGACACCCTCGATATTTTCAGACTTGAATTTTTTCGGCAGCCGCTAGCTGAATCTTCCGTCTCTAAACTGGTAAACCATGTAAAAATAGATATATTGGCCAGTAAAAGGTGCATTTTAAACAGCTAATGCAAAAATACTAATAAAAAACAAAAAGAAATAAACAGCAGAGCAAGCAAGACTTACCTTACAATCAAAATACATTGACAGAAGCACAGTTGCATCCGAATGTATGCGACAAATTACTTATGTAACAGAAAGTTTAGCTGACTAATGGTTCACGTGATACGGATGAACCAATAAGCTTCAAGATCTCCCGATTTCAAAATTTTCATTTTTTTTTCAGGATCTTATGTTGAAACTTGCACTTTTGCAACCTTTCGATGAAATTCCCGTTTTCTCTGTGATCCTTTAATGAAAATCATATTTTTTCCGCGATTATTTGACGAAATTCATGTTTTTCGCAATACTTTGATGAAATAATGCGTTTTGTCTGCAATCATCAGATGAAATTCATGTTTTTTTCACGTTTATTTGGCGAAATTCACATAGTCCATGATCCTTAAACGAAATTTGCGTTCTAAAGGACCCTTTGGGAGAAATTGTGTTTCTTTTTCTGCGATCATTTGACGAAATTCACATTCGTTTGACGAAACCACCATTTTTCTACTATCTTTTGATGATTTTCGCAATCCTCAGGCAACGCAGACAGACAATAGTTGCAAGCTCCTGGCTATGTTTTTTTTTCATGCTGTTTGTTTCTATACATGGACTAAATGCACAGTAGGTCATGTAAAAGAGAAGGTCGAATGCGAAAGGAATAGAAATAAACTCAATTTGGCGCTGTTCGTGCTCGCATTTTTGTTGTATTCCCCTCCCCCCTCCCGTCCTAAAAATGTCAACAAATTTTAATACAGATTTGCATCAATCCCAGGGATGATAAATTGTGCCAAAAAATGGAATTCCATGTTTTCGCTGAAAAGTGGCATATCTGTAAATGCTTTTAACTATAATTTAACTGTAGATATATGCATAGTTGAAATAAAAGTTTGAAATACAACAAAAAAGCTGTTGCATTTTTTCAAACAGCAAAAAGTAATTCACAGAAATATATTACATTCAGCTTAAAATGTGCATAGGTGAAATCAGAAACTTAAAAATAAAACAAAAAACATGTGGCATTTCTTTAAAAAATCAGATGTTTATTTTTTAATTTTAGATGAAACTTTAAAATTTCATTCATATATTTGGCCAAAACTGAAACACCATCATGTGCATCACTCAAAGTAATACACATACTTAAAGCTATGTATTTTAACGGTACAAAAATTTAGTAAAATTTAAAAAAAAATGTAATTTTCATTTTTAAATCTTTATTATAATGAAACATTCCTGTGAGTGATAAATCATTTTAAAAATCTGAATAAACATGAACTTAAAATATGCATAGTTTAGATAAAAAATAAACAAAAAGTTGTGTGTTTAATTCTGCTCGGTGTAAACTCAGCTGAATTTATCAGGCAAACTGAGAAATCCGTTGATTGCCGCGATCGGCAACGTGCAATTATTTTCCTGGTCAATTGGCGCCTTCTTTCCGAAAGCGATTCATTCAGAAATTCCATAATAAATATTAAAACAATTGTTTTAAAACATTCACAAATAACTGCAGATAGATAAAAGCGAATAGCGGTGAAATATCAGCACGTTTTTGCTAAAGAAACATACTTTCACTGTTGCCACTACAGAAGAGTGAAATATATGAATCATTGATATGAATGAATATTCATATGAATAATGAGGAATAATCATTAAATTGAATGAAGATAATCATTAAAACTATTAATATTTGTTGAAAACAATTCTTTTTAAAATATTTATTCAATAAATTTCGTAATATTTCATATGTATGTCGTAAACTGACTGTATGTCGTAAATAAAATTACTGCTTATAAATGTAAACAATAATGAAAAACACATTTCAATGTACTTAAAGGCTTTAATATGCTTTCAAAAATATATTTAAAGCAGAATCAGATGTTAGCCGTATTTTTTTTTAATGAATCGTCAAAGAGTCATTCATTTATTTCTTGATTTGGAACTTGTGTTTCTGAAAGGCAACTGTTCATTTGTTTATATCGCCAATATATGGTGGTAGACACTTATTTTTAATTTAGAACTTAAAACATTATAATTTTTTAGTTTTTGAAGGTTTTAGAGAAAATGAAGAAGAAAAGATGTGATGCAATGTAGATTAAATAAAGCAATTGTTCGATTTATAATACGGCATCAGAATGCTTAAGCCTAACATGGCCGGAATATGTTTTTTTTTCCGTTCCGAGGATCGGCGCGTCCCGGAATCGTCACCAGAAAATCACTGCTAAATTATATATATATATATATATATATATCCATATATATATATATATTTTTTTTCTTTTGCTGTAAGATTTAATCCTATGTTGTCAGTATAAAAGTTGTATGTACTATTAAGGCAATTTGTAATACATTTAAGCGGGTTTCATATCTTTTTGAATTTTTTTTCTTCACCCCTCTTTTTTTTTCTTCTTTGCTGTAAGAGTTGGTCATAAATAAACTTGCCAATACCCGTAAGGCATGGTGACGTTACGGCGACGTCGTTGTGAAGTCACACTGTGACTTTGTGACCGTCGATGTGACGTCACGTGACGTCGATGTGAAGTCACAGTGACTAGAATGTGAGGTCGTTATGGCCGTTTTAGAGCTCATTTGTGACGTCACATTGTGACCAATTTGTGAAGTCACGGTAAGACAAATTTGTGAAATATGTGTCATTTGTGACGAAATTGTCATTAACACTGTGATGATTCTGTGACGACAGTGACAATGTTGTGAAGTCACATTGTGACAATTTTGTGAAAATTGTGTAATTTGTGACGATTTTGTCATTAACTTTGTGACGAATATGTGACTACAATGACAATGTTGTGACAGCGTTAAGATGCAATATATTTATTGAAAAATGAAATCGCTATTCGAGTTCAATCAATGCACCATGGCAATGAAAGCAGGAATGATTATGAGTAAAAAAAAATTCTGAAGTTCACAGAAAAATTTCAGAATGTTTTTTTCACGATACTTTATTGAAATTTACGTTTTTTTTTTCGAAATCCTTCGGCGAAATTCACCTTATTTGTACGATTTATTGACAAAATTTTATGTTTTTTCACTATCATTTGAAGAAATTCGCTTTTTTTCACTATGCTTTGAAATTCACAAAATTCACGTTTTTCTTCAATCTCTTGACGAAATTGCGATTCTTAGATGAAATTCACGTTTTTTTCTACGACCATTTCAAGAAATTTAGATTTTTTTTGCGATCGTTTGACAAAATTCACCTTTTTTGCGCGATTTATTTACAAAATTTCGCCTTTTATGTGGTCCATTGATGAAATTCGCATTTTTTGTACAATCTTTTGACAAAATTTGATAGATGAAATTCGCTTTTTTTCCTCGATCTTTTGACGAAATTTGCATTTTTTCGTGATGCTTTGACGAAACTCACGTTTTTCTTCAATATCTTGACGAAATTGCGATTCTTAGATGAAATTCACGTTTTTTTCCACGACCTTTTGAAGAAATTTAGAATTTTTTTCGCGATCGTTTGAAAAAATTCACCTTATTTGCGCGATTTATTTTAAAAATTTCGCCTTTTATGCGGTCCATTGACGAAATTCGCGTTTTTTCTACAATATTTTGACAAAATTTGCTAATCTTAGATTAAATTAACTTTTTTTCATGATCTTTTGACGAAATTTGCATTTTTTCGCGATGCTTTTACGAAATTCATCTTTAATCAATCAAGTTATTCTTTCTTTTCTATAAACATCACAGCAAGTATTAAAAACTTTTGAGAGTAAAAGAATAATTAGGTAATATTTTCTCATTCTGCTTTTGCAATAATAAATTTACAGCAAATTGGAGCTAACAACTACAATATTTACTCGCGTAATAGTCGCACTTTTTTGCCAATTTTTCATTGTGAAAGTCTAAGTGCGACTATTATGCGGGGAAATCTACTACACCATATTGTACACTCTAATGCTAAAACATTACTGGTATAAAAAAACACATTATAATAAAATTAGTAACATATCATATGTTTCCAAACTATATGCTGTTTATTAAATACCATTTTTCTTTTTATAGTAATATTTTCATAGACGTAAAATTTACAAATAATCTTTGTGAAAATTTTGACAAAAAATTCTCATAATAAATCACTTTCACTGAAGGTAGCAGTACCACTATTGTAATATGAATCGGTGTATGAAGAATCTCCGTCATTCCATAAAATGTCATCTTTGCTTCCGTCCAAAGCGTCGGAGATTAATAGTAATATTCCTTTGTACAAATGCAAGATGAGCTGGAAACCATATTTGCTTGTTTTGTTGTTTGTGCCACTAATTAAGGGTATATTCGAAAAAATGTTTTTCCACCCTCAACAGCTCGAAATTTTCTGAGACATTTTCAGACTCATTTTTAAAAGTAAAAACATGAAACTTACTAGGAGTGATTTTTGAAGACATGTTTAACGTGCCGTGTGATTTCATTTTCAGCTCAATTAATTAGAATTTGATTTTCAAACAATTATTTTCTCAGTATGACCCTTTTTTTCATTCCCAGATTGCACGCTTCGGAAAATTCGGTTCAAAACACTAACTTTGACAGCGTTTAATACAGTATTTTCTGCATTTATCAAAAAATTGAGAAGCACGGCACATTATGTAGTTTCTAAATAAGAGAATTTCCCAGTGTGATACTTTTGAGAGCAAAAATGAATTTTAAAAGGAATTAGAAAATAAGCAGTTTGGATCGGAATACAACCTTAAATTATATTTATTTGCTGTTTTTATTAATTCTGCAATTACTTACTGTTCAATCTAGGCCATTTTTTAAAGTTGCAGTACCCTGCTCTTTTTAAAATGGGCGAAATACATCCTTTTTTTTAAAAGTGAAATTCACCTTTAGTTGCAATCAGAAATTTCTTCTAAAAAACTACCTCATACAACAGTATTCCTAAATCAGTGTGTCCAAGACCTTGCAAAAATTATAGAACTTTATTTCTTCAGAAAATACAAGATATTGTTAAATCATGTCGTTATTTAATTGTATTTTTCAATTTGTAATTCATAAAATCCTTAAAAATTAATGTCACTTTATTTATCATATTAACAAATTATATACTTTTTCTTATAGCATTACGAAACACATTACTATATTACATTTACTCATGAAGCTCTGTCATCATGCTCTGTTTTTATGAACTAGCATCTTTTTTTAATGCATTTGACTAATAACACCAAAAGCATTTTTATATGAAAAATATCAATTATTTATTCAAATAAAGTTTTGAAATTCAATAGCGATACTTTCATATAAGCAACAATCCAAGAGTTAATAGTCGAAGAAATCGTCAAAGATTTTACTACCTACAGCAGTTTTTTTAAAATTATTATTAATATTCTAATAGTTTTAGTAGTTTAAGCGAGCAGTTCGATTACATGTTTATTAAATTTGTGTTTTATTTATGAACAATATTTGATGACGTTTTTAATTTGTTATAAAGGTTTTAGAATAACGTGTGGTGAAAATTTTATATATACAGTCTGTTACAAATGCAGGTAATCATATTTACTTTTATATGACACAGTAAAATAAAAAATAATGAAAATAATGTAAAATAGTTCGTCATTTTTATGTGATTAAAGTATAAAAATTCAAACCATAAGCAAAAAATAGAAGTACACATTGGTTCATTATTACTATTATTATTTTATTTACAGGATTAGATGATAATCATAAATAACAAGCCCCCTTTAATCAGTCTGTTTTCTAATAGAGTGTATAGTATAGATATTTTGAAGTTTATGCGTATAAAATCATTCAAAAAGTAAAATATTAAAAGTGTCTAGAAAAAAAAATAATGAAATATATTTTACATTTTAGTTTCATTCATTCAAGTACATGGATATGTGTTTTAAAAATTAAAATCTTTCAATATAACCAAATTTAAATTCTCACTGGGTTGCATAATTTCTATATTTGTCAACAAATTAAGACACCGGTTTACTTTCAAAGCTTTTCGTTCATAATGTCTAACTGAAAAGTTCTTACCAGCTAAGGATATCTCTTTATAATTTTTTATAACTTTTTTCACATCGAATAATACTCATTGACACTGATTTTTCATTCTTAATACTACATATGTATGATATCCTTTAAATAGTACTTCTCCATTATGTAAAAATTTCCTATTTCTTCTAAATAGAATAAACAATCTTCTTTTCTTCCGAACATATATTAATTTTTAAATAAAAATGTGCAACGCAAATTGTTTGAGACAATCAAAAAATTTTATTCTATAAAAAGGCCTTTTTATTTAGTACGTTAAATACATTTAAATATTTGCTAATTATGTTAAACTTTGATTATAATATTTTTATATGTCATTTTAAAGTTTGAGAAAACATGTGATTTTAACCTATAATATTTTAAAAGAAAACAAATCTGATTAAAATAAATTTATATAATTGATATTAATCATCTGATTAAAATTGTTGAGACAGTTATTTATTTCAATAAATTAAATAATAAATCTACTAAACTGTATTAGGTTAATGAAATGTTTATAAGAAAATACTAAAAGCGTTATAATTTAAAGAAAAGCAAACTCTGGAATAAAATATTTTTTCATACCTTTTTTTTCCCCTTAACGTCATTCTTTAAATTCCGATGTAATCCATGTTTTAGGAAAACAAATTTTGGCAGTAGAAAATATGTCAATAATACATACACTAGCAATGATGGGAATCATTTAAACCACACCAAAGCTAGTGTAAATATCTCGAACTCATATTTTCGTCTAAAGTATGACCTTGGGATGATTATTCCTATGAATTTTTTAGGTTAAATGTTTTTATCTGACAGACTACATGTTCATAACGCTACCTATTGTCCAGCAAAAAATTCCATCTGCCTGTTCCAAAGGTTAAACGCAATATGTTGTTTTTAATAGTTTTATCGTCTGCAGTTAGCACTGTTTTGTTTATCAAAGCAAGAACAGATGGCTTTTCCGTTTTTATACATTTACATGATATAATATTTTTATAAACTTACTTCCAATTAAAATTTCTTGTTTGAAGAATTTTTTGATGCATTTAACTTTTTTTTATGTGTTTCAAAATACACTGCTCAAAACAATTAAAGGATATTTGAAGTTTTATATAAAATAAAGATATAAACGAAATTTTTTTGCCGAAAATAGAAGAAGAGAATCACAAATGCAAATTTTTCTGGTTTTCAAACTGTGGAGTATGCAAATTTTGAGTTCGACGTCAAAAACGTCGCTTCAGCGGCAGCGAATGAAATTTGACTTTCAACTGAATAAAAGAGAATGAAGACAAGGATGATCGGCATTCAGTGATTGCTTTGTTTCGATGAGTACGATGACTCAGCGAAGTCATTTGACAGATTCAGAAGCTTTGAGAA
Organism: Maratus speciosus; assembly: GCA_963932465.1. NCBI lineage: Eukaryota > Metazoa > Arthropoda > Arachnida > Araneae > Salticidae > Maratus > Maratus speciosus. The sequence continues at coordinate 365,952,590 of OZ010795.1, read as the reverse complement.
ATGTTGGTAGGTTAGAAGGGGGCCAAACTCAAGCCGAAGTAGCGCAAGCCATTGGAGTGTCACAAAGTGTCATTTCCAGGATCTGGAACCGTTTTTTGGAGAGTGGATGTGCAGGCCGAAGACCAGGGCAAGGTCGTAGACGGGCAACAACGCCCAATGAAGATCGGTATTTAGCGTTAACAGCTCGGAGACACCGAACCATGAACGCTACTCTTCTCCAACAACACCTTCGCTCGGCTAGAGGCACCACGATTTCAACTCAGACTGTCCGAAACCGGCTCCATGCACGGCTGTAGGTCTGTATGCTCGCCGACCGATGGCATGTGTTAGATTAACATCAAGGCATCGTCGCGACCGCAGGGAGTGGGCAACCGAGCATGTCAACTGGAGGAGAAATGAATGGAGCTATATTCTGTTTTCTGACGAGTCCCGTTTTTCTGTGCATCCAGATAATAGGCGTATTTTCATCTGGAAGCACCGTGGCAGTAGGAATAATCCTGCGTTCGTGCACGAAAGTGTCAGATTTGGCGGTGGAGGAGTGTTGGTGTATGGTGGCATCTCCATTGACGGGCGCACTGACCTCTACATCATTCGAGATGGAGCTCTGACTGGTCGCCGATATAGGGATGCGATCCTCAGACCTATTGTAGTCCCTTACGCTGCAGCAATCGGAGATAACTTCATTTTAATGGACGATAACTGCAGGCCACATCGTGCAAACCTGGTGGAGGATTTCCTTTTCGAGGAAGGAATTGTTCGAATGGAATGGCCAGCGTGTTCTCCAGGCATGAATCCAATCGAGCACGTTTGGGACGCTCTAGGAAGACGAGTTTCTGGCCGCCAACAACCCCACAAACTCTCCAAGAACTGGAAAGAGCTCTTCTGGAAGAGTGGGGCAGAATACCCCAACTCGTCATTAATAGCCTCATTGAGTGCATGCCTCAAAGGTGTTCAACGTTGCTGGCCGTCCGTGGAAATCATACCCCCTACTGAAAATGATTTTCTTTGAAGAAAACACCTTTTCTTATTCTTTTTTTCTCATATGCACAAATTGTGTTTTTTTCCTTTAGTACACAAATGCGCAATAAAATGCATTTTTTTCTGCCAAACATGTGTAATTTATTCTCATATAACCTACTATGTCTGTCGGCCATGTATCAATCAGCTAAACAGTTTACCAGATACAAAATCCACCTAAAACTGCAATATCCTTTAATTGTTTTGAGCAGTGTAGTTCAAGTTTTAAGTTTTGTAAAGCTATTTAAGTTTTGCAAAACAAAAAAAAAAAAATGAATAATTAATTACGCCATGAGTTTTACATATATTTTTTATACAGTGAAACCTCCCTGTGCAACCACCTCCATTAAGCGACCACCTCCCTCAACGACCATTTTGTCATAGAACGAAATTTATTCCCATAGGCTCAATACTAATTTTACTTCCATTCAGAGACCATTTAAGTTGAACTCCCTCCATGAGCGACCAATTTCTTTGAAGAAAATGAAATAAATTCCGCTTTTTCCTGGTCGCTTGAAGAAAGTTTTATTAGAAAATTAATTCCTGAGAGCGCATTATTCATCAAACTTCTAAAGTTAGTTTAGATTTTTTTTTTTTTTTATATTCCGATAACTTAAGTGTTTAAACACCTTTGTGCCTCTTTAGGCAATGAATTTAACTCTGATGACAAATTAAGAATGGCGATCAATAAACTGCCGTGCACTATTCTGTCAAGAAACTCTAAAAAAAAATAGATAAATTAATGAAATCGTCATTATTTGCTCCAGTCCAAAAAAAGAAAAACAAATGCATTTATTTACTGAAATTCGAAAGGACTTGGAAATAAAATCTATAAAAGATAAAACCGTAAAATCACAAAAAACGTCAATATATTCATTTTTTATACTCTGCAGTCATTAACTTATGTAATTAACTTTTGTTTTGAAACCTAAATTTTCATATTTTTTCAAAATGTGAAAAATAAATTTTAGTAACATTAATTGTTACCTTTTTTTAACAATTAAAATCTAGATTTAAACGTGACCTCTATTAAGAGACCACCTCCCGGAGCGACCAATTTTTATTTGAACGGAACGTGGTCGCTTTAAAGTGGTTTTACTGTATTTTATTTTATATTCGGAAAAAGTTAAATTTATTTTAAAAATGTGAAACAAGTAGCCAAATTTATTTTTTAAGAATAACTTAAAATAATTAAACACTAGCAGAAAAATTTATTACTGAAAATATGCAAGTGTTTTTATTTCTTATAATAAAGCATTGCTTTATTACAAAACTCCGTCCCTTCCCATACCCACACACAATTTATACATACAATAATTTATAAATAAAAACCATTTTCCCGGATTATAGAATACAGGAAGAAAACATTTTCTTATTATTGAAATATCTACAGTTAATACATTTTTCTAGATTGACCACTAATAACACCAAAAAACATTTTTATATGAAAAATATCAATTATGTATTCAAATAAAGTTTTAAAATCCAATAGCTATACTTTCATATTAGCAACATTCCAAGAGTTAATAGTCGTAAATATCATAAAATATTTTACTACCTACAAAAGTTTTTTTTAATTCAAAAAGTTTTAGTAGTCTAAGCGAGCAGTTTGATTACATGTCTATCAAATTTGTGTGTTTTATTTATGTACATATTTTGGTGAAGTTTTTAATTTTGTTGTGAAATATTAGTCGGAAACAAACACTGAATTATTTTTATTGTTTGATGTGGAAACTTTTAGTCTTAACATATGTTTTGTTTTATTGTGAGTTTACACTGCGAGTTACACTGTGAGTATATGGTAGGGTTTTTTGTCATATAATGAGACGTACGTTACATGTAATGACATAACAGTGACGTCACAATTTCTTTTAATTGACAGAAAATTATCTTTTACAGTAAGTAACATGTTTTAAAGAATTTTTATAATTTTTAAAAGTTTTCTAAGAAGTTCACATATCAGTCACAGTGTGACATCGCTGAGTGGTGGCATTTTGGTCACAGTTGTGACGTGACCACAGTGACTTACAGCGACGTCACAATGACGTCACTGTGACTATGCATGCTATGAGGGTATAAATGTTCTAGATAATATTAAGAGGATTTACAATAAATTTAAGTGGTTTTGGTATCTTGTGAATTAACGAAGTTGTGATTTTTGTTTTTCTTAAAACACTATTTTTTTTTTTTTTTTCACCTTGGTCACCTTTTTAATGATATCAAAAATCTGTTATACATAAATTTGTGGCCCTTTTCTTAGAAGTAATAATAACTTTAAACTTATTTGATATGTATTTTAATTAAGAAATTTTTTTTTTCTCTTTTCATAAAACCCCTCGCTATTTCCACCCCCTTGGTGCAATTTTACCCATCAACGAATTTGAACGAGATTTTCAACCCCTTGATTTTCAGTATCAGTTTGAAAGAGATTTGTGCAGAATTATGGAAGTTATCGTGTACATAAAAAGGGTGATATCTATTATATATAAAGTTTTTTACTGAGGGTGGTTTAGGGTTCTAGCGGTCATGATCGGCATAGATCTGCAAAATTTTTTCAGAAATTCCAAAATGAGACACAAGGGAGAATGTAATAAATAGTATTTTTACGAAATCTACCAAAAATTTTTAAATGAAAAATTTATTATCTTCCTTTTTTAATTTTTTTCACATAACTTCCAAGCCCATAAATAAACTTATAATTTTGTTTTCTAATTCGTACGTTGTATTGTATTGTTTTCCCTAAAAAAGAGTAATAAAAACAAATTTTACATTACATGTTATGAAGTGACAAGTGACACACAAATTCAAGTTAGCATCACAGCAACAAAATTCAATCAAAAACATTCGAAATCATAAATATACGATTCCATAAATATCGAAATTCTGTTACTTTTAACAGGCAAAACAGAAAGAGGCTCAATGAGTTTTTGACTTTTTTATCTCAAAAAAGAAAACCAAATCTTTGCTTGTTTGGAGGAAGTACCGAGCTTTAGAGGTTTATTGTAATATATCCGAAATCCAACTGAAGTGGGACATTTTCTATAATTAGGTAAGTTTTTCTAGATCCCAATAAACGTGCCACGATACATATTTACTTAACATCTGAGACTAGATGTACTTTCAAAAATATGTGATCTATAGGCGGCAATAGCCATTAGAAGATTAAAAAATTTTTGTATTATTTCTTTTCTAATCCATCATGTAGTTATTTAAAAATAAAACTAAAAACTGCAACGAAACGAAATTTTGACAAAATTCCCAACTTAATGGAATATTTTGTTAATTGAGAATTATATTAAATGAACATTGCAAAATGTATGCACACATTAGTTAAAGTATCAAGATTCCTTTGTTAAAATTGATATTTTTTTGCTAAAATGAAAACCCATGGAGTTTACAGTTTTTGCCAAAAAATACTGCAATATTTTGATATATTTTGTATTTTAACACAAGAAAATTTGTTTCGTATTTTTAGTCGATTGTCGCCGTTTCAAAGTTTTTAACGGATTTTTCCATCCAAGTTAAATTAATGACGATTAGTCTTTTTTTTTATATTTTTTTTTTACGTAACAATTATTTTCTTTATCGAAATGAAAAATTTAAAGAGATTGTAGTTTACTTTTCTCAAGTCTTCTGCAATCTTGCGCCGCTGACTTTAAGTATTTCTTTAAGTACGGCATCAGACTGTCAGAGCACTTAAAAAAAGAGAGCAAGAAAGACAGAAGCCTCCATCCTCGTATTTTGCTGTCTCTAGAAAGCAGAAAGAGAGACATTTTGATCAAAGGGGAAAAAATTATGCTTCAAGCATAGATATTGAAATGCATTCCAACAAACACTGAACACTGTAATAAAACTTCATGATATAATAAAGCAAAAGATTATATCTAACTAAACAAGTACAAAGATGCATAACACATTTTAAAACCCAATTTCTATAGTCTGAAATACATTTAACATCTATATGTCTTTAACATGTATAGTCTGAAATATATCAGAATTCTCTTGTGCAGGCCTATAAATGATTATAAGATTTATACATATTCTATATTCACTGCTCCAAAAAATTGGGGGAGCAAGCGAAAAAGTGAAGAGAACAGAGCGAGATACCCGTGAATGGGCATAAAATGGAGAATATATGCGTATCAATGCGTTTTTTACATAAAAAAAGACGCAACAAATTGCATGAGAACTTTAATTCTTTGAAACGATGGATGGAACGTGAAAAATTGCTTTAGAGTAACAATTTGGTTGCATGTAAATGACAAAAAAGTACTGTTTAGGAATGATGCAAGGTATTTAATATGGTAACCTCGAATAGATAAAACTACCACACTCCTGTTTTCCATGACATTATCGATAAGCTTTTGGGAAGTGCTTACTGTTCTACTCCTCAAGAATTGCAATATCCTAGTCACGGACAATAAAAAGAGGCCTTAGCCTCGCTGCAATGTGACGTCCGTGGTTATCCTAAATTTGTTTAATGTCATGTTCGATCAAATTCAGGTCAGGAGAGCATGTTGACTATTTCATACGCTGTATTGTTGCAGCTTTAAGCACGTTCTCTACAAGACGAGCTGCATACGGTCTGTCATTATCATGTATGGAAAAAAGGGAGTGACCAATTTCTTCAGCGTAAAATACGACATTAGGTCTCAGTACGTAGTCTGTATAAGTTTGGACCATCAAAGTGTCATTTCGAATGATATGCAGGTTCCTACATCCACCTATGCTGATTTCAACACATACCATCAACTCACTTCGTCTGTAGTGTGATCGTTCACGAATGAATGTGGGATTATTTCGAGTGCCCCTTTCTCTCCATACCAAAACACGTCGGATATCTAGACTGAATCGCAGCTCGTCTGTAAACAGCACTTGACTCCAACTCCGCTGCCTCCAATCTGGATGTTCAGTTGCCCACCTTCTTTGGATCGCACAGTTGCTTGAGTTCAGCGGAATACAGATCATTGGCTTACGTACATAGAGACCACACTGATGAAGCCTATTTTGAACTGTTTGGCTGGCCACTCTTCGTCCTGTGACCAAAAACATCTGTGTTTTCAAAAGAGTAGCACTGCCTGTTCCTCCTTGACGAGCTGTTAACAAGATATATTGGTCATCAGTTTTTTTTTTATAGCACATGGCCGACCTTACCCTGGTGGACATGTAACATTCCCCGTGTCTTGGAATGTATTCCACAGACTTACATTGAAATTGACATTTCTTGTGACTCCAACAGCATCTGCTACTCTTCGTTGTGTTTGATCGGATTCAACTGTCCCGATAATATGCTAAGTCATGGATTCCGGTAAATCATTTTGTTGTGACATTTTCAAATCACCTTTTCTCAAAACTTAAGCTGAACAATTGAATTTTACAATTGATACAGTGAAACAGACATTTCAGCAAAATCCCAATATCTACACTTATCTTCTTTTTGTAGTTTTTGCAGTCATAAACTTTCATTTGCACGTGAATTTTCTTCATCTGTTTTCCCCTAAGCTTTAAATTATGGATGTTTTATTTTACGCTACTTATCGCTGAAAATATTTGCGTAATTTTCTTAAAACCATGTGCGCCCCTAATTGTTTTGAGCAGTGTAGCATGCAAAAATTTTGTTCAGTTAGGAAATGCACAACGCAGTTGATAATTCCTCTTTAGCGATTTCTGTTAATAATCGGAGATGTACTCGATTTTTTTTTGTGTAGCCGTGTGTATGTATAGAGAATTTATACACACGAAGAATCAAGCAAAAAAAGGAGGTTATTTAAAAGCGCATAATATGCTAATAAAAAAGCACTTCCAGCAATTATGGCTTATAGACAGCTGTGTAGCCGAACTCGTTGTGTGTCCCTATAAATGTATAATGTATGCTTTGCACACCATGTTCTATAGAAAGCATCTTCTACTGCAATCAGTGATGCATATCAATCACATTGATGTTGGAAATATAGTAATAATAATAAAATGCACTGCAAACGGTTCCTGTGTCTGGTGGTTATATAAAGTTAGGCATTAGAAACTTTGAATTTACCAGAGGATCTTGCCATATAAGGTATTTTAACCGCAATCAAAAACATGCCTTGAAGATTTTTTTTCTAAGCTGGATGTATTGAAGTCTTTCCTTGGCATGTAGAAAATGATACTACTGCAAGGCTGCGAATCTTAGTCATAAGTTGGTTTTTGATCAACTTGGAATAAAGCTCACGGTACATCCTTCATACAGACAGAAACTATGTATTGTATGTCTATAAAAAATACCGTTGTGAAGTGGCAGAGAAATAAGTAGAGAAGTACTTACATTTTAGTGATTTGGCAAAGGATTTTTTTCCTCTTATGTTTCGCTTATTACCCTTTCTTACAGCCATTTTAACTTCTTTTATACGACTGCTCTTCAATCTCTTCTTAAAGTAAATAAATAACATTTTTTGGCTAAATTAATATCATGTCCTGATTTAAAGTTAACAGTTTTGAAAGAGTTGTTACACCTTTTTAATCCGATTTTATATGTTAAAAAAAGTAGTTTCTTTTGTATATCAACAGATGCGCTGAATTTCATATTTATTTGCCCGTGCATGTCATATTTTTGTATGACACAGCCAGATATAGAAAATATCAGACATTTCACAATATTAATACAAGACATAAAAAAATAATAAGCATGTTTTTGTTTATGTTTTAGATATATACGATTACAGGCTTTCACTTTCCTTTCAGATTGATGAAAATCGTTCCTTGATTCAAACCATTAATTTAAACTATATATTAACGCCATCCCTTAGATACTGTTTTTGCAACTTTAAACCGAAAAGTTTGACATAACTGATTTATATATCTTATAATGGATAAAAAAAAAATTAAATATGCAAATGATTTCTTTTATTCATCGAAAACTGCCTGATAATAACTGCCGAAATAAGATTAATATAATTTTCTGGCATTATTCTCTATCAATAAATTTAGGGAGAAAGAAATAATTATAAAAAAACTTACTCACGGATTGAGGCTTTTGTTGTTGGTCGTCTGTTTCATGAGCTGACAGACAGTTTCATCTCTAAGCGCTGGGTGGTGATGACACATCTAAAAAAACAACGAATGATAAATATCGATAAAGAAAAAATAATTACTTCAGCTATTTCATTTGTTATTATGGTGTGAAATGATATTATTGAATATATATAATTCATATTTTCTCAAAAAAAAAAAAAAAAAAAAATACGAATCAGTTTTTTTGACGTGAAGGCATTTGGACTTACCACTAGAATGGTGTATACGCATTCGACTTCTCGTTGATGAAGACCCATAGGTAGATCTCCCATGTACCTCATGATGGCTGCAATAAAAATGAATCACATTGTTAGAGGAAAAGGTCCGAATATTTCATTCTGTACAATTTTAAAAATTGAGAAAAAGGTGTCCAAAAAATCAATTATGCAGCTAATTTCCATATTAACAGGGGCTAGAAATCCTGCCTCTGTTAATATGGAGCTGGGCAGAATTAATTGTCCTTATGTCTGAATAAACAATAACAAAAATAAGCCAATTTTTCGAAATTTGAAGCAAGGTTCCAAATTCTTCCATTTATTTCTTTTTTTTTTAAATTTTCGTTCATTATTTGAAGTGATAACCATTTAAAAAGAAGCAGATAAATACCGCAACGAAATTTATTTCCTTTGAAATTGAGACGTCCTTTCTTTCTCCTTTCAAGTACCTGTTTACATACTTGAGAGGTTTGAAAGAATTTAGCTGACTTATTTTTGGACCGATAACTTCAGGTGGGAAATGTCATTGTGAGACATGAGATGGGCGAATTTAGAAACCTTCAGGAAAGGAGAATATAGCGCTAGAAATATTATCAAATATGTTGGATGCTCCAGTCAAACAATGCACGCCACAGGTTATGGGATATTCTAAAGTTACATTACAAAAATGCATCTCTCAACAAATAATAACAATAAAATGCTAGAAAACGTACTTTGCTACAAAAACATAACATTTATAAGTAGAATTAAAACTGTAACGAGCAACAGGTTGAAATCTTATTGAAAAGATTTTCGCTTAAAAACAACATTTATTTCATTTTCATATTACTATCACTGGTCGATTAGGTGTAGAGAAGTAATGCAAGATGTAACAGCAATATCCCCCAAACATAACAAAGGTGTGAGGGATGAACGAAGATGATCAGACGGAATTTCGGGCTTTTTTCGCTATCTATAAAACAAGATTCGATCTGTATTAAGTGAAATTCTCATTTAAAAATGCAACCAAAAGAAGATTTTTATATTTTATTAACCCTTTGTATCACCGTGTTGCAGATCTGAAACATACCCAAAACATTATTATTATTTCAACAGTAAATTTCAAAAGACAATTTTGTTGACTGTTGTTATTCTATTACACTACTATCAGCAAAATAATTTCATTAAATCCGCAACAAATGTCGATATTGATTTTTTTTTTTTTTTGGCCACAGTTTGATTTATCGCTTGATCAGCTTACACGTGATTTTTGTTGAATTAAGCTTTGAAATATAGGAATTAAAAAAGTCTGCAGACGTCTACAAGTATATTGTTTACAAAGGTGAGTTTAAATTCTTTATTTAAAGACCATTTTGGAGCTAGTAAATGTATAATATTCATAAGATAAAAGTAAACTTTTGTTTGTTGCAGATCTGCAACAACGCGCCATGTCTTCCCTTGTAATGGATTTTTTTTTAATATAGAAAGAGCATCGAAAATATCTTCTAATGTTTATTTAAGTTGCATTTCTTTCAGAAGAGCAAAAATATTGAAAAGGGGAAACATTAGTCTGTTTTTATATTATTTAATTACTATAGAGTAAGTTAGGGATCTCACCCCCCCCCCCCCCTGCTATGTAAAATTAACACCAAGTGCAAAGCTAGCAAAAAAGTGAAAAGTCTTTTAGAAGAAAGAATTCAGCAGAAAAAGCATAGAGCGCCTACTCAACATATTCCACCAAAATAAGTGCGCCTAGAAGAAATTATGCACTGACCATATTGGACAGAAAAAAGAATACGTTGTAACTAGCTCGATTGTACAAACTTTAATCAAACTGTTTGTGAGAAATGTGGTGTGGAACTTTGCTGCAACAAAACTAACAAGTGTTTCAAAATTTTCGTGTAAATTAAAATTTTAAATATATACAGTTTTTGTGCCACTTAGCACTATGTTGCAGATATACAACAAACCCATTTTTCCAAATAAAATTTTATTTTTCTGTTCTGAAAATTTTTTATTATTTTTTTCCATGCTTTAACTGATGCAATATCTGTGTAAGAATTGTTTAAATCGGAGTTGTTGAGTTACAAAGGGTTAAATTCAATTTGAAAAAATAAAAATAAGAAATCAAAATTTTCCGGATCCTAATTACCAAATAGTTTTCATATATCGACACACAGAAGTAGCAGTTCACCTTATTAATGTATTTAAAATATATACGAACAAATTTTAAAATTATTATACATAATACTCAATTTTAAAATTATTCAGAATTTAATACTTTAAGAACTTCAATTTTAAAATTATTCAAAACTCACTAACCAAAACAGAATTTCGAACATTTTTTTAAAATTCCCGTGTGCAATGTTCCCACCGTAAAAACAAAACATATTAGAATCACAAAATATAAATGAAGGGTTATCCTACAAGAAATTGAATGCGTTTAAATCTACATAAAAAATTGGTCTCTATCTATCTATATAATGAAAAAAAGGACAAACTTTAAAGTTTTCAATATTAAGTCATAATTTTGGCAACAGAGTACGAATCAGCATTACCAAATTAACCTAAATATTATTTCCGAAAATATTAGAAATTAAATCTTAGTTAATTTTGGGGACTGTTTGAAAACTGAAATTTGTTTATGTAAAGTTTAAATATATTACCAATTGTATCAGTACTTTTCAATAGAAACTATTTATCTGTAAAAAAAAACTTTTTATAAGTCACTCAAATATTCTATCGAATAATTGGAATCTCTCATCATATTTTTTTTTTTTTTTTTTTTTTTTTTTTTTTTTTTTTTTTTTTTTACGGAATGCTGAATGATCTAAAAGTATGTCACAAGTTTGTGAACGCTTTCGGTTATAAATAGATAAAACAAAAATCTATAGTGTGCTTATATTTCTGAGCTCTTAAATATTGTTTAATTTAAAGTAGTTCAGCTTCCACAATACAAAGACAAATTCATTATAGGAAATCTATCTTTATTTTATCATTTAGGGGAGACTAGGGAGGGTTGACCATACGGAAGGCTTGACCCACCCATCAGTTTTCATATTTAAAATAATTTCGGAGTTTTATAAATAGGTGTCAGCCAAAGCTACTGGAATGCTCAAACAACAGTCTTTGTTTCATACAGCTAATCGAAATAGATGTAGCAAAATCAATTGTGAAGCGTTTTTAACATAAAATGTGCGTTTTTTTAGAAATATTTTGTAAGCTCTTTTTACATAAAATAAATCATAGAAATTTAAGTAAACAGGTTTAAAGTAATGCAAAAATATCGAGCTTTTATTCCAGGCATAAAGATTGTACAGTAAGTTAGGCTTAACATAACAATGTTCTATTCTTTAGAAAAGTGGTATGTGGGGAGGCTTGACCCAGTCAATGTGAGGGTGGGTTGACCAAATGCTCAAGGCTCCCTTAATTAAGTGGTTTTGGAAATCTGTTTATCAGACACTGCGCATAATGAAAAAGGCTATATATAAAAAATAATGTATATTTATTCTGTAAAACTACTCACTGTAAAATGGGGTGATGGAAAACAAAATGTTTAAAACTGATTAAAGAAAGATGTGAAAAAATTGCTATAGTATCCACTGCAAGAAAATACTTAATGAAATATAAATGGGAAAGTTCATAGGAATATTTCTGCATCTAAATATTACTTAAAATAGGTAAATAGAAACAGTCTAAAAGACTAGAAATTATGAAAACAGCAGTCTTAACTCTTTCAGGGGCAGTGGCATGTTTACGAAACCACTTAATTTTAATTCCCAAACGCCACAATCACACCAGAATTTTGCTAAAATATTTTCCATTTAATGTGTATGTGAAATATAGCCTTTTTCCTATTTCCAAATAAGTTTGTTCGTAAATTCCTGTGCTAGTCATTTATTTCAACATTTTAGTACTGAAAGTACTTTGCCCCTGAAAGAGCTAAATGATGTTAATAATAAGTTAAGTGCTCAATTCTGCTGCAAAAGAAAATAGCATTGATCGAAAAACTTTAGGAAGGCATGTAGACAAATTTCACCAGGATGAATACAGTTAGATGAAACCAAACTATGTGACAACTAGTGTTGTCAGGTCGAGTGTCACAAAAAGTAGCACAAGGAGACAAAAAAAAAAAAAGGCGGGAAAGTGTCTCCTAAATCCGGACATAATGCTTGAAACCCTGTGAAAACGGAATACAGTCATAAATGTTAAAATTTCATTTTCCCTGCTTTACAATTATACATGCTCAGACAAAATCATGTTTAAAACAAATGTTTTCTCCTATGACTTACGATTGTGTCAAAACAGGTTTGTTTAGGCATCATATTTTAAAAAATATATATTTTTTAATAATTAAAGCATGTAGCATTTATTTTGCTTTTTTTAAACTGATTTTATTTATCTTCTCAAATATTTCAATATAAAACAAAGTGGGTCAAGCCTCCCATATAGTGGGTCAATCCTCCCGTATGTGGGGTGCCTTGATCCATTATTTTCTCATGAATAAAATCAATCATTTTTCAAATTTCTTATATATTACACTTATGTAGCAATTTTATTTTGATAACTGATTGTATAACGAATAAAATGATATATAAAATTTTATTCTACGTTAAATATTTAAAAAATAAAAAATCATTTTGTAAAAAGTGGGTCAACCCTCCCAAGTCTCCCCTACATTTTTTAATACGAATGCACAAATATTTTTACAGCTAGTGTAAAAAAAAAAGTATTAAAATGGATATACAAATCATATTTAATAATTAGAATTTTCGATACTCAAATGTTTAAAAATCTAATGGCTGCTTAAAGCCTATGTGAGAATGTTAAAATGTTCACTCCAGTTGTTAAAGATGAGATTAATAAATCAATCGACCAAATCGTAATATAATCAGCTAAAACTTAAACATTCCCCTAAAGAAAACAGAAAAGTGTGATCAAATCACCAAAAAAAAAAAAAAAAAAAAATATCCTGTCAATTAAGTGATTTAATCGTTAGTTAGGAATTTGCCTGTTATGGACACTACGGATAGAAAGATACCGGACCAAAATACATATGATTTCGGCACTGGACATATTGAATTTCGTCTAAGTTAAGTACATAACGGGGTCGATGTATTAAGAACAAGCCCTTGTATTGAACATCTTTGCAATACTGGACTTAGGTCAATTGAAATGCTGCTTAATTTATAAGGAAAACTGATTTGCAGTTATTTTTGTATTTGTTTGTCTGTTCAATCTGCTAAATTTTTCACTGAAGAATGAAAAATAAAAAGGAAGTGGCATCAAAATATCTTGCATTTCCTATGAAGAAAAATTCATTTTTAATCATTGACATGCAAATCATAAATAATAAGTCTTACCTTTGAAAGAATCGACGGCCAGTCTGTTCAAGTAGTCAGATTCTAGTTTCAACAATGACGATACAATAGGAAACTGAAAAAAAAAGAATGTAGATTGATCGATTTTTTTTCTGTAAATCCATGTTTCCATTATTCGTTTTTACTTTTTAACAAAAATGTTCAGTTTAATATTCATTCCCTTCATTCATCTGATTAAAAAACCTCCCAAAAGATCTGCCTTTTTAATACCAGTATTTTCTAAGAAAATTTTTCTTTTTAGATTTTGAAGATGCCAAATCCGAAGGACTTCTATATTGCATATTACCATGAATATTTATTTTAGAAAATAGTTATTTTCGAAATGCGGAACATTTCAGAACCCTGCCACAAAAACAAAGAAATAAACGAATAATAACAGAAGAAAACAATTAGTACCAACAATTAATTTAAGAGACTTAACAATGGATGTGTCAACAAGAATAGATCCATACTAATATTATAAAGAAGCAATTTTAATTTGTTTAAGGTATATATAAATATTATACAGACATACAAACATTAAATACAATAAACCCAACTGGAGTGAAAAATTAGCCAGAGCCACCCGGGAGCACAGTATACAAGACTACTGCTCTAACCACTGAGCTACTCCGGCCGATGCCTGAGTCTGCAATTTCTCACTAATAAACCATGTTGGGGAAGTCACCAGCTATCTATACAACAGCCTTGGATGACCGGACAACGATGAATAGAATTTACTATTACATCGATCTACGATAATTATAATAAAACACTCATACTACAATATATATTAAAACACACATACACACATAAATAACGCCTGCATTCAACAGTTAAAGGTATATATAAATATTATACAGACATACAAACATTAAATACAATAAACCCAACTGGAGTGAAAAATTAGCCAGAGCCACCCGGGAGCACAGTATACAAGACTGCTGCTCTAACCACTGAGCTACTCCGGCCGATGCCTGAGTCTGCAATTTCTCACTAATAAACCATGTTGGGGAAGTCACCAGCTATCTATACAACAGCCTTGGATGACCGGACAACGATGAATAGAATTTACTATTACATCGATCTACGATAATTATAATAAAACACTCATACTACAATATATATTAAAACACACATACACACATAAATAACGCCTGCATTCAACAGTTAAAGGTATATATAAATATTATACAGACATAGAAACATTAAATACAATAAACCCAACTGGAGTGAAAAATTAGCCAGAGCCAGGAATCGAACCCGGGACCACACTATACAAGACTGCTGCTCTTGTATACTGTGGTCCCGGGTTCGATTTCTGTGTCTGGGTAATTTTTCACTCCAGTTGGGTTTATTTTATTTATTGTTTGTATGTCTGTATAATATTTATATATACCTTTAACTGTTGAATGCAGGCGTTATTTATGTGTGTATGTGTGTTTTAATATATATTGTAGTATGAGTGTTTTATTTTAATTTGTTTGTTTGTTTACAGGGGGACTCTGGAACTGCTCTGAAACTACTGAATCTATTTCAAACGTAATGATGGCAAATTGACGATGGCAGTCCTTGTTCCAACATAGTCTATATTTTATGTTGGTGCCAGTGCTCTCAGGCGTGTGCAGCAGGAAAAAATTTCTAAAAGTTCATTTTGTGATTCTGAAGAACCTAGAAATTTGAAATTTGTCATGATGCTTATTTATGAGATGTAAATGCTCTCTAAGAATTGTTTATAAAAAATTCGAAATTTAAAAGTGGTGAAAATGCGCGAAAAGCGTTCTAAAAACTTAAGATTTCTATGCAATTGTTAAAAATAGAAACCAGGGTTGCCATTTTTCCGTTTCCATTTTTAATTAGAAATTTCGAGTTCATACCAAAAATAAAGAACAGTATTTTATGCTTTATTTAATGAGATATACATTTAGCGAACATATAAAGTAAAAATTCTTTGTTCGAAATTTCTGGCATGAATTTGAAATTTCAGATTAAAATCGGAGGCCATACTGACAACCCTAATAGAAACTTGAAATTCGGAATGGTAGATACTTACAATTTGTAAATGATCTCTAAGAACAAGTCACTAATATTTTCGAAATTTAAAAGTGTGAAATGAGCGGAAAGCGCTCTAGAAACTTTTTCAAATACTGCTTCCATGGAATCTCCGAAAATACCAAATAGATTAAAAAAATAACGATTAAAATTCATGGTGACAATCCCTGCTCCAACATAGGCTATATTTTACGTCGGTGCTACTTCCACCAATGGATTGCAGGAGCCAGAAACACACTAAAATTGCTATTTTTGTGCTGTTGGAGGGGATAGAAAATTTAAATTTGGCATGATAGTTACCTATAAGATATAAATGCTCTTTAAGGACAGTTTATAAAAAAATCGAAAAGTAAAAAAGTAAAATAAGCGAAAAGCGTTTTAAATGTGTTCTAAATTACGCTTTCTATTGATTTGTTAAAGACAAAGGTTTAAAATTTGGAATGGTTGACATTTATAAGAAATAATTCTCTCTAAGAACAGTTCCTAAAAGATTCGAAATTTAAAAGTCCTTCCGGCCAGTGCCGGGAGGAAGAAGTAGCTTTCATAATCCTTATTTAAAAAAAGCCAACTTATATCATGCAAACATACGAAGCTCAATTTAGTGGAAACCGAATATAGGAGATTCAATACTAATTTTTATCAATATAATGAATGAGAATTTCGCGAAATTAGTCAGCTTTATCCAAGCTGCTTTTCTTTAAAGTAACTTATATTTGGCTGCCAAATTCGGCAATTTCTTAAAGTGCCTGTCATTTTAATACAACATGGTGGATGAGGCTAAGCAGTGAACTTGGTCGAGACCTTAGTAATTGCTGTGCACATGCTCACTCACATCGGAATCGGTTAATATATAGGAGTGCTGTCGCATGCAAAAAATCAGATTTTTCAAAATGTCACCCACAATAGAAATTGAAACTGCTATATCTGAAAGGTAAAGACAAACAAAAAATGCTCCTGAATCCTTATATCAAGATCAAATACTTAAGAAAGAAACCTTTTTCAATTTCTAATTTTTTTGCACCTCACTTTAAATATATATATATATTTTAATTTAATGGTCGCCATTTTGAAACAAGATGGCTGATGAATCTGGCCAGAGAATTTGGTCGAGGTGTTGATGTATACTATCCACATGCCTTCTTACATCGAAATAGGCGAATACGTGTGTTATCGCATGACAAATACAAGATCGTTTCAAAATGTTAGCCATGCTAGAAATTCAAAGTGCTATAAATCAACCATTTTTTAAGATATCAACAAAAGAACAAATTTTCAGAAACAAAAACTGCTCCGGAATCTTTGTATCAAGGCCAAACACATAAAAAAAATCTTTTTCATTTTCCAATTTTTTAATACCTCATTTTGAATTTTAAATTTAATTTTTTTTTAAATGACAACCCTTTTGAAACAAGATGGCGAATGAAGCTGGCCAACGAACTCGGTCGAGACATTGGTATGTACTATGTACAGACCAAGTTACATGCAAATAGGTTCATAAATACGCCTGTTATCGCGTGACAAAAATCAGGTCGTTTTAAAATGTCAGCCACAAGAGAAATTCAAAATGCTATTACTCAGCCATTTTTTTTTAGATATAGACGAAAGAAAAACTGTTCCGGAATCTTTGTATTTTGTCAAACAGATACAAAAAAAATCTTTTTCATTTTCCAATTTTTTGGTATCTCATTTAAATTTTTAATTTTTTTAAATGGCCGCCATTTTGAAACAAGATGGCGGATGAAGCTGGCCAACGAACTCGGTCGAGATATTTGTATGTACTATGTACACACCAAGGTACATCCACATCGGTTCATAAATACGCCTGTTATTACGTGAGAAAAATCAGGACGTTTCAAAATGTCAGCCACGCTAGAAATTCAAAATGCTATAACTCAGCCATTTCTTAAGATATAGACGAAACAAAAACTGCTCCCGAATCTTTTTATCAAGGTCAAACACATAAGAAGAAAATATTTTTTCAATTTTCAATTTTTGGTACCGCATTTCAAATTTAAATTTTTCTTAAAAATATAATGGCCGCCATTTTGAAACAAAATGGCGGATGAAGCTGGTCAACGAACTCGGTCGAGAGATTGGTATGTACTATGTACACACCGCATTACATCCAAATCGGTTCATAAATACGCCTTTTATCGCGTGACAAAATTCAGGACGTTTCAAAATGTCAGCCACGCTAGAAATTCAAAATGCTATAACTCAGCCATTTTTTAAGATATAGACGAAACAAAAACTGCTCCGAAATCTTTGTATAAAGGTCAAATACAGAAGAGAAAAATATTTTTCCATTTTCAATTTTTTGGTACCACATTTCAAATTTTAAATTTTTTAAAAATTTTTAAATGGCCGCCATTTTGAAACAAAATGGCGGATGAAGCTGGCCAACGAACTCGGTCGAGAGATTGGTATGTACTATGTACATACCGAATTACATCCAAATCGGTTCATAAATACGCCTTTTATCGCGTGACAAAATTCAGGACGTTTCAAAATGTCAGCCACGCTAGAAATTCAAAATGCTATAACTCAGCCATTGTTTAAGATATAGACGAAACAAAAACTGCTCCGGAATCTTTGTATAAAGGTCAAATACATAAGAAAAAAATATTTTTCCATTTTTAATTTTTTGTTACCACATTTCAAGTTTTAAATTTTTTTAAAAATTTTAAATGGCCGCCATTTTGAAACAAAGCGGCGGATGAAGCTGGCCAACGAACTCGGTCGAGACATTGGTATGTACTATGTACACACCGAATTACATCGAAATCGGTTCATAATTACGAGAGTTACAGTGTGACATAGGTCATATATATATATATATATATATATATATATATATATATATATATATATATATATATATATATATATATATATATATATATATATATATATATATATATATATATATATCAATTTTGAACGGAGGGTGGTTTCGGGGTCTGGGGGTCATGATCGATGAAAATATACCAAAATTTTTTGAAATCGCTTTCCTCCGAACGGCTGCAATAGGTAGCTTTTTTGTAAAGAAAGCTACCTAAAAGGGTAAAATGAGCAAAAAGCATTCTAAAAACATGCTACATTACAATTTCTATGGAATCTCAGGAAATACCAAATCGATTTCAAGTCTGGTGTGGGTCAATTGATTGTGATAATCCCTGCTCCAACATGGCTTATATTTTATGTTGGTGCCACTAACACCAGGGGGTTATAGACTGTTAGACGAGATACAGTCATACTGAACTTGCAGTCGGTAGGCCGCACGTCTCCTGGCGATGCTTTATGTGTAGCCCAAGACACACAAAAGTTAATCGAAATTTAGAAAAATTCAAATAAGGATTCTAATATATTTGTAAATATTTAAGCGCATAAAAGGTATTTTAGACATATTTGTAAATATTTAAGCGCATAAAAGGTATTTTAGACATACTTAGGTTACATATTAAACCATAGAACATGTTTTGAAAATAAATTTAAAATTTTTCTGGAAAAAAATTGGCTTATTTTAAAAAAATAATGATATAAGAAATATTTAAAAATACATGATGTGATTACTAATAAATTTAAACATATGTTTAATTTACATTTGTTCTTCTATAAGTATTATTTCTAAAATTTATAGAAGTATTTCCTACATATTGGGAAAGGTATATTAATCTTTCTTTCTGTATCCATTCTCATCATTGCTATTGCTGCACTTTACTCCAAAACATGTATACATATAGCAAAATGCTACTTACTTTTTAGCATAGTTTACATAAGGGTACAGCGAAATATGGTAAAAATGTCGAAATACTATACTGTGCACATATGTACATTATATATATTATAAAGTATTGAAATGGAGTTTCTATTCGAAATTCAGAAAACCCTGCCGTGAGCAAACATGGATGAGTATTTTCCAAAAATGTGATTGTCAAGGGAAAGAAAACTTACCGGGGAGTATTTGACTTTATCCGTGAGTTCTTTCCAGGTCCATTCTGACGCGTGACGATTCTTTCTCCACGTCATGAACTTAGTTGAAACAGATTCTCTCCGACTGAAACAAGAACATAAATCAGTCAAATTAGTTACAAAATCATCTGTTTTAAGATTTAGTGAGCATTTCGATTAATTCATTGAGCTGATTTAAAATTTTGTTAGGTGAAAATGAAATGAGATTCTTTCTTGGTAGAAATGAACTGATGTAATTAAAGCGCTATAAGAAAAAAATTTCTCGACAGATATACTTTTATAGAAAAATTTCCTTTTAGTCATATTTTAAGAAAAGTTGACTAACGTTGCTATTTTAATGAAATTTTTCTTTTAAGAGGACACAATGGCTTAATTCCAGATTAATGTTCGGGATTGTTTTGAGATTCTATCTATTTTGAGACTTAATTATGACTATTTCAATGAATTGCATTACCAGTTTTTTAGGTCAAAATAGAATGAGGTGAAATCTCTGTGTATAGAAATGAAGTGAAAATTAATTGAATTGTTGTATGAAAAAGTCTATCATAGATAGAATTTTATGAACATACTTTTTGACGGTCAAATTTTAGTCAAGACTTTTATCTTTATTATTTTTATGAAAGATTCTTTTATGAAGCACGGCTCACTTTGAAATCAAATTCAAATTCACACTCTTCATACACCAAACTCGTCTTACATACATGCTCTAAACAGTGTCATACATTTATGAAACGAAATTTGAAAGCATAAAGCACCTTAATAAAAACAGGGAAAGGAAATAAAAAAAATTAGTCATTGAGAAAGAAGTATATAGTCTTTTTCAGTAATCTTTATACACTGCATCAAAGGAATCGAAAAACATTCACGAATCAGTCATGTTTACATTTATATAGCTTCGGTACACTAAAGGTCTATTTGTAATCAAAAACTGGATTAAGTGTTGAACAGAAATTAACTAATAGTTTAAGCGTGATTTAAGCAATGGCCGAAAGATAGATTTTAGAAAGAAAATTTAACGTTTCCTGTTTAACTCTTTAAAAATTATATTTCAGAAAACTTTTTATACAAATTTTAATGGAAATTTTGATAATCAATACTTCAGGAAAAAATGCAGTTCCAATAAGAATGAGAAAGATGAAAAATAAAATTAATTTTAAATAAGCTTACACTGTAAAAAAAAATGGTAACTTTCCATGTAAAATCCAGGAACGTTTCGCCTTTTATCAGGTTTTCAGAATAATTTATCTCTTTCCTGTGAAATTCTGGTTTTCTTATCTGAAACGTTCCTGAACAAAAGTTGCAAACAGCAAAACGCTGCTGCCGCCATTTATTTTTTTTCCTATAATCCGTTGCTCGCGCGCGAGTGTCGAAAACGAATTCCTTAAATGAATGTAAAAAAATCAATATGGAATGCAAATAAATCAATAGACGACATAATCCTTTACGTCTCTATTGTCAAGATAATTCAGATGAAAATACAATACCTCTGTGACATCACTAAGAGATTATCTCTCGTACTTGTCTGTGAAATCTTTAACGAGCAGACTGTGTAAAAAAAAATACACCTATTATTTGGATCTGCATTAACCAGGGGACAATCAAATATGATTCTCACCTATTTTGATTAATTTAAAGTATGTTTTAGAGTTCTTATCTCTAATTATTCTTGTGAAAGGATTTCTTCAAATGGGCCTTAGATTTTCAGAAATTAGATGCCGAGTTTTAGCATACGTTTCAAATACCCATTAGTTTGCAGCTCTCAACGTGTCTTTCGTGGTGTGGACGCAGAAAGCTTGCACGCCACCCGTACGGCCCGGGTTCGATGCTACCTCTTGACTTTTTTTTTTCTTTTTTAATTAATTTTATATTTTAACACTTTATTACAATTTGATTTAAATTTGACATATATTTGACACTTTGAATTGCTGCAAATTTGAATTTTTTTTTTTTTTTTCGGAAAAAATATACAATTACGTTTAGGTTTTTTTTTCATGAAAATTTATATGTATTTTATCTAACTTGTAAACTAACATAATCACTGACGAAAATCCAAAATATTTTATGTCTAGATTTTTTTTCTAATTATTATTTACATTTATATATTTTTATATTTTAAGCAAAGTTCAGAAACAATATATCACATATATATTTACTTTATTGAATTTTAACTGAAAATTTATTTTTTCGTGTAAATTATAAATAATAATTTTGATGTCAATTTCAAAATATTTTTTCATTCTAACAAATAATGATAATAAAGCGAAAATTGTCAACTGGAAATGTAAAAATCGTCTGCGGATCCCGCATGCTGTGAAATGTCAGTAATGTCATAATGAAGGGAACGAACATCCAGAGTGAATTATGTCAGCCAGGTATCGGTCCGGATAGCCTAACAGGTAAGGCATTGGCACGGCACGCCAAGTATCCAGGTTCGATCCCTGGTCTGGACATTTTTCGCTCTTGTGCTACTCCAGCCTTGAATATGTCAGTAATGTTTTGCTGTCAACAGAAATATTCCTGGTATTTCGCAGGAAACTTACTGGCATTTCTGTAGAAAGTTTTTAACATATACAGTAAAGTACCAGTCATTTTCAAGAAATGTTTCTTGGAAATAATGGGCAACTCAGCTGCCCATTTTTTCCCAGGAACGTTGCGGAATTTTTTTTACAGTGTAATTAAGAAATTACGAACATTTCAAATAGTTTCTCTTTCAGTTGATTTGTTAGAGAAGAAAACATTGAATATTCTTTGTTGAAAAGTTCAGCCACTGTCATATATGAGGTTATTTTTCGAGTCTTATGTGTCCCACATTGACTCTTTATTGCAATTTCCAAGGTTCCATTAAAGGCGATATCTGTTGGCGGCAATCGATGTGACTTGTGGGGTAAAATAGACATAATATGGATTTTCTTCTACCAGCAAAACATGTACGAATGAAGAGAAGTTTGGCTTCTGTGATTATCCAAAATTAGTTACACAGATTGATTTTCGATGCATCTGTTTTCTTTGCGAAACTTTATAGCCCTTTAGTAAATATCTTCATCGCCATCCAAGTATTTGATAAGCAGTGGTATACAACTTCTGCAAATCCTCCTTTTTCTAACTGAGACGACATCCTGCGTGTAAAAACAAAGATAGAGGAGATATAACACCAGATGCACAAAAACAGAAGTATGCTGGATGTTTCTCCGATTTTTTAAAACTTGTTAGCTCTCAAACATGCTTCATATTTATTTCAGCAGTTATTCGAATAGGTGTTTGAACAGAAGAAATCTCAGTATCATCTATTTACATTGTAAGTGATAGAGGCATTTAAGTTGAGTTTCGATATTTCTGTTTCCATGTTTCTGCAGATCAATTGCACTTCTTCTTTACTAAAGACCAAATCCTTACTTAAGTTTATTTCCTGTGGTTTGTGTAACTTAAGATTGTGATATGGCTTCTTAGAAATCTGTATAGGCAGTCTTTTCCGGCTTGTTTTTTTTTTTCTTTTTTTGGCAACTGTGTTTAATGACTTTTCTTTCAGTATACTCAAATGTAAGTTTTCTGAGATCGGCATATTTTATATCAAAATTGATTTTCATTTAAAAGAGAGCATGATTTTCAAATTTAGATGCTTTTTGTGTGGTAAAAACGCACTTCGTGCACATGAAAGATCCACGGCAGTGTCTAGACTACCATTTATTGTACTAAATAGAATATGGAATTCTAGTGAAACTTTCCGAATTGAGTCTCAGTAGATATTGCTTTGAGCGCTGCTTGCATGGTTTCTGTTGATAATGAAGTCTTACTTGTATATCGCGCTTTTTTCTTTGGCAAAAGTTAGGGGGGGGGGGATTTTAAAAATCTTTTTATCTTTTCTACATTGTTTTCATTTTTTTTTTAAATTTTTTAATTAACTTTTAAAATATTCATTTTTTAATTATTTTAAAATCATTTTTAAATTTCTATTCTGTAATTTTTCTTAAATTCTTATTCTTATTATTGTTAAATCAAAAATTTTCTAACTAAATAAAAAAAACAAAAAACAACAGAAGTGGAAGCTATTCAAGAATTTTAATAATACAGTATATGCAAAGAATTTCCTTGTGATTGGGCGGTATTTAATAATTGAGATGGTGCACGAGACTTGTTTAATTGAAAGCCCCTGGCGCTTAGCTTTGTCGAGATTAGGGCAGGATAGACACAAGAAATAAAACATTATTGAACATTTCAACTGGTAATTCCACAAAAAGTGTGCAATGGAGACAACGGAAGTCAAATCCGGCTCTACAACCTTAGCAGATGTACGCTTTTAAGCCTACGACCATGAAAGACAATCAAGGCGTTTTAATGAAAAACAAAAACAAAGTAATAATAATAAAAATAAAATAAATAAATAAACATAAAGTTAATAAAATTTGACAAAGCCGTCTGTGTGATTCGAAAAAAGCTTTTGCCTTTATAATACATATATTTTCTGAAAAAGCACAAATGTTTAGCTAAATTTTTGTTTCATACGATATTAGAGGTGACAAGCAATCCCTTTCAGTCATTAACCAGCTTAACTAAATCGGATTTTGATATGTTACTGCAGGTGTCGCAACTTAATACAAAGACAATAAATCCACAAAAATGAAGCTAAATGTATGTACATTAAAGGCGTAATTATTAAAAACAGCAGCTTAAAATACTAATGTGCTTACCTTCAGCTATGATGATGATGAATTTTATAAGTTATAAAACTGAAAACAACTTTCGAAACACACACACAGTACTTCTTACGGTGACAACTCGCTTATTGGTAATCTTTGAAAGCCTTTCGGTTGACGGTAGCACAAATTACTTGTTCCTAACTTCATTTAGTTTCCAGATAGGGGAAATTATATGCTAAGAACCATAGATTTACTCTTTCCTATACTGGGCAAAACATTAGCTTTATAAATAAAACTTCCAATGAAGTATCACTATTTGTTAAATATTTTCCTTACATTTGAAATAAGGCCTTTGTTTGGAATTATTTTATGCCAATATTTATCACGATATAGTCTGTATGAACATTATTTTCCCAATATTGCTTTACTGCTACTCATGTAAATAAAGCGGAAGGTATTTTGTTATAAAATAACAAGGAAACAAACGAGTACAGTAAAGAAATTAAGAAATTATAAAAAAATTCTGAAACTCTAGTGTGAGAAAGCTAGATCAGTAAACAAATTTTTGCTCTTTAGTTAAAATTTACATGTTTTAGGCTTTTGGTTCCATTTACCTTGGAATGTGGCTGTCTCTAAAGTGCAGCATGGCGTATTGAAGGAAGGAGTGTCTCTCTGCCGAAGCTCCAGAAGGTCTCGGATGATCCGGTTCCTCCACTTTGTTGTCGCAACTGATATAAAACGTGGAATTCCCCTTTAACAGAAAATGAAACATTATTACCGTGTTTTTTGAATAATATATATATTTGAGCCCTTTTTTTTGTTTACTTTATCACGGTAAGGTAAAATTATACTAACGTTACTTTAAATGACAATTTATTTTTTATCTCTCATAGATAAAAAAAAAAAATTACGACACTAATACAAAATATGTGAAGATCATAATTTATTATTTTTATATAACTAGGATAAAATTTTATTGAGGCTGTGAAAACACACAAATACAAGTTTAGCATCTGTGATTGGTTTAAATATTTTAAAAATTCGTTAAAGTAGATGTGGTGTGTCTTGCTGTCCATATATGGGATATAATAGATAGATATACTATTAAAGAATGGTAGAGAAGAGATCAGCACTGTGGGTGATGTCCTGTATCTGAAATAATACTAGAATGAACATGTATGGGGGCCAACTCCATACTAAGTATGACCATTCAATATAATTATCATAAACTGAAAATTATTTTACTAAGACGTTCCTGTTATAGGGAGGAAGGAGGGTATGCAACAAATGGATAAAAGTCGACTTGTGTGACTAAATTTAGAACCACATATTTATATGGAAAAGCTGTAAACCAAATATCGAGCGAAATGTCTAATATATTAAAATATATTCTTTATATTCTTGAGTGACTTCATTTGAAAAACTCAGAGTTTGCTGCCAGCAGAATATGAACAAACAGCTGCATTTGTAGCACGGAATTTAGTTTCCGTGTAGTGATCAGAATAGTTGTCTTTTCTTATTATTATTTAATCTTGATCATACAAAATCTGGTAATATCTTTTTATTCATTACGAAGTTATGCTGCTCAGTTGGTGCTAAATGATAGTTTAACAAAATATCAATATATGACAATCATCTTTTTAGCGGTTTCTGTCGTAGTGCACTAATGAAATTCAGAAGGAACGGTAAATTAAAAAAGGTGGCTCTGCTTCTATATACTATAACTAGGGGGCTCGGCCCCCTACGAGCTACGCTCGCCAACCCCCGTCCAGACACCGTAGACTCTAAATGCACGCTAATTTGATCGGCTTTAAAAAGATTTCGAAAGATTGAATTATAATTTAAAAAACAGTGGCGATCTCTCTATAAGCGTATTTCTATTCATTTCTCTTTGATTGGGGAATTTTAACGCCAAATCCGTTGCGGTACTACTTGATTATCCCGTCGACCCATTTCGCCAAATTATATAAATCGCCAAACCACTCGCCAAATTATACAAATTGACATAATTTTTATTTTAAATAACGAAAAAACAAATAAATTAGTACAACATTAATAAAAATACAAATAAAACGTTGAAATAAAAATAACTTGATGACGTAGACACGTGTAACAACATTTCAAAATAAGCTAATATAAAAGGAATTAAGTAAACAGAGTCTTTGTCTCCTGGTATTTTTTAACAAAGTGAAAAGAAAGTTCTTTTAAATGAGACATTTTAAATTAATCGTTTTTAATCTGTCGTAATTTTGACCAAACTATTCTTTCTCTTTTTAATATTTACGTGAAAATACTTGTGTTAGAAATTAAATATTATTTGCGCTTTCCTAACAAAAATAGTTGAAAAATATCCTCTTAAAATATCAAATAAATGTCTAGCGGAATTTCTAAATTTAAACCGTTTTGCAATATTATTTTGTGTTCATTTTATGTAATAACTGTAATGTGACGTAAATATGACGTAATTTCTCCTATTTAAGACTTCTAACGCATGTTAATAAATTTATTGCTTTACAAATTCCTTTCTCTCTTAAAATTCACGTGTAATTATAGTTTTTATGACATAATTTTTAATAAGCTCCTGCTTTTTGTACATAATTATTTAATTCTAATTCCAAATGTTTTTTTCTGTTTATAATAGTCACGTGTAAATAAATTTTTAATTTATTTACACGTATCAATATTTTTTTTTTTGAAGCAAACATTATTGCTTCCGCTGTTTATACAGTTGGCAACAGTTTAAATTAATATCACTTTCTAAAATCTGTTAAAAATATCTCTAGAAATGCTGAAAATCTGAATTTAAAATAGAAATAAAACCTCAAAAAATTAGTCAAAATAAAAAAATTAATGCAATTTGCACTCCGGCAAATTCTAACGCATAAAATGATCTAAAAATGATTAAATTCCTATGAACAGTTTTTGCTCCTATAAAACTTTTTTAGTGGAACGATTTTGTCCAACTTTAGTATTAAATATCTCTTAAAATAATTCTTCGATCTGAAAACTGTCTGCATCAGCGTGTTTATCAAACATTTCTGTATAATACTACCGATTTTCATATTTTTGTATGCATTATTTTTCTTAATATTAACGAAGAAAGACCTCCGGTCACAAAAAATTCAAAACCGGCGGCGGCGGCGGTGACAGCGGTAGTTACTTTTTTTTAGAATAGAGAGATATTTACGATCACTTAAATTTGGTTTTTGTTATAAAAGAGATTAGGAATTTTTATGAATTCTGCAACATTTTGACGATAAAATATAGATTCATAAATTTTCGCTTCAAATTCGGTCGAATAGCACTCTCGAATAGCACTCTATTTAAACTGCATTATAAGATGAAAAGAAAGATATTGTACAGCAGGCAAAATGCGTTTTGCAGTATACCTTCACCTTTCATTTATTGAATCAAAGTAAATTCCGTGTGCTCCATTTCAAATTGTGTTCTTCTTGTTAATGTTCATAATAGAGCTGGAATGTTTTAAAGGTCTTTTTTTACGTAAAATGCGATGTGCTAGAAGTAAACAAACTGATTTATCGTAAACATTTCTTTTCTATTAGAAAACTTTACTCGAAGGTACGTAAACATATATATATATAAATATTAAATTGTAAAGTTAATTGTGCAGCAAGTTTCATATAGTTGAACTCAGAAAAGAAAAAGGAAACTACGAAAGATTGATTTAGCATAATCTCTCTATTCTAAAAATTAGTAACTAACGCTGTCACCGCTGCCGCCGCCGTAAATGATTATTTTGTGACCGGGGGTTTTTCTTCGCTAATATTAAGAAAACTACTTTATACAAAAATATGTAAATTGGTAGTATTATAGAGAAATGTTTGAATAAAGCGCTGAAGCAGATCGAATAATTATTTTAAGAGATAATTAATATTAAAGTTAGTTAAAATCGTTCCTTTAAAAAATTTTATAGGAGTAAAATCTTTACATAAGAATTCAAACATTTTTTCTAAGGATGTACATTAGAAGCTCGCGGTTTGAAGACTGCATTTATTTTTTAAATTTGACTAAGGTTTAAAGTTTTTCAATTATAAATTAAAAGTTTTAGCATTTTAACATTTCTTACATATTTTGGAAATAGCTATCATTTTAAATTGTTGCCAACTGTAAAAACAGCACAAAGATTAATATTTCTTTTAAATTAAAATTTCATGGACTCGCGACTAGTTTAAACAGAAAAAAAACAATCAAATTAGTTTTTAATGATTACGGGTTAAAACTGGAAAATATTGAAAATTACGTCCTAAAAAAGAAAAGAAAATTTAAAAATGATGAATTCATTAATATTTGGTAAAAGCAGTAAATAGGGGGAAATAACGTCATATTTAAAATGGCCAAATAACAATATTACCGAACAGTTTAAATTAAAAAATATATTTACACGAGACATTTATTTCATATTTCGAGATGATGTTTTTAACAAGTCTTAGACAGAGTAAATAATAATATTCCTTTTCTCTCAATAAAATTATTTTCACCTGAATATTAAAAAGCGAAAGAAAACAGTGCTGTTGATTCCGTCAGATTTAAAACGATACATTTAAAACGTCTTATTTAAAACATTTTTCTTATAGCGTTGTTAAAAAATACCACGAGGGAAAGGCTCTGTTGATTTAGTTCATTTTAGATTAGCTCATTTTCAAACGTTTAAACTACTTTCATTTAATCAAACACGAAAACAGCTATTAACAGCAGCCGACAAATCATTCTTCCGTAATCTTTTTAAATCCGATCAAATTAGTCTGTTTTTAGAGTCTGAACGTGGGTTGGCGAGCATAACTCATATGGGACAGAGTCGGAAAAAATTATATAAAAGTAAAAATAGTTTTTTAAAACACTTTTCTATCAACATGTAATGTTTATCTTAAAACTTCACTTTTCATTTTATGATTGCAATTCATGTAGTTTTAAAAAAATCCACTGTATACGTTATAATTTGATGAGGAACCCATTTATTAAAAAAATCACCGATTTGAACCCTTCTCATATATCGCAAAGCGAAGGGAATTTATTAAAAGAATTATAATTTTTGCTTTATTCCTGGCAACATGAAAAAAGAAAAAAAACTTTATTTAACTATACATTCGGGATTTCTAAAATACTCCAGAACGTATAATCATACATTAATTAATGTTAAACTATTATATGTTAAAACAGTCTTTTAAAAAGTTATTACATATTGTACTTTTTATTTATATTTTCAACTTTATGGTATTTAAATATTTATTTATGGCAGTTTCAGAGCCTGCTGTGATATTTTGTCGAGCGTGTTTTGGCGCATATTTAACTCCATTGATTTCGTAACTCGTAGACATTTATAACCTAATATTTGGCGATTTATCACCCGCGGTCGGCTAATGGAGAAATGACTTAAAATTAATAGATTAATTTATAATTAAGTTCTAAAAATATTAATATCACCCACCTGCAAGAAAAGTGACACATCTCGCAAAAAAATCATTTTGCATATTATTCCACTAATAAGCTTTTCATAGGTGCGTCTTGCTACACAAACAGCTTCATATGTGTAGCTTTGAGGAAAATCACTTCATTACGCTATATATACAGTCGTGGAAAAAAAAAAAAGTGAACACCCCCTACTAACTCCTCAACAAATTATCGTAGACGAAAGTTACTGGTACCGAACGTTTGGAAATAAAGTCTACTTTTAAATGATGTATATAAAATTTGCTTAGGGGGCCGTCTACATATTAAAACGAATACAAACTTCATTTTTTTCAATGGCAATACCCAATTTTAACGAAATATTTCAAATCTTCGGTTCAAACTATGCCTAAACACCGAATTTCAAGTTATTTTAATGATAAGTTTTTGAATTCTAAACATTCACAATTTAGTACTTCTAATGTTAAATTACATTTTCTTATTTTTATTTATATCTCCAGAAATTATGCTCCTAATGTGCTAATTTTTTTGTAGCAATAATACTAATATACCCAAACACAAATACGCTGAATTTGCAATTTTTATAACTTTATGATATGAATTATGATTTATGAAATTAATACTCGAATAAATTATGAATTGCAACCTACAATTTTTTTGATGGAATTAGATTTAATAAGTCCTGCTTTATGGAAATCCGAAATTTCACATTTTTCTTCCAAGTAGTTTTCAAATTATGCTTAAAAAACGGCAAAATGATGATTTAAGGGGCTGTCTATAATAGGAGTAACTAGATATTTTGAAATTTCTTCTGCTGTCGTGTAATCTAGCAGGCTGCATTGACTTCTTAAGGTGCCTTGATCAAGATGAGCGCTCACTCGGTTAACAACCGAGTTCCGAACTTCAATTTGGATACAGCCCTTAAAATACGCTCGTTTTAAAATAAGTAATTTCTCAGAGAAACTTATGGCACGAATTGCATAAAAATTTGTTTTTAGGCTAATTGAAGGGTGTAGAGTTCATTTATGCTGTCAGAATTGTGTACTGCTATTGAAAAAAAACAAAGTTACAGTTCGTTTTAATATGTAGATGCCCCCCTAAGCAAATTTTATACACATCATTTAAAAGTAGACTTTATTTCCAATCGTTCGGTACCACTAACTTTCTTCTACGATAATTTTTTGAGGAGTTAGTAGGGGTGTTTATTTTTTTTTTCTTCCACGACTGTACATTTGTGACGAAAGAAGAGGGGTGGATTGTGTGGGGAGGAAAAATTACATAACCCTCCAAACCTCATCCTAAGACTTCTTTTTTAAGGGTTTTATGTTTTTATGCACGTTTTCATGCTGCATGCAGAGCTAAGTGCTCTAATTTCATGATTCATTAAAATCATGCAAATTTTCTTTTTCTTTTCTCTTTACTTTCTCCTGTAAAATTTACTTTTGTCGAGATGTGTCACTGTTCTTGCGGGTGAGCGATATGTTCTACGCCCATCGGAAATACATCAGTGTTCATATTTTTTTTTTATAAATCTAGCATATCAGGAAGTGAATGAAAACTTGATTTCAAAATTCCATCTTTAGAGAAGTATGATTAAGGACATGCACCGCCAAACGTAAAATGGAATATTGAATTAAGAGAATGGGTTTGAACTTTACCTTTCTGCAGCCCGCCCAGGCCAGCGCCTTCTTCTCCTGGAAAAGCGTCTTCATGCGAAACGATATTTTTGAACCTGTTAAAAAGAAATGCAAATCATCAGGGATTTTTAGCTGTCACTATATTTTTAATAGGTTAAAGAATTTAAAATTCCATAATACTTATTCAAATTATTCATATTTCTTAATTTAAAAGGACATACACATCTTTATAACTTCAAAAAATCGAAATTTCAATGTATGTGTTAATGAATATAGTGTTAAAAGTCAGAATTTAGAACGACTTTTAAAAATTATTATCTTAAAAAATAGTTGCTCTACTTATACAAAAGTGTAAAAGAATATTTAAATAACACTCTGTTTGGAACTTTGATTTTAAGAAAAGAAAATATATCTATTTTCATTATCATTAAGATATAAACGGATGCATATTTTACCAAGTAGTAGATCAAAAAGTTACATTCAGCCATATTATTCAATTGTTTCTTTTTATTTAGTCAGATGTTATGCAAAATAATTTATTGTCGAAACGAAATTTTTTTACAAAATGGATGTTTACTGGTGGAATTTATCAAACTTATACATATTCATTAAAAATATTTTATTATTATTAAATAACTTATAATTATTATTTATAAGTTATAAATAAGTCATTATAAGTTATTATAAGTTATTATATATTATTTATCAAAGTTATGTATATTCATTATTAATTTATCAATCTTGATGTATGAAATATGTCAAACGAAATGGAATATATATTTTTTTCAATAATAATAAATACATATACATATTTCATGTGCAAAAACCGGAAGAACGTAAACGTATTTTTATAATATCGACTGAATGGTTAAAAAAAATAGAGCACATTTTATGTACATTCATTTACTATACAAGATAAAAAACAAAAATCATGAAAATCTGTCTTTCCATATTCGTAAACTTGTGCGTGCAATTTTCAAAAAAAAATTTCCAATGAAATAACTTCAAAAACTCGTATTCATTATGTGGTACATTTTGTGGAAGTGTTTTTACAGTAACTTTGGTTTTAATCGAAAATTTGGAACGTAATTTTCTTTCAAAAATTTCAAATTAATTAAACTTTGATCGGATCGAATAAAAACTCTATTCATTCGTTAATTTAAAGTTACGAGATTCTTTAACAGAAGTTCTTTTATTTCTGAACATTTTGATATAATTTTTTGTTTGAGCGATTATTTTTTAAATACCTCGAACACGAAAAATGCATTACAGAAGTTTGAATGATGTTATCATGACCAGTGCAGATCTTCCGTAATCGGGTTGCCAAACAGTTAAATTTAAGTGGAGAATTTTTCGGTTGCCAAGTGCCACATCCATCACGGTTATGACAGATAACGGCTTTTTTCATGATTGATTAAGTAAGATCAATTACACATGTGAAAATAAGTTTGTATAAAATGGTTAATTACAAAATGTCGCTGCCTCCGAAACATTTATAACGGAGCTATAAGAAAATCTATTTAAATATGAAGTTTTAAATGCATCATTTTAATTAGGACGTAATTTTTACCATTAAATGCTTTACGCAAGTAATAATGTAATTATTTTAAAGTTTTTTTTCTTTTTTAATATTCATGTGCAAATTATATTTTTCAATAGAAAAGTGTTTGTAGGTATAATTATTTGGATTTTTTTTAAATCTGATATCAACAGATAAAAAACTTATACTTCAACTATGAATTTAATATCTATCCAGAAAAAAGAAAGTCTGAATAAAAAATAAAAAAAAAAATCATTAAAAATTATACAAATTTTTAAAATGCTTTGACATTTAATTATATCTTTGTGTGATCGCATCTTGTGAAATGTGCTTATACTTTCTATGACAAAATGGCCGAAACATAAATGTGATACTAAAATTTTTACGTAACTTTATGAAATAATTGTTAACTGCGCATGCGTGCAAGATTCCAAAATTTTGATTTTATAATATGGTAGTCAGTCATATATTTAGGTTAACTCATATAAAAAGTCCAGTCAAAGATTGTGAAAACTTAAATAGATACAGTGAGCTGGTTGACAAAGTTCAGAATATCCCTTATAGTAAAGCTATTTTTAGAAAGAAACTCACTATCTCACCCCAATTTTTCTGAATCTTCGCGATATTTGACTGGACATTTCATAAAAGTTGCCCTAAATAGCTGACTACCTAATTAGGAAATAAAAATTTTAGAATATTTCACGTATGTACTGTACAGTTAAAAATTATTTCATACCCATACTGCATACATGCCCATATCTCATCAAATATTGGATGCATTCATATTTTAGATGCAGTATACTGTTTCTATTGTTCGTTTTCAAGTTTTAGGAGAGTTGCGTTAAATTTGGTTGAAAACATTGTATTATATGAACAAAAAACATCTGAATTTTGCACAGAAACGTTAACACCTTCGCGACACATACGTGCTATGCTTACAAAAATTCAAACGACAGTTAAACAGGCCCTTTATAGTCATTAGCTACAGTGACAGACTATTTTGAGCATTTTCTGCTACATCGGTGATCGCAAATACTATTTTATTATTAAATTTATTGTTGCCCCCTGCTGGACAGATAATTACACCTGTTTATTTTCTATTTAATTTACATCCAAAATTGTTAATTGGTCCAAATCATCCAAGCAACCTCATAGTAAATTGGTATATAATTTTATATACCTTAGATAAATTCAAAAAACATAAATGATCGTAATTACATAATTCTAGTAGAAGAGCAACGCGAAGCATTAATAAAATTAAATTATAATTCGCGTCAAAATGTAATTATTAAATTTAAATAATTACGAATAAAATTAAGAGTTTGCGTTGTGAATTATTTAGACGAACTCTTCCACTTATGAATTAAACTAAAATTTAAGCTGTAAAAATAAATTGACACACCTTAAACATTATCAATTAAATAATTACAGAAACTTTTTAAAACTTGATTAAATATTTTATTTACATTGAACACAACTATATACAGAAAACACATAATATTAATTCAAAAAAAAAGAAAGCAACACTTTTGTTTGCTTCTCATTATTTTATGTATATTTAATCTTTAAAAAAAAAGACAATGTTTTCATTACTCTTATTATTATACATTTTTCTTTTTAAATTACCTTAAATATATTTAAATATTGGTTTTGTCGGATCTCAGATTACTCTCTACCATAAAATATCAGAAAAGGATATTTATAATTTTTCATATGATTTTAAGTGGTAAAAGAAAAAGTTTAAGGTAGTACCTTTTTTTCATATACGGGATGGTGGCCTTTATTCATCAAATTCAGAGTTGTCGCGTTGCTATGGATCATATCCATATGTCATCAGGAATCCACTTCTTGTCAGAGCGGCGATATCGGGATGGCAGGATGCATAGCTACCGATCTCAATAGAACAATCCACTTTATTTTAACATCAGGAAGACATCCTCAATTAGGCTTGCTTAGGCTCACTTCGATATGTCCATCTCGCCTGGGCATTACTAGGGCTTTCAGGATTCATTGCACGGGCTTTCAGGAGAGCTCCTGCGTCCTCGACATCTTTTTTCAGACTCTCTTTTTCAAACCTTATTCTTCTGGCACACCAACTCCTGCAGTGGGTGGAACTATTTTGTCTAGTCCACTCTTATTGGAGAAGACTTTGCATTATCCTTCGATAGGACTATTAGCTAACAGTCTGCAAATGGCCCCTTACATATACTTTAATATTATTATCTGCCTTAAAGTTTGGGTGGTCTGAAAAGCCATAAATTTATCCCAACACTTTTATTAAGGCCATAAATTTCTTCCAACGTTTTTATTATTTTACGATTTCTAATTATACACCACTTTCCATTGGCTTGTCATAAAACGACACCATGGCGTCTGGCTATTGTTGTTATCTGAGATCCGAACTCTATTCAACATTATACATTCATTTTACAATACAACAATTTTTAAAAATATATATTTAATATTTAAAATCAACTTAATAATTTTTGTATGAACTTACACTCCTATTTTACTTAAATATATAAACATTATAATTTTACACTCATAATTATATTTTATAAAAAATATTTATACAAACAGAAATAACAAATTACGCAATTTTACTTTGATTTAACCAACATGGTGCGGGAACATATCATTGTTATATGTTGCCCAGCATCTCTCCCGGTCGTCAGAAAAAAAAAAAAAAAAAAAAAAAAAACTGATTGCTGGTTTTATTTATTTATTTTTTTTTTTTGTAAAGCATAAAAGAATGTACGTGTCCATATGACTGTGTATCTACACAGTTTTTGAGCTAAGTCTGTAAAGTTCAATTAACACTGGTTCTGGTATATTTTATAAGAAGTTCTTCTATTTTTTTCATGACAGAAAGTTCAACACATGATAGCATAGTTGTCTGCTGACATTCACATTTATAGAAGACCTCTGTACTTAAAATCTGACATCTTTCTCGAAGCCATTTTTCTTTACCACACACATGTTTAATAATTTTGTAACTTTACAGTTTAAGTGCCCAAAATACATTCAAAGCTATAATTTTGTATGAAACTAATATGCCGAAATAAACCTAATTACAAGAAAAATAATGGCATACACATTTGACATATTATTTCATCACATATAACCTTATGACACAGTGTTTTATTTAAAACACATTTTATACTGAATAAAAGTAAATACAATGCTTGTAATATGACATGTTATATTTTCACATAATTAATCTGATGTATTCAAATTATAATCAGAAAAATATTGCATACAAACTGTTTGCATTATTTTATTTATTTATTTGTTACTTCTAACATGTATGATATGTCAAAATATACAAGCTATCTCATCTCCTTTAATATATCATTACGTAATGCTCTCCCACTTTCAAAACAGGGTAGAGGAAAAAAAGAAGAAGAAGGAGAAGAGAATAAAACCAGTTTTTGACCGTCCTCGATCCTCCCGAAACGAGGGGTTGGTCAAGCTACTAATCACTTTCTGCGAGGTGATTTGTGCTGTGACAAAATTTTACGACTTCCAAAAGTATGTATTTAAAATCATTTCATGCTTGTAATTACCTTATTAATTAGTATAATTTCTTGATATACTTTCTTCTTAACTAACTGTGCATGCCTGTATGTAATTTTTAACATAATCTATGCATAAACAGTGTATGTATTTGTATCATATCTAATGTAAACCTTCTGTTTTTTTTATTATTTTGTAGGGGAAAATGGCGATTCTAGCATTTGAATTCTCCTGCCTCATACTGCAACTGAAGCGAGCGTGGCTTTTTATGCTGTCAGGTTCAAATCTAAACCAAATTGCCTTTCAGGATTTAAGAAAAAATGCATATAATTTTCTTTAACTGATTACATTGTATATTTTTAGACCTTTCTAACAAACACAAATTTTGATTCATGATATTGTTTACTATTAAAATGTAAACAACACGGAAATATGACTTCTACAGCCTCTCAAAATGCAAAATATGCATTACGCTGACCTTAAAAATGCACCTTCATTTAATACTATTAAATAGTGTTGTCAGAAAATGCCATTGACGGAGAAGAGAACAATTTTTTTGTCTTTAATTATTATTTATTTAGCCAATAATTCTATCTTAAAAGATTGTTAATTTTTTATATTTATTTATTTACTGAAATAAAAATTTATTTATTCAAAAATTTATTTATCATTAACATTCCGTATGTGAATTCTACTGTCTAAAATTTAATGATATGTTTAAAAATAAAAGATAATAAATTATTATTATTAATCAAACATTAATAATTATTATTTAATTATAAAAAAAATGTTATTAATACACTTGTATAATTTTAAAAATCCAAAAGCAAATGATAATTACTACGTAAAATCGTATGCAGCCATCTATGAGTACCCGGCCAGACCAAAGAACTTCTGCCAGCAGAAAAAATCTTTGTATACTCACAAACAACCACATCCAATTTTTTTATAGATCAAGTTTTTAAAATAATTACTGTACGTACTATAAAAAAAAATTAAGTAAATAAATTTATTAAGCCATACTACCTATTTTAATAAAAAATAAGGCCAATATATATAAATATATTTATTTATGTATTTTGTTTTCTTATGTTAAATTGGCCAAATTATATAAAAAAAAATTTATGAACTCACACACTCAAATTTATCAATCCTATGTATATTTATATGTGTTTAATTTAGAATTACATTTAATTCTAAGGGAAAGTAAAGAGAAAAAAAAAATGCTTAAATTCTAAAATAACATAAATTTATAAAATATTTCATTTAAAAAAAAAAAAAAATCTAATTTCTAGCTGATTTCAGCAAGATGTCATTTAATATTTATATTAAATAATTTTGCTAATACATTTTATTAATTATTAAATTTGCATATTTTTATATATACAATAAAAATATAATAGTCTTACATAAAATTTTACACTATAACAATGTTATTAATTAATTTAACTTGAATTTAAGCCTACTTTAATTCTAATTGAATACCGTTAATAAAAGTAAATTAGCTTATCAAGTTAAATATAATATAAACTATGTTTGTCTAATGTTAATTTTGCTGAAAATTCCATAAATTTTAACTGTAAATGCTAATTGCTATACCATTTGTTATTTATTTTGAAAACAACACGAACTTATATTTTTATTTATTATTATTATTTTTTTTTATTATTTTTTTATAACACTTTTATTCATAAAACTTATCCCTGCTGTCTAAATTCTAGACTTTAGCATATAAGTTGTAATTGAACTACCGGAATAAATCTTAGCACTTTTTGTATATTTTATTATATTTAGGCTTATAGTTGACCGCTATCCTAATATAGAGTGCACTAATAATTTATTCCTTGTCAACCATATATTTATATAAGAAATATATATATATATATGAGTATGCTATACAGCTGTTCTAACTACCCTGAACCTATAGCTTACACCTACTCATTTTAAAGAGTAATTCTGAAATTCTGTCATCTAAATTGTAAGGCTATTAGCAAAGGCTACCCTTATAGAAGACAGAAATAAAAAATCTCTTTTTTTCTTTCTTTCTTTTTTTTTTTTTTTTTTTTTTTTTTGAAAATTACTGCAACATTATTCACTATTAAATTAATTAAGTTTTAATGTTATTTGGCTTTGTTAAGATTTTATATTTTCTAATTCATATTCGAAAAAAAATATATATAACTTTTGCCTGGAGATAAATATTTCACTGCTACAGTGAAGTTTTGTGAAGCACATTACATAATTTTATAAGTATGTTTTCGGGTGCGCCCTGCACATTTGCTCAATATTGTAACCCTGAGACAAATTGGCGTTCCCATGTTCCTATCCTTTCTTATTATTATTTTGAATTTTAAAAAGGCAAGTTATTAATTTTGTTTCAATTTTTTTTTACCTAAAAGAGAAAAATTTATTTTTAAATTTTGAAAATTTTGAAATTTTGAAAGTCGATTAATTATGTATTTTGTTTTATTTTTAATACCAATTCATATCCCTTACTTGTCCCTTTGATCATCAGTTTTACCCTTTTTTTTATACTTTTTTGGATACTTTTGAGCATTCTCTTTTAAATTCTCATTTTTATCCTCATTTGGATAATAACTGGCATGACTCTGAGGTTGACTATTCCTATATGGCACATGCTGAGGGAAGTAATTTGGTGGCGGTGGGGGATATGGAGAATATCCATAGTAACCACCTGTGGGTGCATAAGATTGAAAATGCAATTGCTGGTTTGGGTTATCAAATCTAGGATTAAAATTCGCTCTCGGTTGATACTGTCCATTATAAGAGTACCTTTTATTAAAATGCCGACCTGCGAAATCTCTGCTACCCTTATATGTATTTTTATTATCATTTTTGTACCAGCACGTTTCTAAAGTATGCGAATTTTTTTTACATAATTCGCACCATCTGCTTGATGCAGTATCTTTTGTTTTAACTTTCAAATTGTTTATTTCGGAAGTCAAAATTTTAATTTGCTCCGCGCTTTCCATATTTAATTTTAACAATTTGTCCAAATTTTCCTCAGTGGAGGTTTTTGTAATCGAATTAATTTCCTTTGATGGAACTTGATTGTATGCATCTTCCATTTGTTTCGCAAATTTACATGCGTCGTTGAAATTTTTCGGCGCCATTCTTCGAATGTCCAAACTCAAATCTGCCCTAACTGATTCTAAAAATCTTGTGAATTTTATCATTTCAAATAAACTACCATTACCGTTGTCAATATTTTGGCCACTTTTATCTAGGTAAAGTTTTGCAGCCGCATTGAATTCACTGATAAAATCAGCGATAGCCTGCGCAGGTTTTTGCCTAAGAGAAAAAAAATTGCTTTGAGCCGCAGAAAAACTTGTTTTAATAGAAAAAGTATCGATTAATTTTTCTTTAAATTTACCATAGTCTTTTTCTGTATTAAGATTTTCTTCATTAGCTAATTTATCTCTAGCACTACCGACTAACTTTGTCTTTAAGAGCGCAAGTTTCGAAACATTCTCTAAATCCGTTTGTTTAATTAGATTATCGAATTCGTTCACAAAAAATTTGATATTAGACTCTTTCTTTCCATCAAAGACGGGGATACAATTCAACAGCGTATCAACACTAGGTTGAGTCATTGTATTCTTTTTAGTTTTTTGTAGCGAATAATTTAGAGAAATAATTTTATTTTTCTGTCCTCTGGTTTTAACTCCAGAGGTATTTAAATCTACACTTCTCCTTTTAAATTTTCGCTTATTGTTGGGCATAACCTTTTAACAGAATATTTCTGTTTATCATACTTTTTTTTTTCTATATTACAAAATATGTATGAAAATATTCTAAATTGCATAAATACATAAAAATAACAGCACTAAAATTTAAAAAAATTTCTTAGGAGATGAAGTTGTTTTGTAGATTATTCTTTTACACACATAAATACCCCTAAAATGTTTATAATACACGTATACATAAAAAACAACATAATTTCATTTAACAGAAGAATATCTGTCTTTTTCTACAGAAACAACAATCTTATTTTATTTTTTTTTATATGTAAATATTGTACTACTACTTCGTAGTACGACTCATAAATTTTCTTTTGTATCAAGGTGATACAATTTCAAAAATCATGATCTATTGACATTTCAATCATTTTTATACCAGTCACATTATAAAATTTTACTCATTATTCTTATTATTATTATTTATACAGTATATAAAAAAAACATTTTATTTTTACAAATGTGTCATCCGTGATGTGAATGCCATTATTTCTCAATGGTAACTGAGATCCAACCAAAAGAGAAAAGAGAGGAAAAAAAAAATTTTTTTTGCAATTCCTAAATTTACCTATTATAAATCCCAGAATTATTTTTTTTATTTCTCTTTTTTTTTTCTTTAATTGCTAACATATATTATTCATTTTATTTATTTAAATTATTATATGTGTGTCATTATTGTTACAATAATAAAATTAATTTTAATAAAATTTTAATCAATTAAACTTACATACCTAAAATATCTTTAAAATTGTGACATTAAAATAATACTTAAATTTATTTTCCTTTATTATTATTACTATTATTATTATTATTATTTCTAATGACCTCAGATGAACGTTCCTGAGTCATAGCACCATTTTACTATGAAGGGGGGGGGGGATGCTGGACAGATAATTACAGCTGTTTATTTTCTATTTAATTTACATCCAAAATTGTTAATTGGTCCAAATCATCCAAGCAACCTCATAGTAAATTGGTATATAATTTTATATACCTTAGATAAATTCAAAAAACATAAGTGATCGTAATTACATAATTCTAGTAGAAGAGCAACGCGAAGCATTAATAAAATTAAATTATAATTCGCGTCAAAATGTAATTATTACATTTAAATAATTACGAATAAAATTAAGAGTTTGCGTTGTGAATTATTTAGACGAACTCTTCCACTTATGAATTAAACTAAAATTTAAGCTGTAAAAATAAATTGACACACCTTAAACATTATCAATTAAATAATTACAGAAACTTTTTAAAACTTGATTAAATATTTTATTTACATTGAACACAACTATATACAGAAAACACATAATACTAATTCAAAAAAAAAGAAAGCAACACTTTTGTTTGCTTCTCATTATTTTATGTATATTTAATCTTTAAAAAAAAAGACAATGTTTTCATTACTCTTATTATTTACATTTTTCTTTTTAAATTACCTTAAATATATTTAAATATTGGTTTTGTCGGATCTCAGATTACTCTCTACCATAAAATATCAGAAAAGGATATTTATAATTTTTCATATGATTTTAAGTGGTAAAAGAAAAAGTTTAAGGTAGTACCTTTTTTTCATATACGGGATGGTGGCCTTTATTCATCAAATTCAGAGTTGTCGCGTTGCTATGGATCATATCCATATGTCATCAGGAATCCACTTCTTATCAGAGCGGCGATATCGGGATGGCAGGATGCATAGCTACCGATCTCAATAGAACAATCCACTTTATTTTAACATCAGGAAGACATCCTCAATTAGGCTTGCTTAGGCTCACTTCGATATGTCCATCTCGCCTGGGCATTACTAGGGCTTTCAGGATTCATTGCACGGGCTTTCAGGAGAGCTCCTGCGTCCTCGACATCTTTTTTCAGACTCTCTTTTTCAAACCTTATTCTTCTGGCACACCAACTCCTGCAGTGGGCGGAACTATTTTGTCTAGTCCACTCTTATTGGATGTGAGAAGATTTTGCATTATCCTTCGATAGGCCTATTAGCTAACAGTCTGCAAATGGCCCCTTACATATACTTTAATATTATTATCTGCCTTAAAGTTTGGGTGGTCTGAAAAGCCATAAATTTATCCCAACACTTTTATTAAGGCCATAAATTTCTTCCAACGTTTTTATTATTTTACGATTTCTAATTATACACCACTTTCCATTGGCTTGTCATAAAACGACACCATGGCGTCTGGCTATTGTTGTTATCTGACATCCGAACTCTATTCAACATTATACATTCATTTTACAATACAACAATTTTTAAAAATATATATTTAATATTTAAAATCAACTTAATAATTTTTGTATGAACTTACACTCCTATTTTACTTAAATATATAAACATTATAATTTTACACTCATAATTATATTTTATAAAAAATATTTATACAAACAGAAATAACAAATTACGCAATTTTACTTTGATTTAACCAACATGGTGGGGGAATATATCATTGTTATATGTTGCCCAGCACCCCCTAAATGTCCCTGCGACATAATCTTCACTGAAAAATATGAAGGCAAACATATTCTTTACATCCTCGAAGGTCAAGGACTATTTGTCAAGAATTTTGGTAAAATTTTGAGCAAACCGTGTACAATTGAAAGCGTCCGATAATTGTTCCTTAACTTTTGGAGACCAGTGTTAATTAAATGATATGACAAAAAAAAAAAAAAAAAAAAAAAAATCCCTCCATTTGTAGTATGTGCAAGATTTTAAAATTAAGTACATGCGATTTTTATTTTCAGATTATCCAGACAGGGAATAACAGAAAACAATAAAAAAAAACAAAACAAATTTGGTTTGAAACTTAAACTTACTCCCAATAATAAAAGTAATTTATATTGAACTTTGTAACCGGTTTTTGCATGAAAAGAACTGATTAGGAATTTAAAATTTTGTTTAAATTTTCTTTTGAAATATTCAAAATTATAACAAAAATCAGTTCGAAAGTCTAAAGGGACAACTGAGGAATACGTTATACACTTCGTTGCTGAATATGGGAGTATAACAAATGATATTGCTCGACCGTTCAATGGTATTTAGTGTATTTTGTGACGTGAATATATTTTTATTTAAATGAAATTATTAATTTTAAGGATTAAATATCTTATTATTCCAAAACAATGCTTAATCTCTAAAGATAAGAAACCTTAACTGCTGTTAGCGGTCTCACAAACCGCTGATTTTTTTCAATCGTCGCCGTGTAACTTGTATCTTAACTATGGATACTAGTGAAATTTTGTTTCGTTTGGAGCTCTACTACTACTGTTTAAGAATTTGAATTATAACAATCTCCTGCATAAAGTATAGTAAAAAAATGGTATTTTATTATTTAATGTATTAATTTATTCATCTTTCGATCAAGCTGTCTCAGAGACCACTCACAATAACTATTCGACAATATCTGTCACAATAGTTAACTCGGAGTTAGTCGAAATCGGTCATGAACTATCTAGAAGATACGGAACGCTCCATTAGATAGACTAAGAGCGACAGCCGCTGGCGAAAGATAAGGTTAATTTAAGAAAAGTCAGTGGCAAGAAGGGAGATTCACAATTAAACCTTTTATGCCCGACGGTACTTTGAAGTACCCCACTTTTCTATCCCAATTAAAACACACTCATTGAATGCATTCTTAATGGTACTGTTAGGAAAAAATTGTAAATATGTCCCTTGACCAGCACTAAATAGCAATAGCAGT
Source organism: Maratus speciosus (assembly GCA_963932465.1). NCBI lineage: Eukaryota > Metazoa > Arthropoda > Arachnida > Araneae > Salticidae > Maratus > Maratus speciosus. The sequence continues at coordinate 365,908,729 of OZ010795.1, read as the reverse complement.
CCCGGTAAGCTGAAAATTGTTCACGAAGCTATTTTAAAGTGGTGAGTGTCAATTTTGCTTCAATTTTCTTGTCTGACAGGGTATCCCTAACTTTTGCTTTTAAACATCTTGAATTTTAAAGGTAAGGCTATCATATATATATATATATATATATATATATATATATATATTAATTGATCACTTGACATATTTTATGCTAAAAAAATTAATTTTCAATTTGTTTACTTTACGAAGCACTTTTCAAAACGTTTCTTTTGAGTACCGTCAGGATTACGTTGAACAGGATTTTTATTTAGATTTAAATCGTTTGAATACGTATGGTGCATAAGAAAGTATATATTTACTAGGGATGTGTGGGTGCTAGGCATGTGGATTTTGATACAATGCAGGGGAAGATATTTCGTGATTTATGTATGACTTTGATGAATAATAAAGCAAAGAACATGTTTCAATGTTATTTTTTCTCCTGTTAATAAAATCACTTTTTCAAATCTGAAACACCACATTGATCGCCTAGATAACTGGGGTATTTGCCAAATCTCTTGCCAGTGTGGACTTTCTTATATTGGCCAGACCAAACGTGCTCTTAGATTTCGTTTAAAAGAGCATGAAGGTTATGTTAAAAATCAAACGTTCTACTATTGCTCAACATTCTTGGTCTTCTCAACATAGGTTCTATTTTTCCTCAGCCATTATTATTCAAAAATGTTCTTCTAACCTTGATCTTGATTTTTGGCAAGCTTAACACATCATTAAAAATTCTCACTCTTTAGTCAATGACTTATCTAGTACTCCTGATTTTCCAAGTATTTGGAAAGCATTAATTTAATTTCCCCCCCTTTTTGTTTCTTTTTCTCCCCTTCTCCGGTAGATGTCGCTACTTGTCCACCCAGTCGTTTCCACTGCTTCTCTCTCATTGGTTGTTTTTGCCGCCTTCGCTACCCGCATAGGGTATATAAGCTACCACGTCTCTGTCTCTGATTTTGCTCAGCCTTGCTTTTTATAGCACATTGTTCCTTTTTCCCTATCTTGCACTGAAGAAGTATCTCGCTAGTATATTCGAAACAGCTGTTTGCTGCTTTTCATGTATTATTTGTGCATTTTAAACGTTGGTTTTTCTGCTTTCTAATGTTATTTTTATCTTTAGAAAAAATATTGTATTTTTAGAAAAAAAAAAAATGAAAAAAAAATTACAAATTACCAAAAAATCTAAAACTATCTTTTACCATTTTTAACATTCCTTTGTGTTTTCTGCAACTAAAAGTAAGAAATTTCTTTCAGATATGTTTTCCATCGGGCGATAGTAAAACACCTGTAAAATACTCTTCTGATGGCGAGATGGTCACTGATGATGCACCAACATTATCATCATATAGTCATATATATATCATAGATATATATATATATATACATCATACACTAGATATATGCATGATAAATCGCACTAAAATAATACGAAAAAATGGGACATCGATTTTTTTCTCTAAGCCTCGATTTTTGTCCAAGCGTTACTTTGTCCAAGCGTTACCCAACGCTACTTTGAAGTACCACATCAAGTAATTAGCCGTAATTAAAAAAAATAATTTTAGTTCTTATATCTTCTAATATATCACATTAATGCAAGGAAAAAAAGTTTCGAGGAGATTGTGTTTTAAATTCATAATTTGGGATATAAAGGGTTAAAGGTATGTACAGATCACGAAACCTATTGGCATGCAAATACACTATGACGCAAAAGTTTAGACAATGAAGAAATTCTTACATACTTTGAAAAATATTTATTCAATTTTCAAATCACTGCTTGAAATTAATGTGCTGTACATATAAACAATATTTATAACAAAGAAAAGTGGGATTGTGCGTATTGCAATAAATTAAATGGTAACAAAAATAAGCTGCTGTCTCAAAAGTTTAGACACAAATTAAATAAAATCGAAATAAACAATTTTTAAAACCTGGTTGCGCATCCATGCTTATGTATTACGTCATATACACGAGATTGCATGGAAGAAACTAAATCTTGCATAGTTTGTGGATCGATATCGTACCATGCATTCTCAATAGATGTCTTAAGTTCCTTTTCAGAAGAGTATTGTCTAGCGTTGCTATAAACTTTGCGACACATGATGCTCCAAAGGTTTTCTATAGGGTTAAGATCTGGGCTACATGCTGGCCAGTCGAGAACTCTTATATTATGGGAATTAAACCAAGATTTTGAATGTTTTGCAGTGTGAATTGAAGCATTGTCTTGCTGAAATTCCCACTGAGGACCCCCTAGAAGCTCAGCAAATGGCAGTAGGTTTTCTTCTAATGTCTGTGTATAATGCTGTGAAGTTTGACGACCACTGGTGAAGGTCAGAGATACTTGTCCATTATAGCAAAAGGCTGCCCAAACCATCACCGAGCCCCCTCCTTGTCTGCGACTAAAAAAACGTCGAGGTTCCTTCCGCAAGTCATGCCAATACGATAAACAACCATCTGGACCATCCAGATTCCACTTTTTTTCATCGCTAAATATGACTGACTGCCATTTCTCTCCATATGACATATGCTTTCGAGCCCACATAAGTCTTTGTAACTTATGATATGGTTTCAGAGCTGGTTTCTTCTGCATTTTGCTATAAACGATTGTTCCTTTTTCCAAAATTCGTCTACGAATCGTATCCTTTGATACAGAGAGTCCCGATGAGCTTTGAACTCCACGTACGCTCATTTATTGAGTACTCGCTAGTCTTTGTATCAGGCGATCCTCTCGTACATTTGTCACACGTGGCCTCCCAGACCGACATTTTGCTTTATATTTGGAACCACTCGATAAAACTCGATAAATAGATTTTTTTGACCTATTAATAATAGCAGAAATTTCAGAAACGCTCTTCCCTTCACCTTTCAACTGCCAAATCCTTGAAACCTCATTCACTTGAATTTCTTTAGCTCTCGGCATGTCGACTGTGAAGCGCAATCGTTTGCAGAACTTAAGTACTCCAAATTTGTGACATCATCGATTCTAAATTTGCATATGCCAGCGAATATTCAAAGAAATTTAGAATAGTGTCTAAACTTTTGCGACAAGCACATTTGAATTTTTATGAAAAAAATTAGTATTATAGCAAATAAAACGACTGTCTTTTGTACATAGCATTTTAAATCAGTTTTTGAATATCTTTACAGGTTTTTGTAATTCTGACGTCATAATTCTACATTTTAAAGCTGAATGACGTCATTGTCTAAACTTTTGCGTCATAGTGTAGAAATTATTATTTTAATTCAAGAGGTAGCATTTTTCTTGATTCACGCAACATGCTACACCGGTGAATATCATCACCCTACTCACAATAAAGGTCTCATTAAAACGCATTCTCAAAGAACTATGAAAAATAATATTGCAGAATCTAAGTATACACTGTAAAAAAAAATACTGCCAGTTTTCCGGTAGGAGTCGGGAAAATAGTTGCCCTTATCGTACCGGAATATTTTCCGACTCATTTTGGAATAAAATCCGTAAAAATAATGAAATAGTCAGTAAAACGGTATTTTACGGATTTTATTCCGAGCTGGGTTGGAAATTATCCCGGTACGATAAGGGCAACTAGTTTTCCGATTCCTACCGGAAAACTGGCAGTATTTTTTTTACAGTGTACACTAAAAGATCAATCGAATGTAGCGATGGAACCTCGACTGATTTTTCAGAATAAAATTAAAAACTTTTACGGACAAAGCTAATCCTTCGTACAGTTTTGTGAATTTGTGTTGCCGCAATTCACGAGAAAAACTAGTGAAAATCCTATGATTGCAATGATTTAAATTTCGACACTGCTTTAAAACCAGTGATTTATGAAATTTCAATGTTTTTGCATTAAATTATAAGTGTAAATTATAAGTAAAATTTATATAATATAGTTTATGTAAATTTAAATAATATAAACTAATTTAGATGATTTTTAAGCACTCAACTTTCGATCTGAATTATTTAAGATGTTCATTTTTAACACTTTCCCACAAAATTGAAAAGTGTTTATGACTTCGATTTGTCTGTCCGTATGGCCGTGTGTCCGTCTGTCCGCGCTCTAACTCCTGTAAATATACACGGATTGTCCTGAAATTTTTGGTGGTTATTGACGTTTACCATAGCAAGTTCCCTATTTCAAATGAAGTTTGTAGCATGTTTAGTTGATTTACAGGGGCAGTCAAAAGTTTCCCGTTACATTAGAGAGCCTATGGGAAGAAATCGTTTAAAAGGATTTTTAATGATGTTACACGCATCCAAACATACCAAAATTGATATGCATTCATGGAGTGCACTAAAACATGCATTCTGTATAATATGCGGTGCAAAGAATAGTTATTATTCTTTTACTGGGCCACACAAAAGAATTCCATTACATAATGATATTGGAATGGAGGGGGGAATTGTTTGCGGTGTTTTTTAATTATGTTAAACTATCTCTTGAAATGCTCAAGAAATATAACGAAATGTATCATATAATGAAATTGATATACGTCGCTGAGATTTACTATAAGTTATTTCATGTATATTACAAAGTGCATAGCATTTACAGGAACACACAAAAGTTTTCAGATAGTATATTGCATCAGGAGTACTGTACATTACCGGTGATTGCTGGAAATGTATTTTTAATTATGATATGCGCATTTATGTTCTACTATGTTTATGCATACTATATGGTGTGTATAAATTCTATAATTCATATACAGGGCTACACAAAATAATTCGTAAGGGTTACTGGTTATTAGCGCAAATTGGTTAAAGGTGGTTTTTTAATGAGTTATGCATTTTTACGCTGAACTGCATTCAGTTTATTAAAAAAAAAGTTTATAGAATATATATAAAATGATATACAGGGTCACGCAAAGAACTGGATACATATCTTCAATGGATGATAATTTCTGGAAATGTGGCTTCAGTAGTTTTAAGAGTGTTTTAGTTTGAATTAAATTTTAGCTTAATAGTGGCGTGTAATAAAGGTACTAGGTAAATTACAGGGCTGTAGAAAAGTATTCAAGTATTTTTTCAATTAATTGTATAAATTGCTGAAAGAGAAATTTCAACCTGTTATACGTTTTCTTGCTAAACTAAATTTTCCTATTATATGGAATATACATCAACATACAGATCAAATACATGGCTGATCAAAAGAATTGGAATACATATTTGGCTATGGGCGGTAACTACTCGAATCAGATTTTTAAATGTTTACTTAGTTATCTTATTTACCTTATTTCCCTAAGTAACGAAATTTCGTTAAAGCTTTCAGGGAGTGTTGGAAAGTGTTTCATAATCTATGCTGTACGCATGATTTTTTTTACTTGCTTTTTGTTGCTGTTTGTTTGTTTCTACCGAAGCTAATATTTGGGCATATGGAATAAATAAATGCAATATCGCCTGCAAGTTATTCACAGAATACTCCATGAAAACATGCATATCACATTCGTATATACACTGTAAAAAAATAGGACCAGTTTTCCTGTAGGAATCGGAAAAATAGTTGCCCTTATCGTACCGGAAATTTTTCTGACCCAGCTCGGAATAAAATCCGTACAAAAAAAAAAGGAAATAGTCAATAAAACGGTATTTTACGGATTTTATTCCGAGCTGGGTCGGAAATTTTTCTGGTACGATAAGGGCAACTATTTTTCCGATTCCTACAGGAAAAATGGTCGTATTTTTTTACAGTGTAATAAGAAACATCAATACTATACATTCATCAGTGTCACTTTTTTCTTATATATTATATAGGAAAACAATGAGGTTTATAAATTTACAAAATAAATAAAATTATTTCTATGTTATGAATAATTAAAACAATCAGAAAATACCAAGAATGTTAACATATACGGGGAAACTGAGGAAGTTATTGATGGGTTAGTTGGTGGAAAATGTCCAAATATTTCTATCACTTTTTTACAGATGTTAATCTGTGTTGTATATTTATTAATTTGTATCTTAACATTCGAGTGAAACTAATTTTAATCATTTCCATTTGTAATGATGGATACCAATGTAATGCAATTGCAACAGGGCGTCATTTCGCCAAATAATGAACATTTTACGAATTATTGTATTATTTTCACGAATTTTAATGGCACTATGAGTTTCCGTCTCCACGAATATATACGCGATTTTGTTTTATATTTCTTGAGTATGGGTTTATGGAAACTTTCCTTTTGGGATGTGTCGTTTTCTTTTTTCATCATTTCGCATTTTCCTTGGTGGAAAAGTGGAACATAGCGTAATAAAGAGGTTTTACGGATACCTATAACTCATAACACCTTTCATGTAGCAAGTCGCACCTATGACAGACTTATTAGTGGAAAAAAACGCAAAATTATTTTTTACTAGTTGTTCATTTATCTTGCAGGGAATGATATAATGTGATGTGATGGAAAATAACTGACATAAGAAAAACATGCACCAGGGAATAATGATATAATCAATAATATTTGGATGCATTTTGAAGCAAAGAATATTACTCTCATCATTAGGCATGAAAAGATGTTACCATGGATTGAATTGAGCACTAATGTTTTTAACTATTTTACATGTTATCGATATATACGTTTACTATTCGAAAACATGAAACTGAAAAATGGAAAAAGTAAGTTGTATATAGAAAAAGTTAATTAGCATTAATATTGTGAAATAAGCAATATTGGAAATTGCTTTTAAAAGTAAAAATTTTTATGAAATATCGTATTAAAATTAACCAGAAACACTTGCATATTTTAAATTTATGATAATGCAAGGGAGAGTCCTGCATCATGTCCGGAAACCCGATTTAACCCCCGAACTAGATTCCGGTTGACTCTAATTTTATTTTTCGTTGCGGAAATATTGTTCAATTAAAACAAATATGTATTTGAATATTGATTAATATATATCAATAATCAAATTTCCCGGAAGTATAGTACTTCCCAGAAAAGGCGGCGCGCGCGCTTGGAGATCTTTTCCTTTTAACACTAACAAATATTCACAGCAGGCACGATCATGGAAGATTTCACCGGGAAAATTTAAAAGCTAAATTCAATAACTTTCAGATATCGTCCAGCGGGTCCGGGCAGAACAAGTCGTTTAATACGTCGGACGACTACGGAGACTTCGAGATCGTTATAGTTTATTTTTATACAAAAAGATAAGATTGATGTTAGACGTATAGTTGCAGACCATTTTTCTCTAAATGCATCACAATACGGATTAAATTTGCTTCCTTCCGGGTTCGAGACGGGCTTGAGTTGACTTGAAGCAGAACTTTCGGGTTCGACTCAGGTACAACCCAACCCGTGCAGGAGTCTAATCCAGGGCACATAATTCTTGAAAATTCTTCTATTGTACTTTTTAGATTAAAATTTAGTGACCAGAGTCTAGAATAAAAAGACGCAAACCGTATCTAAATACAAAAATAAAATCTAAAGATATAAGTACTTTTATTTCTTACTGTCTGAAGTTGCCTAGAAAACGTTGCGTTCATTTATCTCAGAATATAATTTCTCAAAATTGATCTTAATTAAATAGATATTTTCTAGGAAAGGTACAGTTAATAGACATTTTACAATTACTTTTAGTTACCTATTGATTAAATTGATATCAAGATTTTTTTTGTTAACTTTTAAAATATGACTGTTGTAGTAAAAAGTACAATAAAAAATGATTTTTTTTTTGTCTAAAAAAGTGTATATATTTAATAAATATTTTTGTAAATCATGAAGATAAATTTATATTTACTCTTTTTAGTATTCAAAAACAAAATAATAATAATAAAGCTTGCAAGAACCTAATATTTTGACTGTAGATACAAGTATATCAACTTTTAAGCACGGCGAAAATTAATATACTTAAAAAATATATTCGAAATGGGATTATGTATGTGTGTGGGTCTTTTTTTCTCTGTGTCTGTCTCTCTATCTCTTTCTGTGGGTTTATATTCAAAGAATATAAGAACAAAAAACTATTGTATCCCGGATCACTTTAAATTATTTAAGATTTTTAAAAATGCATTATTAATTATAGGGGTCCCAAATGTTAAGGGGACCCAGGGCCGCGAACCCGTTGGTTCGTGTTGTTAGGGAAGTGACTAGATTACTTGTTATTGACATTTAAATTTTTTGTAGAAAGAGGTTATCTTAATTGTTTATAGTACGAAAACATTGATAACAAAAGTACACATAGTATATTAAGACAGACGTTAAACACAATTCATTCAATAAACCGAACTGAAGAGAAAAATCAGCCAGGGCCAGGACACGAACCTGAGTCCACAGCGTATCGCGCTGTTGTTGTAACCCCTAAGGTACCCTGGCCGATGTCCTAGCTCGGATATTTTTTACTAATAAACCGTCCATCGACCGTCCTATACATCCGTCCAAACGACACCGTCCATCTATCAGATAGCACAGGATGACGGGAGAACGATGATTAAATTTCTTTTTCAATGATCCACAATAAATATTTAAGAGCAAATAAATTAACGTCTGAATTCCATTTTTAGGTGCGTTCGTAATTATTTAAATACGTAGCACCATTAGTCGTCGTTCAGTCCGTCTGTCTGTCTGTACGTTCGCATAGAACAGAGCAAAAACTACCTAACCGAATGGTCTGAAATTTAAAATATATAATTGTTGCAAAATTTTGTCGAGTTATTTCAAATTTTATGAAAATTGGATGTATAGTTTAATGATAGGGACAGTCAAAAGTTTTCGGTTACATTACGACCAATGGGAAAAAATTATTTCAAGTGCATTTTATTGATATTACAACCTTTCGAACAGAATGAAATTGATATGCACTTATGAAGTGCACTAAAATATACATTCAGTACAATATGCGGTGCAAAAAATATTTATAAAACTAGTTATATTACGAACGCACCTCATTTGCTACGTTTGACGAGCAATTTCCAACTTGTTTTTATTATTAAAGGTACAGTCGTGGAAAAAAAAAATAAACACCCACTACTAACTCCTCAACATATTATCGTAAAAGAAAGTTACTGGTACCGAACAATTGGAAATAAAGTCTGCTTTTAAATGATGAATATAAAATTTGCTTAGGGGGGCCATCTACATATTAAAACGAACCATAACTTTGTTTTTTTCAATAGCAGTACACAATTCTGACAGCATAAATGAACTCTACACCCTTCAATTAGTCTAAAAACAAGTTTTTATGCAATTCGTACCATAAGTTTCCGAGAAATTAATTATTTTACAACTAGCCTATTTTAAGGGCTGTATCCAAATTGAAGTTCGGTACTCGATTGTTCACCGAGAGAGCAGCTTTCTTGATCAAGGCATCTTAAGCAGTCAATTAAGCCTGTTAGATTACAGGATAGCATAAGAAATTTCAAAATATTTAGTCACTTCTACCATAGACGGCCACTTAAACCATCATTTTGCCGTTTTTTAAGCATAATTTGAAAACTACTTGGAAGGAAAATGTGAAATTTTGGATTCCCATAAAGCAGGACTTAATAAATCTGAATCCATCAAAAAAAGAAAAAAAAAACTGTAGGTTGCAATTCATAATTTTTTAAAATATTAATTTCATAATTCATATCAAAAAATTATAAAAATTGCAAATTCAGCGTATTTATGTTTGGGTATATTAGTATTATTGCTACACAAAAAAATTAGGACATTAGGATCATAGTTTCAGAAGTTATAAATAAAAATATGAAAATGTAATTTAACATTAGAAGCACTAAATTTTAAATGTTTACAATTCAAAAACTTATCATTCAAAGGACTTGATATTCGGTGTCTAGGCATAGTTTGAACCAAAGATTTGAAATATCTCGTTAAAATTAGGTATTGCTATTGAAAAAAAAATGAAGTTTAGGTTTGTTTTAATATGTAGATGTCCTTCTAAGCAAATTTTATATACATCATTTAAAAGTAGACTTTATTTCCAATCGTCCGGTACCAGTAACTTTCTTCTGCGATAATTTGTTGCGGAGTTAGTAGGGGGTGTTTACTTTTTTTTTCCACGACTGTACATATATATTAAAAATGTCTTTAAACACAATTAATACAACAAACCCAACTGGAATAAAAATTAACCTGGGCTAATAAAAAAATTATTAACCTCATCCAGGCTAAGTGAAAAACGGAATCCTAGCCAATGGTAATGCTAAGAATTTTTTTTTAATTCTTATAATTAATGATATGTGCAGCTTTGAAGTAGTCTAGCAATACATTTTTAAAAACTTTACACTTAAAAATATTTTAAATTTATAAAACTATGGTTTAAAAATAAATATATATACCGATATATACATGATAGAGAGTGAGAGTAAGATAATTGGGACATAATTCCAAGATAATCCCAACTCCTTATGTCCTAACTGCCAATTTTTAGTCTTTCTACAAGTGAAATAAATGTATACTGAAACAGGATTTTAAATTAATAAATGAAATCAAGTTATCACAATATAGAAACAAGATAGATTTTTTTAATAAGTTTTCTTTCTAAAAACATGCTAATTTGACTTGAAAAATAACTAAAAAGTGGGAAACTATGCCTTGCACCTCCAAATGTACAGCGAAAGGAAATAATAATTAAAAAAATTACTACAAAAGTTGTCTTAGACTTTGAAGTGGCCAAAAATATCCTTAAATTTTAATTTTGCTTTTATATATATTGATATTGACATTAAATATGGACTAATTGATTTCTGCTATCTTTTCAAAATTTATATTATATGTACAAATAATATAACTTAAGACTGGATTATGACAGAGGTTTTTTATCAGTTGAGAAAAATCTGTCATTGATTTTTTATGCCAAAATATAACTAGATGTAAAAATAATACATAATGAATTTAAATAATGCATTTGCAAAGTAACGTGTTCGCAATTTAAGAACAAATTGCAACTAGAAAACAAAACTAAAAAACATATTAATACAAATTACACACCCTACCAATTTCCCAAATCTTTCCAATCATTTTTCAATTGTGATATCGCCTCCCCCCAACCAACGGACACAAGCACACCCACACAGTTATACATCCCATATGGCTCGGTAGAGCGAAATCCAGGGACGGCCAATATTTTGAAACAGTTTTGTTTGAGATCCGCAACTAAGCCGCGTTCTTTTTAATGGAAAATATAAACACGATATAAATTAGTTCTGAGATTTTAGAATAAAAAGAGGCAAACCGCATGTAAATACAAAAAGAAAATCTAAAGATATAAGCAGGTTTATTTTTTACTGTCTGAAGTAGGCTAAGGAAAACTTTATGTCCATTATTTATCTCAGAATGTAATTTTTCAAGATTAATAATATTTAAATTGATTTCAAGATATTCTGTTTTTGAAAGAAAACTTTAATAATATGTCTATTGTAGTAAAAAAGTACAATAAAAAATGACTACTTTTCTTTAAAAAAAAGTGTACATATGCATAAGCTAAATGAATACTTTTTTGTCAGAACCACCGCGCAAGTTTTAAACATACCGACATAAGCAGCAGTTACATAATTTTAACAATTAAGAAATACTATAAATACAATAAATAATAATATAATAAATAATATAATAAATAAATAATAATAATAATATAATACAATAAATTTTCAATAATAAATTCTATAGCATTTTACAAAATGGAGAATTGAAACGTTTAAAAATCAGAGGGGAGGGGGCAGCAACCCTGAACTCCCCATTTAAGATATATCTTAACCACATGAACGTAGAATGAAAAATAACTAAAATTTGACTTTCATGGGGAGGGGGGTGGGGTGCGGAAAATCCCTCGAAAGAAATTTATTTACCGCATTTTCTCTTAGTGTTTAATTACCTTGTCACTAAATTCAAAATAGTAAATATTATTAATTTTTAATCAGAGAAAAAGAAAATTAAGTTAATTAAATTTTAAAATCCAGGGAAGAGCAATTTTTCTCCTTTGCCCCTTCCACCCCCCCCCCTCCCCTCTTCCCTAACACTAATGGCAAATCGCATTTGACATATTAACACAAAATATTGACTTCAACTTACCCGTCGACGAACTTTCATCGGCGTTTTTAGAATCTCGAATGAAATCGAGAAACACCCTAACATTGTCGGAACACTTTAAGGTGTGGGAGTTTTTCTTTCTAAAAACAAAAACTGCTTGGGCGTTTCTACTTCTCGTGATTCATCTCTCTATACACAGTCCGCCGCATTCGAAAAGAAAAGATGTGCTTACAAAAGAACAACTGCTTGATAAGAAAAGCCTTTTTTTTTTCCTTATTCTGTTTATTTGTGATCTATGTGAATTATTTTCTGGTAAGAAAAAGAAAATAAATGAAAATAAAGAAACTTTTTTAGAATGGATAGCTAGCTTTCTCATCTGAGCGTTACGAAGGTGGTGGGCGTGGTGACTTTACCATGTTTGGTTTTGACGTCTGTTTTTCGTTGCTCGGTCAGCTGATCCTTGTCCGTCTCACTGGCCACCCCTTACACACACCACCACCACCCCACTCCCTCCTAGCAAACTGGCTAATCGTCTTCAATCCGCCAGTGATATTTGAAAGCTAATGTTAAACCAATGACACCGTTCTATTAAAATTTCTCTTTGCATTTCAATATTTTTAAATGATGTTTTTTTTATTTTATTTTTATTTATTTTTTTTTTTTTTGCGTAGGAAATCTGGGGTTGATGTATAATCGGATATATTTTTACTTTTTAATTTTCATTATAGTTTTTGTTTTATGAGACTGTTTTCACTATTCGGAGCCGGTTTTGAAATTGAAAGTGACCTCAAAACGGAAAAAAAAGGTGACAAAATCGAAAAAGTACGAAGATACCCCCTTTTAAATGTTTATTTCTTTTTTTTTTCCCTTTTGTATAGTATATCTGAGGTTAATGTTTAAAGAAATATCTTTTTACTGTTTTTTTTTTTTTTTTGTGGAAATTTTCCTTTTTGGAACAGTTTTCAAAATTGAATGTTTCTCCCTCCCCCCCCCCCCACCTCCAAAATCGAAAAAGCACAAAAATACCAGTTTTTTTCTTCTTTTTCTTTTTTCTTTTTTCTTTCTTTTTTTTCTTTCTTTCTTTTTTTTTTTTTTTTTTTTTTTTTTAAGATATCTGAGGTTGATGTCTAACCGAGTACCTTTTAATTTTTTCGATTTTGTTTGCAGTTTTTTTATAAGGATATTTTTATGAAGGACTTTAATAATATATATTAATTTTATAAAGTGCATATTAGACAATGACTATATACAGATAGATATGCAATCAAGTTCTGCTGTTTGTTCATGTGAATGAAAAAAAAAGAATAAACACATCATTCTCTATAGGAAAAATGTTACAGTGCATATCAACTATGTATGACAATTTTGTAATATTTGAAATATTGTAACATTATTAAATTGTGTTTCAAACAACAATCGTCTGTAGACAATAATATATAGGAGTTGTTTTGAGTGTACTTAGAAATTAATTATAATTTCTACACACTTCATTTTCTGTATGGAAAATGCTATAATTGTCTTCAATATCATATAACAATTACACAGCAATCCAAGTATATTTACGAAAGTTAGCTCGCGGAACTACAGACCCCGGACAGGCTGATCGAAGTCATAAACACCGTTCAACTATGTTTGTAAATGCTAAAAGAGGATAATTCATTTAAGAAAGAGGTAAAAAGAAAAAAAAAGGGTTTAATTACATTGCTAATAAGTAAATACATAAACCATTCATCCAGAAATTTAAAATTTCTTCATTTTATAACAATGTATGATTTCTCTTATCAATGAAATCGATTGAGCATGCTGTTGTCTTGGAAACTGTATTTTGAATGATATTTCATCTTGCGTATAGAGCTATTAGGAAAAGTAACGAGTTTCCTATATTCAATAAAGCACTTCGTTTGTCAATAAGCACGATAATTCAAATAATGATCATTTTGAAGTATTTACTAAAGAGAAAATAGATAATTCATCGTGTCTGGATGTAACAAATTTACAATGCTTGAAAAGAAAATACTAAAAATAATACGTCAGATGAACAGTTTTATACATACTTAATTTTTAAAAAAAGGTTTAATAAATACTTTTCTACATACATCCTTCAGTATGTTTCAAACTAATTGCAAATATAACTTTTTCAATTAATAGTTATTATAAATAATAAGAAAATAATATAAATGTAAAAAAAAGAGCAATTTAACAAATTACAACGACCATTTTGAAAATGATTTTTTCGAAGACTAAAATTTAAGACATAAAAAATCGCACGGAGTTGGTCTTACATTACGTACGCCATGAATTAAACATTAATAGTGTTATTACACTTAAAACTTGCAAGCGACAAAAATCGCCTGCGACCCGTCAAATTTCCAGAAACTTACGTATTATCCACCTGAAACTTACGTATTATCCAAGCATTTCATTGGCTGTTCGGGAAACGGTTTTTCCATCGTCCAAGAAATCTGACGACCTATTTTAAATGAAATTTCATTCTTAAACTTCTAAACATCCCACAATATTACTTTTTACAACGTCGTATAGAGAAAAAAAATGTACTTTTAAATGCAATTTGTTTGAAAGCTGTATCTCAATTTGTTTCTGAGTTATTAATTTTTTATAGTTTTTATTACTTTTTTGTCATAGTGGCAACAGAAGTAATCCATCTCTTAAAAATATTTTTATATAATCCATCTCTGTTGAAAGTAAAGGGAAATACAGATTACTGTATAGACCAATCAGAACACGAATAAACTGCGGATTAAACCAATAAAAATCTTCAGATATGCTTTTGATTTCCTACCCTGACGAGGACAATAACCGTTTTTCAAAATGGTTGAAAGCATGCTTTCATTAAAATTCCATAAAACGTAGAAAAAGAAACACATTTTTTAAATTCACTACCAAATTTTGGCGATATTACGCCAAATTGGCCAAAATTTGGCACTATTGTGGTAACTATGCAATTAGTGCTTTTCAACAAATACTCATTGTTGAAGCTCATACTGATTTCTACATAGGAAATCAAACTATAATTGAGTAACTAATAAGTTTAAGTAGTGTTTTGCGATGCTTTTCGAAAACGGATGGCGCTTGGCAACAGAATCCCCCTTTGCGTCAAATTTTAAAAAATTCCGAAACACGTGTTTAAGTTATACTATAGGCATATCAAGTTCCAAGATTTTATTTAAATTGGTTTATCAGATATAGAGTATTTTTTAATTTTCAAATTAACCCCCTGTTGCCCCCTCCTCATTAGAGATCGAATTTTTAAAAAATCGATGCCCAATTTATGTATTACCCTAAGGAATACATATATATTCAAAATTCAAAGCTATATATCAACAGGAAGTATTTGAAAAATAAGTAACATGGTTTCACTGTCATATATAAACAGAATTGTAACTTAAAGGAAAACTTGAAATTAAATACGTTATATTACAGTTAATGCATTCGAAATTAATATCATGAAAATAAATTGTTTAAAAAATGATAAGAAATAATGCATTTAAGGGATTGTTAAACCTCAATTATAATTTTTAACTGTGTTTGTGAAGCAATGTATTACACATGTTAGTTCCTTTCTCATCCCTATCGTCTGGAAAGATTTTGGCCTTTTTATCGGCGAATCTATCTGAAATCGAATGACTTTCACGCGGAAAAACGATGTAGGTAACTTTTAAAATCGGCTATTAGTTAAGAAAGCCTTAGATTTTAATTTCATTTTCAATAAACATTGAAATTCGTAAAAGTAATAATGTTTTTATGTTAATTAACAGTTACCAACTTTAAGAAGAGAGAAAATATTTACTCAGCAATCGGAAGAATATTTACATCATACATTTATTATAATATTGTTCTGTAATTCTGTTTTAATAATTCTGTTCTATATGGAAAATTTCTTAAATCCTTCGAAAAGAATACAGCTTATCTCTATAATATTATTAGCCTAAGTGAGTTCACAGTCATCAACGGTTCCGCTCTGACCACTTCGCTTTTTGTATGCCAGGCAGCCATTTCGTTGCTTTAATGTTAGCCGAGCGCAGATGGTAAACCGCCAAATATTGTTCCATTGCCATCATTTCATCTACCTTATAATAGTCAAAGTCATGTGATTGTCATAAATCATACGGTCTGACACCTTCGCTTTTCGCATGCAAGGCGACCATTTTTAATAAAACTATTTTTTCGATTAAAACTAGAAAAAAGTTGCCATGATCGCAAAGAATTCTTGGTACTTTTATGTTAGCCGGGGTCAAATCATGTCAAAAGCATTTTTTAACTCGCCAGTTAGAATTTTTTATATTTCGGGTGGTGAATTAAACAATGCTTTGATGTTGAAATTATTTATTACTTTATTTATTATTATTATTATTATAATTATTATTATTTTTATTTTTAAGAAAAAGCAATAAGTGAAATTAATGAATTTTAAATGTTTCTGTTCTAAATTAAAGTTATGCATCTTAAATAAAATAAGTGAAAGGATTATATTTTAAATGAAATTAAAGAAATACGAAAAAATGCGACGGGGAGAATATTTGGCGATTTGTCACATGCATCCGGCTAACATAAAATTACTGACTTCTTTATTTCTCTCTCAAAATCTTCCTTTTTGGTGAAAAATTCCGAAAGTAAATTAAATTATGAATAAAAGTAACATTATACAATGCTTAACATATCATATATGCATACATTTAAGGGAGACCAAAGTGGTCACCAAAGGCGACTAGTTAATATTTACAGATTACTATGTACTTTCTAAGATCAAAACTTTGTGAAACGAAAATATTTCGTTATGAGGTTTTACGTTAATTGGAATTTTATGTTTTTATAGAGGTTAATGAGGGCAGTGAGTTTCAAAACTCGCCTTATCCAGAAAATCAAATTTTGGGAAATCGCGAAAAACCTCTGACTACGTTCATTGGCTTTCATTGTTAACCAAGATTTTACATGGACAGAAATACGGGATAAAAAAGTGTTTAGTGTTTCTTAGATGCAGGTTAAGGGGATATACGACCCTTTAAAATCTTTAAAAGATCGATTTTTTTGTTTTTTAATTCATTTGACAGCTAATGTTTTTCTGAACAATTTCCCACAAATCGCATAAAAATATTCGTAAAGTTGTGATCGTTATATTAAAAAATTAAATAAGCCTTGGTCTGTTTCAAGCGAAACATTTATTTTTAAATTGATTTTTCTCAAAATCGATATTTTTTTTCTTGCGCGCACGATAACTCCAAATGTATTGAAGGTAATGATTCGAAACTGTATATTTATCTTTACTAGATCATTTTCTTCAAATTCAACTAAAATCTAAGAAATTTAACAATAATTATTGAATGTATGGATATTCGAGTGATAAAAATTATCAAAATTTTCATATTTTTATTTTGAAAATCAAAATACTTTAGAACTTTTTTGTTTATTCATTATATTTTAGACCATTTTTTTTTTTTTTATATTCTTAAACTTATATTAAAAGTTTCAAAGTTCTAGAGGGCATAGATATTTTTAAATCATGCGCGCAAGCTATATACATTATAATTAATTTTAAAAAAAGTAGTATACTTTAAGGAATAATTATTATCATTCAATTATACAGTGTTTAATGCAAATTATATATTATATTGCATGGAGGACATATTATAGTGAAAAAAAAACTGAGGTGATTAGTGCAAAAATGAGAGAGAAACCACTTTAAATGTTTGTCTCCGAAATCAAATTTTTCATCTGTTTAAAAGATCGTATGTCCCCTTAACCAATAGAATAGATTGATAGAGAAAACTCCATTTTTTAAATTTTGGATAAAGCGTGTTTTGAAACTCGGATCCTCTTATGTAGTACTTTGTTTAACAAAGTCCCATAATGTAAAAGAAACACAATTATATGTTTTGAATCGAAATTTTCGCTCGTCCTTCGTCAACGACTAAAGAGAAATTTCCTGTAAAAATGAAACACGGGAACAAAGTTTAAAGCACAAATTGACAAAAAATTAAAGCATTTTAAAGTAGTAAAATCAGTAAAAAATTCTTAAAATTAGCATAACTCTATAGAACTACCGCATTTATATTTTGAAAGACTTTTCTCTTTATGTACAGTATTTATTTCCTTAATAAATAAACATTAACATTGAATAAGGAAGGTAGAATATAGCACCATACGTTCACAATTTTTTTTTTCATTTTTACTGTAATATTGTACTAATATTAAATTTTAGTTTTAACTGAATAATTATAGAATTTACTGCTACAATGGTATTGAACTGCTAATGCAAAATTATTAAGAAGCTTTAGTATTTATTATTAAGAAATGTATTCGTAATGCACGAATTTCAAGGAATGCAAATTGCGATTCTTTACGTTTAATTAACGAATTGCACCAGTTATCTAAAACACGCACGCAAGAAAACTATACTGGGAGCAATTAACATTCCAAAGAATTGAAAATCATAATCCAGAACATGCGGTTTTTATGCACGTGGCATTTCAACTTTCATTTCCGGAGCCTTTCACGATGCCAATTCTAAGCAAATATTTCATCTTAAGTGACAAATACATTTAAAGAATTTTACTCCAAAGTTTTATGATGGATTTGCAAGATTTCTCGCGTATGTAAATATTTGTTTGAAACTATAAATTCTGAAATAACTCCTTGAACCGTTAAACAAATTAAAAGTTATGTTTGAATTTTCGCGATGCTTTCAGATATTTTGAAAGGGCAGTGGGATGTTTTTTATACCACATAACTTTTATCAAGATTTGTACCGGAATTTTTAAGCAAAATTTTACTTTTATAGATTTTGTTTAAAAAAAAAAAAATAGCATTTACACATTATTTTCAATTAAAACTATTAAAAAATTCTGGATTGAATTCAACATTACAGACACAGTTTCTTGCCACTCAAAGGGTTAACACTGGAACAGCCGGAAATTTTACTCAAGTCATATAAAAATAATACACATCAGAACTTTTCCTTTAATACTATTTAACGTAACTATTTATTTCCGGGGGTATATATTTGACTTATCTCGACTTATCCCACTGGCAAAGTTTCTGGTTTGAATCGAAATATATTCAATTTGTCACGGTCAAACTGACCAGCCAGTGTTAAAGGCAGTTTTTTGTAAAGTAACATGAACTCCCCAAATTTTTTTTCCAAAGATTATTAGTTTACATGTGAACTCATGGGTTGCTTTCACACTGCAATTTTTTAGGCAATTTTTTGCGATTATTTGCAGGTAAGTTTTTTTCCATATTTTTTATTAAACGAGCAATTTTAATTAAGTTGCCTGCCTACCTTCTGAAAGGATTATTTTTAATATTTGAAAAATTGCCTACTGATGTGAACTGTATTATAGAAAAAAGTTAATAATTGTGAATAACATCTAAAAATATGTATATATTTTAAATATTTTGATTTTAAAGCTCGAAACATACATAAAAAATGCTATAAAATGACACTTTTGCAAAACTTCAAAACTCAAATTTAACTGAAAATATTATTATTCTGTAAAATTTATTATGATCGATGAAACATTCTTGAGTTACTGAACCATTTTATAACTATAACTATGTTATTAGTAGTTAACGTTTTTGCACACAGAAAAATCAAGAAAATATATGACTATTCATAAATCACAATTCAGCTAAAATATGAAAAAATAAATAACTGTAATCATAATAGAGGCACATTACCTAAATGAACTCCTTTAGCGTATTTTTGAAAGTTTTATAATGTTACAATTATTATTTTTCGAGTTATGATGTTTTGCGATAAAGCAAGATGTTAAAACTCTCATTTTGAGAAAAAGCAGAAAATGTAATTAAAACCAAATTTTACCTATTAAATGAAAAATCTAATTTTAGAAAGCACCTGATTTATAAAGTTCACCATCTATGTTATTTACATTAGTTATTTTTTTTCTTCATGGTTTTTTAAAATATTCTTTGTTTATGCGCAAATATTTACGATTACTTCGGTAGCGGAAGGCTAATTTTAGTTTTAAAAACTTCCGACTGACTAATATTAAAATGACTGTAACTCAAGTTCTAAGCCAGATAGAAACAAATTTCAAACTGATTTAAAAAGCCAAAATGTCAAATTTTAATATTAAACCAAATATAGAAAATCTTATTTTTGACCGAAGGTAGGCAGGCACCTTAAACAAGCGGCTAAACCCGGGATTCCCGGGTTACAGAATATAGGTGAAAAACATCATGTATATTTTTTCTGTTGTTAACATCCCTTTTTCTCTGCACATACTAAGGGAACAGCGATTAATGTGTTTTAAAAAATGCAGTTAAAGAAAACTAATGAAAAAATTTATTATCAAATATCAAAGATTGCAGTGAGAAAGCATCACACGAGTATAGAGTTTTTTTTTTTTTTTTTTTTTTAATGATAACTCTGATAGATTTTTTACATGATATATATACTTATTTATTTATAATAGCCATTAACAATACTACAAATCATATTTAAATAAAAAATAGCAATAATGCGTCAAATAAAATTTTGAAACTTATCAACTGCAATACTTTCGTATTGACATCGTACCAGGATTTAGCAGCCGAAAAATTCGTTATTTACCATCAGCATTTTTGATTATGTGCATTTCAGTGGTTTACGTACGTACGGCTCGATTACATATCTTAATTTGTTTTATTTATTTGTATTTTATTGTTTTATTTATTGATTAGGTAATATTTTAATTTCGTTATGGAATATAGGCTGGAAACAAATGATGAACTATTTATTGAAATTTAACTACAAAGAGACTTATCTTTCGTAATCGTCTGCACACGATAGAGATAGATTTGAAAAAAAATGTCATGCTTGAAAATTATATTAAAAACAATAAAAATTGAGTCAATTGCGATTCAGTTTTCAAATAAATTGCGATACATTTTTCAAACAAATTGCATTTGAAAGTACATTCCCCCCTCCCCCCTATTCGACGGTGAAAAAATTGAATATGTGCGGTACTTAGAATTTTTAAAAAATGGAATAACAGTTAATAAAAGTAAAATTTAATCGCCTGCTGATGCCATTTACAAAATACGTCAGCGTTACGCACGGATCTGCATGTCCTTTATAATATAAACAACGTATTTTAACGAAATGTTGGTGTACTATTTCAGAAAGGCGTCGAAAAAGCTTTCGCAAGATTCTTTATTCTTCATTGTGCGTATAGTTTATGTATATAAAAGAGATGTTCACATCCGAAATAATGTATATGATTAAATTCTGAAATACACATACTTAGCATATTTACAATAGAGAAAAACTTAATGTATTACCTTAAGATACTTATCATTCACAAAAAATATCGTTAAAAATGTTAAACTATAAATAAAAATCACTTCAAACTATCAAAATACTCAATAATTGCTATAAGAGATAAACATAAATTTTAAAAAGGAAAAATTCCTTTATTCATTTACATTTCGACATGTTTCATTGCATCAGGCGGCAACATTCTCAAGAAAATAAAATGAGAAAAATATTTTCGCAAAAATTCAAATTGAAAACTGTTAGAAAAAAGATGAGACTTAACGTAAAAAAACAATAATTACATTAAATCACAAAATAAAGATAAGGTAAATTTCCTTACCTTTTGGTTCTTGATCGTCCACGTAGAAACCGGTACTATCTTCATCATATCCATTGAAGAGCTATATGTATATCCAATTGCTATATAAAATATCTTTGAGATTTATCCTGTAAAATAAACTTGTGTTTTCTTTTATTAAAGGTGTAATTTTTAATTCCTAATGTATCCGATGAATTTTTCAGGAACATTGTAACAATTCTGGTTAAACTATAATATTTATATGTTTCTGAAATACAAAATTTGAGCATACATCTTTGCTCCCTTCTGATTACATGTCTATATACACACTGAAGAAAATTATAAGTTACAAAAAAATATTATTGATGTATGATTAAGAACATAAACAAAAAATCTTGATTACTTATGTTAATAAAACAATCAATATTATTTAGAGTCTATAAATTATTAATATACTTCTTTCATCTGTCACAATTGCAGTCATTTAGTCTAAGTGTTTATCAGTTTTTGATTGACATATTACACAAACAAGAAAGTAATTTAGTGAAATAATAATCAAGTCTTATTTATGACAGACATAAAGTGTTTTTGAAAACAGAAAAAATAGTTTATCTTGATTAATGATGAGTTTATCTAATTCTGAAAGAGATTAGTATTTCCAACAAAAAATATTAAACAAAAAATCCCTGCCGGCCCGGGCTATAGGCGGAGGTAGATTTCGAAGTTAAGTATACTAATTTCACCAACAAAAACTAAAACATGATTAGATATAAACCCATTCTAGCATTTTTATCTGGCCGCTTTTGACAAGTTTTTATTTCATTTTTATATAGTAGTTGGTTTTATCGGAATCATGTTAAGGCGGTATTAAAAAAATACTTATTTTTAATAGAAAAAATATGAAACTTGCTGACGTGATTTTTGAAAAGATTTATAAGCGACCCGTGTTTTTATTTTTCGTTCAATTAATTAAAATTTGATTAATAAACAATTATTTTCTCAGTAGGACAATATTTTTCGTTTCTAACACAATCGCTTCGGGAAATTCTGCTCAAAATGCCCACTTTGACATCATTTTTGAAATATATTCTGCCTCTATCAAAAAATCGATCATTACGGTACATTATATAGTTTCTGAATAAGAGAATCTACCAATTCGATGCGTTTGTGAGCAAAAATGAATTTAAAAATGAGTAAGAAAATAAGCAGTTTGGATTTGAATACACCCTTAATAAGATAATTTTTTTCTTCAACCGCTAAGTATTTTTAATTTGTTTATGCTGTAAGAATTGGTCCTATCAAAAACTTGTCTATATAAATGTTGAAGACAATATTAAGAAGATATGTGATGAATTCATGGGGATTTTATATCTTGTGAATTGACGGAGTTATGGAATTTTTTCTTCTCCCCCCCCCCCTTTTTTTGTCTTAGTTTTTAATTTTTTCTGCGGTACGAATTGGTCCTATCAAAAACTTGTGAGAATAAAAGTTGTAGATAATATTAAGGATATTTATAATAAAATTAATTGGATTTGATATCTTGAGAACTGATGAAGTTATGAATTTTTTTCTCCCAAAAACTCTATTTTTTGCGCCCCTTGAGCCCATTTTTTATTTTATCAAAAATCTGTGATACATACATTTTTGGCCCTATTTTTATAAGTAATAAAAACTTTAAACTGATTTGATGTGTACAAAAATTAAGAAGTTATGGGTTTTTTTTTCGGTTTTCAAAAAACCCCTCCCTATTTCCATCCCCTTGATCCGATTTTGCCCATTAACGAACTTGACCGAGATTTTATGCCCCTTGATTTTATATATCAGTTTTGAAGAGATTTGTTCAGAATTGTGGACGTTATCGTGTCCACAAGAAAGTGATATATATATATATATATATATAGATAGATAGATAGATAGATAAAGATATTTACTGAGGGTGGTTTTGTGTTCTAGGGGTCACGATCGGTGTAGAACTGCAAAAACGTTTCAGAAATTCCAACATAGGTGAGAATGTAATAGGTGGTATTTCATGCGAAATCTACCTAAAACAAAAATCATGCGAACTCAACTATAATGAAATTAATTGCAATATTAAAAATGGAAATTTGTGAATGTGAATTATTTTACATTATTGTTTCATGATTCTGTGCAGCATTTCTTTCCAAATCTTAGGGAGCTCCATGGGTGCTGATCAAATACAACAAGAAATCTACAGCTCTGGCCAGACTATATAACAGAGGACCTCTACAAATAGATTTTATAAATAGTAGAATAATTTATCCATCAAGATCTTATTTGCCCTCCATCATCAGACAATCAATAGCGATCTTCTTACGCTATGAGAATATTTGCAATGATTCAGCATTCATGGAGCTCCCTAAAATTTGGAAAGATTTGCTACACAGAATCATGAAACAATAATGTAAAATAATTCACATTCACAAATTTTCTTTTTTAACCCTTAAATGCCTGAATTTTCAAAAATCATTGTAATAATGTTCTTCTGCTTTCATTTTTTAAATAAATCATGGGAAAAATACTTTAAAAAATCCTATTTTGTTTTAAGTATGGTTTACGGCTAAAAAACAGTTTGTTACTAATCGGCAATACTGGTCTTTAATTGAAAAAATAATTTCGCTTGATAAAATTCTATAATGTTAAACACACAAGAATTTTAGGAACTATAATAAGAAATAAATTTTACTTGCTCACTGCAAAACAAAATAGGGTATTTCGCAAGCTTCCAAACATAACAAAAGAACAAGTAGCAACAATTGAAAAAATAAATCTATCTTTATTCTTAAATAGCACAAGTGTTGCCATCTACATGTTGAAAATCAATTTAATAATATTTTCAGAATGTATTTTATTGGCAACATTAGGCATTATAGCTTCAATATTATTCTAATATTATTTTAGAAGCCTAAATTGGGTATGTCGCCGAAAAGCAACACCCGGCATTTAAGGGTTAATGTTGCACTTAATTTCATTATACTTTTGTTCGCGTTATTTCTGTTTTTGTTTATTCGTTTTTCAATTTGAATTTTTTCGAAAATATTTTTATCATTTTATTTTCTTGAGAATGGTGCCTTCTGATGCAGTGAAACATGTCGAAATGTAAATAAATAAATGTAATTTGCCTTTTTAAAACCCCCTGACTGCCGAGCAAAAGGGCAAAATTGTAATGTTTTTTTTTCACTTCAAGTTTCTCTAAATGCTAAAAAAAAATGTTTTTTTCCAACATTATATAATTTTTTTATTACGTAGAGACATATAAACCTTGAGAATGTTAATCCTAATTTAATTTCATGAAACTGGATCATATCTGACAAATTATATTAATTTAAATAATGCTTCTATTGCAGTGAAACCTACAGCTTGGTGACCGGATATATCAGTTCCGGGCGGTGAGAAGGTTAAAATTTATGTTTATCACTTATAGCAATTATTGAGTATTTTAATGTTAAACTATTGTTAAAATAGGATCATATGACATAGGAATAAATTTTGCGTCGTTAAATCTGGGTTATTTCATAATTTGACCACTGATGTTAAGTAAAATCTTTGAGTGATAATGTCTTTATACATTTTCTTTGTAAAACTGAAGCTATGAAATATTTTTTTGAGAAAAATGCATTCATTTGCGCTTTATTAAGATCTTTAATAAAATTTCCTATTCAAGAACTAATTTTTTTTTTTTTTTTTCATAGAAAAAAAATTCTTTGATTTTAAAAGAATTTCTGGCAATGCGATGTAAGAGATTTGCAAAATTTTGACAAACGTTTTCATTTTTAGATTTTTTTTCTTTAAATTGTGATGATAAAAACTTAACTAATCAATTCTTCAAATACTAATATATATTTTTTTGTAGTTTTTGCAAAGAGAATGCGAAATGAAATATCAAATAAAAATAACTTTCCTTAGACTGAAATCGATGCAAAAACTGTTGCAGTTTTCTAAATATATTTTTGTATGAATACAGAATATTTACTTTCGGCACATATTTGAACAGAATGTGATGCATTTTTAATATTTGGCTTTTACTATTTCTTTATGTAAATATTGCCCTCTTCTGTGACATTTGTTTTTAAAAGCCATATGAGGTACTGATTTATAAATAGCTTACAACATTTCACAAACAGTTGTTTACTTTTTCTTTAATGTATTGCCATTGATTTAGGATTTGGATTCCAGATTTATTGGAGATATTCGGTTGGTGACAAGTTCTAGGAAAATGACTGATAAAAAGAATATACTCTGATATTAATAGAAATCATACTGATTTTAAAAGTATACAGGGTGTTTTTACAAAGTTTCAAGACTGGTCTGAGAATACAATATTTATGAAACATTTTTGTATAGCGAACTAAAATTTTTCGAAATATGACCCTTGGGCATCAACACACCGCTGCCAGCGTTTTTTCTATTATTCATAGGCTCCTTGGAAGTCTTCACGCGCAAGACCCTTAAGGGACCTCGTCGAAGCTGCTTGGATCGCTGAAATCGTGTCGAATCGCTTCCATTTAAGTTTTTCTTGATCCGGGGGAACAAAAAAAGTCACTGGCAGCAAGGTAGGGGTGTAGGGATGTTTGCGGCAGTATTACAAAGTTAAACTTAGCCAAAACTTCGGCAGCGGCGAGCAGCATGTGAGAAGGCGCATTGTTGTGGTGAACAATCCAATCGTCTCTGATATCTGGGTGGGCGTGCCGGATCCTATCCTTCAAATGGTGGTGCATTCCAGCGTAAAACCGACCTAACCCGGCGCGTCCGCCCAGACACCAGAGACGATTTCATTGTTGACCACGACAATGAGCCCTCTGACATGTCACTCGCAGCCGCCAAAGTTTTGTCTAAGTTTAACGTGGCAATACTGCCACGAGCCTCCCTACAGCCCCGATCTGGATCCCAGCAACTTTTTTTTTATTCCTCCGGATCAAGAAAGACCTGAAAAAGAAACGATTCGACACGATTCCAGCTTCGACGAGGTACCTTAACAGTCTTGCGTGCGAAGACTTCCAGGGAGCCTATGAACAATGGAAAAAACGCTGGCAGCGGATTGTTGATGCCCAAGGGTCATATTTCGAAGAATTGTAGTTCGCTGTACAAAAATGTTTAATCACTTTTGTATCCTAGGACCAGTCTTGAAACTTTGTGAACACACGTGTATATATAGGGCATAAGCAGAAGACTGTTTTAGAGATAATTTATAGGTTACAAATTTCATACTTAATACTATTTTGTTTTTACAAAATATTTAATTAATTTTATATATAAACTAGGGGGGTCAACCCCCTGAGAGTTACGCCCGCCAACCCCCGTTCGGTTTTTACAGCTTCTAAAAAGATAGTAATGAGCCTTTTAAAAAAAATATTAGCAGTTTACGCAAGATTGAATATTATCATTATAGAGGTGGCTGCCTACTGTAATCGGGTTACCATGCTTTTTCTTTTGAATGGAGCATTTTTCGGTTACTATGGCCTCAGCCACCACTGTCGTAACAACTGATGTCTGTTTTCGGGATTGATAACTAACATCAATTACATATTTGAAAATTAGCTGTACAAAATGGTTAGGTTAAAAACGTTGCTATTTTTCTGACTTTTATAACGACGGTATGAATAATATTCTTCCTTTAGGTTCGAGGTTAAAAAACGCCGTCTGCTTGGTAATATCATTCAGAACCACAATATTGAAAAGCATTGTGTTTGAAATTTCATGGTTATATTTTATGTTTGGATCGAGTTTTATTATTTTCAGTAACAGATACAGCTTATTCATGAATTCTTTTCTCTATTTTAATACACCATCTGCATATTTTCATGTTATTTTTAGAATGTACATTGCTTATATTAATTAAAAGGAATTTCCGAATTCTCTAATATTTATTTATCGAATAGTAATTCGTACAAAATAAGTCGAAAGTATTTTGCACATGGATTTACCTGTATTTATGCTACATCAAGTGATGTAATATATAAAGAATTTTGCTAGTCGCACAAATTACAAAGGATTTGACGTCACAGTAAAATTCTGATGAATGAAAATTGGATTAAATGTATATCATTTTAATATATGACGTAATTTTCACTATTAAATACATTTCTCATGTAATAATTTATTTATTTTGAAGTTTTTTTCTATTTTAAGATTTATGGGTAAGTGTGTTATTTAATTTAAAAGTGTTTGGAATACAGTAGTCTTCTTCTTAACCGGCCTCCTCTTAACCGAAACTCCGCTTTAACCGGCCGACTTTTTTTCACAACATCAGGCAAAATTCATAAAGAAAAATTTCGGTTCTCATTTATTTATGGTTAATTAACTCAAATTTACATAATGTAGAATAATTTCATCTTCTTATAAAGGTATGTGACAAGATTTTCAACAATTTAATTTGTATTAAATATTGCTCATTATTTCTTATTAGAGATAATTTTTATTTCAATTCAGTTAATCACAACTAGAAAGGATATATATAGTAAATATTTTCTATGGATATTTTCTAGGATATATATAGTAAATATTTTCTATATTTTGTGAAATGAATACATTTCACAAAATATAGAAAATATTTACTTTTTTAAAACTAAACAAATTTAAAAACTAAATGCATCCTACGCATTTAATTAATTAAATATGCAGTTACTTATTCAATTTTTCTTACTTCTCCGGTTTAACCGGTTTTTCTCTTAACCGGCTAACCTTCGGTCCCGTTTAGGCCGGTTAAGCGGGAGGCTACTGTATTATTATTTGAGCTTTTAAAATATGATCTAATATTCACCATTAAAAGATTTTTTCGAGTAATAATTTAATGTTTTTAAGCATTTTAAAAATGACGACATTTAATATTTGGTCATTATTTCTCTTTACTGTGTGGGGATTTTCACATATGACGTAATTATCGTCTTTAAATGCGTTTCGCGTGTAAAATTTTATTATTTTAAAGTTTTCGTACTCTTTAATATTTACGCGGAAATATTTTGACGTAATTTTCCATATTTTCTGCATTTAATTCTTATTTTAAATTTACCATTCTGTTTTTAATAGTAATACTTTTCAATTTAATTTGAAAATGACGTCAAAAGAGAAATATAATATAGTCCATTTCGAGTTCCCTTGAAGATGACAGATGAATTTTCATTTCTAAAATAAACTAATTCTTGACGATCGAAATGTGAAAAAAAGTTCTTATTTTTTCAAATTTTTCTGAATAACATAATTTAATCACAATATTGTCTTCACTATGCGATTGAAATAAAAGATAATTTCAATTTCAACTTTATAATGCGAAAAAGATGAAATCTAATAATCCCTATCTTTTCCCCTTTTCTCCCTGTTTACACAAAAATGGAGTAATTGAGTTACCAATATTAAAAAAATGTCATTAAAATTAGGAAAAATTTTAATATCTCGAAAACTAATTCTAATTTTAGAATTCTAATACCAGTTTCGACACGTGTGGATCAATACGGACAATTGTTAATTTTAGAGCCAAGCATTCCATACTGTAGGAGAAATAGCTGTGAAACTAAATCAGTCTTTTCATAAAATCGTTTCATAAAGTAGTATCACAAATTCGTTTCATTAGGATTTTATATATGATAAATTCAGAATATTGCTTAAATTTATACTGTATAAGTTCAATAATAAAGGTTAGTTTTATTTTTTCTACCAGGTACAATCTTTACTGTGTTCGCAGTATCAATTTTTTTCTTTATGTCCTTTTGTTAATTCTTTAGCACTTTAGCATAGTTATCAACAAATAATACTTAGATTTGGCAACAATGTTTTCAGCATTGTCTTTAAAATATTGTTTGGTATATTTACATTTATATATCAACATTACATTATCTATCTATATTACATTTATATTTTATTTATTTATACATTTATATCTCCATTCCATTTGTAAGTAGGAATTTTAAATTAGCTATATCCTTTTCCGATGCATTCCTCATCAATTAGTGCACTACATCCTTATATATATATAAAAAAGTTTTGATTTGGAAATGGACCAATGAAAATCTGCGTAGATATTCTGGGTAGATCCACATCCAATTTGAATGCTTAAGCATGGCCTTTCATCTTTAATATTAAAAAAACTGTTGCATACAAAAATATGAAAATCGGTGGTATTATAGAGACATGTTTGATAAACACGCTGATGCAGACAGTTTTCAAATCGAAGAATTATTTTAAGAGATATTTAATGCTAAAGCTGGACAAAATCGTTCCATTAAAAAAGTTTTATTGGAGCAAAAACTATACATGAGAATTTAATCATCTTTAGATCATTTTATACGTTATGAGTTTCCGGTGTGCAGATTGTATTTATTTTTCTTAATTGACTGATTTTTGAGGTTTTATTTCAATTTTAAATTCAAATTTTCAGCATTTCGAGAGATATTTTTTACAAATTTTAGAAAATGTTATTAATTTAAACTGTTGCCAGTTGTATAAAAAGCGCAAACAATAATGTTTACTTCAAATTAAAAATTTATTTTACACGTGACTATTTATTATAAACAGAAAATATAAAAAGCAGGAACTCATTGAAAATTAAGTCATAAAAATTATAATTACACGTGATTTTTAAAAGAGACAGAATATTGTAAAATAATAAATTCATAAACATGCGTTAGAAGTCTTAAATAGGAGAATTTATGTCACATTTACGTCACATTACACTTATTATATAAAATGAACAAAAAATAATATTGCAAAACAGTTTAAATTTAAAAATTGCTCGAGACATTTATTTGATATTTTAAGATGATCATAATATTTCATTTGTAACAAAAGTACTTTTTCGTGAATATTAAAAAGAAAAAGAAAAGTTTGGTGAAAATTACGTCAGATTATAATTGTCAGATTCAAATTATAATTCAATCTTCCGAAATCTTTTTAAAGCCGATTAAATTATCTTGCTGTTAGAGTCTGCGGTGTCTGAACGGGGGTTGACGAGCCTAGCTCGTAGGGGGCAGAGCCCCCAAGTGTTCAAAAAAAAAAAAAAAAACCCTTTAACTGATTACTGGTTGTGTAACCTAGCCATGAGAATGTATTAAAATAATGAGACACCACAGGTTATTATTACTTTCTTCTATCTTTACAAGAAGAAAGTGTTGTATTCGTGAAAATGTTCAATTTCCGATTTTCGACGGATTTACACGTGTTAGACGTTAGAGATACCGAAAATCATGTCTTTACAAAAAGTCTGTCTATGAGTATGTCTGTGAATCTGTCTGAAAGTCTGTCTGTGTGTGACACAGATTTTGTGGGCGCTTAATCTCAAGAACTAATGCACGGAATTTAATAAAAATTTATCTTCAGTTAGTCTCTGATATAAGTTGGTGCTGATTAATTTTTTGTGCAAATCGCTCTGCAGGTGGCGCTGCTATGTTGCATCTTTTACGATTTCTGCAGTGGCTCTATCTCAAGAACTAATGCACGGATTTTCATGAAACATCAGATTCAGTTGATATGAGTTGATGTTTACCAAGTTTTGGTGTAAATCGCTCAGCAGGTAGCACCTGCTATACATAATTTTTCCTGCTTTCTGCAATGTCTCTATCTCAAGAACTAATGCGTGGATTTTCATCAAACTTTAGATTCAGGTAGTCCTTGATATGAGTTGGCGCTGACTACATTTTGGTGTGAATCGCCCAACAGGTGGCGCTGCTAGGCTGCATTTTTCCTTATTCCCGCAATATTTTTATCTTAAGAAGGGATGCACGCATTTTAATCAAACTTTAGATTCAGTTATCAAGTTGACTTAAGTTGTTACTTATTAGGTTTTGGTATATATCACCCAACAGGTGGTGCTGCTATGCAGAATTTTTTACGATTTCCGCCATAGCTCTACTCAAAAGCTAATGCACGGATTTTCACGAAACTTCAGATTCAGTTAGAAGTTGACATAAGTTGTAGCTGATTAGATTTTGGTGTAAATCATCTAACTGGCTGCATTTTTCAGGAAGTATTAACATGTATGAGGTAGAAGAAAGTTTAGGGATTGCAACATCCGACTAGTTTTTATCAGTTATTGGAACTCGAATAGTATTTATTACTCTATGTATTTAAGAAAATTAGTAGTTTAAACTCATTGTTATTTTCTTAATTTTTTAAAAAATTAATTTAAATTAATTTTTATAAGATATACTTAATTTCATATTTATATCCACCTTGATAAAAATTACGAAAGGCGATCAAGCCTTCGTAATCCCTTACTAAATATATCCTCGCATGTCAATGTGCTGCATTAAAAAGAGCAGTAGGAAAATGAAAAGATCAAATGTAATATAATAAAAAAAAATTTAAATTATACTTTTCACGAAATAAGTTTATATTTTTAAAAGTGAAGTGGCTTGATTAACAGATTCGATCATTAATCATGTAAACTGTTCTAATACTCAGTGAACCATAGCCAATTTTAACGCTGATTCCACAGATTAGCACCAGACAAGTGAAAACAATCAATGGTAACATCTTTAGATTCCTCTATAGTTACAAACTTAGGAATACGGTGGACCCTAGTTAATGAATTTACATCTAAGACGTATCTCCGGTTAATAAGGGCAATATCGTTTTTTCCCATCATTTTATATTTCCAATTAATAATAAGGAAATTGTTTCTTGTGTACCACTCATCGGATAATGGAGACAATTGTATCCCAAATTAACAAGGTAGAATCCAAATTGGTTTTGTTCATTATTTCTTCAAAAGCTACTGTGGTTTAATTTTGCTCACTGAAGGGTCAAGAAATTGCCAGTGATAGTAATGAAAAGAAAGATTATATTCCACCATCAAAAACACCATTGGTTCGAAAATTGCGAAGGCTGCTTGTCGATATCTATCTATCAATATTATAAAGGCACGCACTATCTATACGCACATATCTCTGCGTAACGCTGACAATTTTTTTAACTTCTAAATATTGCATATTTTTTTATTTTTACATCATCGTATTGCAAAAGGAAAAAAAACTTTAAAATGCAATTTGTTTGAAAATAGTGTACCAATTTACTCATTTTTATGGCTTTTAAATTAATTTTCAAGCATGATTTCTTTTAAATATATCTATATCGCATCCAGGCTCTATTATGGTGAATAATAATACATTATCACTTAAAGCAATATAAATAGTTTCAACAATAAAACTATCCCCAGCTAATATTCCGTAACAAAATTATAAAATGAATAACAAAAAAAAAAAAAAAAAAAAAAAAATGAAAATGAAAATAAAAGAATAAATAACATCTAAGTAATCGCAAAAATTTCAAACTTACACCGTCGAATAGGAGAGGGAGGTGTACTTCCAAGTATAATTTGTTTGAAAACAGCGTATTATTTTACGTATTAGGAGTCTTTAGTACTTTTAAAATTAGTGTTAAAAAATTTAAAAAGCTATAACCAAAATCAACATAGAAGAAAAAAGCGAAAGGTAACCCTTTTCTGTTGAAATAAATGAAAAAATAAATAAAAATACACTGCTGCTCATTAAAATTGCAACACCATGGAAAAAAAGAAAATACAAAAAAGATATTTATTGTACGTAAACAGTATGTCATGAAAACAAAATTATTAAATTTCTAAGCAGTTTAGGGGTATATAGGAGTGC
Organism: Maratus speciosus; assembly: GCA_963932465.1. Lineage (NCBI taxonomy): Eukaryota > Metazoa > Arthropoda > Arachnida > Araneae > Salticidae > Maratus > Maratus speciosus. Next base: position 365,875,572 of record OZ010795.1, on the reverse strand, counting down.
GAAATTAGTAGAAACAGCTGTCACCAAAGGCAGATAAAAGGCCCCTACCCGGTTAGACATGGAATCGAACTGGGCTTGGATGGTAGAAACGGGGAACTCATTCCATGCTGCTTCAAGTCTATGCCACACTTCTTCAACAGTATTAACTTGAGAGGGATGGCGGGTTAGTCTCTCAGCATTTCATGACGAGATATTTTCAATGGGTGACAGATCTGGAGACCGTACAGGCCTGGGCAACAATCGAATACCCTGTGTATAGAGGAAGGTCAGAACACGACATGCAACATCTGGTCTTGCGTTATCTTGTTGGAAGATGGCGTTTGGCAGGCCTCGAAGACAGGGCACAACCACTGGATGTAAGATGTCAGAAATGTACCGATGTGCGTTCAAATTGCTGTCGATCCGAACTAGAGGTGTGCGCATCGTGTATCCAATGGATACTCAAATTATCACACCAGGTGCAGGGTCCCTATGCAGATATCGAATGCAAGTAGGCGACGAGCATTCTCTTCGGAGCCTCCAGACACGCATACGGCCATCATAATACTGCACGCAGAACCTGAAAAGATGACATTGTGCCACTCCTTTATCTAGCTTTGTCGTTCGGCACATTAGAGTCGCCGTCTCTCTCTATGTTGCATTGACAAGGCAAGCCGCAGTATTGGCCGGAGTGCTGATAGCCCACGCTGCTGAAAACGTCGTCGCACCGTACAAGCGGATACTGGGTGCGCTGTAAACATACCCATTTTCTGACTAATGGTCCGTGATGTGGTTGTACAGTTTTGCAAAGCCAACCTCACATATGTGTGTTCTCTCGGGCGTTAGTCATGGGAGGGCGTTGATATCCTGCATGCCGTTCCGTATGACCCATCCTCAACCCATTGATTCAATATTGGCATGACAGTGGTTGGAATTCGACCAGTCAGACGGGCGATATCACAGAACAATAATCCACACTCCCGTTAGGCAACGATTCTGTCTCTATTGAAATCCGACACTTGCTGGTAGGCATTTCTTATTGTTATTCCAGGCATATCACGATATTCTGAGCAAACGCCGACCATACAAAGCGCTTTATGAATGAGAAATCCACTTCGCAACTTTTCTTTTACGCAGTTCTTCAGATATCATTTCTCCCGTTTGCGTCGTCTAAATGCGTTGAAATACTAATCATTTGCATATTCCAACCTCTTCTTCCGTTCATGTGATTTTGGGGTTCGTCAAATCATTCCTTACTGGTGTTGAAATTTTAATGGCCAGCAGTGTAGATAAATCAGGGGAAAAAGGTTAAGTGTATTTTTTAAATAATTCTCCATTCTAATTTACTTTTTATGTCTTTCTTTCGCTCTGTTTTACTCTTTGAAGTTTTTATAGCATGAAAGAGGAAAGAATTAGAACGAAGGGCACAGAAATAAAAACTTATTAATAAAACATAATTTTACACATTCATCTTCGCGAAGCAATTTATTCTGTCATCTAGAAATATTTGATCGCATTTTTTTTTTAAATATTAATATATAACCAAGAAGGCTGAACAAAAACAAATTTGAGTTTTCTGCATAAAGCTATAGAATTATAGATGCTCGCAGTGTGACGTCAATCATAACGTTTTGTTTGAGAACTGACTCCAAATAAACGGTTTCTACGTTACATTTATTAGTGAATATAAATCGTAGAAATTTTTTTACCACTGCATATAAAATATTCAAATACTTATCTTTGAGAGTTAGCTATAATACAAAAACAAAATAGAAAACGTAGCATAGCAACCGTATTTTTGGAGTCAGTTTCCAATCAAAATATAATAAAGTCTATTGCCCTATATTTAAAGCAAATAAATTTAAAGCAGAAACACCGATTTTCAAATAACTTTTTAAAAGATGACATGCTTAAAAATTTTCACAAAGCCACTAAAGGCAGAATTACTAATCGAGAGAAATGTCATTTGGTAAGCATTTATTTTAATTCACAAATCTGAAACGTTTCTTCTATGTTCCCCGAGGCTAACGAGAAAGACAGTCTACCGCGGTGCACTCCACGTAACTTTTTTACAGACCGCTGGAGTCACGTGATGCTTGAATGCACCAATGAAGGCATGCTAAAAAAGCACCACGTCACTTTAGCGGTCTGTAAAAAAAGACATGTGGAATGCACTGCGGTAGCCTGTCTTTTTCGTTAGCCTCGATGTTCGCGAAATGACGTCATCTTTATCAAATATCGTCAAAATGATTTCATTTGTGTTTCAGAAGTTTCTAAATAAAAAGTGAAATCTTAAAAGAACGCGATGTTTTTTATAAATGAATTTTGAAAAGGTGCATTTTAATTAATAACCTTTTAACCTGCGTTCTAATATGATTTATTACTTAAAATTCAGCATTCAATCCAATTTATGTTATAGATTTGTCTAAACGTATAATAAAACTAGATTTACAAGCCCAACAAAATCGTAAGATCTCATGCCATTTAAATGCAACACAGCGGATTGCTATGACAACTAGTTACCTATAAAAATGTAACGTGACAGACCTAATATAAAGCAAGTGGCAAAACTGGTAAATGATGTGGTAAAAGATCATTTGTTCAACAATCGCAAAGAAAAGTGAGAGATTACTTTAATTAAAGATAATTTATGTAAGTACGGCGATTTCTTTGGATATTTTGTTTGTCTTGAATAATTTTTATCACTTGATTATTCACTTAAATTACTAAATTAAAGAAAAAACTGTTTCTTTTACCATAAAGTTGCTAAACTACTTAATTTCTATAAAAGTGAATTCAATATATTTAATGTAAGGCATGATTTTACTCCATTCAAATGCTTGCATTATTTAGCTCGGATTTCGGATAGTGCTGACAATAAATGGCCTCTCTTGGAAGTTCGCACTAACGGTAGTGCACTGTACTGAACTTTTTTTTTTTTTTTAGTTTAGAAATTGAATTTTACAATTACATTATCATTACACTCATTTATCTAATTAAATGTGGTTTTTGTATGGAAAGACGGAATTCTGTAAAAGATTTTTAAACTACTTCCTGGTGTACTAGAATTATAAAAAATACATTCATAGGTGTATTTTCGATGATAATACAACATTTTAATATTTATTGAACTTAATTGTAAATTCATGCAGTATTTGTAAAGCTTTTTTCCGTTAGCCTGTAACCCAAATATTCTCAGCAACGCATGCAACTGTATGAGATTTTAAAAAACAATGTATTTAACGCTGCTCCAATGAACTATCGTCAAAATAGGCTGAATGGTTGTCATAAACTGCCACAATGAACCATTTTAATAGCTAAAAAGTACAAAAAAATATTATAAATAGAGAATTAAGAGAGTTATATTTAAAAATATATACGTTTATATGAATTAATAGTTTAATATTAATTAACTTACTATTATACATTTAGAAATCAATTTAGAAATCTTAAAAAGGTAGTTTAAACAATGTTTATTTTTTTTTTGCCCTGTTGCCCTATCATAAAAAAGAAACAGAGCAAAAATTATTTCATAATCGAGTTCGGTGCCCACGTCAAATTAATGTATTGTAACGACATTTTTCGGAAAAAATATGAATTGCAGTCAAAATGTTAAGCATGATTTTTAATCTGACCACTGAATGTTTAAAAAAGCGTGTTTATTTTAAATTATTTTTACTTTTATAATTATTTTTAGGAATAAAATTAATCTGAATTTTTTTCTGCATATATATTTATTTATTAATGGAATAAATATCATTTAGAAATAAATTTATTTGTTATTCATGACTGGTTTATACTATTTTTAAGCAGGAACACAGTACACGAGTTTTTGAAAATTTATTTGATGAAAAAAACAGCTTCCTCATATATTTATTAAAAAATGTACCACAAAATGTCTTGAAAGAAAAGAGAGAAAACTTTTATTAAGGACTTTAAATTAAATTTGCATACAATGCTCTAGAAATTTAACTGCAGCGTAAAGTGCAAGTGATGGGAAATATGTAATGCATTAAACGTATTGTAGAAAAGATTTCTCTAGTCAATTCACAACAAATATACTTGGTGTGTACCCCTATGAAAAAAAAAAAATTAACTTTTGAAACGTCTTTTTTGAAAAAGAAATTAGACTTTATTTTACCTTAAGTCGCTGTAAATTGGCCCTAGGTTCTACAAGTTAAATAAATCTTGGTTGGGGAAGATGATAAAATTACCGAAAGATAATTTTATATTTTAGGAAATATTTAAAAAGTTTCAGAATATTAGATTTAAGTTTCTGCTCGAAAATGAATTCTCACAAAAAAGTTATTCTTAGTTCATCACATTGAATTTAAATTATGACAAATTTTAGGAGTGCAACACTATATTTTATTGCCCTTTATAAAAACTCTTATACATAATAAATTCAGGCATGGACTTCGTTACTGAACGACTGGATACGGCAGAGCCAATACTAAAGGCTTTAGAAAAACAATTTCAATTACTATTATACTATTTATTGACAATAAATTAAAACAAACCTAAACTTGAATCTTTTATATATAAATAAAATTTTCAAAAACATCTCATAGCGGTGATTTTAAACACAAATTTAATCAAATATAAAGAAAAATAAACGGGATATAGGAAATTATTTGATTAAAGCAAACAGATATCTCACTTAACCGTAACAAATTCCTGTATCGAAATATTGCTTAAAAAAACTTTGTAATTTTCATCAGGCATAAAAATAAATACGTGTATAAAGTTTTCTAAACTAATAGAACAGTAAAGTACATGGGATGGAAAATATGAAATGCGATTCACTGATTGCAAAAAAGATTTATTTAGTCAATTTATAACACCGTATCTGTTGTATATTATTATGAAAAGTAACATACATCTTTGAGGAGATGTTTGTGAACTTGAAATCACATTTTAATTTGTTTTGTGCTTCATTTAATAGCCTATTTTCTACAAAAATAAATAAATAAAATAAAATAAATAAATAAATAAGAATAATAAATAAATAAAACTTTGGTCTTTGTAAAATCCATGAGCTTTAAAATGAAATTTTTGCCATAAAGTATATTTGAAAAAGTTTGAACGTTACGGGATATGTTTTCTTTATCACTTCTTAAAAAATACTTCTTAATGTTTTCTTCTTTATACATTAGCTCCCCATTGTACATTGCTATCAGATTTTACTTTGTTTTGTGCTCCATTAAACAGTCTATTTTCTACAAAAATAAACATATAAATAAATAAAATAAATAAAACTTTGGTCTTTCAAAAATCTGTAAGCTTTAAAATAAATCTTTAGCTATAAAGTATGTTTGAAACTTTTCTTTATCTCTTCTTCAAAAATTCTTATTAATGTTTTCTTCTTTATACATTAGCTCCCCATTATACCAACCATTCGGGTAAATCATATTTTTTTTAGTGTATCCCCCCCCCCCCCCCTAAAAAAAAGTTTTGTTTTAACCGAACTTAATAAGTAATGTCTTTTAACTTCAATAAAATACTTGAAAAAATTCTCGATTACTGTTATTTTATGCTTTAGTAAATCGGTCCTAAGTCCCACATTTAAAAGGATTTTGGTTGTAGAATTGTCTAAAAGTACTAAAATACCGAATGATAAAAAATCACAAAAGAAATTAAACATCGTAATAACTAGCCTAATTTCAGATCAGGGGCCTCAACGCCAATTTTGCAAAACAGTTTAATTTTCATCTCACTTCACACAATATCAAATACCTTGAAATCCGCAATTAATAACGTTCGAATATTTGTGTATTTATAAGCATATAAGATTTCTCAAAAATTCAGGAAAATAACTTTTAAGAATGTCAAATTATCCTGATTTTATTTAAATAGTATATATATATATATATATATATATATATATATATATACAGTTGGTTATCAAAATAATGGAAACACCCTAGATTTTGAAGGAATTCTTTATTAATATGGCGTAGGACCGCCTTTGGCATGTAATACAGCTTGGATTCGCCTGGAAATCGAATCATACAAATTCTGAATAGTGTTTAGAGGAATATTGTACCATTCTTCATGGAGATATTGTGAAAGTTCCGTGAGAGATGCCGGTGGAGGATATCGATTCCGGATTGAAAGCTCTAAAATAGACCACAACGGTTCGATTATGTTGAGGTCTGGGAACTGTGCGGGCCAAGGTAGATGTTCCACCTCATCCTCATGTTCATCAAACCATGATTGGACAACTCTGGCTGCATGAATAGGGGCATTATCATCCTGAAAAATTCCATCTCCTGCAGGAAACAAAATTTGCATCATGGGATGGACCTGCTCAGCTAAAACTTCTCTATACTTCTCCCTAGTGATCCTTCCTTTCAGGGTTACGATTAGACCAGAAAAAAAACCATGACACGGCTGCCCATACCATGACCGATCCACCTCCAAGCTTGACAGTTGGACGGAGGCAATCAGGATCATACGCTTGTGCAGGTGTTCTCCAGACATGTACCCGTCCTGTTGTGGGGAACAATGTGAAAGATGATTCGTCTGACCATATAACAGTCTTCCACTTATCAATCGACCAGGTTTTGTGGTTGTGGCACCACTCTACACGACGTTTGGCATTAGCATCTGTGACAAGTGGCTTGGGAATTGCTGTTCTGCCGTAAATGTTCTCTTTATGAAGGTATCTCCGAACTGTAATTGTTGACACTGGAGAATCCAGATGCTGATTGAGCTCTGCGGTCACTTTGGCTGCAGTTGTTTTCTTTTTAGACATTACAATCCGCTTCAATACCCGTCGGTCTCTTTCACTCAGCTTCTCCTTCCGTCCACTATTTTGCTTTGCTGAGCTTGTCTTTCCGCGCTGTGTGTATGCTGTCATGACTTTAGACACCGTACCTCTAGAAACGCCTATATGCTGGGATGTTTCGGTCACTATTGCTCCAGCTAGTCGGGCTCCTACAATTTGGCCTCTTTGAAAATCTGTGAGGTCTGACATTTTACGCTTCTGACAAAAAAAAAAAAATCAAAACGTAAACAACTCTTCTAGAGCTCTCTCATACTACCTAATACATGTACTTTTTATATTAAAAAAATCTGGTAGCTAAGATTATATTTTAATGCTTACGAAGGGAATTCTTAAATGTCCCTTTCATTCACAAGTGTTTCCATTATTTTGATAACCACCTGTATATACGTGATATTTCAAAAAATTTAAAACGTCGGAAATTGTTCATCAAACGTGGCAAATGAGGTTCATTCATACTATAACTTGTTTTATAACTATTCAGATCTTGGTGAAATTGCTGTTGCCCTCTTATGCAAAAATGCATAAATACAAAATTTATTACGATTATAGATATTAAATTCAGTAATACGGAAATAATAGGACTCCATCTTAAAAAGGACGTAATCACCATGCCAACCTACATTCAGTACCTATCATGGGATATCATTGAATTAAATACGTATGATATGATTTAATATAATGAAGAAAACTTTTATTAATAACCCTTTAAAATTTGATTCGATTTTCATAAAATTTGAAATTGGAGTAATAATTCTGCAACAATTATATATATTAAATTTCAAACCATCCGGTTGGGTAGTGTTTTCGCTGTTATATGCGATCAAACGGACAGACAGACAGTCGGACGAACCAGACACGATTATAGGTGCACTGCAAATAGAAGCGTCTTAAATTTAGACACATATGTGACTGAAAAAGAATTTTAGACACTTAAGTGTCTTAATCTGAAAATTAAGACACTATAGATGCCTTAATTTAAGATACATAAGCGTCTTACTATGACCATGGTGTAAACGAACTGAGAATAATGTCTAAAATATCCGCAAACGTCTTATTTTAAGACACTTCATTGCTTTAAACGTGTCTTAATTTAAGACGTTTTGATTCTTCCGACGCAATAACCACCAGGGGGCACTAGCACTCCCAGTTGCGCATGCGTTTTAGATGTCTTCGTTCGAAGTGGTATACGTTGTAATTCAAACAAAGTTTGTTTTTATGTACGCGTGTATTTTAATTCGTTTTTTGCGAAATGTGAAGTACTGTGATTTTAATTCGTATTAACTTGGAGTATTTATTTATTGAATACATACATCTGACCTGTGTGCTCGACATCAAATGTCTCTTAGAAGCTGTCGTCGATACAAGGGCGGGATAGACACAGAACAGAAGTAGACGACGGTTGAAGATTACACCCGGAAATTCTACAAAGCGTGTGCAATGGGCTTAGTGTTAACTCGTATCAATTTATATCAATAATATTGTGTTATTCATCTTCGTCCTGTCGAAGCTGGCAAAAAAAAAGAAACTTTTGTCTGGCGGGTCCTGTTTTTAGGATGAAACATCTCATTCTTTAAATATGGCTAGTCGGATGTATTATGGGATTACCTTTTAAACTGATGAAAGTCTTTCTCCCTCACTGTGGTTGTGGTAGTTTTTAAAATTTCAAATCGAGGAATATTTCTTACCTCTTGCAGCAACTCAAGTAAGTTTCTTTATAGTAGTAAAATTAGTGTATTTTATGATTTTATTTATTGTACTAAACAAAATCCTGCATGAAATTTAATTAGTTTTGAATCTGTTCGCAAAAAACCCCACTAATTCTAGAAGTATATATTTTTAAACTTATGACGTTCTTTTTTATTACGAATTATATATTCAATGTCAGTTCTTAGTTTCAACGGATAATTTTTATCTCGCAGTAAATGACGGCCACAAGGAAGTAAAGAAAAAAAAAACTTTGAAAGATGACCTAATGCTTTCTTACTTCCTGGCATAAAACCGCAGATTAAAAAAAGATAAATAAAGTAAATGAGACTGGTCTATTATATGAAGCTGCCTGTAAAAATATACATATGCATTTGATTTGCAATCAACTCTACTGATTTTTTTATTATTTTTAATAAAAAAAGTAATTTGAAATTTATAATGGGAAAAAGTAAAAACCTCTAACTAGATTTCGTATTTAAAATTGTGGTAACTTTATTTATATGCACTTATACGAAAAATACAAAAATGACAGATGTTACTGTATATATTTAAGACGAAAGAAGTTTGGAAATCAGAAGTTATTTTTTCCTCATGTTTTTAATATAGAATATGTACTTATTTGTTTTTATTGATAGTTGAATAGCTTTTGTGAGTACCCTCTGATCTACATAAAAACTTGCCCATGTGGAAATATAAATTTTTTAAAAACATAATTTTTAAATAAGTATTTTCATTTTTTTTTTGGGGGGGGGGGGGGGGATTTTGCATGAATTTTTGTAAAGCTGATATCTTAAATCTTGCACTAATTATAATGAAAGTTTTGAACTTTTAGAGTAGGACAAGTTTAAAAACGCAAATATATTTAACAAAATACCAAAGTCATTTTTTCCCCAATGTTATTAAAGTAGAATATTTATTTATTTATTTTCATTATTCATAGTTAAATGGCTGTTGTGATTATCAAGTGATGTATATGTAAAATTGCCTATGTGGCAATATATTTTTTTATATTTTCATTTTTTTGGGGGGGGGGGGGATTTTTGCAATTTTCGTACATCTGATATTTTAAATCTTTTTCCACATTCAACCGAGTATAATAAATATTTTGAACTTTTAGAGTAGGACAAGATTATAAAATATATATATATATTTATCTATGTACCTTAAAAGCACTTAATAGCGAACACTTCGGGACCGCGGAAGTTGTCCGATAATTGGAGATGTCTACTTTTTTGAGGTAAAAATATACAAATATGTATGTCTGCTGATTAAAAAAGTATTCGTTAAATAGAGGTGTTCGCTATTCGAGAATGTCCATTAACCCCCACAACGGATACTCCCGAATACCGGACATCTCAATTTAGACAACTATAATGCAGGGTTGCGTTTTTTGCAAAAGTACTTCTTGATTAAAGGAAGGGCAAACTGGGAAGTGCCCCGTCCCCCTACGACTGTAGTGCCCCCAAATTTGATGTGCAATATTTGTAAAGCTTATATTTTAAATCTGTTTCAAAATTGTACTGATTATAATCAATATTTTGAACTTTTAAAGTAAAATAAGGTTAAAAACAAAATAAATTTAAAAAAATCTAATATTTAGATAAATATTTTTTGTTTTTTAATCTTGTTCTACTCCTGAAGTTCAAGATATTGATTATAATCAGTACAATGTCGTAAAAGATTTAAATTATCAACGTAACGAAAATTGTATACCAAAACTGAGAGCACCAAAAAAATCAGGCTGTATTGGGGGGGGGGGGGGCAGGACCACAGCCAAATATTTTTCCAGGATTCAACGTGGTCAAACATGGCTACGTATGATGCTTACAAAAAAATGGATGCGATTCAGACGTTTGAAGTGTCTGAAATTCAGACGCAAAAAGTGTCTGAAAAAATTCAGACATTTTAAAATGTCTGAAAATTGAACACTCCATTTCAGACACTTAAGTGTCTGAATTTCAGACATTTTAATTTAGAGTGTGCTAAGTATTTTTATAATTACGAATTCACCTAAAAACGATTACGAAATTTTTTTTATATGTTTTGAACATATGCACAAATTTCTATATATTTTTTTTCTTTTACAGTGAATTGCGAATGGCGTAGAGATTTATTGTCAAAATTTCAAAACGATTTGATTAATTTAAGACATCGCGTAGCTAAATTTAGAATTCATACGGTAACATTTAAATAAATATTCAATTGTGTTATTTTCATTTCAGTGAATTATAAAATTATAATTCTCCTGAATTGCCATAGAAATGCGTTATGATAAAAAATAAAATGTTCCATGTTTTTCGAACGAATGAACCAACTTTAACCAAAATATAATACAGCTGATTCCGGGTACTTGTCTAATATTTCTACCTAATTACAAGTTAATCGAATGTATTTTTCTGCAGTTATCACGAGACATACAAACACACAGACAAACAGAAAATAAAAACTTTTCCGGTTTCAACAGTAAACCGCGCTGACGTCTCGGCAATAGCCCGAAAAAAAATAGGCAGTGCGGTTTTTGAGGAAATGTACCGAAAGACATGAGATATTTAAAAAAAAATTATATTGTTAGAATGCTTACATTTGCAATCAACAAGTGAAGTTTCCATATAGTCATTAGTTTTTAAAAACCCTAAAAGCAGATAAATGTATTGTAATCAGAGAAAATGTACAACAAGTTCTTCCGACTATACCCTTGATTTCGAAAGGAGTTCCTTATTATTAGAAACCTCAGAAATCAAAATATTTTCTAGCTTTGAAGAAGCCTCCATTTAAAAAGTTTCTTTTGCTACCACTGGTTTTCGAAAACGTTTACGAGAAGTTTTTAAAGTGTATTAATAACTTTTTTCAGAAGAAGATATCGGTTATTTCATATTTCTATGGTACTGCATGTTATAAAATCTCATTTTAACATTTTCAGCTGTGTAACTGAACTGCAACAGTAACAAAATAATATAAATTTTATTTTTAATATTAATGCCGTTAATTTACGACCTTTGTTTTTAAAATATGTTTATTGAATATGAAAATGTTTTCTTGAGAATGGATAGCATCGAATGTCTATATTCCTGGTTGAGAAAATGATTAATATACACTGGCCTCCAAAAATTAAGGAACAGGGACTGGATGCTTTCAATTATACACGGTTTGTCGAATATCTACCAAAATTGTTGGCAAATTGTTCTTGAAATTTTGTGATGTAAAGAACATGTATGATTTCATATTTCTCGACGAAGATTTAGTCGGGAGGACAATTAGGGGGCTGATAATAAATTTAATAATAAAATAATATTTTCTATCACCTATGCAACAGAAAATGCTGAAAATGGTTTGTCACTGTGTTAAATGACTATTTGAGTCCTGTTCAACATTTGGGTGCATTATTGTAAGCTTCGCCCTCATATTCGAGAAGATGTTATTGTGTCTGTGAAAAATTCAAAATTTTATTCTTTATAGCATACAGAGTTTTCAACCAAATTTAACACAACTTTCCGAAAACCTGACAAAGAACAGTAGCAACTGTGTACTGCAATTAAAACACGAATCTATTGAATATTGGATAAGATATGGGCATTTGTAGGAAACAATTTTTAACTGCATATGCGTGGAAGATTTCACAATTTTTGTTTCATAATTCGGTAGACAGCTATTTTGCGTAACTTCTATAACAAGTTCAGTCAAATATTGCAAAAACTCAGAAAGATATAGCGAGTTGATTGAAAAGTTGCAGAAAATCCCTTATAATAAAACTATCTTTAGAAAGTAACTCACTATATCGTTCCTTTCTTTGTGAATTTTTGCGATATTTGACTGGACTTTTTATATAAGTAGTCCTAAATAGTGAACTAACAAATTATGAAATAAAAATTTTAGAATCTTTCACGCATGCGCAGTTAAAAATTATTTCATACAAATGCCCTGCCCATATCTCATCCAATATTCAATATATTCATGTTTTAATTGTAGTATACTGTTGCTACTGTTCTTTGTCAGGATTTCGGAAAGTTGTGTTAAATTTGGTTGAAAACGCTGTAGTATAAGCAATAAACTTTTGAATTTTTCACAGACATAATAACATCTTCACGAATATGAGTGCTATGCTTACACAAATGCATACAAACGTTGAACAGGACCCAAATAGTCGGTTAACACGGTGACAAACCATTTTCAGTATTTTGTGACATAGGAGATTGCTAATATTATTAAATTTATTATTAGCCCCCTACTAGTCCTCCCGACTAAATCTTCACCGAAAAATGTGAAATCAAACATGTTCTTTTTATCCCAGAATTTTAAGAACATTTCGACAACAATTTTGGTAGATATTCGACAAACCGTGTACAATCGAAAGCATCCAGTCCCTGTTCCTTAACTTTTGGAGGGCAGTGTATTATAAAACCTTAGCATCAAGAACATATATAGTGTGGCAACTGCCTACACAAAAAGTGCTAAAAATTGAATTCGATAAATGTCGAAAGATGCTGAACTATAAATGCTGATTGGAGCGACATCTGTAGCCCAAACGTAAACATATGATATATGTTATTGTGGCCTAAGGATTGAACTGAGAATACTTTTTTGCCAGTGAAGAGCTATCAGATATCGCTGTGATTGACATTTATAGTTTCGCATCGTTAGACATTTATCAGATTCAATTTTTAGCACTTTTTGAAGCATTACTGGTATAACCGGTTGCCACACTTCAGGTCGGTATAATAATAATGCACGGAAACATTTCCAATAATCAGTGACAGAAAACAGAACTTTGTTTTATAAATATTTCTTTAAATCTCAAAAATATATGAGTTTCTGAGGTTTCTAAAGATAAAAACCTCTTTCCATAATCGTGGGTAATTCAGAAGAGGTTATTGTGTATTTTCGTTTGTGGCTATATTATATTTTCCTAGATTTTTTTTTTAATTGTTCTTTTTTACAGATTACAGTGGAACATCGTAATTTCAGAACTAAATTGGAATAAAAAAGTTGTTATTTTAACGGTTGCTGTAAATGAGAAAAATTGCAAGACTTAGCAAGATACTCTGCAGAATATAACATCGGCAGGAAGACCTTTGCAACAACTACAGCGATGTCTGTGCAAAATGCATCTGCTTAAAAAAGAAAATTGTTATCAAAAATATCTATATTATTCTATGTATTTTTACGGAAACCGCATCGTTCTACTCTATATATTTCACAAATTATTGAATTTTCATTTATTTTTAGAATTTGAATCAGCTTGTATAATTTTAGGTGAGTATGCTTAGAACGGTTTAAAACATTTGAATATGAGTTCTTTATATCTTCATTTGAAAAAAGAGTTATTAATTTTTACTTTTGTTACCCATCACCTATTATTATTTATATGGCTTTTAAATATATTTTATCACTTTTAGCATGTATTAGCTTAGTTTATCAGATTATTAAAAATCTAATTTATAAAGGGGTTCATACTTGAGTTAACCCGTTGAATTGTACCGGTTAATTTTAATAGCAAATGACCAAAATTTGAACCAATATTTTTGATTAAATTTTGCTTACGTGAAAAACAAATTATTTATTTATTTTTAAACGAATTTGTTCGTAAATTCCAGTGAATGTTCAACATTTTAGCTACAGAGTTATTTTCCCCTGTGAGGATAAGTGTAAATATTTCAAAAATATGATTGTAATTAAAAAGGGCATTTATAAATGCAATGCCGTGATTTCCATAATAGATTCCTCAAAATTTGTACAATTGTTTAAGATAAAAAAATTCAAAGTTTCGTTAAATATTCCTGCAATAGTTTGAAGTCATTTTAGGTATATTAAATTTGTAGTGGACTATAACAAGTCAATTATATAGAGTTTCTAGAGTTTTGAATGCGAACGTGACAACAGAGATCTCTATAATTTATTTTACTTTATTTTTTCAAGGTGTATGTTGGTTCTCTTGGAATCTTCGCATTTTCGCTGAAGTTTTATGCAGACTAGGCTGTGTCGCTCATTCTGCATCGTGTAAAAGGTGAAGTGAAAGTTTGTGTCTTCGGATTTGGGTCGAGTATTACCCAGTAGAGTATAAGGAATACGTCGGAGGATTGAAGAAGGCATTTGCAGCGTGGAAGTGAAAATTTGATGTTGTGGTGAGCACTGCCAGTTGGTAAAAGATTATAAAATGTAGTTTGAATAAATAAAAGTTAGTTTTGACAACCACGGGTTGTTAATCAGCTAATACTGGAGCTTTGAATAATTGTTGCTTTGCAGATCAGAGTAGAATATCTGTATGTGAAAGTTGCTATCAATTTGGACTATCGAAGAGTTTTATGTATATGTTGAATCTTTAATATTTCTTAGTTATTGAGTTAGTGAGTGAACTTTATGATTCGTCACATAATCTAGGGCAAATTTTTAAAGTGACTGTATTACACCCCTGTAGAATTAGCTTAAACAACCCTTTAAGATCTGACCTACACAATTGTGTAGGTGATCCTAAAGAAAATGAAATAACATTTTCTTCTTTTGTGCGATTTAAAGTCGAGCCTGCACCCACAGAATTGAAATTGCGGGGATCATTCTATGGCATAGCCTTACATCTGATATATTTTTTTAAATATTTTTTTCAATCAAATAGGATCTGGTATTTAGGGGAAACTACCAAAATTTTCATTTCTATCAAAAATCTTTCGGTCTTAAGGGGTGTCAGGACTCTTAAAGCTTCTAGATTTTCGAAATTTTAATTTTTTTAGATGATAAACTCCCATCTTTTCTGAACATTTTGATGTAATTGTTTCCTTGAAATTCCTATTAGAACATAAGTTATGACTCTTAGAATTATTCCCGCTCAGTAGCTGAATCGGCGTTTCCGAAACTTTGAAGTCATTTTACTCCAAATGACGTTTTGGGCATAACGCGCAGGATACCTCATGAACTTCTGATTATTTTTTCATGAAATTTTCAAAACGTATATTTCATGTTATTATGTATAAACTGAAGCTAACATTTCATTTTTATTATTCAGAAAAATATTTTTTTAATATGATTATATGGTTAAAATTTTCGAAACTTTGTATTAGCTAAATACAACTTTGTATTTAAAATGTATAAAAATGCTTTAAATACAAATTTATTTAGATTCAGGTGTAATTAATACAGTTTGAAGTATATATTTGGGCACGAAAAATTTTATTCTAATTGAAAATTTTATTTTGTAATCCTACGCGTAAGTTGTTATACCAATTTTCTGCCTCTTAAATTACTACAGTTTGAAGCCCTCTGTAAATGCTAGTTCTGCGTCTTGCATTTTTTTAAATACATGAAATGAACGAACATACTTATACCTTTAATCCCAATAAAAATTGCGTTTTAAATCATATAAATTTTAAGATATTAAATGTTAAAAATGATCTTTTTATTTTTGATTTTTTTCCAATTTTAAGAGTCCTGAAACCCCTTAAAGGGATAAAGGTGTTTTAAACTTTAAATTTGAATATGACTGAATTTCTAAGCAGCGGCCTTGCCGCGTCCGCTACAAGGTAACTTTTCCCCTGCTTTCTGCCTTCCTAGGCTTAGAATTGTCTGAGGAAGATCACAGAGAGATCTGAGGAGAGATTTCACACTAGATTTGTATTATGTTAAATATTAGTTTTACGAAATTTTGTTGTTACATTCTATCGCGTTTGTCATTCTTTTAAGATTAAATATTTCTTAATTAAAAGATTACATCTTAATCTGATAATGATTTAAATAGAATAACTTAGAATTGGCATAAAATGAATGAATTAATATAGTAGATTTTCATTATATAAAAAATATTAACCTATATATCCACAATGATAACTAACAAGCAATTCTTTGTTAAAAAATAATATTCGACAGAAACATATCATGCAAGAATACGAATCTTTATTCAACAATATAAGCATTTATTTTCATGCCATTTACTATTTATCTTGTGGAAATAATTTATTCGGCTACATTATTATATATATTTTTTATATATGCCTATCCAAGAAGAATAAGATAAATCTAAAATAAAGTCACACGTTTAAATAGAATCTGTTAAAAAACACTTAATAAAAAGTATGAGACATTTTATTTAGACGAAGACCTTGCCAAATAGGTCGGAGAAGATTTCCCATAAAGGATATTTTATTCAGAATGTCAAAGGGCTAAAAGAAAAGGGAAGGAAATGCATTCATTATCTTATGCTATCTATTCTGGACGTTTGCAAGATGAGACAAGCAAAGATTTTCTTATTCTGTATCAAATATGAAAATACTTTTTCTGAAAGTGAATACTTTGTTTAAAATGATACTTTCAGTGCTTTGAATAGCTTAACTGTATTTTTAAGTCAGTTCTCGAACAAAATATATTTCTTCTCTCAATAATGCGAAACTTTCTGCCACACTTTCTTTCTTATTTTTAAACATAAAAGCATGACATTTGTAAGTATGATTATTGAAGTGATTATTCTCGAATGACTGCAGTTTTATGTAGATTTCATAAGAAATACTACATATTGCAGTCATTACCATGGCGCGACTTTTGAAAAATCCCGTCATAACTTTTCATTATATGACCGCAGAAACCCGAAACCACCCCCACAAAAAAGTTATTTATATACCGGGTGTCCTAAAAAGGACTGGCTGATTTTAAAATTCAATAACTTGCAAACAGTGACAGATGTTTAAAATATTCTTGCGGAAACGTTATCTATGACGTCAGGAGGTTTTTTTTTTACTGTGATTCTCAAATGTAGTTAGAATTACAAACAATAGAAGGCGCTGCGAGCAATATGTGCTAAATCCAGGCCCGATTTTTGGTACTTCCGGACCCACTCAATACATTTTAATCTCCTTTTTGGCATGGGAGAAGAGAAAGGCTAAAAAATTCAGCTCGAATTTAGCGCTTATTACTTGCAGCGCCATCTATTGTTTGCAATGCGAACTAAATTCGAGAATCATGGTAAAAAAAAAACTCCTGACATCATACATAACCCTCCAGTAAGAATTTTTTTAATTTCTGTCACCGTTTGCGAGTTATTGAATTTAAAAATCAGTCAGTCCTTTTTAGGACACACTATATATTTATGTATTAAATTTTGTCCACAAGATAAAAGTAGCAATTATGCACGGATCGTCTTCAAACTCACCAAAATCATTGAGATGGTTAATATCTCGGCGGAAATTGTACATGGACAAAATCAACACAACAAGGTGGAAATGGGGAGGGTTAAAAATTTTGAATACCGCCTTCACATGATTCTGATAAAGCCAGCTCTTACAAAAAAAGACAGGAAAATTTAAACATTTTTCATTATAGCAGTTGCCAACAATTAAAAAAACAAAATAAGATTCTTACCACAACAATTACTTTTCTGTTGCAAGATTTCCACGTGAAAAATGAAAATGAAATAAATATTTTGACGAATTTAAAAAGAAGGTGAATATAACGTCATATTAGAAATATAATGGACGTCAGAAGGTGAATATGTAACGTCATGTGAGTTTGAAAAAACGTATTAAAACATGATAAAAACCGACTATGGAAATATTGGCATATTTTAACATTTTGAGGTTCTAATTTTGAATATCGCCTTAACATGATCTGATAAAACCATCTCTTACGGAAAAATGATATCTAAAACGGCCAGAAATAATTGTTAAACTATGTTTATCTCTAATCTTGATTTAGTTTTTCTTGGTGAAATTACCACTTCGCTTCGAAATCTACCTCCAACTGTAGGCCTAGCCGGCAGGGATTCTTTTTTATTCTTCAGCTTTCTTCCATCCGGAAATACGGTTCAAAACATCAACTTTGACAGAATTTTCTGTAAGGTTTTTGCCTTCACCGAAAAACGGAAAAACTGTTCGATAACATAGTTTTTGAATAAGAAAATTTGCAAAATTGAGGCGTTTTCGAACAAAATTGAGTTAAAAATGGGTCAGAAACTTGCCAATTTTTATTTGACACCGCCTTAAGATATCTCTTTACATTAAAATGACCGTTTTGGTGAAAATTGTCGAATTTTGCTTTGTTGTTTTATTTAAAAGAACAATCCTTTACGATTTCAGATCTATTTTAATTTTATTCTTATGATTATTAGAATAGGAGTCATGACCGATTTAATAAACAGGAAGTAATGAGTCAAATACCGCAAGTGGGCGTAGAAAGGGAAGAAGAAAAATGTAAACAATGTTTCTATGCATCCTTTTTTTACGGTTTTTACATAAAAACACTAATAAACCTTAATTGACACTTCTAGATTAATTTTGTATGTATCTGAAAGATATAAAATAAGTCTTTAAATTTGATTTCTAGAAAATCAATTTTTTCATAAAATATATAACGTGAACTTTAAAAAGTCCACACTTTTACTTAAAAGTCGACTAAAAAATGAAAAAGATATTACAAATTTAAAATATACATTTTATTTAAAACTTCTTAGTACTTTCAAACTTTCCAAGATCATCATCAGAGAATATTTTAATAACTAATTGTTGTGTATTTATACAAATACGTCATTCTGTTTTGAAAATGAGAGAGCCAATAATTACTAGAGTTGAAAATAGAAGTAGCAGTAGGAGTTTCTTGGATTGAATGTAATTAGAGGAAAAAAATATTATTATTAATTGCAGTTCCAATTATTTTTATGACATCACTCTTCACGGGTAGAAGAAAACATTTAACGGAACGTACTTTAAATTTTAATACGTCACTTTCCTCAAATTTTCAGGATATTGAACCATAAACTGGAGATATTGTACGATAGGAAAAACAATCAAGTATGAAACGACACTCTATCGTAGAATATACCCAGTTTATGGTTCAATATCCTGAAAACTTGAGCAAAGTGACATTAAAATTTAAAGTACGGCAGTTAAACATTTTCTTCTACCCATGAAAAGTGACGTATGAGAACAGAGTGATGTCATAAATATAAATGGAACTGCAATTAATAATAATATACCGGGTGTCCTAAAAAGGACTGACTGATTTAAAAACTCAATAACTTGTAAACGGTGACAGATATTTAAAAAATTCTTGCAGGAAGGTTATGCATAAGGTCAAAAGTTTTTTTACAGTGATTTTCGATTTTAGTTCGAATTACAAACAATAGATGGCGCTGCGATCAATAGACGCTAAATTCAGGCTCGATTTTTGGTACTTCGTGGTCCGCTCAACACATTTCCATCTCTTTTTTCCGCATGGAACAAGAGAAAGGACCAAAAATCGAGCCTGTATTTAGCGACTATTGCTTACAGCGCCATCTATTGTTTGTAATTCGAACTAAAATAGAAAATCACTGTAATAAAACTTTTGACCTTATGCATAACTCTCCTGCAGGAATTTTTTAAATATCTGTCACCGTTTGGAAGTTATTGAATTTTAAAATCAGTCAGTCCTTTTTAGGACACCCGGTATACTTCCTCTAATTAAATTCAATCCAAGAAACTGCTACTGCTATTTCTACTTTCAACTCTAGTAATCATTGGCTCTCATTTTCAAAACAAAGTGATGTATTTGTATAAATAAACAACAATTAGTTATTAAAATAATCTTAATAAATTCTGTGATGATGAGCTTGGAAAACTTGAAAGTACTAAGAAGTTAAAAAAAAAAATGGATATTTTAAACTTGTAACATCTTTTTCATTACTTTAGTGGACTTTTAAGTAAAACTGTGGACTTTTTAAAGTTCACATTATATATTTTAAGTTGAATCAAGGTGAAAAAAATGCGTTTCGTTTTATGGTTTTATTTTATTTATTATCATTTTTTTCGTTATTTCCTTGTTCGATAAAGTCCATTACATACAATGTTTTTAATATATTTAAATGAAATTTTGACAGGATGCTTTACATATTACTCACTATGTTCTGAACTAGAATCTATGCTTTATGTGATAATGAAATTATTCTATAGATGTTCAAATATACAAAATGGGTAATTTTTTATAAAAAAATATTAAATTTTTAACAGATTTTGAAATATTTCAGTGAATTTTGAAGCTATTCTAAAACTCCCAGTAAATCTCTTTTTGTAGCAATAATACTAATATACCCAAACATAAACATGTTGAATTTGCAATTTTTGTAATTTTATGATATGAATTATGAATTATGAAATTAATATTCGAAAAAATTATGAATTGTAACATATATTTTTTTTTATTTATTAAGTCCTGCTTTATGGAAATCCAAAATTTCACTTTTTTTCCAAAGTATTTTTGAAACTATGCTTAAAAACGCAAAATGAGAGTTTAAGGGGCCGTCTATGATAGAAGTGACTAGATATTTCGAAATTTCTTCTGCTATCCTGTAATCTAGCAGTCTTCAATGACTGCTTGAGTGGCGCTTAAAGTGCCTTGATTTAGAAGGTGGCTCTCTCGGTCAACAATCGAGTACCGATGTTAAATTTGGATACAGGCCCTAAAATACGCTAGTTTTAAAATAATTAATTTCTCGGAAACTTATAGTACGAATTGCATAAAAATTTGTTTTTAGGCTAATTGAAGAGCGTTGAGTTCATTTATGCTGCCAAAATTGTGTAGTGCTATTGAAAAAAAAAAAGTTATGGCTCGTTTTAATATGTAGATGGTCCCCTAAGCAAATTTTATATACATCATTTAAAAGTAGACTTTATTACCAATTGTGTGGTACCAGTAACTTTCTTTTACCATAAATTTTTGCAGAGTTAGTAAGGGGTGTTTACTTACCCCCCCCCCCTCCCCCACGACTATAGCATTGCGAATGCATTCAATAAATATGTTTTAATTGGGATAGGAAACTGTGGTACTTCGGGCATAAAATGAGCTAAAATGGGACGATAAAAGTGCAAATGGAACTACAGGAACATAAAATGTTTTGTTTAATAATACCATAAAATTTCTCGCCTAAAGTATTGTGTTGTACTTAAGTGTCAATTATCCATTTGCAAATTATAAATTTTGTTTAAGTGTTTTGTGGAATTAACAAATTTTTACAAATTAGAAATTAATACGAATATTTCAGAACCAATGCATTCAAGACCTTCTTAAAAAGTACATAGGAGATACCGGGGCTTTTTTTTTTTTTTTACACGGGATAGTTGTCAGACAAGCTAATTTTTTTCGTCCTATGTTGCTCATTCTCATAAATTCATTAGTATATGTGTTTAATGATGTGTTTCAATTGATAATTTTTATATTTGCTTTACTTGGTTAGTTTGACTTCTATCTTAAGTTTTTTTTTTTTTTTTTTTTTTTACTGGTATTTGTTTCTTTCTGAGTGAGTATTTGTTGTCGTTTTAAATTTCGATTTCATATTACTAAATATTTTTGCATTTTTATTTGGTATTATATTAGAAAAAAAAATGATAGTGGTCAAAAGATAAAAAAAAAAAAAAATGAAGTTTTTTCGAACGTTGTCGATGTGAAAGCATGAGCGCAGTAGGTTATTTCATGAGAAAAACAAACCCAGTTGTAGAAACCACGATTAAATCCTATTTGAATTTAGAAAGAAAATTCATACCTTCCTAGATGGTGGGGAATTAAAAAAGAGTACTTCGCGGTAAAGATTCTCTAATGTTGTTCTGAAGGTCAGTACGGCGGGTTAAAATTGAGCATCTTTCAATTTGCCAAGCAGCCTGTGATTTTAATATCAAGTGTAGCCCGTGTGCAGGAAATTGGAAAGGCGAAGATAAATAACAGTGTTGACGTG
Organism: Maratus speciosus; assembly: GCA_963932465.1. NCBI lineage: Eukaryota > Metazoa > Arthropoda > Arachnida > Araneae > Salticidae > Maratus > Maratus speciosus. The sequence continues at coordinate 365,853,421 of OZ010795.1, read as the reverse complement.
CATGTAAAAAATAAAGAAGTACAGTCAAACCTCGTTATCCCGACACTCTAATGACAGAAAAAAGTGTCGTCATAAGCGGAGCGTTTCAGTAACAGAAGTTAAAGAAAATATGTTTATAATAAAAAAGAAAAGTGCCCAGCTAAACTGATGGTATTGAACTCACAGGCTATTCACACTAATTGCATATTATACTCTTATTTTAAAGAATAATGCCCCTCAAAAAAATAAGTGAAGTGGGATTAGCCCCCGTTTCTCCCTTTATACTTAACCAATGAACCTCCAAATCTAATCAGGGAAGCTTTTTACATAATAAACCGGTATACCAAATTTGGAGCAAATCGAATAATCCTACAAAAAACCCATTTATTTAAATTAAGGGGGGGGGTGGACTAGCCCCCCTTTTCCCCCTTTATCCTTAACCAATGAATCCCCAAAACGAATCAGGGAAGCTCCTAAACATAATAAACCGGTATACGAAATTTGGAGCAAATCGAAGAATTCTACATGAAAAAACCCGTTTATCTAAATTAAGGGGGGGGGGACGGACTAGACCCCTTTCCCCCTTTATCCTTAACCAATGAACCCCCAAAATTAATCGGGGAAGTTCCTTAACATAATAAACCGGTATACCAAATTCGGAGAAAATCGAATACTTCTGCATGAAAACCCCATTTATCTGAATTAAGGGGGGTGGACTAACCCCCCTTTTCCCCCTTTATCTATACCAATGAACCTCCAAAACGAATCAGTCAAGCTCCTTAACATAATAAACAGGTATACCAAATTCGGAGCAAATCGATAAATTCTGCATGAAAGCCCCATTTATCTGAATTAAGGGGGGGGGGGACTAAACCCCTTTTTCCCCCTTTATACTTAACCAATGAACTCTCAAAATTAATCAGGGAAGCTCTTTAACATAATAAACCGGCATATCAAATTCTGAGCAAATCGAATAATTCTGCATGAAAACCCCATTTATCTGAATTAAGGGGGTGGACTAACCCCCCTTTTCCCCCTTTATCCTTAACCAATGAACCCCCAAAACTAATCAGGGAAGCATCTTATCAGAATGATACTAGAAAAAAAAACTGAAGCAAATGGGATGTTTCTATCAAGAGTTATCGCGGTACGTACGTACATACGTACATACCGGCGGGCACATAAGCTCTCAGGCTTTGATAGCCTGTGAGCTAAAAAGCTGTATTTTTAATTAATTTTAGACGATTTTAAATTCATAACTGTTCTTGCAGTTTTAAGCAATAAAACATCATAATTAAACAAAGTCAATTCAAAAACAAAATTGAAACGAATAAAATTCAGAATTATGATGAATTGTTTTATTGTTAAGTTACATGAAATATTGATGAATTAAGGTTTGCATATCCATAGATGTGCATCATACAATTCTATTTTCAAAATTATACAATGAATTGCAATCAATATTCGTTGTTTCAGAAATGGAATTTAGAAAATTTCTGATCGTTTCAATTCAATGCAATGCTTCGGTTTTAGTCGTATGCAAAACGCCGAGTAACCACATGAAAGTGGCGCCTGACCAGAACTAAAAGACCGCGAGTAGAGTGATACATCTATCTGGAGCTTTAGTGAGTCATTTATAGTGTGTGGGTTAATTTAAAGGATTGAAGTAAAATTTCTCATTTATCTCAATGGATATTGTAGACAATTTTGTGAAAAGTTTGGCTAAAGCATTTCTCACCGCTTAATTTCCTTTATTGTAATTTGGATTATGAAAAATAGTCAATTTTCCTAAACTGTCAGGATATCCGGAGTTGAAAATTATTCAACGACGTTGTGATATTGATTGAAGACCGGGTTCTAATATGCACGGAAAAATTGATTAAAAAAAAAACTCCAACTATTAATTTACTGGAAGAACTATTTATCTAAAACACTTTAGAGGTGGTTCAGCTGGAAAGATGAGAGAGAGACCCCCAATTACAAAATGGGGCGCCAAAGCGCCTTTATTTTTTAGATCCTTCACATATTGAAGGCCAGAACAGAAGTGCTAGTTTTCGCTAGAAGTCTAGAAATTTTGGCGTTGCACAGAATCGCCAATTTACAAACTTTTGGTGACTGCATGAAAGTGAACAAAGGTTTTGGCGATAAACATTACAGCAAATAATCTGGTGTCCCTACCGAATGGTTCTTTTTATTTATTTTTTTTGCACTGGGAGCGGTAACCGACAGATGACTGATTGAATGAGAAAGGGAAAAAGTAATTGAATCCTTGAGCGCACTGAATTAAAGATGTTTTTAGAAAGATAAAAACACTTTAATAAAAAACTGTATGGCTTTGAGAAATGAATTTAATTGCGTATTTCAGTATAGAAAAAAAGCGGGTGGGGGGGATGATAGCATGTTATAAAAGCAATAAAGTTATGTTTTAAATTAATTTTGAATAAAAAGATAGGTATTCTACAGAAACGCTGTTACAGACGTAAAATCCGAAGTTTATATACATTAAAATCATATACAGAAAATTGGGACTTTGAAAAACTGACGTGATAAGCGGAGTTACGTGAAAACAGGGTGTCGGGATAACGAGGTCCGACTGTATTTTGAGCTAGATCAGAAACGGAGCTTGTTAATTATTTGCAGCAAGCATGGAAAAATTATTTTGGTTTAAGTCCAAAGTAAACTGCAAAAAAAATATATATGGTTACTCCCTCTTACTGCCTTCAATTTATTGAGTAATTTATCCGATATAACTGGTGTTACGTTACACTAATGTGTAATATTACACCAGTTATATCAGTTTAGATTACACCATTACATTAGTTAAATGACTCCATAAAATTAGAGGGAGCATGTTGCCATCAATTTTGTGGAGTAGCGTTACATATTTTTTTTTTACAGTGTAGCTATAAATGTTGATATATGAAATAAGAGAAGGGGAAATGTGTCTCTAAACTGAAGATCCAACAGGAGCTGATTTTTCTGCAGATGATTGATTTAACTGAATAATTTGATTTCTATATTTTTATAATCTCTTTCACATCTTTCCAACATAGTTGAATCTATTATCTTTCCAACATAGTTGAAAGTGTTTATGTCTTCGGTTTGTCTGTCTGTTTGCCGTGTGCCGTCTGTCTGTCCGTGCTCTAACTCACGTAAATATACTCGGATTGACATGTAATTTATTTACGTTATTGAGGTTTGCCCTGGCATGTTTGGTATTCCAAATGAATTATGTAGCATTCATTGTTCATTTGCAGGATTGCAGGATTGCAGCATTTGTAGGAAATTTCTTGTTACATTATGGTCTATGGGGGAGGGGAGAAATCAATTGCGGTGAACTTTAATAGCGTTGCACAATTCTAAACATAATGAAATTTATGCACATTATTGAAGTACACAAGAAGATGTTTACTATCGAACGTGTTATGTTTAACACTTAGAGTACGCGTACAGGGAAACTCAAAAGTATTCCGTTATATTATGGTCTATGAAAAAAAAAAGTCGTTATTTTAATGATGTTACTCAGTTACAAGCATAATGAAATTGATATGTTTTCCTTTATGGTATGTGTTTTAACCCATTTATACCTAGCGTCTCATTTTTGGGACGTTTCGAATTTTAACAAATTTTTATAATTTTCTTCTTCTTTACATCATAAAAACTGTATGAATTTATTGCCTATAATTGTCTTTATCAATTACCGAGAGATGCCAGCATAAGATTGATGTTTATTTGCTTAAATTAAGGCCTTTTTCGGTGTTTATAGGTTTTTCAGTTGTCAAGATAGCGAAATGTAAAAAGTAAGTTTATTTGTATTTTTGTACGAAGGATCCAAATGAATAAGTCATAATCTTAGCTTGTAGACTTCTTTGAAATACGTATTTTTTTAAATTGCGAAAGTTGCCTATTTTTTATGCATTTTTGTAACGCACAAAATATTGGGTGGTAGGTGCACATGGGTACAAATTTCTATTAGCCAGTTAGGGGACAGCTATTTATGGAAAGTCCTTTTCAAGATGATTTTGAAATAAATTGTTTCTAGCCTGAAATACGATTATTTTTAATTTATTATTATTAATACTTACAATGATATTAGTCTCTGTAAAAAAATAAATATATTTTTTAATAGTTTATAAATATACTAATCATAATATAGTCAGTACCGGATATATGGTCACCCGCTTATAAGGTCATTCCGTTTATAAGGTCACCCCGCTTATAAGGTCACCCCGCTTATAAGGTCACTTTTCTTAAGTCCGGACTGACTGAATAGGTATTACGTGTTAAAATACACCGCCTGTATGGTCAGTTTCCAATGGCTAATATCGGATATATGGTCATATGGTCATCTTTTGTCTCCCTTTTTATTGCAAGACATCTTCTAGTTTTTTGCTTTTTCCTTCCCTTTTTAGCGTGTAAAGTGCAGAATAGACGTATCATTCAAGTATTTTCAACTGTCGGCCTCTTTGTATTGGTCACGCGGTGCTTTTAATTTTTAATAGCTTTAAAAAGAAGTGGTGGACATCCTGAAGGAGGAACTTCTTTCCTTCTAGTCAATCTTCCCCTTTTTCCATCGTTGAATCCCCTGTGCTTTTGCTAAAATCTACAAGTACGAACTAACCTTATGGTAAAGAAAGGCCGGTTGACATTTTTATAGCTTTTAGAATGAGAGGGAGATCTTTTCCTTTTTAAACGGAGCCTTAGAGATCGCGATAACATTGCATACCATGTGACTAGATGCGCGTACAGGGGGGATCATCTCTTCTCGGCTGCAGCCTAAAAGAGAAACTCTTTCCTGTCGGTAAGTGTTTCCAATGCTCTGGAGATTTCTCTTCTAACTGTCGCATTAGATACCGATTCTTGGAAAATATGCCATCACCTCTTGCGACCGAATGAAAATTGTCCTCCGTGCAGAGATAAGTTAAATCACGCATTTTTTGTTTTTTGTGTTTTCATTACTTGTCGCTGCGTGTAAAGTCTTCGTTCATTTATTAATTGTCATTTGTGAATACAAGATGTCAAGAAAGCGAAAAATTTGACAATTGCGGAAAAAGAAATTGGTAGAAAACTTTGAAAAATCGACTGCATCGAAGCAGCTTTCGCGAAGACTGATGGAATAGAGAGAGCGTCACTGGATAACGTCTTAGGGTTCAAATTTTGTTAAACAGAAGATGTGATCAACCAAAAGAGAAAGCGAGAACATGTTTCAACATTTGAGAATGTTGAGAAAGGTCTTTTCACTTGGATAAAATGTGCCAGATTGCAGAATGTTCCAATACAGGGATTATCATAAAACAAAAATCTCTAAAAATTGCTGCATAACTAGGAAAACCGAATTTTACTGCCAAAGAATCGAAGGAATAGGCGTTAACTTTTAAGTGACATTCTCAATAGGTACAGACCTTGTGATGTTTTTAATTTTGATAAACTTGGACTGTTTTTTTTTCATGTTTTGCCAGATAAAACTATTACTTTTAAGAACGAAAAATGAAGTGGTGGGAAGGTAAACAAAAAAAGATTGGCCGATTTATTAGCAGCGAATATGGATGGATGGCTCAGAGAAATGGACTCCATTAGTTATTGGGAAATTTCTCAAGCCTCGTTGTTTGAAAAACTGCAAATCTTTGCATGTATCTCTGAGATGCTAACCGAAAGGCCTGGATGACATTAAGCATTTTGGAAAAAGAAATTCGGCGTTTCGATAAAATTTGCACAGACAAGTGGCTATAATCGCAGACAACTGTACCGCCCATTGCATGATTCCCAATTTAAATCCAATTGAACTTGTTTTTATGCCTCCAAACTGAACCAGTATGGCACAACAATTAGCTCAAGGGATTATTAAAAAAATTAAGATAAATTATCGAAAGCTGCTTCTAAAAGATGTCATTGCTGCCATTGATCAAAAAGATAAGTTTCACGTAACTGTGTTAGATGCCATGTGCTACATTAGACAACAGTTGGAATATAATATCAAAGAAGACCATTGAAAATTGTTTTTGACATTCTTGGCTTCCAGAATGTGAAGAAATATCGTTCGAAGACAACGACAAGGATGATGATGATCATGATGATGATGCTGTGCCCCTATTTCAAGTTGCACAAGAACTACGGAATGGCGTTTGCACAATACATGACGAACTGTCATATGCAGTTGTTGACAATGAGATCGCTACTAATAGATTTTACACACGAGTGGCAACAGTCACCCCTTTGCGAGTATGTACCTTCCGAAAAAGACTGCTTATTGGACGAAGGAGAAGCAGTGTTAAAATGTTCTTCACGCCTATTGGTGTTTTTCTTCTAGATATCCGCAGATGACGTGACATCGGTAAAGTCCATGATAAAGCTTCTATACTGGAAATAGTTTCGGAAATTTTAAGTATAAACACTGGTGGAAACGATGATAATGACAGTGAATTCGAAGCTGAACCGACAACATGAGCAGAAACTCTCAAAGCACTAAATACATTCAGATATTTTTTTACCAATCCCAAAGTGACAGAGGAACATTTTAAAACTGTTCGTGAGTAAGAAAAAGTATTTTAACAACCACGATAAAAAACAAACCCGCGTAAAAGATTATTTTTACTATTGCGAGTATACTCATCAATTCGAAATTTTAAGTATAAAACAATTCTTGTTTATACCTCTTGTTTTATAAATTATATGTTCATAGCTTCTTTGTACATTATTGTACTATTATAACAAACTTATTAATAATATTTTATTGTCTAAAATAAAATTCCTGCTTACACCGCATATAAGGTCACCCCGCTTATAAGGTCATATTTTTCAGGACCGCATGGGTGACCATATAACCGATACTGACTGTATATGGGAGGTGGAAGATGAATGGGACATTTTTACAAAAATGTTTATTTTTAATACTCTTTTAAATTTATTATAAATTCTATATATCACATTTCATACATTAGGTATTTGACTACATCTATGCACAATATTTAGTCTAGATTATTGTTATATATACAGTAAAATATTATAAAATTTAAAATACGTAACTCTCTGTCTCAATCATCCCTATAGCAGGGATGAATGGGGCACTCATAGGGATGGATGGGACACCAATATTTTTTCTCCCTGTATTCAATGTTGCCTAGTTAAAATTTATAATTATAAACTTATATGTATTTATATTTGTAATAAATGATCTTATAACATGGCTATTATATCTCAGCGTTGTTAATCACTTCTTTTACTGCAGTTTTAACTTGTAATGCAAACTTCAACTATCTATCTGTTCTCCTTTCCCACTTACGAGACATTTTAGATATGAAATGAAAGTGAAAAATGTTTTTGAAATACGGCATAGCCAATATTTTTCATTCACAACTTATTAATAAATATTAATTCAATGGTTTTTAGATGTCATGCACAAATGAAATTATGTTAGGGGAAGTGCGAGTGGGGAATTTATTTAAGAACAAGTTTCAAATTCCATATGATTTACTCCATCTGATCAATAAACGTATACTACTTTTAACAATTTTATCTGCTTTGATAATGTTTCAATAGAAATTTTTTGTTAAAATATTTAACCTTTATTACAATACAATAATTAAGATTCAATATAATTTTTAATAATAAACAACCTACATAATACGAGTAAAGTTTAATACTAATAATTAATATAAATCATTAATTTATAAACCTATATAATATTATTTAGTTAATAAATAAATGTTTTAACATTTTTAGGGATGAAAAAGACTGTCCCATGCATCCCCATTTAAATTGTCCCAATCATCTCTATGATACATAGATTCAATTGTACGCTTTTTTGCCTCAGAAATTATTTTGACACATTGGTTAATATGCACTCATTTTAATTACCAATATTGAATTTTCAAATAAATAACTACAACATATCTTATTTGTTTATATTGTATAAAATATTTGGCAACTTCATACTTAAAAAAAAAAGTTACTTTTAAGCAGAGTTCGAAAAAATGCAACTTTGCAAAAAAAATGAAAAGAGCCATGTGGTTTTGCTTTTGTTTCTAAAGCACACTATGGTAGGGCCATGTATGAGAATAGAAATCAACTAAAAAAACGTTCATTGCGTGAAATATTGAGAATGTCCCATCAATCTCTTGTCCTATTCATCCCACAGCTCCCCTATAATATACATTTAAAGAGCTTAATTTTTATAAATTTAGACAAAACATATAATTATGCATTTTTCCACAAATAGATATTCCCTTATTTACTACGTTTACATTTTATCAAATAAATACAAAAATATTTTAGCGTAATTTTTTTTAGTATTAAACAGTTCATTTTGCACCATTTTAAAGCGTTTTACCAAGAAATTTGAGAAAACAAAAATTCAGGCATAAATGGGTTAAGTTTAAATAATTTTTTGTACACCTCGGGGTGTGTATAAATTCTATAGACCATATACATGGCTACACAAAATAATTCGTAACCATTACTGAATGAGCGTGAATTGCTTCAAGGTGTTTTTAATACTTTCCAAACATAGTTGAAAATTGTTTATGATATATGTAAGTTTATCTGTTTGTCTGTTTGCCCGTCTATCTATCCATCTGTCTGTCTATGCTGTAATACATGTAATAAGAAATATGTTTATGGCTTATGAAGAAATATCGTTTGTGGTGTATTTTAATGATATTACACTATTTTAAATATATTGAAATTTATGTATATAACTGAGAAATTCTACAAAGCGCTCGTTGAAGTATCTGGTGTGCATAAAATTTATCATTCAGTTATAGCGACACACAAAAATGTTTGGCTACAGTACTGCCTATGAAGAATAATTGCTGGAAATGCGTTTTCAACTCTGCTGCGCGTTTAAGGCCCTACTTCAGTCAGGCGAAAAGACCCGTTCGCTAATGCTATTCCTATGGAAGAAATTTATAAAGATATCTCGGTCGCATTTCAATATTTTTAGATGATTTTTTTTTTGCAGTGGCTAGCTGAGGTCGATCTGTAAAAAGGCCGTTTTTTACTTTTTCGATTTTCATTGGGGATTTTTTTCAAGAGGATGCTTTCATTTTAGGAACCGGTTCTGAAAATATAAGTGTCCTGATTAAAAATACCTGTAAACGAAATTGAAAAAGTAGAAAACGGCCTGCATACAGATCGACCTCAGCTAGCCACTGCAAAAAAAATCATCTAAAAATACTAAAATACGACCGATATATCTTTATAAATTTCTTCCATAGGAATAGCATTAGCGAACCGGTCTTTTCGCCTGACTGAAGTAGGGCCATAACATTTAACTGTTTTTACCTGACTGCTATGAAGGCTTACATGTTTCACTCGTATCTGGGTATGTGAGTTTCTTTATACCCTCGAAATATCCCAACGGCTGGAGGGATTTTAATGAATGATGTCTCTATCGATTCGTCTTAACCGTCGGATGGTTACAGGCTAGGTATTGTTTTTATAAATTTAAAATGGCGGCCATAAAATACAAAATTGCGGTAGAGACGGAAAAAAAATTACGCATCCTATTGAGTGGCATATAATTGGATAGGTCTTTCAAAATGAAGAGGATGTTGCATCGACTATTTTTCAATCAGAAGCTCCGATTAAATATTACACAACCTGGAAGTTGTGTAGGTAGGATCTCTATCTTTACTGAACTCTAACCTTCATAGACATCTATAAGCCTCATCAAAACAAGGTTTATAGATAGGAACAAACAATTAAACACAACTTAAAAGTAATCAATACATGTAAATAAAAAAAAATTGGTAAGTAATATAAAAAATAGTTTCATATTGAGGAGATATAATTAATTAGTTCGCTTTTTATGCAGTCGGATTTTTTTATTTTTTAAATTTAATTTTTACTTGTTTTGCATATCACTTGGTGTGTATACATTTTGTAGAATAGATCATATACAGGGCTACAAAAAAGATCGCAAGTATTCATTTCTATTCATTGACAGAAATTGCAGAATAGAAATTTTCAAATGTGCTGCGTTTATTTGAACTAAGTTTTAACATACTATATAGTATACTTACGAATCTATTACTTGCCCATCATTCGTAGTATATATAGAGTAAGTCTTGTAATCGTTTTAAAAATCAATTTTTTTTTTTTTTTTTTTTTTTTTTTTTTTTTTTTTTTACGTATTGACAGGTTTCAGACACTGGAGATTCCAAAAAACATATTTTTAGGGGAAAAAAAATTGTCGTTCGTCTGTCTGTGTGTGTGTGTGTCTGTGCACTGTTACAAATTTTTCTATGAAATTACATTTTTGAAATTAGTGAATTTTAGAACTTCAAAGTATCAGAGTTTCTGAAGTAAATTTGAACTGTTGTACCATTTAATTTTTTATACGATTCGTTTCTAGCCGGCCTGGCGTTTCAACCCGAAACCTCTGGGAAAGAGTAAAACACGTTACTGAGCAGCCATAGAAGCTGTTGCTGCTGTGTACAAAGGATGTCTTTTATAAGGAAGCGGGGGAAAATCTGTTGTGCTTTTCAAAGATTGCACTTCAAATATATTTAGTAGAAAATTTCTTAAACGGTTTATTTTAATTCAGTTTGGACCGATATATAATACATATTATCTTTTTAAATCAAATTTAATTTTTTATTCCTTTATTTACGGAATTATTTATCACGAAATTGCTTCTTCTCAGTAATTATCTTCTTTAATATCTGAAAATATAAGAGAGACTAGGGAGGGTTGACCCACTTTTTACAAAATGATCTTTTATTTTTCAAATATTGAACGTATAATAAAGTTTTATATATCATTTTATTCGTTATACAACCAGTTATCAAAATAAAATTGCTACATTGCTATAATACATAAGAAATTTGAAAAATGATGGATTTTAATCATGAGAAAATAATGGGTAAAGCTCCCCACATATGGGAGGGTTGACCCACTATATAGGAAGGCTTGACCCACTTTGTTTTATATTGAAATATTTCTGAAGAGAAATAGAATCAGTTTCGAAAAAGAAAAATAAATTTATGCTGCATGCTTTAATTATTATAAAAACATATTTTTGAAAAAAATGATGCTTAAACAAACTTGTTTAGACGCAATCGCAAGTTAGAGGAGAAAAATTTTGTTTTAAACAGGATTTTGTCTGAGCAGGCATAATTTTACAGCAGGGAAAATGGAATTTTAACATTTAAAAGAGCATTCCTCTAGAGACAGGTTCCATTTTCATAGGTTATCATGCATTATTATGTTCGTATTTAGTATCCACTGACGCCACTGTCCCGCTTTTTTTTGTCTCCTTGTCCTACTTTTTGTGACATTCGACCTGACAACTCTAATTGTCACATAGTTTGGCTTCATCTGACTCTATTCATCATGTTGAAATTTGTCAACATACCTCCCTAAACTTTTTCGATCAATGCTAAGGTTAGTTTGGGTAACTGGACACACGAGGTAACTGGGCCATAGGCTATTTTATAAAACACTTTTGATGTTTCTTGAGTTTTAGCTTTCGTGAACAATGCACCTTAATGTTTACTTCCTAAAACAACGTGTGTCAACTGAATCATAACTCTCACTTTGCTGTGATAGTTTGCCAAAAAATTTATGTTTCTTTTTTAAAAAACAACGTCAATATGATTCAACTTCCTCGGCTTTTTATTAAAAGTACTTTTATTAAACAACTGTAAGTACTAACAACTGTAAGTACTGTAAATACTTTTATTAAACAAACTTTTTTTAAAGATTAGGCATATAACTACATAAATATTGTTAGGAATCTATGCATGTTTACTTCATGTTTCAAATGTAAGCCCGGTGTCCCAGTTACCCCATAAAGTTTTCAAAAATGGGGTAACTGGACCATGTTGGATCCAATTACCGCAATAGTTAAAATAAGTTCTTTGAGTTTCTTTTACTACAATGAAATAAGTTTATCCACTGTTTTTTGCTCACAATAAAGAAAATTATAGAATACCTTATTAAAATTACGTAATAATAATAATAAAAAAAACATACTGGGTGGTATCAAACCAAATTTCTTGACTCCTTGAGAGGTGGTGATACCGTTATGGCATTACATAATTTTAATACCTAATTGCCCCCTTGGCACCGGAATTTTATAATGAAAATTTCACCTTTATTAAGTACGCGAAAACATACTTTTATTTGTATACAGATAGATTTACTGGTAAATACTGGTGTCATTAAATTATTTCAACATTTGGAACATCACACCTCGTCCCTGAAAGCGAGATAGCCAAACCTTGAAATTGTACGATACACACGGGTCGCATTCTATAGGGAAACTTTTATTGCTCCTACCACTATTTTGAAAATAATATATTCATCGCACCTTTCTTTAGAATATGTTAAATAAAATTATCATGAAGGTAACTCATTAAGGGTTCTGGTAGGAACAATAAAATTTTCCCTATATAATGCGAACCTGGATACAGATAAAGTACTTAAGTACTTACGTAGCCGTTTGTTCATAGATTTACCTTGCTATTTTTTCTTTAAAATACCCATCTGGCTTTTATACTTATTACCTATACTAAAGTGCATAAATACTTACTTAATTTTTATGTTTTTGGTATAAATAAATCTATTATTTTCCCTTTTAGTGCTTTTTTTAGACACATTGACAGCAAAGGTTTCCCTTACAACACTCTTTAGTCGATATATAATTTACATGATCTGCCTCGTTTAATTTTTTTAAGTTGCTTACACTTTTTCAAGCAAGACCTGATATCACATATGAAAAAAAATAAACGCGTGTGGAATATAGACCATCCTGGTCCACTTACCCCATTTTTATGGGGTAACTGGACCCATGAAGAAAGAAAGATGAAATATGCATATTTTTATATTTTTAAATATTAAAATGTAATTTTGAGCATTTCTGTCTGATAGAGGGAACATAACCGAACCCATTTACAGAAGCTCAGACTTTAATTCAAATGAACATTAGCTTTTTGAAGCTAAATCGTCAGAAGCTCCAGAATCACATTGTAAAATCATCGCCCAGTTGCCCCAACTAACCTTATGTCCTTTTGCAACCTCATAAGTACTTAACTTATTATTAACATCTTTTAACCCTTTAAGGGGCAAAGAACTTTCAGTACAAAAATGCTGAAATAAATGACTGGCACCGGAATATAAGAAAAAAAATTATTTGGAAATACAAAAAAGGCTATACTTCACACACATATTAAATGGAAAAGATTTTAACAAAATTCTGGTGTTATTGTGGCGTTTGTAAATTAAAATTAAGTGGTTTCATAAACATACCACTGCCCTTTAAAACGGTTAAGACTGTTGCTTTCATACTTTCTACTCTTTTCCACTACTTCTATTTACCTATTGTAAGTAATATTTAAATGGGAAAATATTCATATCAACTTTCCCATTTATATTTCATTAATTTTTTTCGTGCAGTGGACATTATAGCAATTTTTCTCATCATTCTTTAATCAGTTTTAAACGTTTTCTTTTCCACTCTTTTACTGTAGCTTTTCAGAATAAATTTACATTCATTTTCATATATAACCATTAATCTTTCATTATGAACAGTGCATAATAAAAAAGATTTCAAAACCCCCCTAAATTATCACATTGACGACAGGCAATTTTTATTAAATCTTAAATTTAAAACAGTAGAAGCTCCTCCCTGTTCTGAAAGTCTTTTGTAAATTTGTGTTTTAGATATGTTTCCAAAGTTTATGCATTGGTAAATAGCGTTAAATGTGCGAATTTAATCTAAAATGTCATACAATCTATAAAAATATGGACAGCATGATAAAAATGCATTTTCTGTAAGATAGAAGACACGCCATTATTCGATGATGTTTTTTGAACGAAAACGAGAATTCTGGTTTCCCGTCGTGAATGTGTTAAGGGAGGCTTGAGCATCTGGTCAACCCTCTCTCACAATTACTGGGTCAAGCTTTCCCACATAGGCCTTTTCTAAAGAATAGCACATTGTTATGTTAAGCCTAACTTACTGTATAATCTTTATGCCTGGAATGAAAGCTAGATGTTTCTGAATTACTTAAAACCTACTTACTTAAATTTCTATGATGTATTTTATCCGAAAACAGCTTACGAAATATTTCTAAAAAACACAACTTTTAAGTTGAAAACGCTTCACAATTGATTTTTTCTACTACTATTTCGATTATATGAAGGAAACAGAGACTGTTTGAGCATTCCAGTAGCTTTGGTTGACACCTGTTGATAAAACTCTGAAATTCTTTTAAATATGAAAACTGATGGGTGGGTTAAGCCTCCCGTATGGTCAACCCTCCCTAGTCTCCCCTACTGGAATTTTTAAATAATAATAATTTGAAACTTCGGTATATTTTTTCCTTAAAAATGGTTAAATATATCGGTATTTATAACTTTTTTTTGTAAAGTATTTACAAAAATAATCACATTAAATAAACAAAAATACATTTATGGTTACATCACATTTCTTATAAAAGCAATGTATTTAAATGTATTATGATCCTCTCTGTAAATGAAAAGGCTTTTACAGTTAAAAATGTTTCATGTAACTTTTTTTTTTTTTTTATTATAATTAGGAAAATGATTAAGAAAATTATCACTTTTTGAAAATATTTAGCTTCGACTATTTCTCTATTCTATCTAAATTTGGTTAAGTAGAATATATTGCGTGGAAAGAAGAAAAACTTTTATTAAAAGACAGAGTAAATAAATTTTATATTAAATTTTATTAATCTATTATTCTTTACATAAAAGAATACATTTTTAGAATTTAGTGTCGCCCCCGATGAAAAAAAAATTATATGTATATATAAATAGTACAAAACATATTTCAATTTTAAGACTTAAAGCACACGCTTTTATTTTATGTAAAATGACGTCATTCGTATCCGCTTAAGAATTCCACATTTACGATCCACTCTTAAACATCTACATTAAAGTATGCATAGGGCATCACTATCGCGAAATAACACACAAATGCAGCAAAAAAGATGCCGTCATTTAACAAAAAAAAAAAAAAAAAAAAAAAAAAAAAAAAAAAAAAAAACGGTTGTCTAATGATTCATAGGCCTTTATTTTTGTTTGTAACATTAATATAGGTACCTGAAATTAAATATATTTTATAATAGCTCCATATTTTAACAGAAATCCTTCGTTTATATTTTTTCAAAATAGCACGTATTTTAATTACATTTTCTTTCGGTTGTTATGAAAAAATGGCAACAAAAATATATAATTAATATTTTACAACTATTTTTCCGTTACTTTCTACAGAAATGGAGTACTTCTTTTGCCAATACAGTACAAAGTCTAAAGTCCGGAATCTTCGGGACTTTACCAAGTCCGAACTTCAGATTTTTCCCAATTTTGGGTTATCAAAAATACTGCTTTTCCAATAAAAAGAAAAATTTCACTGACGTTCATACATTAAAAATTTCATATAACAGTTATTAAAACAAAATTAAATAATATTACTTTTTGCACCGTCGTATAAAGAAAAAAATGTACTTTTAAATGCAATTTGTTTGAAAGCTGTATGTCAATTTGTTTCTGAGTTATTAACTTTTTTGTAGTTTTTATTACTGTGTTTGTCATAGTGGCAACAGAAGTATCCATCTCTGTTGAAAGTAAATGGAAAATACAGATTACTGTATAGACCAATCAGAAAATGAATAAAATGTGGATTCAACTAATAAAACGCTTCAGATATGTTTTTGATTTCCTACCTTGACCGAGGACAATAACCATTTTTTCAAATGGTTAACAACCATTTTAATTAAATAAATCATAACAAAATAAAAAATAAAACAAAATCCTTTATTTAAATGAACATACAATTTTAGAACAAATTCTAATTTCCTTAACTATTAAACGTTTTAGTTACTGTACGCTGCTTTATTAACTTAGGTTTCTCATGGAGAAGTTTTATTTTATTCTGTTACATAGACATAAGTTCTGATTTTGTAATAAAGCTTCTTTGCTCCAGATCTTTTTTTGTTTTTTAGCTTCAACAATTTTGTTTCTCACTCCTTTCTTGAATTACGACTCTGAAAAGTCCGAACTTTGGACAATACCGAACTTTAGACTTTGTACTGTATTTAGCAAATGGCTCCAAAAGCTACAAAAAAATTAATATTTCAAAAATAAATGGAGATGCAGATTTCAAACAAATTGCATTTAAAAGTGCTTTTTTTCCAATACGACGATATAAAAATTGAAAATATGCGATGGTTAGACGTTTAAAAAATTGCTGTACAGTATTTAATCGTACTGCTTTGTTTTACGGCTTGCTTCTGTACACTTAAAAAATTGCAGCATTCTGGCAGGTCATTTGACCGTTTTTTCTGAAAGCGGTTACACAACCGTAATTTTAACACTATTCTGACCATATTATTGGCCATTTTATGGTCAGAATATAGTTAAATTATGGTTATGAAACCGTTTTTTTAAAAAAACGGTCGAATGACCTGCCAGAATGCTGCAAAATTTTTAACAGTGTAAGGTAACGTTATTTTTTGGAGACAACACGAAATAAGCTGGGAGAAATAAATAGCATACCGTACCGGAGGCTAAAAAACAGAAAAAATATAATTTATTTTTAAAAGTGACTCTTTACGTTTTCATTATTTTATTCATTTTGTTTAATATGTTTTTAGAAGATTAATATATTTTTTTAACGCATTTACCAATGAAATAATAATTATATATATAATGGCACAAAGTGTATAACGCTTTCGGGAGTGAACTCATCTGTTTCCTGATACGCGGCCATGTTAGGCTTAAGCATTCCGATGCCGTATTTGTCGGCTGCCTTATTTAATCTGTCTATCTATTCGTTGGGTAACACATTCTTCTTCAATTTTTCTAAAACCTTCAAAAAGTATACAATTATAACGATTTAAGATCTAATTTAAAAATAACCAGATACCAACAAAAGGCTTCCGATGTTTACTAGCGGGACCGTTGCCAATCATAAGCACAAATTACAAATCAAAAAACGAATGAATGACTCTTTCAGCTATTCATTAAATGCTCTTAAAATATTTTGCAAAAGCATATTAATATTTTGAAATACGTTTTTCACTTTTGTTTACATTTATTTACAGTTTGAGTTCAGTATACACTGTTAAAAATATAGCGAAAAATTATCTCTGTTTTTCAAGTCTATCTATTTTCTGACCAATGAGAATGCTTCATAGTGTTCAGTGAATATAGCTGTATTCTGTGATTCATTCCTGTGAATTATTTTGTACCGGATTAACGCTTTCTTTCTAAAAATAAACGTATTTCAAATTATTTAAAGGATTTATTACGCTTTTACAAATATTTTAAGAGCAAAATCGAATGTCGACCGTATTTTTTAATGACTAGTTCAAAGAGTCATTCATTTGTTTCTGGATTTGGAATTTGTGTTGTACATGTGGCATCACGAGTGTACGTTGATCTGATTTTGTTTTTCAATCTTAAAACGTGCTTTCTTTTGCACTATTCGCAAAAGTTACATTTATAGAAAGATTATTAAAAATAAATTAACGTTTAACCCTTACCGGCACTGTTTCCTTAAAAAAGGACACCTAATTTTATTTCCAAAACTGACGAACGGCACCAAGAACATTTAACTAAAATTTTCCTATTATAATGTACATGAAAATAAGCAAATTAGTATTTTCTAATAAATTCGTTTATAAATTGCGGTGTCAGTCCATTATTTCATCAGATTATAAACAGAATTACTCCGCGCCGGTAAGGGTTAAGAGATGACTTACATTCAATTATCTACATATTCTGCTGCGATAAATTCAGTTAAAATTAGATTGGCAGCTCTATCTATCCCTATATGAAAGTAAACAAACAATTAATTGATTCGTCTTGAACTTTTAAAATATTAAAACAAACGTTTATATGCTCTGCTGGTAGTTAAAAAAAAAAAAAAAAAAAAAAAAAAAAAAAAAAAAAAAAAAAAGAAAGAAAGAAATTTTCTTTTAAAATGTTTAAATTCTTAATGGCATTGGCAAATCATGAATATTTCTTATAAAATTAAATTAGAATATCAGGAATATATAATGCCGTGTACTACATATATCAATGCATTATTATGATAAATAAAATTTTGTATTTTGTAGGGAAAATAAATTTGTATTTAATAACAGAATTTGAGGAAAAAAATTGTTAATGCAATTAATAGTAGCAATTTACTTATGTGATAAAAAATGATTTTTAATTATGAAAATTTATTTCAGGTTTCTTTTATGCATGTTTTTAAAAAAAACGGGATTTTCTCTGTTCAACTTTTTAAAATTTAATTTATATAATTATTATTTTTAAAAACAAATAAACTTTCTGTTGGAATTGTCTTTTATTTTACTCATTACCATGGGATAAAATAGTTAATTGACAATATGTTTTAAAATAGCATTATTAGTACTAACTTGCATGTTTTTGTGAGTGAAGTTCATTTGCATACTTTATGTCAGTATTTTACCAATTCAATTAATAATTTTCTTGCAAATTAAGTTTCAATGAAAAATGGGCTGTTTTTACTTTGACTCAACTGACCCTATTAGTCAGATAAGACAAAATTTATTACTTCACAATTCTTTTTATAATGCAATGCTATATAATTTTTTTGAAAATGCAAACACGTAATTCTGACGGGCTATATTCTAGTAATAATAATAATAATAATAATAATAATAATAATTGTTCGGACCTTGTGGGCATGCCGAACGAGCTCCGCAGCTTTGCGGTCATGTGACCCAGTTCAGTTGTTCTTGAGCTGCCATTGCGGCACGTTGTGTATTCTAGCGGGTCTTATCCCCAAGTATAGAGTATGTTGTTCTTGAGCTGCCATTGTGGCACGTTATGTTATAGCGGGTCTTATCCCCAAGTATAAAGTATGTTGTTCTTGAGCTGCCATTGTGGCACGTTATGTTATAGCGGGTCTTATCCCCAATTATTCTGTTTCTTATAGCGGCAGTATTCCCCAAAAATATGTTTTATGAACGTCACTTGTTCTAACAGCGGGTTATTACCCCAACGTCACTTCATCATTCTATGTTCTTCAGTGTTCGTGATTGTTTGTAACATTTGTGTGCTGTGTGTTATAAAAAATGTGAAAAAGAAACCTAATCGTCTTCATTCCTAAAGTTACGCACAGTATTCACATACAATAATAATAATACCATAATAATAATAGTAATAATATTATTATTATTATTAATAATAGCATAATAATAATAAGAAGAAGAAAAATAAGAATAAGAATAAAAGCTTTAAAATAATACTACACAATTTACATTTAATATTACTATATTACCAAACTTCTAGCATATGGTGTAGGAAAAAACTACAACGTGATTGTCGATAAAAATCCTCACTAACTCCGACGAAACGAATTTTCCCTTTCTAAAATATTCTAACTAAAAATAAATAAACAAATAAATAAATAAATAAAAATAAACTAATTACAGAGAGTCTTGACCGAGAAACTCAATCGAATGCATTTAACCGAGAATTAGGATAAATTTACTGAGAGTCTCGTTTTTTTTTTTTTTTTTTTTTCTGTGCTTTTACAGAAATTTTTAACAGTGTATGTCTGAAAACCCTCTCTCTCCCGAACAAATTGAGATAGAGATTTGGAATTTGGTGTATACTTAGTATGTAGTAATGGAAAGGAGCCTATTATATATCAGTAACCTCGATTATCCGCAAATGCATTTTTCGGATTCTCGAAATTTTCGTTCTTATAAAACGTATAAAACATTTTCGAAATTGTTTATTTTAAGGACCGGATATAAAATACAATAAAAAAAATATAAATTTTGTATAAAGAATGAAGTTGATAGGATAATTAGTTTTTTTTTAGATATTTGTAATCCTATTTTTTACACTCTTCGATTTTTTCATGAGCCTGTATTTCATTCAAATTTCAATTCAAAGATGTACTTTAATTAGAAATAAGACGCTTAATCCGACGCTGTAAACTGTTAGTTAATATGATTAAAATTTCTGGAGTTATAAGGATATTTCTTTTACGCAATTCGGTACTACTTGATTACCCCGTTGCCCCCAAATCTATCGCCAAACTATAAGATTAAATGCCAATAATGGCTTATCATAAATACCACATTCACTTGACATTACCCGTGTTTGTTACGTCATCAAGTGGTTTTTAATTCGACGTTTTATTTGTATTTTTATTCATCATTTACCAATTTATTTGTTCTTTCGTTATTTAAAATTAAAATTATGCCAATTTGTATAATTTTGCGAGTAGTTCGGCGATTTATATAATTTGTCGAAATGGGTCGACTGGATAATCAAGTAGTATCTGGATTTTAGTAATAGAGCATTACTATATATTAAAAATAATTAAATACACATATAAGTTTTATTTTTGAATTGCAATGCATTTTATAAATAGTTTGCACATGTTTTATTTTCATATTTTATACAATGCATTTCCATGATGCGTAAGTATTACGATGGCCCCCAACGACTAGTTTTTCATATAGAGGGCTACACAAAAAAACTCTTTTCTTACTTTATTGATGATAATTGCAGTGAGTGGTTTTTGAACTGCTTTATGCATATTCTAAATTATTTATTTAATCTTATTTCGCATTAATAAACTGTAAAGCTTTATTACGGTAATCTAAATGTGTTAGAAAGTGTTACATAATTTATGCTGAAAACATGATTTTTTGTTCTTGTTTCATATATACTACTGCTTATGTTCCTTTGAATCATATTGGTAATTTTTTTCATTAGCTTTAACCCCTTCAAGGTCGGTGGTTAATTTTTGGACCACTTAATTTTAATTCTTAAACTCCACATTGGCACCAGAATATTGGAATGAAAATTTTCCTTTTATTAAGTAAGTGAACAAAAGCATTTTCGTATTTCGAAATAATTTTTTTGTAAATTCCGGTGCCATTCACTGATTTCAACATTTTACGAATAGAAGTACCTTGCCCCTGAAAGGGTTAATCATAAATATATGAAATTTGACCTTAGTTATGTCGTATATAAAATTCCTTCCAAATGTTGCAAGTCGTACTACATTGGAAAAAATGGACGCTTTCTAAATGCAAGACTTAAGGAACATAAAAATTCTTTTAATAAAGATACTTTAAATTCAAGACCATATTCCCGATTTTTCGAATGCGTAAGTTATGTAATCTAATTGTTCCGTATGCATTATTCGCGTCTTTCTGGAGGCTTGGTTGACTGTTCCGGCTGAATCTCCAATTAACGAAGCTACCCATATTTCGGCGGAATATGCTATCCTTGTTAAACCGCAGATTAAACTGTTTTTAACTGTTGTGGTTCTAATGCGTTTTGTGATTATCTATGAATACTATTAAGAACTACGGAAGATAGTCGAAACGTCTACTTTTAATTGTGTTTTAATTGTTTTTAGTATTTTTATCAATGAATTCCTGTAGTCATATATTTTTTGTGTAATTCATTTTCTTATTTAAAAATCTTTTCTTGCATTGGAATATGTATTAGTTTTAAAAATTCCCTTATGATAGCATTTTGTGTTTTTCATATCCCTGAAAATCTTCTTAAAACAGAAAACTGGTCCAAAACCAAGCACTTGTAGAAATCCGCAAAAGTCACAAGTGCTTGTTCTTTTAAAATATGATTGTGTGACTATGGCAGAAAGTCATGAGTTCTGTTTCACAGTATTTCTCGAAAAGGACTTCAAACAGATAAAGCTGTTGCGCAAATCGTAAAAACTGGAGCATAGCAGCGCCATCTGTTGGGCGATTTGAACCAAAAACTAATGCGCACCCATTTTTATCAAGGTCTAATTGAATCGAAAGTTTTATTTCACTTTCACATTTCCGTCGAAAACCGGAAGTCAAAATTTTCCCGAATAAAATACTTTCTCCTTGTAAAGATAGAAGAAAGTAAATATACGCAAAAATAATCCTGCATTTTGACAAAAAAAAAATTTAATTTAATAAAATAAAAATCATAGTCCTGTGTTATCCAGTGATTAATTCATAAACAGCTTGAATCTGATGCTTAATTAAAATGAAAAAGCAAAAATGCCATTTTATTTAAAAATGAAATATCCTACAAACATTTTAAAATTATTTTCTTTGTTGGACGTAAGCTTTTATAAACACAATTTTCAATTTTTATTTATTTATTTTTTCCCCCATCTAAATTGAATTCTCTTCTTTAATTTTACTCAATGTGAGGAAATTCACTTTCGCTTTAGATAAAAACTAAATTCAATTTCGTTAAAAGCTTTTGATATATCATTCCATGGAGCTTCTAAATTGGTTGATACCTAAATGGTATCGAGTGTTCTTTACAATAAATATCGAGAGTTGTTCCTTATTCGTTTCTATTTTTATTTCTTCAATCTTTACAAGAAGAAAGAATTGGATTCGTAAAAATTTTCGACTTCCGGTTTTCGACGGCTTTTTACAGTTTAGAAGGTCCTGAACACAATTTGACTGTTTTTAGAAAATGCAAGTCTGTGAGTCTGTCTGTATGTATATGGCAAGAATTCTGTGGCCGTTCTATCTCGAGAACTGATACACTTGAATTTAATAAAACTTTAGATTCAGTTAGTCCTTGATATAGCAGATTGGTACTGATTAGTTTTTCCGGTAAATCGCCCAACAGGTGGCACTGCTATAATGCATTTTTTACGATTTCCGAAATAGCTGTATCTCAAGAACTAATGTACGGATTTTCATGAAACTTCAGATTAAGTTACACGTTGACATATATTTTTACTTAATAGGATTTAGCGTAAATCTCCCAACAGATGGCGCTGCTATACTCTCTTGTTCACGATTTCTGCGTTAGATAGAGGCAATATGGAATGATAGAAAAATATAAAATACTTCAATATCTGGTCCATACGGTGCTGCAACCAAGTGTAAAACTAACAAATAACTTTTTCGTACTCCTATGATGCACAGCAGTGAGTTTTGTTCGGATACCTGTTGTTTGAGTGACGCGGTGAAATCAAATCTTATTCTCAATTGTAGCAGATTTTGGAGGTGAGATTTATAAAATTTGTATTAATTATTCGACCACTTCATCAGTTATGTTTACCAAGTTCAGTATTAAGTTGAACAGCTATATTTATTGTTGTGTTAGTCAGTTTACCCCTATGCTAACTTGTTGACGAGTAAATAGGTTATTTTTCCATGATGGCGTGTCAGGTAATATGGACTATCAGCTAAACAACTGTATCAAAACGAGTCTAGTGAAGCCGAACAATCATTCTACTCAGACGTGTCATCTGATATGGGCTTTTTACCAGGTTGTTTCACCAGATGAGGAAGATGCAGTGTGCCTGCTTTGTAGTTGAATATATTCAGAGGATGGGAGAGGGAGGAGTTGATAAAATCCCTGATGTGTGTGATATGGACTCCCGTAGACCGCGCGCCAAAACATCTGACTGCATTTGGGATTTATTGTAAAAATTAAAAAGAAATTTCAAAGAATCTGATGATTTGTAGATTATGTGCTATTGCTTACTCATTAATTAATCTTTGTTATTCTTGTAAATCGTGTTTTTTCTTGTAATTTTAGTATTCTCTATAAACCTATTCTATATTAACCGACTGGTTCACATTACTCGGAAAGTGTAATTCTTTTTTTCATAATCTAAATACTGATATGTATTTTTTCTTTTATATTAAACGCATTAAAAATTGTGTTAGAAAATAGTCTAAGTTTGCTCTTCACTCACTTTTAACGTATCTCAAATTTTTTATGTTAACTTACAAATTAAAATGTAAATGGTATTCCGTAATAACTGAACTTCCCCTACATCTGAAGAATGAATAGAAATCCATTTAATATTTGGTTGCAGACTATTTGTGTTATATGGAAGAAAGTTTTGTGATAGCCAACAATTTACAGGTTTATTTAATAGAATTACTACTCAATAGATTGAAACAAAAATCACGCTTTTAAGATTTAATGTTTTCAATAAGTTTAATACGTAAAATTTGTTTGTGGTGAAAGTGACTTTGTAGAAACTATGTACACTTTATAAATGAAGATTCATGGTCGCCAGTTGCCACGTGGCGATTAAATTTTTTGTTTTGGCGACTAATTGTTCGGCATCTAAGTCGCCATTCTTTGGTGAATTTCGAATTTTTTTCTCTGTGATCCTTTGAATAAAATCGTGTTTCTTTTTTGCGATCCTCTGACGAAAATCGCAAATTCCCTTTGACGACACTCAGGTTTTTATAGCGATCTTTTTACGAAATTCGTGGTATTATTTCGGGATGCTTTGACGAAATTAGCGCTTTTTTCACAATCCTTTGACGAAATTTGTAGGATTTTTTCGATCCTTTGATAAAATTCGCATTTTTTCAGCAATCTATTGACGAAATTCGCGTTTTTTTTATAGATCCTTTGATAAAATTAGTGGGTTTTTTTTAATCTGAATCCTTCAACCAAGTTGACGATTTTTCTGCCAAAGCTAGCGAAAATTGCCCTTTTCTAGCGATTCTTTGACAAAAAATGCTTTTTTCTGCGAATCATTGAGGAAATTCTTGTCTTTTTCGGGATTCTTTGACGAAATTCTCGTTTTTTCTCTGATCTTTTGAAGAAATTCTCGTCTTTTCTCTGCTCTTTTGACGAAATAAACGATTTTTCTGAAAAGATTGCTGCAATTCACGTCTTTTTTGCGATCTGTTGAAAAACTTTGCGTTTTTTCCGCGATTTTTTCTGCCTACGTTTGACAAAATTGATTTCTTCAGCGACCATTTGTCGAAATTCTCGATATTTTTCCGTGATATTTTTATATCTGAATTTTTGGAATCGAATGCCTTAAAATTTTTGGAAAATTCATAACGGAATTACCCCCTTGTAATAGTCTGCAATAAGATTTTTTAAAGATAATTCTTCTTGTGTGTTCTTAAAAAAAAAGAAAAAATGTTTGAATTGTATTTTGATTTTTATAGTACAAAATAACCTCACGTATTCACATTTTTTTTTTTATATGTACTGTTGTATGACAAAATGAAAATAAGAAATATTGTTTTCTTTATATTCTCCACTATCATAGTTGCTTAGTTTACAATATATCATTATGCTGACATTAACCCCTATCTTTCCGAACTTTATCCTCTGACTGTACGTAGCTTAAGATTTACATTATACTTAATTTATATCCAAATTAAGGGAATTATTTGATTAAATGAAATATACACATTTGATGTAAATAGTATGTGTTTCTTTTGTACATGTGTAGATTATATTTCACTTTGAATTCCTGAATATTTTCGCCATATAAATGCTATTACTTTTATAAGTTTCTTTCACAATTTGGCCAATGGATTATTTGGGTTTAGTAGCCACTGGCTCCTTAAAATTTTTGGGAATCTGCACCTATAGTACTCGTACGGAAAAAGAATTATGTCTTATAATAACTGTGCAGAGAAATTCTAAAAATACATGGATGACATTAATAGAGAAATGAGGTGTACGGGCATAAAAAAAAAGCCGCATAAGAATATAGAGTTGCAATTTGCCTATTTAATCAAAAGTACAGGTCGTCTCACTCCAAGCTAAAAAGGAATATTTTTTTAGAACTTTAAAATTAATGAAGATATTCTAACAAATGTTTCGGCTGAAAAATCTTGATTTATAAGAAAAGCGATGACATTACGATAAGTGCTTAAGACTCCACTTCAGTCAGGAGGAAAAAAGAAAACGCTAGTGTTAAGTATATGAGAGCTTTACTTTCAAATTTCTCGCTTTGATTTTAATGTTTTTGAATGTTTATTTGTTTATTTATTTATTTATTATTATTATTATTATTATTATTATTATTTTTTTTTTTTGCATAGGATAGCTGAGGACAATCTACAACAGGGCTAGTTTTGGCTTTTTCCATTTTGATTATAGTTTGTTTATATAAGGATAGTTTCAATTTCAGAACAAGTTCCAACCGTTACCGAAAGTGAAAGTAATTTTTTTTTAAATCTGAAACCAAAATCGAAAACGTGAAAACTAGCCAGGTTGTAGATCGTCCTCAGCTATCCTATGTAAAAAAACATTTAAAAATACACTGCTCAAAACAATTAAAGGATATTGCAGTTTTAGGTGGATTTTGTGTCTGGTAAACTGTTTAGCTGATTGATACATGGTCGACAGACATAGTAGGTTATATGAGAATAAATTACACATGTTTGGCAGAAAAAAATGTATTTTATTGCGCATTTGTGTACTAAAGGAAATAAACACAATTTGTGCATATGAGAAAAAAAGAATAAGAAAAGGTGTTTTCTTCAAAGAAAATCATTTTCAGTAGGGGGTATGGTTTCCACGGGCGGCCAGCAACGTTGAACACCTTTGAGGCATGGACTCAATGAGGCTATTAATGACGAGTTGGGGTATTCTGCCCCACTCTTCCAGAAGAGCTCTTTCCAGTTCTTGGAGAGTTTGTGGGGGTTGTTGGCGGCCAGAAACTCGTCTTCCTAGGGCGTCCCAAACGTGCTCGCTTGGATTCATGTCTGGAGAACACGCTGGCCATTCCATTCGAACGATTCCTTCCTCGAAAAGGAAATCCTCCACCAGGTTTGCACGATGTGGCCTGCAGTTATCGTCCATTAAAATGAATTTATCTCCGATTGCTGCAGCGTAAGGGACTACAATAGGTCTGAGGATCTCATCCCTATATCGGCGACCAGTCAGAGCTCCATCTCCAATGATCTAGAGGTCATTGCACCCGTCAATGGAGATTCCACCATACACCAACACTCCTCCACCGCCAAATCTCACACTTTCGTGCACGAACGCAGGATTATTCCTACTGCCACGGTCCCTCCAGATGAAAATACGCCTATTATCCGGATGCACAGAAAAACGGGACTCGTCAGAAAACAGAATATTGCTCCATTCATTTCTTCTCCAGTTGACATGCTCGGCTGCCCACTCCCTGCGGTCGCGACGATGCCTTGATGTTAATCTAACACATACCATCGGTCGGCGAGCATACAGACCTACAGCATGGAGCCGGTTTCGGACAGTCTGAGTTGAAATCGTGGTGCCTGTAACCGAGCGAAGGTGTTGTTGGAGAAGAGTAGCGTTCATGGTTCGGTGTCTCCGAGCTGTTAACGCTAAATACCGATCTTCATTGGGCGTTGTTGCCTGTCTACGACCTTGCCCTGGTCTTCGGCCTGCACATCCACTCTCCAAAAACGGTTCCAGATCCTGGAAATGACACTTTGTGACACTCCAATGGCTTGCGCTACTTCGGCTTGAGTTTGGCCCTCTTCTAACCTACCAACAATTCTCAAAGCTTCTGACTCTGTCAAATGACTTCGCTGAGACATCGTACTCATCGAAACAAAGCAATCACTGAATGCCGATCATCCTTGTCTTCATTCTCTTTTATCCAGTTGAAAGTCAAATTTCATTCGCTGCCGCTGAAGCGACGTTTTTGACGTCGAACTCAAAATTTGCATACTCCACAGTTTGAAAACCAGAAAAATTTGCATTTGTGATTCTCTTCTTCTATTTTCGGCAAAAAAAATTTCGTTTATATCTTTATTTTATATAAAACTTCAAATATCCTTTAATTGTTTTGAGCAGTGTATTAAAGTCCATGCGAGATATTTGAAAATAACGCTCCCATAGACTTAACATCAGCATTTTAGTTTTTTCCTGTGACTAGAGTGGACTCTTAACATCTTGCACTAGTCGTGCAGATAAGCTCGAAAACTAACGTTAAACCTATGGGAGGAATCTTTACAGATTTCTTGCTCACATTTTAATATTTTTAAATGATTTTTTTGCATAAGATACCCAAGAAAGATATCAATTGTATTGTGCGTTTGTACTTTTTCGGATTTTGGTTACAGTTTTTTAAATATAAGGATTGTCTCACTTTAAAAACTGTTTCCAACTGTTTTTCGAAGGTGAAAATATCCCCATATAAAAAACTGTAACTAAAAAAAAAGTGCAAACGCACAACAATAGATATCTACCTCAAGTATCCTATGCAAAAATATGTTTTAAAACATTAAAATTCGAGCGAGAAATCTAAAAATAACACTCACATATGATTAACATTAGCCTGAGCCATTCCTTAATGTGACTAAGCTCTTCAGAGCCGTTGCTAGTCACACAAAGACACCCGCAAAGTAATGTTAAACCAATGAAAAAACTTATTTCTAATTTCTAGGTTGTATTTCAATCTTTCTATATATAAAAAAAAGTTTTGATTTAGAAATGGACCAATGAAAATCTGCGTAGATCATCCGGGTATACTCCTACTAGATCGGCATCCATATTTTTTATGACCGGGGGTCTTTCTTCGTTAATATTAAAAAAACTGTTTCATACAAATATATGAAAACCGGTGGTATTATAGAGACATGTTTGATAAACACGCTGATGCAGACAGTTTTTAAATCGAATAATTATTTTAAGAGATATTTAATGTTAAAGATGGTCAAAATCGTTCCATCAAAAAAGTTTTATAGGAGAAAAACTATACATAGGAACTTAAACATTTTTAGATCATTTTATATATTGGAAGTTCCAGATGTGCAGACTATAATTATCTTTCTAATTTGACTCATTTTTTGAGGATTTATTTCCATTTTAAATTAAAATTTTCAGCATTTCGAGAGATATTTTTTACACATTTTAGATAAGGGCAATTATTTTAAACTGTTGCCAATAAAAAAAAAAAAAAAAAACAGCGCAACGAATAATATTTCCTTCAAATAAAAAATTTATTTACACGTGGTTATTATAAACAGAAAAAAAACTTTCAAATTAGAATTAAGTGATTACGTGTTAAAAATCAAGAAAATGTTGAAAATTACATCATATAAACTACAGTTACACGTGAATTTTAAAAGGGAAAGAAAATTTTTAAATACTAAATTCATTATTATGCGTTAAAAGTCACAAATGAAGGAAATTACGTCATATTTAAAAAGGCCAAATAAATAAAAATTGGCAAAACACTTTAAATTAAAAAATATAGTTGCACGAGGCGTTTATTTCATATTTTGAGATAATCTTTTCAACTATTATCGTGAATTCTAAGACAGCGCAAATAATATTTCCTTTCTAACAACAAAAGAATTTTCATGTGAATATTAAAAAGAGAAAGAAAACTTTGGTAAAAATTACGTCAGATTTAAAAAGATACATTTAAAAAAACTTTCTCATAGCGGTGTTAAAAATTACCGAGAGACAAAGACTCTGTGTACTTAATTCATTTTACACTTGCCGCCCTTGGCGACCAGTTTGGTCTCAATTAGATGTGTGCTCTCATCTTATGTTTTTACATCTTCACATCACCATGTTACTTTTATCCAAAATTTAATTTACTTTCTCAATACCTCGCCAAATCAGAAGTTTCTAGTATTTCTAAAAAAAAAATTTCAAAGGAATATCTGAGTTCGATGTCTAACCGCGTATGGCTTTACTTTATCGATTTTAGCTGTAGTTTGTTTTTTATAAGGATACTTTCACTTGCAGAATTGTAACGCTTCTATGAGTTTCACCAATTTTTCGAGCAATTTTTCAGCAAACTTCTGATTTGAGCTGATTTTTCACCAGATAATGATTCAAAACCCAGTGTGATAGCAAACAACAATATCCCCAACAATTTAGCCACAGTTCTAAAAATATCTCTGCTAGCAACGACTTTTCACCCAACTTCGAAAATTTCAGCCAATCAGGGATAAGCGCTTGCAACATCATTCGTTTCTCAACTACTAAGACAGCCGACACTACGATGAGAAAAATGCTGGATTCTCTTTTATGTTTCTTTTTTTTTTTACCATCTAAATCTAATAATAAATTTGCTAAACACAATTTTTTTTAAATCCTTCAACGATAAAAAAATCGCTGTTTACCATATTTTCCTAACCAAGAGAGATTTAAATAGAGAAAAAGACTGCAGAAGACAAACTTGTTTTTCAGGGAGCTAACGGTACCGAACGAATGATACGAATGAGCAATAAATATTAACAGCCGGTATTATAGTAGCACTGGTTTTTCTTCCAACTTTAGCAGCGACAATTGTAGCACTTCTATCACTTTGTACGCGAAAATGTTAGACTTAAAATCGGCTGCTCGAAAACTTGGTTAACCTGATTAGGAATGGATTATTTATCAATATATCGACAAATATTGATATTTTTAAATATCACAATAACAATATCTAAACCTTGACTTAATTGATATATCCCAATAAAATAACAATGTTTTGAGCTCACTGGATTTTGAACATAAGCCTCGAAAAAAGAGTGTAGAATATCTCAAAACCAAATAATATAATAATGTTTGGCGCACACCGCCACAGCCCCGAAAAACATAGCCCAATATTCCATTACAATGTTTTCACCCGCCATCATCTCCAAAACAGAAAATCTACCTCGATTATCATTCTTCCGCTGATATTTCTAGAAATATTCCAATTATTGCAATATTTCTTCGCTGAAAACTTCGAATTTATTCCACTTTCTGGCTGCGTAATACTGAATAACACTTATTGTACTTCTCTTCTCTCCCCTCTCGCCGTTGTGATTGGTCCACACATATTGATATAACTACAGCTATTGATATGTTATGAACAATTAAATGAGTTCTGATTATTGCTGAGTTCCAGTTGATACAGGAAATAGCTGGTTATCATTGAGTCCGTAGCTCAACAGCTGGGATGATCGGCTTGCGAGAACCAATCAGAGTCCGCTCATGGTAAACTTTGCTTTTTGTCTCTCGTCAAGTTGGGGAAAAGTCAAGGGCAAAGCAGTCGTTCACTGTGATGATTCGTTGCTTTTAAAAAGAGCTTTTTAGACTGTAACGTCTAGTATACTACTGAATACAATGCTTATTCATATTGTGAATGGATATTCTTTCATCTGTGTCGTTTGTTGTATTTTCATTAGAACGAAGTTTTCTCGCATGAATTTATCATATCCTTTCTTGATATTTTAGCTTAAAAGGAATATTTATGAAAAAACAAGTTTAAATTAGTATAAAACTATTCCGAAATTTGATTTGAATATTTATATTTAAAAAAAAAAAAAAAGATTTCGATGTTGTTTTCTTTCAGTAAATATGTAAGAAGATATAAATGCAGTGATTTTTTTCGAATAAAAATCCATTCACTCCTTAGAGAAAGATTGAAAAACAACATGTCTGCTGCATCTATCATTCACTGAAAACTACTGAATTACAAGTATATTAGCATGACATGTGGCATTAAATTAATTTTAGTTTTAGCCCTACTTTTACTTATTTTAATTATATTAAAATAGTCTTTGTCCTAAATTTAAGAATATTTAATTTAAATTTTTTTATAATAGTCTCAGTTATACGCGAAGTAATTAAATAGTTAAAATGTTATTAATAAATAATCCATAAAGTAGGAAAAAAGAAAACGTACTATTTTAATCTATATATATAAAATAAGAGATGTCTGTCTCTGACTGCGGAAAGCTCCGAAATTATAACACCTAGACCTCTGAAATTTTTGTCATGTGTAGATTCTATTACCGCAAAGTGCACTTTACCGACGGATTTTAAAATTTCAATTTTGATATTTAAAAAAAATTAAAACGTAATTAAAACGTTATGTGTTAGAGGCTATTTACAGCTCTAAGCCAATCCGCGGCAATGAAGAAGCCAGCCAATGAGAGCAGGTGGTAAATATGAGATACAGCGACTGCATTTCCTGGCCGAACTGAAGCGGGAAATTGCACTGTTTATTTCTCATGCTTTTTTTTTTTTTGTTATTATAAGATTTAATCTTATTGACATTATTTTAATATTTAAAAAAAAATTAAAACGTAATTAAAACGTTATGTGTTAGAGGCTATTTACAGCTCTAAGCCAATCCGCGGCAATGAAGAAGGCAGCCAATGAGAGCAGGTGGTAAATATGAGATACAGCGACTGCATTTCCTAGCCGAACTGAAGCGGGAAATTGCACTGTTTATCTCTCATGCTTTTTTTTTTGTTGTTGTTATTATAAGATTTAATCTTATTGACATTATTTTATAATGATTTTTATATTGTTTATAATATAAAATGATATTGTTTATAAAGAAACTAATACAATTCACGTAAGTTACTTTAAATTGTATTCGTTCTTCGTATTTACATACGCGTAGTCGCCTAAGAATGAAATAGTATAATGTTTCTTGAACTTTGTTTTCTGGAATCTTAAAGTAATTTTTTTTTCAAATTTGCTGAATTAACGCTTCACTGAATGTTTTCATTTCTTAGCAAAAATGGAACTGTACATTTTATAGTAAAGTGTAAGATGAAAACTGTACTTTCTATGAAATGGAAACATTCAGTAAATAATTTCCGTTCTCGGGTGAAAGAGATGTATGTTGTCATCGCCCAAGAATAGGAATAAAACAAATATTTCTTTTCAGAGGAAATGAATGAAGTTATTTGGGTTTTTCTTTTATCTTTTTTTTTTCCACTTCCCCATATATTATGAGTTTCATAACAAATCCCAATGAAAACATATTTTTTACCCTTTACTGAATGTTTTCATTTCTTATCAAAGTCATGATATGTAACAAGCACGGGGATCTGTTTAGGAAAAATTGGGTTCTTTAAAGGACCCCTCACAAATTTTTTCATTTCAAAACAGGACCCTTCACAACATTTTTCATGTCAAAATTGGACCCTTCACAACACTTTTTATGTCAAAACTGGATCCTGCACAAATTTTTTCAAATCAAAGCAGGATCCTTCACAAAACTTTTCACCTTAAAAAAAGGACCCTTCACAAAATTCTTTGTCATAAAAGTAGGCTTTTTACAAACTTTTTCACCTGAAAACTAAACTTTCACTTTACAATTATGTTTATCTCTTTATTACTTAATACAAAACTAAGATTATTATCTATAAAAATTAATAAAATGCTTGAAGACATTGCAGGTAAGTGGTGGTTTGATTAATTAATGCTTCAATTGTAAAATATTTTACCAGCAGATTATTTTCTGCCACTGAAGTATCTGTCACAGACACTTGGAGAATTTTGTGTAACTGTGGTGCCAGGCATAGCAGTTTAAAGTTTAGGCGTAATTCAATGAAGAGAAATTGAGATTTTTTTGTTTTCTGTCGCCATTTGTCAAAGTTCCCGATATTTCTCAGCGACAGATTGGAAAAATTTAGCGTGTGCTTCTGCACTCTTTTGTCAAAATTTGTAATACATTTCCGCGATCTTTTGATGAAATTTACAATTTATTCCTGTTTATCGAATTTTGTGTTTTATTTTTATAGTGATTGTTTTTACAAGATCGTGTCATAAAATTCGCGTTTTTTTTTTTTTTTTTTTTTTTTTTTTCGAGCATTAGCCAAACTTTGCTATGCGTTTCTGCGATCTTTTGATGAAATGTACAATATTTTTCTTCGTTTATTGAAATTCACGTTTTTTTTTTTTCAGCGATCATTTCACACAATGCACGTTTCCCCCCCCCCCCCCCCCAAATCATTTCATGAAATTTGCATTTTTTTTTTTTTCAACGATCAGTGACAAAATATGTGTTTTTCTTTTCTGCAGCCATTTGTCGAAGTTCCCGATATTTCTCTGCGACAGATTGGCAAAATTGGCATATGCTTCTGCACTTTTTTGACGAAATTTGCCATACATTTCCGCGATCTTTTGATGAAATTTGCAGTTTCCTCGACTGTTTATCAAAATTTGTGTTTTATTTTTACAGTGATTGTTTTTACAAGATCATTTCATGAAATTAGTTTTTCTTTTCAACGATCTGTGACGAAATTTGGGGGTTTTTTTGCGTCATTTAGCCAAAGATTAGACAAACTTTGCTATGCGTTTTTCCTATCTTTTGATGAAATGTACAATATTTTTCTTCGTTTACTGCAATTCACGTTTTTTTCAGCGATCGTTTCAAAAATGCACGATCTCCCCCCCCCCCCCCCCGTCCTCCCAAATCGTTTCACGAAATTTGCAGTTTTTTTTTTCATGATTTTTTTCATCAGTCACAAAATTTATTTTTCTTTTCCGTAGCCATTTGTCGAAGTTTCCGATATTTCTCAGCGACATATTGCCAAAATTTGTAATCTGCACTCTTTAGACAAACTTTGCTATGCGTTTCTGCGATCTTTTGATGAAATTTGCAATATTTTTCTTCGTTTACTGAAATTCGCGCTTTTTTTCAGCGATCGTTTCACAAAATGCACGATTTCCTCCCCCCCCCCAAAAAAAAATCGTTTCATGAAATTTGCGGGTTTTTTTTTAACGATTATTGACAAAATTTGTGTTTTTCTTTTCTGCGGCCATTTGTCGAAATTCCCGATATTTCTCAGCGACAGATTGGCAAAATTCGTAATGTGCACTCTTTAGACAAACTTTGCTATGCGTTTCTGTGATCTTTTGATGAAATTTGCAATATTTTTCTTTGTTTACTGAAATTCACGTTTTTTTTTCAGCAGTCGTTTCACAAATTACACGATTCTTTCCTCCCCCCCCCCCCAAATTGTTTCATGAAATTTGCATTTTTTTTTTTTTTTCAACGATCAGTGACAAATTTGTGTTGTCTTTTCCGCGGCCATTTGTCGAAGTTCCCGATATTTCTCAGCGACAGATTGGCAAAATTGGCATATGCTTCTGCACTTTTTTGACGAAATTTGCCATACATTTCCGCGATCTTTTGATGAAATTTGCAGTTTCCTCGACTGTTTATCAAAATTTGTGTTTTATTTTTACAGTGATTGTTTTTACAAGATCGTTTCATGAAATTAGTTTTTCTTTTCAACGATCTGTGACGAAATTTGGGGGTTTTTTTTTGCGTCATTTAGCTAAAGATTAGACAAACTTTGCTATGCGTTTTTCCTATCTTTTGATGAAATGTACAATCTTTTTCTTCGTTTACTGAAATTCACGTTTTTTTCAGCGATCGTTTCAAAAATGCACGATCTCCCCCCCCCCGTCCTCCCAAATCGTTTCACGAAATTTGAAGTTTTTTTTTTTTCATGATTTTTTTCATCAGTGACAAAATTTATTTTTCTTTTCCGTGGCCATTTGTCGAAGTTTCCGATATTTCTCAGCGACATATTACCAAAATTTGTAATCTGCACTCTTTAGACAAACTTTGCTATGCGTTTCTGCGATCTTTTGATGAAATTTGCAATATTTTTCTTCGTTTACTGAAATTCGCGCTTTTTTCAGCGATCGTTTCACAAAATGCATGATCCCCCCCCCCCCCCCCAAATCGTTTCATGAAATTTGCGGGGTTTTTTTTAACGATCATTGACAAAGTTTGTGTTTTCTTTTCTGCGGCCATTTGTCGAAATTCCCGATATTTCTCAGCGACAAATTCGCAAAATTCGTAATGTGCACTCTTTAGGCAAACTTTGCTATGCGTTTCTGTGATCTTTTGATGAAATTTGCAATATTTTTCTTTGTTTACTGAAATTCACGTTTTTTTTTTCAGCAATCGTTTCACAAATTACACGATTATTCCCCCCCCCCCCCAAATTGTTTCATGAAATTTGCATTTTTTTTTTTTTCAACGATCAGTGACAAATTTGTGTTTTTCTTTTCCGCGGCCATTTGTCGAAGTTCCCGATATTTCTCAACGACAGATTGGCAAAATTGGCATATGCTTCTGCACTTTTTTGACGAAATTTGCCATACATTTCCGCGATATTTTGATGAAATTTGCAGTTTCCTCGACTGTTTATCAAAATTTGTGTTTTATTTTTACAGTGATTGTTTTTACAAGATCGTTTCATAAAATTAGTTTTTTTTTCAACGATCTGTGATGAAATTTGGTGTTTTTTGCGTCATTTAGCCAAAGATTAGACATACTTTCCTATGCGTTTCTGCTATCTTTTGATGAAATGTACAATATTTTTCTTCGTTTACTGAAATTCATGTTTTTTTCAGCGATCGTTTCACAAAATGCACGATCTCCCCCACCCCCTCCCAAATCGTTTCACGAAATTTGCAGTTTTTTTTTCATGATTTTTTTCATCAGTGACAAAATTTATTTTTCTTTTCCGTGGCCATTTGTCGAAGTTTCCGATATTTCTCCGCGACATATTGCCAAAATTTGTAATCTGCACTCTTTAGACAAACTTTGCTATGCGTTTCTGCGATCTTTTGATGAAATTTGCAATATTTTTCTTCGTTTACTGAAATTCGCGCTTTTTTCAGCGATCGTTTCACAAAATGCACGATTCCCCCCCCCCCCCCCCGAATCGTTTCATGAAATTTGCTGGGTTTTTTTTTACGATCATTGACAAAATTTGTGTTTTTCTTTTCTGCGGCCATTTGTCGAAATTCCCGATATTTCTCAGCGACAGATTGGCAAAATTCGTAATGTGCACTCTTTAGACAAACTTTGCTACGCGTTTCTGTGATCTTTTGATGAAATTTGCAATACTTTTCTTTGTTTACTGAAATTCACGTTTTTTTTTCAGCAATCGCTTCACAAATTACACGATTCCCCCCCCCCCTCCCCCAAATTGTTTCATGAAATTTGCATTTTTTTTTTTCCAACGATCAGTGACAAAATTTGTGTTTTTCTTTTCCGCGGCCATTTGTCGAAGTTCCCGATATTTCTCAACGACAGATTGGCAAAATTGGCATTATGCTTCTGCACTTTTTTGACGAAATTTGCCATGCATTTCCACGATCTTTTGATGAAATTTGCAATATTTTTCTTCGATTGTTTACTGAAATTCGCGGGGTTTTTTTCAGCAATCATTTGACGAAATTCGCGTTTTTTTTTCAACAATCTATGACGAAATTTGTAATTTTTTTTCCGACTATTTGCCAAAGTTCCCGATATTTCTCAGCGACAGATTGGCAAAATTCAGTGTGCGCTTCTGCACTCTTTTGTCAAAATTTGCTATAAATTTCCGCGATCTTTTGATGAAATTTGCAGTTTCCTCGACTGTTTATCGAAATTTGAGTTTTATTTTTATAGTGATTGTTTTTACAAGATCGTTTCACGAAATTCGTGTTTTTTTTTTCTTTTTCAACGATCTGTGACAAAATTTGTGATTTTTTTTTTTATGCACCCATTTGACGAAGTTCACAAAATTTCTCATCGAGAGATTGGCAAAATTCGGCATATGCATCTGCGCTCTTTGGACAAACTTTGCTGTGCATTTCCGCAATCTTTTGA
Source organism: Maratus speciosus (assembly GCA_963932465.1). NCBI lineage: Eukaryota > Metazoa > Arthropoda > Arachnida > Araneae > Salticidae > Maratus > Maratus speciosus. The sequence goes on along the minus strand of OZ010795.1, from coordinate 365,816,337 downwards.
TGAAATTTGCAATATTTTCCTTCGATTGTTTACCGAAATTTGTTTTTTCTTTATAGTGATTGTTATTTTCAAGATTGTTTGACGAAATTCGCGTTTTTTTTTCAACGATCTGCGACGAAGTTTGTGATTATTTTTTTTCCGCGACTATTTGTCGAAGTTCTCGATATTTCTCAGCGACATATTGGCAAAATTTGTAATGTGCGCTCTTTAGACAAACTTTGCTATGCGTTTCTGCGATCATTTGATGAAATTTGCAACATTTTTCTTTGTTTACTGAAATTCGCGTTTTGTTTTTTTTCAGCGATCATTTCACAAAAGGCACGATCCTCCTCCCCTCCACCCCCCACCCCCACCCCCCCAAATCGTTTCACGAAATTTGCATTTTTTTTTCACGATTTTTTTTTCAACGATCAGTGACAAGATTTGTTTTTCTTTCCCGCGTCCATTTTTTTTTCAACAATCTATGACGAAATTTGTGATTTTATTTATTTATTTATTTTTTTTTTGCGACCATTTGCCAAAGTTCCTAATATTTTTCAGCGACAGATTGGCAAATTTGGCATATGCTTCTGCATTGTTTTGACAAAATTTGCTATGCATTTCCGGGATCTTTTGCTGAAATTTGCAATATTTTTCTTCGATTTTTTACTGAAATTTGAGGGCTGCTTTCAGCGATCGTTTTACGAAATGCACGATTTTTTCCAAAGATTGGCGAAATTTGCGTTTTTTTTTTTCAATTATCTGTGACGAATTTGATTTTTTTTCTGTGACTATTTGTCGAAGTTCCTCATATTCCTGAGTGACAGATTGGCAAAATTCAACATGTGCTTCTGCGATCTTTTCATGAAATTTGCAATTTTTTTCTTCGATTGTTTCACAAAATTCATGATTATTTTTCCAAGATCGTTGGATGAAATTTTTTTTTTTTTTTTTTTTTTTTTTAATGATCATTTCACAATTTTTTTCAACGATCTATTACAAAATTTGTGACAATTTATCGCATGTTATGTGTTCACCGTTCATGGGTGTCTAAAAATGTAGTCAACAACATTAACAGGAAGATAGATTATAAATAACAAACACTCAAAATTTTCGCTTTATTGAATTATGCCTATACTTTACACTGCCCTTTCAATGTGAAAACATTCAATAAAGTATAACCTATGTTTTCATTAGGATGAGAGAATTTTAACAAAAGAATAAGAACTGAGTGAAAAATCCTTGAGTTCATGAAATACTTAATATGGTGTGCATTTTGTGATATATTATGAGTTTTATAAGAATCGCACGTGAATGGACTCTTATCGCTCAAGAACGGAAATTATTTACTTCATAGAAAGTTCAAGAAACATGTTCCGTGCTTGGGCGACTATGCATATGTAAATTGCCATTAACACGAAGAACGAATACAATTGAAATTAACTTCCGTGAATGATAACACTTTAAAATTTTAAAGAAGGTGGGAGAGTTGAATTTCGAGTTTGGAAGGCAGGTGACGATAATTGTCCTTTCAACTGTAGCGTTTTCTACGATGAGTATCCTTTATATGTTGTTTTCTGACAGAGGTCGTTTTAAAGCTTTTGGCCTGTACATTACTAAGCACTCACTCCTCTCCTCTTAACTAATTTTTTCATCAGTAGAGGGTGTTTTAAAATTTTAATTTGTTCATGACTATGGCATACAATTTTACAAAAATTTATGAATAAAATTTGCACAACATCTCAACAATTTGCAACTGCTTCTCCCCCATTTTCACACTGTGAGTGGGTACGTATTTCAGACAAAATCGAGTTACATATGAAATCATATAAATTAAAGGTTTCTTTATAAATATTACCAAGTACCCGGGCAACGACGGGCGGGTCAGCTAGTGAAAAATACTATGCAACAAATGGTATAAGTGCAAACACATATCAGACATTGGTTTCTTTTTCTAAATTATTTCTATTTTGCATATATATACATATTTTATTGATGCCGTATGAACATATATAGGTATAAAACATTGATTAGTTGCTTTCTACATCTGTTGGTGCTTAAATTGCTGCTAATGTGCCATTTTTTTCGAAATTAGCAACATTTCTATTCTTACACAGTTTAAGGCAGTTATCGCGATGTATCACCAATATCGATATTAAGTTGTTGATATATTGCGATATTAAATTTCTGATATCGGCCAGCCCTAAACCTGATAGCAGCTTAATCAGAAAAAGAAAAACCAACGAATTCTCAGAAGTATGAAGATTAGACATTAGGGTGGGTCGAAAAAACCGAAATATTTATAATCGAAATGTAATAGAGCGGAAAAGTTGCCTTTTGTAATAAATAATAAATTCGTAAAATATTACACCGATCGGTTAATATCTTCTACCGCCGCAAGGGGGCTAAAATTTCCAAAAAACGCAAAAAACATGTTTTTTTCAGTATTTTTTTTTTAATTATCCAAACGTACGAATGCAATTTCTAATAGGACGCAATAGCTACATGAAGATATAAGAAATGTCCCGGTAAATGTTCATTATGATAAAGTAACATCTTTTACTGCCGCAAAAAAACCATATTTAAAAAAAAAATTGTAAAAATTTCAAATTTTAATTTTTATAATTTCTATAATAATATGTCTAGAAGTAAATAAATTTACTTCATATCTATTAATATGTCGTAAATTTTGTTAACTATTTGTTATAGACTGGAAAAAAGGGTAATCGTTCATTATTCTTGACGATCGCTTTATCTACTGCTGTTTTACTGCATATCAGCAGTTCATATACCAAAAATCACAAAAAATGATATAAAATAAACAAAATATTTTAGTATTTTATTAATTAAAATACAGAGATGATTAACCGAAACGGATTAAATAAACATAAAATGAAGAAGTATTTAAAGTAATTGAATTTTATAATATGACTTGCTTCCAAATAAAGCCATTGTTCCTCGAGAGGCCAAAATTGGTCATATGGGATCCTCGCTCTGTTCTGGTCCACAAACTTTACCAGCACTTTAGAGACTAATTTCACGCATCTTTCTGCTGATTGAGTGGGACAAGGAAAATGATAATAATTGGTATCTTTCATCGAACATTCTAAACTCACCAGCGTCGTTAGATCGTCAGTCTATGGGCAAACCGTAACTGGTGGTTTCGTTAGTTTACAGTTTTGCCACTCGGCTAAATCCATACAATTTTAAGCTTCAAAGTTCAATACTGGATTGTCGAAGTGACGGATGGTACTATTCGTGTCCACAGAACTTCGTGAATTGGCAATTTTCTTTATGGCTGGGGTCCTGATGTCGTCTCCTTCATATGCTATCATTCCAATGAAGCTATTTTTATGATTTGCGAAACAGGCATTTCGTGAAATTACAGAAACTATAATCTTCCGTAGATGATATGGCAAGTAACGAGGGTTACTAATTATAGTCTACATAATCTGAAAAACATGATGGATTCATTTTAATTGTGAACCAACTGATGCGGTACACTTTCAGGATGTACTCATTAAGTACATCCTGATCAGCCAATTGCCGACTGCATCAGGCGATTGCCAAAATTGAAAATTGCCAAAGCACGAAGTTCTGTGGACACGAATAGTGCCATCCGTCATTTCGTCTTTCCAGACATGAACTTTGAAGCTTAAAGTTATATGGCTTTAGTCGAAAGGCAAAACTGTAAACTAACGAAACCACCTGTTACGGTTTGCCTATCGACTGACGATCTAACAACGCTAGTGAGTTTAGAATGTTCGATTAAAGATACCAGCTATTATAACTTTACTTGTCCCACTCAATCAGTAGAAAGATGCGTGAAATTAGTCACTGAAGTGCTAGTGAAGTTTGTGGACCAGAACAGACTGAGGATCACATATGATCAATTTCGGCTTCTCGAGGAACAATGGCTTTATTTGAACGCAAGTCATATTATAAAATTCATTTACTTTAAATACTTCTTCATTTTAAGTTTATTTGATCCGTTTCGGTTAAACATTTCTGTATCTTAATTAACAAAGTGCTAAAATATTTTGTTCATTTTATATCAGTTTTGTGATTTGTGGTATATGAACTACTGCTATGCAGCAAAAGAGCAGTAGATGAAGCGATCGTAAAGAACAATGAATGATTACCTTTTTTATTTTCCAGTCTATGACGAATAGTTAACAAAATTTATGACATATTAATAGATATAAAGTAAATTTATTTACTTATAGACCATATTATAGAAATTAAAAATTATAGAATAAATGAAAACTTGAAAATTTTACAATTTGTTTTTTAAATATGGTCCCTTTGTGGCATCAAAAGATATTATTTTATCATAATGAACATTTACCGGGACATTTGTTATATCTTCATGTAGCTATTGCGTCCTATTAGAAATTGTATTCGTAGGTTTGGATAATTAAAAAATATATTAAAAAAAACAAGTTTTTTGCAATTTTTTGAAACTTTGGCCCCCTTGCGGCGGTAAAAGATATTAACCGATCGGTATAATATTTTACGAATTTATTCTTGATTACAAAAGGCAACTTTTCCACTCTATTACATTTCGATTGTAAAAATTTTGGTTTTTTCGACCCACCATATTAGACATTAACTACAGATATTATTTAAAAAATGTAATAAATAAAAATATTGGAATATGAACAGTAAATTTGAAAAGCACACTAACATTGGTTTAAAGATATCTAGCGAGTGTCTTCGTGTGACTAGCGTAGTTTCTACACATAGTGGCACCTTCCATGTTGAAGTAGTAATAAGCCAGATACTCCATATTGGAACATTGATGCTAGAATATACGGTTTGAACAACCTTGTACGATTTTTTCCTTCTAATCGTTTATTCTACATTTTCTTTTAAAACTTTTTACCTAGTGATTATTAAAATGATATCCAGGTATTATTAATTTATCGATATTTTATATATTATATTTCATTACAGAGTTAAATAAAAAAAATTCAATTTCATGTAATAATGAATATCCTGAAAATATTTAATTTTTTTTTTCTTTGATGCCGACTGATATAAAATATTTCTCTAGTTAATTCGTTATTTGTTTGTTTCTTTTACTCCGTCCAAATTGAATTCTCTTCTTTAATTTTACTCAGTGTGAATAAATTTTCTTTCGCTTTCGATAAATTCTAAATTCAATTTCGGTAAAAGCTTTTGATATATTATTCCAGGGGAGTTCCTGATTGTGTTCATACCTAAATGATATCGCGTGTTTCCCAAAATAACAATCGAAGTTGTTTCTTATCGGTTTTAGGGACACTTTCGTTTTTATTTTTTGGTAATTAGATTAACTGATCCTAAAATAAAGCTTTTTTCATAGGTACCAGAAAATGTCACACATTGTTGAATTAATCAGTTATATTAAAATGTCTGTTTATATGTATTTCATAAACAGACATGTGAAATTTATTAGAATAATTGTGATTTTTTTCAGTTTTTCTTGGTTAATATTGTATATACTTGAAATGTTTCATGAAAGGTAATTTGTTGATCCAGTCAATTTTTCACTCCCTTAGAATAGTTTTGGGAATATAATTTTGTTAAATGTGCCATTTTTTAAAAAGAAAAATATTTGATCCAAAGTAATCAAATTATTTGCATTGCATAAAGAATTTGTTTGATTAACAAACGAATTTAAAATAAAATTTTAAAATCGTCTGCTTGCTGTGCTAGTATTTTCTTTCTTTTCTTGAGTTGGCATCAGTATTATGTTATTCTGAAAACAAATTTTTTCACTGTTTTGATCAGTTTATACTAATTGGTATCTTTTTTTATCTTGTCAAAGGATTATTGCGTGATTATGGGTAAAGCAAGTGATATTTCTCCTAGAAAACTAGCTGTGATAAAGTGTCTCATCCAAGAAGATCACTATACACAGCACGAAATCGGTAAAAAAGCAAAAATTTCTCAAGCATCTGTGTGTAGAATAAAAAAATCTTTGGACTCCAAATGTGAATTTGAAAATTCTAGAGTAAGGAAATGCGGAAGGAAAAGTAAATTTACTGCAAAAACAGAAAGGAAATTAATTCAAATTGCTAAAGCTAACAGAAGAGCAACTAGTCATGAACTAAAAATCTCTTTACAACTGTATGGAGTAAATGTATGTGATTATTCCATCCGTAGAAAGCTCATCTCAGCTGGACTCAGTGCTCGTCAGCCTCAAAAAAGGCTAAAATCACATCTACTATGGCAAAGAAGAGACTTGCTTTGACAAAAGTTGTACAAGAACAATTCGGAAATGACTGGAGCACGGTGAGAAATATTAATTTTCCTTTAATTAATCAGATGAATTCAAGTTGTTCATTTCTTTTCCTGAAATCATGTTTTTTGCATGCTGACTAAAGATGCGGAACTGTTTATAAATTTGATTAAAAATTTCTTTATAAGAATATTTCTCTACAAATTACATACCTTAAAGTATTTTTTTATCTTTTAGGTATGTTTTTTTGATGAATTAATATTTGCGATACAAGAAGAAAGCAGTCAATGTGTCAGGAGAAGTACCAGCGAAGCATTTCCCCCTAATTGCATATCACAAACGGTTAAACATGCTACTAAAGTAATAGTTTGGAGCGTGATGTCTGTCTCAGGGTACTGGACGTTTATACATTGTAGAAGGTATGATGGACCAGTATCAGTATAAAAAAGTGCTTGAACAAAGACTAATTCCAGAATTAAAAGACTGGTTTCCAAATGGAGACTTCATATTCATGTATGATGGAGCTCCGTGTCATAAAGCTTCATTTGTGACCACATATTTGGATGAAAAAAATATAAAAACACTTTCATGGCCTGAAAAACGTCCAAATATGAACAAAATAGAGTATCTTTGGGCCATTGTAAAGAAATAATTAATGAAATGCAACGTCACAAACAAGAATGGTCTGATAGAAAGACTCATCCCAATTTGGCACCATGACAACAAAATACAAATTAATTGCCAAAAACACATACAAAGTATACCAAGACGTATCGAATCTTTAATAAAAAACAAGGGGTTGAACACTAAATATTAAATGTATCGATATTTTTAAAATAATGTATTATTTCTTTAATATAACAAGATTTTATTGTAAAATTCACAATTATTATAATAATTTTCACACGTCTGTATAATCCTGGTAAAATAGGATGAATTACAGATTGAAAATAACATCATTTATTCGCAATTATCGTCATAATAATTCTCATAATTTCAAAGTTTTTTTTCTTTGGAATTTTTAATAATATTTCTGTAATGGTAGCATCTAAATTACTCCATTATCTATCTATATTATAAAAGACAAACGTGCCTGTGCGTAACACTGACGTCATTTTGGCGGTGATAACAGCAGACGATTAAATTTAACTTTTACTGCAATTTTTTTTCTAAACATCGCACATTTTAAATTTTTACACCAGTTACTGGGGAATAAAATGTACAGTCGTTAAAAAAAAGTAAACACCCCCTACTAACTCCTCAACAAATTTTCGTAGGAGAAAGTTACTGGTACCGAACGATTGGAAATAAAGTCTACTTTTGAATGATGTGTATAAAATTTGCTTAGAGGACCATCTACATATTAAAACGAACCAAACTTAACTTTTTTCATGGCGATACCAAATTTTAACGAGATATTTCAAATATTCGGTTCAAACTATGCCTAGACACCAAATTTCAAATCATTTGAATGATAAGTTTTGGAATTATAAACATTCAAAATTTAGTGCTTCTAATGTTAAATTACATTTTCATATTTTCATTAACATCTCCTGAAATTATCCTCCTAATTTTCTAATTTCTTGTGTAGCAACAATACTAAAATATCCAAACATAAATAGGTTGAATTTGCAATTTTTATAATTTTATGATATGAATTACGAATTATGAAATTAATATTCGAAAAAATTATGAATTGCAACCTGCAATTTTTTTCTTCAGTCCTGCTTTATGGAAATCCAAAATTTCACATTTTTCTTCCAAGTAGTTTTCAAATTATGTATAAACAAGTAAGAAAAAATCATGCGTCAAGCATAGATTATGAAACACTTTCCAACACATTCAGAATAATGTAACAAAACTGCACCGTTTAAAAAATTAAAATATTATGTCTAATTAAACCATATGGAAACGCATAATGCATTTCAAAACCCAATTTCAGCTGTGCCCATCCACAATCGGAAAACTATGCGAATTTTTTCAGCAGCCCTGTATATGATACATAGATTTGAATCTATTAACTACATGCATGTCAAAATTTAGTTCACTTAAGAGATATATATACTTCAGTTGAAAATTTACCTTCAGCAATTTCCTCTAATAAGGAGAACGGTACGTGAATACTTTTGAGCAGCCCTGTATTTGAGGTATGGAATTTATATATAATGAGTAGGATGCAAAACACTTAATTCAATTTAAAAGTGCATACCGAATTTTAAACCGTACACTTCAGCAATTATTACTCAAAGACAGTACTGTACTGTAACCGATTTCTTTTGTGTGTCCCTGTAAATCAATAAAATGAATGCTATGAATGCCCTGTTCTAACATGATCATAGTGAAATTCAGCGATTTATATCAGTTTCAATACATTTGAAATAGCATAATGTCATTAAAATACTCTGCAAACGATTTTTCCCCATATACCATAATGTAAAGGAATACTTTTGAATGCCCCTGTAAATAACAAATAATCCTACATACTTCATATACAATACCAAACATGCTTTTGTGACCCTAAATAACCTTTATCAATTTCATGAAAATCCGAGTATATTTACGGGAGTTAGAGCGTGGCCAGACGGCAAGACAAACCGAATGCATAAACACTTTTCAGCTTTGTTGGAAAGTGTTAAAAATGCATTTCGAGCAATCATTACTAATATACAGTAATTCCGATACAATGTAGTATCTGAAATCTTTTCAAAAACACCGCAAAGAATTCCCCCTATACCATTATGAATTGAATTCTTTTGTGTGGCCCTGTAAATAAACAATAACTATTCTTTGCACCGCATATTCAACAGAATGCATGTTTTACTGGAATTTATAAATGAATATCGAATATCAATTTTACTATGTTTTAAAGAGTGTAACACCATTAAAAATCATTTGAAACGATTTTTTCCCATTGGCCGTAATGTAACGGAAAACTTTTGACTGTCCCTGTAAATGAACTAAACATGCTACAAACTTCATTTGAAATAGGGAACGTGCTATGGTAGAGATCACTAATATCCAAAAATTTCAGAACGACCCAAGCATATTTACGAGAGTTAGAGCGTGGCCAGACGGACAGACAAACCGAAGTCATAAACACTTTTTAACTGTGTTGGAAAGTGTTAAAAACGGCAAAATGATGGTTTGAGATGTCTATGATAGAAGTGACTAAATTTTACAGAGCAGAGTTAGTTTTGCAGAGTTAGTAAGGGGTGTTTACTTTTTTTTTTTTTTTTTTCTTTGTCCACGACTCTACTTTCAAATGCAATGTGTTTGAAAACTCTATAGATATTTATTTGAAAACGGTATCACAATTTAATCAATTCTTACTGTTTTTAAAATGTTTATGTAGTAATTATTACTTCTAGAAAAAGGGCTAAAAATTTATGTATGACAGATTTTTGATAAAATTAGAAATTTGCTTAAGGGGCGCAAAAATATGGTTTTATGGAGAAAAAAATTCAAAACTTCTTGAATTCTCAAAATATCAAATCCAATTATATTTATTATAAATCTTCTTAATATCATCAAGTTTCATTATATACAAGTTTTTGATAGGTTCAACTCTTACCGCAAAAAACAATTAAAAACAAAAAACAAAAAGGGCGGGGGGTGATTGAAAAAGAAAAAAAAATCAAAACTTCGTCAATTCACAGGATATTAAATCCGCTTAAATTTATTATAAATCTTTTTAATACAATTTTTATACCCGGATTCGAGTCCCGGCATGGAATCTTTTTCACTAGGCTGGCCTTTGCGCCTTTTAAGCAATTAAGTTGGAGTTTGATTTTCATTTGAAATATTGTATGCAAGGCGAATGTTTCTCTCTGGAAAAAAATTCCAAATATTAATTTTTATACCGACAAGTTTTTCATAAGGCCTATTCTTACAGCAAAAACAAATTAAAAACACATAGCGGTTGAAGAAAAAAAAAATATCGTATTAAGAGTGTACGCAAATTCAAAATGTTTATTTTCTGACTCACATTTAAATTCATTTTTTTCAGAAACGCGCATCAAACTAGGAGATTCTCTTATTCAGAAACTATATAATGTGCCGTGCTTGTCAATTTTGTGATAAAGGCAGAATATGTTGCAAAAAATACTGTCAAAGTCGCCGTTTTGAACGAATTTCCCGTAGCGAGAGAGCTGGGAACGAAAAAAATAGTTGTACTGAGAAAATAATTGTTCATAAATCAAGTTCTAATTAATTGAGCGAACAATGAAAACACGCGATCGCTTATACATTTCTTTAAAAATCACGTCAGAAAGTTTCATGTTTTCAGCTTTAAAAATGTGCCTGAAAATGTATCCGAAAATTTTGAGTTGTTGAGCGGAGGAAAATATTTCTTTTAATACCGCCTTTACATGATTCTGATAAAAGCAGCTCTTACAGAAAAATGAAATTAAAAACTCGTCAAAAGCGGCCAGATAAAAATGTTAAATTGGTTTTAACTCTAATCCTTGTTTAGTTTTTGTTGGTGAAATTAGTACTTAAGTTCGAAATCTACCTTCGCCTGTAGGCCGAGCCAGCAAGGAATTTTTTTTAATGTATTACCATGGTGTTCAGACGATCATGAAAATTAAATCTATTTGGATTTAAATTAATATAAATTGCTCAGCATTTTTTTCCAGAATATTCCATACCGAAATTATTTAATCAACGAAAAACATTCATCAATCAATAAATAAAATAATGAAATTATAAATAAAACACAAATTTAAGATATGCAACAAAACTATTCATTTAAACCACTGAAATGACCAAAATAAAAAAGGCTGACGTAAAGTGATCTTTGGCGGTTTCATCGACTGTTAATCCCTCGCGCGAGGCCAATACGAATGTATAAAGCTTTTAATACATTTCTCAAATCTTATTTGAAGGCATAATTGTTATTTTTCATATAAATAGGATTTTTGTTATTGTTAGTGAAAAAAAATATATTAAATGAAAAAAATCTATTAGAGTTATCATTTAAAAAGATAAAAAATGTTTTCAAGGTATACTTGAATCTAAAATTTGATGAAAATTCACGCATTAGTTTTTGAGTTAAAGCTATTGCGGAAATCGTGAAAAATGCATCATAGTAGCGCCACCTGTTCGGCAATTTACACCAAAAACTAAACAGCACTATTTTGTACAGGGACTACCTGAATCTGAAGTTTGATGAAAATTCGTGCATTAGTTCATGAAATATAGCTATTGCGCATATCATGAATAATGCAGCATAACAGAATCACCTATTTGGCGATTTTCACCAGCAGCACCAAATTATATCAAGGACTAACTGAATCTGAATTTTTCTGAAAATCCGTGCTTTAGTTCTTGAGATATAGCTATTAAGGAAATCAGGAATAATGCAACATAGAAGCACCACCTGCTAGGCGATTTACACAACAGAGTAATCAGTTCCCATTTATATCAGGGACTAACTGAATCTAAAGTTTTACTAAATTCCGTTCATTAGTTCTTAAGATAGAGTGTCCATAAAATTTGTGTCTCGCACACCCAGACTCACAGACAGACATTATGTAGAAACATGATTTTAGTGATCTCCGACTCCTAAAACGTATAAATCCGTTGAAAACCGGAATTCGAAAATTTTTACGAATCCAATACCTTCTTCTATATTCTGAAACTCGAGAAGCCCGTGTTTATTTCCTCGTACTAATAAAAGTCAAGAATAAAAGTGAGAAGAAGTAATTAAATTTAAAAAATCAAAAAACCCGACTGAATAAAAGCCAACTAATTAATTATTTCTCATCAATGTGAAACTATTTTTTATATTGCTTACTCATTTTTTTATTTACTTGTATTGATGACTTTTTAGTTGTGTTTAATTATTGGTTCCTATCTATAAAATCTGTTTTGATGAGGCCTATAGATGTCCTTGAAAGTTAGAGTTGCAGTAAAGCTAGAAATCCTACATACACAACTTTCAGGTTGTGTAATATTTAAACTGAAATCCTGACTGTAAAATAGTCAATGAAACATCGTATTCATTTTGAAAGATCTCTCCAATGATATGCCACTCAATATGGTGCGTAATTTTTTTTTTCGTCCGCCGTTTTGTATTTTACGGCCACCATTTTAAATTTATAAAAACAAAACCTATCCTATAACCATCGGAAGATTAAGACGAATCGATTGAGACCTCATTCATAAAAATCCATCCACCCGGTGGGATGTTTCGAGGGTATAAAGAAATCCACATACACAGATACGCCTGAAACACACAACCCTTCTTTTCAGTCGGGTAATAATTCTAATTTCTTGTAATAATATATTAAATTAAAAAAATCAAAAACTCAACAGCGTATAAAGCGAACTAATTAATTATTTCTCTTTAGTATGAAACTATTTTTTATATTACTTACCTTTTTTTTTTTTATTTACTTGTATTGATGGCTTTTAAGTTGTGTTTAATTATTAGTTCCTATTTATAAAAACTCTTTTGATGAGGCCTATAGATGTCTATTATGAAGGTTAGAGTTACAGTAAAGGTAGCGATCCAAAGTACACAACTTCCAGGTTGTGTAAAATTTAATTGATATGTCACTCAATATGGTGCGTAATTTTATTTTTTCGTCTCTACCGCCATTTTGTATTTTACGGCCGCCATTTTGAATTTATAAAAACAAAACCTATCCTATAACCATCGGAAGATTAAGACGAATCGATAGAGACCTCATTCATAAATATCCATCCAGCCGTTCGTATGTTTCGAGGGTATAAAGAAATCCACATACACAGATACGCATGAAACACATAACCCTTCTTTTTAGTCGGGTAATAATACAATCTAATCGTTTTATAGATTTTTTTATTCGCTAGATATTACATCCTCTTCAACCGAGGTGTCGTGGCCGAGCGGTCTAAGGCGCTTGTTTAAGGCACAAGTCTCTTCGGAGGCTTGGGTTCGAGTCCCACTGGGGTCAAAATGAAGATTTTGCTAATAATATTATTTTTTTCCCGTAAAAGCCAATAAATTAAGCAGTTTCCATTTAAAGATTTCTTTTCGAGATATGCAAAATATTTTGGTGATAATTAAAATTCATTTCAGAAGAATAATTTTATTCCGCGTTCAAAGTGGCTGAATGAGGAAATTTAATTTTTAAATTATCATTTATTAAAATATTCAGAATCATAGGTTATTTTCAAACCCATGTTACAATAACAGAAGATTCTAATGGGTATTTTTAAGGTAAAAGAAAATCACGTGTTCTCAAATTGTGCATGCATTAGCATAATCACGGTCTGAACAGGTCCCGTGTTGCAGTTCCGCGACAAGAAATACTTATAAAAATACAGATACGCCAGATAATTGTATAAGTAAATGAGTTTTTTATTTTAAATGTTTAATTCTAATTTCTTGTAATAATATATTAAATTTAAAAAAAATCAAAAAACTCGACTGCGTAAAAAGCGAACTAATTAATTATTTCTCATCAATATGAAACTATTTTTTATATTACTTAACTTTTTTTTTATTTACTTGTATTGATGACTTTTAAATTGTGCCTAATTATTAGTTCCTATCTACAAAAACTCTTTTGATGAGGCCTATAGATGTCCATTATGAAGGTTAGAGTTACAGTAAAGGTAGCGATCCAAAGTACACAACTTCCAGGTTGTGTAATATTTAAACGGAGCTTCTGACTACAAAATGGTCAATGAAACATCGTCTTCATTTTGAAAGATCTATCCAATGATATGTCACTCAATATGGTGCGTAATTTTGTTTTTTTGTCTCTACCGCGATTTTGTATTTTACGTCCGCCATTTTGAATTTATAAAAACAAAACCTATCCTATAACCATCGGAAGATTAAGACGAATCGATAGAGACCTCATTCATACAAATCCATCCAGCCGTTGGTATGATTCAAGGGTATAAAGAAATCCACATACACAGATACGCGTGAGAAACATAACCCTTCTTTTCATTCGGGTAATAATAAAATCTAATCGTTTTATAGATTTTTTTATTCACTAGATATTACATCCTCTTCAATCGAGGTGTCGTGGCCGAGCGGTCTAATGCGCTGTTTTAAGGCATCAGTCTCTTCGGAGGCTTGGGTTCGAATCCCACTGCTGTCAAAATGAAGATTTTGCTAATAATATTATTTTTTCCCCGTAAAAGCCAATAAATTAAGCAGTTTCCATTTAAAGATTTCTTTTCGAGATATGCAAAATATTTTGGCGATAATTAAAATTCATTTCAAAAGAATAATTTTATTCCGCGTTCAAAGTGGCTGAATGAGGAAATTTAATTTTTAAATTATCATTTATTAAAATATTCAGAATCATAGGTTATTTTCAAACCCATCTTACAATAACAGAAGATTCTAATGAACATTTTTAAGGTAAAAGAAAATCACGTGTTCTCAAATTGTGCATGCATTAGCATAATCACGGTCTGCACAGGTCCCGTGTTGCAGTTCCGCGGCAAAAATTACTCATAAAAATACAGATACGCCAGATAATTGTATAAGTAAATGAGTTTTTTTTTTAATGTTTAATTCTAATTTCTTGTAATAATATATTAAATTTAAAAAATCAAAAAACTCGACTGCGTAAAAAGCGAACTAATTAATTATTTCTCATCAATATGAAACTATTTTTTATATTACTTAACTTTTTTTTTATTTACTTGTATTGATGACTTTTAAATTGTGTTTAATTATTAGTTCCTATCTACAAACACTCTTTTGATGAGGCTTTAGATGTCCATTATGAAGGTTAGAGTTACAGTAAAGGTAGCGATCCAAAGTACACAACTTCCAGGTTGTGTAATATTTAAACGGAGCTTCTGACTACAAAATGGTCAATGAAACATCGTCTTCATTTTAAAAGACCTATCCAATGATATGTCACTCAATATGGTGCGTAATTTGTTTTCCGTCTCTACCGCCATTTTGTATTTTACGGCCGCTGTTTTGAATTTATAAAAACAAAACCTATTCTATAACCATCGGAAGATTAAGACGAATCGATAGAGACCTCATTCATAAAAATCCATCCAGCCGTTGGGATGCTTCGAGGGTATAAAGAAATCCACGTACACATATACGCGTGAAACACATAACCCTTCTTTTCAGTCGGGTAAAAAGGAAGCAATTGGGATTATTAATAACGCCATTTTCTATTTAAATTGAAAGAAACACATTTTCAATTTTAATAGATGATGGAAAAATGTATCTTCATTAAATAATAATTTTCAAGAAAATCAGATGTAATAAAACCTATTTCCACTTATTGAAAGTACATGAATCAATCTTTTCTATTAAACATGAAATCCTCTGTCGTAAAATAAATATTTTGAAATACATTGACCTCTAAAAGTTAAAGGTCAATGAACGTATGCTTTCGATTGCACACGGTTTGTTTAATATCTATTGAATTTCTTGAAGAATTGTTCTTGAAGTTCGAGGTTGTAAAGGAAAGGTTTGACTTCATGTTTTTTATTGAAGGTTTAATCGCGTGACAATTAGGGGCAAACAAAACATTTAATATTAAAATAATGTTTACTATCACCCATGTCACAGAAATTGCTCAAAATGGCCTGCCACAGTGGCACATTGCTATGTAGTTCTTGTTAAATATTTCTGTGCATTTGTGTAAGCATATTGCCGTAGATTCGAGAAAGTGTTAACGTTTCTGGGAAAAATTCAAATATATTTTTTTTTGTTTATAAAATACAGAGTTTTTAACCAAATTTAGCACAATAAGAAAACTTGAAAACGAACAATAGAAACAGTATACTGCAATTAAACAATTAACAATGAATATTTCATGAGATATGGGGCATTCGTATGAAATCAGTTTTAATTGCGCATGCGTAACGGATTCCAAAAATTTTAGAATTTGGTAATCAGCTATTTAAGGCAAACTATGTAAAATGTCCAGTCAAATATCGTAAAAATTCATTAGCGTAGGGGCGATAAAGTGAGTTGCTTTCTAAAAGTACCTTTACTATAAGGGATTTTTCACAATTTGTCATTCAGATCAGTATATCTTGCTGAGTTTTCACAATATTTTACTGAACTTTTACATACAGTAATCTCGTATAATAACTGTACAGAGTGATTCTAAAATACCCAGCAAAAATTAATAGTATAAGGGGTGTACGGAAACAAATAAAAAAGAAAAGTGCCCAGCTAAACTGATGGCATTGAGCTCACAGGCTATTCACACTAATTGTATATTATACTCTTATTTTATGGAATAATGCCCCTCAAAATAATAAGTGAAGGGGAATTAGTCCCCGTTTCCTTCTTTATACTTAACCAGTGAGCCTCCAAAACTAATCAGGGAAGTTCCTTAACATAATAAACCGGTATACCGAATTCGGAGCAAATCGAATAATTCTGCATGAAAAACCCATTTATCTGAATTAAGGGGGGTGCACTAACCCCCTTTCCCCCTTTATCCTTAACAAATGAACTCCCAAAATTAATCAGGGAAGCTCCTTAACATAATAAACCGGTATATCGAATTCGGAGCAAATCGAATCATTCTGCATGAAAAACCCATTTATCTGAATTAAGGGGGGTAGACTAACCCCCCTTTCCCCCCCCTTTATCATTAACCAATGAACTCCCAAAACTAATGAGGGAAGCGCCTTATCACATTGAACCTAGAAAAATTTTTTGAAGCAAATCGGATGTTTCTGTCAAGAGTTATCGCGTTACGTACGTACATACATACATACAGAACGGGCGGGCGCATTAGCTCTCAGGCTTTGATAGCCTGTGAGCTAAAAAGTCTTACAGAAACATGGGGCCACGAGTAACTTATTTAGCCTAAAATACAGGATATTTCACTACAACCAGAGTCTGAATATTCCTTCATAATTTAAATAATATTGATGAAAATTTTTTAATCCTTTTTTCAATCGATTCGTCTTGCTTTGTAACACATTTAATAAAATTACGATAAATGCTGAAAAATGCACGACCATGTGTGTCCAAGCAATAGCAAATTAGATACCTCGATATTATGGAATGTAACTGGCAGTATGCACGCAGTTTTTGTTGTAATTACCGTGAATAGCAGCTAACGAGAAAGGTAGGCTCTGATACTCGAATTTCACGTGATAGAGATAGGCCGGGATGCACTTTGACAATTGGGGAAAACCAGTCTATGTGTTGATCATGTGTCAGACGAGATAGCTGAATGTGCTTAGGCTTTCTTTGGCTGCATTGTGTACTTTCAGTACTTTTCGTAATGCCATCTCATTTTACATAATGAAAAGACAAATCGAAATTTTCACATTCCTAACAAAGCTTAAATCCAACAGATTGAAAAGATATCCAATCCAGGGTTCGATCCTGGGTCATCGGTTCAGCGCACTGAAGCTCTACCAAATGAGCTACCACGTTGGGTATCTTCCGGGTAGCTCAGTTGTCAGAGCGTTGATGCGCTGAACCAATGAATCAGGTTCGAGCCCTAGCCTCGATATTTAATCCCCTTTGTTGTTTTTTCGCTTTTTTAGCAATTAATAAAAATTCACGTAATTAAATATTCAGATTTACTATTTCTTGGGCGTATTGCATCGTTTCAATTATTATATAAGAAAAGACAATTCGTAGAAAATATCTTTACAATATCATAATTATTCTTAAAAGTTTTAGCAAATATTCATATATCCTTAGAATTAGACATGCTCTAATTTTGCATATAGAAGGCATTTGAGCAATTTCTATCCGAAGTGCCGATTTCTTATTTATTTTTATTTTTCCAATGTTGGTGGGTAAATTGGTCATGGCGGTTGCAGAAGTCAGTCGAAGAGATGAAAGGACATACCTCTCATTAATTATTTTATATTTTGAGGTGTAAAACGTCATTTCTGTAAATTTTCAGAGGGGCAAGTCTCTGTTTGCACCCCTGTAGCGAAAGCCTACAACTTTTATTTGTTACCGTAGGGCAGATTTATCATTTCATTTTTGGCAGGTATTTTAGAAACACCCTGTATATTCACAAATATCTTCTTTTCCTTATATGAACCTACTGATTTTTAACCCGTTTCCGTTTTATTTCATAGTTTAAATATAAACTTGGTTTTGCTGCATACAAATTATTCTTTCATACTTTATTTCTAAACTTTTCATCATATTTTAACAGTATTTGTAGATTTCTATTATAAGAATTAGCTTTATTTAATCGTTTTAAAACATGAAAATAAATTCAATTTCATTTAATAGTTTTAATTTTTCGTTTTCACATTACAGTGACATGTATTGTTTTTATATGCTTCTAAGAAGTTTGGTCAATACTTATTTTATATCAAAATATAGACTTTTACAATGGTTTCGAAAGGTAAACTGTCGAAATGGAAAAGTTTCACAGTCCCGACGCGCAGAAAGAATGCTATGCAATTATTATACTTGTAAAGTTGGGACTCTGTCTTAAGTGTATCCGGTAGCTACGGTTATGTCTTAGGATTTTTTACTATATATAAAAAAATGATAAATGTGTGATGGACATTTAGTGTAATATCATACAAATCATGGAACTACTATTAAAATAGTGATCAACATATAGATTCCTATCGCACAATAGAACGGATTTTTACATTTTACTGTTACGAGACCAAATTGCATCTTTAAATAGGGCACTAGAATAGCATAAAAAATGAGCTACGCTAAATCAGTTTTTTTCCGCAGATTTTTTTAATTGCGGATTATTAACTGTTATAATTTTAAATTTACGTTTGCTTGTACAGGTTAAGATGATAGTTTGCACTCTTTAAGTTTATTTGATATGCAATGTTTGTTCGAAAATGAAGTGATCAATAATTTTTCTATACGATGAATAGCAGATTCATAAATGTTGGCTTATGAAGCTACTTTGTTTAAATGATATTACTTCAAGAAACAAATATAAACAAGCTGAATATTAGAAATGATGTTTTTTACAGGAATGCATTAAAAGGTAAAAAATAATAAATATAGATATGGCCAGAAAACCCGTGATTTAGTTCCACTGTAAATAGTTTACTTTGATAGTTGAAGATTGAAAGAAAAAAACCTTTTATCAGTGAAAAGTACAAATTAATAAAATCAAATTAAGTAACATTATCTCTTAAGAAACAAATGCTTCATTTTTACAGAAATCGCAATTTACCATTTTTGATACTTTTCTGTTAATGACATTTGATTAAAGAAAAACGTAAACTTTCGCAATAAATTTAGTTGCAGGTATAGACAATAAAACATACAAAAGATAAGATTTTCGTAGACAAAAAAATAATAAAAAGTTTCTGAAAAAAATATATATGAATTCTTAATAAAAAAAATGATTTTTGTAGTGCAAGCTGCCCTTGGCGACTAGTTTGGTCTCCCATAAATTTATGTTTGGGAAGGTATGCTAAGAATTGTATCATGTTACTTTTATTCATAATTTAATTTACATGGATTCCCTTAAATATAATTAATATAATCCCTTAAGCTAATATTAGTTTTTGTTGCATTAAAATATCTTAATTTGCTGATTTTCTGTAAGCAAGTAAATAATATTGATTTAGAATGGAAGTCTATGGGAGTTTGGCGAAATATTAGAGTTATCGCCAAGTTGGCGTCACTTATAGAGACTAATTTTCATCGCGAAATTTGGCGATATATCGCCACGTTGTCGACAGATCAGGGTCCCCCTATGGTAACCCCCTTATAGGTTTGAAGATGCATTAAATGGTGTTCGATAACCAATAAGATGCGTTTCATTCGAGGGTTGCCAATAAACAAGTAACAAATAATTGCGATTTCTGCGCCACGTACGATAGCTTAATATATGTATATGTATACATTTTTGTTAGGAGAAAAATACACTTTTGATGTTTTTCTCAAAGTTTTTTTCTTTTTTTTTTTGCTTGCATGGTAATTACATTTTGAATTTTAAATTTAGCCTAAAGCAATTTATCAAATGTTCATTATTGAGCATTTGAGAACTGTATATTTAGCAAAATTAAAGTGTTTGAACACTACTCATTTGCACAATACATTTATTTATTAGGATGAGCGAAGCAAATCTTCTACTAGGCTACGCAAATTACATTTTGTCGTACACTTTACAAAAAAAACTATTCAATATTTTGACTTGAAATAAATATAAAAATAAATTATGATCTGCCGATTTGCATAATATTTTTTTTTTTTTTTTTTTTTTTTTTTTTTTTTTTACAGAATAACCTGAAAAAAATTATTATTTTTATTAATTTATTTTACAAGTTTTCCCATTATAGACGCATTTTTGCAAATAAAAAATGAAACTCGTATATTTTCAGAAGAAAAATTAAATCATGGAGTTAGTAATTATAGGTAGAATCATTTTGGAAATGCTAGAAATAAAATATGATCTGTAGATTCTGACAATATTATTTTCTTATCGAATGATTTAACACAAATCATATTTTATTATTTTGTTGAATATATTTTTCAATTATACGGATTTATTTTTGTAAACGATAATGAAACCTGCGTATTTCTGGCAGTAAATAAAAATCATCCAGTCAGTAAAAATAAATCAAATCATGAATGATTAAGTACGTAAAATATTATCGTTGCATAAAAATTTCTCATTAAAAAAAAAATATATATATATATATAAATAACAAAAGGAAGCTATATATATGAATTTTGCGAAGACGAAATATTTTAAATATTGAAAATAACTGCGGAATTTATACTTCAGACCATAAAAGAACATTAACCTTTCTTATATTAAAAATGTATGTTATTTGAGAGCAAAATATACATTTTAATAGAATACTTTATTAAGATTGGTTGAAAAAGGCGCATATTTTGGTGCTCATTCTTTTAAATCATATAATAGTTTCACGATTTCTTTTATGATAATTTTAAAATACCCTTCTTATAAAAATTATAGAATATTTTTAATGATTAAAAATTTGTGAAAATTCAATTATTTACATTCAAGTATAAATGTATTTTTCAGTGTTAAGAATTCAAATACACAATTTATCCTTATTATTCGAAATCATTTACGCAGACGATACTTACGCATTTTAAAAGAATTATATTATGATTTTTTTTGTAAAGTGGCAAGAAAAGAATTGTAAACAATTAAAATTAATTGTTGTAATTAATGAAATGTAAAAACATCTTTAAAAGAGCTTTTAGTTACTTACTTACGCATTTTAAAAGAATTACATTCTGATTTTTATTTTATTATTATTATTATTATTATTATTATTATTATTATTATTATTATTGTAAGGCGGCAACAAAAGAATTGCAAACAAATAAAATTAATTGTTGTAATTAATAAAATGTAAAAACATCTTTAAAAGAGCTTTTAGTTGAAAATTTAAAAATATTTTGTAAAATTTTGTTTCGAAAATATTTTTATCTATACCAGTCTTATATCGTAAGTAAAAAATTCCAAGGAATTCTTAGTTATTTGGCTGAATTTACATTTCTAAAATTAAAATGCACCAAACATAAAATAACGTTTGCTTAATTAAGATGCAATAATAATATAAAAAAATATTGGTACTTTCAAATATTTATATTATTGGATAATGCTTCGCGAATCCAAACAAAGTATGGCGCTAGTGTAAACGAAGTAAAATAAAAATTCTACAAAATTAATATTTTGCTAAAACTTAAATGAAAAGAATAGAGTAATGCCTGGCATCTTCATAATGCAAAAAAATGAGAATATATGTAGATTTTTCTAGACGCAGTGTATTTGCACAACTAATAAGTAACGGGTTTTCGTTTAAAGGTTGCGTATTGATTGTTAGGCAAGAAATCCCTAAACGAAACAAAACAAGATAAAAAAGGACCCACCCCCTGCTTTTTACTACAATTTTCGATTGTTCATTCGCACTCAGAGTTAAAAATAAGAAGCTTTGAAAATCGTCCCTCAAGTAGCATTGATAATAAGAAAGAACAAGACGAAGGAAAACCTTTACAGCAAAGAATGTAGAAAAAAATAAAAGCTCAGTTAAAGAAAAAAACCTTTTTATTGGCAATTTAGATATATTAGATGATATTGCATCATGTTTCATCACAAACAGTAACAAAGTAAGATATATGGTGTGCCACTAATTTTTAAAGTTTACAAACAAGCAAAATTTGTATTTCTGAAAAATGACTGAAACCAATCTTATTGACTAAATATTAAGGGGGGTCTCAGGACTCTTAAAATTGGAAAAAAAAAAAAAAAGACCATTTTCAACATTTAATATCTTAAAATGTATTTCATTTTAAAACACAATTTTAATTGAGAAGAAAGATATGAGTATGTGCTTTCATTTTAAATATTTAAAAAATTGCAAGATGCAGAATTAGCATTTGTAGGGGACTTCAAACTGTCAGACATTAGACGAGCAGTAAATCGACATAACAGATTACGTGCAGGATTACGAAACAAATTTTGCAACTACAAGGAAAATTTTGGTGCCTATTTATACTTTAGATCGTAATCAGGGCCAAAACTACCCTTTTTGCACCAGGGGAAAACATGGATTTTGGCGCCCCTCCCCCCACCCCCTCGAGCAAAGTATATTTACAAAGAGAATTTTACTAATTTTCTAGTAGCCAACTTAATTTAAAATATAAAATATATAATCATAAAATATGTAATACTGAACTACGTAATCTACAAAGGCGGATTCAAGGGGGGGGGGGGGGGTCACGGGGGTATGCCCCCCCCCCCCCCCCCTCTGAACACCAACAAAAAAATTCTAAAGATCATTTTCAAAATGAAATATACAGTATTATCCTTATTATCCGAGTCCTACTTAACCGAGTTTCCGCTTTAACCGAGTTACTTCCTTCTGACGGACTGATGGCTTACATTATCATGAAACAACCATTACAAATGAAGTTAAAAAAAAAAAAAAAATATGGCCATTTTTCTTCCCATTCTGATCAGAAAATCAGATTTCTAACTTTTTACGGCTGCTCTTTCTTCTTCACCTAACACTTCATCTATATTGGCTGTTTCATAATTATGGAATCCAACAGTCCATCAGAAGAAAATGATCCATTCATAAGTCCATTGAAGGTATAATCCTTCATTTAGCGCCCCTTCGTTCTGACGTCCGGGGCACATTCGCCCTCTGCCCCCCCCCCTTAATTTCGGCCCTGATTGTAATAATTACCCTGAACCTAAATGAATTTATATTTAAAGCATTTTTATATTTTTAATACAAAGCTGTATTTAGCTAATGCACAATTTAGTAAATTTCAACAATATAATCGCCTAAAAAAATATTTTCTTTAACAATAAAAAGGAAATTTTAGGATCAGTTTATACAGACTAACATGAAACATATGTATTGTAAATTTGATGAAAAAATATTTAGAAGCTTTTGAGATGTCTTGCGCGTTATGTCTAAAAACGTCATTTGGAGGAAAATGACTTCAAAGTTTCGGAAACGCCGCTTCAGCTATTGAGCGGTTATAATTCTAAAATACATAACTTCTGTTCTAATGGGAATTTCAAAGAAATAATTATATCAAAATGTTCAGAAAAGACAGGAGTTTAATATAAAAAAAAAATTAAAATTTCGAAAATTTGAAAGATTTAAGAGTCTTGAGACCCTTTAAATGCATAAAATGTTTGTAATAATTGTATTTTTTCTGCTGGTACATTTGTTTATTTTCTAGAGTGTCTTTAAAACAGATTTTTCGGCAAATTCTTAGAGATTTCTTTAAGATATAGGTTTTCATTTAAAACATTGTTTCTTTAATATGTTTTATTTTTAATTAAACTGCTGCCGTTATATTCTATTACATTATAAATAATTTGTTAGATCAGCCGAAAACTCAAAAGTTCATGCATCAGAAATTTACTAGTCCCACTACCGAAGCACTGAGGAAGGTAACATTTTTCATTTTTAATTTTTACAAAAGAAAATATTTTTGAAACTTTGAATGTTTATTATGGTACATGAAGGTTAGGACTAAGCTAAAATATATATTAAGCTAAAATATATATATATCTTTGGAAATTCACTAAAACGTTAATAATAATTAGATAAATGTCCTTAAGTGGCCCACTACTGGTGCGTTTAACTTATATTTCTAAAGTAGGATTTAAATGCAGAAGTGCAAGAATAACACAATTTTCTTTAGTCAAAATAATCGTAAAAAAGATTTCATTTCGTAAAAGAATTGGCAACAAATCTTTAGATTTTTAGAAAAAGTACTATTCACAGTTGAAAATAATTTTTGCCTATTGGGATTAGACGGCAATAAAACTGTTTGGAAGATGAATGAAAGGGGAAAAAAAGCTTTAGAACCTCCGAGTATTTTCCCAACTTTCAAGCACTGTGGCGAATGGAGGATAATGGTATGGGGCTTTGACCCGGGGCAGACATCGCGCGTGACGGAACATGTAGCGGAACAGGTAAAGTGACTATAATTGAGGGATTTGAAATGCACTCAGGTATGCGAATGTATTGTGGGATAATTTAGTCGAAAGCGTGTCGAAATTAGAAATAAAAGGTGCTATTCGTTTCAACAAGATAATAATCAGAAATATTCCGCAGCAATTACACTGGAGTAGATTCTATATAATAGGATTCAAAGACTAAAAGCACCTCCTCAAACTGATTCAGAATTTATGCTATGTTTTGGATGAAAGAGAAAACTTAAATTCTCAAGATAAAACTGATTTTTTTAAAATCCTCCAAGAAAATATTTCATTAGATGCATCTAAATTACTATTTCATTCTTTTCCAAGAAAGCTACTCGGATATAAAAGAGAATAACGGTTTTTTGATAAATACCAACTTCCTATATATGTTAAATTGAATATAAATTCAAACACATTTTTTATGCAAGTAAACATTTTTTAACGATTTTCCCATTTTAGCATGTCAATGTTATAACTTTAAAAATGTAATTTTTGTTTTCTAAATTTACGTGAAATAGCCTTTTGGTGAAATGTTGATTTAATTACATTCATTTTAAAACTGAGCAATGATTAAAATTAATTTGCACACTGAATTTATTTCATTGCGTTTTCTGTCATATTATTAATAATGAAACGTCTATGCGTCAACAACGCAGATATTGCATAAGTCTAATGTCAGACGGACGTCTTTTTGCACGGTTTTTTTGCTTACGTATTATCCATTCACAATGCTATATCATTGTGAATGGATAATACGTTAGCAAAAAAGCGTGCAAAAAGACGTTCGTCTGACATTGGCCTTAAAAAGCAATAATCTTTATTATTATTTTTTTATATAAAATTGCTCAATTCTTTAAAAAAAATCATTTAGAGATACCAGACATAAAAAAAAAAAAAATAATGCAACGGCCAGAGTTTTAGTTTCTTATTTATGTTCTTAAATAAACGATATACAACTGAACAATTATTAATTATTCATAAAGATGTCTTCGAGTTCTATATAGCAGTACATTTATTTTCAATTTCAAGAAAAAAAAACCAGATTGTTTTAAAATCGTTTAAAACAAATTCTAAAGTCACAAAAGTATTTAACAACAGATTATTAATTAAACGCCGCTCATAAAATATAGAAATTGGTTAATAAAGATACCAAATATCTATATTATAAAGGACAGGTATGTCCGTGCGTAACGCTGATGTCATTTTGACGTTGGATACAGCAGACGATTAAATTTCGCCCTTACTGCAATTTTTTAAACTTCTAAACATCGCACTATTATAATTTTTACACCGTCGAATGTTGAAAAAATTTACTTTCAAGTGCAGATTCTTGGAAAGGTCTATCACAATTAAAAAAAAAAAAAAAACTGTATCGAAATTTACTCATTTTTTATGGTTTTTAATGTAACTGCCAAGCATGATTTAAAAACAAAATATATTTGAAAATTGCGTGCAGACGATTTCGAAAGATAAATCCATTTTCATTTAACTTAATATAGATAGTTCAGCATTTGTTTTCGGCTTATATTCCAGAACGAAATCAAAACAGCATCAATAAATAAATTGCTAACAAAAAAATAAAACACAAATTTAAGACATGTAATCAAATTACGCTCTTAAACATTTATGAGAATCAAACAGGCTGCTGTAAATAGCTATCTTCGGCGGTTTCTTCGACTGTTAGCTTCCGGCGTGAGGCCAGTACGAAAGTATCTCTTTTATATATATATATATATATATATATATATATATATATATATATAAATCCTTATTTGAACCCATAATTGCTATTTTTCATATAAAAATAATTTTTGGTATTCTTAGTTGATAATGTAAAGAAAATTTATTAAATGAAAAAAAATGTATAAGACTTTTCAATTAAAAATAAAGAAAGTGGTTTTCACCAACATTCTGCAACCCGGGAAGGATTAATTCTTCTAATTAATTGAACTTTCAGAAGCGCCACTTAGAATTAATACCATGATTTTATCAAGTACTTTACCTGAATAAATCGTGTTATTGCATTCGAGATGTATTACTTTGTGTTCTAAATTGTGAGCCAAATGATTTTTTTGTTGAATTTTCTTTTCACAATCTCACTTCATTTAATTGAGCTACATAGCACCCACTTATCTAATTTATCACGACTTTTCCGATTGTCACACGTATTTAATTTTCCTTATATGTCTTTATTATAGATAAAATGTTTTAAGATAAAAGTTGCTTCTTATTATTACATCTAATTGAATGCTAAGAAATTATCAATTGCTAATAACATTTGAAAAAAACTCTTTGGATGTGCCAACCCTAAACCTTATGTATCTTAATATTTCAAAAACCAGTTCAAATGTTAATACTTTAACATTCTTAGTTCAATACTATATCAACTTTGATTATCTTCGTAAATTTCTGCTTCAGTCAATTAATCGGAGTAAAAACGAGTTAATCTCGAACATGATATTTAATAAAATCAATATTTTTCGTTATTCTATTGTACGTCAGCTATTTGCGAATAGCCAACTTAGCAGAATGCGAAGTTCAAGTCACTTCACGAGCCGCCAATGCACAATAGAACTAAGAAAAATCGAGAAAATGATACAAAAATCGCTAGTACAGCTCCTCCGTCCGGCTCAATGTTTTCAAATTCAAGAAGGATCTACTTGCCATAGCCAAAAACATATATATGAAATTTAGTTAAATTCGAAGCATAAGTTTATACACTTTTCGATGGTATAATAAAAATGGAAAAAATTCGCTATTACAGAGCCACATACTGCCGGAAAATTTTAAATTCAAGGAGGATCCGCTTGTCATAGCCAAAAACATATACATGAAATTTGGTTCAATTCTAACTTCATACACTCTCTCTTCGATGGTACAATAATGAAAATGGCACAAAAATCGCTAGTACAGCTCCTCCGTCCGGAGGAATATTTCCAAATTCAAGGAGGAGCTGCTTGCCATAGCCAAAACATGTAATAGAAAGTTGGTTCAATTCTATGCATAACTTCATACACTTTTCAATGGTACAATAATGAAAATGTTACAAAAATCGCTATTAAATCGCTATTCGGTTTTGCAGTTTTCGCTGCTGCAATTTTTTAAAAAGAAGGCCGAAGAATGAAAATGGATTCCGTAAGTAGCAAAGTCTTGGGCTAATAACTCTTAGCATGCGGCTAATAAGAAAATATTTCTTTTGAGAAATTTCAAAACTGTATTTGATTGCATAATTCATATTTTTCATATAAAAATGCTTTTTTGGTGTTAGTGGGAAATCTAAAAATGCAAGTAAGAAGATTATTAGAGTTTGCAATAAAGAAATGGTTTTCACCAATACTCTATAACCTGGAGAGTCTGGGTTAGATGCCCTTGCAAATTTAAGGATGCATTTAAAAATTCAAAACGTATGAACAAAATCGCAAATTACTCAGTTCGAAAATTAAATAATAAATTTGGAAGTGTAACGAAAATATCAAAATATCAAATAAAAAAATTGCTATTATGAAAAATAAACAATTGTGTAATCATAGAAACTTATAATGCGACGTTGCTGAATTTTTTCTAATAAAAAATGAAATTAGAAGTATTTTTAAACTGATGTTAAATATTGAAAATACGGAATTAAAAAAAACCTGCATCCATTTAAAAGTATTTAGAAAAGATAAAAAAGCTCATTTTCGTTCACAGCAAGCATAAAAGAAATATACAGATGCGAAAAACGCATAAATGATTCATATCACATTTCCCCCTTTTCATTTGTATTGTTAGAAAAAATTATATTAGAATAAGTTTCATTTTCCTCTCGACTGCAATTCAAAAATTCTATTAACTTCGTTTTTATAAATATTTCAATCATAAAAATTCATTCTGTTATAGGATTTGTTATATTATATTTGTGAGTCTCTCTCTCTCTCTCTCTCTTTTTATAAATTCTTATTTTCTAGTAATTAGTATTTTTTAATAAAATTAAATATTTTAAAAGACTAAATAAAATAAAGTAATACAGACTTGAATACAGTATAAAGTAAAATTTATAAAATGTTTAAAATACCGAAAACATAAAAAAATATATTTAGTAGACGTTTCGCCAAACAACAGCAAGGCCTCATCAGTACAATTTAACTATCGTAAAACAAACAACAGAACAAATCAAGTGCAGTTGAAATTAAATTTATTTTTTCAAAAACAAACAATGTTCACCAGCAATGGAACAGTCTTCATTCAATATCGGTGATCGTAATCGAGCAAACCAGCCTTATAGGAACAATCTACCATGTAACTGTTACAAACTGATTTCAAAATACAAGCGCTCGCAAATAGCGGGATGTGATC
This sequence comes from Maratus speciosus, assembly GCA_963932465.1. Taxonomy (NCBI): domain Eukaryota; kingdom Metazoa; phylum Arthropoda; class Arachnida; order Araneae; family Salticidae; genus Maratus; species Maratus speciosus. The sequence continues at coordinate 365,787,411 of OZ010795.1, read as the reverse complement.
CATTTCAAGATAATGCTGGAGTATTAAGGTTTCGTTCATCTGACGAAACCATATTCGTCTCACTCGTCATATTCGTCTGTCCGTCCTTGATTTTTCTTTTTTTTACATAGAGCTGGATACCCACTGACCGTACCAAAATCATAAAATTTTTAAAAAGTTTTAATTAACGCACGTTTTTTAGTAAAAAACCCAATTAAAAGAATGGAAAATATTCATAATTCAACAAAAGCATTGATTTTAAACAAACCGCAACGATTTGTTGTCAGAAGGGGGAGGGTTTACCATAATTTAGAAGGGGTTCCATGGCGATAAATGTACTGGGCCTAAAAACTTGAAAATTGCGCACACAAACACACAAAAAAATTCTTCTTTCAGAATTTATAATTATTTTTCGAAAATTACATCTAGAAGTGGAAAATCCATTAAAAATCGATTTATATAAACTCATCCTATTTCCTTTCAAAGACAAACAGCAGAAAACAGGTGTTTGAGAAATACAGCATTGCCATACGGCTGTCACCTAGGGCATTGGCATTTATTACCGCCCTATAAATTGTTTGAAAATATTGCATTTATAGAATTAATTTTTAAGCATGTATGTGTAATTTTTGACAATGATTCCGAATATCTAATTTTCGTTAAAATATTCACAGTAGAACTCTAATTATCAATTAAAAATCTGAATTAATAAAAGGATTCATTTCCAATTTCATTTCCTCCCACCAAAACATTAAAAGCGAGACATCTGGTAAAACCACAGATAATGTTTTGACTAGGATTGTTTTTTGGGGCATTTGGTTTTACAAATACTGCATAGTACTGCATTCTATAACACTCCATAGTACAAATACTGCATACTTTTTAGATTTTAAACCTGTGCATATATGCCTAATTTTCGACACTGATTCCAAATAGCTAATTTTCGTAAAAATCAATGAAGAATTTTTTATATTATCCAAAAATCGCTTTTTAAAAAGAAAAAGAAATACTTTTGTATGACACGTTATTTAAATCTAAGCGTTTCTCCACTAATTATCGTTATTTTACGTCCGATTTTTTTTATTATAGGCTATATAAAATGAACATATTACCGCTGTTCTTTATAAGGGATAGTAGTTACCACTATTTTCGAATATATTTATTTCAGCAAAAATAAGAAATTAAAATTAAGAAAAATAATCAAGTCATTGATTTTAAGATTTTGGATATTTTATAACACTTCAAAAATTTTAAGAAGTGGAAATCGCTTTTTAAAAAGAAAAAGAAATACTTTTGTATGACACGTTATTTAAATCTAAGCGTTTCTCCACTAATTAACATTATTTTACGTCCGATTTTTTTTTTCTTATAGGCTATATAAAATGAACATATTACCGCTGTTCTTTATAAGGGGTAGTAGTTACCACTATTTTCGAATATATTTATTTCAGCAAAAATAAGAAATTAAAATTAAGAAAAATAATCAAGTCATCGATTTTAAAATTTCGGATATTTTATAACACTTCAAAAATTTTAAGAAGTGGTGGTGGTGGTGTGTGTGTGTGTGGGGGGGGGGGGTTGAATTTCTAAGTTTATTTTTGGCCTCTCCGGGGTCTAACTTGTGTATTTTAAGCAATTTTTCTAACTCAGTCCCTAATTAAACTACAGCGAGATTCGACCTCATTTGAAGGCCTCACCGAAGGGGTTATCCCGTCGAGCCCGTCATCTTGTTGGGGTCTATTTAGACCCCAGGCAATTAGGGGCATTATCCCGTTGGGGGAGGATGCATGAAATTGATTTTTTCATGCCACTCATTGTTTTAAAGCTCTTGGCCTATACATTACAGAGCACCCACTTCCCACCGTCTTGACTCATTTTTTCACCACTAATGGGTGTTTTAATGTTTTATTTTGTTCATTACTATCCCCATAAATTTCCACAAAAATTAAAAAAAAACTGCATATCAAACCTTAATAATTAGCATCTTCTCACTCATTATCGTCTTTTAGTCGCCAGGGAGTGCTATTGAAAAAAATTTGCAAACTTCAAATCTACGACATGTCATGTAATATCTTAAATGAAAGGTCATGTGCCCAATAATGTTATTCTTCACACTCTGCGTACCTCCATCCTCACCCCCCCCCCCCCCTGTGTCATTCCGATCTATGTAAGAATTTAATAAGTATAAATTAACAGTTTAGATTTATTAATTAAATGATAAAGTGTTTTGAAAGGAATATTAAACGAAACATTCTGTGCAATTACACCTACCCACTTGTTGAATTTAGATTCCCTCTTTTGAAAGCGCCTATATGTTCCTTCAAGCGAATTTCCATCGATCTACTCGTTTCACCAGTGTAAACGTTATTTCAATCTTTACAGGGAATGGCATAAACACCAAATATTTTATTTATTTTATTTAGTCTTTTAAAAGTTTCTAATTCCGGCGTTAAATGTATGTACTTTAAAAAATTAAATATGTGATAATTAACCGACTTCCAAAAAACGGAGGAGGTTTATCAGTTCGAAGTGTATCTATTTTTTTATGTATGTTCACGTATTACTCAAAAACTAAGCAACTTATTCGTGTGATTATTTTATTTTATTATTTGAACTACTCTCAAATCTATCCCATTTAAATTTGCGCAATTTTGCTTAGTGCTTTTTTAAAAATTAAAAAAAGAATATTTCAAGTACTTCATTTTCAACGATTATGTAGCGCTATGTGTTTAACGAGAAAGTCGTTACTCGCAATTTTCCTCCCTCATACGGTTTCGCTCCTAGGATTGTTGTAGGGAAAACGATAAAAGCAATGTTTTAATAGTTAAAAACTTTTATGATAAAACGATCAAAAGAAAAAAAAAAAAGTCTAATCTAAATTGTAAAGCGTTTAAATTCATCAAGTTTTCTACTGTACACTCGCTTCATTTAAAGGGGTATATTTTTACGATGGAGGCATTTGTACTCTCATACAGACAGTGTCAAAAGTCCTTGGGAAATTTTTTAATTAAATATAAAATCAATTACTTGAACCTTTTTTTTTTTTTTTGTTACAAAATTTATAATTATTTTAGTTGTAACAAGAATCTTATGATCATCATATGTGTTTTCATTGATTTTTTTTGTTTTATTTTTTAGCCCCCGGTATGCTATATCTTTCTCCCAGCTATTAAAGTGTCTTCTCCAACAAATAACGTTCCGTTGTATAAGCCAACTGTAAAACAAAGCAGATGTATCATCGTACTCTTAAATACTCTACTGCAATTTTGTAAACTTCTAATCATCGCACATTTTCAATTTTTATACAGTCGTATTGGGGAAAAAAGTACTTTTAAACGCAATTAGTTTGAAAACTGCATCTCAATTTATTTTTGAAGTATTGATTTTTTTTTTTTGTAGTTTTTAGCACCGTTTGTTTAATTTTGGCAACTCAAATACTCCATTTCTGTAGAAAGTAAAGGAAAAAATAGTTGTAAAATAATAATTATATATTTTTGTTGCCATTTTCCCATAACAACTTTTAAAAAACGTAATTAAAATATGTGCTATTTTGAAAAAATATATAAATGAATGATTTCTGATAAAACATGGAGTTATTATAAACCAAATTTAATTTTAAGTATGTATATTACTATTACAAACAAATGAAGGCATATGAATCATTAGGTAGTCGATTTTTTTGTCGAGTTTCTTTAGTAATGGCATCTCTTTTTTTGGATTTGTGTACTAAGCGATAGTGAGGTCATATGAGTAACTTACTGTAGATGTTGTTTAAGACTAGATTGTAAATGAAGAATTCTTCAGCGAATGCGGATGACGTCATTTTTTATATGATAAAAGCATGTGTTTTAAGTCTTAAAACTAAATTTGTTTTGTACTATCTATATTTACATACATATATTTTTCTATTTATCGGGGACGACACTAAATTCTGAAAAAGCAGAATTCCTGTTTTATAGGTTTTTTTCCCCTTGAATAAAGCATATTTTTGCATTAAAAATCAATCTGCACCATCTAACTTTCGACTATGAATTTCATTTCAGTAAAATGAAAGCTATTTATCACAAGCTATGATGACTTCGAAGGAGCCGAAGTCGTCCGATATGTTAAACACCCTAGTCCTCCTGCTCCCGATGGTTGATGTATTTAACTTATTGATTTTAGCTTTTGAATTTTTCCGGTGATTTCTTCCGTGATCAGGGCAGCAGCTAACAATCCGGTAAAGTGTCGGAAAGGGGTGCAGGTGCGTCCGATGGGAGCGCAGCCGCCTTTTTCGTGAAGTGGCGGCGGTCTTTGATGAATTTTGGAACAAAAAAATTGGTCGAATTTTAATTTTACTGGTGTGCGGTATACGTCGGGTGTAAAAATTAAAGCTTAAAAATGAAGTATAGGAATTGAGATTTCTATATTAATAAACAAGAGGAGAAATCTTGATTATATGAATAAAAGAAAGTGTGATTACAAGCATTTTGTGGTATTTCAAGCGGATAGCCTTGGCAGTAGCATATCTCCTCACTTTGCATGTGATTATTTTCTTTATGCTTATAATAGTTATTATCCTTTTTAATGTTCTTTATTTTATTTTCACACTATATATCTCACGACGAATTCTTCAGAGAAAAAGAAGGTGCGCGTGAAGCGGCGAATATACCTAAAAATAGTGTCTGTATGTGTGTGTGTGGGGGGGGGGGGATCTTAAATCATAGATACGCGTTATGTGTCAGTGCGCATTACACGCTATGATATACGGTACTTTATATTATAGTGTCTTTTCATTTTTATGAGATATTTGTGATTTTAGAATTCTTTAACATCTTTCAGATAGAACGAAGTGTTTTCCTTTCGTTGTATGGTATTAGTTTTTACAATTAGTAATTTTTCCATCTGAGCGAAAATGTGTCCAGGCCGGGATTTGAACACAGAACCATTGGCTTTAATTGTCAGTGCTCGACCATTTGAGCTATCTGAACGACACACCAGCCAACACAATATTCGCTCAGATCAACCATTTGGTCATGACAGTCTGTTATTTGAAACAACATGACAGAAATAACTAATCATTTGAATTATTTATCAATTAGATGATTATGTTTAAAACAATTAATTATAGCTTTTATGATCTTTTTACATATGTGATTTAGAGCTTAGTTAAAACTTAGTTTTATTTGAGAAGATATATTTTGTTGCGATTTCGAGTTTAGTTTCGATAGTTTAATATCATTGTAACTTTCACCGATAATCCCTTTTTGTCTTCTGTAAATTAATTTTGTGTTTGTTAATTACATATTTCAGTATTTTTTTAAGTCTGTAACCGAGTCACGAAATAGAAGTTCTCATAGCTTAATAATTTCTTAAGTAGTATCTTAATAAAATGTCTACTTTGAGAAAGAAATTATAATTCATTTAAGGAAACTCGGTAATCTTTGAAAGAAATTACTAATGCCTTTTTTGTACCATTTTTACATATCATAAAATGGAATTGTTAAACGAATTTATATTCACAATAAAAAATATAACATCATGACAAAAGTTTCTAAAAAATAAAAAAAAAAAAGGAAATTTCAAAACCCTTTTCTTTTATTTATTTATTTATTTTTTGCATAATTTTTTATATTTCTAGGTGTATCATTGATAACTTTAGCTTCTTCGGGACGATCGTCTTTTACAGAAATTTTAATCTTTAATCACCGTTTTTTTTAAACAGAAATTTTTGTTGCCTAATTGAATCGGTGGATAATGATCGGATTAGATAAGGCAAAATTTACAATAAAAATTTACTGGTGAGAATAATACCTGATTCTGAGCACCTTATGCGGCACGAATACCGGTCGCTCGTCCCCAAGGATTTAAAGATTGATAGGGATTTTAATTAAACTAAAATAATCTAAGTATAGCGAATCATAAAAAAATTAATATCAGAAAAATGACTTTAAGGACTATAATACATTTAAAGGTAAATGGATGCTGTAATTTTTTTCCCACATATTCATAATCATCACGCATCTTTATGGAACTTCGCGAATATATAAAGGTATACTATACTAAATACATTACAAGCAAAAATTTGGAAAATTGATATTTTCATAATTTTTTGGAAAGTTAAGGGTACGGAGTCCCCTTAATGATGCCCTTAAAAACTTAAAATTGTACAGGATGTTTCCTAATTCGGCCGACAAATTCAGGAGGGGTGATAGTAGGGGAGTCAAGAGTGTGAAAAATTGCCGTAGAGCATGGTGTATTGAGCTCAACAATAGAACGGAGGTCAAACTCCCTATTCTCATACATTGAATCCAGCGGTGCGCCCATGAATACAATGCCCAAGATTTTCGAGGTAAATTTTGGGGGAAACATGCATTTCCTCCCTTAGATTAGTATGAAGTAGATATTTTCAAATTCAATTTTCTTTTTAAAAAATGACAAAGTTGCTACAATTTTCACTGATATATATATTTTATTGAAAATACTATAAATTTTATTTAAGTTGATCGCAATTTTTTAGTTTGATATTAGGTAAAAATGAAATTTTAGGTAAGCTCAACGAAAAAAACTGAAAAAAATTGTTAAGTATTGCTCATAAAAATATCAAAAATATGTAGCAGACACCAAAATTGATAAAAAGTGTGCGGAAAATTTTGAAAAAATGCTTGTAATATTAAGAAAAGTGCAGGACTCATTACTTGCGCTCATTGAAAGTGCAGAATGTGGATTGGTGAGTTAGCTCTCCGTATTTAGAGCTCAGTGAATGACATTTATTCAGAAAAAAATCGCAAATATAGTTATGAAGCGAGGCTCAGTTATGATGTCGAGTGGAACAAAAAGGACCAATAACGAGAGGAAAAACATTTATTTGACGTAAAGCAAAAATACAATGCAGTACAGTTTAATGTCAAAAAGGGGATGACGAGACATTTTTATAGGAATTCTTCGAAGTTGCCGCCACTTAGGTCATTGCTCAGCCGACACCGACGAACGAAAGATTCCCGGACGCATAAAAGTACGTTTCTTCTTCTCGACCACTGCTTTTATTTTCCCCATTCGCATGGGAAATTTGCACACGAGGTTACCTCTTCTCGACTAGAGATATCAAACCTCGCGTTTGTTTGGCCACTCCCTTCGTCAGGTTTACTGTCCGCTCGACATCTATTTTTGCGATTTTCACCGACTAAACGTGGTTTGCAATCCCATGTTGTCTGGTGAATATTCATTCCCTTGATATCTATTATCAGCCCTTTGAATTTGTCGGTTAAATTCGGCAACACCCTGTATAAAAAAAACTCCGCAGATTATTCAATTTGAAATTTAAATATCAAAATTGGAAGTGAGACGAAAACATCACAATATAAATTAAAAATTTCCTATAACGAAAAATAAGCAATTGCGCAAATATAGAAATTTCAAATATAGATATATATATATATTTTTTTTATATAAATGAATTACGAATATTTTTATGTTGTTTCTAAAGAGTCTGGAAATTGGAAATAAAAGTCTGGAAATCGGGAATATAAAAAAGCAACAACAGCATAATTTTCCATTTTAAAGTAGTTAAAAAAAGATAAGAAAGGTAATTATTCATTCTCAGCAAGCATAAAAGAAAGATACACGTGGGAATGAATACATAAATAATTCTTATAACATTTTCACTTTTGATTTTCCATTGTTAGAAAAATTAATATTAGCACAGGTTTCATTTTTCTGTCGACTGTAATTTAATTTAAAAACTCTATTAACTTCTTTTCTATAAATATTTCAATCATAAAAATGCATTTTGTTATATGACTAGTTATATTATATGTGCTTCTGATTTTTAAAAATTCTTAGTTTTTATTAAGAAGTATTATTTAATGAATTTAAATGTACTAGTAGTATTTTATTATTATACTTATTATTTTAGTCTCTTATGACTCATATGATCATAACAAGCATTTTCATTGATTTTGTTTCAGTTTTTAATTTTTAATTTCATTAAAAAAGACCATTCATTAAAATTTATATAAAAATAAACTTTGTAGTGATAGGACGTTTACGAGGATACAAGGATACGATGCTGAGAAATGTCATTCCTCCTGCATTGTCTTTCTACAGTACCCTATTTCAAGAAATATGGTTGCAGATTCTACAAGTTAAATTTCTTAGTACTTGCGTATGTTGAGCTTTTTATGCTTTTTTTGCAGCTTTGAAGCTATCTCGTCATCTAAAGAAAGCTTTCGGTCGCGCGAAGCATTTTCGTACCAACCCTATATTCGTGCGGAAACTGCTTAATTCTTTATTGAATTTCGAAATGTTTTAAAAACTTTTGGAACACCCTGTATAATTGCACTACATAATAAAAAACGATGGAGTTAATGCTTTCGATATAAAAAATACTTGATTCCTAATGAATTAGATGTGCAGAACATGAATATGATCATAAAAAACTGAATTGGATCGAAATTACTATAACTTCTTTGTCGCTAATTATGGGGGTGGTGGTGTTCTGTTGCTGCCAATTATCTGAGAGAGAGATTTAAGGTGCATTCAGATCATATTTTCAAATTCTGCGACGTGAAGTCATAAATTATTTTTCCGGGTTTTCTTTTCCAGATTCTGTGGTCAACGCACAAAATCAGCAAAGGAAATTCTCTCTACGGCAGAAGTTAAGAATGCCAGAACTCTCCTCCGTGGACTGTCCTCAGTGACAACGCGACAGAAGACTCCCCACATGAAAGATGTTGACAAAAGGGACGCCGCCGCAGAATGTTGTATGAACACATCTTTAACCTTTTATGTACTGAATTATGAATTCATGAAAATTTTATTTTCTAAAGAATTTTTTGTGAATTGTTTAAACTACATTAGAAGATTTACATAATCATTTAATAAATTTTAGAAGGATTTTAGAAGGATTGAAGGATTTAGAAGGAGTAATTAAATTTGAATTTATAGGGATTTTGTGCAATATTTATAACCCCACTCAAATCTTTAATTTTAAATATTTTTCTTAGTAGTTTGTAGAATTGGAAAATGTGTGAATGTAATGTTCTTACAATATAAATATAGAAATATTTCCGAATTTAACCCCCCCCCCCCCCAACGCCAAGAAAGCTGAAAAGATGCACAGGTAAAAGAAATCATCCTTTTAAAAATATTTTTGTTTTGTGTAACCAATAAGGGTCATTCCATGTCAGTTCAGGCAGGCATGTAACCCACCATCACAGATTTTGATGAAACTGCGTGTGTTTGTTCCTTTTATTAAGATATGATTCCCAGTATTTTTTTTTACTTCTTGGTCAAATAGTTTCTGAGAAAAAAATTGTCAAAACTTTGAAAAACTGCCATCAGTTGGCATTCTTGACTGCTCGATTTTCAAATGTAGCATGACATAAATATGATCATATTTCAATATCTATTCCACAAATCATCTTCAAATAATTTATGCATAATATATAGGGTACGTATTTCATGAAAAAAAATACTGTTACGCTTATATAACATTTTAAGTGTGTCTAAAAAAATGTTTAATCTTTGAAGTCGTGATTTTTTTATGAAAAATAATGCATTAACTAAAATAGCATTATTAACAAAAGGCGGTATTTTTATTAAATTTATTTTTTATGGGGGATATACTTAAAGGTGTCCTTTACCTGATTCTGAAATAAAAGTAGTGGGATTTTGGGTGTTTTTGGTAGTATTTCATATTTAAAAATATTTTGAGGCATATTTCAAATCAAATCAAGCAGAGTCATTTCATGTCAGTTCGCCTAAGACATTTTATTCACTGTCACAAATTTCAACGAAACTGGGTATGTTTATAGCTCATTTTAAGACAGGAACAAGGAAATTAAAGGTGATTACAAGTAAAATATTTTTTAAGATAAAAAAAAAATATCTAAATTTTGAAATTTTTTAAAAATGTTTTTAATGACAGATCTATATTCAAAGACTGCATAAAAAAAGTCATTTCAATATAAAATCACTAAATAAGTTTCAAATAATGTATATGTGACAAATAATGTAGGCAGATTATTATTTATTGTTGTTTGTCATGTTTAAATGCTAAGAGTGTGTTTAATCTTGTGAATTCTTAAAATCAAGAATTTTGTGAAAAATAATGTGTTAATCAAAAATTTATTATTAACCGAAGGCAGGCTGTTATTACTTTTTTTAATTGTACGTAAAAATATCTTTTCAATAGTTATAAAATAAAAATAGTGAAAATATGAGCAATTTTAACAAAATTTTCATAAAATTTGAATGTTTAATGATAAATATTGAAGCTTTTCATGCTAAGATGTACTAAAATGACTACGATATCGTGTATTTCTACTCTTCCTTATATATAATACATACAATAATAAAATAACAAATATTATTTACAGCAATAAAAATTAAATTAAATAGTACCGGTTCCTTTACCAACACTACATTGCTCAACAACTGACTTAAAATCAACAGCCCACTCTTATTGAAAAATACTTTCAACTGTTCAAATAATAAATAAACTGCATTTAAAAATTTTAACATCAACTTATTATCTTAAGACGATAATAATAACTAAACAACATGATGAATTTATAAATCAGCTTTTAATTGAAAAGTCATGAAATGGTCCCTTTAAATATTGTTGTTCATCGAGTCAATCAAAACAAATTATATAAAAAAAAATAGTGAGCCTAATATGCTGACTGCAATGACACTTCTAACAAAACTAATTAATTCATTACCATCTGAAATCAAACCCGAAAGATCAAAAAGAAAAAAAAAATCATCTGTAGTGTGAATGTGACATACTCAGTGGTTGTTGAGGTAGGAATGTCTTTGTGACATTTTCACCTGTACTTCAATAAAATATAAACATGTAAGCTTTTTTCATTCATCCAAATTAAGTAAAACAGTTATAAAATTTTGTTGTCATTACACCAGATGTTAAATTTTTCGTTACATACTATTAGATAAGTTCTTTACTTTTAGACATTATTGACATAATATCATAAAATTTACTATATGTATTTTCTATAAGTGTATAAACAATATATATATGCTTTATTAAACATAAATGAATAATTTTTAAATAATTTGTTTGAGAACAGGGATATATATACACACATATATATGTTGAAAATCCATCTTTAAGCAATATTGTGATGAAATAAATCAAATTACCGTAATTTCCGGTGTATAGCCCGCGGATCAAACAATCGTGTTTCGACCCAGAAATTTTTAAAAATAAAATGTAACTTTTTAGATCACAGTAAATATTGGTCTTCAAATACTGAATAAAATTTCTGGGTCCAAACTGAATTGTTTGATCTGCGGACTATACACCCGAAATTACGGTACATATCATTAGAAACTGAATAAAGTTACAAAAGTGCAACTCATTAAGTTTTAAATATTTTTTTAGATATAGTTATTTGAAAGATATAAATATAATGGATTATGCATTTTTTGCATATATTTAAAGCACAATACGTCAAAATTTTCTTCAAAAGAGTGAAATTTGGTATTTTTTTTTTCAATATTAACAGCTCAATGCTAAATTTTCAATATTAACAGCCAAATATGAGTTTAAAGATTAGGACTGTCATTTTGAAAATTTCTATTGGGCGGTGAGGAGCTAGTGATTTTTCTCTTTTTTGAAAAGGGATAATTGCTCTTCGCCCTAGAAGTTTTACTAAAAAACAATATTGTTTATTTTTTTCCTTAAGAAACGAACATAAAAGGTAATTTGAAAAATAAAATAAATGTATAAATAAAAATATTTCCAGGGATGATACATTGGATAGGTTTTACATTTGAAAATATTGATAATTTTAAATATGATTTAAATACTACTAAAACCAACCAAAATCCCACTATTTTTATTTCAGATCCAGTTATAATGTAGTATTATGTATAATTTAAAATTAAAAAATTAGTCATAGAAACTCCGCAGCTGATTGATAAAGATTTTTTAATAATTTCATTATTTTTTGTAAAATATTTTTTATTTCAAAGATTATACAATTTTTTAGACACATTTAAATATTTTTTAACATTACAGCAATATTTTTTTCATAATCTACATACTTTATTTACCTTGCTTAAATTATTCGAAGAAGATTTCTTTATTAGTTATTGAAATATGATTTTATATATAAAATGAGGCCTTTGAAAATTGAACAATCATTAATGGCAACTCGTGGCATTTTCCCAAAATTTTGATAATTTTTTCTCACATGTTCACTATTTTTATTTTATAACTATTTAAAAGATATTTTTACGTACAATTAAAAAAAAGCAATAACACCCTGCCTTCGGTTAATAATAAATTTTTGATTAACACATTATTTTTGACAAAATTCTTGATTTTAGAAATTCATAAGATAAAAGACACTCTTAGTGTTTAAATATGATAAAAAAACAAGAAATAATAATCAGCCTACATTATTTGTCACATATAAATTATTTGAAACCTATTTAGGGATTTTATATTGAAATGACTTTTTTTTTAATGCAGTCTTTGAATATCGAACTGTCATTAAAAAAATTTAAAACAATTTTTCAAAATTTTGATATTTTTTATCTTAAAAAATATTTTTCTTAGGATCAAGAAAATTAAAGGTGATTAAGTCTTAAAATAAGCTATAAACAAACCCAATTTCATTGAAATTTGTGACAGTGATTAAATGGCTTAGGGGAACTGACATGGAATGACTCTGCTTGATTTGATATGAAATGCACCTCAAAATATTTTTAAATAGGAAATACTACCAAAAACACCCAAAATCCCACTATTTTTATTTCAGAATCAGGTAAAGGACACCTTTAAGTATATCTCCCATAAAAAATAAATTTAATAAAAATACCGCCTTTTGTTGATAATGCTTTTTTTGTTAATGCATTATTTTTCATAAAAAATTCACGATTTCAAAGTTTAAATATTTTTTTAGACACACTTAAAATGTCATAAGCGTAACAATATATTTTTTTCATAAGCTGCGTACCCTAAATATTGTGCATAAATTATTTGAAGATGATTTGTAGAGTAGATATTGAAATATGATTATATATATGACAGGCTACATTTGAAAACCGAGCTATCAAGAATGCCAACTGACGGCAGTTTTTCAAAATTTTGACAATTTTTTTCTCAGAAACTATTTCACCAAGGAGCAAAAAAAATTACTGGTGATCATATCTTAATAGTAAGAACAAATACACGCAGTTTCATTAAAATCTGTGATGGTGGGTTACATAATGCTATTTTACTGCCTGATTTGACGTGGAATGCCCCATAAGGCTTTTGGAACAAGATAAAGTAATGTATCTATAACTCATTCTAAACTGCATAACAACTAAATCGATGTATTAAATGAATTTTATAACAAGTTATTTTAATGGTACTTTTAAGTACCGTCATTAGATAAAGGGTTAAGCTACGTTTCGATCACATTCCCGGAAGGCGGTTGTTTTGCTTCCTTTGGAGAGCAATAAAAAAAGTCACAACTGAACGCAAAGCCTTTTGAAAAAATGTTCAGATACATAATTTATGACTTCTCTTCGCAGAATTTGAACATGTTGTCTGAACGGAACCTTAGACCAAAAGTCGATATTGCCCTCCTTGGGGGCCTTCCAAAAGCAATCAAACCCGTATTGACACAAAGTTCGATTGAACCTATGCAAAACACAGAATGGATTGGCCGGCGAGCGTGACGTGGGTTCGAATCCAGAACTTCTGGTCTACCAACTTTGAGAGCATAACCTGTCAGTCGCTGATAAATCTTAAGGTACGGCAAGAGATAAAAAGCATAAGGGTTAAAAAGGTAAGTCATTTAAAACTCTTGAGAATTATAAAAATGAAATACATGCAAGAGGATTTACTATCAATAAGTACTAAAACGAAAGACGTGGAACCATATCAGCGGTTAACCCCTAAAAGACACCATCAGAATAAATGAAAAATGCAAAGATGTAGGCGAGTTAATATTGGGCACTATGTAACTCTCTTATGTCGACATATCGTCCTTTTAATTTTGGGATAATTCTGCATTCCTTTCGTGCACATTTTTATTTATACAGAGCAGAATGTATATTATTTAATATATTTAATTTTCTGTTTGCTAAATGTACCAGTAAAAGGTCGTGTATCGTTTTGAAAAAAAGAAGAAAAAAGAAAATAAAAAACAAAAACAAAATGAGACTGCTCATGCCATTTTATCACAAAATGGTCGTAAGAAGATGAGAGAGATATCTTTCGACTGGGACTTGTATCTGCTTTCCAAATATGAATGCAAGATTTAAAATGGGGATCAACAGCATATTAAAGATTATACTAACATTCATTTTACAATTGTTAACATCCAGTCTTGACACCTTATAAGAGTCCTTCGATCAAAGTATCTGAGTTAACTTTATTAATATTCGGAAAGTAGGCTTAATTGCCAGTCGATCGATACCTTTCGAATCTCTATTCGATAACTTTCGGATTAAATAGAATGGGGATGATGCCTCAAGAAGTTTCCTTTAAAAAGACACCAAATCAAACATTTAACTACTACTATTTCCTTATGAACATTTTTGTTTTAAATTTATCTTGAAATGTCGTAGAAACCCTCTTTATGAGGAGGGAGAGCATTTTTATTTTTCTCGGCCCACCTAAAATGGACCATCAATTTTGACAAATGAAAAAAATATATATCATTCTCACAAGCAATTAAAGTGGCACGTAATTAGCTGAAATGTTGGTCAGTCACTTCTCACTTTACTAGCTTTTGTATGTTATATATACTTTTTTTTGTCGTTTATCAAAACATCTGGCTTATAACATGTGCATCACCCATTACTGGTGCAATTACCTTATTTATTTGCTTTGCACCTTACACATAAAAGGAGACAAAAAAAAAACTTCAAATTTCCTTAAGTTTTCAAATCAAGAAAACTTCTTTCAACGAATTAATTATTTTCTAAGTATAAATATTTTTCTATTATATTTTAAAAGAATATTCTTTTGAAAAATAAGCGTTAGAATTTTAACAGATTACTTTAATAATAACCATTTAGAAAAAAAAAATCCATAAGACGTATGATGTTTATAACATATGCTCTTAGTGGAATATTTATCTTATTCGAAAATCCTTTCTTAAAAAAAAAAATAAATAATATATTTTACATGATATACATTCAGAAGGATAAAAGTTTAAAGAGTATTGTAAATTTTTTTTTTATAATTAAGGCATGATCTTCATTTCATACAACTTTTTTTATTTACATAATTTTCTGGAAAATAATTTTCAAAACTTTCTCAGTAGATAATCATTTAAAATGTAATTTTAACTTAGTAACCCATGGGAATACAAATCTCTTTTTTTTTCTTTAAAGAAATTGCAGTACTTTAAAGAAAGCATCTGGAAATAAGTAATAAATTGTAACACAAGGAATTTTTACATAAATTTCGAAAATGTTTTCATCAAAGTAATTAAAAAAACCAATTTAATACTAAAGTTTTACATTTATGAAGTCATTTGAATAATATTGCTTTTGCTTGCTTATCGTATTTTAATTATTCACACTCTTTATTTTTCTCATTAAAAACTTTATTTTCGCCCCAATCTGTCTAAAATTACGTTCAAACTAAAAATTAAAATATTCACAACTTGGAAATTGCTAACAAAAGTTTAATTAGACTAGGGGTGCACAACCTTTTTAAGAGGAGGGCCACATGAGTAACACGGAGAGAAATCTATTTCGGGAAGGTGATCTGTGACCTATAATCAGATAAAAGATAAGTTTTCAGAGGGTGGAGGGACTTTTGCCCCTCTAGGTTCCCCTACACAGTCAACATATCCAATTTAATTGGCAAGGATATATCAATAGTTTACGTTTGTAAATATAACAGAGATATAGCCAGGATTATTTAGAAGTAGTGATAATATCCCTTGACTTTATTAGAGGGAGTAAATTCGTTTTATTAAAAGTACTAAAAAACAAACATAGGCATGAAAGTATCTAGTGCCAAAAAAAAAAAAAAATGTGAACTTTATGAATGAAGGGGACAGGAGGAGCCCATCAACGAAATTTGCGATTTGTTCGCACCTGATCAACGATATTCGCTATTTTTCACGCCTGACCAAAGAAATTTGTAATTTTTTCACGCTTGATCGACAAAATTCGCAATTTTTACGAAGCCGGTTGACAAAATTCGCATTTTTTTTGCTCCTGGTCGACAAAATTCTCCATTTTTCAACAGCTGATCGACAAAATTCGCTATCTTTCCGCTCCCGATTGAAAAATTTGAGATTTTTTTCTCGCCTGATCGACGAAATTCGCGATTTTTTTCGTGGCAGACAACAAAAATCACTAATTTTCGGAGTCTGATCGACAAAACTTGTAATTGATCAGTGCCCGATCGACAAAATTTGCAATTTTTCCGCGCCTTATCGACGAAATTCGTGATTCTTAACTGACTCTTACGAAATTTGCATTTTTTTCTAGTAGCAAGTTAACGAAATTCGCGTTTTCTCGCGATAAAGTGACGAAGCTAGCGATTTTTCCGCAGCCGATCAACGAAAGTTTCAATTATTTCGCGAACCATCGATAAAACTGGCGATTTTCCGTCACTTATCAACGAAATTTGCGATTTTTCTGCACCTGATTGACAAAATTCGTGATATTTTCTACCCGACCAACAAAATTAGTATTTTTTCAGTGTCCGACCGACGAAATTTGCGATCTTCCCGCGAATGATCGACAAAATTAGCGATTTTTCCGCACCTGATCGACGAAATTTGCGATTTTTTTCGAACTCGATCAACGAAATTCGCGATTCGTTACTGACTCTGACAAAATTTGCAACTTTTCCCGCGGAAAATTGAAGAAATTCGCGATAAACAGATGTAACACGAGATTTTTCCACAGCCGATCAACGAATTTTGAGATTTTTCCGCTAGTAAGCGACAAATTTCTTGATTTTTCCGCACTCGATCGACGAAATTCGTGATTCTTAACTGACTGACGAAATTTTCTATTTTTTCCCTGGGCAAATCGATGAAATTCGCGACTTCTTCTCGCGATTGACGAAACTCAAGATTTTGCCGCAGACGACCAACAAAACTTGCAATTCTTCCGCGGATCACCGACAAAATTTGCAAGTTTTCCGCGCATCATCAACGAAATTCGCGATTTTCCCTTTCCCGATCAACAAAATTCGCGATTTTTTTTTGTCCGATCAACCAAATTCGTGATTTTTCCGAGCCTCATCGACAAAATTAGCTATTTTTCCGCACCCGATCAACGAAATTCACGATTCTTAACTGACTGACGAAATTTCCAATTTTCCTGTGGCAAATCGACAAAATTCATGATTTATTCCTGCGATCTATGGGCAAAAATTGTGATGATATCCAGTTATAAATTAACTAAATTCGCGGGCCATAAGTTAACCCATCGCGGGCCACTTTTGGCCCGCTGGCCACAGGTTGTGCATCCTTAAATTAGACGATATTTTATACTTATGGATAAATTTTATGATTATTTCTACTAAAATAGAAATAGAATATTAGTTCGCACAGTCTTGTCTACTATATATATAAAATGCAAATGATACTTTCGTTCCGGCTGCTTGCAACAAGAACTGCTGAATGATTTTGATTGGACTTGCAATTTTAGGTAAATAATTTTTCAGGGAAGGTTTTAGTATATTGCGTATTATTGCATAGTTCTTAGTTACAGAATTATGGACTAAAGCTTTGTAACAAGGTAAACCCGATTATGAAATATTACCCTTTTTAGAAAAAAACAATCTAGGGATTTTGACTTTACTTGCATTGTTAGTTAGATGATTTTTCAGGGATTGTTTTAATATATTGCTTATAGTTCTATCGTGCTTTACCAAACCCTACTGTAAATGATTAAATAAAGGGTTCTTAACAACCCAAATTTTTTATGACACATTAGAAAATATAATAGTACAATGGCATTAGTAGCGTTTCAGTAATGCTGAAATGTACTCGAGGTAAAGTTCCATATTGCTTTAAAACACAAGGTGAAGTTCACCAATATATTTAGTGTTATTCAAGATTCGTTTGAGAAAACGACAAGCTTGCGGGCGAAGCTTGCTCATTATATTATTTTACTTACTATATGGTATAATACGGTATATACAAACAAACGTATAGCAATTCACGTATCAAAATCCCTAAAGACTCGCCCGCTGTCGCTTTAGAGCCTTTGTCGAGCTCCTGGTAGTCCTAGCGCCCCTTATCGCGCTGGATCAGGTCTCCGGCGCACATAACATCCGGCCGATGTGGTCCGAAATTGTGATACCATTCTCAAGACTTCTTCATTGGTTAATGAACTTTTATCTCCATCATCAACTCGCCGCTTCCCGTCGCGTAGGAGCTCTGTGCTCTAACGGCTAGTTTATTATGTATTAATGTAATTATGTTTTTTTGTTTTCTTTTTTCCTCGTTGGCATATGCCATCTCTTTTCTTTCTTTCTAACCGATGATCAGGCCCCTACCTGCCGGGTTGCTCCAGCTAAACGGGTTTGATATCTGGGCGAGTGACCGCCTAATTGCCGCGTAGCAGCAATAAATCTGACGATCACCTAGATCGTCGTCCTTTCTGCAGTGCCTACTTTTCAGATGTGAGTCTTGTTATGCCTGTCACTTAACGTTTATATCTTGTTGAATGGTACCTGCACATTGCTACTCAAGTTGATCTCGTAATTTAGAGCCTTGATCAGATGACGATACCTTCACCTGGCATGGCACATCCAGAGGTATAATTCACAGGTAACTTGGAGAACTTTACACTCACGACAGATTTTACATGCACCAGGCACCATTAGCGTACATGACGGAGTTTTAACCGGCAGTTAGCCTCGGTCCTGTGACCAACAGCTACGAGTTCGATGCTTTTCCAACTGGGCCACCGCTACCCGATCTAATTGGAATTGCCTGGAGTTTTTGAAGCCTAATCCTTGATGCATACTTGTGAAACGAAAAAGGTACTTTTGGTGTGTGTGTGGGGGGGGGGGGGGGGGGGAGAAAAGAATGGGATGCCGCAGAAAAACAAGTTGCATCGTGAGTTAATTTTGAGCCGAAAAGTACTGGAAGTCTCTGTAGTAAATCCTCGCATGTCGATGAACTCACCGGATAGAGAAAATAAGATCTACAGCACATCCTAGCGATCAGGTTATCTTGCTCCACTTAAGCATAAAAAAATAAAATCTCCTTATTAGCGGAAATTGCTGAAGAGAAATTTTCAACAGAGGTATGTATGTATTTCTTAACTGAACTAAATTTTTGCATGCACGGATGCAAAATGGATGCAAAAATATATAACATTTACAGGGTTTCTCAATGAACTCTGGTAATTTTCCGATTGTAGATAGGGACAGCTGAAATTAGGTGTTCATATGGGAATGTGTTATACGTTTCCATATGATTAAATTAGACATAATATTTTAACTTATTAAACACTGCAGTTTTGTTACATTATTCTGAATGTGATCGAAAGTGTTTCATAACCTATGCTTGACGCATGATTTTTTTCTTCCTTATTTTATTTAACTTCACTTTGCTTTTTGAGTAAAAATGAAATTTTTTAATAGATTCTCTCCCCCCCCCCCATTACTGGTATTATAGAATTGTAAATATAATGTACATAGGTGTGTTTCCAGTGACAATAAAACACTTTTTTTATTTAATTATAAATTAAGAGATTTATTTTATAATATTTTTACTTTAACCGGCCGCAGCAGATAAATCGCCAAGCATTCTTTATCGTTAAAGATTTAAAACACATTGGAGTTATTTATGTGATTATCTCGCCAAAAGAGGTCAACGGCCTGTGAAATAGCAGCAATGAATAGTTTGAAACACAGAAAAGTAGAAAATATCTTTTTCTTCAGGAATTTCCAGTGGGTTTATCGACCCATAAAAATAGTTCTGAGAGATCCTTTCTATGTCTCTCTGTCCAGAGTGATATCATCATTTAACCTAATTAATTTTCTCTGGTATAGAACTTTACCACGTCATCCTCGGTCTACCCCTCCTGCATTTGCCGTCCAGACACCATTCAAAGATAATTCTAGGAAGGCGTTCCTCTTTCATTCTGCGGACATGAACATACCATCTAAGCTTGTTATACTCGACTGCATTAACAATATTTTGTTTGACTTGCATTATTTCACTTATCCTTGAGTTTCTAATATTATCCAGCTTAGACTTTCTCACTGATCTTCGCCAGAAGTCCATTTCGGTAGAGAGCAGTTTTTTTAAGCTGGAGATTTAATGTCCATATCTCTGCGCCATACAGCAAAATGGTTTGCACAATAAATTAATGGTTTTCATTATAAATTAATCTCTTAGTTTTAGGTAAAATATTACAACTCCACAGAACAGAATTCAACATTGCTATTGCTTTTCTCCTTTCAACACCTCTCTGGCTTGATCCTTCTTCATATGTGATAGATCCAATATATTTGATTTTTTCTACAGTTTTAATATTAGTGTCATACAATAAAATGTCAGTTTTCTGACCTGTAGTTAAATGTTTTAATCATATTTATTTTTAATCCCCATCCTTCCAAAGTGTCCTTTAATTTACGAAGCATGTATGCGGCATCTTCTTCATCTTCCGCAATAGTGAGGTGATCATCCGCAAACAACAAATGATGGATATATTTATCGTCATTCAGTTAAATGCCCATTTTATGACATTTCTTTGTCCATTCTCTGAGGCAGACATCAATGTATATTTTAAATAACGTTGGCGAAAGAGTAGAAAATATAAATACAAAAAATAAGGAATATAAAAAATATATATTTAAATACTCTTTCATCGTTTAATAATTTAATATTAACTCAATTATGATTATACGTTGAGAATTTGGATATACTGAATAGATAATTTGGAGAATGCCTTTTTTTTTTAAATCATTGTTATTTAATGCTTTTTATTTAATGCTTTTATTCCTTTCCTGTTGCCTTTTTTTTTTTTTTTTTTTTTTTTTTTTTTTTTTTTTTTTTTTTTTAAGAAACAGAGTAAAAATTATTTGTTTTTTAACAAATTGAATTATTTACCTATTTTATGAAGCGTAAATCAAAATGAGGGAATTTTTGAAAATTGGGGCTAACGCTAAATTAACGTATTGCATCGGAATATTTTTGGAACTACATAAAATGCAGTTATGAAATAGGCATGATTTTAAAAATAAACATTGAATACGTATATAAAAAGAGTTTATTTATTTATTTACTTTTATTATTATTGTACCATACATAATATCTCACAAGAAGTTAAAATATGCTTGTGAAATGCAGTAATGGATAGCAGATCCCTTTCTTATATGTGAGAAGATTTTCTTCCATGCATTTCTGATCTTGAATCTCTACGAAAACGTGAGCATTTTTTTTTTTTTTTTTTTTTTACTTTTTACTTTATCTTAATGCATAAAAAATTTAAATTATCACAAAGGTATTTAATAACTATCATTAATAAATTTTTATTGCCTGATAATCCCAAACGGAATTCCTTTTGTAATATTATAATAAAATGTTATATATTTAAAAATACTATTATTTTTTCTTTATAATTCATTTTAAATCTTTTTTTAAACGCAAAATAAGTCTTTCGTTCATTTTTAAAATTAGTTCATGAGAAAATACTGATAAATTTCACTATAAATTATTTAATATTGATTACATGGTAATTAGCACCAGTAGGTCAGCTCTTTAATTTAGAAGTACCGAACTAGCGGCTGAGAGTTTCTGATTAGGTAGACAGGAGGAGCTGTGTTTGCATTCGAGCCAATGTGGCGTTAGTCGGCATAACCGTTCGGATTTTTCCACGGTTTTCTTCAAACATGCTTAAATGCTGTGTAAATATGATTTAGATTCCATTAGAAAAAACCCCACTGAGGGCATTCCCCTGTCGTCGGCCTGTAGATAATCGGTCGCAGATAATATAAGCATCTATTTAAAAGTAAAAAGGGTTCTTTTTTAGTTTCTTCATAAAAAAAATATTTGGCAAATGTTTGTTTATTCATTTATTCAAATGTTCCAACAATTAAATTTCAACCAAATTGTTTTGATTTTTTTCCCTTTAAAATTAAATTTTTACAAGCTTTAAAGATTCTCAAAGTTCAATGACGAGGATTTCTGACTCCTGTTGTCTTATCGTTCGTTCTTGGAATTTATTCGGGATCTATACTTTATAAAGTCATACAATTCCTTATGTTCTTGACTGGCGATAAATATACACAAATTTTAGGCAGCTGCTTTCTCTGATTATACTTTATCTTGAAAGATTTTAAGAAAGAAATGAATGAAACATGGATATAATTCTAGCAGCTTTGTGATGCAAAAATTAATGAAGTAATAAAATACTTTATAAAATGAAATTAAATCTATTATTTAGTTTTTAAAAAGATATGCAAAAAAAAAAATAAAAATAAATCTGTCTGTTTAATTTTTATTGCAGTTATTTTTTTTTCGTTCCTCTTTATTACAAATTAAAATTAAAGAAAAAGATTGTAAGCATTCATACTTTTTTTAAGACTGCGCTGTAGCAGCATTACGTATTTTCATAAGATTCATTTAAAATCAAACTACTGATAAAATACATTTAAAATCAAGTGCATATGTGTTTTACTTTTATTATAAAAAGTACTTTAAGAGTAATTACTTGATAAAAATCCTCGTTGGCTCGGCCTACAGGAGGAGGTAGATTTCGAAGTTAAGTACTAATTTCACCGACAAAAACTAAATCAAGATTAGGGATAAACCCAGTTTAACAATTTTATCTGGCCGCTTTTGACGAATTTTTAATTTCCTTTTTCTGTAAGAGCTCATTTTATCAAAATTATATTAAGTCGGTATTAAAAAAAATATTTTCCCCGTTCAACAACTCGAAATTTTCGACATATTTTTAAAAGTAAACATGAAACTTGCTGACGTGATTTTTTGAAGAGATTTATAAGTGACATGTGTTTTTATTTTCCGTTCAATTAATTAGAACTTGATTTACAATTATTTTCTCAGTACGACCAATTTTTGGGTTTCCAGCACTATCGCTTCGGGAAATTCGGTTCAAAATGCCCACTTTTACAGCATTTTTTGAAATATATTCTACCTTTATTAAAAAATCGACCAATACAGCACTTTATATAGTTTCTGAATAAAAGAACTTGCCAATTGGATGCGTTTGAGAGCGAAAATTAATTTAAAAATGAGTCAGAAAATAAGCAGTTTGGATTTGAGTAAACCCTTAATACGATAACTTTTTCGTCAACCCGTATTTTGTTCAATTGTTTTTGCTGTAAGAGTTGATCCTATCAAAAACTTGTCAGTATGAAAGTTGTAGATAATATTGATAAGATGTATAAAAAATTTAATCGGATTGGATATCTTGTGAACTGACGAAGTTATGAATTTTTTCTTCTTCAACCTTCCCCCCCTCCCCCCACATCTTTTTTTGTTTTTATTTTTATTTTACTTTTTTGCAGTAAGATTAGGCCCTATCAAAAACTTGTGAATATAAAAGTTGTAGATAATATTAAGAAGATATATAATAAGTTTAAGGGAATTTGTTATCTTAAGAATTGATGAAGTTATATTTTTTTTATTCCTAAAATCCTATTTTTTGCGCCCCTTGAGCCCATTTTTAACTTTATCAAAAATCTGTGATATATAAAGTTTTAGCCCTTTTCCTAGAAGTAATAATAACTTTAAACTGGTTTAACATGTATAAAATTTAAGAAGTTACGGGGTTTTTTCGCTTTTCACAAAACCTCTGTCTATATTCACCCCCCTTGGTCCGATTTTGCCCATTAACGAACTTGACCGAGATTTTCTACCCTTTGATTTTATGTACCAGTTTGGAAGAGATTTGTGCAAAATTACGGAAGTTATGGTGTCTATAATAAAAGGATATGTATATAAAACTTTTTTACTGGGGGTGGTTTTGGATTCTAGGGGTCATGATCGGTGTAGATCTGCAAAAAAATTTCCGAAATTCCAACATAGGAGCGATTACAATAGGTAGTATTTCATACGAAATCTACCTAAAAAAATTTTTTTTGGACTGACTGCACTCGAATTTTCAAAAACTGTAGTATGTGCACAAAAAGGGAATCTTCATAAGTTTTTCACAGGGATGATTTCCCAGGGAACCCAGCTTTCGCTTTAGAGTATAAATGCAATCCCGGGGAGAAAAACTCAAATCCACTGCATTACATTAAGATAAACTAACAATACGCCAAAATATACAAGACTATTTTTACAATATTATACAACAGTTAATTATATAAAGCAAATAAATTCAATATATACATTTATACATTGACAGGAATTGTGCTATGTTCTATACATGCAAAAACAAGACCAAGACATAATTACTATAACAATAATAAAACAATGAGATATTCTTTGTACACGTTATTACATACATTAACATGAATATTACTGTTGGTAAATATTAAGTGAAGTACGTATGCATAAATGATAGCGCTTTTACTAACTAAATAAAATAAACCAAAGGAGTCAGGAATAATATCTGTTAAAATAGGTGGTCCTACCAAAAAGGAGAGTAAAGAACTCGAAGACGGCTCAACACACTCAAAAAGTCAGAGGATTTAGTAAATATAAATTCCTTGTCTTCTAAACATTTCATACAATCCACGATACGTTGCAGGAGAACTAGGCGATCAGGCTGGTAAGTCATCCAGTCATGCATTGTGATCTGTTGTGGCTGTTTAAAGTGGTAGTGTACAATGTAAAATATGGTGTAATGATGTTGATAAGGATCTTCAGATGCAAAGAGGTGAGTCCCATTTATTAATGATATATAAATGTAGTTAGAAAGGGTACAAAACAGGGGCTCCTACCAAAAAGGAGTGTAAAGAACTATGAGACGACGGAGCTCACTCAAAAAGTTAGAGGATTTAGTAAATATAAATTCGTTGTCTTCTAAATATTTCATACAGTCAGCGATACGTTGCAGGAGAACTGGGTAGTCAGGCTGGTAAGTCAACCAGTCATGCAGTCTGATATATTGTGGCTTTTTAACGTGGTAGTGTACAATGTAAACTATGGTGTAATGATGTTGATAAAGATCCACAGATGCAAAGAGGTGAGTCCCGTTTATTAATGGTATATACATGTTGTTGGAAAGGGTCATAATTAGTGAAAAAGAGATACAGGTATCTGTTATTTATGAAAATGTTTTGTGAGACCTCCGGTATAAAGTCTTGGCTGTATTAACCCACTTGATCTGAGGACTAACTGTTGCCAGCGGTGTTACATTTGTTTTTTGAGTTCTTATTTTAATGTTAATTATAGGAATAGAAGAAATATTACTGAGAAAGTAAAATCATCGACTGCCGACCTCGTCAGTGGATCTGCTATTTCATTGCCTGTTATACCCTAATGCCCTTTTACCCAATTAAAAAAGAACATTTTTTTCTAATGATAGAATGAGAAAGGCTGTTCCCAGCACTAGGTATTATTATAAAATTTTGAAAGCGCCAGTAGACCTGATAAACTATTCGATGGAATTAAGTACAAAGAAACAGAGTCCTCTTCTGCTCATCGAATGCTTTCCTCACACAAAAGAGCTTCACCTGGAAGTCCGATTTCCCCGGATCAAACTTTGCTCGACAGGAAGATGAGTGTGAACCAAATTTATAGACACAAAAAGCTTCCGAAGTCCCTTTACCCGTTTTAGACTCGTGGGTAAAAATGTGTGTCGAACCCTTTAGTATTTGTTAGGCAAATACTAATTCCTTATGATACTCGAGAAATCTGATACTTTGAACATTTCGTTGAACTAATTGGGACAAAATAGGAATCATTAGAGTCACCCAGGTGACTGACCCGAGAAAACTCTGCCTCCGCCTCGGAGCCAACGAAGGGAGACCCGTGAGGACCTGAAGAATAAAAGTACAAGTGATCCTATAAGCTCTGGTGGTCATGAGCAACGTCTTCCTCTTAGCCGCCAAAAGATGGCGAACTCCATGCGAGTGACACATACGCGGAAACCATATTGCACATGTGTAGGCCAGTTACCGCAGTAGGATGGATGAGTATCAGACTTTGAAAAAATATGATGGAAGACGACTGATATTGATGGGAATATTTTATAAATTTCGAGTAATTTTTATTATTTCTTGACATTTTGATGCAAAGTGAGGTAAGAATGATAGGTGTTGATTAATTTTGACTCCAAGCTAGTTAATTAGTTTTTGGACTTTGAGTTTTTACCATGTACTTTATAAAGTGGAGTCCGATTAAGAATTTTAGTTTAACCAAATGTTACAGAAAACGACATGTTGAAGGAAATTTTTATTAAAATTCTCGCCCAACTTTTAATAATATCTGTTTTCCCCGTTGTTCAAGTTGTTCTCCTTTTGGGCTTCAGACTATAAGTAGAATAGCGTCAGAAATATGCGAAGATCACACAGAACTAAAAAATGAAGGTCGCCAACAGACTCCAGCAGAGCCATCCATAAAACGGGCCTCAGACAGAAGCCCCGAGGACAACCCTATGTCAAAAATACAAAAGATAAGTCAGCAACCTGTTCACCAGAGTTATCCTACCGAACAGGGAGAAGGAAATAACATTAGTTAACTGCGGTGATAATTTTAATAGGTGTAGTGCTTGTAGTGCAAAATCCAACGAGAAAATATTAAAAAAAAAAAAAAAAAACATGAAATCCATCGAAAGAAAGATATACAGTTTTTGTTAGATTTATTAATATCTGTGTAAGATAAAGCCTTTTAAAACATTGTTTCTCTTTACTTTGATTGAGTAAAACCGCGTTGTAGGCCTGTTAACCACTTCAACGTTTGCTCCGAGATAACTCGATGGTAAAAGCACTGTTTCCCTTTACCTGCTGCCGGTGAAGTGGTTAATGCATTATTTTGAGTTAGTGAATGATTAATTTGTCTTAAAAG
The DNA here is from genome assembly GCA_963932465.1 of Maratus speciosus. Classification (NCBI taxonomy): domain Eukaryota; kingdom Metazoa; phylum Arthropoda; class Arachnida; order Araneae; family Salticidae; genus Maratus; species Maratus speciosus. The sequence goes on along the minus strand of OZ010795.1, from coordinate 365,760,514 downwards.
ACCTTTTTCAAATTTATTACCAAATAGTGTAATTCGGGAGCAGTGTAATTGATCTCTGTGTTCATTTACTGTCCTCTTTCCTGCTGTAGATAAGCTCAGCCACCTTTCAGGCTTCCGGAAAGTATTTTAAACGAAGTGCATTGTTATATATGTCAAGAAGAGCATCGAGGATTTTTGAAAAAAGAGATCTGATCATCCGATGGTCTATTCCATCAGGACATGGAGCAATGTTTTGGTTAAATCTATACATTGCATTCTATAGTTCTCTTATTGCGAAATTAGGTTGATCTGCGCCTATTTGTCGAGAGGTGGGGATCCCAATGACGCATCGAAATTTTTTTCTGTCAATGTAAACAGAGAGGAGGATATGGAAACTTGGAATGGCGTGTCCGGCAATTAACTAATCTAAGTGTTTTGAAAGTCCGGAAAAGGCAGTTTTTTTTAGAGTTTCCGAATGGGTCCGTTTGTTTTTTAATTTCCTTTACCCAGTCGTTTGTCTTCACGTTTTGAATCAATTTCTGATAATTGGCATGTTCCCTTTTGAAATTTCGATAGTTTGCCGAGTTTAAATTCATCCTATTGGCTCTTATAGAGAATGATTTTCCTTTGATTATTTGAGAATGAGGGTCTGATGACAGCAATTAGATAGTCTGTGAATGGAGGTTTTAATTTAAAGGAGGCATTTAAAATATTTTGAAAATATTTTTTAAAGACTTGTAGGTAAGGTCAAAGGCCTGATGTGAGTCTATATAGGAAATAATTGAAGAATTATGAAAGCATGAATTTTCAACCGTGTCTACAAATTTGTTGAAAGGGACATTTTTTAATCTAAAGCGACGCTTTGGAAGTTTCGAGATGAGAAGAAACGGATGTGTAATGTTAGGTCGGTTGTCACAAAACAGCACACGGAAAAAATATCATCCTCTAAAGTAACCAAATAGTGGTTGTTTATAAATTGAAAGGTCAGGACGCCCTTTCTATTTGCAGGACTCGTAGGTTGGTATACAGGTTGATAAGTTTAAGACAATCAAGTTACTAGCTAATAATGAATATATGAGCAGATGCCCCCTGTAATCGTCACGAGTATAGACCTTGAGCTAGTCACTGCATTTAAATCGCCCAGGACTAGTTGTTATTCACTCGGGCGTGCCGAGCCCAGCCAGTCCCGGACATCCAGCTTAAAATCGGCACAAGGGGGACAATACGGGTAGTCAAGGCTCAAAATTAAATTTTCTAGTTCCAGATAAAGATGGAATGATCGTTTTATGCCGAAATACAATGCTTTAGATTTTGATGCAAAATGAAAATGTGTCTGTTGTTTGAGCTAGATTTATAGCAGGGGATATTACTTGGGTGAAAAGATTGACGTTTGTTAAAGACATAGACATCATGGACGCATGCCAGGGAGAACTACTCGCGAATAGTGACGCGGATAAATGCTGCCTTGCTGGACTTACTTTTCTGTAAATTACATTGTAATGCCCGGAGTGTTAGACGATGCTAGTGCCTTTCGTGCTACTGCTCCTCGTTGTATTTTAATATATGTCGGGCAGCATACTTCGAAATATGTGTGATTTGCTGGAATGTCTTTTCCTCGACCTTCTCTACGCCCGTTTTCTTGTACGTTGTTGATACAGTTTGGTTCATTCGCTGTACATTTTTTTTTTTACATGGTGGCTCTGTGAGCAATAACCACAAGTTAGTTCATTTTTGTATACTCTTGAAACATGGCCTACTCTCTGACAGCTGAAGCAACGTGGTATTAAGACATATGACTAATGTACATATGTTAAAACCAAATCGCAGCTTAAGTGATTAGAGTTGCAATTCATCCGTTTCATGCATTTGAAGACTTAGATGTGGGGTTGATTCTCCCCTTCATCACACTCAATACTCCTCTCATCGCATTCAGTAATTTGAAGGGGACTCCACCCCTTTTGAAAACATTTATTAAGGCCTCAACGTAAAAAGAAAGACATTTTTACAGTAAAAAGTACTATTCATCTCGCGCACAAACTCGATCACAGTGAATGTGCTATATCTTTCTTTGGTTTCCTGACTATATTAACATGGAAAATACAGAAGTTGCGTAAAATTAACAGCACAATGTGCTGGCAATTTGGACGCCAGCAGTTTGTGCTGTAAAAAAATGCGTCCAAATTGCCAGAAAATTGTGCAGTTAATTTTAAGCAACTACTGTATTTTCCATGTTAATATAGTCAGGAAACCAAAGAAAGATACAGCACATTCACTGTGATCAAGTTTGTTTTGGCAAATCTACAGCGGTTTTTTTACAGTGTATATATGGCCTTTTCCTAATAGTTTTAAATTGCTTCATCGTATTATTTTTGTTTGTCCCAATTTCCTTGTGCACTGTCCATTCTCAACTTCATCGGGGCTTCAGGCGCTCCAAATACTATCACTCGCAGCATCTTCGGTGGTTTCTCTGCTATATTTCTCATATGATTGAGTTTTTCACTCGCTTGTAAGCTGGTTCTTATTTGTGCGAGTTCTTTACCACTGTTACAGGTTATTAGGAATTTCCAAGATCTTGTAGGGATATAATCTGCTGCTGGTAGTTTCCTTTGATCCACTTTACTATTTAAGGCATTTCTTAACTGTTGAACCTGAATTCCAATTGTCTTCTGGCTTATTATTAGGTTTGGTGTTTCTGTTGGTAGAGGTCGGAAATGAGCCATTTCTGCACAGCTAAACAATTGTTGACATTCGTTGCCTTTTCTCCACATGTCAGTTTTCTATTGCGGTGATTGTAGTAGTGGAAAATTTTTTGAGGGATTTCTGTATTGCTTCTATTAGTATCACCAGGTTTCGACACCAGGCATTCCGTTTTGAAACTAGTGACGCCATTAATAATCATTGATTACATCGCCGCAATATTTATAATTTATACTATATCACATATCCTTGGCGATTTGGCGTATAAAATAGGTATAAAAATTGTTTGTAAAGGGTTTAAATATCTAATCAGTCTGCCGATTTTTGCTAAAATCTAAACAGTTTTTGCGACTGTGGGCATTTAAAATATTCGCCATATGGGGGCTCAATAGAAAGTATCGTTTGGGAGTTACCATGTTCACTTGGGCACACACATACAAATTATTATTACAATACTTTCCTTACGCACTATGTTTTCGAGAAGTAAAATTATATTTATTCAAACAAATTGTATTACCTACTTTGTTAAAAACAGTAAAAAAAAAAAAAGAAAATAACACAGGTTTGTCTTTTCGACTTTTTACTGGAAAGTATTTGACAAATGATTATATATTTTTTAATCATCTGATAAAATAATTAAATTAAAACAGAATTTATCTGAAAACACATCGTTCATTTTCTTTTAAATTAAAATCTTTTAAATCTTTAAAGCTTCTCAGATTTCAAAGGCGGAAGAATTTCTGGCTGATGTCAGCTTATCTTTTGTAATTTAAATTTATTCGGAATCTATATTTTATAAAGTAATATAATTCCTTATCTATTCGATTTGCGATGAATCTTCATAAATTTTAGGAAGCGTCATCTGATTATACTTTATATTGAAAGGATTTAAGAATTAAATGAAGGTTAAAGACGGGTATAATTCCAATAGCTTTTATGAAGCAAAATAAGGGACGAAATAGCATACTTTTTGAAAAACGATTAAATCACTGCTTTTTATTTCCCAAAAAGATAAATGTTTTCTGCGTGTAAAATTATTCTATATATTTACTTTTTAATAAAGAGATTTTTCTTCTAATTAATAATAATTTAATTACTTTCTAAAAGTCTACGTAAGTCTGTCCCTGTCTTCGTTTCTTCATGTTACAAAATACACTGTATTATATCATGAAAGATTATAAGAAGTAACATTTAAACAAAAAACTCTGGCTGTAGCAGACTTGTGGAGAGTATTTTCATAGAATTTGTTTGATAACAAAATCTATATTTTAAAGCAAAAACATGTCCTTAAAAAACGCTGATGTCATAATTACGATGGCAACACTTGATCAATTATTTTTGCTTTTATTTCTAAGCTTTGCACACTTTCAAGTTTTACATCGAATATGAAAAAAAAAAAAAAAAAATCTTTCAAATGCAATTTCTTTGAAAATTGTATTTCAATTTAGGCTAATTCCATGAAAACATGTCATGTCTATCACATAGCTGAAAATCGCTATTCTTGTTGGCCACCGTTATTTTCGAAAAGTTTGCTTCGCGTTATTCAATTGATGAGATATCTCCGATAAAATAGGTCACAAATTTCTCGTTCTAAAATACTGGTAGCCAAAAATCGATGTATGTGACAGAGATGACAAATTTTCATGGAATTAGCCTTTATTGATTTTTTTGTATGGTTTCAAAAATAACTTTCAAGCATGAATTTCTTTTAAATCTATCTCTATTCCGTGAAGACCGATTACGAAAGATTAGCACGTTTGCACTTAAAAACATATGAATAGTTAAGCATTTGTTTCCGCTAACATTACATCAAATAATTAAAACTTCATCAATAAATAAATAAACAATATAAATAAAACACAAATTTATTATGCATGTATTCGAAGTACACGCATAAACCAGTAAAATTATTAGAATCAAAAAGTCTGTTGTAAATGAAGATCTATGACAATTTCATCGAATGTTAACTTCTGGCGTGCGACTAATGCGAAAGTATCGCTTTTAATAACGTTCAAAACTTCATTTGAATACACTATTGATATTTTTGTCGAAACGTCAGTGAAGGCTTACTATGGAGACTCAAAATGTTTTTGGTTTCCGTCTGTCTGTTAGTCTGTCTGTCTGTTCCACGATAACTGCCGCAAAAACATCCGATTAGCTTGAAATTAAGTGGGCATGTTTGTGAGGTACCCGTATTTAGCTGTATAGTTTTTTGTTATATTTGGTTCATTGATTCGGAAAATGTAGAATATTTTACTTTACGCCATAATTCTTTTATATGGCCATTCAAACGATTTAAAAATAATAAAAAAAATAGCTCAAATGACTAATAGATTTAAATAGTACATTATGGATGATGAAGTTTCCTGATAAAAGTACTACATTATTTCTATTAGTTTGAAATTTTGTCAATACATTTGTCATAGTTTTTAAATTAGCTGTATAACTTATGAAATGATTTTATACATGTGTTCCAATAATATAAAATGTTTTCTTTTATAAATTTACTTATTTTAAATGTATATATTTCATTTTTTTTCTTTTTCTTTTATCAGTTACCTAGCAACTATATTTCATCTAAAAATATCATAAATGTGAAAAACTATGTGTTTGTTTGAAGGCAAATCAACTTCAAAAGCGATGAATTAATACCTTTGTGTCTTTCCGTATAGATGGATTTTACCAAGAAACAAAGATAGACTATTTTCTATTTATTTTATTCAAACGTTTTGCTTATAAATTTAAAAGTTCATTTTTTTCAAAAAGAATAAATTGACATTTTTATATAAAATTTAACAATCGTTATTTATCGTTGCCAAGAAAATAAAAACCCGAAATAATATTTTCTCCAAAACAGTTAAATTTAATTTGAAAGATTTTCACGCGAAAAGGAAAATGAAATAAAAAAAAAAAAAAAAAAAATGAATGTGACGTTATATTAGAATTAAAACGAAACTTTTTAAGTATTTCTTAATAATATAAAATGCATTTATATGATAATAATAATAAGTACGGAAAGCAGGCGAATTTGACGTCATATACCGAAAACAAAATGAATACGCTCTGATATTAAAAAAAGGGTCTTGTATTATGACATTAATTCTTATTATTTACAATAAATTGTTATCAATGCTTTACGGTTTGTCGTCTGCGCACGGTTAACACAAAGGTTTAATTTTTAACACTTTCCAACAAAGTTGAAAAGTGTTTATGACTTCGGTTTGTCTGTCCGTCTGTCCATCTGTCCGTCTGGCCGCCTGTACGTGCTCTAACTCCCGTAAATATACTCGGATCGTTCTGAAATTTTTGGATGCTAGTGACCTCTACCATAGCACGAACCCTATTGCAAATGAAGTTTGTAGCATGTTTAGTTCATTTACAGGGACAGTCAAAAGTTTTCCGTTACATTACGGCCTATGGGAAAAAATCGTTTAAAATGATTTTTAATGATGTTACATGCTTTCAAACATAATAAATTGATATGCATTTATCAGGTTGACTAAAATATGCATTTTCTGTACAATATGAGGCCCAAAAAATAGTTATTATTCATTTAAGGGCCGCACAAAAGAATTCCTTTACATAATGATATAGAAGTGGAGGGAATTTTTTCCGGCGTATTTTAATTATGTTAAACTATTACATGTATAATGAAATAGATATACGTTGCTAAGGTTTACTATAACTTATTTCATGGATAATACGAAATGCAGAGCATTTACAGGGACACACAAAAGGTTTCAGATACTATATTGTACCCGAAGTACTGTAAAGTAGCGATGATTGCTGGAAATGCATTTTTAATTATGTTATGTGCTTTTATGTTTCACTATATTTATGCATTGTATATGGTGTGTATAAATGCTGTAATTGATATACAGGGATACTCAAAAGAATTCGTAATGGTTACTGGGTATGATTGCAAAATGCTTAAAGGTGATTTTTAAATGAGTTAGGCATTTTTACGCTGAACCGCATTTGATTTACTAAGAAATGTTTGTAAAACATATATAAAATGACATACAGGGTCATGCAAAGAATTGGATACATGGCCGTCTATAAATGATAATTTCTGGAAATGTGATTCCGGTAGATTTAAGAGTGTTTTACTTTGAATTAAACTTTAGCCTAACTAGTGGCGTGTAATATAGGTATTAGGTTAACTGCAGAGTTTTACAAGAGTATACAAGCATGTTTAAATCTATTAGTATAAATTGCTGAAAGAGAAATTTCAACCTGTTATGTGTTTTCTTGTTAAACTAAATTTATCATATCATAAATGTATATATATCAACCTACAGATCAAATACAGGGCTGTTCAAAATAATTGAAATACATATTTGCTATGGACGGTAAGTGCTGAAATCAGTTTTTCAAATGTTTCATGTGTTTTCTAAAATGTTTACTTAGTTCACTTATATACCTTATTTCCCTAAATAACGAAGTTTTGTTAAAGCATTCAGGAAGTGTTGGAAAGTGTTTCATAATCTATGCTTAACGCATGATTTTTCTTACTTGTTAATTTAAAAGTTGAAACAAAAGAACTTGTGAAAAGCAAATGGATTGTAAATTTCAAAATTATGTGCCGTGAAATTATAAATGTCGAAAATGAAGTATCGGAAAAATAATTATTTTCATTCTTAAAAACTCAAAACATCACTAGATTGCATGAAAAAATATTTTTTGACTAGTGCTAATTCTTAAAGCCAATTCATTTAAAAAAAAAGAAATGTAAATTACTTAATTTTTTAAAAAGAAATTACTATTACGTTCATAAAGCGCAAACTTTTAATATGATTGCGTCAAAGTAAATCATTTTTCTTCCACCAGTATCGAAATTAAGGCTCAGAAAATCGAAGTATATCGAAGACACGTTTGTAAATCGTAGTTTGGTAACCGGATTTTTATTTCACATTTCTTTTAGCGTTTAAATTGTAAAATATTTAGTCATTTGCAACAATAGCTGTTTTAAATATTTTCGTTACAATGGATTTTTGTAAAGTTTTATGGGATACAATGAATACATATACAAATTTCACAACCAATACCACCTAAATTACTTGTAGTAGTAGTATTCTCATTGCGTTGCTTTTTTTCGTTTTACGAAAAAAAAAAATTAGTCGATTGCCACGATTTTACTTGGCCCACCCTTTTTCATTGGTTGTAATTTTATTTTTGCAATTGTTTACATTAATTGGCACAAAATTTCACATTTTAATGAATAAAGGTACCTCAAGGCCTCATAAATAAGAAATCCCGTATTGTCTCCTACAAAATGAGATGAAAATTTGGTTAAATATATATATTTTTAATAATGGAGAAGGAAATATTTTGCTTAATTAACGCATTTATATTTCTTTTAATCCTACGTGAATAGCGTCACGGGTAACAGCTTGTAGCCTATTAACAAAAATAAATAAATGAAAAATAAAATATCATACAAAGAATCCCGATTACGAAAGATTAAGCAGAACGTCCGGTTGAGGGAAATAAATGATTAGTTAATCTTACATAACTTGATCTGAAACATAGGTTTGAGTCAAATACGAACGGTGTTAGCAACATTATGATTTTAAATTGAAAGTGCATACTATTAAAAGCCCACCACAAAAAGTACTGCATGGCGCCAAATCATGTCAGCTATTTAGTCAATTGGTAGTAGACACGATGGTAAATGATTACCCAATAGGTTTAAAAGTCTCTAAACATGCCTATTTTGGGTAATTTTATTAAGTTAATGCTATCGAGTTGATAAGTATGTATTTCGATAAGATCTTAGATATAAATATTATAGAAAAGCAATCAAAACTATTTTTCGGAAACAAAAATTATAAAAACATTAGATTTCTAAATTAGATGATTCAGTTTACGTTTCCAGAATTCCTTATCCATCAGATGCAGATGTTTGTGGTTGGAGGTCAATTAAATACTGCTATATGAATATTTGGATAACTTAAAATGCTTCTCCAAACTGCTGCTTATCCTTACAAATCACAGTGTAAAAATAAATCTAAGATGTACGATAACCATTAGCACAATCAATAGAAAATTACAATAACAATTTAATGAGATTACTTTGGGTTCAGGGGGAAGGACCCCTGAAGAAATCTACTTCATTATATAAAAAAAAATACAAGAAAAAATAGCTCGGGAGAATTTCAGAATATCATTGCACAACAACGTGTCTAATTTAACGCTTCTAATGGCTAAAAACTTCGAAGTATTTTTTACTATTTTAAATAATTATGCAGTATAAAACTTTAAACTGTGGTTTGTAGGAAGATGCATTTTATGCAAAGTGTGTTAAAAAACAATGAGTTGCAGAGCTGGCGTTGAGGCTCGTGATCTGCAGATTTACTATTTCATAAAAAAAAATTCTTTTAGTGTTGGTACTAGCCAGCTGAAAAAATATATTAAATGTAAACAATCTAATGTAAATAAGTACGAGTAATAAGCCAATGTTGCGTCCACTAATAACCATATCACAATATTAAAATATTTATTTGCTTAAAAGACGTTATAAAAACACTAAAAGTAAATTAAAAAGCTATATTGACATGTTTCAACTCTTCCACTTAGTCGTCATCAGAATGTATAACAGAAAATTACAAATACAATACATACGAAAAATGGAAAAATCATCGAATATAAACAATTAATCATATAACGCGCCCTACATTTTCGCGATCGCAGGTGTTCCCTCTATGTCACGACTCCGTAAGTTATCCAATCACTCAACCCATAAATTTGGGATACGAAAAGATAATGTATCGTTACAAACTCCTGAAAATTAAAAATGCCTCCTCCGAAATTAAAGGTCCTTTTAAACACTAAAATTGACCATATTAATAGGGATTACCTTTCAGGACTTTATATGATTCCATTTATTAGGGAGGGGGGAATCAAAAATCATTATATAGGTAAAACCCAACGAAAATTCAATATCAGATGTAAAGAACATATAGCGGACATAAAATATAATAGAGGTAATACTGCTTTATCACGACTGAATCAAATAGAGAACACAACATACTTTTTAAGGAGAGTAGAATAATCTACAGGTCTAATTTTTATTTACAATTATTTATAAGAGCGTCCATTGAAATTTATTTAAGAGGTTCAGGAGTTTGTAACGCAACACTATCTTTTCGTATCCCGAAATTATGGGTTGAGTGGTTGGACAACTTACGGATTCGCGACATAGAGGGAACACGTGCGATCGCGAAAATGTAGGGCTCGTTATATGATTACTTGTTTATATTCGATGATTTTTCCATTTTTCAATGCATTGTATTTGTAATTTTCTGTTATACATTCTGATGACGACTCAGTGAAAGAGTTGAAACACGTCAATATAGTTTTTAATTTAATTTTAATGGGTTTTTATAACGTCTTTTAAGCAAATAAATATTTTAATATTGTGATATGTAAACAATCTATTAACCTTTTTCAATATAAACAAATTGTTTTTACCTATGTTCTGTAACCCGGGATGCACGAACTGGATCTCCTAGCCCTTTAACCGGCTGGCCCGGATTTTTCCATTTCTAGAAATACTGTTAAAATGGCTGTAGACAAAAATATTTTAAACAGAATTCTATTTTGAAAACTATATAGAAAACAGTGATATTAAAGATATTATAGCATCAAACTATGATTTAAAAAAATATATATTCCTGGTATTTACAAGCATTCTTATCAAAATACTGGAAAGCCCTCGGACGGTGGAAGGGCTAGACTATATTATAAAGGACAAACGTGTGTGTACGTAACGCTGATGTCATTTTGCGAATGGCAACAGTATACGATTAAATTTATCTTTTGCTGCAATTTTTAATAAATTTTAAACGTCGAAGCATCGCATATTTTCAATTTTACATCGTCGAATAGGGAAAAAAATGTACTTTCAAATACAATTTGTTTGAAAATTATATCGCAATTTGCTTGATAACTGTATTGCCATTTGTTTAATTTTTATTGTTTTAATAGTAATTTTTAAGCATGATTTTTTTTTTCAAATCTATCTCTATCGTATGCAGACGATTGTGAAATATAAATCCGTTTGCATTTAAGTTAATATAAATAGCTCATAATTTGTTTTCAGCTTATATTCTATAACGAAATTAATAAAACATCCATTAATCAATAAGTAAAACAATAAAACATAAATAAAACACAAATTTAAGACAATTAATGAAATTTCGCGCTTTAAAACCACTGACATGGACCGAATCAAAAATGTTGATATGATTTTTATTACTGTTAATGGGCATTCTACTTATAATCAATGTAAAATATCTATTACAGTTATAAATATAAAAAAAAGCAGTAGATCCATGCGAGGCTTTCTCATCGCAATCATTGAGATGGTTCTGTTGATACATTTTTTCATTCACTACAATTTTTTAAATCAAAAAACGTGTTTTACGTTGTATAAATATACTACATCAGAAAGCTATTGCAGAATCTTTCGAAAAATACATTATTCGTCGCTGTATTTTTAGTGCGTGCAGACAAAAAAGGATATTGATATCAGAAATAATATATATGATGGTTTTCACCTATAATCTGTTATCCGGAAAACCCGGGTTTCTCCCACAGAATTTATAAAAAATGGAATTAATTTCTCGTTTCAGCAAAGGATCTGTCAGAGCAATTAGCAATTCATCTTATTTTAATTGTTTTTGGTTATTTAGCACCTAAATAATAAAACATATGTGTAACTTTTATGAATTTTGTTTGTATTTGGTTTCTATAGTATCGCACATAGCACTGCGCATTCTGGCACTGTGGCGATAATTCTTTAACACTATTCAAACCCAAGTCTTCTAAAACTTACATAATCCTGATATAGCGTGAAAACTGTCTGTACTCTCACTTTACAAATAATGGTAAATATGAAACGCATATGCCACGAACTAAAAGTGTAATGCAGAGTTTTTAAAGTTATAAAAAGCATCTGGTTATTTCAGCAGGTGTTTATTAAATATCAATCTCTTGGTGAGTTTCTCAAGAAGTCGATAGGTGTACCTGAACTATGCTACTCCAACCTTGAAGATAATTTAACCGGTTAAAAAAAATTCTTTTCTTCATTATGACCTAATTACAGGGCATACAAGATTTTCCGAGTTATCACACACTTTCATCATGTAAATACCTACTATAGTTATAGCTTGAATGAATGAAACTAGCGCTGAAGTTTGCAGCCATGTCCAACACATGAGATTGAACTATATATCGTCCGTGTAGCTCAGTGCGTAGAGCATCGGTATGACAAGCCAAGGTACCAAAGTTCAAGTCCTGGCCAGGGCATTTTACGCTCTGTTAGAATAAATCTCAACCATGCTATTCCAACTGAAAAACGATTTATCTAGTTGAAAAATTTCCTCCTCTTCATTATTACCTAATTACAATGCATACAGTTTTTGTGTTTTCACACACTTTCATCATGTAAATCATATAGTTATAGATCGGATGAATGAAACTAGCTCTGCATTTCACAGACATGTCCAACATTTAAGATTGACTTATATCTTCCGAGTAGCTCAGTTGGCAGAACATCGTCACGGCAAGCCAAGGTATTCGTGTCCTGAACTGAAAATTTTTCGCTCTGTTGAAATAAATCTGAATTATGCTACTCCAACATCCAACAAGATACAGTCGTGGCCAAAAGTTTAGGACCACCGTGCAGAAACTAGCGTTTTTAAAATTGAAACCACTGATAACGTCATAAATCAAATCGAATTGAAATCACTGATAACGTCATACATCAAAACGATTTTCGTCAGATGGCGTCATTTCGTCTGACAGTGGAGTTACTGTATTCGCTTTTCGTTTGAACTTTGAATAATAAATATCGCAGACGCAGTTTATTGTCTGGATCTTAAAGTTCAGTGGTGGTCCAAAACTTATGGCCACGACTGTATATAAACTATATTTTTATTTATTTATCTTTGTTTGGATTATTGTAATACAGGGTCTGTGCTTCTGTTAAAAAATCATCATTGTAAATTAGAAAAATTATTTCTTTGAATTTAGAAAAAAAGTAATTTCTAAAGATACTTTATTTTCAATTTTAATACACTTTGTTTAAAAAAACGAACAAATTAGAAATAGGAAGAAAACTAAGCGAAATATGTTTACGACCTTATTTCTAGGAAAAAACTCAATTACACTACTCTAATCTTGAAGAAGACATATAAACTATATTTTTATTTATTTATCTTTATATGATTTTCTTAATAAGGAATCTGTGCTACTGTTGAAAAATATCATTGTAAATTAGAAATATTATTTCTTTTGATTTAGAAAAAAGTAATTTCTAAAGATATTTTACTTTAATTTAAATAGATTTTGCTTTAAAAAAACAAGCAAATTAAAATTAGGAAGGAAACCAAGCAAAATATATTAACGACCTAATTTCTAGGAAAAAATGTTTGAAAAACTTTAATGGATACAAATTTTAAATGTTAATACAAAAAAAGATTTTCTTATAAAAATGCTTTTTTAAAAAACAATAACCTTAGCATTTTATCCCATTTTTTTTTTTCGATGGAGAATCAAGCAACTTTACAATTTGTAAAAATCTGTTTATTATGCAGATAAAACAAGCTATCTTTGAAAATTCATTTACCATACAGTTAAAAAACATCATTGTAAATTAAACTAAGATAAGCTTATATAAAGCAAAATTCATTATCTTTTAATTTCATAAAAGTTATATTTTTAAGGATACTAATTTTTTTTAAATAAATTTTCTTAAGGAAAAAAAAGTACAAGTACATTGACTGAACAAAATACCTTAACAAGATGATTGTTAATAGGAAATGTTCTGAAAAAAATAATTTAATGGTTACCAAATTTAAGTAACAATATAAAAGTTGTGCTTTCTTATAAAAATATTTTTTTATATATATAAATAACCTTATCATTTTATCGTACTTTTTCTTTCAGAGAAGAAAAAGGCAATCTTAAAAGATCTGTTTATTATTCATATAATAATGTGTAATGATGCTTTTTCTCTTGTAAAGTTGATGAAATAAAAGATTGTTAAAATTTTCCAATAATAAGAGAAATCTAAACTTTTAAGGCAAGTATTTCCCTTATGAATAATGATTTACATAATGCATAATAAATATGAATATCAAAATTTTAAATGTTATAGATTACATCTTCAATAATTATTGAAATTTCGAAAAGCTTTTATATTTTATAGTTTATAGTTTATACATTGTATTAATTATCTTTTTCCTTTGTTACTGTTATCAGACAAAAATTATAGCTTAAAGTTAATTGCCTCGAAAGCTTGGAATAAGTTTTTCTTTTATATACGCTTATTTATATATTTGTAAAAATAATTATTTTTGAAACTTATAATTTAAATGATTTTTTAAATTTCTTATTGCTTTATTTTCATATTATAAAAATGTGAAATAATTAGCATAATAATTTAGCTACTTTAGAATATTTTCATAAAAAGTGTTTCAAGATATCATTATATACTACTATAGTACTGAAAAGCAAAAATTAAAGAGTCATTTAAAGGACTTGGGTATTTTATACAGGGTGCCCACTCTCAACTGTGCCCAATGGTTAATTCCTAAAAAGTTAGTCATAGACAGTATAGTCCCAGTTGCAAAATTTTTTTTTAATGAGGTAGAGAAGTATTTTAGAAGCAATTTGGGTCAATAAAAACATTTCTTAAAAGGTTACGAAATTTAAATTTTTATACAGTTTCTAAGTCCTATAAGTTATATTTAGTAAAACTATTCTATTACATTAGGAAGTAGGACAAAAAAGTCCTAATTGTCTACGATTAAAACTGACCGAGTAATAGCAGTTTTTCTGCGGAATAGGGGTCATTCACAAATTTACTAGAGATATAAATAATCCTCAGATATAAAAAAATATTAGTTGAGAGTAAAATTCACATTAAACTATAAATTTGAAGTCCGTTTTCACTCTGACATATTAAAGAAAAATATACAACTTGTACAAAAAATATAAGTTAAAAAATAACTGATTTTTCTGTTAAATGAAATCACTAAAAGCAACAGTCGTAATTCTTTACCAAATGATACATATTTTTAAATGCTAGTAGATTGTCTAACCTAAAACTTAATTAATATAAAATAAAGTCATCTTTAAACTTGTTCTATTTGACTCCCTTCGGCTACAAAGCAGCAATGTACATGCGAAATAAAACCTTTTAATACTTTAAGCATTTTGCGTACGCTTCCTCGAAGCATGACCAAAATCATCTGTGTTCAGATGTAGAAAATTGGTATAAGTCATGTAGTTCAAAGTTTAATTACTCAATCAATTTTAGTGTTATATGAATGGGATTTTCTTTCTTTTACTTGATAGAGTAATAGGAAATTTTTTGCTAAATATCAAGAGGGCCGTATAAAAATTAAAATTTCATAACTTTTTAGGAAATGTTTTCATTGTTCAAAACGACTTTTAAAATAATTTTTTACCTCATTTAAAACATTTTTGTAATTGGAATGGTATGCCTATGACTAACCGTTTAGAAATTAGCAATTGAATGCCGTTGAGAGTGCATTGGGAAATAATGTTGCCAGAAATTTTCCAAAATTTCCTGTTAAAACAACAAACAAAATTAGTATCTTATTCAGTTTTTATAAGGATTTTCCTGTTAATTTTAATGGTGTCAGAAGAAAGATTTAACTTTTTTTTATACGCTCTCAAAAATTTCCAAACTTTTCCCTATTGTAATGCCCCCTATGATGGAATTTCTGAAAATTGTTTGCAGATCTATGTTAATCATGACTCCTAGAAGCAAACACCAACCCCAGTTACAAACTTTATATATATATTTCCATAATTCCGTGCAAATATCTTCCAAACTGATACATTAAATCTACGAGTAGAAAATCTCAGTCAAGTTCATTAATGGGCTAAATCAGACCAAGGGATGGAAATAGACAGGGGTTTTGTGAAAACCGAAAAAAACCCATAACTTCTTAATTAGAATACATATCAAATCAGTTTAAAGCTATTATTGCTTCTAGGAAAAAAGCCAAAAATTTATGTATCACAGATTTTTGATAACATTAAAAATGGCCTCAAGGGGCAAAAAAATAGGATTTGAAGGAGAAAGAATTCACAACTTCGTTAATTCTCACGATATCAAATTCACTTAAACTTAGTATAAATCTTCTTAATATTATCTACAACTTTTATATTGACGAGTTTTTGATAGGATCAACATTTATCGCAAAAAATGGGTGGGGGGGGGGGGGCTTGAAGAAGAAAAAAATTCATAACTTCGTCAATTCACAAGATATCAAATTCACTTAAACTTATTATAAATCTCCTTAATAATATCTACAACTTTTATATTGACGAGTTTTTAATAGGATCAACATTTATCGCAAAAAATGGGTGTGGGGGAGGGGGCTTGAAGAAGAAAAAAATTCATAACTTCGTCAATTCACAAGATATCCAATCCGCTTAAATTTATTATACATCTTTTGAATATTATCTGCAATTTTCATATTGACCAGTTTTTGATAGGATTTTGCTCTTAGACCAAAAACAAATGAAACAAAATAAGGGTTGACGAAAAAATTATATTATTAAGGGTGTACTAAAATCAAAACGGTTTTTTTTCTGACTCATTTTTAAATTCATTTTTTCTCTCAAACGCATCCAATTAGCAGGTTCCCTTATTCAGAAGTTATATAATGTGCTGTATTGGTCGATTTAGTGATAAAGGCAGAATATATTTCAAAAAATGCTGTCAAAGTGGCATTTTGAACCGAATTGCCCGAAACGATAGTGCTGGAAACGAAAAAAATGGTCGTACGGAGAAAATAATTGCTTGTAAATCAAGTACTCATTAATTGAACGAAAAATAAAAACACAGGTCGTTTATAAATCTGTTCAAAAAAATCACGTGAATAAGCTACATATTTTTACTTTTAAGAATGAGTCTGAAAATGTCTCAGAAAATTTCGAGTTGTTGAGTGTGTAAAAATAATTTTTTTAATACCGTCTTAATGTGATTCTGATAAAAATATCTCTTACAGTGAAACGAAATTCAAAATTCGCTAAAAGCGGCCAGATAAAATTGTTAAACTGGGTTTATCTCTAATCTTGATTTAGTTTTTGTTGGTGAAATGAGTACTTAATTTCGAAATCTACCTCCGACTATATGCCGATCCGGCAGGGATATTTTAAAAATACAATAAAAGAAATATCAAAGCATATAAAAATGATGCAATTACAGATGTAAAACGTCATGTGTTTTACTAAGGAGTTTCTTCTGAGAAAATATAGTTTTATATTAACTTACACAATGAAAGGAAAACCAAACATTTAATTATCTTCTAAGTATAAACTCAGAGAAATGTCACCTAAAATTATATTTCTGAAAATCTTTCAGTATAATTTTCCTTTAAGGTAAGCCTACATTAAAATGGCAGTTTTGGTGAAATTTTTTGAAATGTATTACATTGTTTTATTTGGTAGAGAAATATTTTACGGTTCGAAATCTGTTTTAATTTTATTCCTACGATTATTAGAACAAGGTCTAATTTAATAAACAGGAAATAATGTGTCAACTACCGGAAGTTGGCGTAGAAATTCCAGGGGAAATGTAAGCAATGTTTCTCTGCATGATTTGCTTACCGTCTTAATTGAAACTTCTAGATTAATTTTACAGATGAGAAACAATATAGATAAGAAATCTTTAAATGCGATTTCTGTAAAACCAATTTTTTCGTTATTTGCATGTTCGATAATACATAAAAATATAACATAATATTTTTATGTATTATCGATTACGTATTATTGTATATATAATACTAGCAGCCTTCGCCCGCTTCGCTGGTCTGTTTTTCTAAACAAACCAAGAATCAAACGAAATTTATCTGTGAATTTGATCATTCGTTTGAAAGCAATATGTACATTAATCTGGCATACCCATCCGAATTGCTACAAACGATATGGACGTCATTATACTATTGTAATTTCTATTGAGACGTACAAAATTGGAGCTGCTAAGAACCAACTTCTTTAGTTGATCCTTTACTGTTGTATTTGGTAAAGTACGATAGAACAATATGTAATATACTTATACCCTTCCTTTGAAAATTTATCAATGCAATTCTCATCAGATTCCATCCAATAGAAACTATAAAAAAGGCTAATCTTTCATAATTGGGCTCACCTCATTCTAGAACTTTCATCCAAAATCCTATAACCAAGCAACCTAGAACGATATGTGTTTTATGCTAAAATATTCACTGAAAAATTAACTAACTGAGCAAGTTCCAACAAAATCCACTTAGAAAAAACTTTTAAACTGGCAAATGTACCAAAACGTTCCCTAAAAATTATCTAATTAACAGTTTGTCTTACCAGAATCCACCCAGCAGAACCTTTAAAAAAGCCAATCTTTAATAATCGTGTTCTTCTGATTTTGAATTTCCTCCGATAATTATTTAACTAAGCAATGTAGAACGATATGATGTACTAAAATTTTTTTTCTGAAAAATTATCTAACAATGTAAGTCCCATCAAAAATCTATTCAGCAGAACTCAGGTTGTAAGCGGCCCAAACGAAATTTCTCTTTGCATTTCATACATATTATAGATAGTTAAATTTAAATATATCTTCCATAATCGCGTTAACCAGATTATAGAACTATCAGGGATGTAGGGTTAAGCCTATTTTATATACCCACTGGATTTTTTAAGAAACCCTGCACACCTTTATAGAATATATATTCTCTAGTATATAAACATTGCATATAGCGTACATACTCTTATAGTAATTTACTACACCACAGAGAACATTCCGGCATAGCATCAAAATCCATTTAGTAGAACTTTACATTAAAGGTAATCTTTCATAATCGTGTTCACCTAATTTTAAAAGTCCCGTACTTATCACTAATTCAAAGTAGAACTATTTTTTACATTAAAACATATTTTTCACATTACTTCTAAAGCAAATTACCTAACTAACAGTGTACGTTCTACAAAATTATGTTCAGTAGAACCTGAGTTATAGTCAATCAGAATGAAATAAGAATTTCCGTTTTGTAAATATAGTAGATGATGATGAGTAAAATTGTAATTATTGGTATTTGCGATTTATAAAATGCTATTGGCGAGATTTATTTACGGCTAACATAAAAGTATCCATTTTTTCTGTTTATCCATATAGGAGCAAATGACAAATTGGAAAATATTTTTCTATTTAAACCTTTGAATATGAACACTTTTTTAAACAGTACAAACATTGCTTTCATACTTAAATTAAATATTTCCTTTTTATAACATTTATTTCTTATTAAACCCTTTTTCTTTGTATTTTAAATAAAATCAGTAACTGTTTTGGTATTTTTCCGTTATACCAACACCGTTGTCGCCAAGCATAATAATTAGCGCAAAATGAAATGAAACATTTGAAAAAAAAGTAATTTTGTTGATACAAAAATGAGCGTTTAAAATATATAACATTTGAAAATTATAGACTTTCACCAACTATTTTTTTAAATCAATACAAAGCAATACTTAAAAGGAAAAATAAATATTTTACAATAAAATAATAAAATAAAATCAATTTAATCTGCAGGTCTCGAATTGTAATGTCTTTCAGGTTATCCTTGTAGCGTAGCGTGCGTAATAAGCATATCTGTCATCGCAGTAACATTTAATTTTTTGAATGAAGACGTTCAACGTTTTTTAACAAAACATTTTTATAGGTATAATTCCTAAGTTCTGAAATAATTTTATTACACCTTCCTCGTCATCAAGTAACTGCCAAATCGTAAAATCCATGTCAGTGTCAGTAATAAATGTAAGTTATAATTTCAAAATAAATATTTTCTATTCAAAAAATAACAAATTAAAAAGTTTTACGAGATTACAATGGAATAATACTCATAAAAAATATTCACGTTCAATAAATAGCAAATGTTAATGTTTGGCACGGTTTGCAATAAAAATCGTTTGCACGCTAAGCGTAGAAATAAATGGCGCGATACCATACATTTTGGCATAGTGTTGACAGATCGAAAAAGTACAAGAGTTTATTATTATTATTATTATTATTTAGTTTTAGTTTTTGAGGCGTTTAAATTTTTTTTCCTAACTGACATAGTTGTTTTAAATATTTAAGCAAAATAATTGATTAAAAAATTATTCAATTTGAAATTCTCTCCTTGCTATAGTCACAGAATGATGAGAATGAGTTTTTAGAAATTATCACTTGAAAATTTGAGGTTTTGGCGCCAAAGATAGCGCCAAATTAGAAAAATATGAAATATCTCATGAACTATTAGACTTAAAATAATTTGGTTAGTACCATTCGATTCAGCATACAAAAATACACTAAAATATGTTATCAGTTGAAAAATGACTATAAAATCAGATTTTTAAGGAATTTATTAAAACTTCGTTCTATTTTTTACCCCCCTTAGGGGTGGAATTTTAGAAAATCCTTTCTTAGCGGCACTCAATGTCATAAGAAGTATTTTTACCCCAAATTTCAAGATTTTAGGTTCAGTAGTTTGGGCTGCGCGTTGATTAATACAAAATCCAGACTTTCTTTTATATATATAGACTAGCAGGCTATGCCCGCTGCGCTGGTCAATATTTCCAAATGAACCTTGGATTAAACTAAATGGTGAATTTGAACTTGTATTTTAAACAATATGGATCTTCAGCTTGACCTTGTACATTACTGAAAACGATGCGAACGCCATTGCGATATAATGTTATCTTATCCGTTGGACAAAATTTAGCAATTAAGAAGTAATTGTTTTAGTTGATTATAAACAGCGCACTTATGGTCGGGTAATGAGACCGTTATGACAACAGGAATTTAATACCTCTGTAACTAATCAACATATAATGAAATCGTATATACTAACACCATTCCTAAAAGTCATGCAACAGGATCACTTGTAACAAAATATGTTCTGTAGATTTTTTTTAAAAGGCTAAACTTTCATAATCAGGTTCACTTAATTTTTGAACTTTTACTGTTGCTCTATAACTAAGTACCCTTGAACAATATGTATACACTAAACCTTTCCAAAATTATTACCTAACTAATTGTGGTATATCCTACGAAAGTATTATAAACAATCGGAATGAAATACAAATTTCCGTTGTAAATATATAGTAGATGATGATGATGCGATTTTGTGTAATAGAATTCATAGTAAAGTTTTCGCTTCAAACAAAAACGATGCTTTCAACATTAAAGCTAATACACCAATATGTGAAGTATCCGATTACGGAAGGTTAACTTCAATTCTCATGAGCAACTACTCAAAGAAAAGTGAATATGTGGCTTTTGTGATACTTTTATGTCAGCCGGGCGCAGGTAATAAATCAATAAAGATTGTTTTCATAGCATATTCTTATTTTATTATTTTCATTTAAAACACAAACCTTTCACTCATTTAATTTAAAATGCATGCCTTATACTAATTTCATTTAAAAAACTGAAAAGATAAACAATAACAAAAAATAATGCCATAATTAAAAGCAAAAAAAGATTTTTAATTTACATACGCAAAATGTAACTACTGCTACTGGGAATTTAAAAAATGCTATCAGCGAGATGTGCGCACGGTTGTTATAAATGTACCCATTTTTTCTTCTTATCGAGGAGCAATTTATAAATCGCACAATATTATTCCAATTCCAGTTTCTTTCAATGAGGAACCTATGTCCGGAAAAAATGGAAAAAGACTCTTGTAGATTCTTCGGATGACGGCATCTGACGCCATAAACCGAGTTGATGTATATGAAAATAATTTTTAAGTCGTTACAAACATTGCTTTCATACTTAAATATTTTCATTGGTACTACTTGTTATCCCGTCGACCCATTTCGCCAAATTATATAAATTGACATAATCTTTATTTTAAATAACGAAATAACAAATAAATTAGTATAAAATTAATAAAAATACAAATAAAACGTCGAAATTAAAATCACTTGATGACGTAAACACGTGTAGTTTGTTTACATTCAAGTGAATTTGATATTTACGATCAACCATTAATCTTATAGTTTGACGATAGATTTTTGGTCGACGGAATATCTAAGTAGTACCTTTTCCATTTTTGTTTTATAACGCTAAATTCTCAGTAATTTTTTCCCTTTTATTTTACATAAAATCACTATTTTTTAAAAAAATTATGATGCTTGCATTTTTATTTCAAACTCATAGAGCCGTTTTTATTTTTTAGCCAAAAGGATTGATTTGAATTTTTTCCGTTGCTAGAGTAACGGATGTAATGATAGATATTTTGAGGTTTAGATGCCAAAGACACCACCAAATTAGAAAAATATGAAATGTGTCATGAACTGTTGGACTTATAAACATTTATTTGGTAGCATTCGATTCAGCATACAAAACTACATTAAAATATGCTATCATTTGACGCATAATTTTGATATTCGATTTTTTTCCCCTCCCCGTGCAAAAACCATTAGGGGTGCCACTTTAGAAAATCCTTTCTTAGCAGAAGTTTATGTCATAAGAAGTATTTTTACCACAATTTTCAAGATTTTAGGTTCAGTAGTTTGCGCTGTGCGTTAATTAGTCCCCTAATCCAGACTTTATTTTATATACTATATTAGATATGCGAATTTGCGGTGAATCGATGATCGAAAATTAGCCCAATATCATTTGAAATATTACATAACAGAGGAGAAAGTACGAAGAAAGACGAAGAAGAAATGACGAATTACAAAAGACTTGTAATTTGTTTTTTCAAAATGTTGAATTTTTCCATAGTAACGTATTAAAACATAAATTTCCTTAAAAATTATCTTTATTTCTTAGATTTCGAATCTGTGAATTTTCCTATAAATGAAATTGGCGATATGACTTGAGAAAACAGATAATATTTGCTTAAATAAAATGGGTAATATTCGTTGATCTGAGTTCGAGTTTATAAATATCACATGCTTTCGGAATTACGGCGAAAAACATTTTAAAAAGTATGTAATTATTTTACAATATGTATGTGTGGCAGAAATTCACACTGAAATTTAAGTATTCGATTCCATTTTTAAAATATTAACTGATATCTATATAAGTTACAATTGAATATGAAAATGTATTCAAAAAATGATCTCTTTCACCTAAAAAAACAC
Organism: Maratus speciosus; assembly: GCA_963932465.1. Taxonomy (NCBI): domain Eukaryota; kingdom Metazoa; phylum Arthropoda; class Arachnida; order Araneae; family Salticidae; genus Maratus; species Maratus speciosus. The sequence continues at coordinate 365,737,684 of OZ010795.1, read as the reverse complement.
CATTTGTGAGAACATCCTCAAGCTAATGTCACGCTTATGCATTTTTGGCTTAAAATCACATTGTTTGGCGGCAAAAGAAAAATAAAAAATTGTAAAGAAACAAATAGTAATTACACATGTGACTCACAATTACATCTGCTTGTTTCTTCTATAAGTCACGTGATGGGACAATTAGATATAAAAAAAAGAAAAGAACAGAACAGAAAGAAAATGTCGTTAAAATTTCATCTAATCAAATTTTCAGATTCGTTTCCATATCTAACGCAAGCGATAAAGAGCCAAATATTGCGTATCAAGTGTAATATTTCTTATTAAATTAATTTTTAAGCATTACAAATATTTCTTTCAGGTTTTGATTAAATGTTTCCGCTTTTTAATATTATCACTCATTAAAACGGATTTTCTTCTTCTTTTTTTCATTTTTTTTTTCATTTAAATAAAATTAGTAACAGTTTTTCTTTTATTTTTCGAGGTTTAATAGCCGTTTCAATTTTTTTTTTTATCAACGATGAATTTCGCCAAGAAATAAAATGGTAACCTTATCGCCCAAAATAACAGAATTTTCCGTCATAATTCTAAAACTAATATAGGTAGAATAATGTGTTATAGATTAAAACCTTCCCTGAAACAATACCTATCTAACGGTATAGGTTCCGTAAAAATCCATGCAGTAGAACTCGAAATCTATGCGTTCGGAACGAATTTTCCGTTTGGATTTTATATATATAATAGATAATAGAATAGATAATAGATTTTATATATATATAATAGAATAGATAATAGATTATGTGTTATGAACTATCTCAAAGTTTAAAACAGATCGCATTGTTAGATTTCCTAATTTTAACAATATCGCGTTATGTTAGTTCCACATTCCACCACCAGGGAGCGCACTCTATTCTTAACGAAAGCGTATCTGAACGAAACTCCTTCATGCAACCTTTCCGTAGATACATGAATCGGGAGGGTGGCGGTCTTAACCAATAATTTAAGATAATTGCTGAAATTACTACGAAAAATATTTTAAAGGGGCTTCTACGCGGGCATCTAATAGAGTTAGAGGAAATCGGAAGACGTCAAAATAATCGCGGGGAAAAGTTTGCTTGGGTGCTTCGGAGCTACTTTTGGCGCGAGATCTAAGCTCTACGACCAATAGGAGCCCAGATATTTAAGGAAATATGAAGTAACAAAGTCAAAAATAATTGAGCTTTCCGTAATAATTCTTAACTAATCTAGGTAGAATGATGTGTTATAGCTTAAAACCTTCCCTGGAACGATACCTATCTAACGGTATAAGTTCCGTAAAAATCCATGCGGTAGAACTCGAAATCTCGGCGTTCGGAACGAAATTTCCGTTTGGATTATATATATATAATAGATGAAAATACCACATTCAATGTTATATAAATTATTTTATGCATATTTCAGTGAAATTGTCTCAGAATGCTTACCGTATGACTCGTTATTTTCTGAATTAGAATCTAAGAATAATGTAAAATAAGAAGAATAAATCTAAGAAAATAAAAAAAAAATAAGAAAATAAATCAAAGAATAATGTATTGAATAATGTAATTATTCTATAGGTGTTAGAATATAAAAAACTGGTAATTTTTCCTAGAAAAATATGAATTTTTGACGCATTTTGAAATATTTCCGTTAATTTTGAAGATATTATAAAACTCCTTCATTGCACATGTTAGCGCAATAATAGTATGTAGTGCAAAGGAAATTGAAATATATTTAGTCGAATTGAGTGTACGCTGTCTGGAGTAATCATAAAATTTGGCAAAAAATTTGCCAAAAACACTATTTTTTAAAAATGTTATGAAGATATTTTTTGAATTTTATGTTGCTTCATCACTCGTTATTACAACTGAACTAAAACTAAGTTTGTTTATTCAATATTGTACATTTTTAAGAAAAAAAAAGCACTGCGAACGTAGGCAGATAAATTAAAACGTCTCGTCCTTTATCCCGAAGGCGTGATAATCAGGTGAGTCAATAATCTTTAGTTCTTTCTAGTTTATTTAAAACATATAATTACTAGAACTGCAACAACTGTTTCAATTATAAGATCTGTCAAAAGATATTCTGAAACTTATCAAAGCTTTTGAAAATCTTAATTGTTTAAATGCATAATTTTCGTCTGTGAAAACAATACTGCAATAGAACCCGTCTGTATACATATATATATATATATATATATTTGATTATCTTGTGGTACTATGCATGAAAAGTTAAAGAAACAAGCATAATTACGCGATTTCTAAAATTGAATTTGAATATGAATTGTTATAGTCAAACATTGAAATTAGAACATGAAATTCAACGAATTTATCAAAATAGTGTTAAATTACAGCTAGGTATTTTTTAAGCAATTTTATATTGAACCTTATACATAACTTAATTGTATACATACTTTATCAATAATTTTTTAAAAAATGATTATTGTCGAACTGTATAATGTTATATCGGTTAAAGGAATTGTTCTCAAAAATATAACATCTCACCGTCTACTCGATTAGCTTCCTGTTAGCAAACTCATATTTAGTGGATTACATTCTTCAATGCAATTTTGACGTAGAATATTTTACCCTGCGGTTATAGAAATACATAATTTAATTAGATACAGAAATATTTTAATTAAGGTTTCAGTATGCCTTTAAAATGTAAATTTCGACAGAAATTTCAATTTAAAAACTTACTGTTGTAGGAAAAAATGGAGCAAAGTTAGCAAAATCTTAATTGTTAGGTGCATAATTTTGTCTGTAAGCATTGGAAATTATGCAGAAAACAATACTGCTTTCAAAACGCGCCCATATAAAAGTAAAATCTTTTGATAGAAGTCTGATATTTTGTTTATCTTTGGGTAATGTGCATGAAAAAGTTAAAGAAACCAGCATTTGTAGGTGATTTGAATTTCAATATGAATTGTTATACTCAAACATTGAAATAAGAACATGAAATTCAAACAATTTATCAAAATATTGTTAAATTGCAGGTAAATATTTTTAAAGCAATTTTATATTGAACATTTTACATATCTTAATTGTGTACATACCTTGTCAATAATTTTTTTTAATTTGGATTATTGCCGTACTGTTTAATGTTATATCGGTTAAAAGAATTGTTCTCAAAAATATCATTTTTCGCTGTCTCCCCAATTAGCTGGATGTTAAAAAAAACTCATATTTAATGGATTAAACATTTTAATGCAATCTGGGACGTAGAATATTTTAACCCTGCGGCTATGGAAATTAATGCGCGGATTTTTTTCAGGCCTTCGAGCATTGCTCATAAGGTTAATGAAAAAAAATACCACATTTAATACGCGAACGGTTATCATGCGATCCCACGTAATACGCGATAATGTTTCGATCCCCTGAGGCAAAAATATCACTTAATAATCGAATTCATAGGCCAAGATGAGAATTTCGTCTCTCTTCTCAATTGTTGTGAATTTCAAGGATTTTTTTTTTTAATAACTAACAGTATTTCCTAATACAGATACTGGCATTACGGCGGTTGTATTATGAGGTTACTCATAATCAGTCCATCACATGTACTAAATATTATTTTATAAAATGATTTGTTCTTCAAAGATTTATTATTTTTGGTTTGTGTTGAAAAAATTAGGCTAGCAAGGAAATTATTTTTGGTTGTAACAATAAAGTCACATTTGAAGACAAGCTTTTGATTAGTTATTATTTCAGTTGGTCCTATAAAAACAATATATGGGTTTAACTAGTATATAGTAACATTTTAATCTAAATATACATAAAAGAAGCAATTTTCGATCGTAAATATATAAACGAAATCTTTAAAGTTCATTTAGTCAAAGTAGATGTGGTAAAAAGCAACATTCCTGCAACACATGCAAATCACGTTTAAAACGCGACTTTTGCGCAGTCCCTTGAAAGGTGTCTTAACAGGGTTCAACTGTACATAATTTAATTATTCTTATATACAGAAATATTTTTAACTAAGGTATCTGCATGCCATTGAAATGTCAATTTCGATAGAGAATTCAATAAAAAAACTAACTATTGTAAAAACAAGCGAATCTTGAATTTCGATTTTTTATTTCGAGCCAAATTAAAATTAAATTTTCAGCTTTTTTATAAGGATTGATTTGGCATTCTTCTAATTTGAATTTATTCACGGCAATAACAAAAATTTGGAAATTGCACGTCAAACGTAGCAAATGAGGGGCGTTCGTACTATAACTAATTTTATAAATATTTTTTGCATCGCACATTGTACTGAATGCATATTTGTTTAGTGCACTTCATAAGTGCATATCAATTTCATTCTGTTCGAAAGGCTATAACGTCATTAAAATGTACTTGAAATAATATTTCCCATTGGCCGTAATGTAACGGAAAACTTTTAACTGTCCCTGTAATTAAACAATACATCCAATTTTCACAAAATTTAAAATGACTCGACAAATCTTTGCAACAATTATATATTTAAAACTCGAGACCATTCAGTTGGGTAGTTTTTGCTGTGTTATATACGGGTGGAGGAACAGACAGACGGGCAGAACGATAGTTGCTACTCATTTATATAATTACGAACGCACCTAAAAAGGAGCTTGAAATTTTTTATGGCTAATTGTAGAAAACTTGGATGTTTTGAGATTTCATGTTGGCGATGTTGGCGATCTTTATCGATATGTCAAACCCGACGAGTGATGTGTTCCGGCAACGCCGTTTCTCCGCGAAATTGTGTTTAATCCTGGATTTAGCTGATGTGAATACGTGAGGCTGTTTTTCTCTCGTGATTTATGTCTATTTTGGGAAATGAAGGTGATGCTAGCAGGTATTTTGTGTTTGAGCTTTCAAGAATGGAGATGTCTATAGGTATGTTATTAATTTTATGCATATTTTGTTGTAATGTTTTATATTAGTCGTTTATTGTATATTTCTCATGCATGTGCGCCTTATGAGTTTCGTGCATTTATGAGATTGCTGCACAGCTAATTTGCTGAATCCAGTTATGTATTTTTTCGGTTTATGAAACCGTAGCTTTCATACGTGTATTTACTAACTGCCGCTTTAATGGGTTTCGTGCATATTTTAGATTGGTGCACAATTAGTATGCTGAATGTTGTGTTTTTTCGGTTTATGAACTCGTAGCATTCATAACGTGCGATACACGTACGATGCATGTACGATACGAGCATTTACTAACTGCCGCTTTAAGGAGCTTCCTGCGTTTTACAGATTTATATTTTATTTACTTTTTATTTTCGCTAAGCCTAACATGCGCATAAATCGCTACTTGGCGACATTTGTTACTTGACGGAAAAGGGGTTTTCACGCCGAGAAAAAATCCAAGATATCGGCCGCGGTAATATATGACATCTGTTGTTTTATTATCATGGAGCTTTTTAAACATTTGTATTTTTTACAAACTTTAAAAAACTAATAAGGAGAGGGCCAACCCTGGTAATCACAGATTTTGAATATTTTAATATATGTTGTAAGGTAGAAGCCCCTTAGTCTTAGGTTCAACGGATTTTATATAACGTTCCTTAATTCTCGAGAAACAGGGAGCGTCTAACATTATAAGTCAACTTAAATACTTAATTTGTAACGAGTTGGCTACATTGGTCGTAGCGCAGTTGGTATGGCGTTTGTTCGTTATTCCGAGGGCTCGGGATCGATGCCGTAACGCGCTACATGTGTTTTTCTCCTTTTTTGTTTTACAGAGATACTGGTAATTATAATTTGATAGTCTCAATTAAAAATTTTAATATCATACATTAATTATAATGTAACATATTTAAAATTAAATTTATCATTTTTTATTTTTAAACTATTGTTAAACATTTCTCATCATTTAAATGGGTTTAAAAAACATTTGGATCTATTGTTGACAAATAAAACTTTCAAAATCGTTAGAAAATCTGTTGTGGTTCTCTCTAGTAATGATAAAATAAAACATATTCAAATAAAATAAAAATATATCTAGAAAGAATATAAATGGGAAAGTAAAACAACTGAAAGCACAAACATACGTTTTAGAAATTAAAAAAAAAATATTTTGCCAAAAATAGGTTGAAATTTAATTCTTATGCTAATTTTTAATAAAACTATGCTTCTTACTTTAAAAACAGAGTAATATTATCAATGTATTGATTTCCCTTGTTAAAGCAATACAAAAATGATATTTCTTTAAAATAACGTAATTATTCAATATCATTGCATCGATAAAGATTACATGAAATACATTTTAAAGGTGATTTAAAAAAATAAAAATTTTATGATGTTTTATAAAACTATTTATTTACAAATAAAAAAATAAATAGCTTAAAATTACAAGTGACACACAGTATTGTAATTTTTAATTGAGAATGAGATTATTAAATTCTAATTACAAACATATTTATACTAAAACAGAAAATGAAATAAACAAATGTAGAGCATTCCGGTATCGAAACCGAGCCCGCGGAACAACGGGCAACTGCAGTAACAACTGAGCTACGACCAACCTAGTCATAGCGTTACAAATTAAGTATTTAAGTTGTCTTATAATACTAGACACCCTGTTTCTCGAAAACTGAAGAGCGAGGTATAAAATCCCTTGAACCTGCGACTAAGGGTCCTCTACCATACGACATATATTAAAATAATCAAAACCTTTGATTACCAGGGTTGGCCCTCTCCTTTTAAGTTAAAACTTATCACTTTTGAGAAAAATCAAAAAACTTATTTGTAAAATTTTTTGGAAAAATTTTCATAACTCTATAAATACTAGATGAATTACCACAAAATTTTTAAATTATGATTAAAAATATATTCAAAGAAAATAGACTATTCTTATGCTGATATATTGAAATGTATATGAGTTACACATTTTTAATTTTTGAATTCTTTTCCTTTTTCAGGAATTTTCAGCGTTTTTGATCTTTTTATACCTATAACTTAAAAAACTCATGTTATTGTCCTAAAAATAGTATAGTTACTGAATAATAATAATATATTTATTATGGAATTCATAAATTGTATTTAAATTTAAAACTCTTCAATTGAAATAGTTTTAAGAAAACAGCAAGTTTTCAGTTAATTTTATAATATTTTTCAAAATAAAATATTAAAATTAAATTAAATTACTTATTTGTATATTTATTTCACATTTGTATGACATTTTTAATAATTATTAGCAATTTTAAACTTAAAATTTACAAAAATTTAAAGAAATTGTTCCGAATGCATACAGATACCTTAATCGATAATAAAAAAAATTCCCGTATCTGACATTTGTTTTCGGAAAGCTTCGTATGCATAACGAATGATCTTAAAAATATTCATTTATCATAAAAAAATATTCATGCCTAATATTTACTACAAATACAGTTGTTTTTCATCTGATCATGCCTGTAAAATAACGTCAGAAATAAAAATCGTTGGTTCAATTTCCAAAATAATTTCCATCTTATCCTGTTTTTTTAAAGTTTTGCCATGCAGCATGGAAAGTATTTCTAATGAATGATGTGATATGGCTGACAGTAAAAAAAAAAAAATATATTTTTGCCACTACTAATCAAAGACTCTTCCTTGGGCGATGCTAAAATGCCTCCAAACCGATGTATCTAAGCCAGTTTTAAGGCTTTTTAATCCAGGGCTCGAAGCGTTCCTAAAATTTTCGCAGTTTGCTACCGCTATTTTAAAACAATATTCTTTATTTTAAATTTCTATCGTCGATGTTAAGGGAATCTTACACAAAAATTCTTGATTTGAATTAGTGGTGGGAAATGCACAAAAAATTAGGAACGCTGCGAGCCCTGTTAATCTCTTAAGTGCTTAAGAAAATACAGGGTGTCCAGCGAATAAGACTCTGATTTCAAAATTAAATATCTCAAAAACAAAGATCAATAGAATTATGCGGTAAACGGTAGCTTTATTAACTAAGCTGTAAAAATGTTGTACAGAAGTTTCAAAAATTAGTTGCAAAAACCGCTAACAGATGGCGCTGTAATCACAATACTTGTAAATTGCTTCGAAGTCGAGAGTCCTAGCGTCTCATTCCTAGATGGCTCCCTACGTAAAAACGAATATTGGGAAAGTCCACTTTTTCGTTGGGGTGATGTGCAGAAATGGAGACATCTGGTCACAGAATTATTGCATCAGCTTTAATTTTAGAAAATTTCAATTAATAGACTTTTCAATAAAAAGTTTAGAAATCATTATAAGAATTTTTTAAATATCTTATTAAATTCAATCTTTAATGCCATATAATTATTTAAATCAAAATGCATATATATAGAAAAATAATTTAGTACTTTTTATTTATTTTTTATATTTTTAAATCACGGCATAATATTTTGGTATTATTGTTTATACCTGAATTATTATAAATAAAAAAGGAATTTTTCCCTTTTGATTTATTTTTAAATCACGGCATAATACGTTGGTTTTAGCACAACACATATATTTCTTTTCTTTGTAAACAAAGTTTTAGAGACAGAAATTATGCATTAAATTATTTCTTTTTTAAAAGGAATTGATGATAAGTCATATCATCAACGTCAAAGCAAAAGTATTTTGGATGCCGCATGCCTTTCGAACACTTCGCATCCTATCGCTAGAAGCTGCACCATATCTCAATGATTAAAAAAAAATGAAAACCAGTTTTTAAAATTAAAATTACTTTTTTAACTTAATTAAGTTTTTAAAAATAGAAACTTTATATTTTTTCATTCAAACTACTCTTTACAATTAAAAAAAAATGATTTATGAATCATTATTGTAAATGCTCAATGATTTGTAAAAAAGGGGTTTCTTTTAGCTTAATTAAATTTTAAAACCAGAGACTTTGGATTTTTTTATTCAAACTTTTTTTCACAGTTTAAAGGACATACCACAGAGATATTGGTATTCGGACCGAAGTAGCTTATAATAAAATTTGAAACAAATCTCAATTCTGTCATCACATGGCTCTGCTTCTGCACATTACCCAAATAAAATATTTTTTAAGTTCTTATATAACGATTGCTAAACTTTTTATTGAAAATTCTATTAATTGAAATTCTCTAAAATTGAAGCTGATGCAATAATTCTGTGACGAGATGCCTCCACTTTTGCACATCACCCCGAAGAAAAAGCGGTCTTTCCCAATTTTCGTTCTTCCGTAGGAAGCCATATAGGAATCAGACGCTAGGGCTCTCGACTTCAAAACACAATTTATAGGCATTGCGATTACAGCGCCATCTGTTAGCGGTTTTTGCAACTAATTTTTGAAACTTCTGTACAACATTTTTACAGCTTAGCTAATAAAGCTACCGTTTACCGCATAATTCTATTGATCTTTGTTTTTGAGATATTTAATTTTGAAATCAGGGTCTTATTCGCTGGACACCCTGTACATTTGTCTTTGTTATAGTTTAATGCATTACCAAATGGCGATTATAAATATGGAAGTGAGAGTCTGGAGGAGTGGTTTCGGTTGTGTCTCGCCTTCCAATATAACTTAGACCAGTGCTTTAGCGCTTCAGGGTGTCGTGTGTGTGCTTTGCAACGTACTATCAGCGATTCACGTATGGATGGATTTGGATGTAGATTCAAAGACTTCAGCTAAGGAGCTTTACCTCCGATAAAGTTTTAAAACCTACATAGTTTAACGCACTTTTGATGTGCCATTGATTAATATGTTTCAGCAAAAGTGTTTCTTTATCGTAGAAGTCGTTTTAGGAACGATTCTTAAGCAACCATTTAAGCAGCCTTAAGTTGAGTTTAAATTTGTAAATTTGCATTTAGTTATTTTGAAAGTTAGCCGAATCTGAAATGAAGCATCCTAGTTAAGTTTCGTGTATTCCACTTGAAACTTCATTCATTTATTGATTCCCAATAAACTTCTCGTTTTATTTTAAAATTCAGTATCATGTTTACTCTTTTATGGAACGGGTCCAACTATTTCTCCACAAAGTTTATTAAATGGATAAAATTCCAAATTTAATGTATGAAAATAAGGAGAAAAGGACCTTAAACTGTTTTAATTCAAAGAAATTCAAAAGTTAATAAATTTATTTAATTCGAAATTAGCAAAAAAAAAAAAAAGTATTTAATTCAAAATCTATTAATGTATTTAATGTATTTGTTTAATTTTAAGTTAGACAAAAAATGTATTTAGTTTAATGTATTTAAAACAAAAATTGAAAAAAAAAGATGAATTATGATTAAGAGATTCCTTTTATCCGTCGTTAAACATTTTATTTTTTAACATATACTTAATACTAGCAGCGTTCGCCCGCTACGCTGGTCAGTTTCTCCAAGCGAACCTTTAATCAAACGGAATATATTCGTTTATTTGATCTTGTGTTTTATAGCAATATGTATATTTACCTCTAATGTTCTTCCACATTACTGTAAGCAATATAAACGCCATTACAATTTTATATCTTCTAATGTGTCAGACAAAATTTGGGCTGTTAAGGAGCAAATCTTTTAGTTGATCATTTACAATAGAATATGAAAACGAAATATAGAACAATATGTAGTTTATTACAATCGTATCTGAAAATATAAAAATGCACATCGCATCAAAATTCGTCGTATGGAACTTTTTATTAAAGCTAATCTTTCATACTTGGGTTCACCTGATTATAGAACATTCGCCTATAATTCTAGAGCAAAGCAATGTAGTTATATGTGTTATATACTAAAATCTTTTCTGAAAAATTATCTAACAAACAGTGCTAATACAGACAAAATCAACTCTGTAGAACCTTTTAAAAAGGCTAATATTCCATAATACGGTTCACAGATTAAAGAACTTTTGCACATAATTATATAACTAAGCAACGTAGAATGATATGTGTTACGTACTAAAACCTTTTTGAAAAGTTATGTAACTTTGCAAGTATTCTCAAAATTCATTCAGAAGGACTGAAGTTGTAAGTGGTCTTACCGAAATGTATCTCTATATTTTATATATGTAATAAATAATTAAGTATATTTTTCATAATCGCGTTAACGTGATTATAGAACTTTCAGGGATATAGTGTAGGCTATACCTCCGTATACCTTATGGATTTTTTTAGAAACTCTGCACATCCTCCATAGCTGTAACATATATAATACCTGGCATATACCCTTTGCAAGCGTTTATCTTCCGATTTTTTACGATTACACCACTGAGAACTTTCCCCATAGCTCTATAACTAAAAATGTAGAATATGTTAAATATTGAATCAATCCCTGAAATATATTATCTAAATGCGCAATCCCAATGAAAATACGTTCAGCATAACTTTAAATAAATGGTAATCTTTCATAATATGGTTCACATAATTTTGGAACTTTCTCTTGTAGCTCTATAACTACGCAACATAAAAGCATGTGTTTTACATTGAAACATTTCTAAAACAAATTACCAACACAGGAAGTTCTACTAAAATATGTTAATTAGAATCTGAGTTATTATCGAACGGAATGAAATGCGAATTTGCGTTTTATATTTATAGTAGATGATGATATGATTTTCTGAAATCTGATTTGTTGTCAAGCTTTTGCTTCAGAAAAGATAACCGAGAAGAAAACTTCGCTAGAGAGAAATACTAAACATGCAAGAAGCACCAACAGTCCACAAAAAATTATCTAATAGTGAAAGTCCTATTAAAATACATCCAGCTGAACTCAAATTATTAACGGCCGGAAGGAAATACAAATGTAAATTTTACATAATTATAGTATCATTCATAATTGCGTTCACCTGTCTCTACCACCTATTTCAATAGCTCTGTAACTAAGCAACATATAATAAAATATTATATACTTAAACCATTCCTGAAAAGTTATGTAACAGTGACACTTGCCTCAATATCTGTTCATTAGAATTAAAAAAAAGGCTCAAATTTAATAATCAGGTTCACTTAATTCTTTAACTTTCTCCTGTAGCTCAATAACTAAACAACGTAGATCAATGTATAGACACAAAAAACTTTCCAAAAACATTATCTAAGTAAAAGGGGTATACCCTATTGAAATATTGTAAGCAATCGGAATGAAATGTAATTTTCCGTTTTAAATGTGTAGTATGTAGTATATAATGCTGATACTATTTTCTGTAATAAAATTCATTGTGCAGTTTTCGTTTCAAATATAAATGATGCTTTCAACATTATAGCTAATACACCGATTGGTGAGGTATCCGATTACTAAAGATTAATCCCATGACCAATTACCCAAAGAAAGGTAAATATATGCCTTTTGTGATACTTTTATGTTAGCCGGGTGCAGGTAATAAATTAACAAAGGTTATTCCCACACCATATTCTAATTTCATTATTTCATTTAAAATATAAGCCTTTCACTAATTAAAAATACATCCCTTACACTAATTTTATTAAAAAAAAACTGAAAAGATAAACAATAATAGGAAATAATACCATAACTCAAAACAAAGAGTTGTTTATATGGTACTACTTGATTATCGACCAAAAAACTATCGCCAACCCGTCGACCGAAATGCTATCGCCAAACTAAAAGATTAATGCCAATAATGCCTGATCGTAAATGTCACATTCACTTGACATTAAACACGTTACACGTGTTTGTTTCTTCATCAAGTTTTTTTATTTCGACGTTTTATTTGTATTTTTATTAAAGTTATACTAATTTATTTGTACTTTCGTTATTTAAAATAAAAATTATGTCAATTTGTGTAATTTGGCGAGATTGGTCGACGGGATAATCAAGTAGTACCGTTTTAATTTACATGCGCAAAATGTAACTCCTACTATTGGCAATTTAAAAAATGCTATTCGCGAGATTTGTGCACGGTTGACCTAAAAGTACCAATTTTTAACACTTTCCAACAAAGTTGAAAAGTGTTTATGCATTCGGTTTGCCTGTCCATGCTCTAACTCCCGTAAATATACTGAGATTTTCATGCAATTGATATGCCATATTTAGGGTCACCTAATCATGTTTGGTATTGCATATGAAGTATGTGGGATTAATATTTCATTTACAGGGCTATCCAAAAGAATTCCATTACATTATGGTACATGGGGAAAAATCGTTTGCAGAGTATTTTAAAGACATTATGCTACTTCAAATGTATTGAAACTGATATAAATCACTGAATTTCACTACAAGATAATAACAACAGAATAGGGTATTCATAGCATTTGTCGTTCATTTACAGGGACTATCAAAAGAAATTGGTTACAATACTGACTTTGAGTAATACTTTCTGAAGTGCGTTTTCAATTTCGGCTTGCGCTTTTAAATTTAACTTTTTTAATCCTATACCGTGCTGCTCAAAGTATTCGGATAATTTTCCAATTGTAGATGGGAACAGCTGAAATTGGGTTTTCAAATGTGTTATGCGTTTCCATATGGTTGAATTAGACATAATATTTTAACTTATTAAACGCTGCAGTTTTGTTAGATTATTCGGAATGTGTTGGGAAGTGTTTCATAATCTATGCTTGATGCATGATTTTTATTTCTTGTTTCTTCTTACCCAGGATAAATAGCTAAATATTATTTCATTGTTTTTAAGTCGTACACACATTGCTTTAATATTTACCTAAATATTTTCGTTTTATAATGTTAATTTCTCAGTGAAGCTTTTTCCCTGCATTTTAAATAAAATCAATTGTTTTTTTTTTTTTTTTTTTTTTTTTTTTTTGCTAACTTTTAAGGCGTTTGTATATATATTTTTTCAAACTCATATAGCCGTTTTAATTTTTTAACCAACAGAATTAACAAAAACATTTAATTTGAATTTCTTCCGTTACTGCAGTAACGGATGTACTATATGGATGAATATGGATAATTATCACTTGTAATGTTTGGTATTTCAAGGTTTTGGCGCCAAAGGCATCGCTAAATCAGAAAAATATGAAATATCTCTCGAACTAATTGTCTTAGAAGAATTTGGTTTGTACCATTCGATTCAGCATACAAAAATGCACTAAAATATGTTATCAGTTGAACAATAACTATAAAATCAGATTTTGAAGGAATTTTTTTAAGTTCGTTCTCTATTTTAACCCCTTCAGGGGTGGAATTTTAGAAAATCCTTTCTTAGCGGCACTCTATGTCATAAGAAGTATTTTTTCCCCAATTTTCAAAATTTTAGGTTGAGTAGTTTGGACTGCGCGTTGATTAATACAAAATCCAGAGTTTCTCAAAATCCAGACTTTCTTGGCGAGTTTCAAGAATGTGGCAATCTCTAAATCGAAGTATTCTTCAGCCAATGAGTCAATGACAGCACAGCATATATCTTTATTTCCAGCTTGTTAAGAAGGCGCTTGTCTCTAGTCATGTGATTATCCCTGATTATCTAGGGCAAGAACTGTACTGTCGTCATCACGTACGCCCTCTAACGAATCTCCTCATGAATCACACATCAGAGTCTGGTCTCATCAACCTGCATCTCCGTAGCGAGTGCCCTCATCAACGTCGTAGGATTTTCAACGACTTCAGTGACACATTCCGGTGTCTTGATGATTTCATATTACTGACAATGTCAGTTCCTGCTTGAAACGTTTGCCACATGTAACATTCGCCTTCGGTTCTCTTCTTACATTAAAGACGAATGACCCGGCGAGTTTCAAGAATGTGGAAATCTCTAAATCGAAGTGTTCTTCGGCCAATGCATCATCTGTGAATCAATGAGCATGCATCTTCATTTTCTCAGTTAGTCTAGGTTCTGATATGTTTACATGCAGCATAAAAAGGTTTGTAACTATGATATACAGAGTATTATTTCACCTATAACGTGTGTTCTCAAATACCTGACGCACCTTGTATATGCCATAGAAAGATGTTAGCATAAAGTGCTTTTGTGGATCTCAAAACGTTCCAGCTTTTTACTTCACGGAAGAAGCAAGGTTACTTCGTATTTCAGTTGATGCGTAGAAAAATTATATGTCCGAGTGTTTTTTCTATTATTATTATTATTATTTATTTCTTCTTTCATTCATTTTTTATCTTAAAAAGTGATTTGCTTTAGCGAACAAATTTCACACTTTTAAAAAAGTTAAATAAACATTTTGAACCAAAAAATGTGCTTAAAAAATAAATTAAAACAAGTGTCCCATAGGAACAAGAAATATTATATAAAGTTGTACGGTTTAAAACAATTTTATTCAACGCAAAATAAAAACGGAAAAGCTGGAAGTTATGTTGCCCTAATAAGGTGGTGCGGAAATGGTAATCATTAAAACTTTTCGTTTTATAAAATCTGAAGTAACTCACAGCTCTTCTTTCATGCCTGAAAAATATTGTTAAGACTTAGTAGTGTCTTTTACTGCATGTTTTGATGAAAATGAACTTTCTAAATACATAATTATGGCAATGGAAATTTGAAAAAGGTTTCTACATATAAATCTTATTGTTTCATTATTTCTAAATTAGTTCAATAACGAATACATTGAAACTTGGTAATAAAGCGTTTTTATTCAGCAGCTAAGGATAGCTGGCTGAAAACTGGATTCTCAGTCTCCCCTCCCCCCCCCCCCCCTGTGGACTTATTTACAGTTTCAAACTAATAATCATCGTGTATAGCTGAAAATTTTGTAACAGAATATTTTAAACGTAATTTTCGATTGTCGTAGTTAAAAATCTTTTTATACAACTTTCACAGTTTCAGTCATAGCAGCCAACCAGAAACAGCTAATTAACATATAATTGTACAAAAATAACCATGAAACTCAGATTCAAGGGGGAGAAACATGTTAGCAAAAGTTAGAGAAACAACGGACATATGAATGTTTCATACACATGTGTTAGATGCCTAACAACACGCTCACAACAAAAACTTCACTACTTTCATAAGTGAGTAGTTAGATACTGCCATAACTTCTTTCTATTCATCTCGCATAATTATAACTGTTAAAATATGTTTGTAATGACCTGCTTTTTCAAATGTAGAAATTTTCATTTTTATCCATTAATTTAAATTTAAATTGATTGACCAAAAGAGTGGTATAAGAAGGGTCTCTCTTTTTATATCATTAAAGTTACTCAGGGAGTTCCTTTTGTAAAACATAAAAAACTATCAAATCTATCCGCAATTTCCAATTTTTCAACTTTATAAGGAGCTGCTAATGACTTTTGTGAATCAGCTAATTATTCTTTACACCAAAGACGATTTTTTGTGAAATATATACACAAATAATTGAAAATTTTATTTGGCATATAATTACTAGAATTATAATGGAAGTTTTAGATATTTTAACCCCTTTTCGGTTCATTAAAGTCTATATTTGTTTCTTATGTCATCGTCCTGAGAAAGTTATATTTTGTCTCCTATGTTACAATGAAAAAGTAAAGTTATTGATAATTATTTCGAAAATTTTCAAAGCTATGTCATAAATTAATGTTTTAGTTCTTAATCTGGTAAAAAATATACAGTAGATTTAAAAAAGATTTAAAAAACCTTTATTCAATGTTTTGAAGCGCGACAGTTATTTGTGCATAGAACAATTGATTAACTATTATACATAATTAATCAGAGTTAGACCGAAATCGAATTTCGGTTATCTCCCTAGTTTCGTCCAAAAACGAAACAAAAATATCTTTAAAATGAATTTAAAGTAATAAATGCGTACACACACGCATATATTTTTATAATTATTAATTAATTATACGTATAAAGGAAGCCATTTCTAACAAACACACATTCATACCGGGTGTTCAAAAAATGACTGATGGATTTTAAAATTCAATAACTTGCAAACGGTGACAGATATTAAAAAAATTGTTGCAGGAGGGATATGTATGATGTCAGGAGTTTTATACTGTGATTCTTGATTTTAGTTCGAATTTCAAACAATAGATGGCGCTGAGAGCAATAGGTGTTTAGCTCAGACTCGATTGTAGGTACTTCGGCATCTATTCAATACATTTTAATCTCCTTCTTTCGCATGGAAGAAGAGAGAGGCCGAAAAATCGATCCTGGATTTAGCGGTTATTGCATGCAACACCATCTATAGATGCTATTTGTAATTAAATCTGAGAATCGCAGCATAAAAACTCCTGACATCTTACATAACACTCCTGCAAGAATTTTTTTAATATCTGTCACCATTTGCAAATTATTGAATTTTAAAATCCATCAGTCATTTTTGGGACACCCGGTATATACACTGTAAAAAAAGACGAATGTTTCTTAATCTACGAAAATGTACAGTAAACACGAACGCAAATATTTATAACTCTTTCGAGTCACCGGAGATTTCGAAAAGTGTTCCTTTATCGTTACGAACCTCAGAGAACAATTTGTTTTCAAAATTTAAAGAAGAATTTATTAAAAAAAAAAAAAAAAAAAAAAAAAAAAAAAATATCTGCCCGTAATTTTCGGAGACGTTTCCTATTAGTTTTTCAATGCATTGAACGGTTCTTTGTACCCGGAAAATCAGTTTTTCGGTTTCTATCAATTTTCAAGTAAACATTTTCGGCTGCATAACTTAATTTGTGCATGAAATTGCAACAAAATAATGTAAATTTTCATATTAATGTTAATGCTGTTAATTTTACAGTTTAGACATGTTTGCTGAATATCAAAATATTTACGTGAGAATTGTTAAAATCCAAAAAGGAATTGATCTGATTTGAGAAAACTGATTATTGCACTATAAAAGCCACTAAGAAATGTTTCCGAAAATGATGGGCAGTTAATAAAAATTTGTTTTTATAAATCGTTCTGTAAGTTTCGAAAATAAATAGTTTTCCGGTGTTTTGAAGGGTAAAGAAATGCTTTTCGGAGTCTTCGGTCACTCGGAAGAG
Source organism: Maratus speciosus (assembly GCA_963932465.1). Classification (NCBI taxonomy): domain Eukaryota; kingdom Metazoa; phylum Arthropoda; class Arachnida; order Araneae; family Salticidae; genus Maratus; species Maratus speciosus. The sequence continues at coordinate 365,719,934 of OZ010795.1, read as the reverse complement.
GGTATTGTATATTCTCGTTCTTGATTATGGAACATTTTTGTAGAACATCTGTCATTTTGTACAGTGTACATGTGCATATGCGCGTGCACAAGTTTCAAATAAAAACAAATCATAAATAATAACACAAATTTTATATTTTATTACTTTATAACAATCAATAACTATAGACATTTGTGAAAAAATAATAAAAAATGTAGTTAAAAATGAAAAACAAATCGAGTGATTGTTATTTCATTTTTAACTATGAACAGATTTTTAGTTTATTGATATTTTGAATTTAAATTAATTGAAATAAGCTACTTTAAAGGTTGTTCCTATCTCTGGCCTCTCAAGAGAACATTTCATGTAAAAATAATGTCTAATTTAAAATGAAATTAACTTTAAAATATTAATTCAAATTATTTAATTAAAAATCAATCGTTATAAACTTATTAAATGATTAAAAATAATTTAATAAAAAAATAACGGATTTCATCAATATCATTAACCCTCTCGCTGCATATAAAAAAATTAAAATAGGTTAAAAAAATAGCACATTTATTTTAGTACATATTTGAAATCTACATACATTTTAGAGTTAAAATATGTATTTTTTTTTTTTTTTTTTTGTAAAAGAGTTCTTTTTTTAATCTAGAATTAGTTCGTTTAAAAAAAAAATATCGCGCAAATTGTGGTGTGCGTAGATTTTTCTACTTTTACGTCGCCCATGGAAATCGCGAGATGCGCAGCGAGAATGATAGGAAAGACCGGACAAATTGTGCCACCCCGCCCAGTTTCAAAACTAAGGGCAGATTGGGATAGGTAATGTGCCTGCATTATAGCGGCCAACAATAGAAACATGCCTAGTGTGAGAGTGATTTTGCTGCACGTCGTTCCTTTATTCGAGTGAAAAATTTAGTTTTTATCTAGTTGCTTTTTATTTTGGAGTTTCAAATGAGTTGAGGTAAGCATCTTTTATTGTAACATTAGGTATTTAAGATAATATTACACGTAATCTACATGCATTCGCCGACATTTTGATGCAATGTGTTGAACAAGTTCGGTTCTTCTTTCGGTTTTCCTTGGGGATTTTCGCCATATTGTCCTCTTGGGGAAATGCCGCCACCATGCAAATCAGGTGAGAAATGGCCACATTTGAATGTAGCAAAGCCGATTCAGCAGAGATTTACATTTGTGACTTTTGCAATTTGGATTAAATTGTAACTGATAAATTACTTTTCTTTCTAAATTGCTTTCTAAATTCTTTCAGTAGGTTATGTGTTTCCTAATATCCATTTGATGTATTTACTAGGTCATTAAAGAGTGGTGTCATTGCCCCGATACAGTGAGGGAATTACCCCAGTATCCTGGGTAATCCCGCCACTGTACAGAGATTGAAATACGTTTTTTTATGTGTTTTTATGTGACAGTTATAATTACGGTGAAAGTTTTTACAGATACTAAAGATCATGATTCAGGTTTAGAATTTTTACTGTTTAAAGCAAATATTTTTTAGAGGTGAAAAAATTTAATTTCCCTTAAGGTGGAGACATTCCCCCGGTCTACCATAATGCCTTCTACATCTACCTCCTTCTATGCGAATACATGTGTGCGAATCTTTGGAAACAGGAGTGTCATTCAGTGGAAACTAAGTTGCTCCCTTAAGAAGTGTGCCATTTAATAATGTATCGGTCATCAGACTCACATAGATCAGACTGACGAAACAAACAAAAACTGTATAAAATCGTAAACGACTTTGAAAATAGCTTTGACTAAAACAAGAAGCTTAGCGCCAAAACAATACTTTAAGTCCAGAAAATTGCAATTATGAATTTTATTTTCCATTTTAACATTCTCAAAATGAAATATACGAGTATTTAACATAGAGATATTTAACATTGAATACTTTAATAATTTTTTAAATATACGTGAGAATAAAACTGTTTAAATTTCTTCTCAGACGTACACAACGAGATCAAAATATATGTTTGTTTACTTAAAAAAACCCTTCTCCAATTGAGAAAGTTTTAAATGGATCCCCTGTTTGGAAACTTTATTCCCAAATTGATTTTCTGCGCCTCTGATGAAAACTTCTAATTTTTCTATGAAATATAACGTAATTCATCAGTAACACATATAGCTTTTATAATTATACGAATGTGATCTAATTAAAAATGTTTTGGGTATATATACCTCGTTTTATGTTTTCTAATGTCTTTTGTAAATTATCAACAGCTGTTTTGCCTGTACTTCTATTCTACAGTTTCCTTAAAGCGCTTTTGAAACTCTTCTCCGGTATTCAAACTAAAAATTTTCTACCACTGTTAAGTTTGCAGATATTTTAACGAACACGTTGAAAGTATTTTCAAATTTTAATCATGTATGTCTTGAGTTACTGGTAACTGTTAATTATGAGCAACGAAGTTCATGTAGCAAAAATTAATAGAATCTCATTTGAGCCAATACAACTCAAATCGATGATTGACAATGCACGGAAGAAGAAACGAGATTTTAGGAATACAGATAGTTTCGGTCGAGTTTCCATCCCTCCAGAATATTCGACAGTATTAAGAAATAAAAACAACGTTAGGAAAAGCACAAATGGGAGAGAGTATAAATCGCAAACAGTTATTTCGAAGCCTCTAAGGCCTCATCATCAGCGCTTAAAAATTAAAATGAAGATAAAATTAAATAAAATGTACATTAAAAAGGGTGGCATTTCACTGTTGACAGTCGAGGTACGCCGTCCGGCTCTCTGCAACCCCCCCCCCCCCCCACCTTTTTTTAAAATGTACATTTCATTTAATTTTATCGTCATTTTAATATTTAATCACTGATGATGAGGCCTTAGAGGCTAAGAAACAGCTATTTGCGATTTATACTGACTCCCATTTGAGCTTTTTCTAACGTTGTTTTTATTTCTTAATATATTGGCACAAAGTACAATCCTGACTCCCTTTTTATGTATTCGACAGTATTTTGTAGACAACGAATGCTAGCCGAAGCTAAGTTTTTGTGCCGAAAATTAAAACGAAACCGAATATTCTGTCGAACTCTACGTACAAAATTAAATTCAAAATAGCATAAATAAAAAAGTATTTAAAAACGTTCTTAAACTCTATTTGTTTAAATATATTATATATATATATGTATATATATATTTTTTTACTTTTTAGTGTGAAATATTTTGTTTTTCAAGTTTTACAACGAGTTTTGGTGAAAGTGGTTTGGCGCATTATTAGCCCATTATTATTATTTTTTTAATCTCATAAACAGTTGTAAACATAAAGATTATATGACGATTTATCACACGCTCCAGGTTAACAGAAAAATACCTTAAAATTAATTTATTTGTTAAAGTACTAATATGTTGTACTGTTATCTGAAACACACCTGTATGCGTAATTGTACCATACCAAGAAGCGAGTGAAAAATTGATTATGAAATTCCGTACAAAAATAAAGTTAACTTAAATAAAAGGATGTAAAAAAGGAAGAAAATATTAAAGAATTACGCTGTGTTATGAGAAAAATTAAAATATATTTTTCCTATGAACCGTTTTTAATAAAATATTAAAACATGAACTGAATAAAGCATATTAACTGTCAAAAATGTCAGGATAAAATTTCAATTTTTATAGCTTATTGTTTCAGTTATATTTCACTGAAAAATTCACTTTACATGTGTCACTTTTTCTTCCTTCAAAATTTCAAAATATTTTCTGAAAATAATATTTTACAATATTCTTAATCTGATTATTTGGGAAAAATATTGTTTTGGATATTTTATTAAACAGAACAAAATTTAAGGATTAATTTCCATGTATTTTATATTACAGAATAATCAGTATTATTTTTCATATTAACTAAATTTAAAGAAGATAGGAAGAAATATATAAATATTATTAAGAGCATCCAAATAATAGAAAGTGTCCATGAAGGAATGTCCCATGTTCAGTGGTATATTATAGCAGTTTAATTTAGACTATTTACAAGAAATCATACATCAAATTGAAAAATAAAATAAACTACTTTTTCTTACGAATGTTCAATATGTGTACGTTTAGTCATACGGCACACATCCAACCTAAAATCCAATTCTTCCCACACTTCGGTTAAACCTTTATCTACAGACGGAACTTACAAGTACCATTAAAATAACTTGTTATAAAATTCATTTAATACATCGATTAGTTGCAATACAGTTTAGAATGTGATATAGATACACTACTTATCTTGTTCCAAAAGCATTATTGGTTATACAAAACTAAAATATTTTTAAAAGGATGATTCCTTTTGCTTTTGCATCTTTTCAGCTTACTTGGCATTGAGGGAGTGGGTGGTGGGGGGGGGGGGGGGGGGTGGAGGGATTTCCTTCTGAAATATTTCTATATTTCTATTGTAAGAACATTATATGTGAAAATTTTCTAATTCTACAATATACTTAGAAAAATATTTAAAATAAAAGATGTGAGTTTGGTTATAAAAATTGCACAAATTCCCTATAAATTCAAATTTAATTAATCCTTCTAAATACTTCAGTCCTTCTATAATCCTTCTAAAATTTATAATTAATTATGTAAATCTGCGAATGTAGTTTAAACACTTCACGAAAAATGCTTTAGAAGATAAAATTTAAATCAATTCATATTTCAGTACATAAAGGGTAAACAAGACCGGTGTAATAGAGGAAATAGCCTCTTCAATTCTGTGTCTCAACTCTAGCAAATAATTAGTAATCGGCGAAACATAGATACAACCTTTTATAAAGCGCCAAAGAAAAATATCGCATGGTTCTAACGGCTTTTAAATCTTCAGTCCGGCAATAACACTTTACGCTCAGGAGTCGTCATTTCGTGTATGTGCCACTGCAAGCAAGTCAATAGGAAAGCAATATTCGTGCATACGCTTATCTACAACTGTTTGAGTTAATCTTTATTTGTGACCTTGAAACCAACACTCTACAACGCTTACAGTTGATACTATTAAAATTTATAACTGGGACGTTCTTTCATGGTCAACTTGTATTATATTCTGTCGAATCTTTTTCTTTTAAAATACTAAAGTATTTTTTTACATTTTAATGGTTTAAAATACATTTTAAATCTATATATTGTCAGAGTAATGTACTTGACTATCTATATGAAATATGTCATATTTTACAAAAAACAAATCAATATTGTTCTGTTATGAAACTTGTGCAAAACGAAAGAAAACCAAACTCTGAATCATTCTACTACAAGGCCATACAGAACACAGAAACATGTAAAGCTGACTAAATTATTCTTTGCATGACTGATATTACCAGAGCTCATTTTACTTTCTTATTTTTGTTAAGGTGATCATTTTTATACATGGGATTACATATTCAGAGAGTAACAGAATTAATTTTCAATGTTGAAGATTATTTTCTAGAAAGACTTTTATGAAGTCAGAAATCTGAGTAGCATTTTTCCAACGGATTCCCGGACTATAAATTTCTTTTGCTAAAATAAAATGCATTTTAAAATTTAAGAACAAATTCATAATGCTATTTTACTAAAAAAAAACACGTTTTCTCAATTTAAATGTCTTGTATTTAAAGCTGGATATATCAGTTAACTGTTGTTTTTGGTCGTACATATAAAAAATTTGTTTTAAAATAATTTTCAAGGAGTTATAGGCATTAGCGAGTTTTAGAAACACATTAGAATGAACATAATCTTAACTTTATAACACAATAAAAGTTTATGATAGAAAAGAGTTCAAATGTTCTCACAACCATGCGTATAATAAGAAATTATGTCAAAAGCAAAACATTAAGGGGACAGCGGAAATTAAAAATCAAATCCTTCAATTTTCAATGGATTCATTCAAAATTGGAAGACTTGTTAATGGCAAGCTCAAAAGTTATATTCTAAATTTTGTGTTAAAATAATTAAAAGCTTTTGAATTATTCAATACTTATTTATTTATTATAAATAACGAATAATTGACAGATTTTAAACCGCCCTATGCGCATTTCTTTCTCATAAAATACAACAACATTTATTTAGGAGATACGCATTATATATTACAATGGAAGATGGCATGAATTGTAAAAGTTCGCTGAATGTATAAGCAGAAAAATATATTTCTATAATTATGCTTTGTTTTCCAAAAAAAAGTAGCTATGTATTTTCATATGTAGGGTAACTCCAGGAGAGTCGCCGCATACGGGATAGATGCCCTTGTATTTTTTGTAGTTATCGATAGATGGTTGTCAAACGCACAGTATAGGTGCGCAATGAGATTATTTTAACCAGTGTATAGCGTGAGTCCCATTTCGATGTTTACTTCTAGAAGTATAATCCTTAATTTGACTTAAGTGCATGATTTCACTGTCCAAAATTTTAAACACGTTATGTTTAAATACTTTTCATACACTAATTACTAAATGCATGCATGATTTCAAAGTCAAAGGCATGATTTCTAAGTGTAGCGTTTGTAAAGAGTACTGTGCGTATGGTTACGCCATTCCCCTTAGCGATGGAAGGTAACTGTGATGGCCGACGTCTGCACCATGCAAAATGGGGTACATGCCGCACTGCTATTCCGGTATACATGCCGCAGTTTCTTTTGAACGGGATGATTAAGTGTTATTAACTTTTACTTTTCTTTTTTCACAGACTAACCATGCTAGGCATGTTATCAAGTTTACTAAAACCAAAGGAGAAAAAACGGAAAATAAAAAGTAAGAAGGGCAAGAAAGATGCAAGTCGAGATGATAATAATGAAAAATTGGATTACTCGTAACGCAGACGTTCTTTGTAAGGAATGTTTAGAAAACTACTCCAAAAAAGAGGAAGTGTAATTGGCTTCGTTGCATCATGTGTTTAAATGTAGTTACATAGAGACTGTACTTTTTCGACACTTTTACTGTAGATTGTAGTCGAAAAAACAGGTCTCTTAACCCATTCGGGACAATAGGTGCATCTGAGCACTTTCATAAAGAACTTACAAAATTTGTTTCTGGTACCTGTAAAAAAGAAAAATAATATTGGCTTTGCTTAATTAGAGCACTTTCATGATTATTTAAGTAAAGGTAATTCTCTTTAAAAAAAGTGGTACCAACCGAATAAAATTTGTGTAAAAGCCACCGGTCACGAAAAGGTTAACAAACATATTATGTAAACACAATTTTACTTTTTTTCTTTTCCCTTTCTAATGCATTGTTGTTACGTTGTTACTGAAATGACAATTAAAATTTAATGTAAAAAAAATAAGTCGATAATTTTAATAGCGAAAGTAGGCAACAATTATTTATTTGAATTTACTAATACGTTTCAATGTACTCATTTAGTTTCATTTTGTTATTACATCGTTAATTATAGTCCAGATATGAATATATTTTTTAATGTTTTTATTTATAATTTCATTCTGTTCGTATTACAAGCGCGGCATAACTACCGCACAAGTGCGCGTCTCAGCCTGAATGTATGGGTGACGCGCGGCAGTGTAATGTTTTAGAAAAAAAATGTTAAAAATATTAATAATTTGTTTTGAAATTTTTTGTCGTAGTACACGCGTTGTATATTTAACATTAAATAGAACAGCATGATTTTTTTTATTTTATGTCCACCATGGGCTTTATACACAAATTCAAAAAAATGTGCGGCATAAATCCCGGAATTACCCTATATAAATTTCTACATTAAAACATCTCTGAAAGGCAACTAACTTTTCATGCTAACATTTTTACTTTTTTCTATCTTTACAAGAAGAAAGTGTTGGATTCATGAAAATTTTCGTGAATGTTTTTAAGTTTTTAAGCTAACTTTTCATGCTAACATTTTTACTTTCTTCTATCTTTACAAGAAGAAAGTATTGGATTCATGAAAATTTTCAACTTCCGGTTTTCGACGGATTTACACGTTTCAGGGGTCAGAGATTCCAAAAATCATGTTTTTACAAAATGGTTGACTGTTAGTCTGTCTGTCTGTATGTGACACATATTTTGCGGGCGCTCTATCTCAAGAACTAATCAGGGAATTTAATAAAAATTTATGTTCGAGTAGTCCCTGATATAAATTAGTGCGGATTAGTTTTTGGTGTAAATCTCCCAACAGGTGGTGCTGCTCTACTGCATTTTTCGCGATTTCTGCAATAGCTCTATCTCAAGAACTAATGCACGGATTTTCATCAAACTTCGGATTCAGTTAATCCTTGATATGAGTTAGTGCTTGTAACGTTTTGATGTGAATCGCCCTACAGATGGCGCTGCCATGCTGCATTTTGCAGCATTAACACGATTTTCGTAATAGCTCTATTTCAAGATATAATGCACCGATTTTCATCAAACTTCAAATACAGTTAGTCCTTGATATGAATTGACGTTTTGTACCTTTGGGTGTAAATCGCTCAACAGGTGGCGCTGCTTTGCTGTATTTTTTGTTATTTCCGAAATAGCTCAATCTCCTGAACTAATGCACAGATTTTCATCAAACTTCAGATTCTGTTAGTCCTTGACATGAATTGACGTTTTATACATTTTGGTGTTAATCGCTCAACAGGTAGCGCTGCTATGCTAATTTTTTGTGATTTCCGCAATAACTCTATCTCAAGAACTAATGCTTGGAGTTAAGCAAATTTTGCTTTAATTTTATTTCGGTATGGTTCAAGGTGAATGTAACATTCCAACGGTATATATTTTTTCATATATACATTTTATGTAAGTTTTCTACGATTAAACAAGGGGAGGGGGATTTTATTGAAATTTATGGAACAACTGCTCATACCTTCTGGATATATTCTTAATTTATTTCAGTTGATTTAATAATTAATAATTTATTATAATTAATTTTCTTTTCCTGATAGTTTTTTCTCATCCAATTATCCATTTACCGTTTAATCAAATTAAAAAACAAAGAAAATAAAGAGAGGCATCTGATAGGGGTGCTGAATTGGAAAGTTCTTCCTAAAAGAATGTTGCTGAGATTTTTGACCGTGTTTTTACTTAATACAGAAGTGAATGAAAAAAACGGAAATCTTCGGAAAAAAGAGAATATCTTTTAATTAACTTTTCTACTTACTGGCTAATATAAAGCATATATAATTTGTTTTTAATACCTTTTTTATCAGATAGCATACTTATCCAAAATTTCTTTTTTATTCTAAGTTAATTGAATATACTTTTTTCATCTGTTTCATAGGATTATTTTAAACGGACAAGGAATCTGGAGAATCTATTCCATTGTACCATAATAAAATAATAATAATAATAATAATTATTATAAAATAATAATAATAATAATAATAATAATAATAATAATAATAATAATAATAATAATAATAATAATAATAACTGCATAATAACAATACCGTCATTAATAAAATACTGAGACCACTCGAAGTTTATGCACCATAATAAAATAATAATAATAATAAAAATTATTATTATTATCATAAAATAATAATAATAGTAACATAATAATAATACCGTCATTAATAAAACACTGAGACCACTCTCTGTTTATACACAATAATAATAATAATAATAATAATAACAATAGTAATTACAATAAAATAATGATAATAATAATAATAATTATAAAATAATAATAATAATAATAATAATAATAATAATAATAATAATAATAACTACATAATAACAATACCGTCATTAATAAAATACTGAGACCACTCGAAGTTTATGCACCATAATAAAATAATAATAATAATAATTATTATTATTATTATCATAAAATAATAATAATAGTAACATAATAATAATACCGTCATTAATAAAACACTGAGACCAATCTCTGTTTATACACAATAATAATAATAATAATAATAATAACAATAGTAATTACAATAAAATAATGATAATAGTAACATAGTAATAATAAAATAATAATAATAATAAAACTGCCATTAATAAAACATTTAGACCACTCGATGTTTATACGCCTTAATAAAATAATTATAATAATAATAATAATAACAGCAAATAAAATAATAATGATAGTAACATAATAATAGCAACATAATAATAATAAAACAATAATAATAATAATAATAGTAACATAATAATGGCAACATAATAATAATAAAATAATAATAATAATAATACAGTCATTAACAAAACATTGATACCACTCGATGTTTATGTACCATAATAAAATAATAATAATAAAATGATAATAACATAATATTAATAATGAAATAATAATAACATAATATTAACAATAAAATAATAATAACATAATATTAATAATAAGATAATAATAATACCGTCATTAATAAAACATTGAGAGCACTCGATGTTTATGACAACAATTAAGGCTACTTGCTATTCGCGATAATAATCAAATTCCTAGCTTACACGCTTGGATCAGAGTTGTCAGTTTGGCCTCCATTTTTATTTCGAAATTTTAATTTTACACCGGAAATTTTGAAAGAAGAATTTTTACTTAAGTTATTACTAAATGTATCTAATTACATGAAGCATAAAATGCAATTCTAAATTTGTGGAATTAGCAGAAAATGTATGAATAAAAATAAAGGTCAAACTGGCAACCCTAGTGTGGATACGGTCATCTGTCTTACATTTCATCCTGCGGAAGCAATGTTGACGTATTTTTTTAAAGGAACTGCTATGCGACGCACAATTACCTGCCATATGATATAGTCTTATTGAGACATTGTTACACTTAATCTACTTGAACCTGATCGTTCCCCTGTAGTACAGGTTGCATTTAGAACAAAATGTAAGCAAGATTGCTCTACATCAAGGGCTGTCCAACGCGGCGCCCGCGGGCGCCATGGCGCCCTTTGAAGATTAGCGGCGTCCATTTGAAGGTTTCCTGTTGTTAGACGTTTTAGAATTAAAATCGCATTACGAAGAATGCTTTCTTTAAAATCATTAATATATGCATAAGAGATATTTTCAAAACCTGTGATAATGCATTAAAAATCAAAAACATACTTTGAAAAATTAATCATGATTTATTACACGATTTGTAGTTATTGTTTATAAAGTGTAATTATGATCGTTACATTTAGTAATAATTGGAAATAGCTCTTTTTAATACTTAAAAAGTAACAGAAAAATAAACGTTCTTCACCTTCCCCCGCCTCTTTGAAGACACATGTGCATGAAAGTTCAACTTTTTTCTTTTTACTGTTGTCACACTAGGACACTGGCTGTTTTATACGAGAGATAAAGGGGCTTAATTTTTCCTTCTTTTTTTTTTTTTTTTTTTTTTTTTTTTTCAATTTACTTAGAAAAATTAATAAAACAGTGCAGATTAATTTCTATCTGTTTTAGCACTTCCAGATTGACTCTCTGGAAACACCGATATGGATTAGTCACTGTCATGCCTGTCTTTGTTTTTGTACTTTTTATAAAACTAAGTTCACGCCTTCAAAATAAGTCAAAGCGTATTTTCCCATCCAAAAAAAAACTTCGTAAAATCTCGTGATTTACATGTTCATTTATTACTTTCTTCTATCTTTACAAGAAAAAAGTATTGGATTCATGAAAATTTTCGAATTCTGGTTTTTGACGGATTTACACGCTTTAGGGCTCAGAGAACCCGAAAAACATGTTTTTACAAAATGTCTGTCTCTGAGTTTGACTGTGAGTCTGTCTGTGAGTCTGTCTGTCTGTGTGTGACACAAATTTTGTGGGCGCTCTATCTCAAGAACGGAATTTAATAAAAATTAATATTCAGTTAGTCTCTGATATAAATTGGTGCTGATTAGTTTTTGGTGTAAATCACTCAACATGTGGCGCTACTACACAGCATTTTTCACGATTTCCACAATAGCTCAATCTCAAGAACTAATGAACGGATTTTCATCAAATTTCAAATCCAGTTAGTGCTTGATAAGAATTGACCTTTTATCCATTTTGGTGTAAATCGTTCAACAGGTGGCGCTGCTATGCTGCATTTTTTGCGATTACCGAAATAGCTCTATCTCAAGAACTAATGCTTGGATTTTCAACAAACGTCTGATTCAGTTATACCTTGATATCAATTAGTGCTGTTTATGTTTTGGTGCAAATCGCTCAATAAGCAACGCTGCTATGCTACATTTTTCACAATTTCCGCTATAACTCTATCTCAAGATCTAAAGCACGAATTTTCATCTAACTTCAAATTCAGATATAATTTGATATGAATTTGTGCTAAATTGACGTAATTCCTTGTACTATTTAAATGATTTAATTGACGTGATTTATAAAGAAGGAAGTTTTGTGATGGCCACAACATAGTAGTTTTTGTTATTGTTATTATAGGCGCTATTAAAGTATTTGGCACCGTACCTTACAAGCAATTTTGAGATAGACCTCTCATAGAAAAATGTATAATTTGAAATTTAATACATGTAATTCCTGAACCGCAGGTGCCCTTTATCTACCGCTGTAAGATTCATTTGCATTATGTTAAGCTAAAACGTGTGTGTATTCTAATACTGTGTGATAATGCATGTTTTCAGTCATGTGAATACTGGCACCCTTCATTGAGTGCCAAGAACTGAGGTGCGTCCCTACTTAGTGAAAGGTTACTAAAGGCGTTCTCTACATTTAGACATCGTGAAGCATGAAATGCATGGGATATTTACTGGAAGAGAACGATTTTGTTGAGCAATATGAGCCGACCAACAGTTGGGGTATTTGACTTGGCCAAAAATACAAAAATTAAATTTCGCTCAACTGCTGTAAAACACATATTTTTTAATAGCTGACAACTGGTGCATCGTTCTATGACTATTTGAGGAGCATGAGTCACATCCGTGAACTCCTAGACTAAACCCTTACTTCAGATTCGTCAGTTAGAGCACTTCAGTGGTGAACACGAAGGTTTGAAGTACAGGCTAAGTCTATTTTCGTACAGAAATTTTTGCCTTATTAAATCGCAAATTTCAGCGATTAAAATAGAGTAAAAATTGTGCTAAAAAGTAATTGATAGGATCCACACTCCCGTTGCGTCCGTCACAGTAATGCTAAAATGCAGATAGAACTTTTTCTACGCAAAAGCTGAAGATTGGAGCACTCGTAAACTGTCAGATGGAATAGTTTAAACATCATACTGAATTGGTGAGGATAAGCAAGCCTGTATTTTTAAACTGTGATATTTTTGCATAGGCAGCCGATTTTTCTTTTGAGCATACCGAAAAAATTATTGCTGCTTACATTTAGCCTTTAGTCTCCAGATTAAATATAAACTCATGAGGTAATTGTATACATGCTGCCATTTCTGTGGAAAACATTCTAGACAATTTATTTTCTACACCAATGCATTCTTGACTATTGAAATAACAGCTTGAGGATAGGACAAATTGGAATATATATGATACCTGTATTATTAAAAATAATTACAATATTATAAGAAAATGATACCTACATAACCCTGTGGGTAAACCTTAAATGCTTAAATTATACTACATTACATTACACTTATACCTAATGCTGTGTTTTTGATGGCTAATTTTGATTTTCCTTGTTATCTGTTTCAGTTAGGTAACCTTTGTTTTGAATAAAAAAATAGTCACAAGAAAAGTGCAAGAATAAACATCCATTTTGTATTCCAATGCACTTCATGACGATACTCCCTGTCACATTAATATCCTTACGAAAGCAACCTGTACACTAGGGTGGAGCGAATTTTTTTTTCTTCAAATCAAAATTGGCCGGGGTGGGAAAGGTGCTCTATCAGATCCTCATTCTGAATATAAAATATTTTTGAAAAATATTAATATTAAATACTGCCCCAAGGTCATTGAATATTGAGAAAAAACTTAAAAGCGCTCGCCTGTGGAAAAAAAAAAAAAATTCTTTTCCTAATCAAAATGGGGCGGTGTGGGAAAGTTGCTCTATCATATCCTCATTCTGAATACAAAATATCTTTTAAAAATATTAATATTAAATACTGCCCCAAGGTCATTGAATATTGAGAAAAAACGTAAAAATTGTGCATTTTCCCATTTTTTTCCCCTCAAATATTCAAACTATTTTATAACCTTAATTTAAAAGGATGATCATCGAATTATTATTATAATTATTATATATTTATAGTAAAATTATGTAATATTTATATCAAATTCGCTATTATTATACTAACTCAACGACTATATATTTTTTAAATATATGAAATTTGGGTAATTGTAAATGTTTTAAATATTTTACTTAACCTGTGTAAAAAAATATAATTTGAAATTATTCTTAAAGAACTATAGTAATAAGGTAAAAATAATTTACTGTTTTATTTATAAGCAGTGAAGTTACCATTTTATAGTAGTCCATACTGTTTTTTGGTTTCAAAAACTGGCATTTTTTTCTGAGACTCCAGAGGATTCAATGAACCCATGGCGCCTCAAAGGACCACAAACAGCAGAAGAAGCCTCCGTAACAAGTCTCACGCATCTTTCAGTGGCTTGATTGTGTCAAGGGAATAGTTTAATCTTAGGTAAGATGTCTTCATCTATTGCCTTTGAATTTAGGATACCCTTTGTAAGAATGTTATGATCTAAGAACTTAGTTAATTGTGGTTACGTCACGGTCACTTCAGCCTAATTTATGAAATCGATATAGTCTTTGGTCTCTCAGGTAACTTGATTGTTTGTTTCGTAAAACTTTTATTATTCTGCATAGCATTATTATTCTCATTCATACTATATAAGTGTGGTACTGCGCAGAATAATAAAATCTCGAAAGTCAAAAAATTCTTTACATACGTGATCTCAGGTAACTTGAACGTACCTAAAGATTGTCTTCACTTTCAAGATTTTATTATTATGCGTAGTGCCAACACATTTACATACTATGTAAGAGCTTTGGCACTACGCAGAACAATAAAATCTCGAAAGTCAAGAAATTCTTTACATACGGATAAATTTGGAAGCCAAAGTCTATATAGATTCTATAAATTGGGCTGAAGTGACCGTGATACAACCATCATTAACTAAGTTCTTAGACCATAATATTCTTACAAATTGTATCCTAAATCCAAAGGCAATAGATGAAGACATCTTACCTAAGATTAAACTATTCCCGTGTCACAATCAAGCCACTGAAAGATGTGTGAAACTTGTTACGGAGGCTTCTTCTGCTGTTTGTGGTCCTTTGAGACGCGTTGAGTTCATTAAAACTTGTCTGGAGTCTCGGGAAAAAAAGGCAGTTTTTAAAACCAAAAAACAGTATGGACTACTATAAAATGGTAACTTCGTTGCTTGTAAATTGCAATAGTAAATTATTTTTATCTTATTACTATAGTTCATTAAGAATAATTTCAAATTATATTTTTTACGCAGATTAAGTAAAAAATATAAAACAATTACAATTACCCAAATTTCATATATTAAAAAAAGTATAGTCGTTGAGTAAGCATAATAAAAGCGAATTTGATATAAATATTACATAATTTTACTAAAAATTTATAATAACAACAATGATAATTCGATGATCATCCCTTTAAATTAAATTAATAAAATAGTTTGTATATTTGTGGAAAAAAATAGGAAAATGCACAACTTTTACGTTTTTTCTCAATATTCAATGACCTTGGGGCAGTATTTAATATTAATATTTTTCAAAGATATTTTTTATTCAGAATTAGGATATGATAGAGCAACTTTCCCACACCGGCCAATTTTGATTTGAAGAAATTTTTTTTTCCCCATAGGCGAGCGCTCCACCCTACTGTACACCTTAAGAAAATTTCGCACTTTGTGAAAAGTAGGAAACTGAGTTTATAATTATCAGAGCTGATCCTATTGCTTCATCTTTTGATTTTTGTAACTTTTCCGTCATTTTTTATGAATCATCCTTCTTAAATTATCAGTGCACAAATGTTTATGTTTCTATAAAAATTTATAACAAGTCAGATATTGAGCGTCAAACGGGGCAAATGGGGTGCGTTTGAAAAGCTAGCTTTATAAATATTCAGATTTGGTGCAATAGTTGTTTCACTCTTATGCGTAAATGCATGAATACAACCATTATTACGATTATATATATTAAATTCAGTCATACGGAAATAATATGACCCCATCTTAAATAGGACGCAGTCACCATGGCAACCTAGAACTATTACCTATCATGGGATATCATTGAATTAATTACGCATGATAGAATTTAATAGAATAATCACCATGACAACCTTGAATCATTATCTATCATATATCATTGAATTAATTACGCATGATAAGATTTAATAGTTTAAGGAAAATTTTTATTAATATCTTTTTAAGTTTTAATTCGATTTTCATAAAATTTGAAATCGCTTGACAAAATTCTGCATCGATTTTATACATTAAATTTCAGACCACTCAGTTGGGTAGTTTTTGAACTGTTATATGAGGGCAGACAGACAGACAGACGGACTGACAGACGACGAATATAGGTGCTACGTATTTATATAATTACGAACGCACCTAAACACATTACTACACAACCTATTCACTCGATATTTCTACAAAATTAACATGTAGGAGAAAAGAAGCTGTGTAATGCGTTAAATATTATACGTGTTTAAAAGAGAATATATACTTCATACCACATAATATATAGGGTAGGGGAGTACACAGTGAGACATGGTCGCAATGAGACAGCCGCCATTTCGACGTAAAGTTATAACTTTTTCTCTTAGCTGGAACACATACTGAACCACCTCATCTTATAAAACACGTGGGTGTAGTTTCGGCACTTCCGTTACTCGTCCGACAAAATAGTAAATAATTCTTTATTTTATAGTGGTTAAAGTAACATTTACGTCTATTTTAGAGTTTATTTCCTTCAATGTGACATATATTTACTTAACCAAACCTAGCTATATCTAATAATAGACAATTTCGACAAAACGACATAAACTTTTTAAAGCGATGAAATTGATGTAACAGATATGGCATCCATTTTGATACAACGTAACGAAAGTACACAATAAGACACACAGTTTTGGTACACAGTGAGACGCGCCTCATTGTGTCTCTATTATGCGTTTCTGATGTGAAAAAAGGTATTTTTTAATAAAAGAAGTTTTTTTTCTCTCTCTCTATCTCTCTCTCTCTCTCTGTGTGTGTGTGGGGGGGGGGGGTGTCGTGCGATGGCTAGTGAAATCTATTAAACGTAAGAGGCTGAAAATTTGCATGAAGGTAGCCCAATGTCTGCCATTGTCCAACTGAGGCTCATATTTTTAAAAAAATTTAAATCTAGAAATATTAATTAGAAGTCATAAACTGCAGAAAATTATTGCTAGAGTATAAAAATGTATGATTTAAGAAAATATATTGTCTCACTGCGTACACCACTTGTGGTACACAGTGAGACAATTTTCGATACTCCGTTATGCTGCTTCTGTGCTTTTATAAATAACTTTTTTAAAACCATTTATACATTAATGTGTAGCGTATTTGTGTAGCATAAAAATGTAGCAAATTTTTTTTCAAAAGAATAAAAATCGTTGCCATTCGTTAAGTAATAATTTTCGTCTCACTGTGTACTACCCTCCCCTATATTGAAATATGAGATTTTTTTTTAATTTTTTTGAAAGAGAAGATTAAAAATTGCAATTCTGACATCGTAAATCTCTTTATAAATGTCATCTACAGGAAATATAACTTGATATGTTCGTAAAGTTATTTTAAAAATCAATTTATCATAAAAATATCTCAAGAAATACGACTCCAAATGTAGAAAAAAGTACTTGATATAAAAATCTTCATTCTTAAAGATTATCTGAAAAAGGAGAAATGCTCAAAAATAATTTAAAACACAAGTTAAGCTCTTTCATCATTTTTCATTCTAAAAATGTGACGAAGGATTTTAAATGTGCATTACTGATATTAAAGAAGCATTATTAAGATTTGATTTCAAATTAAATTTTTATTGATGCATGATGGTTAACACATCGTAAAAAATTGCAGGAAAAAAATTAATACACTAAAAATGTACCGGGCGCGTCAAAAGTTCATTACAATTTAAGAAAATATATTAAAACAATACAAATGATGATTAAAAAAATGCGATTTGTTGTTTCCTGGAGATATCAGATTTATTTTTTTTAAATTAACAAAACGTGTTGTAGTTTCAAAAATGACCAGTTGGAAACTCTTTACCGAAAAGCAGGGGTATGAAAACGAAGCGTGAAATAAAAATAAAATAAACCGAAGAAAAAATAATGCTTTCACTCATTTTATTTAAAATAAAAAGCATTCATTTAAAACTGAAACACTCAAAACTCCTGGCTTTCATATATTTTCTTTTTAAAAAAAGGAAAGAAAAGAAAAGAAACATAAAAAACAACTAAAAAAATTGTAATTTAATAGATTACAACGACCATTTGGAATTTATTTCGTCCACCAAATTCCGTCGCATCCTCTTCAACAACTGATCGCAAAGGTCAAACTTCAGACGACCAAAACCTTCATCAATAAACTCTCCAAGTCTCGTTTCGAGAAGAAAAACAGTTTACAAATCGAAAGCAGTTCCACCGAATCATCCACAGATTGCGACAAATTACCTACGTTGAGTTTAATTTCTCCCGATTAGAATCGACCGATTGTAAAACGCCGTGGCTAGTGGAATGGAGCCCCTTGAGACATGGCCTTTTACTATCAATCGATTAAACATTAGATTGTTTCCTTTTTTGCGTTTGTCTTTTATTCTGTAATCGATTTTCATGGGCTATATAATCAGTTGGAGACCTCGATTTTCATGACCTACATAATGAGTTGAAGACCTCGATTTTTGATTTGCAAGACGATTTTCATTTCGGCGTCGCTCTTTGGCTTTGGATTTTTCCATATCTGATAATTTGCGCCTACACATTTTGTAACTTTTTCAATTTTTAACGGTTTTATGCTTTTCTATTACCTATTCAAATAAAAATTCTTCTAAAAGTAAAGAACATCGTTGAATTTCGTTAAAAAAAATAAAATGCGAGCACCATTTTGCCCCATCCTCGACCGAAAACAACAACCATTTCCAAATGGTTAAAAAATAGAACATCATCTTACACATTGACCCCTGTGCTGAAATGGTTCCATTTTTGTCTTGATTCTTTCCGCTGTGATTCGGTTCCTGATTCATAGTTCATGTAAAAATGCTTAATCAGAAATACTTGAACTATTATTTTAACACAGTCAAACTGACTGGTAAAGTTATCATACGAATTGAATATTTCCAACTGAGCGAAAAAATGCCCAGGCCGGGAATCGAACCCAGATCCTTGGCTTACAAGGCCAATGCTTTTTCCATTTAAGCTAACTGGGCCGACAACCAGCCAGCATATTTCGCTCAGAAAACCTTATTGGTAGGAACATCTGGTCTGTCATGTAGACAGCTCAACAGAACGTTAATATATGGAGTTCCTTAACCTGCGGTTTATTCTGTTGAGCTGTCGACATGACAGACCAGATGTTCCTACCAATAAGGTTTTCTGAGCGAAATATGCTGGCTGGTTGTCGGCCCAGTTAGCTTAAATGGAAAAAGCATTGGCCTTGTAAGCCAAGGATCTGGGTTCGATTCCCGGCCTGGGCATTTTTTCGCTCAGTTGGAAATATTCAATTCGCAGAAATACTTGATCTGTTAATAATAGCAATGATGTCGGCAATGAATAAAAAATTAATGTATATAGTGACTGACAGATTTGCGTACTTTTCATGTTAGTGCTCTGTGTAAGTATGAGCTTTGTTTTTTTTGTTTTTTTTTTTTTTTTTTAAACATTTGAACTACTAGAAATTAAACTCATTAAACTACTTTCCAGGTATTTTATTGTCTGCCTGTTTCGTTTAAGTCTATGCATTTCATTGCTCTTTATCGGTGACTGTTTTAACTACAACTTTTTTGTTATTAAAACAAGGACGAAAACTGATACGTCCGGCATAGATTAAGAAACACTTTCGAACTCACTCAGAGTACTGTAACAAAACTTCACAGTTTATTAAGGTGAAAGATGATGTCTAAATGAACAATTTGAAAACCTTATAACACACAATGCAAAAGAAAAAAAAAATCCGTTAAAATTCGGAAATTGTACCGGCAATCGAGGCGCCAGTACTATTTGCGTATTTTAACAGATTTTTTTTTTTTTTTTTTTTTTTTTTTACAGTGCATTTTAAAATCTAATTTCTGCTATTATCATAAATAGTGTGGAAAATATCCTACTTGTTTTCTACAGCTCTATATATGATCTATAGATTTATATGTATACTACATAATAAGCTGAAAGTCAGTTCATTTAAATAAATAGCACAGTTGAAAATTTCCATTCAGCAATTTCCGTGAATAAACGAAAATGTTCTTAAGATCTTTTGTGCATAACTGCATATGATCTACAGAATTTATGCATACCATGTAATACTTTTAAATAAGTGATATATAAAAATACACACAACGACTGAAAACGCACTTCAAGTAATTATCATTATTCACAGGCTTCAATATTTCAATTATTGTTGAATTATCCCCATATACTGTAATATAAAGTAATTGTTTCGCGTTATCCTATAAATGAACCGTAAATACGACACACTTTATTATCAAAAATCGAACATATCATAGTGATATTCGATTACATCTATGAATTTCATCGCAATCGGACGATATTTACGTAAGTTAGAGCACTTTCTTTGCCAGAATTTTGCCAGTTAGATCAAAGTTTAATACTTTTAACATTGTTAGAAAGTGTTAAAAATCCGATCTCCCTCAGACCCATTCATGCAACCACAATTTTTTATCATCATTTTTAACACTTTCCAACAAAATTGAAAAGTGTTTATGCATCCGGTTTGTTTGTCCGTCTCTCCGCGCTCTAACTCCTGTAAACATACTCGAATTTTCATGCAATTGATAAACCTTATTTAAGGTCACTTAAGCATGTTTTGTATTATATAAGAAATATGTAGGATTATTAATTCATTTACAGGGGCACTCAAACGTATTACATTACATTATGGTATATGGGGGAAAATCGTTTGCAGAGTATTTTAATGACATTACGCTATTTCAAATGTACTGAAATTGATATAAATTATTGAATTTCACTACGATCTCGTTATAACAGGTCATTCATAGCATTTTTCATTCATTTACAGGGACACACAAAAAAATCCGTTACAATACTGTCTTTGAGTAATAATAGATGAAGTGTACGGTTTAAAATTCTGTATGCGCTTTTAAATATAATTAATTTTTTGCATGTTACTCACTATGCATAAATTCTATACCTCATATTCAGGGCTACGCAAAAGTATTCACGTACCATTCTCCTTATTAGAGGGAATTGCTGAAGAGGAATTTTCAATTGAAGTATATGTATTTCTTGAGTGAGGTAAATTTTGGTATGCGTGCAGTTAGTAGATACAAATCGGTATATCCTAAACAGGGCTGCTGAAAAAATGCGAATAATTTTCCGATTGTAAATGGGAAAAGCTAAAATTGGGTTTTGAAATGTGTTATGCGTTTCCAAATGGTTGAATTAGGGTAATATTTTAATTTTTTCGACTGTGCATTTGTTTACATTATTCTGAATGTGTTGATAAGTGTTTCATAATCTATGCTTGACGCATGATTTTTTCTTCCTTATTTCATTATTAAAATATGTTTAAAGTGTAATGAACTTTTGATGCTTAATGACATGATAATTCTAGTTAACCTGTCAGTTATAAACTATTAAGGAAACCTTTATGCAATTTTCAGTTATAATTAGGAAATATACCAATAAAAAATATTTGAAAACAATATGTTTTTTAGGTTTAGGGAAACCTGATTTTGTCCGTAAATTTCAGAAAACATACGTTTCTGTTCTTTTGTATAGTTTTTTGGAGATTAACAAAAATTCCTCAATCGGCAGGAACTAATGTTTGCACAAAATTTCGTAAGTGTTTATACCATATCAAGCAGCGTTCCTTCAGTTGTTTGGGCAGTGCTCTGCATTATACTAAAATTAATTTGTGCATTATTTCATTGTTTACTTCAGAGTCATTAACTTTATATCGCTTAAAATATTTTTTCTAATATTTCGGCTGACTATATGATTAAAGGTGTCCGATTATTAATATCCATTTAGATACTTTGAACAAGATTGTAAGTAAATATGTGCACGAGGATACTTGCAGTTGTCTCAATTATAGAAAATTTTCCTTTTCTTCAGAAATATTTCGAAGATGAACCAATCAGGAATGTTCGATAAAAATAAGTTTCTTTCTTTCGATAAAGTTTACGAATTATAAAGACCCTTTGCTACCCGTAATTCTCGGTAAAGACGTCTCGGTTCTTTTCCTAATGTTTTAAGAAGATACAAATTTGGAAGTGTGGGTATCTACGAAGTTGCACTAAATTTTCGTAAGTATTTCTTCTATATTACGGAACGTTTTTTTTTTTAATTTTTACATTTCGTCTATTTTGTGCTGAAATCAGTTTTTGTATTATGTTAAAATTTTCCTTTGAATATTCATGTCTATATAATTTAAAATAGACATTTTACATATTTGGTTGAGTGTGCGTTTAAAAAAGATTCAATATATATTTTGATGGGATTGTACGGGAAACTGATTATGTATTAAAAATAATACATTTTTTTTCTATTATATCAATTATTTTTGTAAGTACCATTTATGAGGTTTAAATAATATTATTAAGCTAAATAATAACACTATCTGCTTATTATGTTTTAAATTTTTGAAACGAATGATGTTTATATGAATATTTGTACACTCAACCACCAGTATTCACAATACTGGAAAATTCATTGATATTTTCTGCCACAATATGAAATTAACTGCTGCTTTAATTCTTTTTATTTTAGACTTCAAAAATATTTTAAATTGCAGTTAAAAAGTTATTATCTAATAATATTACACTTAGGGAAGCTTAACAACTGTGACTAATGGCATTATTAAACTTTAAATTACCTACTGTAAGTGAAATTAATAAATATGTAAATGCACTTCTAAATGTTAATCTGAAAGACATAATTCCGTATTAATAAACGCCATTTATTTAAAATGCAATGTTTTTAACGTTTCCATGTACCAAACTTATATTTGGCAACTGATCTATCAGCGATATATTTTATGCATTTCTTTCAAGAACCTTATTATACACCATAATTCAACTAATATGCTTCATGGTATTCTTAATAATGCAATGCCTAATTATAACGTCACGGAGAAAATAACCATTCGAAAAGATTACATATTTTTTAATCTGCAGAATGACATAAACGCATATAATCTTCATTTGTTTGCTATTCACGTTTTCTGTATTTTATAATTAAAAAATGACCGAAGATTCATTAGAAATCAGTAGATTTGAGTAGTACATTCTTTGTAAAATGTACCCGGAATTCTTAAATAAAACATATAAAAATAATTTATTTATTAACATTTATTTTCAATACAACTATGCCAGCGCAGGACCCAATATTCCATACATTTTTCGTATGTAGATTGGGAAATGCTTTAGCTCATTCAGCGAATTCTTTTTACGTCCTCAATTGACTCAAAATGCCTTCCTCGAAATGGTAATTTTAGCTTTGGTAACAGAAAAAGTCACACGGGACCATATGAGGTGAGAACGGTGCTTGGTCGATGACATTCATTTTGGCCAAAAACTTTAGCACAACGATATGACAAAGTTTAGTGCTTTCGGAATCCGTCGTGCGACGACGCGTATCGTGCCCGAAATGTTAGTCATAACTTTATGGACATACCTGAAAGACATGTCCACCTCTTCATTCAACTCTCTGAGTCTCATATGACAACTTTGAGCACCAGCTTTGTGATTTTATTGATTTTTGAATCGTTTGTAGACGTTGAAGTTCGACCAGAACGATACACCCCTTCTCGGCCCTCTACAAATGGTGTATGCCGTTTATATGCCTGTGTTTTTGACATACACGATTCACTGTAGGTCTGCTGCAACATTTCAGTGATTCAGCAATGAAAGTTCGTTGAAACAAAAAAACTAAAGCAAAATCTTTGTTTAATTAATTTTTCCATCGTAAAAATTCAAGTGCATTCTAAAGTATGACTGAAAAATCAGCTACTGTCAACACACTAAGCCACAGATAGTATTTAACTCCGCATTGTAACTCGATACGGTGGTCCCAAATTACAGAAAAAAAATTGTCGTTTTATGTCAGTCATTTAAATAACAAATTCCGGGTATTTTTTACACAGAATGCATATTATAATGTTCATTTTCTTCTTTCTTTCCTTTTTCAGAAAGAAGTTTATGGTACAAAGTACAATATAAGGTACGTATTAACCAAAAAATATCCACAATGGCCCCAAAACATTAATTAACTCCTAGCAGTAATTTCTTCATTTCTGCTTATTAAAGAAATTCCTTTGATTGCCAGTACAATTTCTGGATTTTTCGGAATATTTTTTCCTGTTGGAACTGATTTCGTGAATGAATCAAATAGTATTGCGAGCACTGATTTGAGTGTATCTTCAGCAGATAATGTTAAATCTTCGCTTTCTCTAAAGCTGTAGGATTTATTTCTGTTACTTCAGTGCAAAACAAAAAAATATATACATTTAAATACAGAAACTGTGACGGCAAAATATATAAATTCTCGTTACAGTGTTTAAAAAAAAATTCCCTAAGCCTTTGTGAAGATGAAAAATGAAGTAAACATTTAGCACTATTATATCTGTTGTAGATATTTTAAAATATACATTCGCTATTTTCTGACACATTTACGAAATTATTTCATCGGAGAAAAAAAAATCCGGTAATCGTACCGACAATCAGCTGTTTTTTTTCTTTACTAGTGTTGTGTATCTAGTAATATGTATCATGTATATTGTAGGTTGTATTTATTGTAAGAAGTCTGTGTGTATATCTATTGTAAATTCCTGCATAATTATTTTTATTATAATTATTATTATTGCTTTATTATTGGCGTATTATCATTATTATTTTTGTATTATCATCATAGTTATTGTTATATTGTCATCATTATTATTCTAAACTCCAATAACTGGTGCAGTTACTAAATTGGTTGAACTGATTTCCCTGTATTATTGTTATTATTATTGGTGTATTATCATTATTATTCTTGAATTATCATTATTATTGTGTGTATTATCATTTTTATTGCTGTATGTATTATTAATATTGTTGTTTTATTGTTGTCCTTGTATAATGCTGTATTGTTGCTATTATTATTGGTGTATTATCATTATTATTGTTGTATTATCATCATTATTATTGCTGTGTTGTCATCATTGTTTTCTAAGCTGTTGTAACTGGTGCAGCATACTAAACTGGCGAAACTGATTTCGGTAATGAGTTAAATAACATTGCGAGCATTGATTTGAGTGTATCCTTGACAAATAATACTAAATCTTCGTTTTCTCTAAAACTGTAGGACGTACTTCTATTATTACAGTGCAAAAAATAAAAATACGTAAAAATACACAAATTGTACTGGAAAAATATATAAATTCTTAGAGTGTAAAGAAAAAAAAGAAAAATACAGTCTGCCTTGGTGAAGATGAAAAATAAACTAGACAGTTAGCACTATTATATCTGTCGCAGATATATTAAAATCCGTATTCGCTGTTTTCAGACACATTTCCGAAATTCTTAAAGTTGAGAAAAAAAAAATCCGTAAAAATTCGGAAATCGTACCGACAATCAACGGATTTTTTTTCTTTACTACAGTTATGTGTATTGTAATATGTATTATGTGTATTCTAAGTTGTATTTATTGTAAGAATTCTGTGCGGTGTATCTTTCGTAAATTCTTGCATAATCACAGTTATTATTATTATTACTATATTATTACTATTATTATTTTTATTATTATTGGTCTATTTTCATAATTGTTGTTTTATTATTTTTGTATTATCATCACCACTATTACTGTCTCATGATCATCATTACTATTGTAAATGTGTGCTGTGTGGTAAGAAGTATAAATGAGGGGCTCACAACCATAGTAGACATTCACAATCGTAGTTTCCAAGTCTATTTTGAAAAAAAAAATGATATAGTGTATTTAGAATATGCATAAAATTGTTTTATCCACTTCCACAGCAAACTAAGTCTGATTTCACATACTTTCTCATATTTGGAATCTGTTTACAGACATGGTTCACTTTGTGAATTAATAAGACAGATTTTCTGCGCTTTCTAAATGGACTATTCCATTTTTCTTCCAAAATGGACTTGGCCTACCGTGAGCCTCTCAAATGTAATACGTAATGTAAATATGAAGGGTAATGTATTACTTATGTATGCAAATTAATTTTATACCAAAATATGTATGTAGTAAACTTATGTAAGCATGTAAGCTGAATAGATGTACGATTTTATGTCTATAAATATGTAAATAAGGATGTACAGTGTGTGTTGAGACATTTTTGTAACGATTTTAGAAAAGTCATTTAGAAACAAACATAAGAATTTTATTTTCAACATGATCAAACGGAAAGCCTTTTTGTTGAACTACCAAATTATATATTGATTTAAAAAATAAAAGATCCCTTCTTAAAATGTAAATATTGATTCTGTTCCACTCTTTGACCTCAATCTTCCAGAGCCCATCCAATGTTGTGTAATGCTGCTTATAAAGAGTTTTTTTAAAGTTCAAATACACAGAAGTTCATAGGATATGCGTCGCGTGACTTGCATGAGAGCATTTAAATGGAACAGCCGCAATTCCAGTTTCATTTCTAATCTAATATATAAAAATGAAAATTTGTCTGTCTGTCTGTAATTCTATACAAATCCACAGTTTGAGTTTAAAAAAAAGTATTGAAACATGATTAAAAAAAAAACCCTGTTATGGAAATATTGGCCTATTTTAACATTTGACGTTCTCGGAATTTGTTTTCACCTTTTTAAAATTTATTCCTTAC
Organism: Maratus speciosus; assembly: GCA_963932465.1. NCBI lineage: Eukaryota > Metazoa > Arthropoda > Arachnida > Araneae > Salticidae > Maratus > Maratus speciosus. Next base: position 365,693,115 of record OZ010795.1, on the reverse strand, counting down.
ATATATACATGTGTGTATGTGTGTATATTAAAATTTCCACAAAGGTTTAGGTCCTTAGAGTTCGTTCTTAGTGAAGAACTGACATAAGGATTTCAGATTTAAAAAAAATAAAATTCAGAGAATTTTTGTGCTTACCATTTTTTTTTTTTATCATGAAAAAATTATTTAACTAACAAAATACTCGGAAGCAACTTTTCATCAAAAGGTTTTAATCTCGGTCTCGATCCAGATCACATATTTACTAAGTAGGTAGGTAATGTTAATAATAAAACACTGATACTACAATATATTTTAAAACACACATACACACATAAATAACGCCTGCATTCAACAGTTAAAGGTATATAAAAATATTATACAGACACACATACAATAAATACAATAAACCCAACTGGAGTGAAAAATTAGCCAGAGCCAGGAATCGAACCCGGGACCACAGTATACAAAACTGCACCTCTAACCACTGAGCTACTCCGGCCGATGCCTGAGTCTGCAGTTTCTCACTAATAAACCATGTTGGGGAAGTCACTAGCCATCTATACGGCAGCCTTGGATGACCGGACAACGATGAATAGATTTTACTATTACATCGATCTACGATAACTATATTAAAACACTCATACTACAATATATATTAAAACACACATACACACATAAATAACGCTTGCATTCAACATTTAAAGGTATATATAAATATTATACAGACATACATACAATAAATACAATAAACCCAACTGGAGTGAAAAATTAGCCAAGGCAGGAATCTAACCCGGGACCACAGTATACAAGACTTCAGCTCTAACCACTGAGCTACTCCGGCCGATGCCTGAGTCTGCAATTTCTCATTAATAAACCATACTGAAGAAGTCACCAGCCATCTATACGACAGCCTTTTCATCGTTGTCCGGTCATCCAAGGTAAGGATATAATTTTAGATATAATAAGCGACGAACGTACTTTTGTTGTGTATGCATTTTTCCTCTTTTTCGCATTCATATGTAAATAATGACTTTTCTTTCCTTAGAGAAAAGAAGTGTAGAGTGTAGAAATTTAAAAGAATACTTTTCAGACTTTAAAAAAATCGAATAAGAGAATTCTTCTTCGTGAAGCGCAAATAAACACCCTTCGATCCATTTTTTTTATTTTCCAACGACATTTTATTAAAAAAAAAAAAAAAAAAAAAATCTAATGGTGCAGACGATAATTAAACTATATTCCGAATTGATAACATACAAGTTTTTTTGCCCATTTAAATTTAACTTATACAGAAATTCGAAATGGTTCCGAAAATGTAAATCATCCGTACATTAGCATGAACGTAATTTTTCATTTATGAACACAAATTAATTTAACATTTTCCAATGTTAACGATATTTCTTTCTGGGTTAGATAACATTTTAGTACCTGATGCAATATTATTTAATTAAATATATTTATACTCACACAATATTTTTAGGCGATAAATTTTGCCTGAGCGAATTATTTCACTAGCTGATAGTAATTTTGCTCACAATTTCGAAATTCAATTTTCCAAAGAATAAACATTGATAGAAAATTTTATTTTAAAAAATAAAATTATATTCTATATTTTATACTACATGATTTGCTAATATGTAACATTTATTGTTAAATGTAACATTCATAAACTCATTAAATCTGTTTAAATATAGTCTAAGAAGATAAAATTTATAAATCATAATGCGATTATATTAAATTTAATAATTCCCTTTAATTTTTAACTTCCGTAAATCAAAAGAAATACTATAAAAATGTTACTTACTACTCAGTTTCATGTTATATTTAAGCTTAGACTAAAAGAAATTTTCCTTAGTAAAAATTACTTCACTTTGTATTTTTCATTCAATAATTTTCCAAGTAAAATTTTCAATTTAAAATAAAATTGATTTAATTTATAAAACAGTTTTGTTTTTAATTATGGTAAATGAAAAATCATATCTATACAAAAGAATTAAAAAAAACTTAAATTTATTTTTATTTTAATGTTTTAAGGAAAGGGTTCAAAGGTTCTATATCTGCTAAGCTGATTTTTCGGTTATTTTTATTGATGGATGACATATTCTTAAAGATATAAAATTTCTCGATAATTTGAAGCGTTGGAAAAGAAAACTTTTAATTCAGTTTTTTTTTTCTATAAAAGAAGGAAATTTTGGAAGTTAAACCCTATATCTCCCAAATAAATGAGTTTATTGCGATTATTTTTCTTAGAAAACATAAAATAAACATTTATACGACTATGCACATGCACACTAAAACAATTAATTTTATTTTGTATGACTATGTTGTAACATAATTGAATATATAAAATAAAATATTTTTATTATTAAAATGTAATATTTCGATCTGAGAGTTTTCACAATTTTTTTTTTCTTGCTGAATTGACTTTTCTAAGTATATGATTCAATTGTTAAAATAATTATTTCAATTGCATTTTTTTTTTTTTTAATGACGATTAATAATTTTAAAAACTTAATGAGGAAAAAAACCCTTCTAACTTTCATCTGCTATCACTATAGTTTGAAAGAAATGTTTGACTGTTTAATTTAATAAAATTAAAGATTTGAAAATTAATTTTAAAAGACAGTTTTGTAGTATTGTTTGCTCTTGAAATTGATCTTTTTTTTTTTTTGCATGTTCATTTATTTGAGAAAAATCTCTTTTATTAGTATTTAATTACATCCGCACAGAATCAGACATTTTTATAGAAAATTATATGCGTGAGCAAGATTTGACTAATTGGATTTTCTTAGAAATTTAAATTTATTTTTGGACGAATAAAAATCATCCTAGAGAAAAAGGACTAACTATTTAGTCTAAAACCATTATACGGGCGTTAGACCCATGCGATTTTTCCTTTGGGGTTTTGTAAAAGATTGTGTCTACGTTCCGCCACTACCTAATGATTTGCCAGCGTTGAGACACAGAGTTAAAGAGGCTATTGCTCCCATTACTCCGGACTTGTTAACCGAAGTGTGAGAAGATTAGGACTATAGATGTGTACAGGGCCGAAACTAGCCTTTTTTGCACCCGGGGCAAGCATGGATTTTGGCGCCCCCCCCCCCCCTCTTCCGCAAAGTATATTTACAAAGAGAATTTTACTAATTTTCTAATAGCCGACTTATCTTAAAATTTAAAATATGTCATCATAAAATATGTAATACATAACTACATAATCTACAATGACGGATCCAAGGAGGTGGTCACGGGGGGTCATGACCCCCTCTGAGCACCAGCAAAAGTATTGTAAAGATCACTTTTAACATGAAATATACAGTAGAGTACCGATTGTCCGAGTCCCGCTTAACCGAGTTTCTTCTTTAACCGAGTTATTTTCTTCTGATGGACTGATGGCTTCCATTATTATGAAACAGTCGTTATAAATGAAGTGTTAGGTGAAGATGAAAGAGCAGCCGTAAAAAGTTAGATCTCTGATTTTATGGTCAGAATGGGGGGAAAAATGGCCATAATTAAAAAAATAATTATGTCTTTATTTTTTCCATTTTGACCATAAAATCAGAGTTCTAACTTTTTGCGACTGCTCTTTCATCTTCACCTAACACTTCATTTATAACGACTGTTTCATAATAATGGAAGCCATCAATCCATCAGAAGAAAATGATCTATTCCAAAGGTATAATCTTTCATTTGGCGCCCCTTCGTTCTGGCTCCAGGGGCACATGCCCCCTCTGCCCCCCCCCCTTAGTTTCGGCTCTGGATGTGTGCCGTATAACTAAAGGTGCACATATTGAACATTTGTAAGAAAAGCTAGTTTAGTTTACTTTCAATTTCATGTACGATTTGTTGTAAATAGCCTAAATTAAACTCTTATAATGTAGCATCGAATCTGGGACATTCTTTTATGGACACACTGTATTCTAAATGCCATCATAATATGTCATATTTATTATTAAAAGTAACATTCAAAAGTACCGGGTGTCCTAGAAAGGACTGACTGATTTTAAAATTCAATAACTTGCGAACGGTGACAGATATTTAAAAATTTCTTGCAGGAGGTTTATGCATAAGGACAAAAGTTTTATTACAGTGATTTTTGATTTTAGTTCGAATTACAAACAATAGATGGCGCTGTAAGCAATGGTCGCTAAATACAGGCTGGATTTTTGGTCTTTTCTCTTGTTTCATGCGGAAAAAGGAGATAGAAATGTATTATCCGGGCCACGAAGTACCAAAAATCGAGCCTGAATTTAGCGTCTATTGATCGCAGCGCCATCTATTGTTTGTAATTCGAACTAAAATTGAAAATCACTGTAAAAAAACTTTTGACCTTATGCATAACCCTCCTGCAAGAATTTTTTAAATATCTGTCACCGTTTACAAGTTATTGAATTTTAAAATCAGTCAGTCCTTTTTAGGACACCCGGTACATTAATTACGTTTCAAACTAGTTGGATGAGCCAATCCTAAAATTTTCTTTTACCTCATACATGATAATATTTCAAAAAGCAGTTACACATGTTAATACTTCAATGTTATTAGTTCAATACTATACCAACTTTGATTTTCATCATAATTTTTCTCTTCAGTCAACTAAACGAATTAATCTAGATCTTGATATTTATTAAAATAAATAATTTTTCTTTATTCTGCTGTCATCCGCTGTTTGCGAATAGTCAGCGTAGCAGGACGCAAGTTCCCGCTGCTGTACGAGCCGCCAATGGCCAACAGAACTACCAAAAACCAAGAAAATTATACAAAAATCGCTATCATAGTGCCAATTTCTGGCGGAATATTTCCAAATTCAAGGAGGACCAGCTGGTTACAGCCAAATACATGCACAAAGAATTTGGTTCAATTCTATGCATAACTTCTTACATTTATTGATAGTTACAATAATTAAAATGGTGCAAAAATTGCTATTACAGCGCCCCCTTCCGGCAGAATATTTCTAAATTGAAGGAGGACCTACTTTCCACAGCCAGATACGTACATAAAAAATTTAGTTAAATTCTATGCATAACTTCATACACTTTTCGATGGTACAGAGGCGACACACGGACGGACAGACAGACATTTTATATAAACATGTTTCTTGGGATCTGTGAACCTTAAAACGTGTAAATCCATCGAAAACTGAAGTCGAAAAAAAATTGATTACAATACTATCTTGTAATGGAGATAGAAGAAAGTAAAAACGACTGAGCGGATAAATTTCAAAAATTCTGTATGAATTAAATTTACTTTAAATAAGTTTTGGCATATTTTAATTTTTTGCATACAAAAAAATATATTTTAAGAAGCTTTAATATGTGGTTTTAACCTCAACAATATATTTAAATTTATTTAAAATGCTGTAACGTAACTGGAATTTTCTCTAGCAAAAATAATTTTACGTTTCTTTCATTGCTTTCAAGTTAAACTAACCATTGAAAAGAAAACTCATTTAATTTAATTCAGCTTAATGAAAGAGTTTAGTTTTTAATCATTATAATTGAAAGAGAAAGAAAAAAATAAATTAAACTTACAAATACGTTTTCACAAGATATCGGCTTAATTGCTCTTTCTAGGTCGATTTTTCAAGTAGATTACCGAACAAAATATTTCAGTGCTTCAATAAAGTTTCTAAGATGTATATATATATATACATCTTAGACATCGTGAACATTTTTTGAAATTTTCAATTTATGAATTTGTGTACTTATAGAAAATATTAATTTTCACTTAAATACAAATGTTTATATATTAAATTCAAGGACATTTAATGCAGAATTCAATAAAAGAAAACCAAACAGAATAAAAATATCTGCATTACAAAAAAAGTAAAGCTTACTTTAGTCTAAATACAAACACAATTAGTCATGAATGCTGAAGTGTATTGTAATAAAAGCTTCCTAGCCAATCACAATAATTGTTCTGAGAACCAATCAAATGTCAGTAACTAAACTGTAGTAAATTTGGATTTGTAAAAGAGGTATTTTGTTGGAATGAATTTTGCAGAAGGGTGAACAGTAGTGTAACTAAATAGAATAATGTTTTTTTTTTTTTTTTTTTTTTTTTAATTTTTCTACTAGATGGAACCCGTCAAAACTTGACGGCAAACAACTTGATGGCACTAAGGAAAAAAGTCTACTTACTGCTTTAACATGTTAAAAATGTTTAAAGAGTAATTATTAACAATGAAAAGAAACACTGCGGATGACCAGCTATTGGCAGAGTTGCACATTCAGACATGCTTCATAGAATTTCTTTCATCTGGTGCTTTTCAATTTACTGACATAATAAGATCAATAAATTTGTCATTATTTATTACTAATTTCATAAAAAATACATTCATATATACTAAAAAAAAATCATTTTCAGAATTGGTAGGTGGTAAAACTAGTAGTGCATATGAATCCATTCTGTGTGCGCTAATGTTAAATAATGACTAACGTGTACAATATATCGGTTTAATTTTAATGAAAAAGCGCTTTTAAGTTCTTTGAATTGAAGTACATACAGATTTGTACTACAGAAAACAGCGAATGCTTACATGAATAAATATATATACACGGTAATTTTTTTTGTTACATGTACAACTCTTTTCAAGACACACCTGTTGATAACCACTTCTAAAATTCCCCACACTGAAAAAAAAATCCGACAAGTTTTCCTGTAGTTATCGGAAAAATAGTTGCCCATATAGTACCGGAAAATTTTCCGACATAGCTCGGAATAAAATCCGTAAAAAAATAAGAAATAGTCAATAAAACGGTATTTTACGGATTTTATTCCGAGCTGGATCGGAAAATTTTCCGGTACGATAAGGACAACTATTTTTCCGATTCCTACAGGAAACCTGGTCTTATTTTAGGTAGATTTCGTAAGAAATACTACCTATTGCAGTCGTTACCATAGTGCGACTTTTGAAAAATTCCTTCATAACTTTTCATTATAGGACCCCAGGAACCCCAAACCACCCCCACCTAAAAAGTTTATATATATATGTATATATGTATGTATGTACTAAATTTTGTCCGCACGATAAAAGTCGCACTTATGCACGGATCGTCTTCAAACTCGCCAACAACTTTCAGATGGCTAATATCTCGGCGGGAATTGAAAATGGGCAAAATCGGCCCAAGGAAATGGAAATGGGGAGGGTTAAAAATTTTGAATACCTTCTTAACAAGATTCTGATAAAACTATCTCTTACACAATAATGACAGGAAAAATAAATATTTTTCGTTATAGCAGTTGCCAACAATAAAAAAAAAACAATAAAATTCTCACCACAACAATTGCTTTTCTATTGCAAGATTTTTCACGTGAAAAAATAAATTAAATAAATAGTTTGACGAATTGAAAACAGATTGAATATTACGTCATAAGTTTTCTAGAGCAAGATTTCAGAATGAAAACTGAAATGAAATAAATAGGTTGAGGAATTTAAAATATATATATATATATTACGTCATATTGGAAATATAATGTACCTCAGCAGGTGAATATGTAACGTCATGTGAGTTTGAAGAAAGGTATTAAAACATGTTAGAAGCCCGACTATGGAAATATTAACATATTTTAACACTTTGAGGTTCTCTGAATTTGTTTTAGCCATTTTAAACTTATTCCATATACATGCGTGTGTGTATTCGCGTATATTAGTATTTTCACAAAATGTTTAGCTCCCTAGAGCTCATTCTTAGTGAATTGACTGGGTTTATCTCTAATGTTGATTTAAGTTTTGTTGGTGAATTTAGTACTTAACTTCGAAATCTACCTCCGCCAGTAGGCCCGAGCCGGCAGGGATTTTTTTTTTTTTTTATAGTGCAGCCAACAATGCATATTACAGCTTGATTGGAAACTGTAAAAAATGTATCTAATTTTCATGAATATCTATTAACATAAACAGTGCTTACGTATTATGCGGGCCAGGTGGATAGATCACCAAAACCGGTTGTCAATCACCGGTTTTATTTATCAGTACTACCAATCGTCAATCACATACATAAAATCGTTAAAAACGATAATATTAAAGTAAAGTAATACAAAACAGTAATTTAGCATACATTTATTAAATACGTATAACATCAAATTGACGGCTTTTAGTCATAAATGGTATTAATAATGTAATAATGGTAATTTTATTTCCAGTGATTTTTTATGCCTATCAGATTGAATATAATACAAATCATATGCAATATAAATACAGTGTATCAGTGAAAATAATGCTGTATTACATTTATATGCTTTATCATAATATAACTAAAAAAATCATGAAATATGTCAATTGATCACGGGAAATAAATCGTATATTCCGTCATTCGGTTGCGGGGAAATATTGCAAAATTTTTCAATCACTCTTTTAAAAAAGATCGCCCCCCCCCCCCACACACACACAAATCGACAATCAGTAGCAGGAAAATATAGCAAAATTTATCGATTGCGGGGAAAAAGTTGCTACATTCTTACTTTGTTCGTCAGGAAAAATCGCGAAATTTGTCGATCCATCAACTGAAAAATAGAAAATTTTCCAATCAGTCTCAGAGGAAAAAGTTAAAATCGACAGCCACGTAATGGAAACACAAAAACCGCTAATTGGTAAAAGGAAAATATTACAAAATTCATCTATTGCGGTAAAAAAGTTGCAATGTTTTTCTTTCATCCGTAAAAAAAAAATCCACAAATTCGTCCATCAATCGAAAGAAAAATCTAAAAAATCATCAATCAGTTGCGGGGAAAAATCATGAAATTCTTCTATCGGTCACATAAAAAAGACCACAAAAATTTCCAACCAGTGAAATATTGCAAAATTCACCAATTGCAGGAAAAAGGTTACAACATTCTTCCTTCGTTCATCAGAAAAAAAATCACGAAATTTGTCGATCTATAAACTGAAACATAGAAAATTCATCAATCAGTCGCAGGAGGAAAATGCAAAAATCGACAGTCAGTCATGGGGAAAAAAATCCTAAAATTCTTTGATCAGTGCACGCAAAAAATCCCCACAAAAATAACGAATCGGCAGAAGAAAAGTATCGCAAAATTCATCGATTGCGGGGAAAAAGTTGACAGTCTTCCTTCGCTCATCAGAAAAAAATGCGAAATTTGTGAGTTGACCATTGGAAAAAAATCCCAACATTCTTGAATCAGTTGCTTTAAAACATAGTGAAATTCGTCTGTAAAGTGTCGGAAAAATTGTGGAAATTCTTTAAACGGTCGCTGAGAATTATCGTAAAATTTCTCAATTGCTCAAGAAGAAAAATGCTAAAACTGACAATTGGTCATGGAAAAAAATTATGAAAAACTTCGATTGGTCACAAAAATCTAAAATCAGTAGGAAGAAAATATCACGATAGTCATAGATTACTGGTGAAAAGTTGCCACATTCTTTTTTTCTTTGTCAAAAAAAAAAAAAAAAAATCAAGAAAAATGTCTGTTCATCACTTGAATTTGCAAAATGTGTCAATCAGTCGCAGGGGAAAATGCTAAAATCGATAGTCGGTCTTGGGAAAAAATCCTGAAATTCTTCGATCAGTGCACGCAAACAAACCCCACAAAATAGCCAATCAGTAGAAGAAAAATATTGGAAAATTCATCGATTGCGTGAAAAACATTGCAACATTCTTCCTTCGTTCGTCAGAGAAAAATGCTCAAATTTGTCAGTTGACCCTCGGAAAAAAATCACAAAATTCTTCAATCAGTCGCTTTAAAATATAGTGAAATTCGTCTGTAAACTGTCGGAAAAATTGTGGAAATTCTTCATTCTTCAAACGGTCGCTGTGAAATATCGAAAAATTTGTCAATTGGTCAAGGGGAAAATGCTAAAACTGACAATTGAGCGTAGGAAAAAATTTTGAAAATCTTCGATTGGTCCCAAAAAAGAAACACAAAAATCTCAAATCAGTAGAAAGAAAATATCACAAAATTCATAGATTGCGGGAAAAAGTTGCCACATTCTTTCCATCACTTGAAAAGTCGAAAAATTTGTCAATCAGTTGCTGGGGAAAATGCTAAAACTGACATTCGATTGAGGGAGGAAAAATCATGAACTACTTTGACCGGTCACGTAAAAAAAAAAAAAAAAAATTATTCAATCGGTCGCTGTAAAATATTTTGAAATTAGTCCGTAAACTGTCGAAAAATTAAGAGATTCTTTAAATGGTCTCTGTGAAAAATCGCAAAATTAGTCAATTGGCCCTTTTGATTGATTGGCAAATCTTGTCATTTCACACTGTGACTAACAAATTTCACGTTTTTTTCGATGCCCAATTAAAAAATTTCATGTTTTTTACTGCGATGAATAGACTAATTTTAAGATGTTTCTCCGGCAATCGATCAACGAATTTCACATTTTTTCTTATGGGAAATCGACAAATTTAACATCTCCCCTTTCCCTGCAAAATTTCACTATTTTTTTTCTCAGCTAATTGACAAAATTAATCATTTTTCTTTTATGACAGAGTGATATATTTCAGTAGAAAAATAGGTATATAAAAAAGAGCAATAAAGGGCCACTGGCTGCTGTGCTCTATTTTGCAGCTGTAGCTTTGAAATTAGCAGCGGTAGAATTCTCAACAAAAGTCACTGATCCCAAGGACAGTAAGCATGACAATTTTCTGGTCCACAGTCATCATCACTGGCCCGCTACATAAAATTCTATAAAGTCCCTTTAACTCTTTGAGTGACCCTCCCCCTCTCCCTCTAGAATATAAACCAAACTTGGAAGTTATCAAACATATTCAGCATAATAAAATGTAAAATTCTGCTCTCGCGAACCACAAAATTCTTCAAATTAGTGATCTGGTTGAATTTTTGGTTGTTTCGGACCACCAGGGACTTCGAACGCTGATTATTGGTGTATTTTATACCTGCAGCTTTGAAAAAGTAAGTTATTTATTAGGTGCTCATTTTGATTTCATATTACTTTGTTAATTTTAGCGAGACCTAGGTTTATTTAGTTGAGTAATATGGATTTAACATCGTATGATGTTCGTGAAATTGTAGCGACAGAAATTGCTTATTTAGGAGACTGTGACTTTGTTTATATATGGTACAAAAGATCATTACTCGCATGTGCGCACAACTTATTATCACCTACAAGAAAAGTGACACATCGCTCAAAAATACATTTTGCGTTTTATTCCACTAATAGATCTGTCATAAGTGCGTCTTCCTACACAAGCAGTTTCATAACTGTAGTTATGCGGAAAATCACTTTATTATGCTATATATATATGTCCATTTGTGACCACAAAAGAGGGGTGGATTGCGTGGGGAGGTACATCGTACAATGTTAATGAAATTGTAGCTGCAGAAATTGCTTATTTAGGGGACTGTGACTTTGTTTATATATGGTACAAAAGATCATATCTCGCATGTGTCCACACAATTTTTAATGGTTTTTGTCACTATTATTGATTCGCAAAATGACAATGTTACCAATGTTTCTGTAAATGCTAAAGGCAAAATAGAAGTAAATTTATTTTAAAGTAAATTTATTATCACCTGCAAGAAAAGTGACACATCTCTCAAAAATTCATTTTGAGTTTTATTCCACTAATAGGTCTGTCATAAGTGAGTCTTGCTACACAAACAGTTTCATAAGTGTAGTTATGCGGAAAATAACTTTATTACGCTATATATGTCCATTTGTGACCCAAAAAGGGGTATATTGTGTGGGGAGTTAAAAGTGCCCAACTCTCCAAACCACATCCTACGTCTTTATTTTCAAGGGTTTTATGCTTTTATGTAAGTTTTCATTCCTGCATGCAGAGGTAAGGGCTATAATTTCATGTTACAGTAAAACCATGTAAATTTTCTTTTGCCTCTCCTGCGAAATTTACTTTTGTGGAGATGCATCACTTTTCTTGCGGGTGAGCGATTTGATGGAAAAGAACATGAAGTTCACAATAAGGTATTACTTAAAAAAAGACTAAAAACAAAAACTGTAAGAACAAAATAAAAAGTGCTATGCAAAGATAAAGTTACCTCCGTCCAAAAAACGAAAACTGCAAGAGCAAAATAAACAGTATATATGCAGTATAATGCTCATATAAAAAAGGTAGAGTCATTTTTTAAAGCCATACAAAATTCAGTATCATGTATGGACATGAAGATCACAATAAAGTATTACTTAAAAAAAAGATAACTGAAAAAATCTGTAAGAACAAAATAAAAAGTGTTGTGCTTTTTTGTACCATACAAACGAACAGACAGCACCCTTAAATAAGCAATTTCTATCCGCTACGATTTAGCGTAAATCGTTTTATACTAAAGCCATATTACTCAACTAAATAAGCCTAAGAGTCGCTAGATAAATTAAAATGGACACAATAATAAGAGATCGAAGTGGATACTGAATAAATAAAATAAATAAATTACTTTTTTAAAACAGCAACTCCAGTTTGGATAAGAGAAAGCAACGCACGTGAACACAGCGTCAGCGTGGGAGAAAGAATGAATCACGATTCCTATTCCTTAGAATCAATCTGTATCTAGACAGAAAATTCTTCTGTCACACTGAACTCCCATTGGAGCTCGAGGTGTTGACGCATGCGCATATGTCCGAAAAATCCGTACTTAAATAAATAGCTTTTGGCTTTAATATATAGGATTTTTTTAAATAAAAATAATTTAAAACATTCTCATCAACAACAAGAACTGATATGACACCTACAAAAAAAAAAACAGAATAAAATGCGAAATATTTATTCAAATAAAAAAATGCGGTTGCAACTGTATACAAGTTACATCAAATGAGTTTATTCATGAGCCAAATCATGCTCGCTAAAATATGCCAACTGTCTGTGAACCTGCAACAATGAAAAAGTTTTAAAAGCTAGAAATTAGAAAATAGCACCATTTATCTTTCAGCAGGATTCAGGTCCATGCCATATGATAAAAACATGCAAAGAATGGTGTAAAAATGAAATCATTCAATTATTAACCTGCCTAGGAAACAGCCCTGATCAGAATCCTTTAGAAAATGTGTGGCGACGCTTGAAAATCCTTGTTCAAAAAAGCGTCCATCTAAAAAAACGCAACTTATTAAATCTATAATTGATTCTTGGCATCATATGATTTAAAAATATGAACTCCAAACACTAGTTTTCTCAATGAATGAACACTGTGAAGCAGAAATAAAAAAACAAGGGTTATCCAACTAAATATTTAATGTGTAAGTGTAAATTTAAAATATAATGAAATCTAAGATAGATCTTATTTTTTGCAAGCGTAAATTTTTCTGTAATGCAGATACTTTAATTATTATTTTTTATTAAATTCTACATTAAATGCCTTGAATATGATATATAAACATTTATATTTAAGTGAAATTTATTATATTCTTCAAGCACACAAAGTTATAAAATATGAAAATTTCAAAAAATGTCCAAAATTTTGGTCACCACTGTTCAAGGTAGTAAAAGCAAACAACTGTAAAACTTTTACAGAGGAAAATTGATTAAGTGTCCTCTAATAGCATTGAGAAAAAATGTTTTGTCTTATGCTGAAATTGCAAGACTGGTTGGTGGATCAGTCACTTTATCTGGCGTACGAAAGTTGTGCTTACGTTATGAAGAAACTAAATCAGTGATAAATAAGGCAAGATCAGGCCGAAAAAAATACACAATTGCTTCTCACGATAGAAAGATAAAAAGGATATCCATCAAATATAGAAGAATTTCATCAGATGCTGTTAGATGTTAAATGAATGCAATGGTTATTACAATTAGTTCAAGAACAATAAGGAGAAGATTAGCAGGTTTTGTACTGGAAAGTTAGAATTCCGAGGAAAAAAACATTTTTACATCTTCAGAAACGCAAGAAACGAGTTCAGTGGGCAAAAGGACATATTATTTGGTCAGAAAAGCAGTAGAAGCAAATAATCTGGAGCGATGAGAGTAAAATATCGCTCTTTGGTAGTGATGAGCGAAAATATGTGAGACTTTGAGTAGGGGAAGAGCTGCATCCTGATTGCATAGAAGCAACTACAAAGAACCCAACAAATGCCATTATTTGGTCTGAATGTCTGCAGATGGTGTGGGCCTCATTCAAGTAATTGATAGCACCCTGAATGAAACAAAAATTACATTGAAACTGTCCTGGAACCAAAATTGATACCTTCCATCAGGGATCTCTTTCCCAATAAATCACCATTTCTCTTTCAGCAGGATTAATCTCCATGTCATATGGCAAAAATATGCAAAGAATGGTGTAAAACTGAAAGCATACAGTTATTAACCTGCCAGGAAACAGCCCTTATCAGAATCCTATAGAAAATTTGTCTCGACGTTTGAAATTCCATGTACAAACAGCGTCCATCTAATAAAACGCAATTTATTTTAAAGCTACAATTAATTTTTGGCATCATATGATTAAAAAGGATGAACTCCAAACACTAGTTCTATCAATCAAAAGACTCTGTGAAACAGTAATAAAAAACAAGGGTTATCCTACTAAATATTGAATGTGTAAGTGCAACTTTAAAATATAATGAAATCTAAGATAGATCTTATTTTTTTGTAAGCACAATTTTTTTTGTAATGTAGATATTTTAATTATTATTTTTTTTATTAAATACTACATTAAATGTCCTTGAATTTGATATATAAACATTTGTATTTAAGAGAAATTTATTATAATCTTTAAGCACACAAAGTTATAAATCATGAAAATTTCAAAATATGTCCGCAATTTTGGTCACTAAAAACTTTTACAGAGTAAAATTTATAAAGTGTCCTCTAATAGCATTCCACTTGAAATAAAATCACACAATCACAACAGAAAAAATCTTTTTCATTCTGATTACTGAAACGAATTTACTTAAAGGATTTTAAAATGTTACAGAATAGTAAATCTTTATTATTCGTTTACAGAATAATTTAGGGTCCCGCTAATATTCACTTATTCGATAATTTGTATAGAAATTAATTGGATCATTCTACTTTTTAATTAACGTTATTGGATGTTTTGCTGCTAGGTTTTATTCAACCTGTTACAGGATTAATGTATACACAAAGTGACCCTAATTAAAGTGTAAGTGTAGAGCTTATTTTTAAAAGTTATTGAATTTATACACTTTAGAGCCAGCGTTGCCAAGTCTGCTCGGATTTTTAATTCTGAAATCCAAAATCGATAGCAGAAATTTTGAATTGTAATTTTTTTTCTTGTAACACTATTCAGAGCATGCGGAAATGAGTTTTGCAATAGTAAAGAAAATTAAAACATTTTTAACGGAAATTTGGCATGGTTCTAGCTCAAAAATTTAACCATGATGTTGTAAAAAAAGAATGCGCTATATTAAAAATTCAATTTATTTAATTCAGTTTATCCATGGATCCAGTTTACCTTTGAAATTGAAACTCAACAACGTCTAGTTTTTCTGGATGTTCTGGTAATGATGTGATGATCGTAATGATCGTGAGTTTTTGATGACAGTTTACAGTAAACATTTTGCTGTAAGTTTGCCCCCTCATTATAGTTCCAATAATCCCCCTACATCAAAAACTTGCAGCTTTCAGTACTCTTATTTTCCATGCACGTAAAATTTATTCAAATCCTGAGTTATTTAATAGCGAAATTAACTATATTAAAGCAGTCGCCATCGATCGTGGTTTTAGCTTCGATATCATTAACCGTATTATATCTAAACCTCCAACAATCGCTTCTTCTGTTCCAACAAATAAAGAATTCAAAAATGTTATTGTCTTACCTTATTTTCCTGAAATCAGTACACAAATTTCTGGTATTCTCAATAGGTTTAATTTAAAAGTTACTTTCTCTCCAACTAATGAAGTTTCTTTCTCCAATCTCACAGATCCAATTGACGACCAAAATACCTGGGGCATTTATAGATTTTTTTGTGATTGCGGTCTCTCTTATATTGGGCAGAAGAAGCGTGCTCTTAGAATCAGGCTGAAAGAACACCAGAATTATGTTAGAAGGCAGGAATGTGACAAATATACAATATCTAAACATTGTTGGAATTCCAACCACCAGCATAATTATCCTGAGGCTAAAAATATTCAAAAATGTAATTCAGCTTCGTATTTAGACTTTTACGAAGCATACTATATTCACAAGCACACTTCTTCCTTAGTGAATAATATGACCAGCACCCCTTTTCTCGCTAGTGTGGAGGGATGCTGAGTCGTTACTCCATGTTTTCAACGTTTTCCGGTCAATTACGTCATTTCTTTTTGATATATAAACTTTCGCCTTTTTAAATCAATTCATTAGCCAGTACTCTGGGCTATAACGGAGGTGTTCTTGGAACCCATTTTTATAATTACTTTTTTTATTCGCGCAGACGAAGGGGATCAAGGTACACTCGAAACAGCTGTATGTGATTTTTTTGTCATGTATGTATGTAGTTGTGTGTTAAAACGTTATTAAAATTTTGGTTTATGTACTGTATTAATAAAATCTTTTAATCAAAACGGTAGTAATTATACTGCTGCTTTGAAGGAATGTCGCCCGAAAAGATTGAGAAGAGAACTGATGTGTGTGAATGATCTAAAAACTTGATAAATAAATTTGAAGCTACGGCAGAACTTCGATTCATACCTCGAACCAGAGGGTTACAAGCATTGAAACCGGAAGCTGTGTACAGCTTCTGGAAAAATAAAAAGGAAAAATGAAAATGCTTGTCGCTGCCTGTCATTCAACTTGACTTGAAAAGACTTGTACAAATTTACACCTGGAGGCGGTTGCACAAACCATCACCTCATCGAATTCTCGGCTGAAATTTCAGGATTAGTCAAACCACGATTCGCATATTAGAATGAAATTATTGTGCCATAATTTGGTGGAAAACACCTGCAAAACCGATTTTAGTGGTTTATTGGTAGATTTAAATTTGTGTTTTCTTGTTCCCGGTCCTGGATGTTTTCATATCTTTGATTGCAGGAAAACGCAACGCTAAACCCAACAATCAACCACTAAAATCGGATCTTCAGATGGTTTCTACCAAGATATGAATTGACAGAACAGTTGAATTTTAATATGCTAATCCAGTTCTGTCTAATCCTGGAATTTCATCAACTCGATAAGAAGAAAGTCTGTGCTACCGTCTCCCGGTCTAATACTGTGAGATCAATAGCTCAACAGCTTGCCATCTCATTCAGATGAAAAAAAAATGCTTTCTGTCTT
The DNA here is from genome assembly GCA_963932465.1 of Maratus speciosus. NCBI lineage: Eukaryota > Metazoa > Arthropoda > Arachnida > Araneae > Salticidae > Maratus > Maratus speciosus. The sequence continues at coordinate 365,676,003 of OZ010795.1, read as the reverse complement.
CGAAAAAGGCCAATTTCTAACTTATAATAATTTCTTAATGTCACTTCAAAGAATTGCTATTAAATTTAAACGGTCAAAGACTGTCATTTATAATTTCTTTCAGAATCCAACTACTTGTGGTAATGATAAATCTACAAGAATGCCAAGAATTCTTTCCAAACGTTCCGAAAGTTTGATTGTTCGCACGGTCGCAAGCAAAATAATGGCAGTAAAGAAAATTGGAAGCCAAATAAAAACGCCAACGTAAGTAACCACGTAGGTGTCCACATTTGGCCATAAAAAAACCCGCATTCAGATTTCTGATAAACATCTGCAACAACAAACGAATTGGTCTCGAATTATTTCCAGTGATGAAAATAAGTTTAATTCACATGGATCCGGATGGTATTCATTCAAATTACCGTGATCTTCAAAAGGAAAAGGTCGTAATTTCAAGACGCCAAATAGGTGGAGGTTCTCTAATGGCTTGGACTGCTTTTTCCTCGGGATCTAAACTTAGAGTTGCTTTACTAGAAGGACGAAAAAGGATACATACCTATATTCACATGTAAGAATATAGATATGCATGTACTTAAAAAAAAACACTACTTTCAAAACATGGGGGAAATATTGCTGGAAATAACTATATTTTTCAACAATACCTCAATTCACTCTTCAAAAGATACAAAGAAATGGTCTGAACATAATAAAACTCCCATACTTGATTTCCTGACACATTGATTGGATTTAAACTCCTCGGCGGGTGTTTTGGGTATTACAATGCCCAATATCTGCCGAAAAAATGGTCAAAAACTCCAGTATAACTCTGAAGCAAAATTAAAATCTGCATTTGTGAGGGGTGGCGTGTTTTGTCAACTCGTCAAGTTGTAAGCACTCTAAATTTTGTGCAACAACGCTGCTTTTAAATTATTAAACACAAAGCAGGAACCACAATTGACAGATAATATTTCTATAATTTACAAACTTTTATTCCGGTCTTACCATTTTGCTCCTATTGCATATCCAGAGAAAATGAAATTAATTATATTGTAATAATAACAACTGTTTTACAAAGTTTTCTTTATATTTATACTAGCTGATCCGCCCAGCGTTGCCCGGGCCAGTGATAATAACCTTCAATATACAAAAATCCAAAATCTGTTAGTTTTACTTTCCACCTGCAGCGGGTGTACACTGCTCTAAACAAACCTCCACCCGAACGAAACTCCATTATTCAACCTAACTGAAGATATGTTAGTTGAGGGAGTGGGTACTGAAATAAGAGTAAAACCTTATGAGTCAAATAAAGGGGAGGAGGAAGGGAGATTTAAATGCTTTATGCCAAATGATTAATTAAGAATACTGAAGTCCTTGGTCAAAAATTTGCACTGGTACCTGAGACAGGAACTTAATTTAAGGATTTGCTAAAATTACTATTCGGAAATAGCGGTAACCACTACTCATAAATTAACTTTAAGAATGTGAGAGGTGATAATTAAGATATTAACCTTTAACTGATGTTACCGGTCTCTCAGACCGCGGCTTTTTTCAATTTTTATATTTTTACTTTCAATTTTCAGTTTAACTACAAACACTACCGAAATTTGGTTCCGTTTGGAACTTTAGTACTATCACCAGAGACTTTTGAATAGGTGACTTTTAATTATAACAATCCTGTACAAAAAGTTTAGTACAAAAACACCATCCTATGAGTTAATTGTGTCTTTTATTCACCTTTCGATAGAGCGGTCTCACAGACCGCTTCACACTAGTTATGTGACAATTTCTGTGACATCAGTTAAAGGTTAATGTAATTTGGAATTAGTTTCGAAGAGATATCAGTAATAGGAGTTGAGTTATTACTTTAGGGCTCAGTTAATCAAAAACCGATGAAAGAGGCGAGGAGATGCAAGTGATCTTCGACAAATGACCAATTAAGATTCCTGGAGTTCTTGGTCAAAAATATGGACTGGTATCAGAGACAGGTACCTAATTTAAGAATTTTTCTAAAATTACTATTCAAAAATAGTGGTAACGACTATTAATAAATTAACTTTAAGATTGTGAGAAGTGATAATTCAGATTTTAATGTAATTTGAATTAGTTCGGAAGATATTTGAGTAATATGATTTGAGTTATTAAGATAGGGATCAGTTAGGCAAAAATATATGGAAAACCAAGTTGAATGAGCCAAACATTTTTGAAATTGGGCCCCATAGAACCCAAAATAAGAATCCGCCAGCCGACGCTGGAAGGTGGCACAAAAAACTGTAAGAGAATCATAAGCTATTTTCAGTGAATTGGGTCGTTCGGAAAGTCGTGTCCGTTTGGGAAAATCAATTCCTACAGGAAAATTCTATCATTTAATTATTAAACATTGATTCCGATATCTAATGTCTAATAATTACCGGGCAGCATTTTCCGCTACAAATTGATTTTCCCAAACGCACACGACTTTCCGAACAACCCAATAATTCTCGATGAAATAGGACCCATAGAACTCAAGAAGGAAATGCGCCATTAATGTTTGAAAATGGTCGTAATTGAAGTCTATATTCAGCAACACATTTTTTAAATTTAAATAAATTGGGAGAAACCCTTATGGACGAACTCATAATTCATACCAAATGACTTTTGTCACGGAACACACTAATAATCTTCGATAAAGTTGATAAAATCCTTTTAAATTATATTTTTAGCTTTTGGCAACTTTTAATTTCTAATATCCTTTCATATCCCAAATTAGATATGGGGTCGGGTTACCTGCTGAAACAGATCTCTTTTTAGTTCAGTTTTTAACGAATGCTTGTGTCCCTGTCTCGTTCTTTCTCAGAATTTTTGTACCGTCACCGTCAGTTTTTCCAAAAATGAAGAATTACTGTCCGGTTTAAAAAATAATTGAATATTCGGACGCAAAAAAATCTCCTTTTTTCTGAAATGTTCAAATGGATATTTTGATTAGTTTTCTTAATTTTAGCCAATTAGTGAAAATTGTCATATTCTTTCATTTTCACTTGAAAATTTAGCCCAGCAGATGCGCCAATTTTTGACGTTTCTTGGAAAAAATACTTTATGAGTCTTTTAATGTGTTTTTAATTAATATCTAGAATAATTACGGGCTGATTTTCACTAAATAAGCATTATTGATTAGAGGATAAAATTGACTGTATTGGGGTAAAAAATTGAAACCAGATTATTTTTACCAATGTAGAAAAAAACACACCGAAACGTGAAAAAGCTTTAAAAATTGCATAAAATATTTCATTTAAAAAATTTAATAAAAATATCTAAAATCTGTCTTTGTGGTGCAAAACTACATACATAGGGATATCTTCCTCCCAAATTTTGCACCCAAATTCTACGATTCAAGATTAATTTTTCCCAAATTCTACGTGCAGCGGTCTCTTTAGAGCACGGCCGCCAGACGCACTAACGCACTTACTCACACACATAATTTTTTTCCTCATTATTGTAGATAGATAGATAAATAACTGCAACTGTTTTAGTGTAGTTAATCTTGCACATACATTAAGATGAAACAATTCGTTCCTGTACCTCAGCTAGTAAATACCGGAAGTCGATAATTAAACGGCCATACTTTAAAGTTGTCTACAGACAAAATTATTGTTCATAAAGTTGTGAAATTTTGTGAAAGGCATAATAAAGGGATGGGAATTTGTTTAAGCTAAAAAATATATAAATAAAACTAGTTTAAAATTTCGCCACCAGAGGGCGATTTTTAATAAATTACATATTTAGCATTAATATAGTTTAGAAATTTTATTTACAGGATGTTCATAATTAATCGACTCTATTTTAAAGTTGTCTACATACGAAACTGTTGTTCAGAATGTTGGGAAATTTTTTGGAAAACATAATAAAAGTATGGGAATATGTGTGAGCAAAAAAAAAAAAAAATTACGGGGCAAATTTTTAACGAATTACACATTAACCCTTAAATGCCGAGTGTTGCTTTTCGGCAACATAACCAAATTGGGGTCTAAAATACTGTTAGAATAATACTGAAGCTATAATGTTGCCAATAAAATACATTCTAAAAATATTATTAAATCGATTTTCAACATGTAGATGGCAAAAATCGTGCTGTTTAAGAATAAAGATATATTTCTTTTTTCAATTGTTGCTACATGTTCTTTTTGTTTTGTTTGGATGTTTGCGAAATACCCTATTTTGTTCTGCAGTGAGCAAGTAAAATTTATTTCTTATTATAGTTCCTAAAATTCTTGTGTGTTTAACATTATAGAATTTTATCAAGGAAAATTACTTTTTCAATTAATGACCAGTATTGCCGAATAGTAAGAAACATTTTTTTAGCCGTAAACCATACTTAACCCGGGAGAACTCGCTGCATGAGATTTTCTCTCACAGTCGTACTTTTTTAAGACTCTTATTTAAATCATTTTTCATTTTAATTAAAATTTCAAAATGTTTTTCAATTAGTTTACCTATTTTGTGAATAAAAGTACTAAGCCAACCAAAAAAAGTTGATATTATATGAATGTAAAGTAAAAGAAAAGCAATTGGGCATTCTCACTAGCGAGTTCTCGCGGGTTAAAACAAAATATGATTTTTTAAAGTATTTTTCCCATGATTTATATAAAAAATGAAAGCCGAAAAACATTATTACAACGAATTTTGAAAAATCAGGCATTTAAGGGTTAAGCATACATTTACGATAGTTTAACAAATTTTGTTATAACCAAACATGTTCTGCATGATTTTCATCATTTTCAGATATCATCTGGAATCGTAAGATAGCATGTTCCTAAGTTGACCACAGTATGTTCAGGAAAAAACTAGGAAAATGTCGTGAAAAGCTGTCTTTAGAGTAAGGTTAAGTTAATAAATAAAATTTTTAAACTTTCGTAATGCTAAATGTGTAATTTATTAAAAATCTCCCTCTGGTGGCAAAATTTTGAATTACTTTTATTTACAATTTTTTTAGCCTAAACAAATTCCCATCCCTTTATTATGTCTATCACCAAATTTCACAACTTTATGACAATAGTTTTGTCTGTAGACAACTTTAAAGTAGGGTCGTATTATGGACACCCTGTATTTTCTCTTTTTACATTTTAATCAGTTTTACTACAAATAATTTCTTATTCAACGTGTAACATACCTTATAAAAAAATATTACGAAAAATGATACATAAGAAAATATCAGAATTATCCTGCCAGTGGTTTATAATCCAACTGTTGTAATTTGAAATTATACAAATTTAATTTTTTAAATAAATATGTTTTGACGACTCAGTTCCGTATTAAAAAAAAATGGTTCAGTTCTTACACTAGAAAAACAACTCAGTTCCACAAGGAATAACGGTTTATTCAGGTTTTAATTCATTTCCGGTGCGAAGCCGAAGTTATTCATTCGCTTCTTATTTTGTTTTTTATTTTACGGTTTCATTTTGTTTCTGACACTTTTTCTTACACCCTACTGTCGATTGTGATTCTTCTCTTCAATAGGTACTATGATTCTTATTTTAAAAAATAAATAAAGAATTAATAAAAATATATTTAAAACTTTCTTTGAACAATGAATCAAATAATTAATAACTTTTAATTTGAAATGCAGAAAATTGTGTGAACATTTCATCGCGTCGTTTTGCTTATTTTAGGTCGATTTCGTACGAAATCTTCATTCTATTACATTCTCCCCTATGTTGGAATTTCGGAAATTTTTTTCCAGATCTACACCGATCATGACTCCTAGAAACCACATCCCAGTAAAACACTTTATCTATCTATCTATACCACTTTTTTATGGACACCATAACTTCCATAATTCTGCACAAACCTTTTCAAATTGATACATAAAATCAATGGGCATTAAATTTCAATCAAGCTCGTTAATGGGCAAAATTCAACCAAAGGGGTGGAAATAGAGAGGAGTTTTGGGAAAAACGAAAACCCCCCATAACTTCTTAATTATAATACATATCGACCAGTTTAATGTCTTTATTAGGGTAATTCTAGGATAGATGGCCATAGAGGAGAGATGGCCAGTCTAAATATTTCAAAAACTATACTATAGACTGCAGCATAAACTTTGTTCGTAAGAAATAGTTCAACGTGTTCGTTCATTGCGACGTGCAGCTGTGTTTTTCAATTTAAAAAATAAAGTGTAATTCTAATGTTTATTGAATTTAGTGATTGGATATTTTTGTTGAGTTAGGCACCTGAATGTTTTGTAGTACCTATGTTAAGTTTTTTTTATTTACTATAAGGACTCCAATATAATCCAATCTTTGCATTTAAGTCTAAAAGAAACGCCTACAATGGCGGAGTGACGCTTTAAATTGGGTGGCAATCTGTCCATCAATTTTAGGAAAGATGGCTACATCAAATCGAGGAAAGCTGACCACCTATAATTAATATTTTAAAATTATACGGAGTGAGGATTTTAACTAAACATAATTATTTTTAAAATAATTATATAATTTTTATGTTTATAATTATATTAATTGATATAAATATTTCAATAGCAATAATATAATAGGGCCTAACGATGTATTTTTGTTTCAGAAAATATTGAAAAAAATTTCATTCCAGAAACAGATAAAGGCGATAAATAAACATATAACCGTGAAAAATCTATAATAAACGCGAGAAAAAACAAAAATATGACACTTCCAGTAGCGAAGAAGATGAAATATATTTGAAATTATTAGATTCTACAGATTTTGAATAGAATTGGATGAGGATCACTGTGTTGGTTATGGAGAAGAATATAATATCACAACCAAAAAGGACTACTGCATACAATGCATAAGGTGCCAGAAGTGGTTCCATGAAACGTGTACAAACCATCAAGATCTTTTCCGAAATGTGATAAAATTTTACGAAAAGAGAAGGATTGAAACTATGCTTCAAATTTTGTTTATTCAAATTTTATTCACTGATTTTCTGTGATATAATTTCATCTTTAAAAATTTATATGTGTTTTTCATGATTAACTACATGAAATGTGTTATGGCTATTCAATACAAGAAAGAAAAAATGAAGTTAAAATAGCAAAAAATACACATTCTCGTACACATTCTCGTAACACACTCGCCTCGTCTTGAAGGAGAGATGGTCATCTGCAATTTTAATTTCAGTTTTGTTTCCCACTTTTTGCTCTCGATATTTAATTATATTTTGTCCAAAATAGGATGAGTATATGTATAAGAATTTCAAATATGCATAAATATTTCTTGTATTTGCATTCTAAGAATTTTTATTTCAGTCTTTAAAGATTATGGCCATCTATCCAAGAGTTACCCTACTTCTAAAAAAAGGGCCAAATATTTATGTATAACAGATTTTTGATAAAATTAAAAATGGGCTCAAGGGTCTAAAAAAATAGGGTTTTGGGGAGAAAAAAATTCATAACGTCATAAATTCTCAAGATATCATATCCAATTAAATTAATTGTAAATTCTCTTCATATTATCTACAAATTTTATATTGACAATTTTTTGATAGGACCAATTCTTACCGTAAAAAAATTTGTAAACGAAAAAAAAGGGGGAGGGGTTAAAGAATAAAAGAATCCATAACTTCGTCAATTCACAAGATATTCAGTCCGCTTAAATTTATTATACATCTTCTGAATATTATCTACAACTTTGATATTGACAAGTTTTTGATAGGGCCAATTCTTACAGCAAAAATAAATTAAAAATACATAGAAGTTGGAGAAAAAAATACCTTATTACTCAAATCGAATCTTCTTATTTTCTGACTCATATTTTAATTTATTTTTTGGTTTCAAATGCATCCAATTGGTAAGTTCGCTTATTCAGAAACTATATAATGTGTCGTAATGGTCGATTTTTTGATAGAGGCAGAATATATTTTTTTAAATGATCTCAAAGTGGGCATTTTGGACCGAATTTCTCGAAGCGATTGTGTTGGAAACGAAAAATATTGTCCTACTTAGAAAATAATTGTTTATAAAGTAAGTTCCAATTAATTGAACAAAAAATAAAAACATAGGTCGCTTATAAATCTCTTAAAAGATCACGTCAGCAAGTTTCATGATTTTCTTTTTAAAAATGAATCTGAAATTGTGTCAGAAAATTTCGAGTAGTTGAACATGGAAAAATATTTTTTGAATGCTACCTTAATATGGTTCTGATAAAACCAGCTCTTATATAAAAATGAAATTAAAAACTCGTCATAAGCGGCCAGATAAAAATTTTAAAATGTGTTCATCTTTAATCATGATTTAGTGTTTGCTGATGAAATGAGTACTTAACTTCGAAATCTACCTGCGCCTATAGGCCGAGCCGGCAGGGATTTTTTTTTTATTTCAGGTATTATGAAAAATTTATAAATAATGGTTCATGAAAGGATACTAAATATGTAAATAACAGTTCATTTTTCTGCTCGTGAATGCAGTAAATATCCTTTTGTTCTTTAAAACATTTAAATATACCGGATGATTCAAAAAAGAGGTTGTCGCAAGTATCTTTTAGAGATAGAACCATACAGTAGCCTTCCCTGTAAAAAAAAACGGGCTAAAAAACGGAAATACTACTGGCAATCTAGACGCCAGTACTATTTCCGTTTTTTTTACGTGAATTTTTACCCATAAATTACAGAAAACGTTCCGTTTTTCTGATTAAAAACGGAAATTTTTCTGTAATTTATGGGTAAAAATTCCCGTAAAAAAACGGAAATAGTACTGGCGTCTAGATTGCCAGTAGTATTTCCGTTTTTTTTACAGTGTTCCTGTTGACAAGAACTCCGCTTTCACCGGCAGACTTTTTTTCCCCAACATCAGGCAAAATTCAGAAAAGAAAATTTCGGTTCTCATTTCTTTATGGTTAATTAACTCAATTTACGTAATGTAGAATAATTTCGACTTCTTAAAAATGTATGTGATAAGATTTTCAATTATTTAGTTTGTATTAAATATTGTTCATTATTTGTTATTGGTGATAATTTTTATTTCATTTCAGTAAATTACAACTGGTATTCATTTCACAAGATATAGATAATATGTACTTTTTTAAAACTACACAAATTAAAAAACTAAATGTATCCTAAGCATTTAATTAATTAAATACAGGTACTTATTTATTTTTTTTATTTCTCCGGTATAACTGGTTTTTCTCTGAACCGGTAACCCACGGTCCCGTTTAGGCCGGTTAAGAGGGAGGCCACAGTACTTCCAACTACAAAACGTACACAACTAGATTTATCTTTAAGATATAAAACTTGTCAAGGGCTGTACCGTTGCTACCGAAACACTCAAGGCCTGAGGACACGAGTTGTGACGTAATCACTAATCGACCGATTTCTCATTAGTGTTGGGATTCACACCAGAAAATTTTTTATACCTCTTAGCCCACTTTTTTATACCTCTTAGCCCACTTTTTTATACCTCATATTTAGAAAAATATATCGTACTTATGCGAGTGACGTTACAACAATCACACGCTTTTATAAAAAAAACTTACCCAGTTAGAATCCTTTGAATTTTAGGAATGTTCTTCTTATTTCTGCGCTAAATCCGTAGTCATTCCCCTTTTTTAGTGCTTGAAATTACTAAAATTTAAATGTGTTATTATCCAGGAAGTTTTTTTCGCTGTCAGAATGTTTTTTTTTTCTAATGGCCTTTTTCATTTTAAGGCAACGTTGTTCTAAATATAAATTATAGGAAATGAGTCTATATGAAATATTGAATTTCATATTTTAGTACCTATACTGCGTTTTTTGAAACAAATGATAGGGAAGAGTAGCCATATTTGGACCGCCGCTTTAAATGGACCCCTGCCATTATGCCGTTAATTACAAATAGAGACTCCATCAACCGCTGAAATCCTTCTCATCAGAATGACGTCATTTATGACACCCGCCTTCCACGGGATGTTTTCAGACAATTTTTAAAAACCTAATATTAGCTGTTTAGATCTAATTTTTTGTTACTAAACGTAATAGAATACTTTAAAACGAAGGTAAGTTGTTATGTTTTCATATACATATCTAAATGCATGTGTTTATTGCACATATTTTTCACGCGGATTTGTTTGTTTTCGTTTTTGTTCTTAGTCTTGAGATTATCTGTCTTAAAAAATGGCGCAGTTTCCTTAATTCGATCAATTTGAATTCCTTAAATTGGAACAGATACAGGATCATCATTTCGCAGGTGGCTCATCACTTATTTCTGACGAGGAGATAGGCGCTGCAGATAGATCCGTTGATTCTCCTGCTAGTAAGATTTCAGAATCAGAGTCAGTAATCATGAAACCTACTAAAACTAAAAGAGTAAAAATAAATGATAAAAACGACACAGAGAAACAGTCAGGAAGAAAAACACCAGTGACAGCAAAAGTTGTCAAAGACATAGTAAAGGAAAACGAAACAGTAACTTGTGAAAGGATTGACCCGCAAGAAGTCTGCAGCTACAAAATCCCCCAAAAAGCCAAATAATCATTAAAAATATTACATCCCTTGCCAGAATAAAATAAATCAAAGTACATAAAGAGTAAAAAAAAACAGCTGTGTTACCATCTTCGCCATATAAAGCAAATCTTGAAATGAAAACAAAACGACAAAAAGGAAGCTTCAAAGCACAAAAGCAATTGGAACATCAAGTTTAAAAGATAGTCGTAATTCAATTGAAAAAAAAATGATGGAAGGGAAGAACAATAGACATAAGGTAAAGAAAACTTCTTTTGCAAAAAAAAAAAAAATATCTAATGATTCAGAATATAAATAGAAAATCACAGTGATGATTAGTTTTGACTAATTTGTGAGAAAAATAAAATAACAGAAATAATTCAGTCTTTAGATGGCTAAACATGGTTCCATGTTGTGTGCTCTGGAATAAAAAATCAACAAAATAAATTCCTGTGTAAGCCTTGCATTACTTCTTACATGATATTCAAGTAATTGGCAATTAGTTCCATAATTTCTATTCTTGAATACTTATAATTTTGATTGATATTTTGAACACATTTTGATTTAAAACAATTACTTCTTATTTTCAAACATTTATTTCATTATAATTCATTGCTGCTGTTTCGTTTGACTGTTTGATAAATTGCAAACTTTGCTTTTAATAAAATTAGATATATTCTCTACTCATTAAAACAGCCGAATATTGTTACGTCCAATTTACGAGACTGGGAGTCTAACTGAGGCGACCAGTCGCTAAATTTTGGCCACTTTTGACGAATATTTCAAATTAAAATAAAACTTAATATTTTCAGAAAGAAATTGTTCTAAATATTTATTTAGATAATGGAAGAACAGATTGACCCCGTGTAGCGATATTTTGCAAATTTAAGTTAACAATAGAAAATATGTTAAATTTAAAACATCAAAAAACCCGACTGCGTAAAAAGCGAACTAATTAATTAATTATCATCAATATGAAACTATTTTTTATATTACTTACCTTTTTTTATTTACTTGTATGAATGTCTTTTAAGTTGTGTTACATTATTATGTGAAGGTTAGGGTTACAGTAAAAGTAGAGATCCAAAGTACACAACTTCCAGGTTGTGTAATATTTAAACGGAGTTTCTGACTGCAAAATGGTCAATGAAACATCGTCTTCATTTTGAAAAACCTATCCAATGATATGCCACTCAATAGGGTACGTAAAAATTTTTTTTTTGTCTCTACCGCCATTTTGAATTTATAAAAACAAAACCTATCCTATAACCATTGCACGGTTAAGATGAATCGATAGAGACCTCATTCATTAAAATCCATCCAGCCGTTGGGATGTTTCGAGGATATAAAGAAATCCACTTACACAGATACGCGTGAAACACATAACCCTTCTTTTCAGTCGGGTAAAAAAATTAATGCAATTCTGTTTTTAAATGTTTATTCTTTTTCTTTTTTGGGGGAGCTGGAGGGGAGAAACACATAATATTTCGCAAATTTCCTTTTAAAATGAAATTCCGCAAAAATTTATAAATTCCAGTTTGAAAATTTTAAACTTAAATCTGCGGGATTTAAACTCACAGTCTTCTGCGTTCGAGCCGATCGCCCTCGGCAACTGGTTTATAACTTCTAGGAATGACACAGTTGAAATTAAGATTATGTAATGTCGCGTAAATGGTCGAATTCATAAAAACTCTAATAATATAAGACTTATTAAAAAAATTATGATTTTCGGTGTGACAGGGGGTACTCTGCTCTATGTTAAAAAAACAGTCTGTAACTTAAATGGTTTTCGAGTACGAGCCTGAGACGGGCGGACAGAGAAACGAGACTATTAGGATTATGTGCGATGAACGAAACCCTTAAAAAGGATAACATTTTTCATAACCGTAGTAATTATGAACAAAGTACTTACAGTAGCAATGTTTTTATAAACAAATCGCATAGATCAATATTTATGAAATTGGTAAACAACTTTTAATTCATCAATAATGTGCTGGTGCTGAAAAAATTTAAATTCTGCTTTGTACTATTGAACATCATTTACATCATCGAATTAAGGTGTATCAACTTCCTATGTTTTTACAAATATTACATGATAGTGCTTTCAAAGAAAAAAAAGTTTCCTAAATTACTTTCATTTAGAATTTCTACTTCAAAGTAGATTTAATACTCCAGATGCTTTAAAATTCTTTTTCTTTTCTCTTGTTTTAAGTTTTATGATTTTATATTTTTACTTATCTTACATGCAATGCGCTAGTTTCTTAAAAAAAATGAAAATATTTCAAGAAGCGTGAAGTTGTGCAGGGAAAAGATTTTATAAAGAAAAATAAAAGTGTGGTTTTTTTCTTAGAAGTTTGAGTTTCTCTGAATTAAATCACTTTTTATAATCGTTATAGTTTCTTTTGTTTATTTAAAAATCTTATATATTTTGTATTTTACACAAGTTTGTGTTTTGCGGGGATTTTATAACTCTTTCATCCAAATCATTAACAGTTCAGAAACAAACTGGAATTAAATGTTTTAAAAGATTATAATACAATTTTAGTTCCTTTAATCTATACATATACAGGATGATTCATAAAGATCGAAACAATAGGCTGTTTCCTTAAATACTGCCCTTAGACACATACTTCCCATTGAAAAGTTTCATAAAAAAACGTGCAAATTTTAATGACATAAGTTGCAAATCCATGGAGGGTCTATTTGAGAAAATACAAAAACTAAATTTTTCTAAGGCCTCGTACAGTAAAATTTCCAGTTGGGAAATTTTTCTTATCCATCACTGAATTAAACACGAAAAAGTTCATGTTGATATCTGCAAAACTCGCAGAGATATTAAAATTCAAAATACGTGACTTACATCATTTACCCATGCCCCTGAGGGACCAGTTATTGACTCATTTTCAATGTAAGATTGGGATCATCCACAAATTGTACGTTATTAACAGTCCATTTGAGGCAGTGCTTATCCTTTGGACATAAAATAGCAGCGTATAGATTTTACGTTAATGGTTCTTTCAAAATATGCTGGAGGTCTGCACAGGACCAAATATCCTGGCCCGGTCCAGAGTTGACCAATTAAAAAAAAGTTGGACCCGGCCTGACAAAAAGGTAAAATCTTAGCCCGAAACCGGCCAGGCCCGACTGAACATCTACAAAACATAGTCTTTTACGTCGATATGGTTAAAATTTGTTTTGTATGGTGGAATTCTGACCAAAAATACTTATTATAGCTTTTTTATGTTTATAATCTTCCTTTTTAAAATATGCGTCAAAGGCTGTGATATATATATATATATTAAGAATATCTGTTTGAATACAAATGTTTCACTTATCATTTAATATCGTTAATTCATATTCCATGTATTGGAGACTTTAAAAAATGCTATACAGTAAAAACTTCTAAGACGGAATCCCATAGGAAAGAAAAAAATGCGTTATAGACAAGTTTCATTCTTAGGTGGGTGTAAATGCAGTCTATTCTTTTCTCAGATATTATTATGTTCATTTTGCATAAATCAACACATTTTTCCTTTTAAGACAGGATTCTGTCATAGACAGGTTGTAACGCGCGCCTTCCGTTTCAAAAATAGACTTTACCGGCAATCACGTGACCGGCTTGGGTGAGCTTTGCCGAATGAGAAATGCTGTGAGTTCGTTAGAATTCTGTTCTGTTTTGAGTTGTGGAAACATGCAGAAAGTTATTCGTGCTTTTATTATTTTATGTGTACGTGTGATGTTCTATTTGTTATGTGCCGTCTTACCAAGAAGAAATAAAAAATATTTAAAAAAGCTACCCCGAGAAAGTGTTATTTTGAAGTTATGTGAAATTTCTGTGTGATTTTAATCTAAGCTAGCATGACAATTGGCTACCCAACGTCGGGCCCCGAATTCGAAGGAAAATGTTCTCATCCTAATTCTACAAAACAATGATATATTTTTATTCAAGAAGTGTTGTTTCAATTAGCATACTGAAAAAAAAATGGCACGACCGGTCGTGTGCGAGTGAAATATGTTCCTAATATTCTACAGATTCGATCGTTGTCAGTGTGTGAAATATGTTCCTAAAATTCTACAGATTAAGTCGTCGTGTGCGAGTGAAATATGTTCCTAATATTCTACAGTTTCGATCGTCGTTGCGTGTAAAAATATGTTCCTATAATTCTACAGAATAATTCGTCGTCGTAAGCTTGTGAGGTATGTTTACCATGTTCTATAGATTAATTTTTGTTTCGTTATCTTTGCTATTTTCATGCATCAGCTTTACACGATGTGATATGTGTTCTTATTGTCTCAAGTTAAATTTCTACAAAATATTTCGTTAATGTCCTAAGAAAGTTCTAGGATGTTTGTGTTTTTAAGAGACTTTCACTTCATTTGTTCTTACAACGATGCCTAAAGTGTTTGTGCTTATAGTGATTTATTCTACAAGATTTATTTATTCTACAAAATATTATCAACAAGAAAGCGATTTTTAAATAGAATGGATCCATTGTTTGTTTAATAAAAAGAATGCATTCTTGATTCTCTTCATATACCTAACATTCTCGAGATTCTAAAAATTCTTAATAATTTTTGACATTATTAACCCGGGAGAACTCGCTAGTGAGAATGACCAATTGCTTTTCTTTTACTTTACATTCATATAATATCAACTTTTTTTGGTTGGCTTAGTACTTTTATTCACAAAATAGGTAAAATAATTGAAAAACATTTTGAAATTTTAATTAAAATGAAAAATGATTTAAATAAGAGTCTTAAAAAAGTACGACTGTGAGAGAAAATCTCATGCAGCGAGTTCTCCCGGGTTAATTTGAATTCATTTTATTATCTTCCATTCATTTATGCTTTGTATATTTCCCCTTTCCCCCTCCCTCATCCATTAATCTGCAATTTACTTTTGATTTTTTAAGTAAGATATTTTTCGATTCATACATAAAAACAAGTGGGTAAGTGTGATCACAGATCGCACAGAGGGTTTCGTTTAATATTCCTTTCAAAACACTTTATCTTTTTGAAAAATCTATTACTTCCACATTTCGCAACCAGGGGGCGCACTCGATTCTAAACAAACATCTATCCGAACGAAATCCCGTTTTACATACTATCCGCAGATATATTAGTCGAGGGGATTGGGCCCATAGCACCTGAGATCAGTAGGCGCACCTGGCGGAAAAAATGGAACTAAAATATGTAAGGCTATTGTGCACAATATGAAAGAAGGGTCAAAGGGGTGTCGGCAAAAGTTGTAAAATTTCTCCCCTGGTTAAAAGGGCGGATGTTAGAAAAATTACTTAAAATACAGAAGCTAGAGCCCGGATAGGTAAATAATATAAGACTTTTTGAAGATTTTATAATTTGTCGTGTGGTCTGAGGTATTCAGCTATACGTATGCAAAATTTCATGTCTCCAACTTAATTAGGGGCTCTCTTAGAAAGAATTGCTTCAAATACATATGTGGTAGCTCAAAGGGTTAAACCTAAGACATTTTCAAGATTTTATGATTTGTCGCTTGGCCTCAGGTGTTCTGCTATAAGTATGCAAAATTTAAAATATCCAATTTAATTAGGGGCTCAGTTAGAAAGAATTGCTTAAAATACACGAGCTGGAGTTGAAAGGGTTAAACATAAAACTTTTTCAAAATTTATTATTTGACGTGTAATCTGGGATGTTGAGCTATAAGTATGCAAAATTTCACGCATCCAACCTAAATAGGGGCTCACATAGAAAGAATTGTTTAAAATACACATGTGGGAGCCCAAAGGGTTAAACGTACGACATTTTCAAAATTTTATGATTTGTTGTTTGATGTGAGGTGTTCAGCTATAAAAATGCAAAATTTCACGCTTCCAACTTAATTAGAGGCTCACTTAGAAATAATTGTTTAAAATACACATGCAGGAGCCCAAAGGGTTAAATGTACGACTTTTTCAAAATTTTATCATTTGTCGTATGATGTGTGGTGTTCAGCTATAAGTATGCAGAATTTTACGCCTCCAAACTAATAAAGAGCTCACCTTAGAAAGAATTGTTTAAAATACACATGCGGGACCCCAAAGGGTTAAATATACGACTTTTTCAAAATTTTATCACTTGTTGTTTGATGTGAGGTGTCCAGCTATAAGTATGCAAAATTTCACGCCTCCAACATAATTAGGGGATCACTTAGAAAGAATTGTTTAAAATACACATGTGGGAGCCCAACGGGTTAAATGTACGACTTTTTCAAAATTTAATGATTTGTCGTATGATGTGAGGTATTCAGCTATAAGTACTGAAAATTTCATGTCTCCAACATAATTAGGGGCTCACTTAGAAAGAATTGTTTAAAATACACATGTGGGAGCCCAAAGGGTTAAATGTACGACTTTTTCCAAATTTTTATCACTTGTTGTTTGATGTGAGGTGTCCAGCTATAAGTACCCAAAATTTCATGTCTCCAACATAATTAGGGGCTCACTTAGAAAGAATTGTTTAAAATACACATGTGGGAGTTACCGACATTTATTCTTCTGCGAGTTAAACCGATTAATTAAATAATAATTAATATTTCAGCTTGTAATTAAGATAGGACTTAGAAATAGGTATCAATAAAATCAGCGAGAAATTTTAATCGGGATGCCATAAAATTTAATCAAAAAATTTAATATTTAAAAAGTTAAAATTCCGTATTAAAATGTGCTATTAAGAAAAACCGCAGCGTCGTCATGTCTACCTGCTTTGAAATCTTTTGAATTGAAATCTTT
Organism: Maratus speciosus; assembly: GCA_963932465.1. Lineage (NCBI taxonomy): Eukaryota > Metazoa > Arthropoda > Arachnida > Araneae > Salticidae > Maratus > Maratus speciosus. The sequence goes on along the minus strand of OZ010795.1, from coordinate 365,658,862 downwards.
TTCCTTGTCTTTCCAATTAAAGAAAATAAATTTTTATCGATCGATTTTTAGTGGATATTTTAACTTATACACATCGCAGAAATGTGAACTTTATATCAAATGAAAGTAGATTTTTTTCTGCGTCTGTCTATTTCATTTACAAATTTCCCGGACCAATATTTTCTGATATGCGATTTCGATTTAAAATGCCCACTTCATTTTTCGGCTTAATTTCCTCCGTGGTAACCATGCATCGGCTGTTTTTACTGGCAACCCTTAGGAGAAACACGGATGATTTGGAGAAAGTTCATTTGAATCTGCGTTAAAAAGGTGGATTGGTTAATTTTCGAAGTTAATTAGCCCGTAATTTAGTTAATTACCAACTTTTTCAAAATTTTATGATTTGTTGTTTGATGTGAGGTGTTCAGCTATAAGTACCCAAAATTTCAAATCTCTAACATGTATAGTTTCTGAGAACGGGCTCTGTGACGGACAGACGGACAGACATACAGACAGACAAAGGAGTGAGACGAATAGGGTTTCGTCAGATGAACGAAACCCTAAAAAAAGAGTGAGTGAGAGCGGAAGTAAAAGAAATATTCAGTTACGTTCGATGATTTTTTTTCTTTTCTTTTTATAATAAAGGAAATAAACTGTCAGTCAAAGATATTTATAATTTTATCGCAATTCTCATAAAGATAATGTGTTTATTTATTTATTTTTATTGGTTTCGTAAGAAATATGATTGCAATTTTTATTTAAGTGTTTGTTATTATTTAAATGCTAAACGTAAGTATTTAATTTTGAGTTGCTGATTTACTGATGAAAAAACCTTGAATGTGATTCATTTTCAAAACGGTATGAGTAAGTTTTTGCATTTATTGTTTGTTTATAAAAGAAACTTTCTTTTCTATCAAAGTTACATTGAATGAAACCGATATTAAGTAGTCTTAGTAATATAATAATAATATTGGTTGAAATTTTAATTATTCATTTATGTGTTTGATATTATTTAGAATATTGTTTGAAAGTGTTAACTATTCAGTAAATGGTTTTATATTGGTTAAAATATTGTTTTGATTAAATGTCGCGTTATGGCCATCCAGTTTATTTATACCTGCGGGGATTTAAAGTTTGTTTTGTTTTAGTAACAGTTTTGTTATGGTTAAAGCTTACTATCTTGTTTTATTAAAGTCTTGTTTATATGAGTTGTAACGGCAAAGCTCACACGTTTGGGGAATAATTTAAACGAATTTTTGGCTTTTGTGGGGTACTTGTTTTGTTGTTTTGCTAAAGTTTAAAATGCCTGAACTTAATAAAGCTCATAAAGAGGATTTATATCAGGTTGCATTAGAAATGAATTTAGATGTACAACCCTCTATGACCGTTGTAACATTGCGTAAAAAAATTAAATTCTCCCCCTGGTACGAAGTTGATTTTGTAAATTTATTAGTCAGAAACCAAATTTCCACTCGCGAAGAAGAACAGCGCAGGCGAGACTTAGAGGAAAAACAAAAAGTAGCAGAGTTGGAGGAAAAACAAAAAGTAGCTGAGTTGGAACAGCTTAAACTGGAATTAGAAGAAAAGCATAGAGCGGAAGTGTTAGAGTTAAAAAAAACTTGAGATGAATTTTGAGCTTGAGAAGCTCAAGTTACAGGCTCAGAGTCAAAGTGTTTCCAGTGGAAAGGTAGGTGGTAATGTAGCAGGGGTAATGTCTCACCCGGAGAGTAAGATAGATATCCAAAAGCTGTTGCCTACATTCAGGCCAGAAACTGATGATATAACCTTGTTTTTGGTACTCCTGGAACATCAATTAAAGCTCTCGAAGGTACCAGAGCATCTGTGGGTTTCGTATTTACTCAGTGTTGTACCATCTTCTATCTCTACGCTTATCGCTCGTGAATCAGAAGAAAACGCTTCAAATTTTTCACATGTTAAAGATTTACTTCTAAAAAGGTTTAAAATTAGTGCCGAAAAGTTTAGGCAGCTGTTCTTTACTTATCGCAAGGCCAAAGAAATTACTTGGTGAGATTATTATTTCGAATTTCGAGCTTATTTTGAAAACTGGCTTAAAGAATTAACTGTAACGTCTTTTGAAGCTCTTCAGGATCTTATCATAGCTGATCAAATGAAAAGGCGCGTGCCTGTTGAATGAAAACAACATATGTTGAATGAAATGTGATATGTGAAAATATATGTGAAAACAACATATGTTGAATGAAAACAACATGGGACAATTTAAATTCGCCAGTCGACCTTGCCGAAAAATTAGATGCTTATGATGTTATCAGATCTACGTTTCCTAAACAAGATCCGGTTGTACCCCAAGAGAAAAAAAGTTTTCTCGTCGAGAAAATAATTGGAAGCAGAATAAGCCTCCAAAAGAAGACAGATCTTCCCCTAAGTTTGCTGATCCACGCATAGAATCCGATATTGTTTGCTATGGTTTTGGTAAATTGGGATTTATAAAGAAGAAATGTCCAGATTGTTCCCCTACAGTTAAAAAACAAACTGTGCAAGCACATCGTCTTCAGCTATATAGTTTGAATAGTTCGGCAGTTTCAGCTCCAAATGTGCCTATCACGATCTGCAATAAGAAGGTGCTAGTCTGTGCAGATACGGGAGCGAATCGTTCTATTGCGGGAGAACGTATGTATGAATTATTTTTAAAAACTGGTGTTGCATTAACCGTCATACTCATGAAGTAACGTTAGCTGACGGAATTACAGTAGTTAGAAGCACTTTGTCTGCCACTGTGCCCGTAGAGATTGAAGGCCGAGTCTTCGAAACTGCGTACATCGTATTACCAGATGCCAAGGGTAATAGAACTCTTTTAGGTATGGATTTCTTGCATAATGCTAACATAGTGTTAGATACTGCCAACAAAACATGGCATTTCAGTGATAAACCTCGAAAAAAGTTTTATTTTGCAGACGAATACGAAGAAGAAAATAATACGTCAGCTGGTGCTGTCGATGTCAGTCCGTACGCTGTGCCTGAAGATGAAGGAAAAAATCTAAATTCCGATGAAAGGGACAAACTTAATGATGTTCTGAAAAGGTATGAAAAATGTTTTCAACCAGGGGGAGAGACAACCACGTTTGTGGAGCATCGTATGAATACAGATGATAGTGCTCCTGTTGCTGCACCACATAATCGGATGACTCCTGCTATGAAAGACATTCTTAAGAAGAAAATAGAATATGAACCTGGAAAATCAAATGTTGTGGCTGACATGCTATCACGCCCTGTTTGTAATCATCAATCTGCTTTCTGTGAGACATGCAATTTTGTCAGCATAGACATGTCAACAAGAAGTCCAAAAGATATCAGAGAAGCACAGTTGCAAGATGAAAATCTTAAAAAGATCATAGATTCTTTTGAAGACGAACAGAAAAGCGAAGATTTCGCCAATTGGATTGATAGAGGATTCCTGATGAATCAAGATGTACTTTATAGGTATGCTCCTGAATCAGATGCCTAGGAAGCGCAACTGGTCATTCCAGTACAAGAAAGGCAAAATATTTTGAAACTTCATCATGACGACCCCTCAGCCGGACATTATGGTGAATCAGGAACTTATCAGAGAATTGCTAAGAGATATTAATGGACAGGCATGAGAGCATACATTTCTGAATATGTGAAGAAGTGCCCTGAGTGCGCCCGTTATAAAGCAACAAATCAGAAACCAGCCGGTTTATTACGAACACCTGCTTATGCTCAGCGGTTTGAGACCCTCAGCATTGATCTCCTTGGACCATTGCCTCCTAGTAAAGATAGGCATCGATGGATTTTTATAGTAGAAGATCATACCACTAAGTGGGTCGAACTATTTGTCTTAACAACTGCCACTGCACAAGAATGTGCGACTATTCTGATTGAAGAGATCTTCCTTCGTTATGGTATCCCAAGAAGACTCATAAGTGATAACGGCCCTAAGTTTGTGAGCGCTGTTTTTTTACGAAAATTTGGCGAAAACCTCTTTTTCAAATACGAGTTACATATGCATTTTTTGTATTACTTAGTTATCCCGTCGACCAAAAATCTATCGCCAAACTATAAGATTAAAGGCCAATAATGGTTGATCGTAAATGTCACATTCACTTCACTTTAAGCAAGTTACACGTGTTTACGTCATCAAGTGATTTTTATTTCGACTTTTTATTTGTATATTTATTAATGTTATACTAATTTATTTGTTCTTTCGCTATTTAAAATAAAAATTCTGTCAATTTGTATAATTTGGCGAGTGTTTTGGCGAATTGTATAATTTGGCGAAATTGGTAGACGGAATAACTAAGTAGTACCGTATTTTTTAATTATTTTCTATTCTTTTCTAAAGGAAATATAAAAAAAATAATTAATAGTTATAGAATAAAATAAGTTATATAAAAGTAAATAAACATTTATTATCAAATAAACAACAATAGCCGGTTTACCATGTCACCTTTTCTGAAATATGAAAAAAAAATCTGTTTGATTAAAATGTGAGTTGCCATCATTAGAAAAATGTATATAAAATTAGAAAAAATTAATATTTCGAAAACTAATTCGAATTTAAAAATTCTAATACTAGTTTTGAGATCTGCGGATCAATGCTGATTTTTGGTGTTAATTTCATCGGAAAGTATTCCATATTTTAGGAGAAATAGCTTGAAACATAATCAGTTGTTTAATCAGTCGATTCATATATCCGTTTCATAAATTCGTTTCATTAGGATTTTATATATATAGGGTAGATATAAAAACAATTAACAAGTAAAAAGTATTAAATATTCAAAAGTAAATTGCTAATTACATTTTCAAAATGCAGAATATTTTTTTTCAATCTAGTGGAGGGTTTTGTCATTCAGAATACCCTTTATCTCCCAATTTAAGTTAAATTTGAAATATATGAACGCCAAAAGGAATTAATAAAATGGACTTCTACTAGAGTCAATTTTATTAATTCATTTTGGCGTTCATATATTTCTAGTAGAGGGGGAAGATGCTTCTCTTACGAAAATTTCTTAGTTTTTCTTCCCTTAGTGTTTAGTTGTGTAATCATTTGGCAGAATATATTTTATTATTATTTTAAATATAAATTTAATTAAGTAAATTTCAAAATACAGGGAATGGAAATGGCCTGCAACCGCCCTCCTACCTGTGATTATACTTCATAAAAATGATATGTATTATTTGGAAGCGTTACGACGATTTTTTTATTTATAATATGTTCTTCCCCTCTGCCTGAAAATTATATAAAGTGTAATGACTGAATTCATATAATTTATAAGTGTAAGCATTAAGAAAAATGTTAAATAAAGATAATAAAATGTTTCTGATTTATTCTTATACAACCTTCTATTTCTCGCTGATAAAAGTTTTAATGAGCTTATCATACTGTAAACTTTAGGCTCACGTGATGATTGCAATGAAAATACTGACTCCATCTGTTTTCCTTTTTCAGGCGAATCTGAGTTCTGAGTCCGTTGTCGTATTCAAATTAAAACTTTCTTAAACAGTTCATGTCTTTGATTTTTTACTGTGAAAAATTTTGTCATTATATTATTGCTGTAGCTGCATCATTTGTGGAAGAGTTATAGTTAGAAGTTTCTTGGGATTTTGGATGGCTGGATGGATCTTATGTGTTTCAGATATCCATATAACAATGGGAATGAAACACTTGAGGATTACATCCGGGAACTCTACAAAGAGTGTGGAACAGAGACAGTATTACTTTTCATTGCTTTTCATCAATAATATAGTTTAATTTATCTCATCAAAGCTTGGTAAATGAGAACTAACGCCAGACCTAGAAACCAGTCTCGCGGGTTATGTTTTTAGAATGAAAAGTTTTCTTTATTTTAGCATAATTAGCAGGCTATATGAAGGAGTTTTCTTTTAAAAAGATGCAAATATTTTGTTTCTCATTCGCTATGACTGTTCTTTTAATTTTAAGTCGAATTGTTTTCCATGTTGATCCAGCAGCTTTCTAAGTAAGTGTTGTTGATATTTTGTTTATAATACCACATAAAGTATTGCATGAAATGTGATGTGTGGTTTGAATTTGATTGCGAAAAAATAGCTAATTCTAGAAGTATATATTCTTACATTCTTGTAATTATGCATGTTTAATCTAACTGTACAAATTCCACTAAAGATATACATATATATTTCATTTGAAATGAATTTTATTATTGATTTTTAATTATTTTTAGCAAAAAATAAATTTACAAATTAAAAAGCTAGAATTTTATACATTTATTTTCATAACTAGATTTCGCACTTAAAATTGCGGTTTTTATAATTTTATTTACAATCACTTACATGAATTTAGATGTTATTATTAATTAGATGTTATTTGAGACAAAAGAAGTTTAGAAATTAGAAATAATGTTTTCTGCATGTTATTAAAATAGAATATTTATTTATTTATTATTAAATAAATAGCTCTTCTGATTCTCATCAGATGCATAAAAAATGCCCATGTGGCAATATAAATTTAAAAGAAAAAAATAATTTTTAAATGATGTGAATTTTCTCTGCTAAGGAAGGGAGGGGAGACTTCCCACACAGCACACGTTATCTATAGGATGTCGATGTATAGTGTAATTACATCTATAGCGTCCACAACATCTTTTACATGTGCATAGCATTAAACCAATAGATGTCTATCGGGCATTTCCCATTTAGATATGTATTAAACGTCCATGACCTGCTATAGACGTATTATAACTATGACTTTTTTTATGTCTACTGGAAATGCTCTTTTTAATTTCCAAAGGATGTACTCTTTAGTGCATCGAATGGATTTGCGAATAACACCTATTACGCACATCTTATGGAAAAAAAATACTGCTACTTCAATCTTGCCGCGCATGCGGAAATGGAAAGTCGAAGGTCGCTCCTAGAAACTCCGGACGCGAACGATGTTTACGTCTGCTCTCGCTCAACCCGCGTGATTCGCCATTTATTTGGTAAGGCTCTATGTGCATTTTCCCCCCAGTTTTACTCTGTTCAGCCATTAACGACTTGCATAAAAGGTAAGTTATTCATTTCTTATTTCATGTATTTACTTTTCTGTATAGTTTATATTTTAACACCCGATTACTGCTATATCCGTGTATCGTGCAGATAGATTTAGGCTTAATGCTACGATAATTTTCGTATAAAATGAAAATAAACTTGCAAATTGTTGCTGTATTAGTTGCATAAATATCGAAATTTAATCACATATTTTGCAGATATAACGAACGGTATAATAAAAGAGTGTTAGAGCCACATATTGTTTTGTTTATCACCAATCGCCGATACAGTCTTGGCTATTTTGAACTTGACCTTTTGAAAGGCTGTGTTGTTATGTTATTTATACAATAAATTTTAATCCTCAGCCATAATGTTTACCAGAATTTTCAAATAACATTTAGGTTTTATGTTGTATGTGTAGCAGAAAAAAAGCAGTTAATTTTAAATGAATTCCACTAATTTTGGTTTCAATAAAATAGAAAAAAAAAATTTCAACATCTTAGCAACTGAATTATTTTACCCTTAAAATAAGTGTTGTATTATTTACAATGGTGGGTCCAAGGGGGAAGTCACGGGGGTCACGATCCAACCCCCCCCCCTCCGTGAACAACAGGAAAATGCTAAAAATTATTTAAAAAATGAAATATATTTTAAATTCCCCTCCCCTCCTTCAACAATGTGAATCAAATCAAAATTAGGTAATTTCTGATACATCCGTGAAAATCTTTTTAATCTCTAGAAATTTGCAAGTTCACTTATTTTCAGAAACTATGTGATCAAATAGTGTTTTCCATTTTTCAATAAAAGAAAAGTCTTTCCAAAAATTCCATAAAATTTAGCATTTTAAACTAAATTTTCGGACGTGAATGCTAATTGCTCCCGACTACATTTCTGTGGCTCTTAAGTCCTAAAAATTGGCTTAATATGGTAACTTGACAACATTTCTGAATCATTCTTAGCATTTACAAGAAAATGAGAAACGCTTCAATTTCTTGGTATCTGAATGAAATCTATAAATTATATATTTTACGAATACCAATGCAAATTTTTAGTATAAATGAATTCACGAAAGTATCAGAAAAATTGTCAGTTTTAATTTGGGAATAGCCTCCAATATAAAAATTTATCATGAAGTGGGGTGACGACCCCCTCTGCAAAAAAAAAAAAAAAAAAAAAAAAAAAAAAAGCCATGACCCCCCCCCCCCCTCTAAATTGAGGGCTGGATCCATATTTAGAATAAAGTTAACTTCAATTATTACATATAAATGTTCCAATTGCTTAAGAAACTATTTTTGTATTTATTATAATCTAAAGTTCCCTCTTGGCATTATTTAAGGGTGCTCTTTTTTTAAAATATTGAAATGCATCTTTACTTTTAGCCAGAGATCTCTTGTAAAAATCTTCTCCAGTACCAGAGTATTTCTAAATAAATGTGCCTGAAAACTTGCAAAAATTATAACCTTTTTTATTTTTTTTTAGGAAACACCAGGGTTCGTTGATATATATCAATGGATATATATCTTGATATATATCCGATATTTATTTTTAAAATATCAAGATTTTTGATATTTTAAAATTCTTGATATTTATTTTCAAAATATCAAGATGTTTGATATTTTGTATATTTGATATTTATTTTCAAAAATCACCAAGTGAGATAATTTTGATATTTTCCACATTCAAAGCAAGTGTAAATGAAATTTCCACATGTTATTGACTGTATCATTCTATAGATAATTTACTTTTGCCTTTGGCAGTAACTTTTTTAGGAAAAGAAGAAAACAAATCTTTTCCAAGCTTTATGTTTGAAACTTTTATTTTTAAATGTAGAGCTAATAATTATGTTAGACAGTAAATTCAGAACAGCCATTGAAAGATAAAATATAATTTTGATAATTCTTTATATATAGCCAGAGTTCGTTAAAATATATCAATGAATATATATCCAATATTTATTTTCAAAATATCAAGATTTTTGATATTTTCATATTACTTGACATTTATTTTCAATATATCAAGATGTTTCATATTTTCTGCATTTGATATTTATTTTCAAAATATGAATGTGTGCAAGATATACAGTCAAACCTCGTTAACATAAACACGCTTAACGTGAATTACTTTTAACATGAATTGTTTTCACAGTCCCCTATAAAAACTAATACAAGGATTTGATACTGATAACATGAATTACTGTTAACATGAACAAAATTTTGATTCCCCTTGAGGTTCATGTTAACGAGGTTTGACTGTATTTGATATTTTCAGTCGTAATTCGTAATATTTCAGTGTAAATGAAATAAATTTTCAACTGTTATTGACTATGAATCTGTAGATAAAGAACTTTTGTCTCTTCTGGATGTGACTTTTTTAGCCAAAAAAGAAAATAAATATATTTTTGAAGCTTTTATTTTTAAAATGTTGAATTAATAATTATGTGGGACATAATTAATTCAGAACAACCATTGAAAGATGAACTGACTAACTTAAATAAGCAGTTATATACCGTTTCATTAGAAAGGAATCTTTTCTCATGTTTTGGTCCAGTTTAGTTTAAACTATACAACATGTTTGAAAACACGAAATAAGATATTTTATACTTAAATTTATGTTAAAATTTTTCAATTAAAAGAACTTTTTTCTATTTAAAATTTCTGATTTTTTTTATACTTGATACTGAATCCTATAGTTAGTTTTTTTCTTTTTTTTTCTTTATAAAGCAAATTGTTACTGTTTTCAATTAGTTCATCTTTAATTTTGTTCTAAGTGAAAAAAACAAAAACAAAACAGAAAATAAAAAGAAAAGTGCATTTTTAGAATATTCTTTGATTAAGTTTTCATGTTAAGTGCAATATATTTTAGTTTCTAATCTATATTATGCTTGAAAACATTTATTATCAGCGGTAAGTTGGCTGCTTTGAAAATATCGGATATATATCGAAAATATCGGATATATATTAAAATATCGGATATTTTTGATATTTTCGAAAATATCATGATATTTACGAACCCTGGGAAACACAGACTATTATTAAATCATGTACTTTTTTTATCATTACTTAACAAAATTTTTTCTTGAAAAGGCTCATTTTTACTCAATAGTGATCTTTTACTGCTGAAGTTGTGCCTTTATTAGTGGATGGCACCCTACCCTTTTCTTTCTAGTGTGAACAGTATATTAATCAATAAAATTTTTATAACTGTATATTCCCAGTAGCAGAAAATTCAAGACTGATATCGCATATTTTCTTTTCTATTTGCAGATTATTTTTCTATCAAATCTTTATTTTGCTTCATAATTATGTTTAGTTCTTTATTACTTAATACAAAACTGGAGATTATTATTAATAAAAATGAATAAAATGCATAATGACGTCACATGTAAGTGATTGTTTGATTAATTAATGATCCAATTGTAAAATATTTTACCAGCAGATTATTTTCTGCCCCTTGAAGTATCTGTCGCAGACACTTGGAGTATTTTCTGCTACTGGGACCATATTTAGTTTTGACTCTAGAAAAAAAAAAAAAAAAAAAAAAAAAAAAAGCTGTCATGCAGGAATCTTTTAAAAAGTGCACACTATTCTAAAAAAAGCACAAAAGATATTTTAAATTTGTTTGTTAAGAGTCCTTTTTTATTAGTAGAATTTTGTGATATTTTCCCACGACAGATTGAATTTCATGATTTGCCCCTCTACTGACTGACAAATTTTGAGATTTTTCCAGCAACCAGTCGATGAATTTTACATTTTTTTCTGCAACCAACATAAGAATTTCACGAATTTTTTTTCCTGATAATTGACTTCTGAATTTCTAGATTTTACTATTTATTGATCTTGGTAATCTTTTAGCAAATAATTTTCAGATTAAAAAAGTATCATATAGCCATGGAAAAATTATAGGTACTTGTTAAGATGAAAACATTGAAAACCTACCTAAAACGAAATTTTTCCCAGTTCCATGCAATTCCATCTTAGCATTTTAATTATATATAGCTGCTATGATAAAAACCTATTTAAAGAGAATTTTTTTCCGTTTCTTGTGATTCCCTCTTAGAAACCAGGGTCGAAACTAGGGAGTGCAGAGGTGCCGCAGGCACCAGAACGAAAGGCGTAGGGGGTCGCCTAATAAAGATTTTGTTTGTTGTTTCATGCAAAAATGTATATATATATATATATATGAAATATAAGGAAATTTGCAAGCTAATGTAAACCTGTGGAAGCATTCTTTTCAAAATTTGTGGAAGTGAAAGTAAATTTATTTAAGAAAAATAATCTGCAACCAAACTCTAAAGAGTAAACACTGACCTGGTTAGAATTCAATTTCAGCTATTATAAGCAAGAAAAAAAATCATTTAAAACTATTAATATGCAAGTAAGAAACTTTAAAAAAGAATGTTCCCATAGGTTTAACATTAGCGATTCAGTTTCCTCGCATGACTAGTATAGGATCTTAATGCTCAAGCTAATGTTAATCCTATGGGAGAGTTGTTTACATATTTCTTACTAGCATTTTAATTATTTTTATTTTTTAAGGATTTTTTTTTTTTTTTTTTTTTTTGCATTGGGTGCCTGCAGTCAGTAACTCTTATTGTGCATGAGAAGGAAGAGGGGGGGGGGGGGGTGCAAAATCCATGTTTGCCCTGGCAAACATGGGAGAAAAAGGCTAGTTTCAGCCGTCTTTTACTGTATGTCAGCCCCCTCTGAAATGATGAAGTCTAGATATGCCACTGCTCATAGCCGCTATTTATATTACATTCATTTCATTTAAAATATAAGCCTTTAACACACTTTATTTAAAATATATTACATTAGAAATACATTCTTGTACTTATTTTATTTAAAACAATTATATTTAAAATACATGTCTTTTACTCATTGAATTTAAAAACAAAAGAAATAAAAACTACTACTAGGACTTCCCTCAGAGGGATTAGTCTGAGCGATATTGTATTATTATAGCCGAGTATCATAGTATTTGGCCACGCTCAAATATTGCTATCAGTTAACACTGTGACTGACACTTAAGCTGAAAAATTTACAATGTTTAATTTTTAAGAAAGTATAATCCTGTAATAAATAAAAGGTAAGTAAAATATTAAATACATTTTCAGTAATTACATAAAACAATTATATTTTTACTTTCTTCTATCTTTACAAGAAGAAAGTATTGGATTCATGAAAATTTTCGACTTTCGGTTTTCGACGGATTTACACGTTTTAGGGGTCAGAGATTCCAAAAAACATGTTTTTACAAAATGTCTGTCTGTGAGTCTGTCTGTCTGTGTGTATGTGACACAAATTTTGGGGGCGCTCTATCTCAAGAACTAATGCACGGAATTTAATAAAAATTTATATTAAGTTAGTCCCTAATACAAATTGATGCTGATTAGTTTTTGGTGTAAATCGCTCAACAGGTGGCGCTGCTATGCTGCATTTAAAGCGATTTCTGCACTAGCTCTATCTCAAGAACTAATGCACGGATTTTCATCAAACTTCAGATTTCGTTAATCCTTCATATGAATTGGTGCTGGTAACGTTTTGGTGCAAATCGCCCAACAGATGGCGCTGCTATGCTGCATTTTGCAGCATTTACACGATTTTCGTAATAGCTCTATCTCAAGAAATAATGCACGGATTTTCATCAAACTTCAGATTCTGTTAGTGCTTGACATGAGTTGACGTTTTGCACCTTGTGGTGTAAATCGCTCAACAAATGGCGCTGCTATGCTGCATTTTTTGTGATTTTCGCGATAGCTCTATCTCAAGAACTTTTGCTCGTGTTTTCAACAAACTTCAGATTCAGGTATACCTGGATATGAATTAGTGCTGTTTATGTTTTGCTGTAAATCGATCAACAGGTGACGCTGCTATGCAGCGTTTTTCTCGACTTCCACAATAGCTCAATGTCCAGAACTAATGCATGGATTTTCATCAAATTTCAGATTCAGTTAGTTCTTGACATGAATTGATGTTTTGTACCTTTTGGTGTAAATCGCTCAACAGGTGGCGCTGCTGTGCTGCATTTTTTGTGATTTCCACAGTAGCTTTAGCTCCAGAACTAATACACGGATTTTCATCCAACTTCAGATTCCAGTATACGAATTAGTACTGTTTGTGTTTTGGCGATTCCGGTTTACGATTCCGGTATATGAATTAGTACTGTTTGTGTTTTGGTGCAAATCGCTCAACAGGTGGCACTGCTATGCTACATTTTTCAAAATTTCTCCTACAGCTCTATTTCAATAACTAATGCACGAATTTTCATCAGATTTCAAATTCAGGTATACTTTTATATGAATAAATTGATGTAATTTCTTGTACTATTTAAATGATTTAATTGATGTGATTTATATAGAAGAAAGTTTTGTGATGGCCACAACATACTAGTTTTAGTTTCATATCATATTTTAGACCGTCAGTCATCGGCGAATGATGAATTCTGAACGGAAAATTCAGTGTCAGCCACCGGTGGCTAATGTGCCGCTCAATGTTTTAAATATTTATAATCATGGGTGGGAAATTACCTCATTTTACTCATAGCTGGCAAGTGAATTTTTAAGTAGTCTCTTAAAAATTACAGGCTATAATCAGGGTTGCCGGCTTTTAGTCAGGCCAAAAAAAGGCGGTTGGCTTTTTTTTTGGTTTTAACCACTTAAAAAAGTCGGTTAAGTTGGTTTACAGCTAATTAGTTTTAAATTTGGATCAATTAATTTATAATACACTTACTTATAAATATTTTCTGCTAAGAAAATTATGAATTTCTATTAAATTTTGTCAAATAAATGTCTTTATAACTGCTAAAAGGCAACTGTAAAGGCATTATATCTGAAAAAATATATATAAGTATTGAAAAGAATATAAGTTACACTCCAAATTGATGTTTTGAAAGTCTATATTACATATATAGCTCCACATATACTACACATTTTAAAGATTATAATTAATTAAACAATGACAAAATGTAGCACATCAAAATAGAAACATTCTTATGTGTCCATATGAAGAGTGAAGTTATAAATGTTAAAAGAGAAATTAGAAAGGATATAATATTTGAGGAGAGTTTGGTACATAAGTGTATAAAAATAAACAAGAAAAATAAAATTTCGAAAAGCAATTATGCTATTCATAATGTTTTTAATAGTGAGAAATGATATATTTTTTTATATGACTATGCATAATTTTAAATGTTTAATAGAAATAAAATAAGACGTATATTAATAGCTCTTAAAATTAAGTAATAAAACATGTAACTAAGTAACCAATGTCCTCTTTAATTTTATAAAGCTGTAGAAATGAAAAAGATTGGGGGGGGGGGGGGTGTCTGTTAAAGGTCAGTGTAAAACAGATAAAGCAGTTGATATGGAGCTTTTAAAATTTAGCTGACATATTTGCAATTCTAACTACAAATCACTAGCAAAACCATCTAAGTTTTATTTCAGTTAATGTCTTCATTATTGAGAAATTTGGTTACTTATTAAACTCTAAATAATTGAATGTCATTAAAACTAATTAAAAACACTTTAAAATGCATAGTTTATAATTATAAAGCCAATTATAGCCAAAAAAAGTCCATTTCTTGCCCCCCCCCCCCAAAAAAAAAAAAAAAAAACTTAAAACCAATAAAAGCCGCCGGCGTGGCTTTTTTGCAACCCTGGCTATAATAGAAGATATATGTTTTACTTGTTAGCTATATTTTTCAACTCTCCAACTTACTGCAATTGTAAATGTGTTATTAAATTCTATAAAATTTTCTTCTGTTTATATGTAATTCTTAATTTTATAGGAACAAAAATTAAAAATCTATTTTAGTAATAGTAATTTTTTTTTTTTTTTTGTAATCATGTAAATGTTGTCATAGCAATTTTCAACTATACATGGCTTCTTACTAGCTGGTAAAATAAATCCTTCGCTGGTAAGATTTTCAAAATCTCCCTCTCTCACCCCCCCCCCCTCGTCCCACCTTCCGTGTTCATAATTATTCATTAATTGTTTGCGTGTTTAAGTATCTTAAATAAAGCTTATTTATACAGTCGATTCCCTGAAATCAGTGTTCAATTCAGATACTTTTCTCCGGGGGGAAGGTGAAAATTGCACTTTTTGACTGTTGAAAAACACAAAATCTCAAATCTTCCGGATCCACTCCTTGAATTCAACACTGTCTGAAATCTTCACTTCAATGCAGATGTAAACAGTGAAACTCACAATTAAGATGTTCAGGGAAATTTCAAGGTTTTTTTTTTTTGTCATTGTGTACACATTTTATATGAAATTCTGGTTAATATGACTGAATTAATGCTTTCTCATGAATGAAATGAATTTATTTCCAAAGAAATTCAAGATACAACACAGATATCTCTGGCAAGCATAATCTTTTTTTTTTTTTTTTCAAATACATTTGTGTTACTGCAGCTTTTTTTATCTAATAGTCTGATTAAACATGAAATAAAACATGGTTATTTTAAGATTTATTTATTTATTTATTTTTGTAATTTATTACTTTACCTAATAGAATTTTGTAATTTCTTTCCCCGCAACTGATTGACGAATTTTGCATGTTTGTCTGCCACCAAATTAAGAATTTTTTAACGTTTCCGCACAATTGATTGCTGAATACAATGTTTTCCTGTGACCGATTGATGAATTTCCCAATATTTTAAAGCAACCAACTGAAATATTTCTGTGTCCCCCCCCCCCCCTCTACAATCAACTGACAAATTTTGTGGGTTTTCTTTGACGGCAGAATGTCGATTTTGGCAATTTTTTTCCTGAAACCGATTGATGATTTTTGTGCTATTTATTTCTCCGATTGCCAAAATTTGTGGGAATTTTTGCGACTGATTGGCAAAACTCTTGTTCTATTTTCCATACAGTGCAGGGTTGCCGGCTTTTAGACAGGCCAAAAAAAGCCAGCCAGCTTTTTTGGTTTTAACCGCTTTAAAAAAGCCAGCTTTTATTTTTCAGAAAGACGGTTTATAGATAATTCATATAAAATTTGGATTAATTTATTTTTAATACACTTATAAATATTTTCTACTAAAAAAATATAAACTTTATTAAATTTTGTCAAATAAATATGACCTTATAACTGCTAGAATGCAACTGTGAAGGCATTATGTCTGAAAAAAAAATTATGAATATTCAGAAGAATACATTAAATTAGAATCTAAAGTATTGGTTTGGAATTCTTTATCATGGTTTTATACATACTACACATTTTAAAGATTATATGAAAGAATAAGAAAATGTCACACATTAAAATAGAAACATTCTTTCATATACCTACTGATATTTACTTTTAAAATTGATTAAAACTAAATAGCTATATGTATTTAATAACTGAAATTATCTTATATAATACTTGAGCAATAATAAGCAATTGTTAGATAAAAAATACTTATAAAAATGATCGACTTATAAAAATGATATATGTAAAAAGTTTTTCTACTACTAAGCTGTTATGTAACTTATTCCAGATATGTCCATACTGACAGATTAAAATCATAGAATGAACAATTCTGAAAGAGAAATTAGGAAGGATATAACATTTGAGGAAATTTTAGTACATGTAACTGCTAAAAATAGAGATTTTTTTTTTAAATTCTCCGAATAAAACTTGTTGAATTAGAATTTTGAAAAGCTAGTTGTTATTTAAAATAGTGCATATGCATGCATAAATTAATGCATATGTTATTCATAATACTATTTTAATAGAGAAATGTTTTTATGAATGACTTTGTGTGTGATTTTAAATAAATGTTTATGAAAAAAAAATAAGACTTGTAATATTAATATCCCTTAAAATTAGTTAATAAAATATAGAACTAAGCAACCATTGTCCTTTTTAATTATATAAGAAGCAAAAAAAAAAAAAAAAAAGATTAAGGTCAGTGTAAACCAGACAAAGCAATTGGTATGACCTTTTATTCCAATATTAATGTCTTCATTATTGAAAAATTGGGTTATATTGATGTCTACCTCAATTAAATATCTTTAAAACTAATTAAAAAACACATAAAAATGAGTCGTTTATAAATAAAATGCTTCACTGTATAAAAGCCAAATTTGCCAAAAAAAGCCGGTTAAAACCAATAAAAACCACCGGCGTGACTTTTTTGCAACCCTGATACAGTGGGAGGAATTTTGCAGATTTTTCCTGCAGATGATCAATAATTTCATTTTTTCCTGTAAATAGTTGATGAATTTGTAGATTTTTCTCAGTGATTTACTGGCAAAACTCATACTTGTTTTTTCATGCAATTGATGGACGAATTAAGTTGTTTTTTTCGTAACCAACTGGCAAATTTATCTTTTTTTTTTTTTTTTTCTTTCAAAGACCAAATGACAAATTTCACGATGCTTCCCTGCGACAAAATGTCAAAATTTACGTTTATTTCCCAGATTAATGGATATATTTTGTGGTCCCCCCCCCCCCCCCCCCCCCCTCAGCCAGGAAGAAATGAATTGAAAATGCATGTCAAAAATAGCAGCAAGGGACACAATATTATGTAAACAAAACAGTGACCAGAAATCTGCGCAAACTCTTGATTCCAAGCTATGTGGGTTTGAGGGAGTCTACTGTATAAATAAGTAGTAGAAAAAAAATGTGGGGTGCTATCCACTAATAAAAGCACAACTAAAACAGAAAAAGGTCAGTAGTTCAGCAAAATTGTTTTAATCACACACAAAGGGTTCTGTACAATAATTGAATTCAATTGCAATGAAAAACGTTGACTTATTCATCACTGTGAGTCGGCAAATTTGAAAAAAGCACTTAATTTTATCTCTCACAGACCCAAAAATTGAGGAAAGATGGAAAAACTTAAAATTTTGTTATTTCTGTGTACTCAAAAAGAAAAAAGTGAAATTTTAGAATCTTGGTTCACAAACTCAAAAATCTGGAGAGAGAAAAAAAAAAAAAAAAAAAAAAAAGAGTGAATTTAAAAAATCAGAATGAAAGGAAGAAAAGAATACTCAAAGCATTACTAGTAAACAATCAGAAGGTATTAAAAGTAAAACTATTCCAAATGATCAAAACAAAAAAGTAATTATTTTTTAATTAAATTCTAATTTCACATCTGAAACTGATTTAAATATTAAGATTTCTTTAATTTGGCATGCTCATATCCTTGCAAATAATTGTTCTTCTCATTCCATAAGTAAACATATTCATATAGAAGTTGATGTGAAATATAAACACGCAGTCACATTTTAATATAATAGACAATGCCCCAAAAAGAATGAAGGTTTTCTTGATTTCTTTTACAGATAGAACTTGCAGTCGGAACACACCGTCACAAACATTTGAAGATAGCCTTGAAGAAGTCCTAGATGAGGAAGACTTGTATGAATACTGAGTTAGTATATTTTTAAATTCAAAAATCCCTTTTTGTTTCTTTTTTTTAGACAAATTAGTTTGTGAGATTTTAAAATAAGTATTAAACCAAAAATTTTTAAACAAAATATTTAATGTATAATATAACTCATGTAGTCAGGACTGACACAACCTTCGAGCGAACGGTTAGCTGCAACTCCCCTGTGCATGTTGGAGTCTTGTTTGTGTCGCCAAGCCCCTATATATTTCAAAATAATAGTTGCTTTGTAATAAATGATAATCATTTTGCTCTACATTTATTTTTAAATGTTCTGTGAGTAAAAAAAGTTAACTTTATTTCTTACAGGCAAAATTGATATTATTGTCGGTGAATATATGGATTTGATGACCTTGAAATTAACTGTGAATTCAAAAAGTAAATATTTAAAATATTGTAAAAATAGAGGATTTCTGGAAATTAAAAATAATTATGTTCATTAAATGTAAAAGTAGTGGTATTTTTAATGCATTTTATCTCTACATGTATTTTTTTCTTACATAGCAAGAAAATAATGATAATCTGTAGTTTACTGTGTGGCAACAACCATAAATTAACGCATCACCTAAAATGTTATTGACACCTATTTGCTATAGGTCCAGATTCACAGTTGCCACGTGGCGAGTAATTTTCTTTTTTTGTGTGTCCATTAACTTTCGGTGTCTTAAGTCGCCAAGATTTTTTTTTTTTTTTTTTAGAAAAACAAATGTTTGAAGTACATTTTGATTCTTATAATGCGAGATTCTCACCATATTCACAATTTTTTTTAATGTGTATTTTTATATGACAAAATCAAAATAAGAAATATTGTTTTCCTAATACTCCTTAGTCATGATTGCTTAACTTATACATACATATTTTTAACTATATCTAGCCCAACTTTATATTCTAACGGTACATAGTTTAAGATGCATATATTTAAGTAATATTAAGATTTAAAGAATTTTATGATTAAATTAAACACATTTGATGTAATTAATCTGTTTTGTTGTACATGCGTTTATATTAAGTAAATTATTTTTCACTTTGAATTCCTGAGATTTTTATCCATATAAAACCAATCGCTATTGTTTTCATACTTTTATTACATAGTGTGGCCACTAGATTTTTTTGAGTTTAGGAGCCACTGACTCCTTCCAGATTTTGGAAATCTGCATCTATTACTCAAAATGTAATTAAAGAAGAAACACAGGTTTCAACTAATTGTTTTATAAAATTGGATATTAAAACTTTTTACAAGGGAGGAAAAAGAGGAATGGTTTTGCATGAAAAATTACTTGTTTTTAGCATTTATTTTAATTTATAAATCTAAAATATTTTTGCTTAACTTTCCTAATGATGTCGTTTTTAGTTTTCAAAATATCTTGTTGTTGTGAAGAAAAAAGAAAATCAGATTATTGTTGATGCCATTTTCCACTAATAATTTTATTAAAGTGTTTAAGGCTTTTACTATGGGTTATCAAGATTGGACAGTATCTGGTCACTAGTACGTCACTTCGACGTCACGTGACGCCATCATGCCTTACGGGAAGTGTCTATTTTTATATTTTATAAAGCCTTAAATATGGCTTAAATATATTACAACGTTTTATGTAATGCCAATAAGTATTTAGAAAGTTATGAGAACTCGTAACCACATCAATTTTGCACTGGCGCTGGGTATTTTAAAAGATATGAGACCCCTTAACAAAGTATAAAGTATTTACATTAATATATTATCTAATGAGAACTAAAACATTCAATACATATATGATGCTAATAATACTAATAAACGAAATTAATTAAAATGTTGTATCTCAATATAAAAGTATCAATAATCACAATATTTTACAAAAAGAAATGTTTACAAAAATTTGTCGCCTATACTGTACCTAAATAATTAAATTTTTGTTATTTAATCAGTGTAAAGATAAATCAGCTGATTTTCCTGACTTCATTTCACTGATTAATTTACTTTCTTATTTTTTATGTGACTTAGAAAAACGTTCTTGCACAATAATGTTAATTGTCTGTTTATTTCACAGAGGACTTCATTTAATTATGCAACAATTAAACACATCAATAAACTCAAATGGAAGTTCCCTTATTTGCTGAAAAAAGTAAAATGTAAATGTTTCTTTTCCATTAAAACACTGTTTATTTTCCTTCATACCCGTAGAAGTCTGTGATACAAAAGAAAAACTCTTTCTAACAAATAGAAAAGCAAATGAACAAAACAGCCGATAAAGTTAAAGTATAATAAAAATTATTTTTTGATTTTTTCTTTTAAATATTTAATTAAATCTTCTAGCACTTCAATTTGAAAAAGCTACGTAAAGTTAACAATTCATCAAAAGAACATCTCTTTGTAGTTGATTTAATTTACCCAAAAAGGGAACTTTTTACTATGTGATATCTAAAAAAATCTAAACCTTATGTAATTTTTTTTTTTTTTAATGGAGTAGATAAAGTTCTTTTTGTAAAAATTCCAAATGTATAAAAATCAAATTCAGCAAACTTCCTCATCCTCATGTACCTTTTTAAAACATATTTGTATAACCTTTTTCTGTGACCTATTTTCTGTACAGTTTACAATAGTAAACCTTTCATGAAATGTTTCTTTCCTAAAATAAAATTCAACTAATATAAAAGTTCAAATAAAACAACTTTTTGTCATGACACTCAAAGCCACAAATCAAATACGTCGGTCATAAAACGAGCTGATAACACAATAAAAGAAACGATATAGATGTGCTCCGAGTGCCTTATAAAAATTTATCCCTACTCATAATGTTTCCAAAAAACTCGGAGTGAGTTACAGTACGTGAAAACTACTTGGCAACCGGAAGGCGTTTATAATGTTTGTGTTTTCTGCAGTTACATATGACTATATGTTTAACATCTTTTTTCTTATATTACTGCTCTCATGAAACTGTAAAAATTTGAATCTTCTGTGTTTGAATGTCTATTGTTATTTATCATCATGTGAGATCGATTTGTTGATTTTGTTTATCATTATTTGAACGAGAAATAATCCTCTTACGAGGAAGATTTTTTAAGTAAACATGTAAACCTTTTGAGTTCGTAAAAAAAAAAAAAAAAAAAAAAAAAAAGTAATGACCATATTCATATTAATAATGATGCATATAATAAAAATTTTTAATAGCTGTCATCACTTGCAAGTTATTAAATTTTAAAATCAGTCAGCCCATTTTAGGACACCCGGTAGTCTTAGTTTCTTAAAGAGTTTTACAATCCTCTATAAATCCGTTTGAAAGGTAGCTGAATTGTTACTGATGGGATATAAGGATTTTGAAGCCTTGGTAATGTCAGTGATAGTAAAACAAAGTAGACGAGTGATATTCATTCTCTCTCCTAGCTTTGTCTTTGATGCCCTTTACCTGAATTACTGCAGGGCAGAACTCACCTGTTTCTGCTATAGTTGACAATGATTTTTTAAAAGAAGGAAAATGCTGAGTTTTGCAGATTTCTACCAAAGAATGAGAATAAGAAAATTAATCTTGAAACAATTAAAACATATTATTAGCAGTTTTCTATTGCGAATTTTCTGTATGAGCATCGAGCTTTGATCCTGATAACACAAAACTTTTACGGGCCAAAACGACCCGAAATTAATATCTACTTTATATACACAGGATGTTTTAAAATAGGCGGAATATTCTTTAAAATCCCATAACAGTTATACGATGACAGCTAATGAACTTTTCCTTGCAGAAAATTAATGTGCGAATTTGAAATTTTTTTACTATGCCTCCCTGTTCTATTTCCAGAAAACACACCAATAGATGGTCTTATCTAAAACAGAACTTTTCTATTTCTGTGTGATTTCGTCTTATCAGATTGCATTGTATGTATCATATTCATTTCATGTTTAATATTTTGTCTCCTTATTCTTCATGGCAATTTTAAGTAAATTTTTAGTGACTGGCAAATTAGGCTTTGATAACTCTCAGCGTAATGCTCGGTACAGGGTTAATTATAGGCTTGACCATGGATCGTCATCCATCTACCTATTTTCTTCTCCCTCACCACATTTATAATTTAGCAAATGTTCCTGTCCTCGCTGCTTTACCTGCCCTCATGCAGATCCATCACAAATTGTTCATAAGACTTCCCATATTAATTTTTGTAAAGCTTTTAATGTTATTTATCGTATTAAATGTAATCCATGTAATATGCAATATATTGGTTAAACAAGTGGCCCAATTCATGAACGTATCGATGAACTTCGTTCTGCCAACAATAATTATAAATGCTCTCGCAATCCTTTAAACTGCAATGTTGAGTATAGGCACTTTAAAAAGCATAAATTTAATAATATTACTATTCATATCCTTAATATACAAAATAAATTTCATGAACGTCTTTTTCTGGAATCTTGCATATATTAAATATTATAACACACTTTGTCCATATGGACTAAATCAATTCTCTAACAATAAACCTCATGTTGTATATTCTACATCAACAAATACAATTAACTATCAATCTCTTTATCTCTTAATCATAAGTTATATAAGCAAACCACACGTCCAAAAAGAGGACAATCATCTACTACTAAACAATCATCATATCAATTAACTAATACTCATATTAAAAAATCATTAAATTGCATACAATGTTCTTTTAATAGTAATTACAACTGGATGTCTCTTCCTAAATTTATCTTTGCAATTCCTAAATATCATATAAATCAATATCATAAAGTTTTTACTTCAAATACATTGAATACTCACTTTAGTGATACATTTTTTGATTTACTTCATTATAGGCTAAATGCTCTTAATGTCAATATTAACAAAAAACCACCAAAATTATATAAAAGTAATTCACATTTAATCGTTTCCTTTACCAATCCTGATTTTAATAAAATTAAACTTAATCATTTATTTTACAACGAGCAATGTATATTTCCACTTCAAAGTGTTAATCTAAAAAGTTCTTTTCAATATCCTGTTGGTTTGGGTCGTCAATTGTTCAATTATAGTAAGTTTATTAAAAATTTCAAACACACTGATACTTTTACATGTAAATGCAATGATCCCCATCTAAATACATATATTAATGCCCATCATGTGCACGTTATAACTGGTGATTTGGACATTGTCAATGATATTCACTTAAGATCTTTGATGCGTCATGACACTAAATTTCGTATTCCTGTACAGTGTAACATACAGTCCATCATTAAATAATTCACATATGATCTAGATTTCTTCATTTGCAGAGTGGCTATCAACTATGATGGACCTACTGAATGTTTTGTGGATTGGGGGCATTGTGTCATCTTTCTTTTGAAACAACAATTATTAAAACTGCATATTGCTAGAAATTCAGTTTCTTTCTCTGCCCTTGGACCACATATCCAAGAGTTTCAAAACAATTTCATCATTACATATGTAGATAAGGCTTCTGATAACTATGCTATCATCTGCAAATATTACTGTCATCACCTTCTAACTGGGGCAATTACTTCCGGTGATATTTTCAGTCTTCATCATGTTACGTTAGAGGAAAACGGTAATGATATATTAAGCTATCATAAATTATTAGGCATAAAGGATAACAACATAAATTATCCTTATGTAGTCATGATTCCAAAGTTTCAGAAAAATCCTCTTAAATTCCGTACAGTCACTGTGGGTTGTAATACGTATAATACTCGTGATAATACATTATTATTAAATATTCTTGCAAAAATTTATGAGTTATCAGATACAATAGACAACACTCATTGTATTAAAAACAGTTTTGAATTGGTGGATGAAATGTGGTTATTGACAGGTGTCAACAATATTATTACTTTACATTTCAAAGACCTTTTTAATAATATCATTCTAGGGGACTTACATTCTACTATTAATGCATTATTTATAGAATATTTCCCTTTATTGGATTTACCTGATTATATTGATACTGCCTATATCAGGTCTTTGACTGATTTTCTACTATTTCATTATATTATCTTCTAAGTCAATGTTTTTTTTTTTATTGAAATACAGGACACAACTCAAGGAGCTGCTTCATCAAGCATGTTATCCGATTTATACCTTTACTTTTATGAAAGAAAATTTGTTAAAAATAACATATTACTCTACAGATACATAGATGATGTGGTTATTCTTTCTGTTAATGATGATAATTCTGTATCTCTTCCTCTGAAGTACCCTTCTGGTCTACAGCTTAGCACATCTTATTCAAATAATTATAGTATCAATTTTATGAATGTTAAAGTTAATATTCTCCCTGATAACACCCTGACATTCAATATTTATGATAAACGTAATGACTTTTCAATTAATGTAATTAATTTTACTGACTTCAATTCCTGCTTACATATTTCAGTATATAGACATATTCTACTTAATCATGGTCATCGTATCAAACGCTTCTGTTGGTCCAAGTTCTTGCAGCCTAACATTTTTTAAGTTAAAGCAATTAGCATTGTCTTATAATTATCCCGTCTCTTTTAATTCTGCATGGCTTAAATTTTAATATTTATTTTTTATACTTTTTACCAGTATGGGCATATAACATGTTAACAAAAAAAAAAAAAAAAATCGAAAACACTATTATGGAGGGTGGGATGTGGATTGCTGAAAAAATTATAAAAACATACACAATTTTTTTTTAAGTATGTGTGTGTTTATGTTTTACGTACATTGTACATAAAAAAATTAAAAAATAAAAATACCATTATGGAGGTTTGAGGCCGGGAATGCTAAAAAAAGTTTTAAAAACTTGTATGTTTATATCTGTGTCAGCATGTATTATATGTGTATATATGTGTGCTTATATATTGTATAGATATATTTAAAAAAGGGGGGAGTCATGCATTTAACATTATAATTTTCAATAATTTTTACATATTGGTACATAATAAAAGACTATATTTTACTATCTCAAAATAATCCTCATTGTTTTTTAAACGTTATTTATATACTCATTTTTTATTTTATAATTTTTGTTTTTAAACTAGTTAATTTAATCACTGCCCTTCTATTTACTTATTTTTATATGCTTATTTATTTTATATTTACTCAGTACTTATTAAGTTTATTCCTATTTTTTCATTCTACTTTAAATAAATGTTATTCTAAATCATTTCTTCATTTCTTCAATCAATTTCATTTTTTTATGGGTATATATGGCAGCAATAAATATTTTTGTTAAAAACCTAATTACAATATAGTTTTCCTTTTTCACACCAGCTGGCAGCAATGTTCTAGTTTCAGCAATTGCTACCCACATATTCTAATAGTCCTAAATCTGCTTGCATCCCCACATGCTTTAATATAGTGAGTCAATTTTCTGATGTTTTGGATCCTAGTATGTAATTGAGGTATTGT
Organism: Maratus speciosus; assembly: GCA_963932465.1. Lineage (NCBI taxonomy): Eukaryota > Metazoa > Arthropoda > Arachnida > Araneae > Salticidae > Maratus > Maratus speciosus. The sequence continues at coordinate 365,633,155 of OZ010795.1, read as the reverse complement.
GCTCTAATAATTTTTAATATCCTGTGTGAGGCGTATTTTTCTTAAGATTTCTTGTTTTTTTTTTTTTATAATTTATTTTCTTTTATGATGCGCTATTCGGTGCTAAATTTTGTCATTTTAGGCTTAATGCCGACAAAATTGGATGAAAGGTATACTATATATTTTACTATACTACAATATTCTTACTAATATAATTTTTGAACTAATTATTAGAGCTGTTTAATTCTGTTGATGATCTAGAAAAAAATAAAGCTGTCAGTGAAAGAAATTCCCTTTCATAACTACTAGAAAATTTTATCGGATTTCAATTTTAAAAGGATCTAAAGTTTGACTATATCTTATATTTTACCCCCGAATTATTGACTTGACAAAAATCCTCTGATTGAAATGTAGCTTCTGATAGTCTCTAAAGGATGAAAAATTTAAAAATATAATCATTAGAATAGATAAAAATAACATTCATTTTTCATTTCATAATGAGCGATGTTCTGTCATAATGGTATAAAGAATATCATCGATTTTTCAATCTAAAATTTTCAATCGATGTCTAATAAAAAAAAAACTTTTTTTTAGCTAAAAAATTAAATGTTAAAAATCATAACAACGTTTTCATAAAAGATGTTAGTTAGTCCTAGAAATATAGTTATCGAATCACTTATTTCAGAAGTCAACGAAATGCTGCATTTCAAATTTTCAGATATATCAGAAAAACTGTGCAAAGTCAAGCTAAAAATAGATATTTTTTACGAAAAATTTTAAGAATGTAACGGACACCTCTCTGCATGAAACAGTAAAGTGATTTTAGTCAGTAATGATTAGGAGAGGGAATAAAAAAAAAATTAAAATAGCAATTATGGAATTTCTGCAACAAATACATTCCAGCTCTGTATTTTTGCCTGTTTTGAAATTTTCAACATATGGCTGATTTTGACAAACCAAAGATTTTTTAATAAACTTGGATTTTATTTTGTTAAATTAAAGAAAAAAAAATCAAATGATTAAAAAGTATTTGAATATCTCCGAACTTTAAACTTACCAGATAAACTGAAGAAAATTGAATGAAGCACATTTCACAATACAGAAAATTAGCTCAGTGAAAAAATTATGAAAAAGTCCTTCCGGCCAGTGCCGGGAGGAAGAGGTAGCTTTCATATTCCTTATTTTTAAAAAGCAAGCTTATATTATTCAAACTGTAGAACCTCAATTTTGTGGAAACCGATTATAGGAGATTCAATACTAATTTTTATCAATACTAAACCATTATGAATGAGAATTTCGCGAAATTAGCCAGCTTTATCCAAGCTGCTTTTATTGAAAGTAACTTATATTTGGTTGCCAAATTCGGCGATATCTTGAAGTTCCTGCCATTTTAAGACAACATGGGACGGGGGTGAGGGTAACGAGTGAACTTGGTCGAGACCTCGGTAATTCCTGTGCACATGCTCACTCACATCGGAACCGGTTGATATATACGAGTGCTGTCGCAGGCAAGAAATCAGATTTTTCAAAATGTCACCCACATTAGAAATTCAAACTGCTATATCTGAGCCCTTTTTTAAGATAAAGACAAAACAAAAATGCTCCGGAATCCTTATATCAAGGTCAAATACTCAAGAAAGAAACCTTTTTGAATTTTTATTTTTTCTTTTTGCACCTCACTTTAAATATATATATATATATATTAATTTAATGGCCACCATTTTGAAACAAGATGTCTGATGAAGCTCGCCAGTGAATTTAGTCGAGACATTACTATATACTATCTACATGTCTTCTTACATCGAAATAGGTTAATAAATACGCGTGTTATCACGTGACAAATATCGTTTCATAATGTCAATCATGATAGAAATTCAAAGTGCTATAATTTAACTATTTTTTAATATATAGACGAAAGAAAAACCGCTCCGGATTCTTTGTATCAAGGTCAAACACATAAAAAAAATCTTTTTATTTTTTCAATTTTTTGATACCCCATTTTAAATTTTAAATTTTAAATTTTTTTTAAATTGCAGCCCTTCTGAAACAAGATGGCGATTGAAGCTGGCAAACGAACTCGGTCTAGACATTGGTATGTACTATGTACACACCAAGTTGCATCCAAATCAGTTCATAAATACGACTGTTACCGCGTGACAAAAATCAGGTCGTTTCAAAATGTCAGCCACAATAGAAATTCAAAATGCTATAACTCAGCCATTTTTTTAGATATAGACTAAACAAAAACTGTTCCGGAATCTTTGTATCAAGGTCAAACACACAAGAAAAAAATATTTTTCAATTTTTATTTTTTTCGTACCACATTTCAAATTTTAAATTTTAAAAAAATTCAAATGGCCGCCATTTTGAAACAAGATGGCGGATGAAGCTGGCCAACGAACTCAATCGAGACATTGGTATATACTATGTATACACGAAGTTACATCCAAATCGGTTCATAAATACGAGAGTTACAGTGTGACAAATATCAGATATATATATATATATATATATAGGTATATATATATATATATATCAACATTTGAGCGGAGGGTGGTCTCGAGGTCTGGGGGGTCATGATCGATGAAAATATACCAAAATTTTTTTAATCGCTTTCCCCCGAACGGCTGCAATAGGTAGCTTTTTAAAATGAAAGCTACCTAAAAGTGAAGCATTCTTTAAAATACAAATTAAGCCTTTGAGTAATTGAGTCGCTTGTGGGATTTTGGCAGTAAACAACTATACTAAGTATGCGAAAGGTTCGAGCTGCAGCAATGCTACTGCGAACGAAGTTTCCGTACTAGGCGCCGTTAGTTAAAATAGGCACTGGTAAGTTTCATAGCCAACGTCAGGTATCATTGCTGATGAGCACATTACTGGTATAAAAGATAATAAGGTGTTCTGCACCAGACGCCAAATAAAGTTGTTTTAGAGCTGATAAAGGTTTACAGAACGCTACTTTAGTGGGTTTTTCAAAAACAGAAGCGTTAATCTATAAACGTAAGAAACTCTTCGAATATTTTCACAGTTATGGGATTTCAGAAATAACAAATTCAATTGGCCGGAAACACTTTTTTTTATTTTAAAGTTTAACATCTCCAATCCAGGTTTTTCTTCAATACATATATTAGATTAAGGTATAAATTAGACTGCTATCAAAAGTTATATTTTTTTTCGAAAGAAAATTACTTCTACAATACAGTACAGAGAATTACTTAATCTTACTTCAAAGGATTTTTATGGCTGAACGGAGAACTGTAGTGAATTTCTTTATCAACATATTACAGCACTGCATCGCATCCAGCTAAAAGTACTGAAAAATCAATCTATTTAGCCTCCTCAGTCACAAGCAAGTTTTGCTTATATCTCAGACTAATACTGCATCAGGCTTGTACTCATTGGAGATACTTCAAATGAAATACCATTTGGTTAAATACTGGCTTTATATATAAATTGACTATAAAATAGTTAAATATTTCATGCCATTACAGGAGCAATGTATTTAAAATGTAAAGCTCCAATGTTGGTGGCATATTTCTTGACATTTTTACCGATGTTGTTCAATATGTAGCTTATTATGCAATAAATTGGCCCAATATTATTTGTTTCTATAGATCTTTTGAAGTCAAGCGATTAACCCATTTAAAATCTGCAATAGCAATTCAGTATTCGTTATATGGTTGTCCACAGTATTGTGCCTTTACTCTAGTCATCGAAAGTACCTCTGGTGAAATACTATTTGGCTTTACATAAGAAATATTTACAATGAAATAGTAAAATATTTCTTGCCAATATAGACGAAACGTATTTAAAATGGAATGTCCCAGTTTATCAGGCTTGTACTCATTGGAGATACTTCTATTAAAATACTATTTGGTTAAATATTGATTTTACATTTGAATTGACGATAAAATAGTTAAATGAAGAGCTAAGTGGAAGAACATGTTAAGTAACAAAAATTACATTTAAAGAAATTTGTTGTGAAAGTTTTTGTTGTCAATTTTAATGATTTATTTTCTGTTTAAATGTCATGTGTTTAAAATATTAACAGGTGTGGTACTAAACTCTATCAAAAAACTTATTCATATTTAGTTTTGAAATATTGAAAAGTATTAATATTATTTGCATTATTAAATATTAATGAATAGTGTCTTAAATCTTCAAGGCTAAATAGAACTTTGGTATTTTAACCTTACTATGTGATAGAATACCTGATAACACCTCCGTCCAAAAAATTAAATCCTTTTTAAGAATATGCAACATAACATGTTCTTCCACTCAGCTCTTCAAATGCTTCTTGAAATTAAAGGAGAACTGTATTTAAAAAGTAAATCCCCAATTTGCGGGCAATTATGACATTATAGCAAATATTGGCCAAGATATAACTGCTGTATACAAAGTTTTTCCAACATTGTTTGTTTCACGGATCAGGCTATTTCAAGCTATTCTACCTTTTAAAATCAAGCAATTAACCATTTTATAATTTCGAACATCAAACCAGTATTAGTTTTATTGAACTGAAATCTTGCGTTTATCAGAAATACTTCTAATAAAATAGCCATATTATTTAAATACTGGCTTTACATTCGAAATAATATCAGTGGAAGACTGAAATATATCATGCCCATATTGATGGACTATTGTCAAAATATTCACGCGCCAATGTTAGAATAATACTTCACGACATTGTTTCCAATATTAAACAAGATGTATCCGGTACAAATATTATTGTCTGAATATTTTTTTTCAACGGATCCAGCAATTCGTTTTTTTTAAGTCAAGCGATTTGTGTGATATTAAAAAATAAAAACGAGTCTAAAATTTGGATTTAATATGAGTATGACATAGTTGTCACTTTTTCTATGACTAATACAATTTTCAAAAGAATACACATATATTCTTTAAGACATTTTTCTATACATATACTATTTCAAAACGAAATATTTAATTGAATTTTCAAAATTCAAGAAACGATAGAATCGCGTTTAAAATTTCCTTTCCTTTTTAACGCTTATTACCATAAAGTTAAAGCCCTGAGGTTAACACTATTAATTTTCTTATTTATATAATTTTGATGATATTTAGAAAATTTAATATGCAAAATAACCAAATATTCTGGTAGTTTTCTTTCGACAGAGTTACAATCGAAAATAAGACGAGTTATCATTTCTCTCCACTTTTACATTTTGTCTTTTCAGCAAATTCGAATACGCTTATCGTCTTCAGAAAAGACTTTAAAATGTATTGTTTTAAACTAAAAGTTAAAATAAAACTTGCCGAATAAGCTCTGAAAATATTTAAACGAAACATGAGAATAGAAAGCTTTCAAGATTTACAACTGTAGTCTAACATTTTATTACACAGTATTTAAAAAATATATATTGCTTGTATACATTTTCTAACCACTACAATTTGTATACTTAAAATATGTACTTTAGAAACTATTTTCTGTCAAACAGCTATATTTATACTTACTTTCTTTCATCGAAATTGTATTGGTTATTTGATAAGATTTTAAAATAGTAATTCTGAAATCATTTTCATAAGCTGTAATCAAACATTCTATAAATTAGTTATTTAAAACATAGCAGAATTTCTTTATACGCCCGAGTAAAAATAAAATTAAAACAATATTTAAATAGTAAACTATTTCAAGTGTCATTGCTAAATAAAATTGTACATCTTAAAATACTTCCCATTTTAAAACATAAAAAAATATGTCATTTGTATAGAAATTAAAAAAAAAATAAAGAAATTTTCCTTCACTTCATATTTATTATTTATGCCTGAGTAATATTTTTCCATATGCAGGGCTGCCACTAGGGTCTATTTTGTTCTATTCTATCTGGCACAATATTCTCAAAACAAAAAACTTCACTTGCGTTTGACAACATTTGCAAGAGAAATATACTAGAAAATTTATTGGTCCCCAATATGCCATTTCTTTCAGACAACAATTAATGTGCCGTCTCTAAAATTAGCCTAAACCTAACCATAAGCCACTCGTAAAACGAAGCAAGTTTATCATTATTAAATACCGATACTCTACTGCAATTTTTAAACATCGGAATATAGCACATTTTCAATTTTTACACCGTCGTATGTGGAAAAAAATGTGCTTTTAAATGCAACTTGCTTGAAAACTGCATCTCTATTTATTTTTCAGATGTTAATTTTTTTGTAATTTTTAATGCCATTTCTGTAATGGTGTCAACTCAAGTATTCCATTTCTGTAGAAAGTAAAGATAAAATAGTAACCTACTATATATTTTTGTTGCCATTTTTTAGAAAAACTGAAAAAAAATTAAAATACGTGATATGCCAAGAATATTGTTTAAGGATAAAAAGATTGATACTTGAAAAACATAATTTTTTAGAAAATGTTTTGTTATAACGAACGATACAAAAATTACAATTTTACGATAATTAAGAACAATGTCATATAGAAATTGTTTTGGAAAAATCACATTAAATTTATAATTTAGAATTATTAGAGTTATTATAGAATTTTTTTTTTTATTCTTCCGATAGTTAAAAATATTACATCCTCTTTTTAGAGTAAATGTGCCAAACTTTTAATTGTAAGGGAGAGGTTGCAGGAATGGGGCAAGACTAATCTTGCTTAAACTATACATTATTATTATTATTTTCAATTTGTTTCTGGATGGTGCGCGCCTATAATGTTATTTCTTAAATTTTACACTCGCAAGATTAAAAAAGTTTTAAGTGGGAAAGTCTCACTTTTGCAGATAAAAAATAAATATATTTTACTGATTTGAAATTGATTTTGACACTTATAAAATTTCAAAACAAAATTAATAAACTGTTACCATTATCCCACAAATCCTATGATTAAAAATAATCACTAATTTTATTAAAAGTTTAAAAGCCGGCGAGGTGAATGTTGTAAGTCTTATGCTGAACATGCTATACCTGAAGTACGGGATGGGACACTGAAAAAGTGGGATGTATGGTACGGGACATATTCCATTTCATACTTTTAAGTTCTTAAACAGCTACAACTATTTAACATTAATTTATTATTTTTAAAAGAATATTTGGTCTATTTATCTTGTAAGAAAAGTCAATTAGATTGATTTCAAAATAGAATTTGCAACTTGATATTGATCTTCGAAAAGGGGAATTTTTTTTAAACAAATGTAGCAATAAATGTTGTAGCTCTTGTAGTAAAGAATTAAGCTGAATCATGTTTTTCATTTAACTTAGATCTCTCAAGATTCGTTAAAATATAACTTCCTTACACCTGCTCTCTACTTTGCATGTTTGTCACACTCTTCCAACCCGTGACATAGTAGTGCATGGTTCGTAAGCCTCCTTGAATTTTACAGACTAGAAAATTTTAAAGCACCAGTATTATCTTATAGAAAATCTCTTCTTAAAAGAAGGCGAAATTCTGTGCGTTTAGCCTAGATTTCTTTTTCTATAAAATGATACTGATAGTTTCCTGGAGATATAACGGTATTCGTACGAAATATGTAGTGGAACAGAAATTTCTCAATATTTAAATGTTTTGGAAATAAAAATGTTGAAATATTTTGAGCTATCTGATTATATTTCTTTAGTTTCAATTAGCCTTATTATAGTCCAAAATTGAGACATCCTGTTAGTAAGTAATTTGATATAAACTGTCCTAATCCTGCCACTTATCCTCTTAGTACGAAACTGCTTACGGGAAAACAAGCGTTAATATAGTTTAAGGACTTCATTATATATATTTTAACTTCTATTAGTATAGATATAACGATGTTGATTACAAATGAATAAATCGCAGTCGAAACCAGATGAAAAATGTTCAAATATTTTAAAATCAATACAACGATATCATATATGCATCTACGAGGAGCAGTAAAAAAGTTCCCGGAATTTCGTTGTAACTCTTTATTACCACGATATAGGTACGCATTTACTTAAGGGGTCTCAGGACTCTTAAAGCTTTAAAATTTCGAAATTTTAATTTTTTTAGATGTTAAACTCCTATCTTTTCTGAACATTTTGATGTAATTGTTTCCTTGAAATTCCTATTAGAACTGAAGTTATGGCTTTTACATTTATACTCGTTCAATAGCTGAAGCGTCGTTTCGGAAACTTTAAAGTCATTATTTTCCAAATGGCGTTTTTTGGGCATAACGCACATGATATCTCAAAAACTTATGAATATTTTTTCATGAAATTTTCACAACATGTGTTTCATGTTAGTCTGTATAAACTGAACCTAAAGTTTCCTTTTTATTGTTCAAAACAATATTTTTTTAGGTGATTATACTATTGAAATTATCTTAATTTTGCATTAGCTAAATACAACTTTGTATTAAAAATATAAAAAAGCTTTTAATACAAATTTATTTAGGTTCAGGGTAATTATTACAATCTGAAGTGTAAGTAGGCACCAAAATTTTCATTCTAGTTGCAATACTTATTTTGTAATCCTACGCGTAAGCTGTTATGCCGATTTTTTGCTCAACAAATGTCTAACAGTTTGGCGTCCCCTGTAAATGCTAATTCTGCATCTTCTATTTTTTTTTAAATACATGAAATGAAAGAACATACTTATATATTTTATTCCAATTAAAATTGTGTCCTGAAATCAAATACATTTTAAGGTATTAAACGTTGAAAATGGTCTTTTTTTTCATTTTTTTTCCAATTTTAAGAGTCCTGAGACCCCTTAACTGATTTCAAAGCAGGCACCCTCAGAACACACACACTTGTTCCATTAATCCTGCCATTGCTGCAAACAACGATGAAAGTCTTGTCTTGATATCTCTCCAAGTTCACGAGTCGCGTTTGTTTCGATGTCTTCTACAGTGTCCAAACTGTTACCTTTGAGGCCCATTTTGATCTTGGGTAAGAGGGAAAAATCCGATGGTGCTAAATCCGGTGATGTGGGAAGTCTGATGGAGGAGAGAATGTTCTTTTCTGCGAGCCATGTCTGCACAACAATCGATGTGGTGGATAGAGCATTGTCGAGATGCAGTAACCTCCTCGCCATTTGGCGGGACGTTTTCTTCGGATTGCCGACCTCATTCTTTTCAAAACTTGCACGTACAAAGGGCAGTTAACAGTTTGCCCAGATGGGAAAAATTTATGGTGCACAACACCTTCGTTGTCGAAAAACGCAATGAGCATGATTTTTATTTAGATTTGATATGACGTAATTTCTTTGGTCAAGGAGCGGACATTGTGTGCCTTTCTGTGTTCTAAATATCGTGGTAAAAAACAAATAAGTTAATTATATTGTGGTATTAAAGAATTAACGAAACTCCATGAACTTTTTGATTGTTTCTTGTATATCGTAATCTATAGTATAATACATAGCATTTATCACTAATGGTATATTTACGAGGGTAAGTCAGTAAGTAGGTCACAGAAGCCAGTAGAAAAAGGAAACCAAGATACATACTTAAAAGGCATGTTTATTTCTCTATATAATCGTCATTTACATTGATACATTTGTCCCGCCTCTTTATGAGTTTTCTAATACTTGCTGCATAAAAGTCTTTGGATTGCACTCTCAGCCATCTGTATACCGCACATTCAAATTCTGCATCAGTCGGCTGTAGGCTAAACTATGCGAACACCCTGTTGCAGTTGCTAATTCTGTCTATTGTTGTTCGTTTGTCAGCTCTATCCATTTCCCCAAACTTCCACACAGTTTCTTTAATTGCAATCTCAACAGGACAACCACTTCGCTCTACGTCAACAACATTTGAACGCCCTGATCATCTTGTACAACTGTTGTCTCATACATTCGAAATTGACAACTTACAGTTGGACCTGTAAGTTGTCAGTTGCTGCCACCTGTTGGTACATTTGGAAACAATTTAATACTAATTTCCGACCTGTCATATCGGTTTGTGTCCTACTTACTGACTTTCCCCCGTATACTGAATATAGCTAGCAAAATTTCTTATATCTTTGAAATTAACAAAAAAGTTTTAATGTAAAATATTGTCATTCGGTTTATATATCACTGTTTCCTTCTTTGAATAATGCATGCGTCTCTGCAGCTAATTTTAGATGATGCTACCGAATTGCTTCATAAATATTTACGCAAAACATTACTTTAACTATCAACTCTCTCTTCAGAATGTGAATATATCTTTGTGATTTTCTTCTTTGTTACTAGTTATGAAAATGCTTTAAATTATTTTCCAATTTATCGATTTGTTAATCGTTATTTACAGAATTCTGTTTTTCATATGTTATAGATTTACCAAAGGAAAAAAAAAACCCTGCTGAATATTAAAGAATTAAAAAAATTGTAACTAAAGAATACTCAATAAACTATATTTCAAATGAAAATCAAATTTCAAATTTCAAAGTAATTGCTTAAAAAGCGCAAAGGCCAACATAGTGAAAAAGATTCCAAGCCGGGACTCGAACCCGGGCCATCAGTATAGCGCACTGACGTTCTACCGACTAAACCACTTGGAACGATACCTAGCTCGGAAAATTTCTCACTATTATATGTTGGCAAGGCTACAATATAATATAATATAATATAATAGTGAGAAATTTTCCGAGCTAGGTATCGTTCCAAGTGGTTTCGTCGGTAGAACGTCAGTGCGCTATACTGATGGTCCGGGTTCTAGTCCCGGCTTGGAATCTTTTTCACTATGTTGGCCTTTGCGCCTTTTAAGCAATTACTTTGAAATTTGAAATTTGATTTTCATTTGAAATATTGTATGCAAGGCGAATGTTTCTCTCTGGAATACTTTCCATGTATTAACTCAATAAACTATTTTAGAAAAGTCGAAAAAATAATCTCTAAGAACAAATAATAAAAACAATAATAATAAAACCAACATAAAATTATTCTTTCTGAAATCTGTTTTTTTATATTTGTTATTGCACTCCGATTGTTCAACTTTAATGCGAGTAGTTTGATTTTTTTGTGTCATCTTTAGTCATTTATACGTAGTTTTGGTACGACAATTGTTTTCTATGATTGCTATCAAATTTGATTTCAACAACACTGTTGCCAGTATCGAACACGTCTGACATGCTTTTGAAACGAAATACTGGGTATCTTAAAAAAATATTCAAATTTTGTGGTGATTGTCTACATTTTCACCCGTTATCTACTGACGGTACTTATAAGTACCATTAAATTAACGTGTTATACAATTCATTTAATACATCGATTAGTTGTAATACAGTTTAGAATGGGTTATTGATACACAACTTTATCTTTTTCCAAAAGCATTATTCGTTACACAAAACAAAAACATTATTAAAAGGATGATTTCTTTTGCCTTTACATCTTTTCAGCTTTCTTGACGCTAGGGAGGGAGGGGGTGGATTTTTCAAATCGGAAATATTCTTTATTTCTATTGTAAGAACATTATATTTGTACATTTCCTAATTCTACAAAATACTAAGAAAAAAAATTGAGTGGTGTTATAAATATTGCACAAAATCCCTATAAATTCAAATTTAATTAATTCTTCTAAATCCTTCAATACTTCTAAAATTTATTAAATGATTATGTAAATCTTCTAATGTAATTTAAACAATTCACGAAAAATGCTTTAGAAGATAAAATTTTCACGAATTCATATTTCAGTATATAAGGGGTTAAGACATTTAAAGTTTCGAAAGTCACAAAAAATAAAAAATAAATTAAAAAAAAACTAGAAAGAAAAATTCTGTGTTAAGCATAAATTATGAAATATTTTCCCGTGTATTCAGAATAGTGTAACAAAAATTTATCTTTTAATAAAGTGAATCATAATTTCTAAGTTAACAATTTGGAACACGGATAGCATATTGGAAATCAGAAATTACCATTAATAATCGGGAAATATTTGAATTCTTGTGTGAAAAACTGTATATGTTTTACAGATTTGTATATACGTTACATAGTATGTTACTGTTGAGTTCAGTTAGGAAACGCATAACACAGTTGAAAACTACCCTTCAACAATATCTTTCCATAACAGGAAATAGACTTGAATTCTGTCGTGGAGTCTTGTACATAGTCTATAGAATTTACACAAGCTAATTAATATGAAACAGGTAATAAAAAAAAAATAATAATAATAAATTCCTACTTAGGGCAACAAAGAAAAATATTATTTTAGTTAGAGAATCAAGAGAATCTGAAAAAGGATTTTTTTCTCCCATATAAAACTAAAATTAATTAAATAAATTTAATTAATGAATTAATATTTAAAAAAACTGTATTAACATCAAGTGTCATCTACTACAAGTTTTAAAAAATGTATTTGAACTTGAGTGGATTAATAATAAGTATTCTATTAACGATTGAAAATTTGAATAAGAGAAATTAATTAAATTTAATTAATGAATTAATATTTGAAAGAAACTGTATTAACATCATGTGGCATCTGCTACAAATTTTAAAGAATGTGTTTGAACTTGAGTGGATGAATAATAAGCATTTTATTAACGATTGAAAATTTGAATAAGAGAAATTTTTTTCTCCCATATAAAACTAAAATTAATTACATTTAATTAATGAATTAATGTTTCAGAAAAACTGTATTAACATCAATGTCATCCACTACAAGTTTAAAATATGTATTTGAACTTCAGTTATTAATAATAAGTATTTTATTAACGATTGAAAATTTGAGTAAGAGAAATTAATTAAATTTAATTAATGAATTAATATTTGAAAGAAACTGTCTTAAAATCAAGTGTCATCCACTACAAGTTTTAAAAAATGTATTTGAACTTGAGTGGATGAATAAGTATTTTATTAACGATTGAAAATTTGAACAAGAGAAATTTGTTTGCTCCCATATAAAATTAAAATTAATTAATTAAATTTAATTAATGAAGAAATGTTTCAGAAAACTGTATTAACATCAATGTCATCAACTACAAGTTAAGAAAATGTATTTGAACAAGAGTGGATGAATAATAAGTACTTTATTAATGATTAAAAATTTGAACAAGATATATAAATATATATAGGGAGAGTGTGAACTAAAAGCAGGAATTGAAAAATCAGTTAAATTAACTAGTATACGAACGTCTTAAGTTAAACTGACTAGAAAACAGGAATTCTGCTTTTTCAGAATTTAGTGCCGCCCCCGATGAAAAAAAAATATATATGTATATAAAAATAGATAGTACAAAACATATTTCAGTTTTACGACTTAAAACACAGGCTTTTATTTTATGTAAAATGCATCCGCTGAAAAATGCCACATTTACGATCTAATCTCAAACAACTTCTACAATAAAGTATTCATAGGACGCACACAGCTATCGCCGAATAATACACAAACCCCAAAAAAGAGATGTCGCCATTCAAGAAACTCGACAAAAAACTTGGATACCTAATAATTCGTGTGCCTTCATTTGTTTGTAATATTAATATAGATGCTTAAAATTAAATACAGTTTATAATAGCTCCATGTTTTATCAGAAATCATTCATTTATATTTTTTCAAAATAGCACAGATTTTAATTACATTTTTTTTGTTTTATTGGAAAATGGCAACAAAAAGATATACTTACTATTTTCCAACTATTTTATGCACACTTTCTACAGACATGGAGTACTTTCGCTGCCAAAATTAAAGAAATGACGCTAAAAACTACAAAAAAATTAATATCTCAAAAATAAATTGAAATGCACTTTTCAAACAGATTGTATTTAAAAGTACTTTTTTTACCCAATACGACGGTATAAAAATCGAAAATGTGCGATGTGCAGAAGGTTAAAAAAATGAAGTAGAGTATTTAACCGTACAAAGATACATCAGCTTTATTTTACGTCTGGCGTATACAACGGAAAGTTATTTTTTGGAGACGACACTTTAATAGCTGGGAGGAAGAAATAGCATAGCGGGGCTTAAAAAAGCATACCACAATTGAAAACGTACTTGTATTAATTATCCCTCATACACTGTGAAAAAAAAAAATCTGTGAAGTTACTAACATATTTCTCGGAAACTGGGATTCCAGGAACTATTTATGTAACGGAAACAGCAAAAATTTCTGTAACAGCATCTGTTACAGGAATTTTTCTTGTTGCCATTACATAAAAAGTTCCTGGAATCCCAGTTTCCTAGAAAAATTTTAGTAACTTTACAATTTTTTTTTTACAATGTAGCAGTACGCTGTAACCAAATTATTTTGTTCGTCCTTGTAAATCAACAATCAATGCTATGCGCACCATATTCTACAGTAACAATCTTGTAGTGAATTTCAGTATTGAACATCAGTTTCAATATATTTGAAATAGTGTAACATAATTAAAATACACCTCAAGCGATTTTTCCTATAGAGTGTAATGTAACGGAATTCTTTTGAGTGTCCTGTTATATAAACTATAAATTCTACACACTCAATTTCAATGCAAAACATGCCGTAATAAATCTCGATAACATATATCAGCTGTATGGAAATCAGCATATTTATGCGAGTAGCACGTACAGACAGCAGACAGACAGACAGAGGAGACAAACCCAATTCATAAACACTTTACAACAATGTTGGACAGAGGTATAAGCGAGAGATTTTTTTCGAAAGAATAAAGATATTTAATACAAAATGAAACATTGGTTATAAATGATTTGATAGAATTATTTGTTTTTATAATAGCATTTTTTTCTATTCATAGAATTATAAAGTTTAAGGGGCTACTTCAGTCACTTGGAATGACTCGCTCGCTATTGCTAATCGTATGGAAGAAAATTTTAAAGATATCTCATTTGCATTTTAATATTTCTAAATGAAATTCTTTTCTATTGGATAGCTGAAATTGATATCTACATCTGCCCTTTTTTACTTTTGCAATTTTGTTTGCATATTTTTTTTCAAGAGGATGCTTTCATTTTGTAAATCGGTTTCGAAAAGGAAAGCGTCCTCATTAAAAATATCTGTAAGCAAAATTGAAAAAGGTAAAAAACGCCCTTTGTACAGATCGATCTCAGCAGCCAATGCAAAAATAATTGATTAAAAATACAGAAATGCAAACGATATATTTTGAGAAATTTCTTCGAAAAGGTTAGCATTAGTGAGCGGGTGTTTTCAGGTGACTGAAGTAGCCTCTTATGGTACACTACTAAAATAAACTAAAACAACTAATATAAAAATTTTGTTTTTAAAGTCAATTCCTACTTAGGTCATCAAAGAAAATTTTATATAATCCCTCAAGTTAATATTAGTTTTTGTTGCATTAAAATATCTCAATCTGTTGATTTTCTATAAGCAAGTAGGTTTACAATGGAAGTCTATGGGAATTTCGTGAAATATTAGAGACATCACCAAGTTGGCGTCACTTTTGGCGACTCAATTTGGTCGCCAAATTTGGCGATATATCGCCAAGTTGGCGACAAACCTGGCGGTATTTGGCGACAGAACAGGGTCTTCCCTATGGTGGCCCCCCCTTATAGATAAGAAGATGCATTAAATGCTTCAATAACCAATGGCCGCCATTTTGTCTCCCATGTAAAACTAAAATAAATTAATTAAAATTTAATTAATGAATTAATATTTGAAAAAACTGTATTAACATCAATTGTCATCCAGTACAAGTTTAAAATAAATTATTTCAACTTGACAGGATGAATAAAATGTATTTTATTAACGATTGAAAATTTGAACAAGATATATATGTCGTAGGCTAATTGAGAAATCCGGCTCTTTGCAAACAGCCTTGGTTGTTTGCAAAGAGCCGGGCTAATTAGAGAATCCACCTCCCTTTTTTCAATTAGCCTGTATGTACGTGTGTACGTACGTACGTACGTATGTACGTAACGCGATAACTCTTGATAGAAATATCCGATTTGCTTCAATATTTTTGCTTCCCTCATTAGTTTTTGGGATTCATTAGTTAAGGATAAAAAGGGAAAAGGAGGCTAGTCCCAACCCTTAATTTATATAAATGCGTTTTTCATGGAGAAATATTCGATTTGCTCCAAATTTGCTATACCGGTTTATTGTGTTAAGGAGCTTCCCTGATTAGATTTGGAAGCTCATTATTTAAGTATAAAAGAGGGAAAGGGGGCTACCCCCCTTAATTTAGGTAAATCGGTTTTTCATGTAGAGTTATTCGATCTGCTCCAAATTTCTTATACCAGTTTATTATGTTAAGGAGCTTCCCTGATTAGATTTGAAGGTTCATTAGTTAAGTATAAAGGGAGGAAAGGGGGGCTACCCCCCCTTAATTTATATAAATGGGTTTTTCATGCAGAATTATTCGATTTGCTTCAAATTTGATTTACCAGTTTATTACGATATGGCTTCCTTCATTTGATTTGGAGGTTCATTGGTTAAGTATAAAAGGGGGGAAATTGCCCTTCCCCTCAATTTAGATAATTGGGTTTTCATGCAGAAATTAGTATATTTTTATTTCAACCGGATCCGAACTTGAAGTTTCCATTTGAAGTCAACCTAACAACCGACCACAACCAGGTTTCGGATTGAGTTCAATTATAACTGTCAGGTTCGGATCGGGTTGCCGGTGGACGGAGATTATTTTGTCTGGCTTGCATCGGGTTATATTTCTTTGGAATATTTTTGTCGGTTAAGATTTGGTTCGGGACGGGTTTCAGGTTGACTTCGAATGGAATTTTTAGGTTCTGGTAGCGTTGCGTGTCCACGGAAACTAATTTGTCTTGTTCGTATCCGGTTATGGATCTTTGGAATATTTCTGTTGGTTATCAGATTTGGTTCGGGATTTCGAATTTTTTCAAATGGAACTCTCAGGTTCGGGTCGGGTTGCATCTAGACTGAAATTATTTTGTCTTGCTCGGATCGGGGTACGGTCTGTTGTAATTTATTTTTCGGGTTTGGGTAGGGTTATGTCATAATAAACCTAATAAAAAGAAAAATGCCCAGTTAAACTGATGGCATTGAGCTCACAGGCTATTCACACTAATTTTATATTATATTCTTATTTCAAAGAATAATGCCTCTCGAAAAATAAATGAAGGAATTAGTCCCCGTTGCCCCCCCTTTCTACTTAACCAAATAACCTCCAAATCTAATCAGGGAAGCTACTTAACATAATAAACTGGTATACCAAATTTGAAGTAAATCAGATAATTCTGCATGAAAAAACCATTTCACTAAATTAAGGGAAAGTATTAGCTCCCCCATTTCTAACTTTATGCTGAACCAATGAACTTTCAATTCTAATCAGAAAAGCTCCTTATTAGAATGAACCTAGAAAAAAAATTAAACTAAATTAGATAATTCTGCATGAAAGCCCATTTATTTAAATTAAGGGGAGGTGCAATTGCCCAACTTTCCCCTCTTTTATACTTAACCAATGAACCTCCAAATCAAATGAAGGAAGCCATATAGTAATAAACTGGTATATCAAATTTGAAGCAAATCGAATAATTCTGTATGAAAAACCCATTTATCTAAATTAAGGGGACACTAGCCCCTGTCCCTCCTTTATACTTAACCAATAAATCTCCAAATCTAATCACCCACAAGCGGCTGAGAGGTTCTGCTTTCGAAGCTGGTAGAATCTAATCAAGGCAGCTCCTTAACATAATAAATCAGTATACCAAATTTGAGCTAATTGAATAATTTTGCATTAAAAACGCATTTACCTAAATTAAGGGGGGGGGGGTCTAGCCCCCCCTTTCCTCCCTTTCCCTTTGTACTTAGCTAATGAACCTTCAAATCTAATCAGGGAAGCTCCTTAACATAATAAACCTGTATACCAAATTTGGAACAAATCGAATAACTCTGCAAGAAAAACCCATTTATCTAAATTAAAGGGGGGGTCTGGCCCCCCTTTCCTCCTTTTATACTTAACTAAGGAACCTCCAAATCTAATCAAGCCATCTCCTTAACATAATAAACCAGTCTACCAAATTTGAGCTAATCGAATAATTCTACATGAAAAACGCATTTATCTAAATTAAGGGGGGAGGCAATTGCCCCCCTTTCCCCCCTTTATACATAATAATGATCTTCCAAATGTAATCAGGGAAGCTGCTTAACATAATTAACCGGTATACCAAATTTATAGCAAATCGCATATTTCTGCAAGAAAAATCCATTTATCTAAATTACGGAGGGGATAGCCCTCCTTTCCTCCCTTTATATGTAACTAATGAACCTCCAAATCTAATCAAGGCAG
The DNA here is from genome assembly GCA_963932465.1 of Maratus speciosus. Taxonomy (NCBI): domain Eukaryota; kingdom Metazoa; phylum Arthropoda; class Arachnida; order Araneae; family Salticidae; genus Maratus; species Maratus speciosus. The sequence continues at coordinate 365,615,073 of OZ010795.1, read as the reverse complement.
CTCCTTAACTTAATAAACCGGTATACCAAATTTGGAGCAATTCGAATAATTCATCGTGAAAAACCGATTTATCTAAATTAAAGGAGGTATCCCCCCTTTCCCCTTTTTATACTTAAATAATGAGCTTCCAAATGTAATCAGGGAAGCTCCATAACACAATAAACCGGTATACCAAATTTGGAGCAAATCGAATATTTCTGCATGAAAAACCCATTTATATAGTTTAAGGCGGGGGGGGGGGGGGTAGCCCCACTTTTTCCCCTTTATCCTTAACCTATGAACCACAAAAACTAATCAGGGAAGCACCTTATCCGAATGAGCCTAGAAAAAAAAATGAAGCAAATTGGATTTTTCTATCAAGAGTTATCGCGTTACGTACATACGTACGTACACTGTACATACAGAATCCGCGGGCACATAAGCTCTCAAGCTTTGATAGACTGTGAGCTAAAAATATCACCCTGATCGGATAATAAGTGGTCATTTTTCAATTAGCCTAACGCTTTCTATGCTCTTTGCAATAAGCCTGAAAAATATCAGGCTAATTGGAAAAAGGGAGATTGATTCTTCAATTAGCCCGGCTCTTTGCAAAGAGCCAGATTTCTCAATTAGCCTACGACATATATAAATAAATAAATAAATAAATATAGGGAGAGTGTGAACTAATAGTAGGAATTGAAAAAGAAAGAATGCCACGGTAGTTTAAATTTTTTTCAGTTCTATTTCCAATCATGTTTGTCCTTTAGGATTTTCTATATTTTATATGGTAACAAGATGTTTTTTCTAAATGAAAAGCTTGTGCAGGATTTTGTATATTTTATTATTATAAGGATTAAAAGAAAGATGTAATTAGCCGTTTCACAAGTAATGTAAACAATAGGTTTTTTAGAACAGTTTTCTTTTTCAATGTTAATTTTTTTTATTTTACATGTAAACTTTTGCATATTAAGTATTTAATTTTTAGAGAATTGAGCATAAAAAGGAAATTACTTCTCTCTTTAAATTGCCTAACCTATCTTCAAAGATAGTTATATCTAACTTGATGAAAAACAGGTACCCAATTTAAATAGAAATTTTTCTTAATTATATTTTTGATTGCGCATTTTAAAAGAATTTAAAGCAGCATAAAAGTGACTTTTTTACTAGTGACATTTTATTTCCCATAAAATTAATTCACGAATCATAAACGTTATCTCTGGAAGAAAAAGTTTAATGGAAAATTAACACCAATTAGTTTATAATTAAAAATAAATGATAATGTATTAAATTGGGCATTTATAGAAAAACGTAGAATATTTTTTTTTTTTTCTGCTAATGAAAAACTAAAAATATATTATGTACACAATTATTCTAGCAAATTTTTATCATAATAAAAACCTAAAATTTAAAAACAAAGAATTTAATTGTCAAAAATGTTTTAATTAAGTTTAAAATTTCTTTTATCCTATAAGCTGTGTGTAAAGATTTTAACTACATATCATTTTTGAAATTTTAGTATATTGTTAGTGTAACTTTTTAAGAGACAAAAAATCAAAGTATTTAATTTAAACAAGTAGTATTTTATTCCTTAATCCCTTTCCTGCAAGCATCCTTTGCACAAATTTTAATGTTTTGTCGCGAGTGTTTCCAAATAAAAAATTTTGTCTAATTTAATCGCACAAAATTTGTGTATAAATAAAGCAAAATTTACTATTAGTAATTACTGGAATGAATATTCATGGATTCTAAGCACCTGAAAAGGCATGCAGACACAGCGCTTTCGCGAAGGGATTAACGTTTGTTTATGCTACTAAGGGGATCGGCCTCCTACGAGCTACGCTCGCCAACCCCCGTTCAGACACTGCAGTCTCTAAAAGCACGCTAATTTGATCGGCTTTAAAAAGATTTTGGAAGATTGAATTATAATTAAAAAAACAAAGGCGATCTCCCTATAAACGGGTTTCTATTCATTTCTCTTTGATTGGGGAATTTTACGGAAAAATCAGCTGCTATTAAAAGATACAATGGCATTTCAAAATCATCTAATATAAAATGAATTAAGTAAACAGAGTTTTTGTCTCCCGGTATTTTTTAACAAAGCGAAAAGAAAGTCCTTTTAAATAAGACATTTTAAATATATCGTTTTTAATCTGACGTAATTTTCACCAAACGTTTCTTTCCCTTTTTAATATTCACGCGAAATTACTTTTATTAGAAATGAAATATTATTTGCGCTGTCCAAAAACAAAAGTTGAAAAGGTCATCTCAAAATATCAAGTAAATGTCTCGCGCTATTTTTAAATTTAAACTGTTTTGCAACATTATTTTTTGTTCATTTTACGTAATAAGTGTAATGTGACGTAAATGTGATGTACTTTCTCCTATTTAAGACTTCTATCGCATGTTAATGAATTTATTATTTTACAATATCCTTTCTCTGTTAAAATTCACGTGTAATTATAGATGAAGTAACTTTCAATAAGTTCCTGCTTTTTATATGTAATTATTTAATTCTAATTTGAAAGTTTTTTTTCTGTTTATAGTAGTCACGTGTAAATAAATTTTTAATTTGAAGCAAACATTATTGTTTCCGTTGTTTATACAGTTGGCAACAGGTTAAATTAGTACAATTTTCTGAAATAAGTAAAAAATATCTCTCGAAATGCTGAAAATTTGAATTTAAAATTGAAATAAAACCTCGAAAAATGAGTCAAATTAAAAAAATAAATTAATTCTGTACACCGGGAAATTATAACGTATAAAATTATCTAAAAATTATTAAATTCCGATGTATAGTTTCTGCTCCTATAAAACTTTTTTAGTGGCACGATTTTGTCCAACTTTAGCATTAAATATATCTGAAAATAATTCTTCGATTTGAAAACAGTCTGCATCAGCGTGTTTATCAAACATTTCGGTATAATACTACCAATTTTCATATTTTTGTATGCATTATTTTTCTTAATATTAACGAAGAAAGACCTCCGGTCACAAAAAATTCCAAACCGGCAGCGGCGGCTGTGACAGCGGTAGTTACTTTTTTTTAGAATAGAAAGATATTATTTATCTGATATTAACACATGATTATGCTATAGGCTATATTTTACTTTCTTCTATGTATAATAGACTAGCAAACCCCGCGGCTTTGCTCGCGTAATAGTTGAAATATGCCAAGTGATATTTGTATGACTATTTTTTATTAGAAGAACACTTTTTGAAATAATTTAAAATTTACAAATTAAGCCACACCACAGTTTAACTAAACTTCATTATAAAAGTGCAATAGACTGAAATGAGATTAATTAATAAGAAGAACTAAAACTAATTCCAATTAAATGATAATTTAGAAAGTATATTGAGATTTTATGCTCATTTCATACGCTCATTTCAGTATTCATTTGAATTTTTGAATTTTTTAGAAACCATCTTAACACATTTACATCTTAAAATTAACCATCATGTCAAATTCCAAGCTTCTTGTCTAACAGTCTGCCACCTCTCTGGTGTTAGTGGCAGCAACATAAAATGCCAAAACAGAGTTGAAATAGAATGTCTCGAAAAATATTGAAACAGAGACTGTCACCATTAATTTGCCAACATTAACCTTGAAATCGGTTGGTATTTCCTAATATTCTATGGAAAACGGAATTAAGATGTTTAAAGGCTTTCTTATTGTTCCTGCCAACCAGGTGGTAGTGACAACGGCATAAAATATAGCCCGTATAGGATCAGGGACTATCACTCTTGATTCGCAACCAATAACTTCTGTAATCTGTTTATTACTCCCTGAGATTCCATAGAAATCGCAATTTAGGAATCTTTTAGAATGCTTTTCGTTCCTTCCCTTCGCTTCAACACTTTTTAATTTCGACTTTATTTTCGACTTTTCTTAGAGGACATTTATATTTTATAAGTAACTACCGTGGTATATTTAAAGTTTCTAGCCTCTTCAGTACCGCAGAAATCGCAATTTAAACAGATTTTTTGCTCCTGTAACTCGACATAAAATATAGCTTATGTTTGAGCAGGTTCTATTGCCATCAATTTGCAACCATTATGTTTGAAATCGGTTCCGTATTTCATACGATTGCATAAAAATCGTAATTTAGAACGCTTATGGAAAGCTTTTTGCTCAATTCATTCTTTTAAATTTGGAATTTTCTTTCGACAATTCTTAGAAAGCATTTGCATCTTTGAAGTAATTACCATTCCAAATTTAAAATGTTAGAACTCCTCAGTAACACAAAAAACGCAATTTAGAATACTTTTTGCTCCTGTAACCCCCAAGTGGTAGTGACAACAACGTAAAATATAGGCTATGTTGAAGCGGGGACTGTCACCATCAATTTGAAACCATTACTTCTGAAATCGGTTTATATTTCCAGAGATTGCGTAGAAATCGCTATTTAGAACGTTTTTAGAACACTTTTCGTTTATTTTCACCCCTTTTAAATTTCAAATTTTTAAGGAACTCTTATATGAGAGTATTTACATCTTATAAGTAATTACCATGCCAAATTTCAAGTTGCTAGCCCCTTCAGTATCACAAAAATCACAATTTAGAACGTATTTTAAAATGCAATCGCAAGGTGGTAGTGACGCAGATATGAAATAGATCCTATATTGGAGCAAGGGCTGTCATTATCAATTTCCAATTTATCCGCAATTTAGAAAGTTTTTTAGAACGCTTTTCGCTCATTTTCACTCCTTTTAAATTTCGATTTTTTAGGAAATGTTCTTAGAAATCATTTGTGTCTTATAAATAACTGCCCTGCCTGATTTCAAGATTCTAGGCCCTTCAGTAACACAAAAATCGCAATTTAAAACGTTTTTTGCTTCTGCAACCCCTAGGTGGTAGTGACACCGACATGAAATAGAGCCTATGTTGGAGCAAGGGCTGTCGTCATCAATTTTCAACCATTACTTTTAAATAGGTTGGATACTTTCTGAGATTGCGTAGAAATCGCTATTTAGAACGTTTTTTAGAACTCTTTTCTCGCAATTTCACCCCTTTTAAATTTCGAATTTTTTAAGAAATGTTCTTAGAGATCATTTATAGCTTATAAGTAACTACCATTCCATATTCCATGTATCTGGGCCCTTCGGTAACACAAAAATCGCAATTTCGAACGTTTTTTTTTTGCTCTTGCAACCCCTTTAGGGCTAGAGATATCGACATGAAATGTAGCCTATATTGGAGCAAGGGTTGTCACCATCATTTTGACGCCATTATTTTTGAAATCGGTTTGGTACTTCTTGAGATTGCGTAAAAATCGCCATTTAGAACGTTTTTTTAAAACGCTTTTCGTGCATTTTCACCCCTTTTTAATTTAGATTTTTTTAAGAAATGACCTTAGAGATCATTAGTATCTTATAAGTAACTACTATTCCAAATTTCATGTTTCTAGGCTTTTCAGTAACACAAAAATCGCATTTTTAGAACGTTTTTTGCTCCTGCACCCTCTTTTGGCCAGTGGTACGGACATAAGATATAGCCTATGTTCTAAGTTGGACTAACACCATCATTTTGATGCCATTATATTTGGAATCGGTTCGGTAGTTCCAGAGCTTACCTCCTACAAATAAACAATTTTTACCTCTTTATAATATTAAGTATAGAAGAAAGTCTTGCAATCGAATTTTTTTTCGATTTCCGGTATTCGACGGATTTACACGTTTTAGAAATCAGAGATCCAAAAAAAAAAACACGTTTCTTTTCAATAAAATGTCTGTCTGTCCTTGTGTCACTGTGTGTGCCCTCTTTTTAACAAATAAAATTGTATGAAGTTATGCGTAGAATTAAACCAAACTTCATATATATATGTTTTTGACTATAGGCGTCAAGTTCCAATCGAAATTGGAGATATTGAGATATTCCTTCTGAAGTGGGGATGCTCTGACAGTGATTTTTGTGAGAGCTTTCCCTTGTATGATTAAAAAGTGCATAAAAATATGGATATAATTTAACCAAACTTCATACATACGTTTTTGACTATAGACGCAAGGTATGAGTCGAAACTGTGGATATTTTTCCAGAAGAGTGCAAGTGTCAAGATAGCAAGTTTACAGTTAAATATAATGTAATAAGCCAAGGTTTGATTGGAATTTTGGAAAAAATCGGTCTGAAGAGGCGCTGTGGTAGCGATTTTTCTTCAATTTTTGATTTGTATCATAGGAAATTATATGAAGTAATAGATAGAATTGAACTTCATACATACCTTTTTTACGATGGGCCTCAGATTCCAGTTGACTATGGGGATCTCCCTCCAGAAAGGTCGCTGTGATAGCAATTTTTTTTTCAGTTTAAGTGAAGAATTTATGAATATTTTTCGTCTAAATTTTATATATATAGCAGTGTCCTCGCTGGATTTTGACCAGTGTTAGCGATTTAGCGAATAAGAAGTAAAAAAAAAAAACATTGCCAAATGAACAGAAATGTTAGCAAAATAGATTCGGCTTGAAACACTGAAAAATCTATCTTTAACACTATTGCATCCCTTTTTTTTAATATATTCTAAAATAACGTAAGTTTTTGTAATTGCTTACACAATAGAAAATTGAGTATCCACTACAGAAACTATTAAAAATAAGTACATTCTAAATGTCTCCTAAATGTGCAAATGTTTCAGTCATCCTTTTAGCTGTCTAAATAAAAATTAGATACAGCAATCTTTGATTTACCGTTGTGAAAATATACACTTAAAATGTTTATGATATTTCGACTCTTAACCGATTGAAAAAAATTGAGCGGCTAGTGATACTTTGAATACATTTAATAAATAGTATGGTAAATGGCTAATTTCAACACCGCATTCCAGCAAAAAGTTTCTCTATTTGGTGCTTAATGCGAGTAATTTTGTTTGCGTTTTTACTGTCGCGACGCTGGAGCATAGGTAGTGATTAACTGACAATAGAGAAATACCTATCGCATAATACTTTCTGTATCTTTGCCTGTTGTTAAACTAAATTGATGTTTAGTCAGTATCTCTATAAACGGAGCAATGTAAATGGCACGGTGCGATTGAACATGTAAAGCGACATCAATCGTTCAGTAACGCGCCTAAGAATCTCGACTGTATTGGCACACCACACCCACAAACACACAAACTGAGAACTCGCAATTTCGCGAATTTGACTGTTGGTTTACTCGCCAAATGCAGAATTTTGTCGCGACTTGGCGCAATGGCGAGCGACAGCGAGAACCCTGATTTATAGTTAATGTTATAGCCCGAGATTTATATGGATTTTGGAGGAAATCGACCTGAAGGTGGAGCTGTAATAGCGAATTTAAGTTCGATTTCTTTTTCTTTTATGATCAGAAAGGGTGCGAAGTTATGAATAGAATTGAACCAAACTTCATATATATGTTTTTGGCTGTGGACGTCAGATCCCAATTCAAAATAGCTATATTCACCCTGAAAAGGGCGCTGATATACGATTTCCCGATTTTTTTGCAGCTTAAGTAAAGAATTTATGAATATTTTTCGATGAAATTTTATATTTAAATATAATGTCATAGGCGAGGTTTTTATAAATTTTTGGAGAAAATCGGTCTTAAGATGGCGATGTAATAGCTAATTTAGTACTATTTTTCTTTTGTATCATACGGAAGTGTATGAAGCTGTGGATAGTATTGAACCAAATTCCATATATATGTTGTTGACGTCAGATACCAGTTGAAAATGGGAACATTACCCCGGAAGATGACGCTGGGATAGCGATTTTCTTTTTTTCTGTGTAAAAGCACAAGAATTATTATAAAACATAAAACAAATTACACTAGTAAAGCATAAACATATTATAATACATTACATAAATATATTAAAGTAATAAAAAGGCGACATTTTTAAATAAAAAAAAGAGTTTTTGCAGTTGTACATTGGCACATATATATACATACATATGTACATTGTACATATATATATCTATATATATGTATCAATATCTATATATATTCCAAGGGTATCAGACTTTACTCTAAAATATCTATCAATACAATTCTATTTGCGGATGATCAAGCAATTTTTCAGGACAATTATGATGACCTCCAAAGAGCAATTCATGAACTACATAAACTATGTGAAACTTATAACATGAAGGTATTTATAAAGAAAACCAAGACGATGGCTTTCAGTGGAAAAAAGCCCATAAGAACTGAAATTGTCTTGGATAACATAATAGAACAAGTCTCAGACTTCAAGTACTTGGGATGTGATACTACATATAACAAAAATAAAGACTTGGACAGAAAATCGCATAAATTCCAACACATTTACGGATCATTGATCAGAATTCTAAAAAATAAAACACGTACGGAAACTAAGTTAAAATTTTATAAAGTAATGGCTACGCCAGCATTTCTGTATGGTTCGCAGACATGGACTATTAATACCAAAGAATGATCCAGAATACAGGCTTCAGAAATGAAGTTTTTAAGATCTGCAAAGGGATGCACAGCACAAGAATGAACTAACATACTAATGATTCCATACGCTCAGACTTAAAAATATACAACATGAACCACAAAATAGTAGATTATCAGAATAAATGGGAGAATCACGTAGAGCGTATGAGACCGATTACCAAAAAAGACTCTCAATTACAGACCCAGGGGTTACCCTGACCGAGGTAGACCTATGCTCCGATGGATTGATCAATGGAGCCGGAACAGGCTGATTTAGCCTAACCAATGCTGAAGAAGAAGATGATAAAGTTTTACATTTTTATGGACACGGTAATTTCCATAAGTCCGCACAAATCTCTTCGAAACTGATATATAAAATCATGGGGTAGACAATCTCGGTCAAGTTCATTAATGGGCAAAATCGGACCCAGGAGGTGAAAATAGGGAGGAGTTTTGTGAAAACAGAAAAATCTCATAATCTCTTAATTATAATACAAATCAAATCAGTTTAAAGTTATTATCACTTCTAGGAAAAGGGCAAAAAATTTATGCATAACAGATTTTCGATATTATTAAAAATGGGCTCAAGGGGCAAAAAAATAGGGATTTAGGAAGAAAAAAATTCATAACTTCGTCAATTCCCAAGATATAAAATTAACTTAAATTTATTATAAATCTTCTTAATCTTATCTACAACTTTCACATTGACAAATTTTTGATTGCACCAACTCTTACGGCAAAAACAAATTAAAAACAACAGAAAAAAGTGGTGTGAAAAAGAAGAAAATTTATAACCAAATACGCTTAAAGTTTTGTTCGTAATATTGGTACTTGATTTCGAAATCTACCTGCATCTGTAGGCCGAGCCGGAAGGGATTTTGGAAAAATATGATCGAGATTAACTCGTATTTACTCCAATTAATAAAATGAAGCAGACATTTAAGATGAAAATCAAACTCGATGTAGTTGTGTTTTCAAAAGGATGCTTGTCCAACGACCACAATTTGGCATCTGGTTTGTTTCTAAAATGCATAATTTAACAAGTAGGAAACTGTACGTCAAACATGGCAAATGAGGTGCGTTCTTACTATAACTAGTTTTATAAATATTCTGATCTTATTGCAATAGCTCTTATGCAAAAATACGTGAATACAAAATTTATTACGATTATAAAAATTAAATTCAGTAATACGGAAATAATATGACTCCATTTTAAATAGGACGTAATCACGATGGCAAACTAGAATCATCATCCATCATCGGATTCCATCGAATTAATTACGTATGAGAGGATTTAATAGAATGAAGAAAACTTTTATTAACATCTTCTTAAGTTTTGATTCGATTTTCATAAAATTTGAAACGACACGACAAAATTTGACAACGATTATATATAGTAAATTTCAAACCATTCGGTTGGGTAGTTTTTGTGCCAATATATGCGGACAGACGGACAGACCAGACGACGGCTATAGGTGCTGCGTATATATATAATTACGAAAGTACCAAAAAATTACACTTTTTGAAGAATTTGCACGCATGCGAATGAAGAAAGTTTTGGGATCGACACATCCGATAATTTGGAAAATGAATTTCAAATTTAAAAGATTAAATAATAATATTATAATTTTAAAGTAATTTAACGCGTTCGGGTATGACGTACTATTAATAGTACATGTTAAATTGAGTATTATTTTGTCTTAACAATTACTTTTGATACTATCTACCGGTAGTAATGGTAATATATACAATACATTTCTTATTATAAGTTCATTTATATTTTTGGCATTTAGTAATAATAATAATAATAAAAGTTTTCTTAATTCTCTTTGCACCGCTGGTAATTCTTTTATTTTAAACTTATATTTCAAGATTTAAATTTAAAATATAGTAGTCTAGAAGCCGACAGCACAAAAGCCTGTGTCATCAAGCACAAGGAAAAAAAATCTTTATTTTATGGGAGAGTAGAAGTAGGTGAATCTAATGATCCATGTCTGACGGAAGTGAAGTGGTGCATAAGCCAAAAATTAATACCACCAGTGGTTGACTCGTAGGTTTATCTTTGTCCTACAACTATCCTCCATGTTTTCATACCTGTGTTTGTAGGACAAACACAACGATAAACCTACGAGTAAACCACAGGTGGTATTAATTTTTGGCTTATGCATCACTTCACTTCCGGCAGACATGGATCATTAGATTCCTCTACTTCTACCGTTCCATAAAATACAGGTTTATTTCTTGTGCTTGATAACATAGGTTTTTGTGCTGTCGGTTCTGGGGCTATAGGTTTCTTTTCTGAATTAATCCTGTGTGATAACACGCAAAAAATATTAGAATGCTGTCATATCTGTTTTAAATTTTGTTGTAATATGGTATTTTCCAAACGTCTGAAAAAATTCTTCCTTAGCTTAATGTCATAGGAATATAAATTGAATTGTGCCCAAAATAACAACATTCCTTAGATTTCAGACTATGTCATATTCATTAAACCTCACTAAATATATTTGGATAGCTACAGTTAACATTACTAACGTAAGAGTAATTTTTTTCACAAAATGGGGAAAAAAATTGGACCCGAAAGGGATAAAGTGAAAATGACCAAATACTGCTTCTAGACAAACCTCATTTGAACTTTTCGACACTTTCCAACAAAATCGAAAAGTGTTTATGAATTCCTGTCTGTCTGTCTGTTCATCCTCAAGCTCACGTAAATATACCTGAGATGACGTATTTGATATCTAATCAAAAACAACTCGTAGTAAATGATCTCGCCAAGCCACAAACAAAAAAGGCCTTCATAAAAAAAAAGTGATATCACATTAAAAGAAGCGATATAGAAATGTATACTCTGAGTGCCGTGTAAAAATCTACCACTACTCATAACATTTCCAAAGGACTCGGAGTGAGGTACAGTATGTGAAAACTGCTTGGTGACCTGCAGGCTTTTATAATGTTTGTTTTTCCTGCACTTACATATTACTATTTGTTTAACAATTTTCTTCTTGTATTACTCATCCCATTAAACTGTGAAAAGTTGAAGCTTTTGGTGTTTATATTCGAGGTTCCGCCGAAATTTTTATCATAAACATATATATCCACATAAGAAGATCATTCTGTAAATTTTTCAAATTTTTTTGACTATGCCCGTATGGAGACCTCTCCTGTTAAACATCATCGTTCACGATATTCAACAATGAAGTTTTGTTACAGTACTCTGACTTTACTGTAAAAAGTTTCATAATCTATGCTTGAAGAATGTTTTTCTTTCTTGTTTTCTTTTGTTCTTGATTCATGTTAATATCCAAAGCTTAATTTCTTGATTAGATTAAAAATATCACCTTTATTCATTAAATATTCATTTTATAGGTGCAAGACAATCCTTTTGGTAAAATGACATATCTTCGTTTAAAAAGTTAATCCTTTATTTTCAAAAATACAAAATACACAAACTTTGAGAGAGAATTTTCTTCTCAGATTCCTGTCAAAATCTGATTTACCAATTAATTTAAGAAAGTTCTAAGTATCAACTGTGTAATAATCGTTTTCATTTGTCTCTGTTGATAACGATGCATTGTAAAGAATACAACATGTATGTAAAAATAAATTAATTCTTAAATAAAAATTATTCTTTATCTTAATTTTTAAATAGAGTAAACTGGGATGTTTCGTCATTGTGGAGGTTTGAATTACTGCCTATATTTTATTTAAAATTTATCTTGCTGCTTAGCACGAGGTGGAAGCATAGTAACAGGGTTAATCCATTTCAAGTGGTCCATAAAATCATTTATTCGTTGCTTCACCATTTTTAAAAAATCTGAAATTTTTTGTACAACAACCCTAACTTGATGGAAATTCGAAATGACTATTATTTTAATTTTATTAATTTTTGTATCTGCATGGCGGCCATCTTTGTTTCGTCGTCTGCAGCAATTTTCTCACATGAAGGGTTTACGGAATTGTAAATAACTCATCGTTTATTTCTCCAATTCAAGTGCGGATTAAAGCAATTTGTACAAAAAATATTGCGCTAAAAATCTGTTAATAGAGTAGTTTCCGAAAATAAATCCTTATTGGGGAAATTTCAGCATAAAATTAGCGTTTTTTTCCAAAATTTGTCCGTTTACAAGAGGAAATTTTTCTAGCAAGGAAAACTGTCTGCATGACATATTTTTCTTACAAATAGGCCGAAAGTACTTGTACTCACACGCGATGTTCCAGATCTGGGACTTGCTGTCTCTTCGGCATAAAAAATCTTAAATTTTTCAAATATGTCAAAAGTCGCACATTTGAGACTTTGATATCTCTGGTAGTGACGAGATGAAAATCTGAAATTCTAGTTTCTGACAGTATTTTATGGTAGTGTTATGCACAAAAAATTTCTGGATGGAGATTTGACAACAAGCAGACATATGGTAAGGGAAACATTTCAAAACAATACTGACAAACTATTGTTTTGTTGTAATCACAGGAAAGTTTCATCTCAGAGTGTCATTTAATTTTTTTTATAATCTTTAAATAATAGTAACAGAAAATAAAGTATTTTGAAAAGCTTAACAATTTTTTTTAAAAATAATTATGCCTAAGACCTACATTTTGTACGGTTTCAGTAATTTCTGTTGTAAGCAATTTTAGTAACGAAAAGACACCCCAGTACTTTTCATAAAGCAAAAAAAAAAAAAAAAAAAAAAAATTTTTATACAGCACCTGTGACAAAAACAGAACAATGAAAGAGAAAAGCTATTTACGTTGACATCACCGATTTAGTAGGAAAAGATGGACATTAATGAGAAGAATAGAACGGTTAAAACGCGCATTTGTTTTTTCATGATTTCCTACACTGTGACGTGACAAAACGATGTTAGAAAAAGTAAACCCAGTTAATTATAACAGTATACCTTTATTTGAGATATTCAAATTTCTCATCGTCAGCTGCAATGCACATTTGGATGCACATTTGTTCAAAAGATAATCATTTTTCCTTCCGTTCAAGTTTCGTGGTGTCACAGTGTAGGAACTCCCTAAAAAACACATGCGTGTTTTAATCGTGCATTTGTGTCAATAAGGGGTCTTTTCGTACTAAATCGATGATGCTCTCCAACTTTGTAAATCACTTACCTATCTCCTTCCGTTTACGAAATAGGAATGCTCACTCCGCAGCTTTACATCAGGTGGCACTGTGGGCGGTTTCATTCAGTAGCGCATGGCTACTTTACTATACTTACCTTTTATGAATATAGCAGCAGCCGTTCCGAAGTTGGTTGACTAGGGGCAAACTATATACATATCAGAGCTTCTGCGAAATATATTGCGTTTCTTACTTCTGTTGATCGCCCTAAGCTACCACATCGAATCAAAAGTAGCTTTGATAATCAAATTTGAATTCTCTGGTTGTGAAAATCTTTAATGATTTGTAATATTATTGAGATAAAACAGAAGAAAGATCATTAGGATTTACCCAAAAATCCAAGTAAAAAAAAAAAAAAAAAAAAAAAAGGAACAATTTAATCTCTATTGTAAAAATAATTATGTTAATTTTAATTGGATTTATGTGAAATAGCTGTTGCTTTAACCAAAATTTTCAATTTTGAGTGGAAATAATGAGTTTTTCTGAATAAAAAACGGAAAATTTCCTCTTTATTTTTACTCGTTTGATGTTAAAAACAGAAATGCATCTTTTAAGACGAACAAATAGCTATATTCCTTTGCATTTGAGAAAATAAAAAAATTCCATTTGAAGTTTCGTGATTGATGTTTTGGCTTATAACCAATCGCTTGATGTAGCCAGTTGGAGTAGAGGGCAGAACATTCATCCTCTGATGTCAAGTACCGAGTTTCGAATCAGAAAGAAGGTAGGACGATAAAAAAAAATCGGTGTAATAATATGTAATACTACTACTTCTAACATGGAAATATGCATCAATATATTATCTGATTATTGAATATAATTTTTTTAAGTATTGCAAAAAACACAAATTCCCGTCGTGAACAGCGGAAAATTTCCATCTTGAAAGCGAGGGAATACTGAAACGGAATTTTTGCGAAAATACGGAACATAGACGATAACACTGCTGCGATACATTTGCCGTTTTTGCAAGGAATTTTTTATAGTGTTCTTGATGGACTTCATAAGTTACTGTCAAACAAAAATAAGTTACATTTCTTTAAAATAAAATTTCTGGTATAAATATATTTCTACAATTTAATGGTTCAACGCACTCCCCCCCCCCCCCACCCTGTGACAGAGTTCTTTCACATATCCCCTTTTTCTTTAAAATTTAATTTAATTAATTTATTTTGGCTTTTGAAACATGTTGTTTTTTCCCTTTGTTATGTTAAAATTTATTATTTAACTCTATGCTTAAAATCCATTTCGAATCGTATCTGTTCGGTTTTTTTTCTTTCTTTCAATAACCTCTTTCTTTCAATAAATTCTTTCTTTTAATATAATTTAATGCAGTAATTTTCACTTCATGATTTTTAAAACCGTTTTCTCAATAACATTTTCGGCCGTTAAAATAAAATAAAAACAGAAAAGTTAAATGCACCTGCCTTTGATTTCAATTTATGTTATTTTGTTCTTTTTCCTTCATTTGCGTCGCCCACGATAGATATAATTCAGTCTCATTCTTTACTTGAGTAATAATGCCGTTAAAATAAAATATCAAAATGTAAAAAGATAGTATTTTAGAAGCTGTCTTTAAATCCCTTTTCATGTACGTTAAATTTATTTGTCAGTTGTTTTGATGCTTATGCCTTTCTCGGCATTTCGCAATTATAAGTAGCAATCATTTAACATAATCATTTGTTTAGATAAAATATTGCCCGGTTTCGTGGCGTAGCTGATAAATACATATGTTGAGCCGTTATTTCTGTCAACCATTTTGCATCACGCGATTTTCATTGTTTTTATCGGGGTAGCTATATTTTGGGCTAATCATTTTGGCTCGCAAATAAAACCCTTTGTCTGCTGTTTGATTACGGAGCTAATGTTTAAATTTTGACGATATTTTAGCTCCAAGTGTTAGATGCTTCTTATGAAATCTTGACTTGAACTTTTGATCTCAACCTAAAAAGATGTAAGACTTGGTGGTCTGGGGTCACGCTCAGCCGTATCTCTTATATGCGGATTTCCTCTCTCTGACATTTTGTAATTATAAGTAATTTGTTTTTTGTGTATTATTAAAAAATGTCAAATAAAATTTACCAAGTTCCTATAATGAATGGTTGGAGTTTTTGTGCATTTAACTGAACCATCCCACTGAACCCCTTCATACCCCCTAGAGGGGAATGTTTCGTATTAAAGGGGTATAGAAAATTAATTTTTAAAAATCATTTAGTACCTTATGACTCTGTATTAAAAAGAACACCTAATAAGTAATTTATATTCGACAAACTGAGGTGCGAATCTAACGTCAAACAGAAATTACGAGCATTTCAGTAAAAAGCGGGTGAAACATACCAAGTCTTACCTACCATACATTTTTATTATAAAAATAAAGTCCTACTATTATGGGGTTTTTTTATAATTCTGACAAAGAGTAAAATTATATTGTCAGAGATAATTTTAATTGTAAGTAGGGATAATGACGTAACAAAAAATTATCATCATTTGATTAAATGTTGAAACTGAATTAAAGATAAGCGAAATAATTTGTTTAAAAAATATCAAATGAAAGAACAAATAGCCTCATGAAATATAGTTTTGAAAGTGTCAGACAGTTTAACAGTGCCCATTTGTTATAATTAGTTCAAGAGAAGGTATTAGAAATGTCAAGTGGAATTAAAAATAAATTAAAACTGTTACTGAATTTTTAATTAAAAAAATTTTTTGTTGTTGTTAGGCATGAGTTAAAAAATAGAGAAGTCAAAATCTTTTAAATAAGAATTTATTTCTGTGTGTAAAAATAAGAATCCTTCTTTAACTTTAATTTTGAATTATAAAACCTTTCTATCATAAAAATTTGCTTACTATTATAGGAAAATTCATTTTTGCTTCTAAAAAAGTAATATATTATTTCAGATCTTTTGAAATAAAAAAATACGTATCACAGTCTGATAAAAAAATAGAAACATTCAAACTGAATTAAAGGATAAACGAAAAATGTTGCTTAAAAATATCAAGATAGAAAATACCCGCATGAAATATATTTTTGAAATTGCCAAAAGATTTAACAATGTTCATTTGTTAAGATTACCTCAGGAGAAGTCAATAGAAATGTCAAGTGTAATTTAAAACACTATTTAAACTAATACTGAATTTTTTATTTAAAAAGCCTATGTTTCTGACAAGTACGAGTTTTAAAATAGCCTATTCAAAGTCTTTAAAAATAAGAAGAGTAAAATAATAATAGAATTGCAGGAATACAATATGACGTTGCTATCTTGACTAGATATTAAGATCAGGACCTTAAATTAATTTTTATAAGCATGTTTAATACATTTAAAAAAAAATCTGAATAGGGATTTATATGAGATTCAATATTTTTATTCTTTTTTAATTAATTTGTTGTATTATTTCAATTGTATTAGTATGTTAATATTCAGTTGTAATTGCATCGTTGTAGTATTTCAATATGTTTAATTATGTCAATTATTTAAAAATTCATTTATTGGAAATAAATGTTACTAAAATTAATTTAAAATAGAACTTTTTTTCCATTTTAGTAGCAATTTTATTTTTTCTCTTTTTGTAATAAATAGTTATTATATTTTAACATAAAATGAATATAATTTTAAGGAATGGGTAAAAACTGAATTGTAATTATACTCAATACTAGAATGGAAGAATAAGTCACTTTGACTCCTTGTTGGCTAAATACAGGGGGAGAGAATTATTCTGAAACAATGCATTATATCTTTAAATTACATGAGATTTTTTGAAATAATTTTTAAATAAGCCAATATGTGTAAAAAAGTAATTTTCGAAGAGGAGTGAAACTAACTTCTATACTTCCAATGAAGGGGATTTTCTTTCCTCGGGGTAAAAACTGAATTTATAGTTTTGTTTTAATTTATAATTTTTTATATATTTATGAATTACTGTAATTTAATTATCAATGATTCTATCATTTACGCTTTAGAACTTTAATACTATTTAACACGAGTATTTGAAATCGCTGGAATTTTTCATAAACATAACATTTATTAACTCTTTCAAGACAATTTATTTTTTCTCATATTTAAGTAAAATTGTTTATCTCCATTTTGATAATATTTTAAAAATGCAAGTTTTATTTTTACTCAAAATATGCCGTAATGATGAAAGAAAGAATTGTTTATGAATTTTAATATCGAAGACTTTTTCCACATAAATTCGAAAATTAGTAACCCATGAGACAAAAGTTTTTCACCTACAGAGGAAACAATTGCAATTGCTTCATTTGCAGTTTTCTTTAGAAAACTTGAATCTTGAATATCTAGAAATTTGAATTTTTTGAGTTAGCTTGTTTTACACATGAACCTTTAATTTATGGAATGTATTTAGAACTATAATTAGGTCGTTAGGTACATAGGATCTGTTATTCGGAATACCAGAATAGTGTACGAAAATCACTTGTGAACAAAAGAGATGCTTTGCGACTGGCACGCATAATATGTTGCAACAGAAGAGATACTACGTAACTCATTGCAGCGCATTACAACTTACATCAGAACTGTCCTGAAACCATAGCTTATAATTACTATTTTTTCTTGAGCAAACTTATTTTCAAACCCGCACCTTGTCGCGTTTAATGGCGGGTACAGCTCCGGCTAAACATTGTAATTTTTTTATTGACCTTTATAAAGATGAACGGGAGGGATACTATGCTCTACAGACCAGTTCCTGGTCTGAGCAGTCCCTCTCAGGCTATCAAATCAAATCAACATATCATTGCACTCTAGAACAAGACTGTGAAACACAAAACATCAACAAGGTTACTTACAATATTGGTTTTGCGTTGCAAGATGTTCCTAATATTTCGGTCACTCAATAGAAGATTTGTTGTATCGCTATTGCTGCCGAGCATGACATTTGCTCTGTCTTGTTTCCAAAATATTTTTTGCATTTGCGAAAAGCGCGTGAAGGTCCTTTGTGAGGTAAGGCCACGAAAAATCTTCAAAATTGCATTATCATCTACAAAGAAATCGTGTGTAACATATTAATTTTAATTCCTAAAAGGCGTAAATTAAAACTTTACTAAAAATATGTTCATTAGACTGTTTGCATGTTTCAACTCTGCCAGAGTCATTTTTAAAAGAAATAAGTAAACTATTCTAAAATTGCACGGTCTATGAAACGCCACCATTCAAATTTTCACGTACTGTTTCATATTAGGCAAGTTATTTTATTTTATTATATTTTTTATTTTTTACTTAGATGTTTATTTTTGTTTTTGTATCCAGTGAGTAACTCGAGCCATAGTTTTGATAAGTTAAATGATTCTGCATTGTTACAAATTTAATATATAATGTACATTTCATATATGGAGGAGTACGTGAAAATTTGACTGATTATGTTTTTTTTTATTTAGAAATTTTATTAGTATATAAAATTAAAATTAAATTAGTATATTATTAAAACATGTTGTTTCGTTATGTATTTACATAATAATCGTGTGTAACATTTCATGAAAATCGGTTCACAGGAAGAGCATGCAATATCGATTGCATGACTTGACGAAGACCAGCAGACAATAAACGAAATTAAATAAAAGCGTGTAAAAATTATGATTACTGAATGTACAAGAATGAATCAGAAACGATTTCTTTTCAAACATATAATGAACAACTATTTATAACATGTTCCTTTTAACGATTTTACTAAGTGTTGTCGAATGAGTCAGATTTTTAACAAAACTTAACTAGACTTTTAATAAAAATTTCTTATGAAAAAAAAGAAAACTGCATGCCAGACAGGATACGTTTATAGTCAAAATTTAATTTTCCTAATGTTAAATGTTAAATGTCTTCTTTTTTTTCATAAGAAATTTTTATTAAAAGTCTAGTTAAGTTTTGTTAAAAATCTGACTCATTCGACAACACTTAGTAAAATCGTTAAAAGGAACATGTTATAAATAGTTGATCATTATATGTTTGACGATATTATATGTTTGATTTGTTCATTATATGTTTGACCTCTTTGCGACGATCGTCTTTTACAGTTTTTTTAATCTTTTATTACCTGTTTTTCAAAACAGGAATCTTTACCTAATTGAATCGGGAAAACGTCCTGATTAAATAGGACTAAATTTACAATAAAAAAATAACTTGTGGAAATTATCAACGATTCTGAGCACTTTATGCGTCACGTATATGTGACGCTCGTCCACAAGGGGTTAATAGTATAAACAAATACAAAGAACTTAATTTTCTTAAGTTGCATAAAATTACCAAAATGTCTAAAACATGTTAAATGCCTATCGAATTGAAAACGTAATTATAGTTTTGTTTAAAGTGCATTTTTGAAAATATTGCTATTTTCATTAACATAAAATCTCAGAAGATAGCTCTCACTTTTTAAGGAATACTTTAAAAAAACATCCAACAAGAATGTTATTTTTAGATAAATCAGAGTGAAAAATTGGTTTAACTACAAAAGGTTTATTTTAAAACACTTTTATTTCTATATAGTTGATTTTCGTGCTGTGAAATAGAAATTTTATTCTAATTACTCAGTCTTTTTTTAACACTTTCCAACATAGTTGAAAAGTGTTTATGATTTCAGTTTGTCTGTCCGTCTGCTCGTCTGTCCAAGCTTTAACTATCGCAAACATACTAGGATTGCCCTGATTTTTTTTTTTTGTATTTTATTGTTGTTTACTATACCACGATCGGTATTGAAAATGAAGTGTGTAGCATTTTTGGTTCACTTACAGGGACGGTTAAAAGTTTTCCGTTCCATTACGGTGTATGGGAAGAAATCGTTTCAAGTTCATTTCAATGATGTCAGACAGTTACAAACATAATGCAATTGATAAGCATTTATGTAGTGCACTGTATCCTGCATTCTGTAGAATGTGGGTGGCAAAGCATTTACTATTCATTTACAGGGCCACATAAAATAATTCCGGTACATAAAGGAATGTTTGAATGTTTGTTTTGAGTAGGTTTAATTATGTTTTAACCTGAATTAAATTTTAGAGTAATATGTAGCGCATATAAAAATCTATCGGTATTATACAGAGCTGTACAAAAGAATTCAAGTATGTTTTCGTATATTGATAGAAACCGCTGAAGATGAGTTTTCAACCTATTATGCGTTTTCTTACTAAACTAAGTTTTAGAATATTGTGAAAAATATATAGAATATTATACACAAGAATTCGCAAGAATCTTGGTGATTGGCTTAAAGGCAACTTTTAATTGGGTTATGCACTTTCAAGTTGAATTATATTTAGCATACTAAGAAATGTATAATATAAATGAAATCCTATATAATTGAATGAAATACTATACAATCCTATACAATCCACGCAAAATTACGGACGGTAATTTCTGTACAAATTGTAGATTAAATGTGAATTTCTAATCTATTATGCATTTTCTTGCTAAATTAAGTCTTAGCATATTATGTAAAATATGTACAAATAATAGATTAAATACAAGGCTGCACAAAATAATTGGACTACTTTTCAGATATGGACGGTGATTGCTGAAATCCTGTTTTCAAATGTGTTATGAATTTTCTAAAATATTATCTTAGATTTTTTTTACCTTAATTAACAACGAAGTTTTGTTAAAAAAAAAAAAAAAAAAAACAGGAAGTGTTGGTAATTGTTTCATAATCTATGCTTGAGGCATGATTTTTCTTTCTCATTTTTAATTTAAAATGAAAGAAAACAGCCCATTCATCCGCAATAGAGATTAAAAAAAAATCCGGAATTTCATCTCGGAATATATATATATCTATATATATAAAAGAAAGTCTGGATTTTGTATTAATCAACGCGCAGCCCAAACTGCTGAACCTAAAATCTTGAAAGTTGGGGTAAAAATACTTCTTATGACATTGAGTGCCGCTAAGAAAGGATTTCCTAAAACTCCACCCCTAAGGGGTGTAAAAAAGAGAACGAACTTTAAAAAAAATTCCTTAAAAATCTGATTTTATAGTTATTTTTCAACTGATAACATAATTCAGTGTACTTTTGTATGCTGGATCGAATGGTACTAACCAAATTCTTATAAGTCCAATAGTTCGCGAGATATTTCATATTTTTCTAATTTGGCGATGTCTTTGGCGCCAAAACATCGAAATATCTAACATTAAAAGCGAAAATTCACCCATATTCATTCATATTGTACATCCGTTACTGTAGCAACGGAAGAAATACAAATTAAATCTTTATGTTAATTCTTTTGGTTAAAGAATTAAACCGGCTATATTTGTTTGAAATAAATAAATAAACACAAACGCCTTGGAAAAAAGAAAAATATATATTGATGTTATTTAAAATACAAGGAAACGATCCACTGAGAAATTAACATCATAAAACGAAAATATTTAAAAATGAAAGCAATGTTTGTGCGACTTAAACAAAATTTTTGGTACTTATATCCGGGCCATGTCAGATACAAGACAATTACACTAATTACAACAACCCTTATTTTTGGTCCATTTGATAGTTTATTTATCATAGTTTTAAATTTATTTTATTATTATATATTTTTTTAAACTATAGTTTATAGTACGTAATTTTATGTTATATATTTTATTTATTTATTTACTTTAAACAATTTGCCATTTTAACAAGGTTATGTATTTAAGAATGTTAAATTACTCACTTGAACGTAATCGGCAAACGATAAACAAGATTGGCAATTGCCAATCATTTTTGGCGATCTATCCCATGGTCCGGATAATAAGTAAATACCACTTTTTTCAGTGAGAAATTGGAATTGAAATAATATATCGCGATTTATCGTTTGCTTCTGGATAAAAAGAAAGAATTGGTACTTTTATGTCAGCCGTGTGTAAATTTCGCCTTTTTAAGTTATGGCAATATTTTCTATTATTGTTTTACCTTTTAGTTTTTTCAATGGAATTAGTGTAAGGCATGTATTCTAAATGAAATGAGTGAAATGTTTATATTTTGAATGAAAATAATAAAATAAGAACAAGGTATGGAAAAAATATTTGTTGATTTATTACTTGCGCCCGTCTAACATAAATATACCACAAAAGCCATATATTCACCTTTCTTCGGGTAGTTGTTCATGGGATTCCTGGTTAACCTTCCGTAATCTCGCCAATCGCTGTATTAGCTACAATGTCGAAAGTATCGTTTACGTATGAAGCGAAAAATTCACGATGAATTCTATTAGAGAAAATCGTATTATCATCATTTACTACATATTTAAAACGGAAATTTGCATTTCATTCCGATTGTTTATAATATCTTGATAGGATATGCCACTATGAGTTAGGTAATGTTTTTGGAACGGTTTTTGTGTATACACAGTGTTCTACGTTGCTTAGTTATAGAGATAAAGGAAAAAGTTAAAAAATTATATGAACCTGATTATTAATGGTTAGCCTTTTAAAAAAATTCCATTGAACAGATTTTGATCCAAGTGGCACTGTTACATAACTTTTCAGGAATGTTTTTAGTATATAACATTTCATTATATGTTGTTATAGAGCTATTGGAAAAGTTATAAAGAAAGGTGAATGCAATTATGAAAGATACATCTACTGTAATTATATAAAATGCAAATTTGTCTTTCCTTCCATCCGTTTATAATTTGAGTTTTTCAGGATGTATTTTGACGGGATTTAACACTGTTAGTTAGATACGTTTTTGTGGATGGTTGGTATTTCTTTCATGCTTGATACTTCTTGCATAGATGGTACTTCTCTGTAGCGAAGTTTTCTTCAGGGTTATTGTTTTTTATGTAGCACAAATTTTACAACAAATCATATCGCATAAAATCACATTACAAGAGAAAGTTCCAAAACTAGGTGAACCCGATTGTGAAATATTACATTTTATTTAAAGTTCTACTGAACGTATTTTGATTGGAGTTGCACAGTTAGGTAATATTTCAGGGAATGTTCCAATGTTTAACATATCATTCTACATTTTTAGTTACGGAGCTACTATGAGGAAAGTTCTCAGTGGTGTCGTTGTAATAAAAGTAGGATAAAATCTACAGGCAGAGGGTATATACTAGAGGGTATATATGTTATAGCTATGGAGAGAGTGCAGAGTTTCTAAAAAAATCCAGAAGGTCTACGGCGTATAGACTATGCTACATTCCTGGAAGTTCTACAATCACGTTAACGCGATTATGAAAGATATATTTTACTATCTACTCAACACATAAAATATAAACAGCAATTTCGGTCCAACCACTTGTAACTTGAGTTCTTTTGAATAGATTTTGAGAAGACTTGCATTGTTAGTTAGATACATTTTCAAGAAAGGATTTCGTATATAACACATATTATTCTACGTTGCTTACTTATAGAATTATGTGCTAAAGTTCTTTAATCAGTGAACCCTATTTGGAAAGATTAGCCTTTATAAAAGATTCTACTGAGTTGAGTTTGATAGAATTAGCACTGGTTTTCATATAATTTTTCAGGAAAGGTTTTAGTATATAACAAATATTGTTCTACATTGCTCTGCTATAGAATTATAGGTGAAAGTTCTATAATCTTGTGAACTCCATTATGAAAAATTAGTCTTAATAGAAGGTTCTACTGAACGGATTTTGATGCGATTTACATTTTTTAGTTTTCAGGGATAATTTTAATATGCTACGCATTGTACTTCCGTTCTTTTCCATATTCAATTGTAACTAATCAACTAAAAGATTTTCTTCTTAACACTCCAAATTTTCTCTGAGACATTAGAAGATCTAAAACGTAATGGGGTTCATATTGTTTTCAGCAATGCGGAAGATCGTTTGAAATAAATGTAAACACAAGATCAAATACACCGATATATTTCGTTTGATTAAAGGTTCGTTTTGAGAAACGGACCAGCGAAGCGGGCGAAGGCTGCTAGTATCTTTATATATATCTCATCAATAAATAAAAATGCAATTACACCCATAACTTTGGAAGATATTTATTTTAATTGATGAGATACATTTTGTTGCATTTAATATAAGCTGCTTTTGGCGAATGTTATGCAATAATTTTTCACTGATTATATATAAAATATATCTTTATATAAATATTCTACACATGGGGTTCCCAATATGGTGTGTATGTCCACAATAGGGTAACATACTTTTCAAGAGAGGAAGAGGCAGTTCCAGATTGGTTATTAAAGGGTAGTTCCACTTTGGCTTGAAAGTTACGCGACTTTTGCGATTTTTTTCGGTTAAAAAGAAAAGAGATATCACCTTCGGACTTTTTTAATTATATTTATTGACATTTTAATTATGTATTTATTTTCTCTTGTGTGTAAAAAAAACATTAATATTACAACCCCCTCCCCCCCACACACACATACTTAATCGGGTCACGGATAATCGAATATCCCGCTTTTTCGAATAGAATCCTCCGGAACGGAATTTATTCCTATTGGTTCTATGTTATTTTTTCCCACTTAAACCAAATACCTTTTACGAACTTTCCCACTTAATCGAATAGCAACTGTGTGACCGATGTTTGGAAATAATCGAGGAAAGCACGTTTCAGCTGAAAATTCCTTCCACTTTTTGTAATTTTTGGTTCCTTTACGCTGAAAACAAATTTTCAGTTCTTCCTGCAATGATTTCGGCCGGTAGATATAATAGACAGGTCAAATGATTTCCCCACCATCACTTTTTGCTGTTAATCAGGCTTTAATGGCAATGCGCCGTCTCTTCGAGACTGGAGATGGTAGTTGTGATATTTTGCACTCATTCGAAAAATAACTCGATATTTAGTCCTTTAAAATTCCACTTAAACAAACCACTTTAAACGATTTTTTAAGGCAGTATAAGTAACGTAAATTAGAAGTAGCAAAGTTTTGAACAAATTCAAACGAGCTGTATTAAGTGTGATGTAAATCATATAAATGTAGCCATTAAATTAATACGTATTACTTTATATTAGCATTTGTATTTATTTTAGTTTATGCTATTCTATTAACGATTTATTATGCAGTTAATTAATTATACCGTAGATGGTTATTTTGTCTTTTTATTACACATTAAATATTACAGTTATGAAATCCCGTTTAATCAAATCTCGTTTAATCGAATATTATTTCTGGAACCATCAGTATTCGTTTAAACGGGAACGCTTGTATGTCTTGTGCGACTGCAGATATACGCTACAGACTTCCGGTTGGAGACCGGTTTTCTCCCGCCACAGGCATCTCAAACAAATTTGGTCAGCATATTATGAAACAGCATTAAATTATCTAGAGACAGACATTTAGTTTAAAATGTCGATTTTTGGCAAAATGACGGTCATTTAAAAAAAAAGCCACTTTTTCGGCTTCCTTTTAGTTTTCGAGCTCTAAAAAATTTAAACAATGAAAAATATATTTTTCAGTGGTATACGCTCCAGCTAAAACGATTTGCTTAAATAAAAAATGAAAGAAATCCGTCCAATAGTTCTCTAGAAAAATTATCTCCAGGTTAAAAAAAAAAAAAAAAAAAAAAAAAGTTTACAATTTTAGAATCGCATTTTGTTCAAAGGAGCGCTATTGCAATCAACGAGCAAAAATAACTGCAAGAAATTGAAATATCACGAAACCTTTGTAGGGCAACAATTTACACACTAGATACGTTCAAAAAATGCAAAATAAAAATAATCGAAATATTTGTCTGAAAGAATTAGAACTTCCCCTTTAACTCATTTCCTAATAGCTTTTTTTCCTTCAAAAGATAATGTCGCAGATTACAAGTAGAAGCTCTGCATAGAAAGGTAAAAAAAAAAAAAGAAAAAAAAATGAGTTTTTTATTCAATTTTTCAAAAAAAATATAATAAAAAATTCAAAAAACAAAGAAACTGGAATAATTATATGCAACTATTAT
This sequence comes from Maratus speciosus, assembly GCA_963932465.1. Lineage (NCBI taxonomy): Eukaryota > Metazoa > Arthropoda > Arachnida > Araneae > Salticidae > Maratus > Maratus speciosus. Next base: position 365,588,729 of record OZ010795.1, on the reverse strand, counting down.
AAAGATATTTATATAACTTTTTTATACTCAAAACTTTATTTATGTTGTATTTTAGAATTTTTTCGACTGATTATAGAATGAGAACTTTATTTCTATTTGCTCTGCAATGTGTTGCATGAAGTAACTTTTTATACACGAAAAAACCCTTTCAGAGACGTAGAACTTACGTTGCTAAAATAAATGATTGAATGACACCAGGATTTACGAACGAATTTATTTGAAATAAGTAAAGCATTTCTGTACGTATATCATTTTATTCCAAAAGCAATAAAGCAAAATTTTATTCCGAAATTCTAGATCCATTGTGACCTGTAGGGATTAAAATTGGGATATATAATAACACATTGGTAACATAACATGTAATATTGGCTACTTATTTTGAACCTTTACATTCGTTGCAGAAATAGTCCAAGAGCCGACAGCACAAAAACCTATGTTATCAAGCACAAGAAAAAAAACCTTTATTTTATAGAAGAGTAGAAGTAGGGGAATCTAATGATCCATGTCTGTCGGAAGTGAAGTGGTGCATAAGCCAAAAATTGTGGCTGACTCGTAGGTTTATCATTTTGTTTGTCCTACAAACAAAGGTATGAAAACGTGGATGACTGGAAGCCGGAAAACACAATGATAAACCTACGAGTCAACCACTGGTGGTATTAATTTTTGGCTTATGCACCACTTCACTTCCGGCAGACATGGATCATTAGATTCCCCTACTTCTACTCTTCCATAAAATGAAGGGTTTTTTTTCTTGTGCTCGATAATATAGATTATTGTGCTGTTGGCTCTTAGACTAAAACTTTGAATTAACACAAGCAAAAATTGATTTTTCTAACAGAGCCGTTGGATTCGATTGCTAAAAATGTGGAATAGGTAATTTACATCGCAGATTTTATATCTAATCTGCGAATTACCTTACGAAAAATACGTACTTATTTAACACTGGCTGATCCTTCCGACATCGACCAGGCCTATAAAAAATATCAAGAAAGAAAAAAAAAATCGCAATAAAAAATCGCTACACGAATTCCGAATAAATTTGATCGAAAAGAAAGCAAAATTTACTATATTAGGCTAAAAGAATGAATTCGGATTCCTTATCGTATAAATTTTTCGAATATTAATTTCATTATTCATATTATAAAATTACAAAAATTACAATTTCAATGTATTTATGTTTGGGTTTTTTAGTATTATAACCATACAAAAATTGGCACATTAGAATTATAGTGTCAAGAGATATTAATAAAAAAAAGGGAATTTAACATTGGAAGCTCTAAAGTTTGAATTTTTATAATTCAAAAACTTATCACCCAAATAATTTTGAAATTTCGTAACTAGGAATAGCTTGAAGCGAAGATTTAAAATATATTGTCAAAATTGTGTGTTGCAATTGATAAAAATAATTTTATTTGTAGATGACCGCGTAGGTAAATTTTGTATACAAACTGGCCATAATTAAAATGACGATACTCAGAGTGTTCTGTAGCGAGATCTAATTGCGAGAATGGCGCCAAATTTTGTAGGAAGATTAAACAAGACGGGGGGCGAAGGATTCCGCGAAAAAAAATTTAGTTCCAAAAATCACAGCCAGTGGAATATGTGGCGCTGTGTATTCGAAAAAGAGAGTTTCAAAATAGAAGAATCAAAACTGAAATAAAATTACGGTTTATTTAGCACATCCAATTCAGGTACGATGTGGCCGCCGTTTTTGTGGACCACATATTGCATTCTGTGCACAGCATTTAAAACAGCAGAGAATAACATGTCTGCAAGAATCTCCCGTACAGTTCGCGATATGTTATCCTTCAACGTAGCCAGGTCTTGAACAGCTCCGTGATAGACCTTGGACTTTAGTTAACCCCATAGCCAAAAAGTCGCAGGGTGTAAGATCAGGAGACCAAGGTGGCCATGCAGTTGGAATACAGCGGCTAATGACTCTTTCTGCTTTGAATTTCTGTCGGAGCAGCTGCTGTACCTGCAAAGCAATATGTGGAGGGGCTCCATCTTGCATGAAAATTATTTTCTCCACGCACTGTCTTTGCTGAAGTGCCGAAATAACAAAGTTGTTTAGCATTTGGCGATATTTATCTCCGGTAACAGAACAAGTTACAGGTCCTGTCGGAGTAATGGTCTCATAGAAAAATGGACCTATGATCATATCTGCTATGAAACCACACCAAACAGTTATCTTTGGTGAATGCAAAGGAATTTCTTTGAATGCTTTTGGTGAATTGTTATCCCAAATTCGGAAGTTCTGGGCATTTACAGTTTCATTCAGGTAAAAGTAGGCCTCGGCTCCCCATAAGATATTCCAGGGTCAAGCATTATCCATTTACATTCTGTCATGAAAAGTGAGAGCAAAAGTCAATCGCTTATCATGATCGGTGTGACGTAACTCTTGTACGGATAGAAGTGGATAATCTTTCGTAGGATTTTCCATACCGTACAATAAGGCATATCCAGATTCCGAGCTATCAAACCACCGCTGGAAGTGGTAGCAATATTGTCTGATTCTCTGTCGACAATCGCCGTTGCCACTTCTTCGATTGTATCCTGTGATACGGGCTTTCATCCTCTGCCTGACTGAACATTTAGAGAACCTGTTTTCTCAAACCTCTCAACCATTGCCTTTAAACCCTTAACTGACAAAGGACCGTTACCTTTACGCATTTTTTGTGGTTTCTAAAAGCACGAAGAGTGGCTGGCGCATTGCACTGGTTGATGTAAAGGAATTTGACTAGTAGAGCTCGCTCGACTAAAGAAGGAGACATTATGAAAGATAACTTTCAATAAAATTGCTTCTAACAGTAGCACATTACCTTTTAAAGCCGAACAAGCTGACAATGGGCGAAAAGATGTAACGTGAAATTTGAATAAAGAACTTCTTCTTCTGCTGTTGCTTTCTTTGGGGCTCTGTAAGTGAAATTGCAGGTAAAGAAACTTTAGCAGTGTTTGTGTAAATTGTTAGCTTTTTATAAACTGTTACCATTTAGATCTTGGATTAAATTGTTAAATTCGTTAAATAAACGGTAATTTTATTTCAGTAAAGATTCTTCATTTTTTGAAACTCTCTTTTTCGAATACACAGCGCCACATGTGTTCGCTGGCGGTGATTTTTTGAACTATTTTTTTTTCTCGCAGAATCCTTCGACCCCCGTTTTGTTTAATCTTCCTACAAAATTTGGCGCCATTCTGGCAATTAGATCGCGCTACAGAACACTCTGAGTACCGTTAGTTTAATTATGACCACCTTGTACATAATTCAAAAGTAGACTTTATTTCCAACCTTTTGTTAGTAGTAAATTTTTTCTACTATAATTTGTTGCAGAGTTAGTGGGGGAGGGGTGTTTTTCTTTTTTTCCCTCGACTGTACATCGAGAAATTGACAACGAAGATAATTGTTTGGAATTACCAGTTGAAAAAGTGTATAACTCTGAGATCCCCGGTATTGTCATTAATAAACAGCCACGATGCGATTTTTTTTTACACCCATTCTCGTTTTCACAGGTTTTTAGTTTTAAAAAAAGTATTAAGAGCAAGAATCTGAGAAAGTGTCACACCTAGCATTATGGGGTGATTCATGACATCTCAGATTTTCTCCAAAAAATTACCAGTCATTACTTATCTTGTTAAAAGGCCAAATCCAGAAGTTTTTTTTTCCAAAGTTGAGTTGTTAATTTTTTATGGGACCCCAAAGGTCACCATGCGGTGCGAAAAATTGAGCGTTTTTTTTAGATATTAAAACTGCTATGTCCCACAATTCTTTGCGCAAAGAACTTGCCACAAAATTCTTTTTATATATGGGATGTAGGAGGGTTCAACTTTATGTAATAGATGAGAAGTCTGTGGCAACATGTTGCCGCAAGGTCACTGAAGGTCACAAACTTATGCATTTTCGCTGTTTTTTACCATTTTTAAGGCCCAATAACAGCTTGCGCGTTGAAGTTGCCATGGCAAAAGAGGTGTCATTTGGAAGACATGTATTAGCACTTTATAAAAATGTACATATAATTGAGGCAAGTTGGATGCGCTTTTAGTAACAGAGCGCCAAAATGTGAAAAATGTCATATTTGATCGATATTCAAACTGTCATAATTTCCTGCGGCAATGACATTTTGAAATAATTCTTTTGCCATTCTTTTATTCTATTATTGCTCTTTATGAAAAAATAAACTCCATTGAGGCATGTACCTTTAAGAAAAAAAATGATTTTTTTAAACATACTCTATTCCGGTAGCCAGGACTTTTTTGCTTTTCAGAACAACTCGTCTGAATAACAATTTAACATTTACTTGGCTATATGAATTGATATATTTTATATATTGTTACGTTTATATTTATTGAGGACAATTATTTAGTTTTAAAATCTCAAAAAAGCACCGACATGTTCTCTATTTGGTATATACCTGTGAAATGCATAATATGATTTTTCCATTACTGTTTAAAAATTTACCATAATTTTTCACATTTAATAGACTAAAAGCAAAAGGTTTACAATGTTTTATACTTTTATACATATATTGTTTAATTTTTAACATTTGTTAAAAAGTCACCTGAAACTTGTACAAAATTATAACAGAATAAAATGCACAGATATAAAGATATTAGTCTTTTTTTTTTTTAAATATAAGGTACATTTTAAAATCATTATTGATGAAGTATTTTTAATTTAAAATCATATTAATTTCAGAACATCAAATTATTCAAAGCAAAATATTCCAACCTTCCCCTTGTTTGTATTACTATTACTACATAGTGAAAAATGCCGGAACTTCAAAACAATATTTCTGTGGAATATGAATGAATTTATAATGCTCCTCCATTTAAAAAAATGGCTGTATCTGATGATAAGATTAATTTTTGTAAAGTATTTTTAAAAAAATCATTGATAAAATATTTTAAGTTTATAATCACATTATTTCAGCAACACAAAATTCTGAAAAACAAAATATCTCAACCTTTCTATTTTTTGTATTACTAGTACTACTTGGTAAAATATTCTAGAACCATGAGAACAATATTTCTGTGCAATCAGAATTCTTTATGTTCATCCATTAAAAAATAAAATTATTTTCTTTTTTGTTTATAAAGGGTATTTTTTTAAAAAAGTATTATTGATCAAATATTTTACATTTGCAACAATAATTTTAGTAACAGAAAATTACACAGAAAAAAAAACCCCCCAACTTAGCTCTTTCCTTGTTTGCATTACGGTTATCACATGGTTGGCTATTCTGGAATATCAGAACAATATTTCTGTTGAATAAGAATTACCTTTGTTCATCCATTTAAAAAATATAAAGTTGTGAATTTTTAATTTGGATCTTTTCATACTTATGTTTATATATTATTAATTAAAAAAACTGTTACATGGAAGAATGTAACAACCCTTTACATGAAAATACATGGAAGAACTTAATTCGGATCCTTATACAGATTGTTTTTTTTTTTTTATATATAATCTATTGAACTGTGGAAGACACGGCAAAAGTCGTAAGGATGGGTTGATTTCAGATCAGGACTTGGCAGCAGATGTGAGAAATTATCTAGAAAGAATAAATGTTAAAGCACCTGATAGAAGTGTGTCTGAAAAAGAACTAATATCTAGCAGAAGTGGTAAAGTTTTACCTGAAGGATTTAAACTTTGTGCAAAGCATCATTTTGATTTTGGTACTTATTGGAATGTTCCAACTGTATGTTTACACCCTTATCACAAGGAAAACAGGAAAAGAAAAGAAAAAGGTGTTAGGTCTGCAAGTTGGGCAACATATGAATTAATATGTAAATATAGTTCTTCTGTAAACTTTCCAATTGGAGGAACTGTTTGTCCAAAGCATAGAGATTATCGTCTTTCAAAAGATCTACATCAAATGAACGATGAAGTTGAGATAGCCGACATCACTTCCAGCGATCCAACATTTGAAGTTCACAATTCTCTGTTAGTAGAAACTGATAAGACCGAGACAAATTCATTTATAAAATCATCAACAGAAGGTGTAAGCCCTGTTAAATTTCAATTGAAATTTCCTGTTTCAGAATTTTCTGCAAGTACCATTCGCTATATGAAACGAAAATACTCTGAAGTTACCAATAATTTTAAAGCAACGCTAACCAAGAAACTGGCGCCAGAGCAAGAATATGAATTTCAAAAGGTTGTTTCAGACAGTAGCAGCTGCAGCGAGACGGAAGCTGAAGATGAATGTCTAAAAGAGATAGTAGCAGCCTTAAAAAGCACCCCATCTCAAAAGATGAAGCTAGCTTTATTGGATTCTCAAAAATACACAAAATTAGAAGTTAGAGAAACTCCAATCCTCACAGAGAATGGTAAGGAGAGCAAGAGAATTGAGAGCACAATTTGGCACTGGTAATATGCCTCCTGTAGATAAAATTAGTAGAAACCGTCTCGACATGAGTAAGGTTGATCATTTTTTAGATTTTTTGTTTACAACAGATTCTCTACAAGATGTTGCTTATGGAACAACAACTTTAAAGATTGTGGATTAAAACATGTTACCCCACATGCGATACCATCTTCTTTGGTCCTATACAATTGTCTGGGGCTGATCCTTTTACAGTTCCATGCTTAAAAGATATTCAAGAGTCTTACAAAGAACAATTATATGTTTGAGGGTTTTTTTTTTTTTTTTTTGTAAAAATTATTGATAGTGTTAGCGTTAGCTGAATATACTTGTATTATCAATATAGATTATAAATGCCAAGAATTTTGATTGTCAAATTAAATAAATAACATCAATATCATATATGTGTCACAATATATTAAAATATATCAATTCATATAGCCAAGTAAATATAAAAAAATGTTATTCAGACGAGTTTTCCTGAAAAGCAAAAAAGTCCTGACTACCGGAATAGAGTATGTTTAAAAAAATCATTTTTTTTTCTTAAAGGTACATGCCTCAATGGAGTTTATTTTTTCATAAAGAGCAATAACAGAATAAAAGAATGGCAAAAGAATTATTTCAAAATGTCATTGCCGCAGGAAATTATGACAGTTTGAATATCGGTCAAATATGACATTTTTCACATTTTGGCGCTCTGTTACTAAAAGCGCATCCAACTTGCCTCAATTATATGTACATTTTTAAAAAGTGCTAATACATGTCTTTCAAATGACACCTCTTTTGCCATGGCAACTTCAACGCGCAAGCTGTTATTGGGCCTTAAAAATGGTAAAAAACAGCGAAAATGCTTAAGTTTGTGACCTTCAGTGACCTTGCGGCAACAAGTTGCCACAGACTTCTCATCTATTATATAAAGTTGAACCCTCCTACATCCCATACATAACAAGAATTTTGTGGCAAGTTGTTTGCGCAAAGAATTGTAGGTCATAGCAATTTTAATGTCTTTAAAAAACGCTGAATTTTTTGCACTGCACGGTGACATTTGGGGGCCCATAAAAAATGAACAACTCAACTTTGGAAAAAAAAATTCTAGATTTAGTCTTTTAACAAGGTAAGTAACAACTGGTAATTTTTTGGAGAAAATCTGAGATGTCATGAATCACAGGTGTGACACTCTCTCAGATTCTTGCTCTTAAAGTGATTAAATTTTGCAGTTTTGAAAAAATGCAATTCATCAATTATGTAATCGAGAAACAAAATGTGGCTTCAGTATATGATAGATTATTTAAAAGGAGCATTTTTATCTTCTGTATTTCATTTTCCTTTCAGGAAACAGTGTTAAACTTGATAGTTATTTATCCAAGAAGATGACAATTGTCAGCTATCATAGTAATCAATCATTTTCCGAGAAATCTATTTATAAAAACAATACTGCATCATATAGACTGTTAAGATGTCGATAATAGCTAATATATTTTAATATTTTCATTGTATTCCCTGTAGTGTTTTTGTCATTTCAACTGTACTTTATCTCGAATTTTTATATACGTATTTTTTCTGTGTTCGATAGATTACTTTGTGTAGAAATAAAATAAATATAAAGAAATATTTGAACCTTGCAAAATAAGCCATTTTTTTATTTCCTCCTATTTATGAACCTGGTTTATCAGTATTTTCTATTAGGATTTCATCTGTCCTCATCTTTGTACTTAAAGACGACAGAACGATGTCATAGATAAAAAAAGAAAAAAGAAATCAGCTTAACCATATAAAATCAAAGTTTAAAATGAATATAAAAGCATGGAGTATTGCCAATTAGGTCACCAGAAATACTCTCCATAACTTCTGTTTTTTTTTTTTTTTTTTTTTTTTTTTTTTTAGTGTCGTAAAATCGAAGAAAAGAACGGACAAGATATACTAGATTATACTTATTACTAATTCTATGTATCAGTGAATTCATACTGATGCACATAAGATATGTAAATTAAAATTTTGACTCAATCTTTTGCAAATAAATATTCATTTTAATGCATAATATGTTTCAATTATATTTATATAAGTGTTTTAATTAAAAATAGTCATATAGTTTATTTCAATGAAGTTTTTGTATGAGACATATTAAACTTTTATTAAATTCGAATTGACTTTATTAACCCCTTCTTGTCAAAAGACACGTACAGCTTGAAATGCGTTGTTCCTTCCAAACGGTTTACACTACCACAAAATTTGTGCAGTTCTTAATCTAATATAAAAATTTAAAATTTGTCTGTCTGTCTGTAATTCTGTACAAATCCACAGTCTGGAAGCCAGAATTGTGAAATATTACGTATCCGGTATTAAGTAATCCGGATTCGAAATAATTTATAGTTAATTTTTAATTAATAAACAATCACCAGTTTAACAGCGATTTCCTATCAAATTTAAATATTTTTCGTTATAGCCGTTGCCAGCAAGTAAAAATTCACTATAAAATTCTTACCACAACAATTATTAGGGTTTCGTTCATCTGACGAAACCCTATTCGTCTCACTCTTCTGCCTGCCCGTCTGTCTGTCTGTCACAGAGCCCGTTCTCAGAAACTATATATGTTGGAGACTTGAAATTTTGCATACTTATAGCTGAACACCTCACATCAAACGACAAATCATAAAATTTTGAAAAAGTCTTATATTTCCCCCCCCCCCCCCCCATGGACTCTAGTTTGTGTATTTTAAGCTTTTATTTCTAACTGAGCCTCTAATTAAGTTGAAGACTTCAATCCAATAGTTGAACACCTCACATCAAACAAAAAAACATAAAATTTTGAAAAAGGTCTTATATTTACCCCCCATGGGCTCTAACTTGTGTATTTTAAGCTTTCTTTTCTAACTGAGCCCATAATTAAGTTGAAGACTTAAAATTGTGGATGCTTATAGCTGAACACTTGCGATCACTTGAAAAATCATAAAATTTTCAAAAAGTCTTATATATTATTACCCCTCTGGGCTCTAACTTCTGTATTTTTAGCAATTTTTCTAACCTCCACCCTTTTCACACGAGGTGCACTTTTCTAACTTTTGCCGACACTCCTTTGACCACTCTTTACTATTATGCACCATAGCCGTACATATTTTAGTTCCCATGTTTACCGCCAGGGGCGCCTACCTATCTCGGGTGCTATGAGCCCGATCCCCTCGACTGCGGATAATTTGTAAAACAGAGTTTCGTTCGGATACATGTTTGTTTAGAATAGAGTGCACCCCCTGGTTGATAAATGTAGAACTAACAGATTTTGCAAAAGGATAAAATGTTTTGAAAGGAATATTAAAAGAAATCCTCTGTGCGATCTGTGATCACACTTACCCGCTTGTTTTTCTATTGCAAGATTTTCACGTGAAAAATGAAAATGAAATAAATAATTTGACGACTTTACAAAGTAGTGAATATTACGTCATATTGTAAATATAATGAACGTCAGCAGGTGAATATATAATGTCATCTGAATTTGAAAAAAACGTATTGAAACATGATAAAAACTTGATTATAGAAATATTGGCATATTTATCTTTTGGAAGTTCTCTGAATTTGTTTTCGCCATTTTTAAATCTATTCCATATATATACATGTGTGTATGCGTGTATATTAGAATTTCCACAAAGGTTTAGGTTCCAAGAGCTCATTCTTAGTGAAGAACTGAAATAAAGATTTTTAAAATAAAATTCATAGAATTTTTGTACTTGCTATTTTTCTTTAATGATGAAAAAAAATTTAAATAAAAAAATACACGGAAACAACTTTTCATCAGAAGGTTTTAATGTCGGTCTCTATTCAGATCACACATTATATTAACTAAGTAAGTAGGTAATCTGTCGTCCGGATTAAATGAAAAAAAAGAAGGACAATTAAGTAAATTAAGACCATTCGTTGATATTTCAAATTCAAAACAATCTTTCTTAAAATTCCGGGCAACGCCGGGTACTTTAGCTAGTTAAAAATAAATTCGCGTGCAAATAAGCAATATATAGGGATTCGACAAAAATATGGAAACACCTTTAAAAAAAAAAAAAAAAAAAAAAAAAAAAAAAAAAAAAACATATTATCATGCCCTGAATATCCCTTCTTATTGTTTTGGTGCTGACAGGCTTTATGAGCTCAACATTTAGTCCAGCAATGATTTTGAAGCTGTCGCCTTCTTATTGTTTTGGTGCTGACAGGCTTTATGAGCTCAACATTTAGTTCAGCAATGATTTTGAAGCTGTCGCCTTCTTATTTTTCATTGAATCAACTTTAATGGCGATCTGTCGCGATCATCCAACACACACTTTTGACAGCATTGTGACTTAAAGGAGGAAGTTTTTTACTTTTCCTGTATGCGGTATAAATCTTCGGTACGGTTTCTCTTGAAACATGACAATCTTCAGCTATCTTGTTAACGGAAGCACCCACCATACGAGCACCAACAATGTGTCCAAATTCGAATTCACTTAGCTCAGACGCAAAGCGCTCACAACTACACAGAACACTGTTCTGACAACGACTGACACATGCAACGTATTGAGGGCATTGTACAGGTGCCGTTAGTGGGAAAATACAACACCGCCACCCACAGGATTGGGTAGAATCAACATTTACGTTCCAGCATGTATTTCGAGAAGTGTTTCCATATTTTTGTTTAATACCTATATTTTTATTTCATAAATTATATAGGTTGTAAAATGAAATCTGAGAAAAATGCAGTTTTTTCTTCATTAATCCCTTCACGACGAGCGGTATATGTGTCGTTTAGGATGCACGGAATTCTTAAATGTGAACACCAGTATTTCAGTACGGAAATATTCACCTCATCTAATCGCAGATTTTCAGTTAATAAAAGAGTCGAAAATTGCAATTTCGAAAAAATGGTGCCGAACATTTAAGAGAAGTGTAAACGTCCAACGTCGTAAAGGGTTTAAAGTAAATAAAATTGTAGTTGTCATAGGTGTCAAGTATTATAGATTTGGAATACCACTATTTTTGAAATGTTTACCTTACCGTATTTAATCACTGATTTTCCTGTAGAATCTGCGATTATACAAGTCGAAGAACTTTAAATAAAGTGTTGGTGTTCAAAATCCGTAACCGATGGTTCCATGGTACTTGCCATCCTTTCGATTTTTTAACACATTCGCTGCCGATCTCGCGCAGCGCGTGATGCGCTGTCAACGCTAAAGAGCCAATAACGCGCCAGTGTCAGATTACTAATATGCACACCGGCATTCGAGGTTCTTTACTTGATTGAGCGTTCAATAAAAGTGCGAAAATAATAACCATAAAATAGATGTCTCTATTCTAATTGAAAAAAAAAACTATAACGTTTACACGTTTCGTTAAAAAATACTATTATTTACCTTATTCTATAGAGACCTATAGTTATGATATTAAAAATCGCTTGGCTTTATCTTTTAAATATATTTATTCACCAGCTACATCTTTGGAATACAAAACAATTCTCTCAACATAAAACTCTTGTTGCCAACAACATCAAAATAGTATAAAGAAATAAAATAAAAAAAATATGATAAAGTTGCTGAAAGCCATTGAGTTAGGTTGATTACGCGACATCCTCTCACCTTGAGTTGGTGAGAGGTAACTCAACTGGTCGCAAAAAGTTTTTACATTACAAATCTAGCTTTGGAGGCACCTTGACTATCCGACCACGTCGTGTACGCTTTACAGGTTCAACTTTAGACACAGTCTGAATAGTCGGAAATGAATAGAGTTCTTTTCGTTCCTCAGAACACGTTGAAGATACTTCTAGGGATAAATTCGCTGAATAGGCCGTAAAACTTCTGATGTTGATGTTTGTAGACGGACTAATCTGGTGACACCATCTTTTCCGGGAATAAGTTCTATGACGCGTCCTAAAGGCCAATCCATACCTTTGGTATTATCTCTGCCAATTAACACGACGTCACCAAGTTGAATTTGTTCTCTACATTTCTTATATTGAGGATGTTGGATCAATAATCCCAAATATTCAGAACGAAATCTGTTTCGCAGATCAGATATTAGCTTTTGTCGGTATTTGAGTTTTTTATTCAACTTGTTTTTATCCACAACATCAAAATATGGTGTGCCCATTTGTTTTACACCTTGAATGAACAAAGCAGGGTACAGCGGGACAAGTTCACCATTGCTTTCAGAAATATAAGTAAGAGGTCGAGAGTTAATTATTGATTCTCTATCGCATAGAATGGTTGTCATTTCTTCATAAGAAACACTAGGCTTTCCAAAGACTCTTCTAAGAATAGATTTCATAACTACTTTTCCAGATGCATTTATTTCTTGACGGGTCAATCTCCATTCAACTTCGAGATTTTGGTTATCTTACAATTATGAATGAACCTTTGAATCCAAGCCACCAGACGAACAATTTTATCATAATTTGAGAAAAACCTAAAATACCACTCAAATCCACGCACTTACAAAGATTCTTCTTCTCATGTTTAGGTGAATTGCACCACTCACAAAATGTTGTCTGGTTCGTTAAAAATTTTAATGATTTTTCATCAACAGGCATTTTTGACTTCCTCTTTTCTTGGGCAATGGCGTTTTCATCAGCAACTATAGTAGACGAGGGCCATTTATCTTCAGTTTCCTTAAGCCAACTAGGGCCCTCCCACCATTTTGTTTTCATTAGATGTTTCGCAGAACATCCTCTGGATAGAAGATCAGCTGGGTTTTTAGTTCCGGGTACGTGTTTCCATGAGTTTGGATCGGTTATTTTTCTAATCTCTTTTACTCGATTGCTTACAAAAACAGTCCAAGATTCTTCTCTTTGTATCCAATTCAATACCGTAGAGGAGACTGTCCAACAATACAATTTTACGTTTTCCCACAGAAGTCCTTTCATGACTGAAGCACATAGTCTAGCTCCCACCGTGGCAGCGATTAATTCAAGACGTGGGATGGTAATTATTTTGACCGGTGCAACTCTGTATTTAGCAGCTAATAGATGTACTTCGACTCCGTCAGTAGTACTTATTCTAACGAATATTGCGGCGGCATAAGCATGTTGGCTTGCATCACAGAAAGTATGTATACTAAGAGTTTCACAGTTTGCATCAACACAAAACCATCTTCTTACAAATATTTGTTTCAGGCAGCTAAAGTCGCTAAACCAGCTGGAGAATTCCTTTCTTATATTATCATCAACCTCTTCGTCCCACGAAATTCCATCTTTCCACATTCTCTGTAATAAAAGCTTCGGCAACAAGAAAACTGGACTTGCCAATCCAATTGGATCAAACACCTTGTGTGCAATGGAGAGAATGGTTCATTTTGTAATTTTTTCTAGCTCAAAATTCTCTAGCCAGCTCAAATTAAGAGCTAAAGTATCATTTTGTCGGTCCCAAAATAGATCAAGTACAGACGAAATTGTAGGCTCGACATTATCTTCAGATTATTGCCAACCACCCAAATTGAATTTACCTTCCTCCATTTCATTTGTAGCTTCCTGTATAAATTGTATCAATTTGTCTTTATGAGAAAAACTTGTAACAACATTGTCAACATACAAACTATGAAAAAGTTTTGTTATCATCTCTTTGTCATAACAAGGATTATCAGCGTATTTCAGTAAATGAAATTCAATAATGACTGCCAAAATGAAAGGACTGCATTTTAAGCCATAAACTAATCGTGCATGAAAAAGTATTTTCAATTTTCTTTCATCTTCATCACTCCACTAAAAAAATCTTAATAAATCTCTGCATTATGGTCTGATGCTGATTTGTAAAAAAGCTTTTTCTATATCCGCTATGACACCGTATTCTTGATCGCGGAATGTAAGTAGAATATCGGGAATAAGCTTCATTAAGTTCGGCCTACATTCCAAACATTGATTTAAGGACGGGAATGACTTTTCTCTCGCAGATGCGTCAAAAACTGGACGAATTTTCGTCGTGCTGTTCTCTTTGAGCACTGGTCTATAAGGTAAGTAATGCACAGTGTCTACCTTTGAATTCACAGAAACTTCGTCAATTATACCCAAAGTCGACCAGTCATTAAAAACTTCGTTATAGGATGTAAACAAATTATGGGAATCAAGTCTTTTAATCATGGTTTCTAATCTTTTTAACGCTATCTTTTCATTACTAAAAATAGGAAGACGTTCTTTAGCCCATGGCAGAGAGATTTCATAACGTCTTTCGTTATTTACAGTAACTGAGCCCAAGAAACTGATTTTTAATTCGCGTTCCTTCTCTTCTTGGAATTTCTGGATTACAGGATCAGTTATACCGATTGCATCAAGAAGCCACAGGTCTGTTATAGAAAATTCTTTCGAAAATAAAGATGTTAAAACCATTGCATCAGACTTTTCATGGACGTCATTAATCGGAACTTTACCCATCAGTGTCTAATCTAGATATGTTTCAATTGCAACTAAATTGCAGGATAATTTTCTTCCGCACCCAGTTAATAACCTTCCGGCAACGTCCGTACCGATTAAAACTTCGATTGGTCCCGATTTTTCGTCTATATCACTTATGCAAATTTCCATATCTTTTAGTTCATCTATCCAAGGACCTTTCTGTACCGAAAGAATATTTTGGCAAATAACAGGTTCATCCAGAACATCAAAATTAGAAAGAAATTTTCCATCTAAACTTTCTAAATGTATTTTGTAAACATATGCTTGGTTCTACTAGTTTTCTTTCCCCCAAACAAAGAATGGGTAACTAGTTCTTCTCTCAATGGTTCGTAATCCATATTTTCAGAAGTTTGTTTTAAAATATAAGACTTCTCTGAACCTGTATCGATCAACGCTCGAACATATGAACATGAATGAGGCCCTTTTAATTTCACTACAAAAGTTTGCAAAATTACCTTTGGATTGTGGGATAAACTCGATAAATTAACAGCGTTCTGTTCAGATGTTTTCTGTGTAGATGGTCCTGTTTCTCTTCTTTTTTATCTATTTTGTCAATATGACCTCTCGAAACGTTTTTATTTAAGAATATTTCTGGACACATCAGTGTAGCATGTTCTTTATTACAAACTAGACATCTTATGAATGCATTACACTTATTTGAGCAATGCCCTCGTTTAAAACATTTAAAGCAACAGCCCTTTTGTTCTAAAATCTTCTGTTTATTAACCAAATTTATTTTCTGCGCGTTAAAGCAGTTAAAACTTTCGTGCTGTCCGTTACAAAAAACACAACTTTTAACGAACGCCGGATTGGTGGATAACAAACCAGCAGCGGTAGATATTCGTTCTTCTACTGAAATACCCTGTTTTTTAATCTTAGGTTTTAGTTCAAATCCAGATAAGGCTAAATTAACTCTTTCTTTCGACTGTACTTCAGATTTTAAGAATTCCATTAAATTATCTATCCTATTTTTAGGTTCCGCGCCATCTATAAACTTAGAACGTCTTTGACATGCCCTTAAAAATTCTTCTGGCATGCATGATTCTACTAAGGGGTATAACACAGTCGCACACTTTTCTGTGGTGACATTAAGAGTTTCAAGAGCTCTAATATGGGATTCTAAACTATCATAGAGTGAACACATGGAACTAGACTTATTTCGTGAAGACGAATTCTTCAAAACTAATTTTAATAACTCTCGGATATATACTTCTACTAATGGATCTTTCCTACCAAATCTAGATTTCAAACTATCAATTACCTTGGCATAATTATCACCTGTTGGCGGGAACGATTCTACGATTTCTCTGGCCCTAGAGCCTTTTACCGTAGCCTGAATAAGATATTGAAATTTATCCGACAGAACTATATCCGAATCTTCGTGTATTTTTTCGAACTGGCACCAGAATTGTAACCAGTTTTTTATTTCCCCATCAAATTTATAAAGTTCAAGTTTCGGAAGTTTAAACTTCCTTTTAATATTAGCTTCACTAATACTAGAACTGTTATCTATATCATTAGAAGATACATTATTAAATTTATAAACACTAACCTCTGTTTCAAGAAATTGTCGCACAAAGCTATCAGCTACTTCAGATTCTCCACCAAATCGTCTGCGTTGTTTTCTATTTTCTGAAGAAGAATTTCATAGTTAAGCTCGATCAACTGTTTGTGTTTATCTTCTAACATCGATAAAGAAATCTGTAATTTCTTCTTGTCCAGCGTATCTTCTTTTAATTCTTCTTTTATGGAATTTAGTTGTTTTGTAAAACCACTTCTAACAGTTCCTCTTAATTTCACATTATTACTTAAACTTAAAGCCATCACTTTCTCAAAACAAGTCCTATTTGCGTACGGCAATACATGTCAGATTACTAATATGCACACCGACATTCGAGGTTCTTTACTTGATTGAGAGTTCAATAAAAGTGCGAAAATAATAACCATAAAATAGATGTCTCTATTCAAATTGAAAAAAAAAACTATAACGTTTAAACGTTTCGTTAAAAAATACTACTATTTACCTTATTCTATAGGGACCTATAGGTATGATATTAAAAATCACTTGGCTTTATCTTTTAAATATATTTATTCACCAGCTACATCTTTGGAATACAAAACAATTCTCTCAATATAAAACTCTTGTTGCCAACAACATCAAAATAGTATAAAGAAATAATAATAAAAAAAATATGATAAAGTTGCTGAAAGCCATTGAGTTTGGTTGATTACGCGACACCACCGCGTGGTGCGGAGTGATGTCTCAGAAGCCAGTCACGCGTTCGGCAACTGACTCCAGATTTTGAAAAATGGGCGGCAGCCGAAGTGTTAAGTCAAATAAAGACATTTTGAACCAGAAAATTAAATTATTGAATGAAATTAAAGAAGTAGCACATAGAAAAATTATATATGATTAAATATTTTTAATAAATAGATTGATTGGTTACATATAGGATTTTTCGCTTGAAATAAAATCGGCATCTTAGTAGCTATGATGTTATTTACTTTAACCATGAAAAATCCTTCTTCCATGCACGATTTTTCACAGTTCAATCATACTTGAATCATAATGTATTAAAATTACCTAAAAAGTTTCAAACTTCAATCTAGAAGTTTTAAATCTTGTTTAAAAAAACTTCAAAGGCATACTTTACGATAAACTTGTCCAAAATTTTTATCTGCATTCTTAGCTACTACAAGTTGTGATAAATATGAATAAGTAGTGAATTAAAGTTTAAAGAAAAATTTCTCATAACCTTTCCAACTTAAAGATATAAGAAAAAAAAAATTTATAAAAATTGCTACGTTAAAACATTTCTAATCAAAATTATATTAGATAGAAAACAAGATTACATACATACACAGAAAGAGGTTTAGGCTTAAAAAAGAAAGTTAAGTTTGTTAGACATTGTAATTAATAACAATATACCTGTATAACTGTTATGACTTATGTACCAATTGAATAATTGTGTTAAAATTAATGTAATACTGCAATTAATATTTTATCTGCTTGGCAACAGCCGACCGTAAAAATGTTTTTTTTTCAATTATTCACATATAGCTCTTGTTATATTTTTGGCATTAAATTATCCCTCATAAAAATACTTTAATTCCAATTATTGTTTAACAAAGTGGATTGCAATTAAACATTCGATAAATATGCAAAGATAAACGCATTTGTCACATTGAAAAACTTGCTGCCTGTTTTGTGTACATTAAATTTAGAATATATATATATTAAATGTCTGGGATCTTGTTTTGCGTGTTCCGTAAAAAAGTGGTTGTGGTTACGTCAGGTACATGTTACATTGCAAATGGAACTCGAATAGTGAAAGTTTGAGAACACTGGCTCACACTTTGCTAGTACAATTGTATGTAGTCACATTCTTATTTCTAAACAAAAACATACTCTAAAGAAAAAGCTTATGTAACAACATAGACGCAGAGAGATTGGCATTCGAAAGATAGGAATGAAAACACGGTTATAAATATTTTACTTGGAAGTATTGCAACAGCTTTTAATATTTTTGTAGATAAACTTTGCTTTTATTATGACAATTTTTGGCATTCTATTATTTATTACAACAATGCTTTAATCTAGCTAATCACTTTTAATATGCTAGCAAGTTTCATTCTATCTAGACAGTATGTTATAGTAAATCGAAAGGTCTTTAGACGAAAACTTATATTTAGGCATACACACACATGGAGAAACACTCATATATCGGCGTTATAATAATGTTAGTACAGGAGACAGGATTACACGCATTTTGAGTTAAGTTATTGCATGAGAGACAGGATTGCATATATTTTAAGTTAAACAATTTGCGACCCGCAAAATTATAATCATGTTTATAAGGTAGGCAGCATTACACATATTTCAAGTTAACTTATTTGCAACCCGCAGAAATGTTCTTTC
Organism: Maratus speciosus; assembly: GCA_963932465.1. Taxonomy (NCBI): domain Eukaryota; kingdom Metazoa; phylum Arthropoda; class Arachnida; order Araneae; family Salticidae; genus Maratus; species Maratus speciosus. The sequence continues at coordinate 365,570,053 of OZ010795.1, read as the reverse complement.
TTTTATGACGTTTTCACATAAACGTAGCTGTTGTTTTATGCATTACATTGTCATTTATAATAGAACTGTAATTTTGCTAATTGCATCCTGCATTTCAATAATACCATTATCTTCAAATTTGAAAAAAATATTGAAAGAATGATTTATCGGATGAAAAACATTAAAATGTTTCCATAAAAATAAAAAAGCGCATATTTCAGTGTATAACACTGAAAAAAATCACCGATGCATCATCGAGCATTAGGGCCTGAATTCAAGTTCAAAGGTAATGGTATGTATGATTTATCAGAGAAAAAACAGGAACAATTTTCGATTTGAAATATACGCCATGCATAGCTGATACTTTTAAGTTTTTTTCCTATTAATTTATTTCCGCAAAAAAAAATTTATTTGGCTTATTTAATCCTAATTGTGGGTGGCTTGTGGATGGCTTTTACCCGAGGCTAGCGAGAAAGACAGACTACTGCGGTGCATTCAACGTATCTTTTTTACAGTCTGCTGGAGTCACGTGATGCTTGAATGCACCAGTGGAGGTGTGCGAAAAGAGCATCACGTCACTCTAGCGGTCTGTAAGAAAAGACACGTTGGATGAACCGTGGAAGCCTGTCTTTTTCTTTAGCCTCGATTTTACCTCAGCGACGTCAACTAACACAGATATATTTGTTCTGTCCTTTAAGTAATGAGACTGAATTTTTCGCGCCAATCAGAAGGCCAAAGGGACGGAGTTTGCGAACGATACGTGCGATGGAGACTATCAGATACAGATTCTAGTGGAAGTCAGTTGGCTTTGAGCCTTTGCAGCACACAGATTGTTCGTGAAGCAGACACGTGTTTGAATGAGGCGTTAGGTTTTCAGAATGACGTGGACTGTCGAGCAGAGATACTCCATAAAGTTTTGTGTAAAACCAAGCAAATCGGCTATTGAGAGGCTTCCGAATTTACAAGAAGCCTGAAGAAGGATTTTTTGTCCGAGGCTCAAGTTTTTAGGTGGCACAAAGCCTTCAAAGACTGAAGAGAGGACATCGATGACGATCAACGCGCTGGGCGTTCATCAAGTTCTCGAACTTCAGACAATGTGGCTAAAATGTAAATGCTTTTAGCCTCTGATAGTCGAATAAGTCTCCGAATGATTTCGGAGACACTGGGACTTACGAAATCGACTTTGCATCAACATTTCACTGAAGAACGTAATACGAAAAATTTGTGGCATGCTGGTTCCAACACATCCTTCAAAGTGAACCAGTCCCTCGAGAAATACAGCATTTCAACGCTGCCTCAACCACCGTACAGTCACAATATGTCACTGCCGGGCTTTTTTCTATTCCCTAGGTTAAAATCCAGTTTAAAAAGACTTCGTTTTGACAATCTGGAGAACTTGCATAAAAACGTAACGTGCGTTCTGAACTGCATTCCAGTGTAGGACTGTCAGGGGGGCATAAATGTGTGGCAGAGTGATTGGCAACGATGTATTAATGCAGGAGGAGGGTATTTTGAAGAATATAAAATGCGTGTAAAATTATCTCCAAATAAACGAATTTTATAAAATCAGTCTCATTACTTACTGGGGAGACCCTTTATAAACCTATAAGGTTGAAAGAATATTTCAATACTGATTTCTATTCGTTTGACATCTTTTTCGATGGGTATATACACGCAGTGGCGTGGATGTTGCCATTTTGCTTTATTTACGTTGTAAGACTAAATGAACCAAAATAAATTCAAAAGATTGAACAACTGGCTATCAAATGAGATATATATTGTTTTGGTTGACGGAATCTCTCTAACTGAAATACACAATAAAAGTTTTAAAAAAACGTCGAAATGGGCAAAAAAAAAAAGACTCAAAAATGCTCACGTTAAAAAAACGATTATTACAATTTACTTTTACTTTTCAGAATATAGACATATACAATCTTGAAGTTATGAGTTCAGCTGTAAAAAAATAACGTTTACTGATTTAACTTTTAAGAAATCATAGGGAAAAAATATGCAGTTAATCTATCCTTTTCTTTTTAGACGCGCCCCTTAAAAAATGTAAACAGTAGAATCTCATTGCAACGAATGTCACTTTAACGAATTTTTCAATTTAACCAATATTATTTGGACTGGTAAAAAAAAGTCCTATTATAACATTTCATTAGAAAATATTCAATTTACGAATTTTTCACTATAGCGAATTTAACCAGTGCAAACCAGAGATTCGTTGTAACGAGATTTTACTGTACCCGATACGACGACTCGATACGAACGTAAGGTATTATTGTGTACGTTGAGAACATATTTAAATTTCGCAACGACTACCAGCTTTAAAGAAATCAATAATCTAGACCAGAGGTCGGCAACCGTTTTCGCTGCGATCAAAACGATGCAGTTCAACGATCAACCAAAACGGTTTTATTAAGACGACGTTTCGGGTTAATGGTCTTTTTTGGTGACTAATAAGAAAAATTGGTACTTTTCGGTTAGCCGGGCGTCAGTATTACATATACATATATATATGCATACATATGTGTATATATGCATATGCATATATATACATTTGTTGTATATATACCCACATATACATATGTATTTATATATGTATATATGCATACAAGTATATATACATACATATGTATATATAACACTGGCACCCGGCTAACCGAAAAGTACCGAACAACTTTATTCAGAAAAAGAATAATTACAATAATTTTTTTTTAAATTTTAAACATAAATTATAATTATTTAAAAAAAAACATAACAATGAACACAAGATTAATTTTAACACAATTATTCTAATTGGTAAACAAATCATATTAGATGTAAATTTCCAACTGGGCGAAAAATGTCCGGACCAGGATTCGAACCCGGGACCTCCTGGCTGAAGCCGCCAGTGCTCTGCCATCTGAGCTATCCCGGACGATTCTGGTCGAACTTTTTCACCCAGCTAACCTTGAAGATTACAGCATCTGGTCTGAAACCTGGTTCAGCTCAACAGAATAAATCTCAGGTAGTGGAACTCCAGAAATCGCTGGATACGAAATTACACTAGATTAATTTTAACACAATTATTCTAATTGGTAAACAAATCATATTAGATGTAAATTTCCAACTGGGCGAAAAATGTCCGGACCAGGATTCGAACCCGGGACCTCCTGGCTGAAGCCGCCAGTGCTCTGCCATCTGAGCTATCCCGGACGATTCTGGTCGAACTTTTTCGCCCAGCTAACCTTGAAGATTACAGCATCTGGTCTGAAACCTGGTTCAGCTCAACAGAATAAATCTCAGGTAGTGGAACTCCAGAAATCGCTGGATACGAAATTACACTAGATTAATTTTAACACAATTATTCTAATTGGTAAACAAATCATATTAGATGTAAATTTCCAACTGGGCGAAAAATGTCCGGACCAGGATTCGAACCCGGGACCTCCTGGTTGAAGCCGCCAGTGCTCTGCCATCTGAGCTATCCCGGACGATTCTGATCGAACTTTTTCACCCAGCTAACCTTGAAGATTACAGCACTGGTCTGAAACCTGGTTCAGCGTCGAGGTCTGAAACCTCGTATCCAGCGATTTCTGGAGTTCCACTACCTGAGATTTATTCTGTTGAGCTGAACCAGGTTTCAGACCAGATGCTGTAATCTTCAAGGTTAGCTGGGTGAAAAAGTTCGACCAGAATCGTCCGGGATAGCTCAGATAGCAGAGCACTGGCGGCTTCAGCCAGGAGGTCCCGGGTTCGAATCCTGGTCCGGACATTTTTCGCCCAGTTGGAAATTTACATCTAACATAACAATGAACTTTAATTTTATCCACGTTAATAATTTGTTTTAATGATGGCGATTATTTCACTGCGTAACTATAATTGCATCAATATTTTTGCGTTACTGAACAAGTTCTCTAACTGAGAGTGAACTGAGATAACTAAGGTTAATAACCGCTAAACAGGAGACTTTCCGCCAGATTGTAGCAGTAACTCAAAACGACTTTTGATTGGAAAAAAGGCAAAGTCTCGCAAATGTGTCAAAGATAGTGATTGAACGCTGGCTTCCGCCGCGCCTTTGTTCGTCCAATCTCTACATTCGTTAATTCGTGTTCGTTTCTGCAAATTTCAAATCAAACAAAAATATTATTATTATTATTTATTTTATGTTTATTTTTTATGTATTCTTCAAATATTTGTTTTATATTTTTGTTTTATAATTTCTTTTAATATATTATGTCATCCGGAAAGTTTTGTGGTATACTTCTGTTGAGATATTTTTGAAATTATTGAATGACATCGGAAATTATGAACAAATCTATTTCAAAATAAGTAAAATTTTAATTGCTGCTTCGCGCACATTATAAAAGCAAAGGTTTATTCCAAAATTCCGATGGAATTGTGACATTTATAAGTTAAAAATACATCAAAAAGCCGCTGAAGTTTGCGGATGACACAATGTTATATTTTTTTCAGGATTTAATTGAGTCATTTGAAATTATGAAATGTTTCGCTTGGAATGGACCCGCGGGTCATAGATTCCCGATGCCTGGTATAGACTGTAAACAAAAAGTCACCAAAACAGACAACTGACTAATTTTGGATTCAAATTAAATTGAATCTGTGCCAATATTAAACCAAGTCCTTTCCAACACATAAAAAAGTTTGAAAATTGGATCATATGTTCAATAGTGTTATTACGTGTTTACCAACGTTAAAAAAGAAAACAAAAGGAAAATACAAACGAATTATATAATCCCTATGTTGAAAGTTGGTTAAACAATAGATAACTTAAAAAAAACTGCTAATAAATGATTAGTTTTCTAGCTGATATTTTCAAATATAAAATAATGATTCCCTTAAAAAACTTATGTAATTAACCATTAAATTTCAGTAAACAGTAATGATTGACTAGTTGATTATAGGATTTTTTTTTTTTTTTTTTTTTTTTTTTTTTTTTTTTTTACAAATTACCGCTTTTTCCCAACCTTTAGTTTTTAAACGGAACATAAGATTGAAAAATCCTTGAAAAAATCATTTATAATTAAACTTTTGCATATAGGCTATATTTTTTAATCGAAAAAAAAAATTAACTTGAACAAAGAAATTACATATTTGATCTTTTCTTTGGCAAAGTTGTATTTTATAAAATATAAAATTTCTATCTTTTCTTTAAGTTAAAGATGAAAAAGGAATAGATCCCCTGATTTTACCATTCTATAAAGCATTCAATTTAATTTCAAAGAAGTGCAATAAATTGGGACATTTTGGAATAAAATGACAAGTAAGTCTTTTTGAAAAGTAACCATCGTTTATAAAAAATGTAAAACTACACTATTTTAGTTCAATTTATTTTAGATTTTAAACTGCTTTGGGTATTATTCACAATAAAAGGCTATTCACATTTTAAATTGCTGTTTGTGAATGGATAAATATATGAAGAATAGTTCTTTTCCGTTCCATTAGTGTATAATATTTTATGAATTGACATTGCATACAGAATAGTGCATAATCGATTTAACGGTATATGCATGTAATTTACTATTATATCAAATAAGATCTTATTTTTTAAATGCATCATTTGTTGATTTTTTTCTTATAGTTTATATGTTTTCAATGAAAAACCATTGAAAAGAGTAAAAGAAAGTACAAATTTATTTCTTTCATAGCACAGTTTCATGAAGCTTATTAAAAAATAAAATATATTTATTTTCTTTAAGTTAAAGATGAATGAAGTAATCCTTTGACATCGCAATTGTATGCAGCCATTCAATTTAATCTGAAGGAAGTCCAACAATTTGAGACAGTTTGAATTAAAACGGCAAAAAGTTTCATTTTCTTGTTGAAAAGTAAGCATCATTTAATAAAATATAAATCACCCCTTTTTAAGTTTATTGCCTTTTGATTTCAAACCGATTGAATACTGCTCACAATTGGATAATTCAAGTTTGAAATTGCTGTTTTTAACCCTTTCAGGGAAAGAAGAATTCTCTTCATAAAATGATGAAAGTAGTCTCGATTATCCGAGTTAATATGGACCAATGATAAGCAAAAACACTCAGATAAACCGGATTTACACAAATAGTCACCAATTAAGGAGATGAAATATAAATTTTCACTTAATTCATTAATTTTTTGGTACTAGTAACATTTCTTTGATGTACATTTCCGTTACTTTTAAGGAAAACGGGGAATGAAATTGTTTATTTGAAAAAGCCCTCGATAGTTTTAGGTAGATTTCGTAAGAAATACTACCTATTGCAGTCGTTACCATGGTGCGACTTTTTAAAAATTCCTTCATAACTTTTCATTACATGACCCCAGGAACACAAAACCACCCCCACCTAAAAAGTTTATATATATATATATGTATGTATGTATGTACTAAATTTTGTCCGCACGATAAAAATCGCAATTATGCACGGAACATCTTCAAACTCACCAACAACTTTAAGATGGCTAATTTCTCGGCGGGGATTGAAAATGGCAAAATCCGTCCAAGGGAATGGGAATTGGGAAGGTTAAAAATTTTGAATACCGTCTTAATATGATTCTGATAAAACCAGCTTTTACACAACAATGGCAGGGAAAAATAAATATTTTTCGTTATAGCTGTTGCCAACAATTAAAAAAAAGCAATAAAATTCTCACCACAACAATTGCTTTTCTAATGCAATGTTTTCACGTGAAAAATTAAATTAGATAAACAGTTTGACGAATTGAAAACAAATTGAATATTACGTCATAAGTTTTCTAGAGCAAGATTTCTGAGTGAAAATTCAAAATGAAATAAATAGTTTGACAAATTAAAAAAAAAAAAAATATTGCGTCATATTAAAAATATAATGGACCACAGCAGGTGAATATGTAACGTCATGTGAGTTTGAAGAAACGTATTAAAACATGATAAAAACCCGAGTATGGAAATATTAACATATTTTAACACTTTAAGGTTCTCTGAATTTGATTTAGCCATTTTTAAACCTATTCCATATACATGCGTGTGTGTATTTGTGTATATTAGAATTTTCACAAAATGTTTAGCTCCCTAGAGCTCATTCTTAGCGAAGGAACTGGGTTTATCTTTAATCTTGATTTAAGTTTTGTTGGTGAATTTAGTACTTAACTTCGAAATCTACCTCCGCCTGTAGGCCCGAGCCGGCAGGGATTTTTTTATTTGTTGAATGTCAATTTTGCTGCAGTTTTTTTCTGCAGTATTACGTTACTGCACAGCAACCAATTTTAAAATTTTTTTCTTACCTCTAAAAGTTACCAGTAAATTTTGCCTAATTCAATCGCCGAAATCTAACAATTGAAGAGCTAAGTGGAAGAACATGTTAAGTAACAAAAATCACATTTGAGGAAATTTGATGTAAAAGTTTTTGTTGTCAATTTTAATGATTTATTTTCTGTTTGTTTCCATGTGTTTAAAATATTAACAGGTGTGGTACTGAACTCTATCAAAAAAACTTATTCATATTTAATTTGTAAATATTAAAAAATATTAATATTATTTACATTATTAAATAATAAAAGAAAATATTAAATATTAATGAATAATGAATAATGTCTTAAATCTTCAAGGCTAAATAGAATTTTGGTATTTTAGCTTTACCATGCGATAGATAACCTGATAACACCTCCGTACAAAAGATAAAATAATTTTTAAGAAAATGCGGCATAACATGTTCTTCCACTCAGCTCTTCAATTGTCAACGATTAAATATGTCAAAAATTTATATTAAATTTTAGAAGTAACAAAACCGTACCAATTGGCAGCTATGTGATTCTGTTTAGTGTCATGAAAATTGCAGGTGTAGCCTCTTCTCTCAGTTCAAAGTATTAAATAGTTTTCTCAATGCCACTTATACCTTTGGAATGAATCTTTTTATTTTTCTGAACTGATGGATTCCATTATTATGAAACAGCCATTTTAATTGAAGTGTTAGGTGTAGATGAAAGAGCAGCCGTATAAATTTAGAACTCTGATTTTCTGGTAAGTATGGCGGGAAAAAATTGGCCATAATAAAATAATGGCCTTTCCCCCCCCCCTCCCCCCCCCCCCGATTCGGACCAAAAAATTAGAGTTCTAACTTTTTACGGCTGCTCTTTCATCTACATCTAACATTTCATTTAAAATGGCTGTTTCATAATAATGGAATCCATCAGTTCACCAGAAGAAAATAACTCGGTTAAAGCGGAAACTCGGTTAAGCGGGACTCGAATAATCGGGACTCTACTGTAATTGACTGACACCAGAATTTTCAAACGAATTTCTTAGAAAATAAAAATCTGCTATTTTGCACTTTCATTACAAAAGCGAAATTTTATAAAAATATTCTTGCTGCCATTTGTCAATTTTGGAATTCAAATTAGGTGACTAGACCGTGTAGTCACCGCTCTTGAAAGGGTTAAATGAATAAATATATGCAGATATTTATTTCTGTTTCATCAGCGTATAATATTTTATGGATCACATTGCATGTAGTATACAGCATATTTGATTAAAAAGTATACAATAGTGGTTCCCAACCTGTACTCAGCGGATTCCTATGGAGCTCCTATCGCACTTTAGGGAAATAAAGAAATTTGAAAGAATTAAACACATTTTAAGCAGAGGATTATTTCTAAAATGTGTACTGATTTTGTCGTTCAAAAATCTTTATATATTGATAATTTCTTTCAACTACTTGATGAACAGAATAGTGGAGCATCATTCAGAGGCTTCCTAGTTTAAGCCAACTACACGCCCTTTCTATAAAATATATTGATATTAAATGAGCCTTTGGGTAAATTATAGTAGGGTATACATTGGGTAAAGTATAACTGGAGTTTTAAAACTATTTATGTTGTTAAAATTAACGTTAACAATTCTTTTAATAAACAATTTTTTATTTTCTCTAAAAAAATTCCTGCACTGTTAAAAATATGCAGCAATTGCTGCATACTCACTCCACCACTTTTATAGAATGTTTCTGTTCTGACCAATGAGAATGCCCCATAATATAGTCAAGTTACAGTTTCATATAAAAGCGATGGAGTGACGATGCAGTAAATGCCCCATATTTTTAACAGTGTGTGCAAACATTAATTTTTGCCATCAGTCTATTTTTAAGATTTTTTTTCATGACAAATTGAGAAAACTAATAGAGATTTGTAATAAATAATATAGAATAGCGATAAACTGCATTATGAAGGAAAATTCGTCAATTTGAATTTCTGAACCCATATCAGTAGGATTTGCGTTTAAGTGCTAACCAATAACTTTATCGTTCATCATGTCTACCTCATAACTTCGGAGGAAACCATTCTGACTTGAAATATAGTAGGATTTTTTCAGTATGAAGGAAAACGAAATACATGCTTCAATAGAAACTAACTATCACACCACTTGTTAAAAGAAAGAATGAAAAAGTGCTGGAAAATCCTTACATGATAAGTTAACAAGTAGCTTGAGTTACTTAAGCTCATATAATTGCAGAGACGCTTAATAAACCTGCTACAATTGATATTGCAGAAAATTTTATCATTGAAAAAGTTGTTAATTTAGTGTGCGATATTCTTTTGCCAAATAACATTTTTCGAAAAATCAACGACATAACTAGTGACGAAAAATACATTAACGGTCTGTCTGATGTACTAAATTCGCACTACAAATATATGAATCTATTGGCGTCTCGTTGCTAGATTAGGGATTTTATTGGTTATTTTCCGATAGATATATTTATTGGGGGGAAATGTTTCAACTGGGAGTTTGTTTTTATCCCATGACAAGTGATTTGTCGTGATGTAGAATGCGTGACGTCTGTATAGACATACGTACGCAGCAATATGATTAGAAATTATGGTTATGTTGGTGTCAACGTTGATGACCTAGTCTATTCATTTTATTGATTCTCAATCGTCGTAATTAATTTTGAAGTACAATTAATTCAAGTCAATTTTACTACTCTGCTATGATATTCTAGTTTAAATCGAATGTGTTCAAGATAGTGAATACAGCACAGTGTTATTTGTGATAGCCATCATTGTCCATTAGTATGCAATCTTCTAATTTTTTCTCGTCTGTGATGTCTTTAAATAAAAATGCGCTCCTCTTTTTAGAGGATTACTATTTATGCGTCGCCTTTGTAATATTTTGGGGGTTGCGCTAAATAACCGTCAAGAGAATTTCAATTTTTTTTAAAACATTATTTCTTGATTCAGTCAGATTTAAATATTGATTTGTGCCTAAATTCACTATTCATGGTTTATTTCAAATAAATTCAATTTATTTTTCATTATTCTCGTAAAGTTACTATTCTTTCTAAAGAGTTACAAAGCTATCTTGATGGTGTTGTTTGCAAACCACTTCAAAACAATACATTACTGGGGAAAATATTTTTGGATGAATACTATGCATATATATGCATTAATGATGCGAAATCAATGTTAGATCACAATGCTTGAGCCATTGTAAAAATTAGAGATTAGGCAAAGAATTAACTGTACCAACATGTTTTGCTCTATTTAATGATATGCGCTATCCCAAGCAGTGCTTAATATGTGCCGTAGCTCAGCTACAGCCCTACTTTGTTTTTAGTAAATATTTAAATATTGACTGGAATTTACCGGAACTCATAATAACTGCACTCCGGAGACCAGTGGAACATCACTTCTGAAAAACCAAAGCTTAAATTATCTCTTCCTTTCCTGACCATCATCAATAATGTACATATGTGACGTAGCGTGTCGCACATGCAGGAACATACTTCTATCCTGCGCTTGCGTGTAAAATCAATTTTTTCCACTGGTTGCTGAACGGCGACGAAGAATGTCAGAATTAACTGCAGCCGTATCTGCTGTTTTTAGTCGGTGTTATGTTTACAGTTTGATTGTTCTCCTTGTGTATGAACTATTTTACTAATAAATCTTTTAGCTCTGCGAGGTTCTTAATTTGCACCGAAGCTCATAGCAGCGCAGCTTCAATATTTTTTTACATTTAGTGTATATTTAAATATCAATTGGAACCCACCGGAGACTAAAAATACTGAGCGCGGGGCCCACCATAATAGCCCTCTCTGTTGCGTTTTGCTACTCGATTGCAAACAAAACCTTGGCGAGTAGGATATCAAAGAGACAAAACATTGTGGTGCAGTCTGCCGAAACTTTCAACTTTCTCAGCTCGTGTATAATTAATGTTCAAATGTAACACGTGATTTCTTTCTTAAGTTCTTTATAAAAACGATTAAATTAAGATGAAAAATAAAAAATAAATATTACTACAATCAAGTGAAAGACACTCTCATTTGTCTTGTCGTAACATGCTCTGTACATAAAACACTCAACTTGAGTGTACGCTAACGTACTCCATATACAACGTTACGATTCTCTGACCACACTCTACAAGATCCAAGTCTCAACTGTCCAGACCTTCTCGCTAGCGCACTCTGACTCTTTTTTTTTCTTTACATGCCCTCACTAGCAGCCTGACGAGGTTACTCCATTGTTCAGTCACCTGCTACATCTTCGAGATGTAGAGATTTACATTTGGGCACTTCTCAAGGACATAGATAAACTAAGCTATCTTCATCCTACATATATTTCAACAAAAGGCTATTGTCCTGCCTGGAAATATGTGTTGAATTCCCACAGTTATGTGTGCTGAGAACACGATGTCACAGCATATTAAAAATTCTGTTTCGATGAAAACTAAATTGCTTTGCATTTTGCAAATAATGTATAAAATATAACTAGGCAGATGCAAGGTCGCGGGGGGCGGCATACACATAGGTTGTTATTGCACCATTATATTAGTGAACCGTTTTTTTTTTTTTTTTTTTTTTTTTTTTGTTAGAAATTAAGCCCTGATCCCAAGAAAATGTCTTCCGAACTGAATATAACTGAAACAAAATGCATCATTTTAAAATTAAATTTTGAAATAAAGTAAGAGCAGCAAACCTGTGAATTTTTTAAAAAAATATATATTTTTTGAAGTTTCGAATTTGCGAATACAAAATTGCAGTTCACTCTTCCAAGCAGTTTTAAAGTTTATAGCAACTTACTTTCCCTAAGTAGGCGCCACAATTTAATAATGGACTCGTGGCTTCAAAACGACACTCCACTCTAAGATTAAGTAGAAAACTTTTAATAAACGATGATAAAGATACAAGGTGGGCTCTATGTACAATTATAATACATATGTACAAATTTAAAAATGACAGAAGAAATCCTCTCGGGGAAAACATTGACGCGCATACATCTTCACCACCTCCACCTTCGCGCGTCCCATAAACAACTGTGCCAGGAGATAGTAACGCAATACGCGTACATATTAGTGATGGGCGATTCTCGAGAATTCGACAATCGAGAAAAATCGTCATCGTAAAAAATCACAATCGATACAGCCATCGATTAATTCCTAGAATCTACAATCGAGATGTTTTACAATCGATTATAACGAGAAAAGCTAAAAACAGTTATTGGAAAACTTAGCTATTATTCTGGCCGACAATTTCATAGTAGTGATAGGGCTTAGTGATGGGCGATTCTCTAAAATTTACCAATCGAAAAAAATCGTTATCGTAAAATACACAATCGATACAGTCATCGATTATTTTCGAGAATCTACAAAGGAGATGTTCTAGAATCGATTATTGAAATCATTGTTTTTACATATATATAAGGCAGATTTTATTAAATATAGGGTAACTGAAAACAGATGGAATAAAAAAACAACAAACCAAAGGGAGGCTATAAAGGAGCCATAAGACTGGAAAAGTCTTGTAAGGGTGCCCCCTGGTTGAAAAAAGCTGAAAAAACGCGATTAGCTATGAAGCGGTAAGGGAAGTTTAAGTATCAAAAATTAGAATTTTTCGGCAATTAGCACCAAAATGGCCAAAGAAATAAGAATCAAAAGTACCCCCTAGTGGCAAAAACATGAACTAAAAGATGATAAAAGGGATCAAAATTTTTTATTGATTTTTCTACGTCATTTGAGATTGGATCTTTAATTTCCCCATTTTTAGAAAGACTTCGACTGGAATACATTAAACGAACCCCCGCGGGGAGCAAAGTAGGGGGCAGGGGCAAGGAAAGTGCATAATATGAATAAGTGGTCACAGGACTTTCCAACGATATGTCACATGAGGGGTGTCGGCTAAATTTAGAAAAGTGCCCCCGCGCGGGGCAAATTAAGGGGAGGGGCGCGGGCGATATATAAAATGAAATAGTAGTCACAGAGCTTTCCAATGATATATCACATGAGGGGTATCAGCAAAAGATAGAAAAGAGTCCCAACTCCCAGGATTCCAATTATCGTTCCCCCGAAATATACCCTGCTCATCCTTCTCTTTGAAATTTTCATGTATTAAAAATTATTTATCGGAGGGCTCCGTAAAAAAATCCGATCTAAAATGTTTAAAAACGCTACGATTTCAAAAAAGTTCGAAAAGTGCCTCTCTCGGGGCGCCAAAATAGGGAGGGAAGAAGAAAGGTTCATAATATGAAAGAGTAACTTTCCGATGATAACCGAAAACTTTCCGATGATATATCAAATGACTGGTCCAAAAAAAGTTTGAAATCTACCCCTCCCACGTGGGTTCCCTCTTTTATCCCAGAATATACCCGGAAATCACGGAGCCCCACTTTTCACCCACAGCACCCCCCCCCCCACGCAGCCACCAAAATTTTATATTTAATAAATAATATTTATCGGAGAGCTCCATTAAAAAACCTCATTTAATGATATTTATTGTAGAAATCTCTACAATTAAAAAAAATCACCCCCGCACCGCTCCCCCCCCCCCCACCGCCCCCTTCCGGAATTCAAGTCTGGGAGGAGAAAGGTTCATAATATGAAAGAGTGGTGAAAGGACTTTCCGATGGAGAGGCTTGGTAAAAGTTTGAAAATTACCCCCCCCCCCTTTGTCCACTCTCGCGCCCCCCAGAATTCACTCACCTTCCTCTTTGAACTTTTTATATTTAATAAATAGTATTTATCTGAGTCTCCAGGTATGGGGCAGCTTGGCAGAGCTAAAATAAGAGAAACATTGAAAATTCGGGGCAAAATGACACTAAATTTAACAGTAAAGTTTGAAACTAGGACTATACAGAACTGAATACATAAACCACTATGCTTCATAACCCACATCGGTTAATAGCAATAAAAAGATAAGTGCCAGTTAAACTGATGGTATTGAGCTCACAGGTTATTCACATTAATTGTATATTATACTCTTATTTCAAAGAATAATGTCCCTCAAAAAATAAATGAAGGAAAATATATTCCGTTTGCCCCTTTTATACTTAACCAATGAACCTCCAAATCAAATCAGGGAAACTCCTTAACTATAATAAATCAGTATATCAATATGAAGAAAATCAGATAATTCTGCATGAAAAAAAGAAACATATCGCTAAATTAAGGGTGGTCTAAACCCTTTAACCCTTTTATACTTAAATAATGAACCTCCAAATCTAATCAGGAAAGCTCCTTATAAGAACGAACATAGAAAAAAAATAAATTAAAGTAAATTGAATAATTCTCCATGAAAATCCATTTATCTAAATTAAGGGGAGGGGACTTGCCCCCTTTTCGCCCTTGTATACTTAACCAATGAACCTCAAAATCTAATGAAGGAAGCGCCATATCGGAATAAATCGGTATATTAAATTTGAAGCAAATCGAATAATTCAGCATGAAAAACCCTTTTATCTAAATTAAGGGGGAGGCCAGCCCCTCCCCTTTATACTTAACCCATAAACCTCCAAATCTAATCAAGGCAGCTTCTTAACATAATAAACCGGTATCCAAAATTTGGAGCAAATCGAATAATTCTGCATGAAAAACCGATTTATCTACATTAAGGAGGGGGTCTACCCCCCTTTCCCCCCTTTATACTTAAGTAATGAACCTCCAAGTTTAATCAGGGAAGCTCATTAACATAATAAACCGGTATACTAAATTTGGAACAAATCGAGTAATTCTGCATGAAAACACTAATTATCTAAATTAAGTGGGGGGCCAGCCCCCCTTCTCCCCCTTTATCCTTAACCAATGAACTTCCAAGTTTAATCAGGGAAGCTCCTTAAAATAATAAACCGGTATACCAAATTTGGAGCAAATTGAATAATTCTGCATGAAAAGCAGATTTATCTAAATTAAGGGGAGGGGGGGGGGTCCAGCCCCCTTCTCCCATTTTATACTTAACCGGTAAACCTCCAAATCTAATCATGGCAACTTCTTAACATAATGAAACGGTATACCAAATCTGGAGCAAATCGAATAATTCTGCATGAAAAACCCATTTATCTAAATTAAGGAGGGGGTCTACCCCCCTTTCCCACCTTCATACATAACTAATGAACCTCCAAGTTTAATCAGGGAAGCTCCTTAACATAATAAACCGGTATACGAAATTTGGAACAAATCGAATAATTCTGCATGAAAAACCTATTTATCTAAATTAAGGAGGGGGGGGGGGCAGCCCCCCTTCTCTCCCTTTATCCTTAACCAATGAACCGTCAAAACTAATCAGCGGAACGCCTTATCAGAATAAACATAAAAAAAATTGAAGCAAATCATACATTTTAATCAAGAGTTATCGCGTTACGTACATACGTACGTACGTACATGCATACACACAGAACCGACGGGTACATTAGCTCTCAGGCTTAGATAGCCTGTGAGCTAAAAAGAGATTGGATAAGCAGATGGACTCCTTTGAGAAATTATGACTTAAACCAACCGGTAAGTTTGACTCTAAAAGCTTCATTTCCATCTCGCATTTCGGCAAATCTCATCTCGATGATTTTTCCAGCATTTCGACGCTTCCAGATGGGAAGCTGCTCGATGGTTTGTTCTCTCGCGGTTTTAAACCTTTCGGAATGGGAAGTCTCTCGAGAGTGTCTCTCGCCCTTTTCAACCTTTCCCGATGGGAAGCCTCTCGCTGGTTTCTCTCGTTCTTTTCGAAATCTCCCAACGAAACGCCTTTCGAGGATTTCGCTCGCGCTTTTCAACATTTCGCTATGAGAAGCTTTTCGAGGATTTCTCACGTCCTCGGCAGAGAAGAAAAGTAAGAAAATTTATCGAGAGTACCAAGGGACGAGATAGAGAAAGAGGCATGACAATGAGTTGTGAAATGAAACCCTAATTTTCAAAGTTTCTCTTATTTTAGCCCTACCAAGATGTCACATACCTGGAGCCCCCCCCCCCCCCCGATAAAAATTATTTATTAAATATAAAAATTTCAAAGAGGAAGGTGGGTCGGGTGATTTCGAGGAAGGAGGACGTGAGAGTGGAATTATGCGGGGTGCAATTTTAAAAATTTTACCGAACCCTTTCTGTGGCATATAATCGATAAGCCCTTTGACCACTCTTTCATACTATGAACCTTTCTTCGCCCAAAGGGGGATGGGGAAGGGGCGAACAAATTTTTAAAACCGTAGCCGATTTCTATAATAAATTTAAATATCACTTTAGATGTGGGTTTTTTATGCAGTCTTCCGGTAAATATTAATTATTGAACATAAAAATTTTAAAGTGGCGGGTGTGTGAATTCCGGGGCGAAAGAGTGGGCTCACGGGGGGTGGGAGGGGGAGCAATTTTCAAACTTTTTTTGGACCAGTCATGTGATATGTCATCGGTAAGCTCTCGGATGACTCTTTCATATTATGAGACTTTCTTCCTCCCCTCCCTAATTTGGCCCCCACTGCGAGGGTAGTTTTTTCCGTTTTTATCATTTTAGATGAGATTTTTTTATGGAGCCCTCCGCTAAATATTATTTATAATATATGAAATTTCAGGACACTTTTCCAAATTTAGCCAAGACTCCTCATATGACATATCGTTGAAAAGGTTTGTGACTACTTATTGATGCTATGCACTTCCGGTGGCCGCCCCCCGGAGGACACTTTTCCAAATTTAGTCAATACCCCTCTTGTGAGATATCGTTGAAAAAGTCTGTGACTACTTATTGATGTTATGCACTTCCGGTGACAGCCCCCCCCACTCTTTGCCCCCCCCCGGGGACACTTTTTCAAATTTAGTCAAGACCCCTAGTGTGAGATATCGTTGGAAAGGTCTGTGACTACTTATTGGTGCTATGCCCTTCCGGTGACAGTCCCCCCACTCTTTGCCCCCCCGGGGACACTTTTTCAAATTTAGTCAAGACCCCTAGTGTGGGATATCGTTGGAAAGGTCTGTGACTACTTATTGATGTTATGTACCTACGGTGTACCCACCACCACTTTGCCCCCCCCCCCCCCCGGGGGGCACTTTTCCAAATTTAGCCAAGACCCCACATGTGAGATATCGTTGGAAAGGTCTGTGACTATTTATTGATGTTATGCACCTCCGGTGACAGTCTCCCCCAGTTTGCCCTTCCCAGGGGACACTTTTTCAAATTTAGCCAAGACCCCTCATGTGAGATATCGTTGGAAAGGTCTGTGGCTACTTATTGATGTTATGCTCCTCCGGTGTCCATCCCCCCATTTTGCACCCCCCTCCGGGGGACACTTTTCCAAATTTTGCCAAGACCCCACATGTGAGATATTGTTGGAAAGGTCTGTGACTACTTATTGATGTAATGCACCTCCGGTGACCGCCCCCCCCCCACTTTTCCCCCACGGGGTGTTTTCTAAATTTAGCCGGGACCCCTCATGTGACATATTGTTGGAAAGGCTTATGACCACTTACTCATGTTATCCACCTCCCGCACCCCTCCCCCCATTTGCCCCCACGAGGAGGGCTTTTTTATAAATTCAGATCCAGACTTCTCATGTGACATATGGTTGGAAAGGCCTAAAGACCTGTGACGACTTAATCATATTATGCAGCTGCTGTGTCCCTCCGCTCGCTTTGACCCCTCCCCCAAGAGATCTGGACCGAGGTTCATTCGTTTCGATATTATATTTTTTACAAGATTTTGTAGTGCGTGCACACCACACCCGCCTACTATCATATATCAGTGCCGTATATAGCGGGTAACCTGTTCGTGATTTCATATTACAAGATTACGTATAAATTAGGGGCCCCGATTAAAGAAGGGGCCCGCTAGCGGTCGAAGTCACCTAGTCTTTATTAACATCGACGCATTCCAGTTCACCCGCAGACGATTCTTGATAAATGTATGACGTATATAATACATAATATATGATTTATAAAAGAAATTTGCAAACTGCAGTCATCAAGAAAAAATTTACACAATCGAAAATTATCGAGATGTCCATACAATCGAGAAAATCGAGAAAAACATCTCGTTATCGCCCATCACTAGTACATATCACAGCAGCTTCGAGTCGTGTCTCATCACAAACACTGCGGAGAAAACTGATAGTCGCTAATCGCGGAATATGAAGGACTGCCGGCTAATGTTGTCATATAATATAATAATCTTTAAATATAAGGTATTCGTTACAAGTTTTATTTAAAAGGCTACCCGCATTACAGTCTGTTTTGAAATGATTATGGTTGAAATTAACTATAGACGCTCCTAACTTTAAACTGGCTTTAATACATAGTTATCGAGTTATTCTAAACTACTTAACCGAATAAATTCTCATTTGATATCCTAAGATATAATTTAGCGCAGAAAACAAATATAATGTTAAAATTAGGTGTACGTATTGAAAATTTCAAAGGTGAACCCTTCCACCCCCCATGCTTTTGACCCAAATTCGTTTAATCGAATGGGATAACCACTCAAATTTATTAGAAAGTGTTTTATAGCTCACCGTAATTCCAAAGCATTTGGAAGATAAAGAGGGTGGGATCCATTTTAGCGGACCGTGTACTATAAATAGATAATCTACTAAAACAGAAAATAATATATTAAGTGTTAAAAGTACTATTTGTTAAATTGTTTACTGATAGGCTATATATTTTGAAGGGAAAGAAATCAGCTGAATAAAGGAAACAAAAATCTGATTTTTTTTCCCCTCCGCATAGCAGTCTGAAGTTTTTTAAAAGTATGAAATGTCTTTCTTTCCTTTAAGCTAAAGATGAAAAGGAAGTGATCCTTTGATTTTGTTACTGTGTGAAGCCATTGAATTTAATTTCAAAGAAGCTCAGTATACTAAGATATTTTAGAATAAAACGTTAGAAACTTTTTTTGTAACGTAAGCATCTTTTACGAAATATATAAAGCACCAATCATTAAGTTATGATTCAGTTAAGTTAAGGTTTGCTATCTAGAGTTCCATTCATTAAATTGAATTTCCTTTTGATTTAATTTGAGCTGCTTTAGGTATTATTGACAATAAAAGAACATTCACGTTTTAAAGTGCTGTTTGTAAATGGATAGATATATAATGAGTTTATATTACATTACTGCATAATATTTTATGAATTCATGTTACACGTTGAAGAATTTTATACAACTTCGATTATAGTGAGAGAAATAAATAAAAGCGTGCTACATGTTTCAAACAAAATTCAAATTATTGTCTGGAGTCATCTTTAAAAACTTTAGAAACCTATAGATCTTTGAGATTTAAAGAAGCTTTTATAAAAATGCTGCCCGTAATTTTCAGAAACGTTTCCGAGTAGTTTTTGCAGTAAAAAAAATCAATTTTCTCAAGCCGGTATATTGGTGTTTTAGATGCTATCAAGTCTCAAGTAAACATTTTGAGGTTTAACAAACATATTAACAAATACATATACTAAATTAAGGGCATTAACATTAACGTAAAAATTATTATTATGGTGTTATTCTTCCATGTATAAATTCAGTTTTCCAGCTGCCAAAGTTTACTTGAAAGTAGATACCATCAATGTACCGTTATGCAGGTTTGCGAAAATTAATTAAAGTACTATAAGAGCTTTTCGGGGACGTTTATGAAAAAATGGTCAACAAAAGAAACGTTGTCTTTAAAAATGTTTATTTAAATCTAGAACATCTACAGGACTCGCAACGTTCCTAAAATTTTCGCTCTTTGCTACCAGTATTTTAAATAAGAATTCTTCGTGGTACATTCCTTTAACATCTATAATAGAACTATACAACAAAGATTATCGTTTTTATTTAGTGGTAGCAAAGTACGAAAATTTTAGGAACGGTGCAAGCTCTGCATCTAGTTTCTGGGATTTCTAAAGAAAAAAGAATGGTTTTCGAAATTGTAATTAAGTCGAATGAGGTTATATTGTTATTTTCTTCTATCCATAATAGAAGAAAGTGTTGTAATCGAAAAATTTTCGCTTCCTGTTTTCGTCCGATTTAGTCGTTTTAGGGGCCAGAGATCCCAAATTGCTGTGATCGTATTTCTGGGTGGTTTTTTTTTTTTTTTTTTTTTTTTTTTTTGTCCCCGAAAACTGTATGAAATTATGCATATTATTGAATCAAACTTCATATATATGTTTTTTGTTGATGGTTTTTTGGTGATGGCAGGTTTCAGTTGAAATTGGGGATATTCTGCCTAAAGGGTGCGCTGTGATCCCGATTTTATACCATTTTCGTTATTGTATTATCGGAAAGTGTACAAAGTTACGCATAGAATTGAATCAAACTTATATTACGTATACCTTTTTGACAGTGGATGTCAGATCTCCTTTAAAATTGGGAATATTCCCTTGAAAAGGGAACTATAATAACGATTTTCGTGCGAACTGATTCTCCGATTTAATTTGGCAAGAAATTCTGTTTTGAAAATCCTGTGATTAATTATAAAATATCTCTAAATGATTCTCGCCATGAAGGCACTACGGAGGTGGTATTGAAAGTACTGGGTCCTTTCACCATTTCTAAGCAGCGGTTTTAAGTAGGAGTTTGATATGCAGTATAACAAATCTACTAAAAGAACAAGTTGAAACTTGCGTGCCAAACGTGGCAAATGAAATGCGTTAGTGCTGGAACAAGTTTTATAAATATTTTTTGCACCGCATATTGTACCGATTGTATATTTTAGTGCAATTTATAAGTGCATATCAATTTCATTCTGTTCGAAAGGCTGTAACATCATTAAAATGTATTTCAAAGAATTTATTCACATTGGCCGTAATATAACGGAAAACTTTTGACTGTCCTGTAATTAAACTATACATTCGATTTTCATAAAATTTGAAATGGCTCGACAAAATTTTGCAACATTTATATATTTAAAATTTTGGACTATTCGGTTGTGTAGTTTTTGCTCTGTTATATGTGGATGGACAGACAGACAGAAGGGCCGAGCGACGACTATAGGTGCTACATATTTATATAATGACGAAAGCACCTAATAATGAAAGATATATTTAAGCGATTTTCGAAATATAATCCTTAAGGTGGTGAAAGGAATGTTGGAGATCAAAACAATAATCTCACTTACGTAATCAGCCTATAGCCAATTTTTTTAATTTTAGAGAGAGTGGTTTCACGCAAAATAATAGTAGTGTACTGACCATTGTTATCATTTTCATAATCTTGAAACTACATCGTTGACAGAAAGGTTCTATTTGCTGACATGTTTGTCTCTAGACTTGAATATGGAAGATTAAATGATAAATACATATAATTCTGGGGGGGGGGGGGTTAGATATTTTCTGCAAACTATTCTTCCATGTAAATTGTATTTAGATTTTTTTTCAATTTCATATTTTATAAATTAATTTTACGATTTTCGTGATTTCAATCTTCATACAAAATATAGTATACTTACCCCTCACCTCAAAAATCTTTTTTTTTTTCTTTTTTTTTTTTTTAAGTAGACATTTTAACTTTAAACACTGATTACGATATTACCGATTTATGAGTTCAAGGACTATAACACCCCGTAATAGTTGCCGTGCTGATAATTTATAGACCTGAAGCAATTAGCTGTTAAATTGTTTGTTGTTTTGACGATTTAAGGGCGTAAAGTTCACGGGTACCGTTACAATGTTTGACGTTTCAACGATTTATGAGAAGCGAATCAAGCAGAGCGTAGCTATAGTCATCATCGTATTAACGACTTATGGCCGCGAAAGGCATGCTGCCAAGTTAAGCTCCAAATAGACGTATCGGTCTTTTTGTTATGGTCAAGGGGCGCTTTCTTGTGGTCATGCGGTGTTTCTCATCTTTTGTAGCTTTACAAGGAAAGCGCTGGACATCCTGCAGGGGGAAGAGTTTTCTTCAAAGGCGATCTTATCTTATCTCCTGACCCATTGTTGATCCCCCCGTTTTTTTGTTAAAAACCGCAAATAGGATTGGAAAAGAAAGCTTTTATTGCTTTACCATGAGGGTGAGCATTTTTTTTCATTCTGAACGGTCTATCCGTACAATGATCGCCTTATTTTTTAGCTTAGATTTTTTTTTTTTTTTAACCATTTGGAAAAATGGTTATTGTCGTCGGTCAGGGTAGGAAATCAAAAACATATCTGAAGCGTTTTATTAGTTGAATCGCGCATTTTATTCATTTTCTGATTGGTCTGTATAGTAATCTGTATTTTCTCTTTACTTTCAACAGAGATGGATACTTCTGTTGCCACTATCACAAAAAAGTAATAAAACTACAAAAAAAAATTAATAACTCAGAAACAAATTGAGATACAGCTTTCAAACAAATTCCATTTAAAAGTACATTTTTTTTCTCTAAACGACGGTGTAAAAAGTAATATTGTGGGATGTTTAGAAGTTTAAGAAAAAAAATTCGTTTAAAATTGGTCCAGGAATATTAATGTTTAATCCATGGTGTACGTAATGTATGACCAGCTCAGTAGAAGTTTAAATATTTACAGTTCGTAAAATGTAATCCATGGCGTACGTAATGTATGATAAACTCCGTGCGATTTTGTATGTCTTAAATTTTAGTCTTTGAAAAAATCATTTTCCAAAATGGTCGTTGTAATTTGTTAAATTGCATTTTTTTTTCTATCTTTCTTTTTAACCATTTGGAAAAATGGTTATTGTCCTAGTCAGGGTAGGAAATCAAAAACATATCTGAAGCTTTTTATTAGTTGAATTCGCATTTTATTCGTTTTCTGATTGGTCCATACAGTAATCTGTATTTTCCTTTTACTTTCAACAGAGATGGATACTTCTGTTGGCACTATGACAAAAAAGTAATAAAAACTACAAAAAAAAATAATAATAACTCAGAAACAAATTAAGATACAGCTTTCAAACAAATTGCATTTAAAAGTACATTTTTTTCTCTATACGACGGTGTAAAAAGTAATATTGTGGAGTGTTTAGAAGCTTAAGAATGAAATTTCATTTAAAATTGGTCCAGGAATATTAATGTTTAATCTATGGCGTACGTAATGTATGACCAGCTCCGTAGAAGTTTAAAAATTTACAGTACCGAAAAATGTAATCCATGGCGTACGTAATGTATGATCAACTCCGTGCGATTTTTTCTGTCTTAAATTTTATAGTGTTATTACATGTAAAAATTGCAAGCGACAAAAATCGCCTGCGATTCGTCAAATTTCCTGAAACTTACGTATTATCAACCTGAAACTTACATATTATCCAAGCATTTCATTGGCTGTTCGGGAAAAGGCTTTTCCATCGTCAGATTTCCAAGCATTTGATTGGCTGTTACTGGCGATTCACTCTGTTTCAGGCGTCAAAGACGCGCTGACAGAAAAAAGTTGCTTGCTTTCGAAGCCACTCTCTTGGAGCCATAGTAGTAACATGGAGACGCCTGGAATTTCAAGTGACTTTGACTCCTCGTCTAATAACACCATTAGTCTTTGAAAAAATAATTTTCCAAATGGTCGTTGTAATTTGTTAAATTGCATTATTATTATTTTTTTTTTTTTTTTTTTTTGACAAGGACTTTCATTTTTTGTAGATTAAGACGGGCATCGTTGGGCTGTTCCGGAACTTGACTAATATATATTTTATTATTATGTACGGGAAATCTTTATGCTATTTTTTTTAAAATGAATATTTGCACTATTTATATGCTACAAATTGTTTTATATTTTATTTTCCTTTCATGTATTTTAGCTTGAAAAATAAAGTAACCGAATAACTTCCAAGGATTTCCTTGTTTGTATATAAGAAAAGAAAAAAAACGAGGATTTTCCTAGTATAAAGACAGCATGCCCGTAGCTTTCTCGATTTCAAAACAAAGCGAAAGTTTTTTTCAATATAAAGAAATACATTGTATTCTCTTGAATAAATATCGCGAAAAAAGTTCAATTGTGGCTTATGCATGGATAAGTTCCTTTATATTATACTTTTAAAGTTACTTAAAAAAAAAAAAATGATAGACATGGAAAGCCTTTCTTCTATTGTCCGAATATTTTTATTTATTTATATTTTTTATGCATTAAACATTTGCTAATAAAATACTACATTATTAAATCGATTTTTCTTTCACTAAACAAATAACTAACTAAAAATATACACTACCAAAAAAAAAATTACACTGGCCTACAAAAGTTAAGTGGTTTTAGGACTTATAAAGCTCGAAAAAAGTACTATTTTAAGCATTTAATGTCTTAAAATGTAAAAGATTTTAAAACAAAAATTTTATTGGGATGAAAGATATAAGTATATTCTTTCATTTCACGTACTTAAAAAATTACAAAATCCTGAATTAGCTTTTACAGGGGGTTCCAAACTGTCAAACATTTGACAAACAGAAAATTGGTATAGCAGCTTAAGAGCAGGATTACAAAATAAATTTTTTAGCTAGAAGGAAAATTTTGAGGTATAATCATACTTCAGATTGTAACAATCACCCTGAACTTAAAAAGATTTGTGTTTAAATTATTATTATATTTTTAATACAAAGTTGTATTTAGCTAATGCAAATTTTTTTAATTTTCAACCGTATAATCACATAAAAAAATATTTTATTGAACAATAAAAAGGAAATTTTAGGTTCAGTTTATACAAACTAACATGAAACATATGTTTTGAAAATTTCGTGAAAAAATATTCAGAAGTTTTTGAGATATCGTGCACGTTGCGCCCAGAAACGTCATTTGGATAAAAATGACTTCAAAGTTTTGGAAACGCCGCTTCAGCTATTGAGCGGATATTATTTTAAAAACCATAACGTCTGTTCTAATGGGAATTTCAAGGAAGCAATCGAATTAAAATGTTCAGATAATATAGGAGTTTAACATCTAAAATAATTAAAATTTCGGAAATTTTGAAGCTTTAAGAGTCCTGAGACCCCTTAACGGATAGTGACCGGTTTCTTTTGATTGCACATATTTTGTGTAATATCTACTAGAACTCTAAACAAATTATCTTTGAAATTCGAGGATGTCAAGAACGTCTTTGACACCATATTTTTCAGTGAAAACTTAGTCGCGGGACAATTAGGTGGGCAACAAAAAAATTAATAATCATAATAATATTTAATAATTACTAAATTATCCGTGTATGTTGATCTAGATTGGGGGGGGGGGGGGGCAAATGACCGGAAATCAGTATCAGGTTGCATTTTGATGCTCTGTAACGTGTCTGTTCTGTGGTGTTTAATAAATAAAAATCAGTTGCATTATCGTTAACTGAAGTTGAAGTTATTGCCTTAAATAAAAGTTTGAAATATCTGTTATGGTTTAAAAACGTTGCTTGTGAAATTGGGAATATGAAGGACTTGGTTATTTTTGAGGATTATCAGTTACGTATAACATGTATCAGTAATGAGAGCAATTGTTGTAGAATGAAACATATTGATAAGATTAAAATTTGTTCATAATATATTGTAAAAGAAAATGAAATCAAGATATTCCTACAAATATATAAATTACAGATGTGTTTACAAAGGCATTGCTTAAAGCTAAATTTCATGAGCTGATATTTTTTTTCTGTTTGTATATGTAATGTTTAAATTGTGTCATATTATTTTTAATGATTATTTACTAATATTTCAAATTTTAAAAGCCGTATAGCCAACAGAGTGAAATAGTGTCCAAGCCGGGATTCGAACCCGGGTCATCAGCATCGATTTAAAATTTTAAATATTATTCAACGTAAGGAGTGGGAAATGTTTTACAGAAAAATTTCCAAGAATTATATAGATTATTTACTACAATTTTATTTTCAGTTTTTCTGATGTATTGCTCGATTATGGCCGGGTATTAGATTATTGTAATCATAGCATTACACTAAATTGTTGCTACTTCCGCTTTTAATTTTATACAAGTTTGTTAGTTTAACTATGATTGGTTCTTTTAGCTAGCTTTCTGTCAGTTCCGCCACATAAAGTTTATAAATACATCTAAATTTCTTCATTTTTTTCAATTGTTTGACATGTGTAACTCAATAAATTCACATTCGATTTAGCCTTGCTATTTTTAATTTTACCTCTTTATTACCCATTACAAATTTTTTTGCGAGATTAAGCGAGATACTTAAACAAAAAAATTCCGATTTAACTCCACTCAACTTTTAACACTTTACAGAATACTATAGGTTGAATAGTTAAAAAATATGCATATATAACAGAAAATAAAGTTAGATGCCAATTTTACAAAGTTGAGCTGTGTCAGCTTGAACACGCGAGGAAATTTTAAACAATGTCTGGAAAATTTGCGTTTTGATCCAAACTTAAGCATTACCAAGGCTGACAAATGTGGCCCAGATTCTTCTTCTTGACAAATCTACGTATTTGGAAAAATCCCATAAATTAATTAATGATGGTCCTTATATCGATATCTGCAAAGACCCTTCCACTAGTGAAATTAACGCTATTAAGTCTTCCCTCAAGTCTTCTTCCATTATTTCTGCTAACCTTAAGAAGTTTCTTATTCCTTCTATTGCGCATTGTGCCATATTTTATGATTAATCTAAGGCCCATAAATCTGACATTCCTTTCAGACATATTGTCTGTAGTATCCGTACAGCTTCCTATAAGCTTGCCAAATATTCAGTTTCTCTTTTTTCTCCACTTTTGAGCAGTAACTGTTTCACTGTTAGGAATTCTTTTGAATTTGTTACTTCATAATTTTAAGCCGCAGGGCCACATGATTGTTTCTTTTGACGTTAAATCGTTATTTACTAACGTTGAGATTGAGGAGGCTATAGATTGCCTCAAGAAAAGGATTTGTAAATTCTATTTCTCTTATTTTGAAATCGAGGAGCTTATCCTTCTCACTCTAGCTTGCTTGTCACAAAATACTTTTGTTTTTAATGGAAATTTCTTTCATATGATTGGCGTTTTGGCTATGGGTAATCCTCTTAGTCCAATTTTATGCGATATTTATATGCACTATTTTGATTAAAACTTTTTGAAATTTTAAAATTTCCGTTCTATGTTCGTTATGTTGATGATGTTTATGTCCTGGCTGAAATGAATTCGGATATTAATCATATTCCCTCTATTATGAATTCCATTGATACCTGCATTCAATTTGACTCTGAAATTGAGACCAATAACTGTCTTTCTTTCCTGGATGTCCTAGTTATTCGTTGTGAAAATGGCTTTCAGGCAACCGTCTTTCGTAAACCTTTTGCTGTCAGTCTCCCACCTCACAGGTATTCTTCTCATCCTCCTAACCAGAAATTCGTTGCTTTCAAAACTTTTGTTTTTCGAGTTACGAATATTTGTTCCACTCCTCAGTTATTTTGTACTGAACTTAATTACCTCAAAGCTATAGCTGTTGATCGTTGTTATTCCTCTAATATTATAGATTCTATTTATAAGAAATTCACGAAACCCGTCTATTCTGAAAAGTGTTCTAATTCCAATTCAAATACTTCATTTGCGTTGCCATTTTTTCCTAAAAACAGTTAGCAAGTTGCTATAATCTTAAGGTTTGATTTTAATTTTATTTTTTCTCCCATTAATAAAATCTCTTTTTCAAATCTCAAACGCCCCATTGATCGCCCAGATAACTGGGGTATTTACTAAATCTCTTGCCAATGTGGTCATTCTTATATTGATCAGACTAAACGAGCTCTAAGATTTCGTTTAAAATATCATGAAGGCTATGTTAAAAATCAGGAGCTTAAACATTCTTCTATTGTTCAACATTGTTGGTCTTTTAAACATAGGTTCAATTTTTCCTCAGTCATCATTATCCAAAAATGTTCTTCTAACCTTGATCTTGATTTTTGGGAAGCTTACGACATCATTAAAAATTCTCACTCTTTAGTCAATGGCTTATCTTGTACTCCCGATTTTCCAAGTATTTGGAAAGCATTAATTTAATGCCCCCCCCCCTCTTTTTTGGTTTCTTTTTCTCTTGTTCTTCTGTAGATGTTGCTACTTGTCCGCTCAGTCGTTTCATCTTCTTTTCCTTCATTGGTTGCTTTTTGACGCAATCGCTATTCGTATCGGGTATATAAGCCGGCGTGTCTCTGTCATTTTGTCCAGCCTTGCTGTTTATAGCACGCTGTGCCTTGCTCTATCTTGCATTGAAGAAGAATCTCGCTAGTAGATTCGAAACAACTGTTCGCTGCTTTTTATGTATTATTTGTGCATTTTTAAACGTTGGTTCTCTACTTCTTACTAGATAATCGATTGAAATTACTACTAGATATTAGCTTGAACTAGCTAATTGACTAGATAAACTAGATAAATAACTAGATAATACTAGAAAGAATAAATAACTAGATAATACTAGATAATAGATAACTAGGTAATAGATAACTCGATAATAGATTGAAAATAGAGGGACATGATTGAGAATTTATGGGAACTGACGATAAGGTTAGTAAACTTGATGATATATCGTCTCCCAAGAACCTCGAAAAACTGCCGACGATAAGCGAAATGATGCAAGTCAGTTCTACCGGCGCGACACGAAAGAATCTAGATTAGACGTGAGGATAGCATAGTGTTAATATATACACATACATCCGCATACATATGCTTTATTGTAAATAATTCTAAAACGGATTCAGGTCACCTCGAAATGTAAAACTATACTACTATTTCGATTATCGGTGTTTTATTATTATTATAATACTGGCATTACACTCTATGAGAATGGAAAGTAAAAAATACGATTAAATTATTTTTTCGGGAGGCTGGAAAACAGGGCCATACATGTGAACGAGTTATGTAACGAGAGTCTACTCTTGTTTATAACATATTTATGAACATTTAAACATCTGCATAAATTTTATGTGCTATTCTTACAGTAATTATTGCATTGGGTTATAAAATTACGTTGACATATTTTCATTGATATATTTGTTTATAACGCTCAATACTCCCCTAATATGCTAATTGTATTCAGTTCGGTTAAGTGTTAACTATATTGAGCTGTCTAGATTTTGTCTAGAAAATAACAGAAAAACAACTCAAAATGTAAACAATAAATAAACCTTTAAATAAAGCAATTTCAAATTAAATAAAGTAATTTTGCCAGAAAAATATTTCTTTTGTGGATTAGTACTTGATTTTAGTAGCAAAAAATCAGTGATTTCATGCGAGTGATATCTAGTTGGAAAAGAAATATGTTTTCATTCCGATTTTTACTTGTTTTCGCAACGGCTCCGTTAGCATAACAAAATATAGTATATATAACAATTTCCGAGACTTCTTTAAAATGTCGTGATAAAATATGCATATTTAATAGTGAAGACGTGGGTCTAAGGCGAGCGAAACCGAGCCGAAACACCCCTGCTTTTAGGGGTTCGCAAAAATTTTCACAAATTTGTTTTTGTAAAAAATACTTCTACTCGTCCGAACATTTAGAAATTTGTGTAGCTAATGTGAATCCGGTCTTCAGAAATGCTCTAAAACCATTGTGTTGTAACACGAATGCTTAGTCACATTTGACGAAGAAAAAAGATCGTCTCCGTGAGGTGGAAAATGACCTGGCGTTGCGAGTATTTTTAAAGGATTAAAATTCGTATTTTTAAAAACAAATTACACAGAAAAAGAGGAGAAGATCTCAGATGCATATGCGTAATTTTTGTTAATCAGTATCTCTAAAATTGCTACCTAGGGATGCTGTACCGTACGGCAGGAAAAGTGAAATGTAAAAACGATCCTTTCTGGATTTTTTTTTTTTCTCAAAAGGTTAACAACGATATTTTTTCGAATTGATTACGGTGTTTGAAACGTCAGATTACGATTTTTCAGAATATGTCTTCCGTTTTTAACTAAAGCAGATGGTTTGGGTTATGGAGGTTAAAGAATAACAGCGAAAATACTGGACATTCAGTTCTTCATTCTCTCTCGCTGCATGAAACTGATTCTGGGTATGCTTAAGCGCCTCTGCATCTTTTTGTATAAAAATATAGCTTGTTTGATAAGTTTTTTATTAATATATCAGCTAATTATAGAAAAATTAAAAATCTGAACTTCAGGTTCATCAGAACCTACCTTGGACTACCTTCATACAAAGTTTTAGACCTCTGATCGTGGTTAGATTTCCGTGGTCATCGCATAGAAAGGCAGAAAATTTCAATTACTTTTATAGATTAAAGGTAGCATTTCAATCTTTTTAATTCTCAGAAGTTCCTATTAAATACATGATCTGAGCAAATATGCTGTAATTAATCTCTTAAAATGCTTTTCTTTTTTGATCAATTTCTTTGAAATTTTGGATCATTCTAGCACAATAATCTCCTCTTCAAATTTTTAGTGCAGGAAACCTCTAAAATTTTATAAAATGCAAAGTATCATATCTCAGTAAGCTTTAGTCACAGAAAATGTAAATTTTAACATTTTACTAGCATGGGAAATGTTTTTCAAATTAAAATTTATAACACGCAGAAACCATATAGAAATTTGAATGTCTTAACTGTAAAAAATATTTATTTGCCGTTACTGCATTTTAAGATGATAAGCAACAAACGACATTTGAAACATTTTCAAAATTGCAAGTTATGCTTAACTAACTGTTTGTACTATTTCTAAAACTAACGGTTTAGCTCTTAGTCAGCGACGAGAAACGACAGTCGGTATAATCCATTTTTTTTAAAGTATTATAGAAACAGGGGAATTCGTTAATCTACAACAATGTCACGTTAAAACTTAATTACCCAATGTGCCAAAGTATGTTCAACCAGTTAAGCATTTCATTAGACGGTAATTTCCGTGACATTTGCATTACTTGCGCGTTTTTTGAAAATCTTTTTGATCCTTGCTTAAACTTTTCGAAATCTCATCATTTGCAACTGATTTGAATTCAAGTAGAAATATTTCCTGTGCGGAAATTTAAAATTTTCAATGCTTTGAAGAAACTGAACTTAAAATCCTTAGTGAATTTAAATCATTACATTAGATATTCCTTAGGGGTAAAAAGTTTTAAAGTGCGTGATGTGTAAGTTTTATAATATTTTAGTTTAAAAAGATTTTAAA
This sequence comes from Maratus speciosus, assembly GCA_963932465.1. Classification (NCBI taxonomy): domain Eukaryota; kingdom Metazoa; phylum Arthropoda; class Arachnida; order Araneae; family Salticidae; genus Maratus; species Maratus speciosus. The sequence continues at coordinate 365,538,928 of OZ010795.1, read as the reverse complement.
TTTAATAATAACAAGAAAGAAAAAATCAAGCGTTAAGCATAGATTATGAAAAAAAAATTCCAACACATTCTTTGACGTTAGAGGCATAAACTCATAAGACCCAACAAATCAGCGGCAATGTAAACAACCAATAAACACACTAAATAGTTGGAAAACCTGTGCCTGGCAGTGCTCGCAAACTTAGGAGACAGCTATGACATAATTTAAATGCAGTATAATAGGGTATCGGTTTCAAGAAAGTAAGTCTGATGCATGTTCTCAATCTCGTGTCCCGGTGAAAGTGAATCTGCAATTCGGAAGTCTCTTTCGATTGCGTTTTACTTTTTCTCCGCAATTGGGAAAAACCTGCTATAAGCTGCTCAATATTTTATTGTGGTTTTATCTTCTGAATACTATTTTGAATAGACTATGGACCGAAATGCTACATTAAAAATAATTGTCCCAAATTAATTTTTTCGTTTTGTTTGACCCAAACAGTGAGTGATTAGATATTTGTAAGAAACGATTTATGAATGTTATTGTAAAACTGTAATGTATTACTTTAAGTATGTAAAATTTTCTAGAAATGCTCGGCAAAATGTTGCGTGATCGTACTTTAGGTATAGGTGTTAAACACAGGTTAAGATTTGAAATATAATTAAAATATTTTGTTGAATAAACACAAGTGTATTATTTATTGATTTTCCTTCAAAAGCCTGTTAATAAAAAACTTTTAATCAATTACCTTTTTCCCGTAACTGAAAACTAACATAATGATGATTTCTAAATTTGAGAACAGCACAATAATGAGAAAATGCTTTGTCGGAATTACTATAATTATCTTTTTTTTATTAGTAGTACAACTAGTTTAAATACACAAAAGCGTCAGAAACATTTCAAAAAATAAATAAATAAATCTAAGTATTACGAATTCTCGTGTAAGTACAACTGAAAAAGTGTTCTCTTTTTGTGCAGTATACAAAACTGTACACAAGTTCATTTGTTTGAAATTTTAGATATAAATGAGATATAGGCAATTATTCTTTTAAAAGGTTTGCATCTGAGTATAAAATATGAAAAAAATATATATACATATCAATTTGAAATGAAATCTAGACTTTGGAAAAGTTTTTTTTTCGGTTAAATATGAGTAGCTTTTTTATTACTTGTGTTGTTTGAAGTGCTTTTATCATTACAACCAAGTTTTAGAAAAGCGCAATAAGCGTTGACTTGCATAATCTCATTTTTTCTCCTTATCCTTGATAACAGTAATTAAAATATTCCTGAAGTAGCTTACAAATAAAAAAATATATATATTTTTATTATTTCTTATATACGTTTAAATTAAATATCAATTTCATTGTTTCAGATCTATTTGGTTCTTTTCACTGTGCAGAAATTGAAATTGGCGACCATCATAATTAAAAAAGTATAATTTTTTACATATATAAAAGTATCCAATCTAATTCATGCAGATCCTGAGTATTTTTTGAATGTGATGTTATTTTTTTAAAAATTAATGCTTGTTAAACGACAATAAATAAACACATAATAAAATATCGTTCGTCCATTTTAGTGTTCATCATAATTAATAAAGCTTTTTTTAAACAATTTATATTTTTCTACCTCATGAAAATTTTTATATGCTAATTCAAATTGTACAAAAAGGAAAAGAAATGCATAATATCAAAAGAAAAAAAGAACATTAGTACTGAAAGTAATAGATTTTTTTTTTAATGGCTATGCATACAATTAGTCCAACACGGTCCACACGGGTTGACTGCTTGATGTACTGACTATGCTTGATATACTTGATGTATTGAATGAAAATAACAATTGTTTTCAGTAAACAATTTTTTTTATTAGCCGCATATGCCAGCTGTCAGTCGTAAAACTTTTGCTGTCTATAACGACTTTTGTAATTCTGATTATTTCTGTGTCTAAGGTGCTCCTTCTTTCACGCGAAAACACCCAATCGTTATTGTTAATCCCTATTGGAGAGTTCTTTTGAATTATATTGTTTGCATTTCAACAATTTAAGGTGATTTTTGTGGCATTGTATGGATGAGATTGATCTCTACAAAGGTCGTTTTAAACTTGTTTGACATTTTTTTTTAATAGGATATTTTCGCTTTCGGAACCGAGTGAAAGTATCCCCCCCCCCCCCCCCCAAAAAAAAAAAAAGTTATTTGTATAAAACGACATCAGCTTTCCGATGAAAAAAAAATAAAAGTAAAAACATTTAAAATTATTTAAATGCAAACGAAACATTTTAAAACAACTCTTCAGTAGGATTAACTTTATCCAGCGGGTGTTTTAGAGAGAGAAAATTAACCCCTTAAACGCACATTTCAATTATATATAAAGATAAATTCGTGTTTTGTACATTTATTTAAGTTTAATATCGTTTCGCATGTTTGTTGTGATACATTACATAGAAAAAAAACAAATGCCGAATTAATTATATTTTAATTGCAAATGGGTTTATTTTCGACTATTGAGTTACATGTAGATTTAAAACAATTCATGCTTGAAAATAATTTATATATCTACAAAAAATCAGTAAACTAATAAACAAATTTCTAATGACTTGCTTTTTAAAGTAAACTTTTTTACTATTCGACGGAGTAAAAATTAAAAAAAAATCCCTGCCGGATCGGCCTACAGGTACAGGTAGATTTCGAAGTTAAGCACTAATTTCACCAACAAAGACTAAATCAAGATTAGAGAAAAACCCAGTTTAACAATTTCATCTGGTCACTTTTGACGAGTTTTTAATTCCATTTCCCTGTGAACCACACACTATAATTTAAATTTTGAGGTTCTTTTAAGTGATACACGTGCGCGTTTAATAATGTAACCCTGTATACAGCATCTCTGTGGGTTGTAAAAAATGTTCTTTTCGCCAATGATACTTTGTTATCACCTTAGTGGCGGATAAACAGAGCTGTTAATTTTTTTCTTCCACAAACCCATCCCCCGTTTTAATTTAATTTAATTAATTTATTATTATTTATTTTTTGCTATAAGAGATCAAAAACTTGTCAGTATAAAAGTCGTGGGTATTATTAAGAAGAATTGACGAAGTTATGAGATTTTTTATTCTTACAACCAACCTTTTTTTTTGTTTTTGTTTTTCATTTGTTTTTATTTTTATTTTTTGCTGTGAAAGTTGATCCGATTAAAACCCTGCCATTATAAAAGTTGTACATAATATTAAGAAGATTTATAATAAATTTCAGTGGATTTAATATCTTGTGGATTGGTAAAATTATGATTTTTTTCCCCTTAAAACCCTATTTTTTTCGCTCCTTGCGGCCATTTTTAATGATATCAAAAATCTGCCACAAATAAATTTTTGACCCTTTTTTCAAGAAGTAATAATAACTTTGAACTGATTCGAAATGTGTGTCATAATTAAAAGTCATGGGGGTTTTTCTGTTAAAAAAACCCTCCCCTTTTCTATCCCGTCCTCCGATTTTGACCATTAACGAACTTGACCGAGATTTTCTGTCCCTTGATTTTTTGTATCAGTTTCGAAGAGATTTGAGCAGAATTATGGAAGTTATCTTGGATATTTAATACGTGATTTATCACATTATTAATTAAGCGTACAACCAACAAAGTGAAAAATGTCCAAGCCGGGAATCGAACCCGAACTCCTGGAATAGCGCACCAAGTGCTTTACCATTTAACCCCTTGATGTGCAATCAAAAATATCTCTAAATATTGAATTCTCACTGGAATAATCGAAACATTTTATTTTTAAATAAGGAAAAGCAATTTTTCAACGATTTTCCCCCAAAGTAAAAAATATAAAATTTAGTTAAAATTTTCTGTTGAAAATCTTGTTTAAATTAAGTGGGATATATTTTATCCCACCGCCCCTCAAGTGGTTAAGCTACGAGGACAAAGTTATGTTTTCTATAAAAATGTGATATATATATAAAGGTTTGAACTAGGGGTGGTTTTGAGTTCTACGGGTCTTTATCGGCATAGATCTGCTATTTATTTTCTGAAATTTCAACATAGGTGAGAATGTAATAGGTAGAATTTCTTACGGAATCAACCTAATTGTGCCTAATTCTACCTAATGTTTAGAAACTAAACCATTGCAGTAAAAAGGAAATTTATTGCTCACAGTCGTCGACACCGTACATATGACGTCAACGTTCAAACGAATATGCATTGCTTTGTTATATAGGCAGTTCATACTTTGCAGTATTTATGGTTTTTCATCTTCGATCCTGGGAAAGTGTCGTGTATAATTTAATCATAAAATTATTCTAGAGAGAAACAAAGAACAACTTCAAATTTATTCAAATTTATGCTTAATTTTAAATAAAGTCATAAGGTCGTCGTCACATTGAAATGGAAATAAATTTTAGCTTTCTTAATACTTCCAAATAATGTTGATATCAAGGAAAATTGCTATACCAAGAGTCTGCAACCTTTTTTGACTATGGGTCACAATCAACGGAAATGTGTGTTTCAAGAAGACGTTTGTTTTGGAGAATAATAAGATAAATTTTATTGAGAAAATAATAATTACAATATACAATTTTAAACTTTAAACATAAAAATATAATTATAATTATAAAAAAAAACATAACTGTATGAACTTTACTTTTTCTCCATGGTAATAATTTGTTTTAATAATGTCAGTTAATTCACTGAGTGAGTATGATTGAATAGCTATTTTTGCGTTACACAACAAGTGCTACCACTGAGAGAACTAAGGCTCTTAACCGCCAAACAGGAGACTAACCGCCAGAATGTAGCAGTTACTCAGGCCGAGTTTTGATTAGAGAAAAGGCAAAGGCACATGAAGGATTTTGAGATAGCTATTAATAGCTCATTTCGTCGATCCATCGCTGCATCCGTTACGCATGTTCGATTCTGCAATTTTGTAAGAAAAATAAATGTTATTGTTATTATTTATTTTCAGTTTATTTTTTATGTATTTTTCAAGTGTTTGTTTTATAATTCATTTTAATATATTATAAATATAATATGATGTTTTGAACTTTTAATGAGATAAAAGTTTTCGAATTGAAAATCAATCCATATTTGATTAATTTCATTCAACAGATTGCATTTTATTTTCTAGGTAATTACCTGGAAATGACATTTTTCTCCTGCTAACATATATCTGCATTCTAATTAGAGACATAATGACAGTTCAATGTGGAACGAATTATCTTCATTTCATTGAAAATTATCATTTTGATGAAGTCTAAGTACACTGAATCTTTCAAAATTAGGTTTTCAACTAATAATACACACCTAAATTTTATTTCCATGAAGATAAACTTATTGTCTTACCTTATCATATTAAGCTAACAATTCATAATTATTTATTTATGTATTTATTTATTTTTACACTCTTTAACATGGGTCTAGTGATTTTAATGAAAACAACGTATTAGAGGATTTTTGAACCTTGAAATCAATCTGTCAGGGGGATATCTTTCAGAAATATTGTTTTCATGCAAAACCAGATATTCGCATGGGTGGAAAACTTTACGGAAATTATAAAATGGGTACATGAACTGCGAAAAATTAAAATAAAACATAAAAATATGCAGATTGAATTTTATATGTCAAATGAAACAAACTATTGTAATTTATTCGCTCTTCGTACGTTAAAAATGCCTAATTTTTCGTAATCGAATACGTAGATAAAATTGACGTCAAGCAAGAGTGACGCAGGTAAAAAATACAGTTTTAATGTATGACAATTAAAACGATAATTGGAAAATTGTGATAATTGAGATTTTTCATCGTACCACCACCAATTGGCTTTTAACAAGAGTATGGAACTTTCACCAAGCAAAGAATTGACAAAGTGTATTAAGTGTTCTGCTAAAAACTGAATTTATATACTATTAAACAAGCAATTACACTATAAATGACCGATTATGTACTTTTCTACATGAAAACAACTACAGAAATGTTTCCATTTGTCCTGTATGTAGGATGTTTCACTAAGTATTTTACTGTTACACGTGCCATCGCAATCGCCTAATCCCCTATAACGTTAGAAAAAAAAATATTGAGATATTTTGCCGTGTCTAACAGTATCTTTTTTTTTTTTTTTTTTTTTTTTTTTTTTTTATCCATCAATATGTACTTTTTCAAAAAAACCTTTTCTGAAGGTCGTAATATTTTTAGTATTGTTTTTCATATTTTCCGTTTTTCCATCTGACATAAACTGCCATCCTCGTACTCTGAATCGAATCACGAAATAACGAAAATTATCCAATTACTCAGGGTTCTTTTAATGTTGTAACGATATCTTTCGTTTAAAAATGTTAATATTTACCATTTTAAAAAATTTGAAGGTCAAATTTATGCTCATATTTAGTGTTTTGTTTCTCTGATAGTCGTTCGGAAATAGTGCAATGTGTTAAAATTTTCATTTCTTTTGGCTCTTAATTTTTTTCTTAATAAATAGCTATCCAAAGAGATTATAATTATTTATGAGTTTAGAATAATTCTGTATAAGTAATTTTTTTAATTACTAGCTGACTCGCCCGACCTTGCTTTGTCACCGAATAATAACATTAAATATACCTAAAATCAGTGTTCAATTCAGACATTTTCATTGCTGGATTGGTGTAGTGCAGATTTAGTGTTTGGGATCCCCACTGCCTTTGACAACGCATACTATCAAATTACTATGTTATTATATTTTACAACAAAACTCTATCCAAACAAACCTAGAGTTGTAGGCCCCGACTTAATTCCGCAGCGTACACCCTCGAATTTGTATGATATTATATTTTTAAGGTGAAATCTGTCCAAACGAACCCAATGACGTTGGGCCCACCGCTACACTTTGGGGTGGTAGAGATTACAGTTTTTAATTTCTGATATTTAGATCTATTACGATATAGTTTTCACTAACAGTTCCTTTGGAAAACTTAAACAAAAACACAGCGCACTCTAGTACTTGTGATCTTGGTGTAACACATCTTGTTATTTTCCGCTCTTTAAATAATTAAAAAGAAAAAAAAGGGCGAGATCGGTCAATTATGTTTGGAATTATTCAATTATTACATTTTTATCATGGCGAAAAGACAAATCTCTCAATCACTGGTTCTCATTTAAAATGGGGAATTATATCTCCGGAGTATTTTCCGGACATGCACAGAATCGACCTCTGGTACATTTTCAAATTTGTTCATGAGCGTAAAATTAAGGTTTTTATAAAATTAATCCTCATGTTTATTTTTGTTGTTGCTGTTGTTGTTTTGAAATAGTAAATATTGACATTTTTTTTTAACAAAAGATTTCGTTACAACCACCAAGGTTCCTTGAATAAGTGTGTATTTTTTATTTATTTATTTGTTTATTTGCATTTCTATTAGGAAAACGCTGTGGGATTTTAAAACTGTAGGAAAACGAAAAACAAGAAAACAAATTGGAAATAATCTTTTGAAATAGTATATATTAATATTTTCTAAACGAAAAGTACTGATACAATCGGGAAGAAACCATGTTTTTTTTTATTATTTATTTCTATCTGGGATACACATATGGCAATTTAAGATTATAGAAAACACGTGATACATGAAAACGTATATAAGAAATATAACTTTACCACTTGAAGGGCATTGGAATATATTCTATAACACTTAATTTTAATCAAGGCTTGTATCAGAATTTTTGAATAAAATTTTTCTTTTATACCTTTGGTAAAAAAGAAGTAAAATTGCATTTTCTTACATTCAAATAAACATTTTAAAAAATTATGAGGTTAATTCTACATTACAGAAGCACAATTATTTGACTTCAAAAAATTTAACAAAGTCATGTAGTTTTTTAAATAAATACATTTTGAAAACTGATTATATTTCATCGTATTAAAGCCAATAAAACTCAAATCACATTATAATATTTTCTATCCACATAACATGTTTATAGACTACTGTAATTATCTCATTTCACGACAAGTATCATTTGCATATTAATGCTTCAAAAACATGCAATGAATACAATTTTCATCTAAGTTCAATAATAGGCATTAAATGACATTTTGAGATACCATGTGATCTGGAGGATTATATGTCATGAAATTGGATTTCAACGAAATTGTATTAACGATTATAACTTTAGATTTAGTGCACTAAAATAGTAATAATAATAATAATAATAATAATAAGCGTGATACAGAAGCAGAAAATTCATAAATTTACGCAACGCAATGCTTAGAAAATAATGTCAGTTATATTAATCTATCTATATTATAAAGGACAAATATATCTGTGCGTAACGCATACGTCATTCTGCGAATGGCAACACTTTGAAATTTAAAATGAAATTTCGGTTTTGCAATTTTCGCTACTGCAAATTTTTAAACTTCTAAACATCGCACAGTTTCAATTTTTATACCGTCGTATAGGGGAAAAAATGTACTTTTAAATGCAATTTGTTTGATAGCTCTATCTTAATTTATTTTTGAGATATTAATTTTTTTATAGTTTTTAGTACATATTTTGTAATTGTGGCAAGTGAAGTATCCCATTTCTATTAAAAGTAAAGGGAAAATAGTCATGGTTTATTTATTTTTATTGATTATATCCTTATTGATGCCATTTTGACATTGCAAATAAAAGTAATTTTTTTCTAATTTTTGAACGGAAAATGACGTCAGCCATTAAAAAAAAAAAAAAAAAAAAAAAAAAAAAAAAAAAAACGCATCCTTCTTCATAAAACCAAAGATTGAAGAAGATATTTCAATATTTTTACTGAGTAAATGAATATTCTGTGTTTGAGACGCTAGGCAAAATGATTCAGTGAGTAAAAATGATGTCATATTTAAAACAAAACGATCATTTTCTTTGATAAAACTAAATATTTGACCAATACTAAATAGCCAATACTATGGCAAGTAAAGGCAAATTTCTGAATGGTAAATTTTCGCGGGTACTGAGATTAGAACTTAAAGCTTGCGCGAATGTTCATATGAAAAATTGTATCGGACAAGCGTGACTTTAAGTTTGTAAATACATTCATTAATAATGTATTGCGGGTTAAAATACTTTTAAATTGTGATTTTGAGTGGTGCGTGTGTAAATTTTGAGAATGTGAAAATAACGTGCTGTTTAGATTTTATGGGAGAAAATTTTATGATGTGTCAAAGCTAAATCCTTTTTACTGATTTTTCATCCCGTATAAACAAACATAAGAGCCTCAATCGATAACTTCAACATAATTACTCATCTTGATTACGTATTCTAATACAGTTTAATTTTTCAATAATTTAAGCAGTTGAAGTTTGTGGAAATAATATTAATTTGGGTAATTTTAGATTAAAAACATTATTTAAGAGTTAGACAACCAGTGCAAGATGAATTTTTTATTGTAATTGTTTTTCAGGTTTATTATAAATTGTATCTAACAATTCCATTCTAAACATTTTAATTCGTCGAATTTCGACGGGTTCCAACTTGTTTATATAAAATTCAAGTCTCTGTGTGTCCTTCACTATTCTGGTTGGACCACCTCATTAATCGCAGCCATATTGGGCTACCTATGGAGAAATTGGTATCAGCTTGAACAATGAGTAACTGTTGAAAATTACTAACACAGGGTTACTACAATAGCGCCAAATTTTGGCCAACTTGGCAAAATATCGCCAAATTTGGCGACAAAAATAAGTTGCCATATATAAAGCCAACTTGGTGATAGCGGTCTAATTTAGCGAAATTCCCATTGAAAACCATTAATCTTTATGATCGAGCTCACCACAATTTAATTTAAAAGGTGCATTTAAAGTTTTTTTCAAAATCTATGTCTCAGAATTTAAACAGTAATATATGAAAATGTACGTCTTTACATCTTCATACTACTAATAAAATAATCGCCACTCTGAGACGGCGCTGTACTAACTGAGCTTCTAACTATTCGATTTTAATGTGTTTTACATAGCCGGACGCAGAAATTAAGTTATCGGTACTTTTACAGTATAGGGGCCTTTGCGAAATAAAGAAAACTGCCTTGGCAAAGAAGGAAATTCGGCAACATGTATTCTGGCAACCTATTCATTGTTTCATTTCATGTACACGCGCATTTTTTTTTCAATATTTATAAAATTTATTTAATATAAAGAAGCCATTTATCTAATTTTATGCCGAAACAGAAGTAATTTGTACCTAAAAACAACAATAATATACATTTAATTAAAATACATATATAAACAAACAAAAAGTTTCATCCAGTTTGTTTTTATAGCTGTTTATATCATTTGACAACAAATCTCACTTTCTGATGCTCGTATTCCGCAAAGCTTTTTTTAAAATCCGCCAAGGTCCCTATAATGGAAGAGTACCAAATTCTCTATTATTCTGCAGTATCTCCACCGTATTTTGTATTATATGGGGGGGGGGGGGGTAAGAAGATGAAAAGTTTAAACATTAAATTTTTAAATTTCTATAAAGCACTATAAGACTAAAAATTTAACACTAAAATCTATATATATTTTACGCTGGCGTACGTTGCACAGAAATCGCGATTATTTGTTAATTGTTTAATGGCAACGCTCGAATGAAACTCATTGGTTATTGAACAGTATTTAGTGCATCTCAATATCTATAAGGGGTGTTACCGTTCGGGGGACACTGTTCTGTCGCCAAATGCCACCAAGTTTATCGCCAACTTGGAGATCAAAACTAGTCGCCAAAATTGACGCTAACTTTGCGATATCGATATCTCTAATATTTCGCCAAATTTCCATAAACTTCCATTGTAAACCAACGGGATTTACTTGCTTACAGAAAATCAACAAATTGAGATATTTTAATTCAACAAAATCTAATATTAGCTTAACCCCTTGAGGGGCAAGCAATTACGTTTATGTAATGCTGAATTCCCACCGGAACATTAGATAAAAATTATTTCAAAATAAGGAAAAGCAATTTTACGACTTTTTTCCACCATAGTTAGAAAAGTAAAATTTCATAATTTTTTTCTGGTGTAAATCTTCATTAATCGTAGGTGGGATAAAATATATCCCACCGCCCCTCAAGGTGTTAAGGGATTATATTAATTATATTTAAGGGAGTCCAAGTAAATTAAATTATGAATAAAAGTAACATGATACAAAGCTTAGCATGCATAAATTACCAAACATAAATTTTAAGGGAGACCAAACTGGTCGCCAAGACAGGCTAACACAATAATAAAGATTTGGTACAGTAATAAAGATAATAATAATCTAAGTAGTAGAGGGCGAAAAGTATTTTAATTCCACAGTTTATTAACAAACCAGCAAAAATTTACGTGCATATCTAAAATACAGAAAATTATTTTGTTTCTGTTAATAAACTTATAAAACGTTAATTTTACAAACTAAATACATTTCTTAATACAAGATACTTTACCATGCTACATAAGTATAAGTAATTTAAAATATTTAAGTACATTTAAATGGAAATTCTTTAATAAGTACTTTTAATTACTCAGAAGTTTCATTATTGAAAATCAAATTGCATTAGCCTAGTTTCATTGAAAAGATTACTCTTCTTTATCCAGGTAATTACCTAGAAATTTCATTTTTTACCACTAACATATCTATAAATTCCAATTAGTAGCTTAATGACATTTCAACGGGGAAATAATTGTATTTAATTTATTATCAAATTAGCATGCTCATGAAATGTATGTAAAGGTAATCTTGAAAAAATACGTTTTCAATTAACTATATATATTTACAATTTATTAAATAACAATTTTAAAAGATGACTAATGCCCGAGAAATCTAAATTTAAGTACGGGAATTTTTATAAACATTGCTAACAATAGACATAAAACCAACGAGTGAAAAAGTACCCAGGCCAGGGCTCGAGAACCAACGACACAGTTTCGAACCTTGCCCTGGATATTTTTCACTCTGTTGGCTTTACGCCTTGTTAGCACTGTGAATAAATGCAGGCCCGGCCTTCAGGCTGATGTAGATTTCGAAGTTCAGTACTAATTTCGAAAAAAAAAAATAAATCAAAATTAGAGATATACACATTTTAACAATTTTAGGTGGCCGTTTTTGACGAGTTTTTTTAATTTCATTTTTCTGTAAGAGCTGGTTTTATCAAAATCATGTTAAGGCAGTGTTCAAAAATTTTAATCGTCCTCATTTTCTCTCCTTTGGGGCGATTTTGCGTATTCGCAATCGCCTCCGAGATATTAGACATTTCAATGTTTTTGGTGAGCTTGAAGACAATCATTGCATAATTGCGACATTTATCGTGCGGACACACACATATATATATACACACACACACACATATATATACATATATAAACTTTTTATAGGGGGTTGAATTTGGATTCCTGGCTTTCATACAATGAAAATTTATGAAGGAATCTTTCAAAAGTCGCACCATGGTAACGACTGCAATAGATAGTATTTCTTATGAAATCTACATAATTCAGGTAGTTAAATTTACAATTTATTACTAACAACAAAAATTTATTTATTGAATAAATTGTTTAACTACAAACATTCCATGATAAAAGACCATAAAAACATTTAAAATGCACGTTAACAACACGTTCCAAGTACTTTTTGTACTTTTGCTTAGTATCCACAGACAATCACAAAACACCAGATAATCAAAACAATGCAAAACAGTCAAAACTGTAGTTTAAATAGGGATATCGCCCCTCAATCTGTACCTGGGTAGATTCATTAATTGGAGATTCAGAAAGAATAGTCAAGTTAATGATGCTACCCAGATCCCGGCTGAGTACAATGTCTTAATTAAACTGAAAGTTTTGACTGTTTCTCATTGTTTTGGTTCTCCAGTATTTTGTGATTGTGTACGTATACTGAAGGGGAATACGAAAAGTACTCGAATCTTTTATATTAATCTGTATTTTAACCTCTTAAGGAGCGATTTTTTTTTTATGTTGAAAGAAAAATACTTTTTTTTTTAACAATCAATTCATCCAAAAAAAACCTTCTACGTGCTGAAAAAAATATGTTTGAAATTTTCAAATTTGAATGAACAAGAAGAATAAGTAGAGGAGAATGTCCAAATACCGGCTAGAGTCCAAATACAGGCTACTAGGTGTTCTGAGAATTGAGCGCAGCGCAGCCTAGCGGAGATGGACCGAGTTTGAAACTTTAATCAAGAGAAGAAAGTTACGAAATATACGTCACTAAAGTCTGTCTTATTTACAAACAGCAAATGCAAAAGTGTCGAAACGACGTAATCTGGGCATTAAAAGTTTTTAAGATATGTGTTTTCATTTTTTTTAATATACTGATCATATATTGGTTTGAATTGATGATGAAGTTAATTTCTAGACATTTTTAGCTCTCAATTGTCACACGCAAGCTATTGGTATTTTACCATATGAATGAGTAATACCGGTTTTAACTTAAACATAGCAGTGGTCCAAATACTAGCAACATAGAGTGGTCCAAATACAGGCTAGACGGTATTTAGACCTCTCTATGTTTGATCTACTTGAAGAGGACGAAAATAAATTAATTTAAATAGTTCCATAATTAATAAATTAATTTAAATGGTTCGGAAATCGTTCGTGTTCCATTTCGCAAGATGAAAAAAAAAAGCAATATCGCCCGCAAGTCTTCAAGAGCGACACTGGTTACCGGATCACTTTACAAAAAATTTCTGTTGGATACTCCAAAATTACATGCAATAAATAGGAAGTAAAAGAAGAAAAAAGACGGAGGTAAACATGAAGAAAAAAAGGGCGAAAGGGGTGAAGATTGGATTTTTAAAAAGTGAAATGGGCACAGATGTCATATACGCCCATAATGGCGCGATTGTTTTCTGACGCCAATGTCATACACGCAACGGGCACTTAACTGGCGCCAAAGTGTCGTTATTTTGCTTGATATGGTAACCCGGATGTTGTTGTTAATGCTGTTGATGTTTTCGCCAAATTGGCGTCAGAAAAAAATCGCGCCAATATGGTGCATATATGACATCTGTGCCGTGAAATGATGCAATTTTTGTCTTCTCCGAGGGTGCTTTCTCTGCGGACAAGAATGAGGGAGGGGATTCTGGATTCAGTGTTAAGAATGTGATATATAGGCATATAGCGACTGAAAACATAAAGGAAAGAAGACTGTTAGGATTGTCGTTAAGTTTTTATATATTTGACAAAAATTCTTGTTTTTTTTAATTACGTGTTTTTCTGCGCATAAGACATGTTATTAATCAATAAAATTAATTAAAATAATTTAGTCAATTATTATTCCTTAATAATTGACATTATAACTATTTGTCTGATTCTTTTGGAAAACACTTAGATAGCCGGTATTTAGACCACATTTTCAAAACTCAAAATTTGCAAACTTTTGGAATTTTGATTTTATAAACAGAAAACGCCTTTTAAACTGATTTTTTTTTTCTAAGCAAGTGCAAAACTTGTCAAGGTATAACGTTGTCACTTTTCAATAGACTAATTTTGAAAATTGTGCGATCTAGATTGAAAACAAAAGTAATAGCCGATATTTGGACCTTCTCTTCTAATTTCCCCATAGGGTAACATGGGATTCAACTTCTCCCCCCCCCCCCCCACACACACACTAGATAAGTCCCGTTAACTGGCAATATTTATCAGTTATACTCTTTTAAGTTTTCTTGATAATTTATAATACACTTTGATTTAATTGAATTCGGTGTAGTAGTTTTCAAATAAGTCGCATACATTTTTTTAAAAATAAATGGGGATCTTCCCCCTACTTATCTGTAAGTAAATAAACATCAAAAGATGTTTTAAATAAATAAATTACCCCGCCCTCCCATCCCATCGAAATAATATAAAGAAAGGTTTGGGGAAAAGGAAATGTGAACGGATTATTTTGTGCAATTTGCGTCGTTTTGTGTAATCGCAATAATCTATGTAAAATTTCTAAAAAAAAAAAAAAAAAAAAATGGACGTTCCATTTTAATTATTTTAAAATTTTCACAAACGGGTGTTCATTATTTATAAATGCAAAACCACATGATTTGCAGAAAATGGTGTGACTTTCACTTATAAATAATATTAAAATAAAGTTAAAAATGAATGGACTAATATTAAAATATTTTTACTCTTTCTCTATGTCGTTTGAAAAGATGGCATCAAGAAAGAAAAAAAAATAATTATATTGAAAATAAAAAATGTGTCTAATAATCTTGAAAGTCAAAAATAGAGAAAAATAAACGTCTCTTATTACTCATTGCTTAATTTTGGATTTAAAACTTTGCTAAATATAATGTTATCCATGCTCCATATATCATTAAAAATATTTCAATGCACGAAATACGTTTAAATACTTTTTGCATACAATAATTTAATTATTTTAAAATTTTCTTTCATTTTCAATATTCTCTGTAGGTACATATTTTTATTGCTAACACATTCTTTCAAAATATTATTATTTGGGCTTTTTAAAATGGAGCGACAGTAAATTAAAAACAACTTTTTAAAAATATGAATTAATTCTCTATTTATATGACATTTTGAAGGAAAAGTAATCCTCTAAATAATTGCATAAATATAAAAAAATACTGAATGCTTCATTAACGTAATCTTGTTAAATATGCACCTGCAAATGATGTTTAAATATTTTTATAGTTTTGATTCCTATTTTAACATTACATAGCGCTTAAAATAACTCTCCCAATCATAAATTGTGTGCTAAAATTACTTATCATAGATTTCTTTATAAAGACACCAGTTTTCACTTTTTTCTATGGAATAGTTTTGGAAGTATAAGTCAAAAAATTGAAAAGTATCGACACAACTGCGGTGGAGCTAGCGTTAGTAACAATAATATTATTATTATTTTGGAATAGAGAAATATTAGTATTTGGAAACCAGGTTGAATGTTTCGTTTGTTAAACATTGACATAAAATAAAAAGTAATTAACACTAGTTTATAAAAATTTAGCCCATTCTTTTCCAGCTATGACTTTTAGATGATTAAATGTAATGCACCATAATCAACAATGTGAATCTTTAATCTTGTTTCAGGAACATAATCCAATTTGGAAAAAAATCCGAATCGAAATGAAAAGAAAAAAAAAATTGATATCAGCGTCGAATGATATCGGTGATGTGTCTCTGTGCTAAGTGATAATTAAATAGAATTTTATATTTATGTACAAAACCCCGAATCCGAATTATAGATGGACATCTTGTATTTTGATTCAATAAATGAATTGTGATGTAAGTATTTTATACAAAAATTGGTTTTTTGTAATACTGCTCAACCACCACCAATTAAAGATTGTAGGGAGAAATTTTAAATCACCTTGTATAATGGTTCCAATACCCTGTCGAATGATATTGGCAATGTCTTTCTTTATCAATTTATAATTAAATAGAATTTTATGTTTTTCAACAAAAATCTGAATATTTTTTGGAGTGAGACATCTTGTATTTTGTCTGAATAAGTGAATTGTGACCTTAGTCTAATTTGCAAAAAATGTTTGTTATGATGTACTCTTAAATATCACCCATTAAAGTTCGTCCTTGTATAGAGGATCCACTTCCCTGTCGAATAATATCGTCTGTGTCTCTCATTGCCAATTTTTAATTAAATATAATTTTATATTTTCAAACAAAAGTTGGAATTTGAATTGGAGTGAGATATCCTGTATTTTTGATTGAATAAATTGATTGAGACCTTACTCTAAGTTGTAAAAAATGTTTGCTGTAATGTGTTCTATCATATCTCCCATTAAAGTTCGTTCTTGTATAGGAGATTCAATTCCCTGTCAAATGATATTGTCGGTGTCTCTCATTGCCAATTTTTAATTAAATATATTTTTATATTTTTGAACAAAAATCCGAATTTGAATCGAGTGAGACATCCTGCATTTTTCACAGATAAATGGGTTGTGACCTTAGGTTAATTTGTAATAATTGTTTATTGTAATTCTACTCTGCCATATCACCCATTTAAGTGTGTCCTTATATAGAGGATCCAATTCCTTGTCGAATGATATCGACGATGTTTCTCTTTGTCAATTTATAATTAAACAGAATTTTATATTTTTGAACAAAAATCTGAATTTGGATTGGAGTGAGGCATCTTGTACTTTTATCTGAATAAATGGATTGTGACCTTAATTTAATTTACGCAAAATATTTGTAGTAATGTCCTCTGCCATATCACCCATTTAAGTTTGCCCTTGTATAGAGGATTCAATTCTCTGTCGTATGATATCAGCGATATCGCTCTTTGGCAATTTATAATTAAACTAGCGTAAATACCCGTCCTAGGACGGTGGGTAAAAATTGTGTTTTTCACTTAAAATTTGAAAAACTGATAAAAAACAATTGACAATATGGAAGCGTTTAGATGAGCAAAGTTCTTCTAGTCTATGTTCTAATAAGCACACAATTAGCATTTATAATATTTCTGGGTAAACCAGGTTTTCCGACTAATGTACTATAACAAAATTAAGATTTCTTAATAAAACAAAAATTTAACAAATATGCAATAAAACTGCGTAATTAAATCAGCCTGCTTCAATTATTGAAATAATACCATTTTTTAATAACACTTTGAAAGTGTATTTTTATCGTTTATCCCCCCCCCTTTTCCTCCCCCCTCCAATTTTTTTTATATGTATATTGATTAATAAATAGGTATCTCGGGTTGAAGCCCATCCGTAAGAACGAAGGGGAAGTATAGTTAAAGTGTTCTTCATGCCTATTGGTGTTTTTCTTCTGCTTACCCACGTCACGGACGTCACGCCGCAGGGGTGGGACAGCTTCAAGTGATGTCATTTATGTCGTCTCCTTTAATCTTCATAGCTCCATGTTTTAATTTTTTTTTTAATGAATCACAAAAGGATGACTCTCTACCACAGCTTCTTATTTACGTTTTACCCCCAGACACGGGTTTTACGCACGAAGTCGTAGTACGTTTGTTTTCTGAAATGGCTGCGTAAATCATTGAAATTTTGTTAGTTTTGAATGTTTTATAGAAAATTATTTTGAACAGAAGGGATTTCAGGTAGAAAAGATTTGTATTTAGGCAGATAAGTTTTCTCATATACAGCTTAAATCAAAAGTAAGCCTAACGTGGCTCCATCTAATCGGAGACTGGTAAGGTTGATGGGTTCGTCCCGGATGCGTTACACTGCCTTTTATTATATCGAGATAGAATTTTACATTGTTGAACAAAAATCCGAGTTTGTATTGTAATAAGACGTCCTGTATTTTTGACAGAAAATTGGGTTATGACCTTAGACTAATTTACAATAATTATTTGTTGTAATGCTACTCTACCATATCCCCCATTTAAGTTTGTCCTTGTATAGAGGATCTTTTCCCTGTCAAAGTTGGGCAAATTTGCAATCTCAATTATTCGCATTGAAATTACAAATTAATTGTATGTAGTTGATTATAGTTAGACACATTCAAACGCAGAAATTCCATCACATAATGGAATGGGGGCAGCTCCGACTACAGTGCTGCAAGAATTTTTTACGGCATATAATTTTAACTATAATTAATTACACGCAATTGAATTGTAATTACATCGAAGATAATTGCAATTACGAATTTGTGCAACTCTGTTCCCCGTCGAACGATATTGGAGATGTCTCACTTTGCCAATTGATAACTAAATAGCATTATATTTTTGAACAAAAATCCGAGTTTGGATTAGATTGAGACACTCTGTATTTTTGATTGAAAAATTGATTGTGATCTTAGTCTAATGTGTACAAATTGTTTATTGTAATGTGCTCTACCATATTACCCATTAAATTTTGTAAGAAGAAACTTTTAATAACTTTCTATTGAGGATCTGGTTCCCTGTTAAATGATATTAGTGATGTCTGTCTATGCGCATTGATAACTAAATAGAATTATTTCAACTGTCATACTTAAAATTGAAGTGCAGTTTCTAAAAAGTTTGTTTATAAAATTACAGTAATTATTTAAAAATAAAATACTAATTAACTCTTATTATTATGACTTCTAATAATTTCATTTATTTCTTTAAAATTTCTGATTCCGTTTGCGAATAAGCAGTTATTTAAATTTCTATATTACTTTAATACGTTAAATTATATTTTTACTTTATATTAAATTTCCCATTATAAATAACCTTTCATTGAATACTAAGTTGGGAATTTAAGCATTTTTCTCAATTTGAAAAATAGAAATTTATTCTAAAGACTTCCTTTTTTTATTTTTTTATTTGGTTACTATTATTCTTCTATTGTTATTCTACTATCTATTTGTTATCTTCACTTAAGGAATGTACAATTATTTTATTTTACTTTATTTATTTTTTACTTAAGAATAACTTCAAATTACAACAATTAATAAATCTCTTTCTTCCTTAAAGAGATAGTTTGTGTTGCTTAAAAAATTGCGAGAATTAATTAATAGGTAGAAAAATTTTAGATAATGAATTGCTTCTTTGAATAACAAAGAACTAAAACAAAATAATTAATCTAAATTAATTATTTCGTGAGAAAAGATTATGAATCGTTTTCTTTCTACTGTTGAATTAAGATTAAATGCGCCATTATTTGAAATGTTAATTTTTATTTTTGAGACGATGCTAAAGAATTCTAACAAAATCTTCTTTTAATTTATTAATACGAATCCCAGCATTCAAAAGGTAGGATTTTAGTGCAAAATATATTTTGTCTTAATTTGCCGGTTTAATTTTAATAATTAATGCTTTTTAAAAATGAGATTTATTAGAGCGGTATTTCAAGAATCCAGGTTGACTGTGTGAAGTTAATTTTAAAGTGTAAAATATGGAAGTATTATATCAAATTCTACCGATATTCTAACTTTCGACGTGTCTAAATAAGTTCATTATTTCTCAATTTACAAAGTACAAATCTATTCTAAACTTTTTTATTTAGAACTCTTCTTGAAATAATGAAAGAAAAAAATGTAAAATTTTATTTATTTCTAGAATTTATTTAAGATTACAAATGTAATATACTTTACTAAATTAAAACTGGTTAATATAGTTCCACATAATTCTTTTTTTTTAATCTTCACCTCAGGAATATACTTGTAAATATTTTTTTTTCATTTTGGTTAAAACATAACTTCAAATTACATTATCAGCTAAAACTTTTCCATTTTAAAAGAAATAACTATAAAAAATTTGTACGTTAGTTTGAGTTGCTTAAAAAATTACAAGAAATGATTAATGAAGAGACCGTCTACATGAATATTTTAAGTTATGGATTGCTTCTTTGAATAATAATGGAATAATATAAAGTAATCAATGTAATTAATTAGTTCGCTAAGAAAGATTTTAGACCTTTTTTCTTTATATTGTTAAATTAAGATAAAAGTGTTATTATTTGAAGTTTTATTAATTGATTTTTAGAGATGGTGGAGAAATAATCAAATCTTTTAGAATTATACTATATCATTTCATCTTAGAAAAAAAAAATTATGTTTTAATACGTTAATTTGAATGGCAGCATTCCAAGGAGAGGTTTTAGGACAACCTTTTTTTATTTAAGGTAAAGCGAGGAGAGTCTGCGCACATTTCAAAAGAATAATAATAAAAAATCTAAATATTAATATTTTGCTAAACTATGCATGAATAATTTTGACTTCATTTGTTTTTTATGCATTTCCATTGTTATTTTGTTGTTATACTGCAATTTAATGGAACAGCAGTAATAAAACCAAGAAAACTATTTTGCGCAATCTCTTTTTACAGGGTAGGAGAGAATGCGCGCATGGGTAGGAGAGATTGCGCACATAGGTAAAAGAGATTTTTATTAATAATAACTACAATTAAATTGTTAACAATAATGATTACACTTAATCGACATTGTTGAAAGGTTTTTGTGAGTAAATATTATTGTATTAAAAGTGAATATTTCAACCAAATGTTTAAATAACAAATAAAAGAAAGAATTTTAACAACAATTAAGAATTTTAATTTAAGAAGATTAAAATATCAGAAAAAGCAAGCCCTACAAAGATTACCAAATAACATTAATCTAGTTGATAACATGTTTAACTTGAAAATTACTTCATTTCCATATCCACAGTTTCATTGTATTTTGTTTACTAAACGAAGTTGTCGTCGTTCACAATCGATGCACTTATTGTTGTAAATCGTGCATCTTTCGTGCAATCACCTGCAACAAGCAATACATTGAATCCAGTCAGTTGTCGAAGTTGTGTCCTGGTAGAGTTCCAGACATTCAGTGCACTCATCCTCACTGACCTTCGGTTTTTTCCCCTTTAGTTTTTTTATCCCACTTTTTGTAGAAACACCTTATCTTGAGCAGTTTTTTTTTTTGTAGCGGCATCCTTTTTAAGTATTTTTTCATGTATATTTTGTGGATCAGTAATATTAGTTGAACTCTGTTTCCTTTTGATTTCGATGTTTCGATGGCATGACACTACTTGGGATGGGTGAAAGCTTTTCCAAAACATTGTATTAGAAAATTTATTTTAGTTAACAAAATTAGTTTATTAGCAAATTAATTGTCCATAAATTAAAAAAATATATAAATATTTAATTAAATTATTAACAAATATATTATTAATTTATTAACAAAAATAATGACATAAAATTAATTTAATAATAACTGTATTATTAATTTATTAATAAAATTTTTATCTGCAAAAGTATATTTTTGCAAATTAATTTGTTGCCAAATTTAGTTTTGATAATTATGTGTTTTTCCGAAATTATTTCAAAATTGATTCATTTATACGTTTTACACGTAATTTGCAATTCATACAAATTTATCAATAAGCTGTGTAATCTCTCCTAGCACTTAAACTTATGGGTAAATGCGCCATCTCTCCTAAGTAGCAGATGCGTAAACTCTCCTATTTTCGTAGGAGAAATTGCGTGGCCTTTTATTTAAATATGACCACTTCTAAAATGAATTGTTGGTGTTCGCATACTTAGTCCAGGTTAGTGGTTTATAAGAAATCGTTTAAGTTCAAAATATTTTGCATTACGGACGTTCTATGAAAATTCTAACGAACAGTTATGAAAATTCAAGCACTTACTTTGGAAAAACAAAACAAAATAGCACTGCTTTATGCAAGACGCTTGGAACAATCAATATGCACTTTCATGTAGACACTGCACTAATGCTGCTGTGCAACTATCTGGAGTCGCTGCGCGCCCACTCTAGTCCTTCCCGTCGAATCGCTTTGTGCGCAATCTCTCCTACCGCGCTAACTCTCCTCGCTTTACTATACTCTTTTAATTTTAATCATTAATTCTCTAACGAATGAATTACTTTTAAATGGATGAAAACCTACATTAGTTGCTGACACATTTTTGTAACGATTTCGGAAACGTAAATATATAAACAAAGATAAGAATTTTACTTTCTAATATATTCAGTCGCATAACACATTTGTTGAATTATCATATTACATTTTGCTTTACAAAACTAAAAAAACTAAATGAATTTTTCTTAAAAAATCAGGGTTGATTTTGTTCCATATTTTTACCACTTTCTTCCAGAGTTCATTCGATGTTTTGTTTGTTATAAAGAGCTTGTTTTAAAGGTCCAAATGTACAACAATACATAGGAAACACAAGTCGGAGGACTTGAACGGGTTGCATTTACACAGAATAGCCTCAATTCCGGTTTCTTTTATATTTTTTTCTAAAAATATAGGAGTATATTTAGAAGTATAGCTGGTATACTTATCTGGATAGAACTTAACACAATGAAAATTTTTTGGGTACAGTAATGGAATGTATTCTTTAAAGACAAGTGTTACAACATATTTCTGACAGTAATCCTAATAAATTTTGACATTTTTTTTCTTTACTTTCTTATTTTAAGTTTTCCCTTATAAGAGAATCAAGCAATCACCGTAAAACCTTTAGCAAAACTTTCCTTGTTTTCTCTAAACCAACGTTTTAGGTCTTTTCCCCCATTTTTAATTAATTAATTAATTTATTTATTTTAGGGTTACTAAATCAATCTTTTTATATTGCAATCAGATAAATATATCCAAACCTCGTGAAATGTAATTACATATTTCCATTTTTCATCTGCCGAATAATTTTCTTACAATTATCTATCTACACCTAGCCATATACTGGAAAACATGTTTTTGCATTAGGTGGTGAACATCGTTTTAAGTCCTTTTTCACCTTTTCTACTTATTTATTTATTTTTTGTAGTAGCTAAATCAATCTTTTTATATTGCAATCAGATAAATATATCCAAGCCTCATGAAATGTAACTACATAAACATATTTCCATTTTCCACCGGCCGAATAATTTTCTTACAATAACCCATCATAGTATTACACTGAGAAACATGTTTTCGCATTAGGTGGTGAACATTGTTTTAGGTCTTTTCGACCTTTTTTATTTTTTTTATTTATTTATTTCTTTTTTTTTTTGTAATAGCTAAATCAGTATTTTTACATTACAATCAGATAAATATATCCAAGCCTCGTGAAATGTAATTCTTGTACTCTAATGTAATCTACTACTTTACCATTTTTCACCTGTCGAATAATTGTGTTACAATAATTTATCTACACGTAGTCTTATACTGAGAAACATGTTTTCGCATTAGGTGGTGAACATTGCTTGAGGTCTTTTTCACCTTTTTAATTTAATTTTTTTTTTTTTTTTTTTTTTTTTTTTTTGTAGTAGCTAAATCAATCTTTTTATATTGCAATCAGATAAATATATACAAGCCTCATGAAATGTAATTACACATTCCATTTTTCAACTATCGAATAATTTTCTTACAATAATCTATCTACACATAGTCTTATACTGAGAAACATGTTTTCGCATTAGGTGGTGAACATCGTTTTAGGTCTTTTTCACCTTTTATTTTTATTTATTTATTTATTTATTTATTTATTTATTTTTATTTATTTTTTTTTTTTTTTTTGTATTAGCTAAATCGGTCTTTTTATATTGCAATCAGATAAATATATTCAAACCTCATGAAATGTAACTCCATAAACATATTTCCATTTTCCACCTGCCGAATAATTTTCTTACAATAATCCATCATAGTCTAATACTGAGAAAGATGTTTTCGCATTAGGTGGTGAACATCGTTTTAGGTCTTTTTCATCTCTCTTTCTTTCTTTCTTTCTTTTTTTTTTTTTTTTTTTTTTTTTTTTTTTTGTAGTAGCTAAATCAGTCTTTTTATATCGCAATCAGATAAATATATCCAAGCCTCGTGACATGTAATTCTTGTACTCTAATGTAATCGTTAACGTAAAGTACGGTTAACGTAAAACGTACGGTTAACGTAAAATAAATAAATCTCTGCTACACATTTTTACGTTCAGTATATACTGTGAGAAATGGAATCGTATACTTGATTTCTTTATGTGTTTTACTTTCGCAACACGCTGTGTAAACACAGATTGTGATATCACTTGTCGGATATATTATAGACTACAGTCGTAAGAACTGTTCAGATTTTCGTAAAAATTGGCCGACGGATTAAGATTTTAAACCATTCTTAAACCATTTCGCGATTGGTTCTAGAAAAAGCATCATCAGAAATATTTAACTGAATATACGTGATAAATATTCCGGAGATGTAGATAAGGATTAGCATCTGAAAGGTAATGTCTCCGATTTGGGAATGACAGGTCCAGTGTCTGAATCCAGTTGATTCCATAGTTACGTTTTTAATATATTGTTTTAATTGTAGTATAGCCATTTTGATTTTATTTTTTAAATTTATTAAATTTTTATTTATTAAATTTAATCAAGATAAGTTGAGATTGAGTGCAAGTATGATATGTAATATTGTTTTTATTGTATATTAATTTGTTTTGTACTCTATTTAGGTATTATCTCTATAAAATAACATCAGTGTAATGCTAATTTTTTAAAATAATTTTATAGGGGGCTGGGGGATCCCACGCTGTATCCATCCATGGCAGAGACTGGCGAAGTTTTGTCGGGGGGTAGGGGAGATATCTTCGTTTTCACAGGTTTTTTTCTCTCACAGTTAAATTTCCCTACCGGCAGGGATTTGATCAAAAACCTTTTTGGTAGACCGCCCTGTTCGGTTGAACGAATCAGAAATTTATTTGAATCCACGGTGTTCCATAAAATGTTCAGAAAGTCAAATGAAGTGACTTTTGGTGCGTCACAGGGTGACCTGTCATATATACAGGGTGCGTCACAATTCTTTCCGGGTTTGGAAGGATTAAAAATAATGTTACTATTACAGAAACAAAGTTGTCTTTACTGGAGAAAGAAACATTACAAGTTTTGTTTCACAAATGGGTTAGCAATTGGAAATAACCGAAAAGCACACTTTTGAAAAATTTGCACATAAGATATTGGCGTTTACAGGCTCACAAAAGGCTTACTGCATATTAGAATTTGCGAAAGGTCAATCTGTTGTGACAGTTCAAAGAAAATTTGGTACAAAATACGGATTGAACGACCAACGGACAAAGTAATTCATGTGTGGTTTTGGAAATTTGAGAAAAATGGTTGCTTGAATTTGACCTCAGACTTGATATCTGCGACATCACCAAAGGTTCACATATTGAACATTTGTGAAACAAAACTTGTAATGTTTCTTTCTCCAGTAAAGTCAACTTTGTTGATGTATTGGTGATATTTTTTTAAAGCCTTACAAACCCCGGAGAAAATTGTGACACATTCTGTATTACAGGGCCCGACTTAGGCCATTTTCGGCCCCGGGGCAAGCATCATTCTGCGGCCTTCTTCTATCTACCCATAGAAATTGTTGTGAAAGTCGCCTATACTCCGTGGTCGAAAGACTTTAGGAAACTCGGAATGGCAACAGCCAGAGTCAGAGAGAGACGATGGAGTTCTTTGGATGTGTTCGAAAAGACGCTCGTGAGATATGTAATCGGGAAGCGTATTATCTAATAATATATATATTGTGTGTGTGTGCTGTAATTGTGTTCGTCTAATGTAAATATTAAATGTATTTAATTGGAGCATTTAATCTCTTCAATGTGTTCTTTCTTCATCAATATCGTGGAATACCGAACCGGGGCCATCATAATGTCGCAGACGACTAGGATGGTGATCCTACTTCTACTGGTGATCCTACAGCTTTTAAAAATCAACAGCGGTGTTACTGCAGCATAAAATGTTATCGCATAATAAATATTGTGGTTAAAGAAAGAAAGATGTGCCTCTAATCTAAGTGAATAATATTGCGTCGATAGTATTTGATTGACAGCAACGAGAGTTTGATGGCTGGCCTAGCTATCATACAGGTATTTTTTTTTCTTTCCTATCGAGAGCATATTTTAAATATATGTTAGTAAAATATAGTTATTTAATGTGTATATGTTTTATATTATGTTTAGAAACAACGGGTTAATATTTATTCAATTAATGGAATAAACATGGTATTTTATCAGTAATTAAGTTTGAAAAGTATACTTAAGAATTATATTTTTATGGTATATTTCATAATATGAATGCAGAATTATGTATCATGATTGTTAAATTGATCGAATGTTCAGATAGAATGGTGTTTAAAAATAACTATGTTTAGCATGAAAGTTTAAATTCTGTTATTTAAATAAATATTTTCTAGTTATTGTGTTAAAAAAAAAAAAGAAAAGAAAAGAAAAAGAAACATAAAAATGAGTTAAAATTGCCATTTTAAAAGTTCATAACACGTCTGTCTATGAAGCTATTTATTCTCTAAGAATAAACTTTGCACTAGAATAACTAAAAGTGTTACCTAAGTAAATTATCGTTTGCAGAAAAAAAAAAAAAAGGAAAAACAGATTTATTTCAAATGTTTTTTATTTATTCTTTTATCTTTGTGATTAAGATAAAAAGGTGCTATTTCAAAGTATGTAGAGGAAGTGGTTTTTTTGTTTGTTTGTTTTGTTACGTATTATTCTGGAATTCTTTGAAATGACTCATTCAGATTAAATATGAAATAAAAGTTGTGTAATCTTTGTTCAGTGAAACTGAGATGTATAAATTTGATTATTACGGATTGGGTTGTTTATTTATTTTTTTAATTGTGGCAGAATATTAAGCATTTGTTTGTTTTGTTTTTGTTGTTGATTATTTTCGATTGACTAATTGAAAGGAAATATAGAGATTTAATTTGAGTTTTAAATCAAAATAAAAGAAAGATTTTCATATCTTGGATAGAATTTAATTTAATTAAAAGGTGTTAATTTAATATTGATATTTATAAATATTTGGTTCGTTTTGAAATATAATTTAGTAAGAGATTGAAGTGTTAAAAGGAAAATTGTTAATGTATTATGTATTTTTGAAGGATGTATTTAAAAATTAATACGCAAGGCATTGACAAATTCTTATTTTGTGAGAACGCAAATATTTTTTTTTTTTTTTTAACTTGACATATTGGTAAAAGTATATTTTAATTATTGCAAAAATTCTTTTCTATATATATATATTTTTTGTTATTATTGCGCAAATGTGTTTTAATTTAGTCAGTAATACTAATATAAGTATTTAAATAAAATAAATTTCATTCAATTTGAGGGGTTATTTACAAAAGAATGTTCAGGTTTAAATTAAATTTGGTTTAAGGCGTTCTTAGGGAAAGTTCCAATTAGGGTAGAAACACTGTTTGAATATTGCTGATTGCTTCCAATTTATTTTTCAAATATGGCGTTTTTAAGCAAAGGTAGTAGAAAAGAAGATTTACAAAAAGTAGCGATTGAACTTGGAGTTCAGGATGCCGAAAATTTAAAAATTATAGATCTGAAAAAAGCTATACTAGAAGTGCCGGACTATGAAGAGGAGTTTGTTAAGGGATTTTTGAGTTCTGTAATCGAGGACAGGAAAAAGAAAGAGGAAAGGGAGGAGCGAAATGCCAGGGAAGCGAAAGAAGAAAGAATACGGCAAGAAGAAAGAGAGGAGCGAATTGCCAGGGAAGCGAAAGAACATGAACTAGAAATGAAAAAACTGGAACAATTACAGAAATTTCCGGAACAAAGAAATGAATCAAAAGTTGAGATAGCTCCAAAAATTCAATTAGCACAGATTGTCCCGAAGTTTAATGAAAAACGTGATGAGATGGGATTATTTTTGATAAATTTTGAAAGAAGAGCGGAAATGGCACAAGTACCAAAGAAAGACTGGGTAGCTTACCTATTGGCAGTGTTACCGGTGGAAATTGCAAATATGCTAGCTAGAGAACCCTCGGAAGATGCAATTAATTACGATTTTGTAAAAACTCTTATCTTAAAGCGATACAAGTTAAACAGTGAAAAATTAAAACAATGTTTTTACAAACATCACAAAACACATGAAAAATCATGGAGAAATTATACACAAGAGCTTTTGAGTTATTTTACCGAATGGATCACAGAATTAAATATTAACACTTTCCAGCAATTAAAAGACTTAATAGTAACCGAACAATTAAAATTCCGTGTGCCTGTAGAAATAAGAGAACATTTCTTAGAAAATTGGCTCACATTTGCCACGCCGTTAGAATTGGCAGAAAAACTTGATGATTACGAGAGCATTACCGACAGTTTTAGAAGAAAAGAATTTCCAAAGAAAAATTTATCTAACTCTCGAAATCAAAGTTGGAATAATTACAGTTCGGAATCAAAAAAAGATATGAGAGATGGTAAACCGAAATTTGAACCCAAGACTGAAGCATCTTTCGGAGTGCAACGAGAAAAGAGAGAATTTCGCGCAAAATATACCTGTTTCGCATGTGGTAAGGAAGGGCATGTAAAGAAGTATTGTTCCAAATTGAATACAGCAAAACAAGATGGAGGAAAAACTTCCAAAAGCGATCTTGAGAAAAAGGGTCTAAATGCAATTTGTTTGAATGTGAATATTCCGGTGGAAGAAACAGATGGGAGACTCCTTAAGGTAGATCTAGGAATCGGTAACCAGAAGTTTCAGGGAATCATCGATAGTGGTGCGGAGATTACAGTGCTGCGGAAGTCGGTGGTGCCGGAAGAGTATTTACAGTCATATGGAAAAGTATTCTTGAGACCCGCAATAGGGAGTCCTGTAGAAGCAAAGCTTGTTTCCGTTCCGCTCACTCTTCGGACAGAAGATGAGGTTATTCCGTATGTACGAGTACAGGTTGCGGTAGTGGAAGGATTACACGAAGAAGCTTTGATCACTCCCAAGGTTTTCGCTCTGTTAAAAGAACAGCAGAAGTTGTATTTAGGGGATGAGGTAGATATCACCCCGGTTGAAGAAAATAAAGAAAAATCTGTATTCAATGTGGAGGGAAGGTGTCCAGAAGGAAACCTGGAAACAAATCTAAATAATGAAGATGAAGACAAAGAAGCTTCAGATTTGGAACTGATTCCTACTCCGGTCGAGGCAACTGTTTTGCCCGAAAATGTTGGTAACGAGGACCAAAAGGAAAGTTGTTCCGTTTCACAAGCGCAATTGTTGAAAAAGGAGCAATTGGCTTGTTCTACATTAGAAAAATGCTTTGAAGATGCAAAACGGCAGAAAAATAATTATTGGGTAGAATCCGATTTGTTGTATCATAGAGGCAAAGTTGGAGGACAAAATTATGTTCAACTTGTAGTACCTGCCTGTAGAAGACAAGAAATTTTGAAATTAGCACATGAAACACCAACTGGTGGGCATTTAGCTGCTAAGAAAACAAGAGATAGAATTGCTATGTCGTTTTGGTGGGAAGGAATGCCAAAAGAAGTAAAACAGCTATGCGCAGCTTGCCATGATTGTCAAATGCGCAGAAAAACAAAAGTAACAGACAGAACACCTATTGAAGCGGTCGGAAGACCAGAACTCCCATTTCAAGTAGTAAATGCAGATATTTTAGGACCAATTGAGCCGAAGTCTTCTCGAGGTCATCGGTATGTTCTGGCTATTATGGATCAACATAGTCGTTGGCCTGAAGCAGTCCCTATTAAATCGTTGACAGCAAAAGCAGCTTGCGAAGCGTTTATTGAAGTTTTTGTTAGAACTGGAATTCCTAGAATGATTGCCATGGACAATGGAGGAAATTTTGCTTCAAAACTGACAAAAGAACTTTTGAAACGATTGGGGTGTGTCCCTAAGTTTTCTACTTCAGGTTACCCACAATCAAATGGATTGGTTGAACGATGGGTAGGAACAATGAAATCAATGCTACATCATGCCATAAACGCTCATGGTAGAGGTTGGGACAAACAACTACCATTTCTGTTATGGGCATACCGAGAAGTCCCCAATGCCACTACTGGTGTTGCACCATTCTTGTTGGTGTACGGTCGTCCACCTGTAGGACCATTAGCCATATTGAAATCAAGTTGGGAAGATGAAGTGGTACTTCCCCAAGGAATTGGAGAGTCTGTAGCAGATTATATGCAGAAACTCCGGGAACGTTTAAAAGACGCGGCAGAATATTCAAAGACCGTGGCTGAAACCCAGCAACAGCGATACGTTCATCATCACAATTTAAGGTCGAAAGATACAACATTCTCCGTCGGAGATGAAGTAGTAGTACTAATCCCTGATTCCACTAATAAACTGTGTTCAAAATGGAAGGGACCAGGAGAGATAGTTCAACAAAAATCGGTGCATTCCTATGCAGTCAAACTACCTGACGGAAGTATTCGACATCTACATCAGAACAAATTAAGAAAGTATATTCAACCAATTAGAGCTATTGGTGTTATTTACGAAGTGGATGAAGAGTTCGGAGAAGTACAACATGCTCCGATAGAACAATACAGTGTCGTTGACGAAGAACTGCAGAAAAATATTAATTCAGGCAATTTATCACCAGAACAACAAAAGGAACTAATAGCACTTATCCAAGAATATAGAGTGGTTTTTGATGGAGAACTGAAGAGAGCCAAAGTTGGTTCACATAGCATAAATTTAAAATCTGGTGTTGTAAGAAAACAACCACATCTTTATAAAGTACCAGAAACTTTGAAAGCTAATGTAGAAAACCAAATACAGGAATTACTAAGAAAAGATCTTATAGAACCTTCTTCTGCGGAAATAGTGTATCCACTGGTGTGCGTAGCTAAAAAGGACGGAACAATCAGACTGTGTGTAGATTATAGAGAGTTAAACGCCGCCACCAAGATCTCCCCTTTTCCTATGCAGAATTCCGACAACCTAAAATTTAAAGCTGGTTCGGCGAAATATTTGACCTCGCTAGATATTTTAAAGGGATATTGGGAAATCCCACTCGAAGAGAGTAGTCGAGAATTGACCAGTTTTGTGTCACCAAAAGGCCAGTACCAATGGAAAGTAATGCCTTTCGGATTGTCTGGAGCTCCGGCTACTTTTCAAAGAACAATGAATCAGACCTTGAGACCGCATAGTGATTATGCAGAAAGTTTTCTTGATGATATTATAATTTTCTCTTCTAACTGGGAAGAACATTTGCAACATATAAGAAAAATTTTGGAAACTTTAAAATCTCTGAATTTTTCAGCTAACTTGACAAAATGCTCCTTTGCAGCATCTGAAGTCAGATATTTAGGACATATCGTGGGTTCAGGCAAACATGGACCTATTCCCGAGAAGCTAGAAGTAATAAAACATCTCAAAGCTCCCAAAACAAAGAAATGACTGAGATCCATATTAGGTCTATTTAACTATTACAGAGAATATGTCCCGCATTATGCTAACCTTGCAAAGCCTTTGACAGATCTGACCAGAAAAACTGTTCCAAATGATATTCCATGGTCGGAAGATGCTGAAAAGTCGTTCAATAAGTTAAAGGAAAGCTTATGTGAAGTTACAAACCTTTATACCCCAGACATGTCCAAACCGTTCGAAATAAACACCGATGCTTCCATATCGGGTATTGGTGCCTGTTTAATGCAAAGGGACAAAGACGGCATGTTAAAGCCCATAACCTTTGCCAGTCAAATGCTTACTCCAACTCAATCAAAGTGGAGCACAATTGAAAGAGAAGCATATGCTGTAATCTGGGCACTTGGGAGATTCGAAATGTGGACTTATGGAACCACCATAATATTGCATACGGATCATAATCCTCTAAAATACTTAACAGAGGGAACTCCTAAGAACGCTCGATTACAGAGATGGTCGTTGGCACTGTCTCGCTATCAGGTTTCTATTGCTCATAAACCAGGAAGTTCTAATGTCGTGGCAGATGCTTTATCTCGCATTTATGAGTAGGAAAAAAATCTGTATATATATATTTTGTATTATTTCATTATTATATATTGTATAATGTGTATTTGTAATATGTGTATTTTTAGTATATAGTGTATAAGAATTCATATATCTTAAGTAGTTTAAGTAAATGCTCTCGATGGGACAGGTGAAGGACTTTTTAAATAGAACTTTTTAATTAGGACTTTTGATAGGACTTTTTAAGTAAGACTTGTGTTAAGACTTTAAAGAGTAGTTTCACAGTGTGGGACATCGTCCAACATGTAGAAACTGGAGGGAAGGTGTGAAAGTCGCCTATACTCCGTGGTCGAAAGACTTTAGGAAACTCGGAATGGCAACAGCCAGAGTCAGAGAGAGACGATGGAGTTCTTTGGATGTGTTCGAAAAGACGCTCGTGAGATATGTAATCGGGAAGCGTATTATCTAATAATATATATATTGTGTGTGTGTGCTGTAATTGTGTTCGTCTAATGTAAATATTAAATGTATTTAATTGGAGCATTTAATCTCTTCAATGTGTTCTTTCTTCATCAATATCGTGGAATACCGAACCGGGGCCATCATAATTGTTAGCCAATAATGTTAAAGTGGCCAGTAGTAAACTTCCTGCATATTGTATGTATGCATAAATTTCGTGCCAGGTACTATTCAGATCTGTCTACAGGGTATCATAAAAAAAGATAGTCACAACTTTAAGAAAAATTATTAGTATTATAATGCTAGATAGTGTTCGTTTTCGAAAGCCGCGCCTAGCACTCTGAGATGATTCTACTATCCAAAGGGATGTTACCCTGAGATGGGCATTTTGCGAAGTTCTACCTTGGCTTTCTCGATCAAAGTTTAAAATTATATTAATATCTCGTTTTAATTCAAATTAAAACTTCTATATTTAGTGTTCAAATGGCTAGTTCGAGAAGAAATAAATCTTTCAGAAGTGGTAATAAGAAAATTATACATAATATCATTCAATTTTGTGATCAAGAGCAGTAAAAGGAGAATCAGTTCTTCCGATAGCTCATTAAACAAAACGAGTCAGTAAAATTTCCGTGGTTTCTAGTAGTACTATTAAAAAGATTCACCGAGAAGCAGGAGATGAGCGTGATCCTGATTTTTATCCATCTAAAAAAGAGTTAAAAAGAATGTTTTTGAAAAAACAGGTATAGATGGATTCGATTGCAGAGTTATTAGACAAACTGTACATGATTTTTATTGTCAAGGAGAAAACAATTTCGTCTTTGAATAAATTGCTTCCTGTTTTAAAAGATACGATCAATTTAAAAAATTAAAATTAATTTTGTTTCGCAAAAAGCAAAAATGTTGTATAACTTTTTATAATGTTTAAGCGTTTTCGTTTTTTATAAATATTAACTACAAAAACGTTTTAACGTAAATCGATATTATTTCCTGAAAGGCGTATTCTTTAAAAGTGAAGCTGAACAAACACAGCTAACCCTTAATTTAATAAAATCAAAGGAGAGCTGACACATGCGCAATTCCGCGGAGGGTTCTGCTACAAACAGTAAACTGATGGATTGGTTGATAGGAGTATTTTTTTGCAAACTTTTACTTTTCTTATTTACGTATGTTATAACATGTTTAAAAGAAAACGTCCCCAATTGATCATAATTAACTTGCCTCGTTACGAGAAAACCTATTATAAAGAATTTCTTCCAAAAAAAAAAAAAAAAAGAATACTAAGTTGTCTTAGTAAAATTTTAATAATTCGTTTTCTAATGATATAGTTAGTTTTTTGCGTGTGTTAAAAGGGTACAGAAAGCAGGGAGGGGAAGGGGGATCGCACTCCCTTCCTAAATGTTTGAAAATATATTAATCTGGATCACTTTTGGCAAATTTTAACCATTTGTCACCTTTTAATGAAAATACTGATTATTCCCATGGGACCCCTTCAAAAAGGGCACCCGGTGCATCTCTCCCGCATGGTCCTGCATTAGTCAGGCCTTGTATCTATATCTATATCTATATATATATATAGTGTACATATATATATGTGTGTTATGTACAGGGTGTCCAGCGAATAAGACCCTGATTTCAAAATTAAATATCTCAAAAACAAAGATCAATAGAATTATGCGGTAAACGGTTTGTTTACTAGCTAAGCTGTAAAAATGTTGTACAGAAGTTTCAAAAATTAGTTGCAAAAACCGCTAACAGATGGCGCTGTAATCGCAATACTTGTAAATTGCTTCGAAGTCGAGAGTCCTAGCGTCTCATTCCTAGATGGCTCCCTACGTAAAAACGAATATTGGGAATGTCCACTTTTTCATTGTGGTGATGTGCAGAAATGGAGACATCTGGTCACAGAATTATTGCATCAGCTTTAATTTTAGAAAATTTCAATTAATAGACTTTTCAATAAAAAGTTTAGAAATCATTATAAGCATTTTTTAAATATTTTATTAAATTCAATCTTTAATGCCATATAATTATTTAAATCAAAATGCATATATTTAGAAAAATAATTTTGTACTTTTTATTTATTTTTTATATTTTTAAATCACGGCATAATATTTTGGTATTATTGTTTATACCTGAATTATTATAAATAAAAAAGTAATTTTTCACTTTTGATTTATTTTTAAATCACGGCATAATACGTTGGTTTTAGCAGAACACATATATTTCTTTTCTTTGTAAACAAAGTTTTAGAGACAGAAATTATGCATTAAATTATTTCTTTTTAAAAGGAATTGATGATAAGTCATATCATCAACGTCAAAGCAAAAGTATTTTGGATGCCGCATGCCTTTCGAACACTTCGGATCCTATCGCTAAAAGCTGCACCATATTTCTGTGCTCAATGATAAAAAAAAAAAAAAAATGAAAACCAGTTTTTAAAATTAAAATTACTATTTTAACTTAATTAAGTTTTTAAAAATAGAAACTTTATATTTTTTCATTCAAACTATTCTCTACAATTAAAAAAATGATTTATGAATCATTATTGTAAATGCTCAATGATTTGTAAAAAAGGGGTTTCTTTTAGCTTAATTAAATTTTAAAACCAGAGACTTTGGATTTTTTTATTCAAACTTTTTTCACAGTTTAAAGGACATACCACAGAGATATTGGTATTCGGACCGAAGTAGCTTATAATAAAATTTGAAACAAATCTCAATTCTGTCAACACATGGCTCTGCTTCTGCACATTACCCAAATAAAATATTTTTTAAGTTCTTATATAATGATTGCTAAACTTTTTCTTGAAAATTCTATTAATTGAAATTCTCCAAAATTGAAGCTGATGCAATAATTCTGTGACGAGATGCCTCCACTTTTGCACATCACCCCGAAGAAAAAGCGGTCTTTCCCAATTTTCGTTCTTCCATAGGAAGCCATATAGGAATCAGACGCTAGGGATCTCGACTTCAAAACACAATTTATAGGCATTGCGATTACAGCGCCATCTGTTAGCGGTTTTTTCAACTAATTTTTGAAACTTCTGTACAACATTTTTACAGCTTAGCTAATAAAGCTACCGTTTACCGCATAATTCTATTGATCTTTGTTTTTGAGATATTTAATTTTGAAATCAGGGTCTTATTCGCTGGACACCCTGTATATATATAATGTATATATGTGTATATATATGTGTATGTGTATATATATGTAAATATATATAATGTAAATTCGGTTATACGATAAACATCGATGAAAGTAGAAGAGGCGATATTGTAATATGTAGTAAAATGGAGCATCGTGAGAAGGTGGCGATACCCAGATCGGTGATATTACTTAAAGTGAGAGAATCGTGCCGATCCGTCCGTGCATAGAAGGAAGGATGGATAGCAGTCATCAATTTGAAGTATGATTATATGGTTGCAGCCGTGTCGTGGCTGAACAAGGCAATAAATAAAAGCAGTCGGTGTTTCTCCAATAGGCAAAAAACAAGCGATTCATAAGGCCATGCTTTTATTTAAATAAACGCCATGGAAGCAGTTCACATATGGTTAAAATGGGCAGTGCCATAAGTAAAGCAAATAGTTGTCACAAGATATTCTTAAAATACATCAAACATAACTCGCTTATTATGATTAAATCATTGGAGGTAAATCATTTGGATAAATCATTGGGAATACATGATGAGCAAAACGCACAGCCAGTGGACAGTTTAACACTTGCAAACTCGACAAAAATCTGTCGGAAGATTGCGTGCAGCTGCTTTTTTGTGGACAAGCGGAGAAATACAAAATCAAGACGTAGTGCGCGCTCTAGCCAATGCGAGAATAAGAATAATGTCAGTCGAACGTCTTTTTGCATGCTTTTTTCCCTACACATCCTCTCTACATGATGCCATTAGCATTGTGTAGGGAAAAAGCGTGCAAAAAGACGTTCGTCTGACTTTAGCCTTAGGGATACGCGTACCGTCTACCGTCACAACCAACGGGGATGATAAAGCAAAGAATCCTGACAATCTGAAGCGGATGCATTTTATAGTAAAAAGTAACCCAAGGCACGAAATTAATCTCGGTATAATAAAAAAAGAAATGTCTCTCGAAAAAACATTCGAACTCACAGAAATGATCAGAAATCATGATATAATTTAAAAACAACTAAAAGCTTTATATTTAAGTAAATAGGGCAGGATAATAATTAATTTAAAGGGAATTCAATAGAATTAATGATAAATATTTTTAGAGAATAAGGATTTAATGAATATGGTAGTAATTTAGCATAAAACAGGGAAATATCGCGAAGGAAGATTTAATAATGTAACATATATATATTACTTATGGCCCGGATGGCAAAAGATTTACTTTACTGCTTAGAAAAAAATGGCAAAGTTTCACTATTGTAGTAGAAGAATTTACATGTTACATATTACTGAGTAGCAGTAAAAATAGTAAAATATGATAATTGTCTGCTTGCTAAAATAAGGAAAGCTGTCTCAAAGTGAAAGATTATATTTTATTTATTTAATGTAATTTTATTTTTTTAGTTTCATATAAAAATTTATAAAAATGATAATCTTACTTTTTATGAATATAATTATACCTGAGTTTATCAGGAACTTACCAACAATTAACTTTTATAGCAAACTTTTATAGCAACTCCTTTCTTCTCAATAGAATGATGAAAGAACATGAGTATAGTTTCGAGATCAATTAATTACAACCTATCATCATCAGGTGATAGTAATTATTCCAGTAATGACACAAACTTGTTCTGAATGAATGTATTGGATTTTTGGAGGCATACATGATATCGAAAATCTTTGTTGAGCACTTCAAGCATTAAAATTGTCAATGAGGCCGGGGGGTTTAAAGATATATCTTACAAGGGTGATAATTACTGGCTCGCGCAACTATGGTCGTGTTCTTCATTATATGAAGAAAAAAGGTTTATTTGCACATATTGTACATCTCCAGTGAATTTATGTGTGATTAATTAACTTTTATCTCTAAATTACTTCATTTTTCCTCTTAATAAAGGAATAAAATCAATTATTTTACTATCAGAGTATTTTTCATCGTGTGAGAGATTTTAGCATGTATCATTAGTATAATTAATTGAAAAATTTAAAGTACATTTAAGGAATATTCTTTAGTGAACGGATATTCCTCTTTTAATAAGACTAAAGTTTTAGAATTGAAAATCAAACCAAATTTGATTAATTTCATTCAACAGATTGCATTTCATTTTCATGGTAATTACCTGGAAATTACATTTTTTTTTTCTGCTGACATACCTCTGCATTCTAATTAGAGACATAATGACAGTTCAACGTGGGAAGAATTATCTTTATTTCATTGGAAAATTAACATATTGATGAAGTCTAAGTTAAATGTAATCTTGAAAAAAGTAGATTTTATATTAATTATACATACCTACATTGTAATATTATCAATATAATTTTATATGATATTTTATACTATTAAACTAGCAATTACTAATTATAAAGTTATGTATTTATTTATTTTTAATTTCTATAAAATGGGTCAAAGGATTTTCATAAAATCACGTAGTAGATGATTTTTGGTCCTAGGTGTCAATCTGTCAGGGTTAATATCTTTGAGAATTTTTTTAATGTAAACCCGGATATTTGCATGCGTAGAAAACATTGCAAAAAGAAAAAAAAAAGTGTACAAGAACAGCATAAAATGGAAATCGAACTTAAAAGTATGTAGGTAGCATATGATATGTCGAATGGAAAATATTATTCTGTTATTCCTGCTCTTCGCACAGGAAAAATTCCGAATTTTTCGTAATCAAATAGGTAGATGAAATTAGCGTTAAACAAGGATGACGCTGGCAACAAATACAGTTTAAACTGTATGAGAGCTAAAACAATGATTGAAAAAGTTAAATTAATTTTCCCCATACCATACATTGCGGAACTTTCTGCAAGTAAAGTATTGTCAAAAGTATATTAAGTGCACATGATTGCTAAAAACTAAAATCTTATATTGTTAAAAGAGCAAATGTTGTATATTTTTTACTTGGTTTCTCGAAAATGACTCTGAAACGAAACAAAAAATTGAAATATAATATAAAATGCAAATAGTATGTGGTGTGATAAATAAAAACACTTATTGTGTTAAAATCTCACTTTGCGCAGGAGAAATAGCTCATATTTCGTAATCAGATCCAGTGGCAAGGGTAGCTTCAAACAAGAGTGATGTTAGCAAACATTTTGTTTAAAGTTCATGACAGTTTTTATAATGATATTAAATGCGCTAATTGACTTTGGAATGGATTATGGAATTTTCCACAGGAAAATTACTACCGAAATCTTTACATTTTCCCAGGGTGAAGGTTGGTTGGCCAGATATCATACCATTTAACATTTCATGTATATATATGTATATATTAGGTAACTTACAGCTCTAACGATAGGGATTTTTTTCGTACTTGTCTTATCCTGGAATAATCGTCTCAATTCGGAAAGCATTGTAGAAGCATAAAAATGTGCACAAAAACTGCCAAAATTTGAAACAATTTGTAAAAATATTGAAATCGTAAGTTTAAGGTATAGTTGCTAACCTCCCGATTTCTTTAATATCAGTATAATCTTACAAATATGTTCTCTTTGTTTACAACAATATGCAATTTAAAGTGCATGAGACCTGAAACGATGGTTTCAAAATGTGCATAATTTTTTCTCTAAACTTACGCCAATCGGCTTTGATCACGTTTGATCACTTTGATGGAACCTACTCCAAAGAAAGAATTACAAAAGATACATAAGGCATACCATAATTGCCAAAAACTGAAAAGTTATACTATTAAACAAGTAACGCTTGTATATGTGTTTTTTGCTGGATTTAACAATTATAATGCAAACTTTGGATAGAAAATATACTACATCTAAAAATAAAAATAAATCTGTCATATGCCAGAAAAACTGTTACAATTACAAATCATCGCAGAAAGCATAAAAAGTGAGTAATAACTGCCAAAAATCGAGAAGAAATGGGACAAAATTCTGAATACTATGTTGTAATAAGTGGAACAATTTATCTTGTAATGTTCATTCTTCGCACAGAGAAAAACAATTCCATAATCAGATCCATTGCCGAGGTTGGCGTGAAACAAGAATGATGCCAACAATGATATTGTTTTAACTTTGTGAGAATTATAAAAGGGATATCAATTGTGTCAATTGACTAAAATGAGTTAATTGACTTTGGATCCAATTACGGAAACGACAGTAGAAGGTGTTTTTAAAATTTGTCCAGATAAAGCTCGATGACGAATTGCAGTTCTTATATGTTAGGCAATTAAAGTGATATATATATATATATATATATAAATATAACTAGAAAACAGGAACTTTGCTTTTTCACAATTTAGTGTCGCCCCCGATGAAATATATATATATATATATATATAAATAGTACAAAAAATATTTCAATTTTAAGAATACAAGCACACGCTTTTATTTTATGTAAAATGACGTCATATTCGCATCCGCTTAAGAATTCCACATTTACGATCCACTCTTAAACATCTACAATAAAGTAGGCATAGGACGTAACTATCGCGAAATAATACATAAATGCAGCAAAAAGATGCCGTCATTCAAGAAACTCGACCGAAAAAAACAGCTGTCTAATGATCCATAGGCCTTCATTTGTTTGTAACATTAATATGGATACTTAAAATTAAATATAGTTTATAATAGTTCCATCTTTTAACAGAAATCATTCGTTTATATTTTTTCAAAATAGCACGTATTTTAATTACATTTTCTTTCGGTTGTTATGAAAAAATGACAACAAAAATATATAATTAATATTTTAGAACTATTTTTCCTTTAGTTTCTACAGAAATGGAGTACTTCCGTTGCCAATATTAAGCAAATGGCTCCAAAAACTACAAAAAAACTAGTTGGATGTGCCAATCCCAAAACTTTCTTCTATCTTATACATTTTAATATTTCAAAACCTAGTTACACATGTTAATACTTCAATATTATTAGTTCAATACTATACCAACTTTGATTTTCATCTTAAATTTCTGCTCAAGTCAATTAAACGGTCTAAAAACGAGTTAATCTATATCATGATATTTGTTAAAATTATTAAATTTTCCTTATTCTGTCGTTATCAGCTGTTTGCGAATAGCCGGCATAGCAGGAAGCGAGTTCCCGCCGCTGCATGAGCCGCCGATGCGCAATAGAACTACGAAAAATCAAGAAAAGTATACAAAAATCGCTAGCACGGAGCCCCTTTACCGCGCAATATTTCCAAATTCAAGGAGAACCTGTTGGCCAAAGCCAAAAACAAGCACAAACATTTTGGTTCAATTGTATGCATAATTTTATACGCTATTCGATGGTACAATAATGAAAATGGCACAGAGATCGGAATTATAGCTCCCCCTTCATTCGGAATTTTTTCAAGTTCAGGGAGGACTTGTTTGCCATAACCAGAAACATGCACAAAAAATTTGGTTGAATTATATGGACAACTTCATACACTTTTCGATGGTACAATAATGAAAACGGTGCAGACATCGCAATTATAGTGCCCCCTTCCGGCAGAATTTTACCAAATTCAGGGAGGACCTTCGTGACATGACCAAAAATAAACACATAAAATTTGGTTCAATTCCATGCATAACTTCATACACTTTTCGGCGGTACAATATTCAAAATGGCACAAAAATTGTACAAAAATCGCTATTACAGCGCCCTCTACGAGCGATTTTTTTACAAATTAAGAGAGGATCTCCTTGCCATAGCCAAGAACTTAAAATTTTTTTTTGGTTCAATTCTATGCATAACTTCATACACTTTTGGACGGTACAATATTCAAAATCGCACAAAAATCGCTATTACAGCGCCCTCTACGAGCGAGTTTTTTACAAATTAAGGGAGGACCTCCTTGCCATAGCCAAGAACATAAAATTTTTTTTTGGTTCAATTCTATGCATAACTTCATACACTTTTGGACGGTACAATATTCAATATCGCACAAAAATCGCTATTACAGCGCCCCCTACAGGCGAATTTTTTCCAAATTCATGGAGGACCTGCTTGCCATAGCCAAAAACTTAAAATAAAAATTTGGTTCAATTCTATGCATAACTTCATACACTTTTCGATGGTACAATATTCAAAATCGCACAAAAATCGCTATTACAGCGCCCCCTACCGGCGCATTTTTTCCAAATTCAGGGAGGACTTGCTTGTTATATCCAAAAACTTAAACTAAAAATTTGGTTCAATTCTATGCATAACTCCATACACTTTTGGATGGTACAATATTCAAAATCGCACAAAAATTGTTATATCAGCGCCCCCTACCGGCGAATTTTTTCCAAATTCCGGGAGGACCTGCTTGCCATAGCCAAAAACTTATAATAAAATTTTGGTTTAATTCTATACATAACTTCATACACTTTTTGATGGTACAATGGCGACAGACAGACGGACAGACGGACGGACGGACAGACGGACAGACGGACAGACGGACACACAGACAGACAGACATTTTCTATAAACATGTTTTTTGTAATCTCTGACCCCTAAAACATGCAAATCCGTCGAAAACCGGAAGTCGAAAAAATTTTCGATTACAATACTTTCTTCTATTGAAGATAGAAGAAAGTAATATTTCAAAAATAAATAGAGATGCAGTTTTCAAACAAATTACTTTTTTTTCCCAATACGACGGTATAAAAATTGAAAATGTGCGATGCTTAGAAGTTAAAAAAATTACTATAGAGTATTTAATCGTACGCCTTGTTTTACGACTGGCTTCTGTAAGGTAACGTTATTTTTTGAAGTTGACCCAAAATAAGCTGGGAGAAAGAAATAGCATACTGCACCGGGAGCTAATAAATTAAGAGCATTCCCAGTGATATTATTATTAAATTTAAAAAAAAAAAAAAAAAAAAAAAAAAACCTATATTCACCAGTAAAGGAAATACTAAAACTAGAGAAATCTATCACACATAGTAATCTGGAAATTTGGATAACGACAGACAAAGACAGCTTCTAATGCACCCGAGACTCAGATATTTAAGTTTTTGATATTTAGTAGAGAAATTAATTGAAAGCATTGCTGTTGAACGAGCTACATTTTTTGGCGGTCCACTGGCGTTAAGATCATTTCAAATCATATCCAGAAATCCTCGGAATTTCCTTCAGAATAAAAGAAATTTTTTTTTTTCTACTTTTTACTTTCTTCTATCTTTACAAGATGAAATTATTGAATTCATGAAAATTTTCGAATTCCGGTTTTCGACGGATCTACAAGTTTTATGGGCCAGAGAAACATAAAAACATGTTTTTACAAAATGTCTGTCTGTGAGTCTGTCTGTCTGTGTGTGTGTGATGCAAATTTTGTGGGCGCTCTATCTCAAGAACTAATTAACAGAATTTAATAGAACTTTAGATTCAGTTTGTCCTTGATATATACTGGTGCTGATTACTTTTGGTGTAAATCGCCCATCAGGTAGCGCTGCTATGCTCCATTTTTCACGATTTCCGCAATAGCTATATCTCAAAAACTAATGCACGGATTTTTATAAAACTTCAGATTCCGTTAGTCCTTGATATAATTTGGTGCTGATTACCTTGTAGTGTAAATCTCCCAATTGGTGGTGTTGCTTCGCCGCATAATTCATGATTATCGCAACAGCTGTATCTTTATAACTAACGAATTTTCACAAAGCTTCAGATTCAGTTAGGCCCTGATTAGTTTTTGGAGTAAATCGATCAACAGGTGGCGCTGCTATGTAGATTTTTTTACGAATTCCACAATAGTTCTACCTAAAAATCTAATGCAAGGACTTTCACTAAACTTCAGATTCAGCTACAACTTGACATAAGTTGTTGCTGATTATATTTTGGTGTAAATCACCTTACCGGTGCCAGTGATATGCTTTATTTTTTCAAGAAATATTAACATGATTGAGATAGAAGAATGTTTTCGGATTGCCACACCCGACTAGTTTGAAATAGCAATCGTTGTGTACCCCATGATATATATATATATATATAAAAAAAAAACACCCAAAAACCAATAG
This sequence comes from Maratus speciosus, assembly GCA_963932465.1. Taxonomy (NCBI): domain Eukaryota; kingdom Metazoa; phylum Arthropoda; class Arachnida; order Araneae; family Salticidae; genus Maratus; species Maratus speciosus. The sequence continues at coordinate 365,495,372 of OZ010795.1, read as the reverse complement.
AATATTTTTGCGATATTTTCCTTTTTAACACTTTCCAACAAAGTTGAAAAGTGTCTATGCATTCGGTTTGTCTGTCCGTCTGTCCGTCTGTACGCGCTCTAACTCCCGTAAATATACTCGGATCGTTCTGAAATTTTTGGATGTTAGTTACCTCTACCATAGCACAAACCCTATTGCAAATGAAGTGTGTAGCATGTTTAGTTCATTTACAGAAGCAATCAAAAGTTTTCCGTTACATTACGGTCTATGGGAAAAAATCGTTTAAAATGATTTTTAATGATGTTACATGCTTTCAAACATAATAAAATTGATATGCATTTATCAAGTGCACTAAAATATGCAATCCGTAGAATATGCGCTGCAAAGAATAAATATTATTCATTTACAGGGTCACACAAAAGAATTCCGTTACATAATGATATACGGGTGGAGGGAATTTTATCCGGCGTATTTTAATTATGTTAAATTATTTCACGTAAAATGGAATTGATATACGTCGCTGAGGTTTACTATAATTTATTTCATGTATAATACGAAGTGCATAGCATTTACAGGGACACACAAAATATTTCAGATACTATATTGTATCCGAAGTATTGTACGGTAGCGATGATTGCTGGAAATGCATTTTTCATTATGTTATGCGCTTATATGTTTCACTATATTTATGCATTGTATATGATGTGTATAAATGTCTGTAATTCATATACAGGGCTACACAAATGAATTCGTAATTGTTACTGGGTATGATTGTAAATTGCTTAAAGATGGTTTTTAAATGAGTTATGCATTTTTACGCGAACTGCATTTTGTTTACTAAGAAATGTTTGTAGATAAAATTATAAAACATAGATAAAATTATATACAGGGTCACGCAAAGTGTTGGATACACGGCCGTCTATAAATGATAATTTCTGAAAATGTGATTCCAGTAGTTTTAAGAGTGTTTTACTTTGAATTAAACTTTAGCTAAATAGTGGCGTGTAATAAAGGTACTAGGTTAACTACAGGGTTGTACAAAAGTATACAAGTATGTTTTCATCTATTAGTACAAATTGCTGAAAGAGAAATTTCAACCTGTTATTCGTTTTCTTGATAAACTAAATTTCCCCATTATATAGCATATCATGGAAGACGGTAGTATTTCGAGTGACGCAGCCTTAAGCCTAAAATCGTATCGTATCGTATCGTTAAAATCGTATCGTATCGTATCATAGAATTCGTAGATGGCGGAACTCATATATACAGCTAACTCGACATCAAAGAAAATGCGAAAAGCCGCCTTTTAATAACTCAGCAGATATACGTCTTATTGTTCTGAATTTTCTAGAACAGTCTTATATCCGCAGTCTAATCGTATACTGAAATTTTTACATTTCTACGTGCAGTATATTTTGAGATCTAAATAGTCATTTTTAAAGTGAAAACGTTGGTATAATATCGAGGAAGTTCCTAATTTGAAAATCTCGAAAACGGTTCTAACGATTATTTTTAAATTGATACATAATATAAATGTGATTAAGGCGGGGTGAATAACACTTTTCTTTTTTCTGGGAAAACTCTCGTTCGTTAAATAATTCGATTTTTTTTTCTCTCGAAAATGACACGAGCGATTTTTTAAAAATCAAATAAATATGTTTCAGATGAACCAAATAACAATTTACTTGTTTCCAGCAAGACTCTTGTTCGTTTTATAATGCGCATGAAAAATCGGACTATATTTCTTCGCCATTCTATGGAAATTTCACCGAAAATGCATGACACTGTATTCATACACATGCTTTCTTTTTAACCACTTTTGGGGAGAAAAATTTTGTCTTCCCACGGCTGAGTGGTTGAGGGCCATCGTCTACTGATCTTAACATAGGCAGTTCGATACTCGCTGATGCGTGTGAAGTTTTTCTTTTTTTTTTAAAGTCTGTTAGTTGACCATTATTCTCAGTTCCTTTGTAATTTTTTAATTGCTATTAAGTTAAATAAAATTACAATTATAATGACGCCAATTTGATGATGATTATTTCTTGGCAATTTTTCAACAATAAAAATATTACCATAAATTTTATAAATATATTTAATTTCAATCACTTTACAAAAAATATACATTAATACAGTAAACTCTGTGTAAGGCGGAATCGATCGGGACCAAGAAAATTTTCCGCAATAGACAATATTCCGCCTTAGACAAATTTTACTCTATGTCTATGGATTCGTAGGGACTTGAAATTCTTTCCGAGTTAGACAGATTTCCGTCTTACACAGAGTCCGCCTTACAGAGAGTTTACTGTAATTATTATTTGAATATAAATCACACGATCAGAAACGTAAAAAAATAATTCATTTCAGCTCTTCTTTTTATAATATCATTTTTTATTATTATGACGGTCAATCAATATATAATCACTGACATCCATAATATTATTATTATTATAATTATTATTTTCCTTGCATAAAAACTATTGTGATGTAATAATTATTTTATAATAAATAATTTAGTTGAAATGTTTTATTTATAAATAACAATGAAGTTTTACATAATAAGCATATCAGAATTCTGGTGTCGCCATCTTTTGACGCAATTGTGTACCACATTTCAGGGTCGTACTGGCATAACTGAGAGGGAAGGTGGCAAAATGGATAAAAAGGGCGCCGATTGCCTTACAAAAGGGCGCAAATGCTTATATATACATACATACACATACTATATAAATTATGTATAAAAAATCACTTTAAAAATATATACGAGTATATTGCTATAGCGAAAACTTTATTCCTAAAATAATTATGTCACCCAAATTAGTATTTTACACTATAGAAATGTAATATGCACAAAAATAGTTCCCCGCAAGGCATTGCAGTTAAAAAAAAAATCTGATGTTAGACCAGTGTTGCCAATTTAGAGGTATTTTTTTCCTCCACACTTTTCTAAGAAAGCTATCTCTGTTTTCGAATTTCGCTCACCTTATCTAATGAGTTAATTCAAACTTTACCCCGAATATTTGAATAAAAATCTCCATACGATTATCTCCAAATGGAAAATAAAATATTAAAATAAAACAAACAAAAACAATTTCGTTGGGTCAAAACTCAAAAGTGCAAAACATTATTTAATACAATTCAATAATATTTTATATAATACAATCTCTAGAATACAAATACTAATTATGGTGTATAAAATTTCAGGAAAGTTATTTTTGTTTAGTTCAAGAGTGACGTCTATTTTACGTGAATTATTTTAAAAATATGTTTTATTTCTTTATTTTTTCAACATTCAAAAGATATCATAGATTTTTTTTTTTAAATTATGGCCATTTTTTTTTCCATTCTGATCAGAAACAAAATTATGGCCATTTTTTTTTCATCCTGACCAGAAAAAAAAAAAAAAAAATTATGACCATTTTTTTTTTTCCTTTTCTGACCAGAAAATCAGAGTTCTAACTTTTTACGACAGCTCTTTCATCTTCACCTAACACTTCATTTATAACGGTTGTTTCAAAATAATGGATGGCACCAGTCCATCAGTTCAGAAGAAAATGATCCATTCCAAAGGTATAAGTTCGATTGAAAAAAACTATTTAATACTTTGAGCAGAAAGAAGAGGCTACACCTGCAATTTTTATGACACTAATAGAATCCCATAGCTGCCAATGTGTACGGTTTAGTTACCTCTAAAATTTAATACAAATTTTTGCCATATTTAATCGTTGACAATTGTAAGACTTTTTAAACTGAAATTCCGGAAGTGACAGCCGATTGTTCCTTTGCGACGACATTCCTCTGGCTTCAACTCGTAAAACTTGGCTAAAAGTGCTATCTTTGACAACATTTTCTGAATGAATCTTTGCCTTTATAAGAAAATGGGAAACTAATTTCCTGGTATCTGAACAAAATGGGCAAATTTTATATTTTTACGAATATTAATGCAAATTTTTTGTATTTACGAATGAAAATGACTTCGCGAAAGTATCAGAAAAGTAGTTAGTTTTGATTTGGGAATAGCTTTCAATATAAAAAATTCTCATAACGAGGATGTGATCGCCCCCCACCCCAAAAAAGGAAATCCATGACCCCCTCTAAATGATGAGCTGAATCCGTCCTTGGCTTTGTCGAATATTGATTGATTAAAATCTCGGAAACGGAATCGAAAAAAAATCCGCTTTATACAGGATCCTTATGCCATATCATCTTTAGATTCTTCTATGTTTTGTCATACGCCAGACAGAATGATTTTAACAATACCGTGCAAAACACAGATGCGAGAAAAATCGACAAACAAAATCTTCATTTGGCGCCCGGGGCACATGCCCCCTCTGCCCCCCTTAATTTCGGCCCTGCTTTCAAATCAGCAAACTTACAAAGGCTGTGCCCAATAATGGAGTTGTTTCTGTTTTTCAAAGATCTTGTTCTTTTTTACCGCTATTCATGTGTGTACGCAGGGTAGGGGGGGGGGGGGGGCAGAAAATCTTTGGAAAAGTAATACATTCTTTAAAAGTATTACGCTGAATGTAATTATTTTGAAAAGTAGTATTACTTGAATTTTATTGCATGATAGTTTTGTTTTAAAGGTTTTCATTAAATTTCATTGTAACTGCTGGCTGCTGGCTGAAAATACCAATTATTTTTTATTGCCCACCAGAAACTTTTTAATCGAACTGTCTTTTATATTTTTTGAGAAAAACAAAAGATCTTTCAGAAAAGGCTGCCGAATGTGGCGTTTTGAACCGAATTTCCGGACGCGACAGTGGAGGAAGAGAAAGAAAACTGTTGTCATGAGACAACAATCAATTTTAACTCAAGATGTAATTAATTTAAAGAACAGAATCTATTGTATTGCAAATCACTTCAATAACCAAGCCTGCAAGTCTCATTCTTTTATGTGGAGTTTCGCCGAATATTCGGTTTCATTTTCGTTTTCAGCCCAAAATCCTAGTTTCGGCGAAAATACTGCCGTATATTCGGTATTACTATAACTGCCCCTCCCTAGCCTCCCCCAAACGGCACTCCCATCCAAAGAGCCGTACATACTATATATTCACATACAAGGAGATAAATCTAGAAGGTATTACTAATATTGATTAAATTCGTTATTTTTAAATTAAATTATTTTTTAATATATTTTTTATGTTTATAGCACCTTATATTTAATTAATTTTATTTCAATCAAATTATTTTGTTAATTATGTACTGCCGTTTCTACGCAAAACATTATTCAGATAACATGCGTATATGTATGTTTATGTTACTTACTTTGAATTTATTTTTAAAACAATTTCGCTTACGTTTTCAGTCGATACTAGGAATGTAACCGAAATTCAGTTTCTTTCGAACACTATTTTTATGTTTGTAAATCAGCAGAAATTTTCGCATTATTGAACGTTAAAAAAAAATTTTTTTTGAGAACCGCTTTAAGGATTTACATATACATTTATAATCATAACTTATAAATTTCGGAAAATCGAGTTTTTATTTTAGCGGCTTTATCAACGGAATTGAGACTTCTTTATGTGGTCAGAATATGGAATAGACAATTCTATGTAAGTAAAAAAAAATAAAAAAATACAATAAGCATTCTATTATAATTATAACATAAAATTGAAACTAGTTTTTTTTCTCAAAATTGCATTTTTTAATAGATGACCACGGCACGATTACTTTAATAATACTGAATTGTTTTTCACTTCTAATTTTGTCAGCTTTTTCCTTTTATATATAAAAAAAAGTTTCGAATTGGAAATGGACCAATGAAAATCTGCGTAGATATTCCCGGTAGATCGGCATCCAATTTGAATGCTTACGCATGGCCTTTCTTCGTTAATATTAAAAAAAAACTGTTGCAAACAAAAATATGAAAATCAGTGGTATTACAGAGAAATGTTTGATAAACACGCTGATGCAGACAGTTTTCAAATCAAAGAATTATTTTAAGAGATATTTAATGCCAAAGTTGGAAAAAATTGTTCCATTAAAAAAGTTTTATTGGAGCAAAAACTACATGAGAATTTAATCATTTTTAGATCATTTTATACGTTATAAGTTCCCGGTGTGCAGATTGAATTTATTTTTTTTATTTGACTCATTTTTTGAGGTTTTATTTCTATTTTAAATTCAAATTTTCAGCTTTTCGAGATATATTTTTTATATATTTTAGAAAATGTTATTAATTTAAACTGTTGCCAATTGTATAAACAGCGAAACAATAATGTTTACTTCAAATTAAAAATTTATTTACACGTGACTATTGTAAACAGAAATAAAAACTTTAAAATTAGAATTAAATGATCACATGTTAAAAGCAGGAAAATTACGTCCTAAGAACCATATTCACACTTGAATTTTAAAAGAGAAACAAAATGTTAAATAAAAAAAATTATGCGCTAAAACTTGTAAAGGGGAGAAATTACATTATTTAAAATGGCCAAAAAATATGGTAAAAACATTTAAATTAAAAAATATATTTGCGCGAGATATTTTGAGATAATCTTTTCAACTATTATCGTGAATTCAAAGACAGCGCAAATATTTCCTTCTAACAACTAAAGTATTTTCACCTGAATATTAATAAGAGAAATAAAACTTTGGTGTAAATTACGTCAGATTTAAAACGTTACATTTAAAATCTCTTATTTAAAATCATTTTCTTATAGCGTTGTTAAAAAATACCATAAAGCAAACACTCTGTTGACTTAGTTCCTTATATATTTGGTAATTTTCAAATGTTTAACTAATCTTATTTAATCAAGCACGGAAACAGCAACTAACATCAGCTGATTCGGTCTTGAAATCCCTCAGTAAAAGGGAAACCCGTTTACAGTAAGATCGCCATTGATTTTTTAATTATACAGAGCAGCCTCGATTATCCGAGCTAATTGGGACTGTTACTAAATCGGAATCGGAAATCTCGGTTTATAGAAACTGTGTGTAAAAACTCGCCGTGCTTGCGAATTTAATATCTCTTTTAAAAAAATATATAGAACGTTTTTTAAATAATAAAAATAAATATATGTAAAGTTCTGTTTCACAGCTTAACAAATTTAAAAAGAAAATCAACTACCAGTAGTAAATTTTAAAATGCAAATTGAAAAATTTAAGAAGGCCTGTATAGCACGGACAGTGAGCTAAAGAGTGTGGTTATTTTTAAGGCTCATTCAAAAGGAAAAAAAAATCAGACTTTGTTATCGGCTCGGTTAACAGAAACCTCGATTAATCGAAGCTCGGTTAATCCAGGTTCTACTATAATTCAATCTTCCGTAATCTTTTTAAAGCAGATCAAATTAATGGACTTTAGCACAAAGTCACATAGCTGATAACTGCCATGCTTGTTGGCCACCTTTTTTTCAAAAAGTTTGCTTCACCTTATTCAATTAATGAGATATCTCCGATAAAATAAGTCACATTTTCCCGTTCTAAAATACTGGTATCCAAAAATCGTAGCATGTAACTGACACTACAAGTACTCATGGAACTAGACTATTTTAAGTCTGATTTTTATTATAGACTATATAAAATTATTAAAAATATATATTATGATAGGAACTAGCGGGCTTCGTCCGCTATTTACGTTACGGATATAAAAATCATGTTTTTTTTTTTTAGGGAAAAAGAAATAAAAACCTATTTGACGATAGGTTTATAAAGACACATTTTGTATTTGTTATGTTTCCGGGGATGAGGAGGGGGGGACTATTTTGATTAAATATCGCAATTAGTCCACATGGCAGATATAATTATGATAGACACTAGTGGGCTTCGCCCCTCTATGGCGCCTTATGGGTCCAGCTTCCATAACTCAGAAACCACCTTTCGGACATCAATGCAACAGATTCCAAACGTTATAATTAACTTAATAATCACCCTATATAGCATTAAAGTAAATTTATGAGTACTGCATACTATTTTTTTATCCTAATTTCTGAAGAGAAAAAATTATTTCGGTTCCATTCTTAGGTACTGGTCTGAAAAATTTTGAAAAAGGGGGGAAGGAGGGGACATGAGACTGCTGTTTGTGAAACAACACAACGGGGTCTGGCTTATTCAACTTGGTTTTTGGTGACTTCAATTGGAAGGTGGTTTGTTTAAAAGAATGCGTTCCCTGCCCCATGAAAATTGGAACTATTGGTGCACCATCTATGTAAGGATTTAATAATTATAAATTAACATTTTGGATTTATTAATTTAAGGACAAAGTGTTTTTAAAGGAATATCAAATGAAACCCTCTGTGCGATCAGCGATTATACTTACCCACTTGTTTTTATATACAAACTGCTATAAGGAAAATTGTAATAAAATAGTAAAAATTAAATCTGCATTAAATTCCATAAGTATCTTTTTTTTAATCATTTTATCACTAACCTCAAAAAAGTAATGATATCAATGCAAAAACCCTTGACGGGTTAAAAGTTTCTGACGCAGCAATTTATCTTATGCTCTAAGAATTTTAAATATGGAACTTAAAAATACTGATATCAAATTTTGAGTGACGTTATGCTATTTCTTAAAAAATATATTTGTATTTATTTCATCATTTTATTTTTGTTTTATTTATAATCGCATGTGCAAAAGTTATGTTCAACATGAAAAGCTGCATAAAATTTTATTCGCTGTTGCTTTATCATTTACATCTCTCATAAATTCAAAATATGAGTTTTAAAAGATATGATATAAAATTTAAGTGACGCCTTGATGTGACTTTAAAAGGTTTGTTTTAAAATTCAATTTAAATTATTTTTGACTTGGTTAAAATATTTTTTTACATCTACACAATACTTTTAATTTTCCAATTCACTGTTAAATATATCACTTTCATTGAATCTATACCATGCATTGAAATGTATTTATTTCAATAAATTGATTTATCTTTTGTGTCACGCTATTCAAAATTGTGAGTAAGATTTATGTAAATGGTTTCTTTGCGTCAAACTATCCTTTTTCATACATTTCATGTAGTTTGGACACAATGACGCAAAGAAACCATTTACATAAATCTTACTCACAATTTTGAATAGCGTGACACAAAAGATAAATCAATTTATTGAAATAAATACATTTCAATGCATAGTATAGATTCAATGAAAGTGATATATTTAACAGTGAATTGGAAAATTAAAAGTATTGTGTAGATGTAAAAAAATATTTTAACCAAGTCAAAAATAATTTAAATTGAATTTTAAAACAAACCTTTTAAAGTCACATCAAGGCGTCACTTAAATTTTATATCATATCTTTTAAAACTCATATTTTGAATTTATGAGAGATGTAAATGATAAAGCAACAGCGAATAAAATTTTATGCAGCTTTTCATGTTGAACATAACTTTTGCACATGCGATTATAAATAAAACAAAAATAAAATGATGAAATAAATACAAATATATTTTTTAAGAAATAGCATAACGTCACTCAAAATTTGATATCAGTATTTTTAAGTTCCATATTTAAAATTCTTAGAGCATAAGATAAATTGCTGCGTCAGAAACTTTTAACCCGTCAAGGGTTTTTGCATTGATATATCAGCATACAGATCAAATACAGAGCTGTTCAAAAGAATTGGAATACATATTTGATATGGATGGTAACTGCTGAAATCAGTTTTTCAAATGTTTTATGCGTTTTCTTAAATGTTTACTTAGTTCTTTTTTATACATTATTTCCCTAAATAACGAAGTTTTATTAAAGCATACAGGAAGTGTTGGAAAGTGTTTCATAATCTATGCTTAACGTATGATTTTTCTTACTTGTTTATATATGGATTTAAACTGCGATTTGCGTGTCGTAGATGAAAAAACAAAATGAGAAAAAAATACCCACTTTTTCGATTATAACGATATCTTTTATATAAAATTTTTTTTAATATTAATAACTTAAAAAAAAGTATCTATAGGTTGATTCCATGTTCGTTTATGCGTTTTTCCGTTTTTTTCTGCAGTTTCAATCAGAAATCTACGTGACACGAATTAATACACAATATCCTACACATTTATGCCTGGTTTCTTCTCGGTTGTAACAGTATCTTTTGTTTAAGAAACTAGGGGGCTCGGCCACCTACGAGCTACGCTCGCCAACCCCCCGTTCAGACACTGCAGTCTCTAAAAGCACGCTACTTTGATCGGCTTTAATTGAATTTTTTTGGAAGATTGAATTATAATTAAAAAAACAAAGGCGATCGCCCTATAAACGGGTTTCTATTCATTTCTCTTTGATTGGGGAATTTTACGGAAAAATCAGCTGCTGTTAAAAGATACAATGGCATTTCAAAATCATCTAATATAAAATGAATTAAGTAAACAGAGTCTTTGTCTCCCGGTATTTTTTAACAAAGCGAAAAGAAAGTCCTTTTAAATAAAACATTTTAAATATATCATTTTTAATCTGACGTAATTTTCACCAAACTTTTCTTTCCCTTTTTAATATTCACGTGAAAATGCTTTTATTAGAAATGAAATATTATTTGCGCTGTCAAAAAAAAAAAAAAAAAAAAAAAAAAAAAATAGTTGAAAAGTTCATCTCAAAATATCAAGTAAATGTCTCGTGCTATTTTTAAATTTAAACTACTATTTTGCAATATTATTTTTTGTTCATTTTACGTAATAAGTGTAATGTGACGTAAATGTGATGTAATTTCTCCTATTTAAGACTTCTAACGCATGTTAATGAATTTATTACTTTACAATATCCTTTCTCTGTTAAAATTCACGTGTAATTATAGATGAAGTAATTTTCAATAAGTTCCTGCTTTTTATACGTAATTATTTAATTCTAATTTGAAAGTTTTTCTTTTCTGTTTATAATAGTCACGCGTGAATAAATTTTTAATTTGAAGCAAACATTATTGTTTCCGTTGTTTATACAGTTTGGCAACAGGTTAAATTAGTACAATTTTCTGAAATAAGTAAAAAAATATCTCTCGAAATGCTGAAAATTTGAATTTAAAATAGAAATGAAACCTCGAAAAATGAGTCAAATTAAAAAAATAAATTATTTCTGCACACCGGGAAATTATAACGTATAAAATGATCTAAAAAGTATTAAATTCCGATGTATAGTTTTTGCTCCTATAAAACTTTTTTAATGGAACGATTTTGTCCAACTTTAGCATTAAATATCTCTTAAAATAATTCTTCGATTTGAAAACTGTCTACATCAGCGTGTTTATCAAACATTTCTGTATAATACTACCAATTTTCATATTTTTGTATGCATTATTGTTCTTAATATTAACGAAGAAAGACCTCCGGTCACAAAAAATTCAAAACCGGCGGCGGCGGCGGCGGCGGTGACAGCGGGAGTTACTTTTTTTTTAGAATAGAGAGAAACATCAATATTGGCTATATCAAAAAAATATTTTCTGAATATTGACTTCATATTTTGTTTCCTGTTTTCCGTTTTTACTTCAGCTTTAAAATTCCATTCCCATTTCTACTATAAAAAAAAGAAATAAATAAAAATTACTTATTCAATGTGAAACTGGAATTTTAGATAGTTATTTGTTAAAAAAAAAAATTAAAAATTAGATGAAAATTTTAATATATTGTTCTACTTTCTAACGATTAACTGAGGAAAATAACCTAAAATTCTAAGCCTAAATCATGAGAGTTGGTGGGATATTTTTTATTCCACATAATTTTAATAAGGTTTGTAACAGAATTTTTAAATAAAATTTTACTTTTATAACTTTATTAAAACAGCATTTCCTTATATTAAAGTAAATATTTTCGGAAATTCTGGGGTGAATTCAATATTACATAAACACGGTTACTTGCCCGTGACAGGGCTATAGAACTTGTGTTTGAAGGGTTAAAAAAAATTAACTACCGCAGTTAGTTTTAAATACATACATTTCAAAGTGTGATTATACTTTCTCGTACGGAAAATCAATATATCAATATATCACAAATCACATTATCATGTTTTATGTGCAAATAACACTTGAATGACTCTCTGTAATTACTTCATTTCAGAGTAAGCATTTGAATATTATAATATTTCAAAAACATATAATGAATACAACTCTCACCTAAGCTCAACAGTAGGTATTATAAGACAGTTTAGGATACCATGTTATCTGCTGGTGATATATTATTAAAGTTGATTTCAATGAAATTGTATTAGCAATTATAACTTTGGATTTATAGAAAAAAGATAAGTCATATTAATAAACAAAATACAAGATTTTACAGTAGTAAATATAATAATAATCATATAATAATATATAATAACTGTCTGAGCGAAGCGAAGGCTAATACTCAGCGCAATATTACTGTCCGAGCACGTACAACTACGATGGATATTGAAGCCATGTCCTACTAAAAGAAAAAGCCTAATAAAAACATTTCGTCAAGCATAACTCAAAAGATATTTTTTTATTTCGTTTCTGATTGCACCAGAAGGTACCTATGAGGCTCACCTATGAATGCACCTACTATGAAAAATAAATTCCAAACCGTTTAAAAATTATATAAAAAAACTGATAAACTAGAGAACAGGAATTCTGCTTTTTCAGAATTTAGTGTCGGCCCCGGCATTTCCATTACTTCATTTTCTTCTGATGGACTGATGGCTTCTATTATTATGAAACAGCCCATATAAATGAAGTGTTTGGTGAAGATGAAAGAGCAGCCGTAAAAAGTTAGAATTCTGATTTTCTGGTCAGAATGGGGGGGGGGGGGGAAATGGCCATATTTTTTTTACGGCTGCTCTTTCATCATCACCTAACACTTCATTTATAATGGTTGTTTCATAATAATAGAAGCCACCAGTCCATCAGAAGAAAATAACTCGGTTAAACGGGACTCTACAGCAGTACAAAACATATTTCAATTTTAAGACTTAAAGCACACGTTTTATTTTATGTAAAATGACGTCATTCGCATCCGCTTAAGAATTCCACATTTACGATCTCCTCTTAAACATCTACAGTAAAGCATGCATAGCACATCACTATCGCGAAATAATGCACAAATGCAGGAAAAAAAAATTCCGTCATTCAAGAAAATCGAAAAAAAAAACCCGGCTATCTAAATGATTCATAGATACTTACAATTAATTATAGTATATAATATCCCCACTGTTTTAACAGAAATCATTCGTTTATATTTTTTTCAAAATAGCACATATTTTAATTGCATTTTCTTTCGGTTCTTACGAGAAAATGGCAACAAAAATATATAATTACTATTTTAAAACTATTTTTTCTTTACTTTCTACAAAAATGGAGTACTTCCGTTGCCGAAATTAAACAAATGGCTCCAAAAACTATACAAAAAAATTTATATTTCAAAAATAAATGGAGATACAGTTTTCAAACAAAATGCATTTAAAGTAACACCTTTTCCCAATACGACGGTATAAAAATTGAAAATGTGCAATGCTTAGAAGTTAAAAAAATTGCTAAAGAGTATTTAATCGTAATGCTTTGTTTTACGGCTAGCTTCTGTAAGGTAACGTTATATTTTGCACACAAAATAAGCTGGGAGAAAGAAATAGCATACCGTACATGAGGCTAAAAAGTACAATTTATCTGCATACGTTACAAAAATTTATATCCGCCACTGGTTACCATGTCAGGCAAAGTAACAGCACTTTGGAGCCAATTAGGTACCTCGGTGCGCATATGACATCTGTGCCATATTTACTTGTAAAAATAAGCATAAAATTTCATCAGGTTTCTTTCCATAGCTATTTATATCTTTTTGCAACAAATCTCACTTTTTGAGGCCAAAACTGCACAAAGATTGAAAAAAAAAAAAAAAAAAAAATAGAAAACGGGACGTCTGTTTTTTTTTAGAATTTAGTGTCACCCCCGATGAAAAACAAAATATATAACTATAGATTGTACAAGGCATATTTAAGTTTTAAGACGCACGCTTTTATTTTGTACAGAATGACGTCATCGGTATCCGCTGAAGAATTCTTCATTTACGATCCAGTCTTAAAAAACTTCTACAGTAAAGTACACATAGGACGTCACTATCGCTGAATAATACACAAATCTCCCCCCCCCCCCCTAAAAAAAAAAAAAGAAAACGATGTCGTCATTTAAGAAACTCTACAAAAAAAAAAAAAAAAAAAAAAAAAAAAAAAAAAAAAAAATCGGCTATCTCTTGTTTTATATATCCTCATTTGTTTGTAATATTAATATAGACTCTTAAAATTAAATTTTGTTTATAATAGCTCCATATTTTATTTGAAATCATTCATTTATATTTTATTAAAATAGCACGTATTTTAATTACTTTTTTTTTAAGTTGTTAAGGGGAAAATGCAATAAAAAGGTATAATTACTATTATCCCCCTACTTTCTACAGAAATGGAGTACTTGAGTTTCCAAAATTAAACAAATGGCACTAAAAACTACACAAAAATTAATATTTCAAAAATAAAATGAGATGCAGTTTTCAAACACATTGCATTTAAAAGTACTTTTTCTCCCCAATACGACGGTATAAAAATTGAAAATGTGAGATGTTTAGAAGTTAAAAATCTTAAAATAGTAAAATAGAGAAGATTCAGTTAAATTGAAGTTAAATTGCAGTACAGTATTTGGTACTACTTAGTTATCCCGTCGACCAAAAATCTATTGCCAAACTATAAGATTGAATGCCAATAATGGTTGATCGTAAATGTCGCACTCCTTATTACCATGTTACCTTATTACCATGCATTTAATGCATTTCGTGGTGCTTCGCTGTTATATGGACTTTGGCGTTTTTGTAAAAAGCGCGAAATTCGGGGTTAAGAAAGTGAGATTTTTTGCCAAATGATATAAATGACTATGAAAATAAAACAATATAAGTATTATACTGGTTTATATATATATATATATTTAAAAATGCATCTGCTAACATGTAAGTTATTTATGTTTGTATATATTCTAATATATAAAAATGAATATTTGACTATTTATCTCTTTCCAATTCTATACAAATCCACAGTTTGGAAGGCAGAATTGTGAAAAGATACGTAAATGTGTATTAAAACACGGCCGAGGCAACTAATGTAATCCGGAATCGAAATAATTTATGTTTAATTTTTAATTAATGAAAACCCACCAATTTAACAGCAATTTCTCATCAAATTTAAAGATTTTTCATTATACAGTTGCCAACAATTAAAATACACAATAAAATCCTTACTGCAACAATTAATTTTCTACTGCAAGATTTCCACGTGAAAAATGAAAATGATATAAATAAAGGTATATACTAGTAAATCTGCAGATCAGGAGCCTCAACGTCAGCTCTACAATTCATTGTGTTTAGCATCCTTTGAGTAATATTAATCTTTCTACAAAAAACGAAATTTAAAGTTTTGAAATTACATAAACATTTATAAAACGAAAAAATATTTCGAAGGTTTCTGACATTAGAAGCGTTAAATTAAACCCCTTGTTATGTAATGGTATTCTGAAAATCTCATGAGCTACTTATTCTGGTAATTTTTAGATAATAAAGTAGATTTCTTCAGGGGGGATCTGCCCTCCTGAACCCCTTCGTAGTGTAATTTAATTTACATTTGTAATTATCAATTAATTGTGTTAATGTCCTTTAATAAATTCTACCAATAGACGGAAACGTACATGAATTATTTTCTACAGCCCTGTATATTACGTGAAGATTTTTACGCGTCGTCTATAACATTTAAATTTAATGCAGACAAAAAACCCTCTTAAAACTGCTCATATCACATTTCCGGGGATTAGTATGCATAGTGTGCACCATATATCCAGTTTCTGCGGAGTCCTGTATATGGTTCTATTTAAATTCTGCAAACATTTGTTAGTATACTAAATGTAATTGGGTTGGGAAATACATAACTCAAAAAAAAAAAAAAAAACACTGAGGCAATTCGCGCTCATTTTCATTTATACTTACGAATTCATTTGTGTATCCCTGTACATGGTCTATACAATATTTAAGCACTACTTATTAAGCACAAATTTACTTAACGTTAAAACGCACACCATAATCGAAAATGCTCTTCAGCAATCATCCCTAATAGACCAGAACTGTATCCGAAATATTTTATGTGACCCTATAAATGAACGATAAATACGATACAAATCATATTCAAGCTTCTTGTAGTCAACCACAGTAATGTAATTTAATTTCATAATGTTTGAATTAGTGCAACACAATTAACACACTGACGACAGGCAATTTAATTAAATCTGGGTTTAAAAACAGTAGAAGCTCCTCCCTCTTCTGAAAGTGTCTCGGAAATTGGTTTCTGAGATATGTTTTTCATGTTTATGCAGCAGTAAACATCTTTCAATGTACGGATGTAATATATAATGTCTTACAATCTATAAAAAATATGGACAACACAATATAAATGTCTTTTCTGTAAGGTAGAAGTCACTCCCTTAGCCAATGATGTATTCTGAATAAAATGGAGAATTTTCGTTTCCCGTCGCTAATGTGTTAAAATAAGCTGTGAAGAGTTTTTTCCCCCGTAGACCACATTTTAATCGACCACTTTTGTGTGACCCCGAAAAAAACATATGCTTTGCACCCCATATACTACAAAAATGTTTCAAAAATACATATCAATTTTATTATTTTGTAACAGAGTAACATCATTAAAAAACGCCACAAAAGGATTTTCTTCAAAGATTGTAATATTATGAATACTTTTGAGTTACCTGTACGCATGCTGTAAGTGCTACACATAACATATTTTATAGTAACCAGGTTCTAGTGCACCTTAATAAAGTATATAAATTTCATTACGTTTAAAATTGTGTAACATTATTAAAATACACCGCAGACGATTTTTCCCAAAGACTATAATGTAACGGAATAGTTTTGAGTGCCCCTGTAATTAAGCTATGAATGCTACACTCTTCATTTTTAATACCAAACATACTTTGGCAAACCTCAATAACGTATATCAATTACATGTAATCCCGACTATATTTACGCGAGTTAGAGCACGTAGAGAAACACAGCAGGAGACAGATAGAAAAACTGAAGTCATAAATACTTTTCATCCATGTTGGAAAGTGTTAAAAAGGATTTACATGCCTTTAACTGTACTTTTTTTTTCACTTATAGCATGGTTAAACATTAGTTTAAACATCCTAATCCATGCGATAGCAATAACATATTAAAAGCCCCCCAAAATAGGCATATCTGGAGATCTATAAATCTACTGGAAAATAATTCATTATCGTGCCCACTGTTAATTGCATAAATTGCATCGATTTGGCGCGATAAAATATTTTTTGTGATAGCCTTTTAATAGTACCTGCAACAAAATTAACGTAATTTACTAACTTCATTCATATTTGACGCAATGATAGGCTACTAATAACAGTCGCTAGGCAACGAAGAAAAGGAAAAAAAAAAGAAATATGTATCATGTAAAACAAGAAAATTAATTTAAAAATTCTTTATATTATTGGAATACATGCATAAATGTCCTCAAAACATTATACACGTAAATAAAAAAATCTTATAGATATATTGATAAAACTTCAATATAATAGGAATAATTTAAAACCTTTATTTGGAATTTTAGTATCCATAATTTGACATTTAAATCCATTAATCAAACGTGCCATTTTCTTTCAACAAATCGAAATTTGAAAATCGTCTGACTTTCCGTAGAAAAGCATTATAAAGAAAAATAAAATCTTCTATATTTTCCGAACGAATGAACCAAATTTAACCAAAAACTATACAGCTACGTCCGGGTATCTCACGAATATGCCCAATTAATTTCAAGCTGATCGGGTGCTTTTTGCGGCAGTTATCGCGGAACAGACGGACAGACAGACAGACAAACGGAAATCAAAACTTTTCGTGTCTCCACAGTAAGCCTTCACTGACGTTTCGGCAATAAATATTTTATAGACACACATACAATAAATACAATAAACCCAACTGGAGTGAAAAATTAGCCAGAGCCAGGAATTGCACCGGGACCACAGTATACAAGACTGCTGCTCTAACCACTAAGTTACTCCGGCCGATACCTGTCTGCAATTTCTCACTAATTGTATGTATGTCTGTATAATATTTATATATACCTTTAACTGTTGAATGCAGGCGTTATTTATGTGTGAATGTGCGTTTTAATATATATTGTAGTATGTGTGTTTATTATTATGAAATAAATAGTTTGCCGAATTAAAAAAAAAGGTGCATATTACGTCATAACTTTTCTATTGCAAGATATTCTCGTGAAAAATGAAAATGAAATAAATAGTTTGACGAATTTAAATGAAAGTGGATATAACTTCATAATTTTTCTATTTCAAGGTTTCCACGTGAAAAAGGAAAACATTATGCCATATTGGAAATATAAAGGACGTGGTGAATATAGTATAACGTCATATGAGTGTGAAAAAACGTATTGAAGCATGATAAAAACCCGATTATGGAAATATTGTCGTATTTTAACATTATTGCTCCAATGATAAATTCGAATAAGTTCATTTATAGCTGTATTCTTTTGCGTCTGTTATATATATTTATGCATTTTTATATTGTGTTTTCAATTGATTCATGTGTACAACACTTCGACTGTTTTTTTTTTTTTTTTTTTTAATGCTTGTTTTATGTTGTATGTTAAATTTTGAAATTGATTTTTCAGAGCAAACATTCTTCAAATTCTGGGCAGCGCCGGGCACTTTAATTTTTAACAGATAAATGACTTCTGTATCTGTACATCTATGCTAATATTATAAAGCGTTATAATATTATAAAGTGCATAATATATATATATAATGTTGTATAATATATATATAATATATAATGTTTGTGTGTTTTTGAGGTGCTATCTCTGAAACTACATAGCCAATTTAAAAAAAAAAATCTTTGTGGCCATATCTGCTCGGAAAAAAGACTATATTTTATGTCAGTGCAACAACCTACATCGCTGCAGGAGCAAAAAAGTTCTAAAATTGCGATTTCTGTGATATTGATTGGGTTAGAAACTTTAAATTCGGTGTGGTGGTTACTTTTAAGATGTAAATACACGTTATGAATGCTCTCTAAAAGGTTCGAAAGTTCAGTTTGAGAGATAAACTTAAAAATTTCTAGAAAAGCTCTAAATTATGATTTATTTGGAATACTGAAATTTCTGCGATACTGTTGGGATTAGAAACTAGAACTCTGGCATGGCGGTAATTTATAAGATGTAAATGCTCGTTGTAGAACGAATTCTAAAAAATCGAAAGACTAAACAAAGCGGAAAAAGATCTAAAGATGATCTAAGTAACGAAGTACATGGAATTATTAGGAATATCAACATGAAAATTGACATGGCTGTATTTATCATGTCGCGAAATAGAATAATTTCTAAAAATGTCGCCATATAAAACACTACAGAAACAAAAATCTTCCGAAAAATTTCTATTTCTGGGTTATTGCTGAGCCCAAAAACTTGAAATTTTGCTTCGGGTTAGTTTTAAAATACAAAATTGTGTTTATGAATGTTTTCTAAAAAATTCAAAATTTAAAAATATGAAATGAACGGAAAGCGTTCTCAATTACCATTAATTTGGAATTATTAGGTATAGAAATTTTAAATATTTCATAATTTCCTCCAAAAATATGCAATTTAAATGCAACAAAACTAATGGATACCCACCTAACATTAAATAAATTGTGTAAATATTGAATAAAGACCTGTATGAAACAGTGAGTAGGTTGCCCGAATGTACTTGTTAAAGTGTTCCTTCTCTAGACTTTTCTCTCTCTCGCCAAGGCCAGTAACAGAGGGAAGTGCCGTTTTAAATATGATAAGAATTTTTTTTTTTTTTTCTGATTCATTTTTCAAGACATTTTATCATAAGGTCATATTCTCAATTGTGATTAGTAGATATTTTATATATTAACTTATTCTGGTGATATTTCATAATCGGGTTCATATTGGCGTATATTTTAGCTTGCATGATTTGCTGAAAAAAAAAAATGTATGGATTATTAAATTACTTCAAATGACACATTGTCAACTCAAATGTTATGCAGACGATATATTCAGATCTTGTGTGATACTTTATGCTGCAATCATTGCCGATTTCTTTTATTTAATACATGCTAAATACAACTCAACTTGTTCAGAGTGTGCAGAGAAAACAAAACAATACAGAGTATGTAGTGCCAGCATACATTCATGGCTTAAATCCGATCGAGCATATCTAAATCACATCCTAACGACGCATAGCATCCCACTGTTGATGTGTTCGGTACTTTGATACTACATCAGATTTTGAAGAGAGAATTCTCCTTAATTCTTATCGATAACCTCATTGCATCCGTGGAAAACAGATATTGTACAATATTAACTATTCCGGGGGAGCACACACCATATAAAGTATAGTCCATACTTTTCAAACATCATATATTTGTTATTTAAAGTTACTCAAATTGGTGCGGAGCGTCTGATTATGCTCTTGACATCATTTTATACAGTTACAATTCCGATATAAGATAATTTAGTGTTTCATTTTCTATTTTACTTTTAATATATTGTGTACTTTCAATTTTATATCCATGCATGGCTGTCTTGCATGGTTTGCTTTCCCATTTTTTTCAATAGTGTATACGAATTTACATATAAGATTTTGTAATTCTACGATTCGTTTATTTTCATCATTTCAATTTATCGCAATATATGGACAATTAAAGATAACATCTCATTTCCTTTGCTTCCACATGTTATTATTAAATCTATGTTCTCAGCAATATCGCTCAGACTAATTCCTCTGAGGGAAGTCCTGGTAATAAATTGTGTAATAATTAGCAAAGCTAGTTATAATTTGAATAACTGAGAACCGAAATTACTTTAAATTCGGAGTTTATTATCAAATGAGCAATAATTTACGCTTACACAGAAAACTATATTGTTTATTATTTTAATAAATTAATATAACGTTAATTTTACAAACTAAATATAGTTCTTCATATGAGATGCTTTACCAGTTATCATTAACGTAATTAGTTGAATATTTTTTAAGTATATTTAATGCATATTCTTTAATTACAGTGAATTAGACTAAAGTTTCAGTATTGAAAACCAAATAGAATTTGGCTAGTTTCATTCAAAATATTAAACTCCATTTTATGATAATTACATTGAAATTACGTTTTTTACTCTTACCTTATCTCTAAGTTCTAATTAGAGATGTAATGATAGTAAAATGTAGAAAGAATTATCTTTAGTTTAATGGAAATTTTTTTAATTGATGAAGAATAAGAAATTGCAATCTTGACAAAATAAGTTTGTAAATAACTGTACATACCTACATCGTATTAGGGGCATTCTCACAATCTTCTGACTTTTAAGATTCTGAATAATAATTTTTATTTTAGTACATATTCTGGTGTTTTTTTTTTTTAATTTCATATACTTGGGAACATCCCATTGTATGATTGCGTAACAATATTAACGAAGTAAACAAATTATGGACAATGTTGGGGGACCAAATACCAGGAAACCTCTAATACCGTCCCGTGTCCCTGATGCTAATTTTTAAGTTAAGAGTTTTCTGTATAAAATTGTTTCAATAAAACTAATTCGATGTCATTTTTCCGAAACTAGAACAATTGTTTTATATAAATATGTAGCAAAAAAATTAACCTGCACAGATTTTTACGTTAGATATTATTTTTTAAACTCTATACCTGGGTTTTAGATTCCTTATCATTGATCTTGCTAAACCTATAGAGGAAATCACTTCAGCTGCAGCCACAGAATTTTTTAAAGTTTTTTCTAATACAGAAGTATGCTAGAGAAAGAATGGTTAAAATCCTTTGACAGGAAATTTACTGCAGAATTTAAATCAGCATTTAAATATCAATTTCAAGCATCGTGGATTTATTGATAGTCTTACCTTTCCCAAGGTTTATTCCTGAACTTTTCGAGGTGAATTTTTTTTTTTTTTTTTTTTTTTTAATCCTATGTAAATAACTGTTTCTAAAAATCAATGAACATTGTGGCTATTACTTAGTCTTAACATGGATTGTCTAAAAATAGTGGCAATTTCCCTTACCATCCCTTATTTTTTTCCATTACCGTCCCCTTTTTCCTATACCATCCCCTTCTGTCCCTTCTTTAACATCCCTTTAAGACAATGTTATACGAAAATTTTGTACTAAAAATACTACATTGTTATTATTTCTTATTTGAATGTTCTGTGCGTGCTATGCAAATTCATTATAAGTAAAAATTTAGAAGAAAATAGAAAGTTATAGTGATAAAATGGTAAGGAAAATTAAACTCACAAGTTTAACTTAAACCTCAGTTAAATAAAAAACTTTTCGCTGCTGACCATTTTTTCTGTATTTAAAATCATTAAGGCATTCGTCTATAAGATTAAAATGTTATTTTAGCAAATTTAATTTCACCAGATTTCTATTCCCGAAAGTCAAAAGTTTGTGAGAATGCCCCATTAGTTGTTGATTAGAACATACAAATTCTAATATAGTGCAAAAGAACAACAACAACAGCAACAACAAAATATTTTCAAATATTTATACCTTCTACCGATATTTAATATAAATATAGTTATATTTATTTTTATTGATACATATAAGAAAATAAAATTACGCAGATATACAAAACATATAAGTAAACAGTAAGATGTGTGATTTTGTGATATTTCTATTCAACGAGATTGTTATTCATATATGTAAGAAAATAAAATTATGCAGATATACAATAAATATAAATAAACAGTAATATGTAGATGTGTGATTTTATGATATTTGTATTCAGTGATAACGTTATTCAGTAACAAAATTGATTCATAATCAGTAAAGGACATATTAAAAATCTAATAATAATAAAATTTTTATATGTCTTAACTATATATGTTACAAAGATTTTAACAAACAAATATATTTCTTCAGAAAATATGAAAATACTTTCTTTTTCATTATTTTGTGCAAATTAAATTATCCATAAAATAATCACATGATGCTCATAAAAGAACCCATAATATATATTTGATGTTTTCGATGATTTAATACACAATTCATAATTCAATTGTTGTATTATTCACAAAATAATGTGAAATAAACAAACGCTAAATAATCAAACATTTAACAAAATGTAATCGATTTATTTTTATAAATTGAACGTACTATTAAGGAGAATGTAATGAGCAAAAAATTCACCAAAATATGAATTTACGATTTTCTTTTAAAATTTCGTATTAAAATTATCTGATGTGATTCCACCCGACTTTCCGAACATTTTATAGAATACCTCGTGGGCTGACACAATGGAATCAGCTGGATTAGAACACTGCATCCCCACCCCCACCCTTTCGGAAATAGAGACGTTAACTCTGAACTACTGATGCCTGACAACATCGTCGCGTCGCAATATTTATTACTTATAATTCTGTTACATTTCCTTGATTTTTTTTTTCTTATAGAATTGGTCTCAAAACTTTTCGAAAAAGGGTTTTTAAACGTATTAAATTATAAACAGAAGTTCTCTTATACGTCCATTAAAAATATTTCACAAATATATATTCTAAAAACACACTCAAAATATATATTACACATTTAATTGCTAAAAAGGACGTCAAATGTTAATAAAATACATTAAAAGATCTTAATAATTTGACATGTTTCGATTGAATTTACCCAATCATCATCAGAAAAACAAATAAACACTAAGATGGAAAATGACAATAAACTATTACAAATGAAATTTAAAAATAAAAAGAATTTAGAAAGGTTTATAAACGGTTACAATATCTTATTCAGTTGGTAGAATATGTGCGAAAATACATACAGTTCTTGTTACGATGACCTATACCATATTCGTCAAATGAGAGCTCAATAGAAAGAACCATTTGGAAGCTATAGTGTGTACTCACTGATCTCTAACTCACGCAAGCACGCACGCACTCACACACACACATTATGATCAGAATATTTTCTTTACACTGTGTGTTCGGAAATTAAATATATGTATAACTATATAGATAGATACATGGAAGAAAGTATATTTCGATAGTCTTAAAGCTAAGAAACAAAAATAGCATATCATAGAACAAAAACATTTTACTTAATATATATATATATATTAGGGTGGTGCGAAAAAAGTCAAGTTGATATTTCCGAGTTGCTATAGTGCGGAAAAGTTGCGATTGGTAAATACAAGAAAAACAAAAAAAAATTATTTAAATCGGACTTTATCTTCCGATCCCGCAAACCGCCTAAAAATTTTAAAAAATTGAAAATTTCCGATTTTTCCAGAATTTTTTTCTTTTTTTACGTATATATATTTTTTATCGCTATAGTTAAAACTATTTGCAGATTGTACTGTTTAATAATAATAAAAATAAACAGTTGCGTTTAAAGAATAGCTTCCGATCACGCAAGCTCAATAAAAATCGGCAAAAATTCAATTTTCAGTGATTTTGATGAATAAAGAAAATAATCACCTGAGATCAGTTTGCGTTCCAATATTAACATTTGCATATAAATTGTACAATGTACAACTCTTTGCTTGTTTAGATATTTGATAATGTTTAAACAAACCAGAACTCACCACGGGAAGGTAGCTGCACTTCGAGTTCAAACCACACCCTATCCTCCCTCCAACCAATGAGGGTGTTTGCTATTTACATTACTTAAATACACAATTTGTTATAATAGAATCAAAACACTGTATTAAAAAACTAGTGTCGCGACAGTATAAGATATACAATTTGTTATGTCATCTGTTTAAGTCTGACTTTTAGACGCAACTTTGTACTGCGATTTGGTGGTAATGTCTGGTATTATGGACATTGATTTCAGTGTGGCCCTGATGCTCTCTTGATTGGGGCCCACATACCTTAAATGATGCTTCCGTTACCGATTTAATGCACCGCTGGACATCTTACGTGTGGTTGAAAAACTTTTTATAATCCTAGACTGAGATATGACCTGATTGAACGAAGAAATGTATTTCTTCATGGGTTAATCTCCGAAAAAGCGGTGGAAATGTTAATTTTGCTACATTACAATCAATTAATTTTGGATTGTAGGAGTGATAAAGATTCAGATGCCTTTACCCTTTGAAACATTCTGCCTGGCTTTTAACAGCCCTAGCTCTCTTATGTGCCTCCTTTATAAAAGACCATTGCCATCAGTAGGTTTTCCGGGTGAGCAAAGAACGAGTTTCATTCAGTTTCAAAGACTACACTTTCTTCAGGTTGTCACGAAAGTATCGAGATGTTTCAATTGCTCTGTACAGATGAATAGGCCCGTCTGTAATGTACTTACAGCATTTTATTTCAAAACAAACTGGCAAGTAAGATTTTAAAATAAATGTCAATATGGCTTTAAGGCATCCGATGGGTTTTCCACGCTCGCGTAAAGTCGAAGGGCTCTATTTGCACAAGTGAGCAATCTGGCATGTGAAATTGGACCGGAGTCACACTTTAATAAGTCATTTGGAAAGTTGTAACTGTTAATTGCTTGACTTACGCCAAGAAGATATCTTTGGTCCTTGCTCAACAGTTGCCTGTCCACTTCTGGAATTTCACAATCAGTCAATTGAAAATTTATCACCGAGAGCTTTACACAACAATGATATTGTGTCCAAATGGTGTACTAAATGATCTTGGGCCAGTAGTTTCAACATTCAAATGTTGAAAAAGATGGCGGGAAGGTAATTCAACAAAATGGAATAAACAAACAACCCACTGCAGTGGTCGTCAGAGATAAACTTCAAGCTTTCTTATAGCACCACCTTTCTATCCAGTACTGGTATTTGTACCATCACAGCCTACCAAATCTAAGTATTCTAGTGAAACCCCTTGTTCACTAAGACATGAAACTATGAAAGCTACAATGTCCTTAGCAGGACCGGAGTTTGGAGGCGCATGGCTTAAATAAACTGAGTCACGTTCTTTTATGACAGAAAAGTGTTCCTCTTTAATAGTTTGACGAACCTGTTTAGATGCAATACTTTCTTTAACTGGGGTATCGTCCTTTCTTCCGTCAAAATAGTATATGCAATGTAGTTCATCTGAATCCAGTTGACTTTTCTGTAAATTTTATGGAGTTAGGTGAGACTAGGTGGGAGCGCGTACGCCGACTTCAGCGCTGTTTTCCAACGTGGCTAACGGCAGTTGGGTGCACTACTAAACTTTTCAGACCTGAAACGAACTCTTCGTGGTAAGTTCTAGATTGTTTAAAAATAACTTAATATGCTCAATAGTATCAATTAACATTTAAATCTTAACCTGAGACTGCAAACTGATCTTAGTTGATTATATTCTTAATGCATGAAAATTACTCAAAATTGAATTTTTGCCGATTTTTATTGAGCTTGCGCGATCGGAAGATATTCTCTAAACACAATTATTATTATTATTATTATTAAACAGTACAAACTGCAAATATTATTTCCTATAGCGATAAAAAATATATAAACGTTAAAAAAAAGAAAAATTCTGAAAAAATCGGAAATTTTCAATTTTTTGGACTTTTTAGGCGGTTTGCGGGATCGGAAGATAAAGTCCGATTTGAAGAATTTTTTTTTTGTCTTTCTTGTATTTACCAATCGCAACTTTTCCGCACTATAGCGACTCGGAAATATCAACTTGACTTTTTTCGCACCACCCTAAGATATATATATATATATATATATATATATATATTAGAGCGCTCTGCTCGCTGCAAGTTACACTCACCAACCCCCGTTCAGACACCGCAGAATCTAAAAGCACGCTAATCCGATCGGTTTTAGAAAGATTAGAGAAGATTGAATTATATTGAAAAAACCTGTAGCGATCTCCATGTAAACGGGTTTCTATTCAATTCCCTTTAATTGCAAAAAATTAAGGCAGAATCAGTTGCTGTTAAGACATCCAATGGTTGTTTTCGTGTTTGGTTAAAAAATATCAGTTAAACATTCAAAAGAACCTGAAATAAAATGAATTAAGTAAACAGAGTCTTTGCCTACCGGTATTTTTTAACAGCGTTATAAAACGATTGACATAATACAATTTGCTACAATTACTAAAAGTTACTGCTTTAACCTATTCAAAGGCGCTGGTTCATTTTTGGACTACTTAATTTTAATTCTTAAATGCTAAATTAGCGTCAGAAAATTGGGATGAAAATTTTCGTTTTATTAAGTAAGCGAACAAAAACATTTTTTTTTCGAAATTTGTTTATAAATTCTGGTGCCATTCGCTGATTTCAATACTTTACGATTGGACGTACCTTGCCCCTGAAAAGGTTAAACGCATATTAATGTATTTATTATTTTAAAGTTTTCTTTCTCTTTTAATATTCACGTGTAAACACAATTTTCAAGACATAATTTTCAATATTTTCCTGCTTTGAATACGCACTCATTTATTAGTAAATTTAAAGTTTTTTTTTTTTTATTTTTTTAATAGTCACGTGTAAATAAATATTTAATCGTTAGGAAATATTATTCTTTGCGCTGTTTTTAGAATTGAAAATAATCTCTATAATAATAGCCTAAGTCATGTGACTATCATCAACAGTTGCGGGTGGATCCCTTCGCTTTTAATATTCCAGGCGGCCAATTTGTACTTTAATGTTAGCCAGCGACAGGCCTGATAAGTCGCCAAATATTATTATATTGCCATTATTCCATTATATTATAACAGTCCAAGTCATGTAACTGCCATAAATATTTATGGGCTGATCACTTCGCTTTTCATAAGAAAGGTTTCCATTTTGATTAAAGAATCAAAATTATTTTTTCGAATAAAACTACATAAAAGTTGCTATGATCGCAAAGAATTCCTGGTACTTTTATATTACCTGTGTGCAAATCTCGCCAATAGCTTTTTTAAAAATTCGGCAGTTAGCATTTTTTTATTTTCGAGTGGTAAATTAAAACGGTGCTACTTGGTTATCCCGTCGACCAAAAATCTGTCGCCAAACTATAAGATTAAATGCCAATAATGGTTGATCGTAAATGTCACATTCACTTGACTTTAAGGAAGTTACACGTGTTTACGCCATCAAGTGATTTTTATTTTGACGTTTTATTTGTATTTTTATTAATATTATACTAATTAATTTGTTCTTTCGTTATTTAAAATAAAAAATTATGTCAATTTTTATAATTTGGCTAAATTGGTCGACGGGAGTACCATTAAAACATTGCTTTGAAGTTGAAGTTAGATGTCATGATATGTTGCATTGTCATAAACGCACCGGGTTTGGCGTAATTTTTTTCTCTCAATTTGGCGAAAACCTCGTTTTCGAATACCAGTTACATATGCATTTAATTATTTTCCATTATTTTTAAAATGAAATAACAATGAATAAAAAAATGTTTAATTAATAACTATAGAACAAAACAATTTAGAACATTTTTTGTAAATAAAGAGAAAATAAATTCAAGTAAACATTTATTAATAAATATAAGCAACAATAGCCGGGTTACCATGTCAGGCAAAATAACGCCATTTTGCCGCCAATTAGGTATCCCGTTGCGTATATGACATCTGTGCCTAATATTTTTCTTTTCGTTTCGTATAAAAAAAAAAAATAAACAAGTTAAAGCCATTTATTTTAAATGTTTCAGTTTTAAATGAAAGTTTTGTATTAAATAAAATGATAATGAAATACAAATTGAATTATGAATAAAAGTAATATGATACATTTCCTATTACACATTTAAGGGAGGCCAAATTGGTCACCAAATTAGTTTAAAATAATACAACCTTTTCTAAAATATGAAAAAAAATATCTGTTATGATTAAAATTTGAGTTGCCATCATTAGAGAAAATTATTTAAAATTAGAAAGAAAATAATATTTCGAAAACTAATTCAAATTTAAAAATTTTAATACCAGTTTTGAGATCTGAGGATCAATACGGATTTTCGGTGTTAATTTCATCGCAAAGTAGGCGAATTCGCAGTGAAACATAATCAGTTGTTTAATCATTCGTTTCATAGAATCGTTTCATAAATTCGTTTCATTACGTTTATATATACATAGGGTAGATATACCGGGTGAGCCAAAATCTGGTTATAACTTTAAAAACGCATAAAAAATGAAGACATTATGATAAAGGAGTGCCGTTTGCAAGATAAGGCTAACAAGGATATCGTATTTTTTTTAACAGAAAAAAAAAGTTTAAAAATCACATGTAGAGAGCGCTGACGACCCGAAAGACAATGAACAGGAAAACAACGTGCTCCATTCATGTGTTCTTCCAATAACAAATGTTAAACATGACCTACAGAACCTTTTACGATACAACTGTTGTCCTGTTCATTCTGATTCAGTTCGTCAGCACCCTCTACATTGATATTTTATCTAAATTTTTTTGCTGTTAAAAAAAATCCCAATACCTTGTGAGCTCTTTTTTGCAAACCGCACTCCTTTATCGTAATTTCTTCCTTTTTTATGAGTTTGTAAAGTTATTAGGCTCACCGGGATATAATTGCAGTCTATATACCTCTTTAAAATGCTTCATAAATTTAAATTTTTGTTAAGCATTCTTTATGTCTCTGAAGTATCATATGTATTGATATATAGTACAAGAAATCTGTGCATCCATTGCGCAAATTGCAAATACATAAAAGCATCACTTAAAACTGATTTATTTACAAATTTGTTTACTTGCAGTCAGAAAATAGATCGTAAATTCTAAACACTCTAATCAGTGCTAAACATATAGTAGACTGCAGAAGACACTGTGCATCCATTACCATTGATGTCAACCTGATATGTCCTAATTGATTAAGCTTATTGAATAAGCTTATTTAAACGTTATGTGAATATTCATTAAGCTTAATCAAATATAATTTGAATACACCTAATATATAACTTACAAGGATAAAAATATCCCAATGGCAATGTAATTTACTCGCTTTAAGAACATATATTTAATGTGTCTGTTTTATTTCCTTTATATAGGTTTAAAAAATAAGACTTTTAACACTTTCAAACAAAGTTGAAAAGTTAAAGGTATATATAAATATTTGACAGACATACATAAAATAAATATAATAAACCCAACTGGAGTGAAAAATTAACCAGAGCCGTGAATCGAACCCGGGACCACAGCATACAAGACTACTGCTCTAACCACTAATTTTTCACTCCAGTTGGGTTTATTGAATTTATTGTATGTATGTCTGTAACATATTTATATATACCTTTAACTGTTGAATGCAGGCGTTATTTATGTGTGTATGTGTGATTTAATATATATTGTAGTATGTGTGTTTTATTATAAAGTTGAAAAGTGTTTATGACTTGGGTTTGTCTGGCCGTCTCTCCGTCTGTTCGCACTCTAACTCTCGTAAATATAATCAGATCGTTCTGAAATTTTTAGATGTTAGTGCCCTCTACTATAGCACGATCCCTATATCAAATTAAGTTTCTAGCATGTTTAGTTCATTTACAGAGACAGTCAAAATTTCGCCGTTACATTACGGCCTTTGGGAAAAAATCGTTTAAACTGATTTTTAATGAAGTTACATGCTTTCAAACATACTAAAATTGCTATGCATTTATCAAGTGCACTAAAATATGCATTCTGTAGAATATGCGGTGCAAAGAATAATTGTTATTCATTTACAGGGTCACAAAAAAGAATTCCGTTACATAATGACATAGGGGTGGAGGGAATTTTTCCGGCGTATTTTAATTATGTTAAATTATTTCATGTATAATGATATTGATGTACGTCGCTTAGATTTAGTATAACTTATTTCATGTATAGTACGAAGTGCATAGCATTTACAGGGCCACACAAAAGATTTCATATATTATATTCTATCCGAAGTACTGTACAGTAGTGATGATTGCTGGAAATGCATTTTTAAGTATGTTATGTGCTTTTATGTTTCACTATATTTATGCATAGTATATGGTGTGTATAAATGTTATAATTCATATACAGGGCTACACAAAATAATTCGTAATGGTTACTGGGTATGATTGCAAATTACTTAAAGGTGGTTTTTAAATGAGTTATGCATTTATACATGGAACTGCATTTGGTTTACTAACAAATGTTTGTAGAATATAGATGAAAGGATATACAGAGTCACGCAAAGATTTGGATACATGGCCGTCTATAAATGATAATTTCTGGAAATGTGATTTCAGTAGTAGTAAGAGTGTTTTATTTTGAATTGAAATTTATCTAATTAGTGGCGTGTAATTAAGTTACTATGTTAACTAAAGGGCTGTACAAATGTATACAGGTATATTTTGGTCTATTAGTATAAATTGCGGAAAGAGAAATTTCAACATGTTATGTGTTTTTTTTCTGCTAAACTAAATTTTCCCGTTATATAGCATATATATCAACCTACAGATAAAATACAGGGCTGTTTAAAAGAATTGGAATACATATTTGCCTATGGACGTAACTGATGAAATCTGTTTTCAAATGCTTCAGGCGTTTTCTAAAATGTTTGCTTTGTTCTCTTATATACTTTATTTCCCTAAATAACGAAGTTTTGTTAAAGCATTCAGGAAGTGTTGGAAAGTGTTTCATAATCTATGCCTAACGCATGGTTTTTCTTACTTGTTTAAAATAGCTTAAGATTTAGCACATAAATAAGAGGAATTACTAATTATGCTAAATGTGCTGTCTATTATTTAAATCTCGTATGAGTATTAACTACGACGATTAAAAAAAAATGTTTTTACTTTCTGGAAACATATAGTTCAAGAAGACTAATTATCATAAATACCCCATACATCAAGCATCAGTTGAATCAGAGAGTATTGTTTGTTCACCGAGCAAGCCTGGCTGTTCCCATTGGCCTGATCGAGAAGTGTTGTGTTCGAGTGCCGATGTGGACAGCGATGACGACTTCTTGCCGAGCCCAAAGCGTCCAAAATGAGCCTAGAGATTGCGGTTCGCCCGTGCCTGTAGGGTAATATACCCAGTTAATTCACTTACAAGCCTACTTTTTTCATGAAAAAAACCTATGTTAACCCCTATTTATTTTGTTATTATGTAATTATATCATATATTTATTCCAATTTTATGTACATTTATGTATAGCTCTGTGATAATTATTTTCAAAAAAATGCGTGCAATAGCACTTTGAAACTTATTTTTTTTTTTTTTTTTATTAATTAACAAATTTTTAATTTTGTGATTTTAATTGATTGATGGTTGGTTTATTTTTTAACGGCCGATTATCTACACTAGGGATATAGGCCCAAGGGGGGGGGGGGGAGTGCTCTCCGTGGGGGTCTTTCTAAGGGAACCTAACCCGTATTTACGCATGGAAACCCATGGTTCGAAGAAAACCACGAAAACTCCGAACAATTAGGCCGACGGACGCGATTGGGATCGAACCCAGCACCTCCCGTCTACCAGCTTCGACAGCAGAACCTCTCAGCCACTGGTGGGGCGTAATTTTAATTGAATTTAAGCTTGTTTAATATATTTAAATGACTGGTAGGCGCCACTTCGGACATCCGCCATCTTGGATTTTAAAAATCCCTGGACGCCCGCTATGTTAGATGGCCGCAATATTGGATTGCACAATCCTACATCCGCCATCTTGAATGCCGCCATCGTGGACGTTTACACAATCAGACCTCGCATTCTGGAGGGGCATTTCTAACTAAGACTAGTTTTACCTTAGTTGGAAGACGTCCAACGTCCAAGTGATCTTTGAAACGTCCAGAATATTACGTCACAGCTACGTCAGACGTCCAATTTTTCAAACTGCTGACCACGTGACCAGTCCCACCAAAACTATGCATATCAGATCTCGCAATGACGTCATCAAAATAAAGGGAGGGAGGGCAGTGGGTCAGTCCTGCTCTGTCTGAAATAGGATCTCGCACTTGAGAGTTGTGAATTGTGCGTATTTCGAGTGTTTCTGGAATCAAGTTCTGCTTAGTCAGGTGTAATGGAGACTTTAGTGACAGTATGTTTGATTCGCTTGCATAAAAACTGCTGCGTAATGTTAGAGTGTGTGTTTTGATAACACCCTATATAAAACTATCTTTAAATTTTGCGTTATACTGAAATTGGTTGTGCTGTTTTTTTCAATGATTCCATATGTATGTGTGAATGTGTGTATGCATGCATGTATGGTGGAATTTGTCTTAAGGTTTCATGTTCTTAGATGGTATTTTTACGATAAAATTTGTATGCATGTATATGTACGTATGTGAGTGAACACGACAGCATTCAAACTGTGCTTTCGATTGACCTCCCATTCGATAAATACAAGGGGTGTCTTTTTAGGTACGTTTCGCAATAAATACTACATGTTACATTCTCCTCTATGTTTGAATTTCTGAAATTTTTTTGCAGATCTACGCCAACCATGACTCCTAGAACTCGAAACCACCCCCAGTTCAAGACTTATATATATATACATTGAAGAACCAAGAAGAAATGTACACGTAAATCAGAATCTACGTGCGATTGTGAGTCAAGAAGCAAACAATAGTATTAACAGAATGTTACACAGGATTTAATATAAAAAATTTGCTGAAAGGATGCATACAGTAATACCAGAGGTTCTTTTTCTGAAACGTGAATATTGTCCGAAAACATGCCTGTACAAAGAAAGCAAAATACTCACAATTAACAATCGTCAGTGCCATATCAATAAGGGATGTGGCTACCGTGTAATGAGAGACAACTTTCAACACGACGTGGCATACTCAGAACAACATGATTCAGTAGCTGTTGAGGAAAGTTGCGCCATTTCTCCTTCACTGCACGGCTGAGAGTTTCCGTGTTTGTGGGAGGAAATTATCGAGCAGCAATACATCTCCTCAAGGCCTCCCATACATTTTCAATGGGATTCAGGTCACGGGAATGTGCTGGCCAATCTATCCGATGGATATCTCCGGCCTCAAAACAATTTTCTACAGACTGTGTGCGATGACAAGGCGCGTTATCGTCCATAAAACGTCACTTTTCGCCGACAGGACCTCGAAACATACACAGTCGAACATACACAGGACGTCTTCAATGTACAGTCTACCGTCCATGGAACCTTGATCAAGCGCATAGAGATCCGTGCGGTCATTGAACATGAAGCCTGTCCACACCATGATACTTGAAGCCACATATCGATCTATTCTAGAATATTTTCGCGACAGTAAGAACTACCAACCTTGCGCCATATCAGTTTACGTCTGAAATCAGACGATAGACTGAATCTACTCTCATCTGAGAAGAGCACGTTAGACTAGTCGTCATCAGTCCAATTGCGATGCATACGGCACCACTGTAAACGGGCACTACGTTGGTGTCTCGAGAGTGGGACACACACAACAGGTCTAGGAGCGTATAGTCCATCCTTTTTCAAAAGTCTTGCAACAGTTTTACGCTATATTTTAGTTCCTGTGGCAGCACATTGTTGATTTGCTAATTGACCATCTCTGCTGCGTCGGTTCCTTTTTGCCGAAATAACAATATAGTGATCTTCTTGGGACGTCGTACTGCTAGGACGACCTCCTCCCGCGCGCCTAGTGCATATTCCACTCTTTTGGAATGCCGCTCATGGCCTAGAAACGATATTGTGCGCGATGTTAAATTCACGGGCAACAACTCTCATTTTGCGTTCTTCTTTCAACTTTACGGTTATTCTACCGCGAGTAATATCATCTAAATGATGCCTCGAAGAAGTGTTCAAAATTTCAATGTTCAAGCTTCACTCCATCTCCTTCAATTTTTACATCTAATGATAACTCACAGCACCCGCCAATTGCCTTAAATCTGTTATCTCTCCTGTCACATGATCGACAAAAGCAGAATTACAAAATTTGCATACGTTTCACAAAACAGAGTACCTTCCGCATTAATGCAAATTTACATGTGCTGCTGCTGGCCTCTTTCTAACAGTAAACAGTGGTCCTTAAGTTTTGTCCACCAGAGTATATATATATATATATTAAACAATACGCAATTTGAAGAACAAATAATAATAATAATAAAACTTATTTCCTATATTTTTTAAGCCCGAGAAGGGACAGATATTAAGTTATTTCATTCAATTAGTTCTACATTTAATGTTAATTTTTTTTTAACAAATAATTTTTTTACATAATAGTTAATAAGAAATTAAGAGCATTGTATTTACCATGCGTATTATTATATTTATGTACATTAATTTGATTTTTTGGAGTCGGTGCCAGCCAAATGAAGTTAAGTATCCAACAGACACACATCCAAATATCTACAAATTTTTTTTACGATTTGTTATTTAGTTAATAAATTTTAATTTTACCATTTTTGAAACATTTCATCTCATTTTATAAACGAGTATTTTCAAGTGAGATTAGCTGTAATTATGTGTGCTAAAATAAGGGTTATTATAAAATTAGTGAGTTTATACAGGCTATTAGGGGAGACCGGGGTTAGTTGTGCCATCGAGCTTCCTGACTGAGCCAATAGGTTGCAGCACGTGTCGCGTCATGTGAGTGAAGAGGTTGGTTGTCTCAGTGTGCTGCGTATGTTTTGAAGTATAGCGTTGCGTTGTTTTCGAGATAAAATATTTATATTGTTTTCTATCGTAAAAGTAGATTTTATGACCTACGTTGGAATCGTCATTGCCACTAGCGATACTGAGGTATGTAAACTTCTCTAACATTATTTAAATGCACATATTTTGAGCTGTTATTCTATTTACTTCATTTGTTAATCATGCCAACATTTCGGAAACTAATGAATAAAGTTCAAAATGGCGTAATGCGGGGCTAGTTGTGACGATATCTAAGAGGCACGTTTTGACAGTGTCACTACTTACCCCAGGATTTCGTTTTAGTGGAGTTTGGGAATTTAATAGGAACATTTTTACAAATGAAAACTTCCTATGTTCCTCAGTAACTGATCGACCGTTATCCATCAGAGATTAGAGCGTTAAAGACAAGAATGGCAATGAAAAAAACAGTAGTAAATATGAAACTGTTAATAAACCAAGCACTTCAGCAATAACTTTAATCAATGATGGTGAGATTGCAGGACCGTCTTCAGAAATAAGAAATCTCATTGAATTAGATGATTCTATGACAATTAATAATAGCAATGTGTCAGTGGTAAGTCTTACAGAAATAAGACCACTCCCTAAAGCAGGACCTCGAAAAGACAAGCGGTCACGTAGTAAATGTTTGAAATCTGTCATTCTAACAAGCACACCTCTAAAAGAGAAAATTCGAGTAGAACAAAACGCAAAAAAAACGCAGAAAACAAATTAAAGAAGAAAAGCAAAAAAGAAACTGTATGGAAAGGCCAAGCAGTGCATAAAAAAATTACACCTAGGCTATTGAAACAAGTTGGAAATTGCTCGTCAAACGTGGCAAATGCGTGGCGTTCGTACTATAAGTAGTTTTATAATTATTTTTGCACCCCATATGGTACTGAATGTACAATTTTTTGCACTTCATAAAGTGCATAGTGTGTAACATCATTAAAATGCACTTCCAATACTTTTTTCCCCATTCCCCGTAATGTAACGGAACAATTTTGACTGTCCCTGTAATTAAACTATATATCCGATTTTCCTAAAATTTGAAATGGCTCGACAAAATTTTGCAACAATCATATCTTTAAAATTTCAGACCATTCGGAAGGCTGTAACATCATTAAAATGCACTTGCAATAATTTTTCCCATTGGCTGTAATGTAAAGAAAAACTTTTGACTGTCCCTGTAATTAAACTATACATCCGATTTTCCTAAAATTTGAAATGGCTCGACACAATTTTGTAATAATCATATCTTTAAAATTTCAGACCATTCGAAGGGCTGTAACATCATTAAAATGCACTTGCAGTAATTTTTCCCATTGGTCGTAATGTAAAGAAAAACTTTTGACTGTCCCTGTAATTAAACTATACATCCGATTTTCATTAAATTTGAAATGGCTCGATAAAATTTTGCAACAATCATACATTTAAAATTTCAGACCATTCGGTTGGGTAGTTTCTGCTCTGTTATATGCGGACGGACGGACTGAACGACGACTATAGGTGCTACGTATTTATATAATTACGAACGCACCTAAAAATGGAGAAGCAAGTATTGGATAGCTCTGAAGATGACGAAAATTGCTTATGTCTAATTTGCTTCGAGCAATACAAAATTTCTAGACCCCGGAGAAGACTGGGTGCATTGCATGACATGTAAAGATGGGCGCATGTCAAATGTACCAAAAATTAACCTTATTATATTTGTATTAACTGCAAATCAGACGCTGGGACAAGCGATGACAATGAGTGATTAAAAATATAGGATATAGACTTACACGTAGTTGTAGGCTACAAAGTCAAAGATCAATATGGTCAAAGATTAGTGTTGGCTTACTTTGTATTTCTTTCCTGATTAAGACAGTTTATCTTTCTTTTTATTGCTAAGAATCTCTAAAAGTGTCTTTATAAAGGACTATGAGTTTACAAGTGTTAACAATTTAACTATTTTATTTTCATTTGATTTACAATATTATTAAAATATGAAAGTGTTTTATTATGTTAAGAACGTTATAAATGAAAAAATTTCTCATTCTTGATTTAACATATCCCATTTAATCGCCTTTCTTACATAATTTGTATATGTTACAATGTACTTGTATGTGTCATTTATGTGTCACAATGTGCCGCAAGCATGTCACAACTTACCCCGTAGCGGGGGTTAGTAGTGACAAATTTCGAGGTTACGCAGAATTCATTTTGTGTTATGAAAGACGTTAATAATGTTAATAGTAGTTCTATAAATATGTTACGCAAGGTTTACTATAATGATATGATGCACTAAATGTTTCCCATCAGTTCAAATCTTACGGCTAATATCAAAAATATCGAAAATGTTACTACTAGCCCCGGTCTCCCCTATGCAAAAAAAATCGTAGCCAAACACAGATTTTCAAATGCAGGATAGTGTTAGAGTTGATTGAGAATGGAATTTTTTTCCTAAATGGTTTTGCTAGATCTTGTTACGATTTGTATAGGATAAACAATTTTAATTTTGAATTTGGCTTGGCTACCACCGACTCCAAAAAATCAAATTAATGTACATAAATATAATAATACGAATGGTAAATACAATGCTCTTAATTTAATTTCTTATTAACTAATATGTAAAAAAATTATTTTTTTACTTTGTAGTAGTTTTTGAAGTCGGTTTTATTTTTGGTAAAAAAGTTTATTTTTCACTTTTTAGTTTTTTTCGAGTTACAATTTTTGCATGATTCTTTTGGAGGAAATTACTGACTTTTAAAGATGTTACTTTGATAAGTAAATACTTTTGTCCAGATTAGTGTGCACATTAATAACACAGGTTTTCTGCGAAAATTCTTTATATATACACTGACGGAAAAAAAAATCCCAACACCAAGAAAGACTTGTGTTAGATAAACGAAATTTGGTAGGCATATTTATACATCTGAAGGATGACATCGATTCAAATTTCGCGCTTCGCGCATAAGTGTGGCGCTAGTGGCGCCACTCAGAACTTGCAGATCAGGTTTAATTTAAATGCGTGCTGTAAATTTCGTGGGCGTTATTTAGCTACGAAACGTGACGTATTGAGTTGATGTTAGCCAAGAATGCCTTTAACAAGACGAAGAAACCACTGTCAACAACTCCCCGAGTTGGAACGATGTCGCATATTCGGGCTACGAGAAGGTGGATTTTCTTTCCGCGATATTGCAGAAACACTTGGCTGGAATGTATCCACTGTGCATGATTGTTGGAAACAGTGGTCAATGGATGGTGCTGCATCAAGAAGACCGGGTTCAAGGCGGCCACGTGCATTCCTGAGAGGGAAGATCGCCGTATTCGGCGTAAGACTGTGGCGCATCGTACTGCGTCTGCGGCAGAAATTCGAGCTGTAGTTGGTACCACAGTTACACAACGAACTTTTAGAAATCGGTTACTTCAAGGACAGCTCCGAACTAGGCGCCCTGTAGCGTGCATTGTACGCTACAGGGTACGCTGCAGTACGATGCGCCGCAGTCGTACGCAAATATGGTGATCTTCCCTCTCAGGATTGCACGTGGCCGCCTGGAACCCGGTCTTCTTGAGGCAGCACCATCCCTTGACCAATGTTTCCAACAATCATGCACAGTGGATACATTCCAGCCAAGTGTTTCTGCAATATCGTGGAAAGAAAATCCACCTTCTCGTAGCCCGAATATGCGATCTCGTTCCAACTCGGGGAACTGTTGACAGTGGCTTCTTCGTCTTGTGAAAGGCGTTCTTGGCTAACATCAACTCAATACGTCACGTTTCGTAGCTAAATAACGCCCACGAACTTTACAGCACGCATTTAAAGTAAACCTGATCTGCAGGTTCTGAGTGGCGCCACTAGCGCACACTTATGCGCGAAGCGCGAAATTTCAATCGATGTCATCTTTCAGATGTATAAACATGTCTACCAAATTTCGTTTATCTAACACAAGTCTTTCTTGGTGTTGGGATTTTTTTTTCCGCCAGTGTATATTACATTTATTCTTCTTCAGATTTAATAGCTTTATTTTTATATTAAATATATTTGTTTCTCTTTTTGGACATGGGTAGAATGACCAGAGATGCTGCATGAAAAAATATAGAACTTTGGAAACTGAAAATAAAAAGTTATTCGGCTTACTAAAAATGATCTATGAAATAGAGAAGAGAGACCCAATGACTCATTTTTCATACATTCTAACCGATAACCAGGCCCTTATCTTCCGTGTTGCCCTAGATGAACGGGTTTGATACCTGGCATCGGCGTAGGAGACCACCTAATCGCCACGTAGCGGCAATAAACCTGATGAGCGCCTAGTTCGTTTTTCTATCGGCAGTGCCTATTTCTTAATTATGAACTTTTATACGCCAGTTACTTAACAAGTATATATTGTTGTTTAGCACCTATGCATTTCTACTCATGTTGATCTCGTAATTTAGAAGCTTAATCAGATGACGAGACCTTCATCTGGCAAGCCACCTCAGAGGTATAATTCATAGGGAAATTCGAGGTCTTCGCACCAGCGACGGAGTTTACTTGCACCAAGAGCCATTAGGGTACATGACAACCGAATAACTTATCAAAAAATGATCGTGAAAAGACTACAGTGGGAAAGTCTTAACTTGCGTTCCCTCAAATGGCTAGTCATTGATGAAATTTTTATAGTGTCAAAAGAGAATTTATATATAATTCATTTGAGGCTTCAAGAATTTAAAAACAATTTATTTTTTGGTGGCATTAATGTTTTCTTATATGGAGATATTATGCAAGTGCCAATAATATGTAATGTATACGCAATGCCAATGTGATTAAATGTATGCTAAGCATTTCAGTATGGTACTTCTATTCATAATTTAAATTATTTGCTTAATCTTTCGCCAAATCTAAAGATTTTGATAGAGAAATTGAGAACTCATTGCATCATGACGGTTTTTTGTTTATTTTTGGTTGTTATGTATTTAATCTTTCTTGACAAAATCAGCTTAACTCACCTAAGCATTTATGCTTCTTATTGCATCATCATTTGCAATACGTTGGGCAGTGGAGATTTTATAACTATTAAGTAATCTACCCTTATTGAGTCCACTGCCAATTGTTGTTTCTGAGCTAATATGATTTGGTGGATTGAAGCGTCTTGCGAATTAAATATTTTATGATACCCACATTTACATTAAACCACATTGCTGCTGATATTTTTTTTTGTTTCAGGCTAGCCTTAACTGTGGGCTCGATTACGGAAGATTAGTAATTCATCGTCATGCTCATTTAATAGTCTTGGTTAAAGTGTCATCGGTCTGCATAGTAGCTGACGTATTTTAGTGAGTATAGTACTGGAAAACATACAGAACTTTCCGAAGCAACTTATGATATCTACATATCCTTTAAACCATGTTTGCTGTTAGTATCGCACACTTTTTTCTTTTATCGGGCAATCTGATTCAAATTTACTTGCTCTCATTTCTTGATACAATTCAAATGTTTTCATGACTGCGTAACTCACTGACTTGCTTTCGCAATTATGCTTATGCCTACAGTTGTTTAAGTTCTGTGCCATGTAAATACACTGCACCATTAACAATGCCGCTTGCAATACTAATTAAAGTAACTCCTTTTTTTTCTTTCTACGTTGTTAATCTTGTACTTTAACAGCATAAGGGATCTTGGCTCAACTTCTGTTTGCATATAAAAGTAGACAAATGGTTGTTTACAATAAATACATTTATAAATATTGAAAAACTTGCTGTATATATGAGACAGAGGTACTACTTAGCTATCCCGTCGACCAAAAATCTATTGCCAAACTATAAGATTAAATGCTAATAATGGTTGATCGCAAATGTCACATTAACTTGACTTTAAGCAAGTTACACGTGTTTACGTCATCAAGTGATTTTTATTTCGCCGTTTTATTATAATCGTTATTAATGTTATACTAATTTATTTGTTCTTTCGTTATTTAAAATAAAAATTATGTCAATTTGTATAATTTGGCGAATTTGGTCGACGGGTTAACTAAGTAGTACCGAAACAGTTCATAGGTTGTCAGAAAATATGCGTGAAATTTTCATATATACAGGCCCCTATACAGGTAAGTTATCATTAATGTTATCTTGTGGAAGTATTAAAGGCAATCAAAAAGCAACATATAACTGTTTAATATAATATAATATAGGTACGTATATAATATTATATATATATATATATATATATATTATGTGCCGCCAGTCTGATGTTATGTATTTTTCTACCAACAAGAGATTACCGATATAAACAAACGAACATATCAGAAATTATGATTAATTTTACAAATGTAAACAATGCGTAGCAGTGAGTCAATAATTTTTAAAAATTCATTGATAAAAATTTAAAAAGTTTGACGCATTGTATATCTTAACTCCTGTAGTATTAATGTGCCTTCGACGTCATTCGCCTATGAACCAATGTAAATAGTTTTTAATTTAAAAACAAAATCTTAGAAAACTCAAGTCTATTTTCGGTACTTTGATGTTATCCGGGGGGAAAAACACGCCAATAAAAGGGTTTTTTTTCCCCCAATAGTAGTTATTTTTTTGCGTGTATGATTTAGAAACAATGCTTTAAAGTTGAAATAAAATGCTATGGTATTTATCATTATTATTATAAATTTTAAGGGAAATGAGTGAAACGCATGTATTTTAACTGTTTGCAATATATGTATTTTGAATGTTTGTATTTTAAATAAAAGTTATGCTTTTTAAATAAAATGTGTTAAATGTTTATATGGGCGATTCTCAAAAGGTGGGCACTGGACACACACCATAACTTTAAGCCTTTCAAAAAGTAACTTTAATTATCATTGACTTTATTTTTTATTTTTTTTTTACACTGAGTTTTTTTTTTCCATTGAGAGACAGAAAATGACATAATTTATTGTAAAAGCTTTGTATAAATATCTTAAAAATTTATTATTTTGTGCTAAAGAGGCCAATTTTGGACATTCATAAAGTTAACTGCTCCAATGTACCACCAAGAAAAAGAGTTTTAACTTGCTTCCAGGTGGTTCTAATGGTAAGCAACGCATGCATTAAGGAAATGGATGATTTTTTGATAATTTCGTTATGGGAGGGCAGGCTGATTTATTGCTTTTTTGAAGATAGAAGGACTTTTCTATAAAGAATTTTTCTGTATTTTGTTATGTCCAAAAGTAACGTACGCCACAAAGCTATCATTTCCACGAAAAATACATCAAGTAAGTACTTTAAACTCTTTTATCTAACTTTAAAATCATTTAAAAAAATATTTGTATGTGTTTTATAAGGTTTTTTTGCAATAAATGCACTTTTGTCAAAAAAGAAAGTTGTCCGAATCGGGTAACGATGGAAACGCCAATTTTATTTTCGGTAAATTTATTATTAAAGATGATTTGGTGTCCTGAAACGTATAAAAATATATTTATTATAATGTTTTATCGTAAATAATTACCGTGTTTTGTATAAATAAAATGTATTTAGTACGAGTAATAATATAACTTGACTTAAAGCATGCTTAACTAATGTGTGTAACAATAGACACATTATGGCGACCGCTGCGATCGTTACGAAATTTCGGACGTGCTTAATTAAAAGTATGATTTAAAATTAATAGTAAACTTCTTTTTTTATTTCAAAAGTAATTTTTCAGCGATCTTACGTGTTTTTATGTATTTTGCAAAGTTTTCTTTGTAGCAAATGTACCCCAAAAGATTATTTAATAACAATGTCTAAATCGTGGAACGATCATTAATAATTTTAATTTTTTAAATACATAAATAAATATATTATTAAACAAAAACCTAATTTGCAGAACAAATTAAAAAAACAAAATTTATTTCCGAAATTGTTTAAGCCCGAGAAGGGGCAGATATTAAGACATTTCATTCAATTCGTTCTACATTTAATGTTAAATTTTTGTAACAAATAAGTTAAACCAATTGAACATTAAAAAATAAAAATGAAATTCATACAATATAATACTTTAAACACCTATATACTTAGATTCCGTTCAAATGAAATCGAAATAAATCTTAGACATTTTTAAAGTTTTGTATTTTGCATGTATCTTATCATATTATGTACAATCGTCATAAACATAATGCAAAATCTGCAGTACACATATTTACAACTTAAAAATGGAAAAGTCTAAGATTTATTTCGATTTCATTTGAACAGAATCTAAGTATATAGGTGTTTAAAGTATTATATTGTATGAATTTCATTTTTATTTTTTAATGTTCAATTGGTTTAACTTATTTGTTACAAAAATTTAACATTAAATGTAGAACGAATTGAATGAAATATCTTAATATCTGCCCCTTCTCGGGCTTAAACAATTTCGGAAATAAATTTTGTTTTTTTAATTTGTTCTGCAAATTAGGTTTTTGTTTAATATGTCAAGTTTTTTAATAAC
Organism: Maratus speciosus; assembly: GCA_963932465.1. NCBI lineage: Eukaryota > Metazoa > Arthropoda > Arachnida > Araneae > Salticidae > Maratus > Maratus speciosus. The sequence goes on along the minus strand of OZ010795.1, from coordinate 365,451,559 downwards.
TACTGAATTCAGACGAACACATTTCGAAATTAATGGAGGGTATATCATCATCAGGCTTTGATTTGTACGATATCGCATCACAATTTGTGAAGCAATTTACCTATGTATAATTCAAAATGTTTCACTAGTGCAGTAATGCAGGTTGCTGTAGTTTGGTCAAAAAATTACAATCTGAACTTAAACAAGTAATATAAAAATTTTGTTTTTAAAGTCAATTCCTACTTAGGCCATCAAAGAAAAATTTAATATAATCCCTTAAGCTAATATTAGTTTTTGTTGCATTAAAATATCTCAATTTGTTGATTTTCTATAAGCAAGTAGGTTTACAACGGAACTGTATGGGAATTTGGCGAAATATTAGAGATATCGCCAAGTTGGCGTCACTTTTGGCGACTCATTTTGGCCGCCAAATTTGGCGATATATCGCCAAGTTGGCGACAAACTTGGCGGTATTTGGCGACAGAACGTGGTCCCCCCTATGGTTACCCCTTATTGAAAATACTTTCATTCATCTTCAATAACCCATTGCCGCTATTTTGTTTCCCATGCAAAACTAAAATTAATTAATTAAAATTTAATTAATTAATTAATATTTGAAAAAACTGTATTAACATCAATTGTCATCCAGTACAAGTTAAAAAAAATATATTTCAACTTGATAGGATGAATAACGAGTATTTTATTAACGATTGAAAATTTGAACGAGATAAATATATAAATAAATAAATATCGGGAGAATGTGAGCTAATAGTAGGAATTGAAAAAAAATCTGCTTGAAAATGTTATTTTTATTTCCACTATGACGCCATATTCATCTTCTTTTTAATTCTTAAAAAAAAAACTATTTCAGTTTCTTCAGTTTCATGTTTCACGTGAAAATCATTCAACTAAATATAGGCAAATTATTATTACGGCTTTTGAATTATTTACAACAATGAAGGAAAAAAAAATAAATTTTATTAGAAAATGTCCGTTGATTCTCAATGAAAAAGAAATTTGGAATTATTAAGAAAAATATTTGAATAATGTAAATAAAAATTAGCCCATGTTACTCTCTAGATTATAATCCACCTATATCAAAGGCATTTTATGACCCGTTTTCACCCTGACGTCAGGCAAATGTTTTTACACTTTGAATTTATAATATTATTAGAATTAGCAAAGAATTAAAAATGAGTGGCATTAGGGACAAAAAGGTGGGAAGAAAAAATGAAAAAGTTATCATCTCCATAGGCTTTTCTATGTTAAATTAACATTGAGAAGTGACACTGGAAATAAATAAGTATTGCGCTGCCGCGCAATACTTAAATAACAGAGTTACAACAATAACTCTACTTAACAATACTTAAATAACATGTTCTAACATACATCTTAAAAAATAAAATAAATATATATTTTTTAAATTATTGTACTTGAGTTCTTTTTTTTTTTTAATTCTAGGTTTAAGAATCCCATCTCCTTAAAATTCCATTCTTCTTCTTTGCTCCCCAACCAAAATGCAAGGCAAATAAAAAGTATAAGCCACTTCGTGCTGTAACTTTGGTAGAAAAAAAAAAAAAAACAGAAATTGACAGTATTCAAAGTACAGAAAACAGCCAGCGTAGATTTGGGTTTTACAATCTCTGTAAAAAACAATCAAGAATGCATTACCAATGAAGCTGGTGAAAAAAATATTGTTTCTACAATTGACTCCTCACAGTTGAAAATAGATTGACATTGGTGACTGGTACTTTGTATTAATTCATGATGAAAACTTATGGCCAGGTATTATTGAAAAGATCAGCATTGATAATGGTGAATAAATATTTTCTATAAAATTTTTGACTCCTCAGGCAGACCTTGATTTTAACAGGTTTCGTTATCCATCTAAAAAAGACAGCACAAATTTAAAATATGAAGATATTTTGTTGAAATCACCAAATCCACCTCACCCGGTGGCTGCAAGAGGAGACTTTTCTTTTGATAAAGAAATTATAGATATGTGCATTAAAAAAATAGCAGTATAATTTTATTTATTTTTTTTTTTTGAGAAAAAAAAAGAATAAATTATATGTTGGATACTTCTAATATTATGTAAAGGTATGTTTTTTGCATAATGTGTAATTCCTATAAAATTAAGATATTACTTCTAAAAAAGTAGTAAATATTTTAATATCAGAGATTAACATTTGATTTTATTATTATTATTACTGGATAACAAAAAGGTAATTATACCTGTATATATGTATACACATACAATTATAAGACATATTTACTACATTCTTAGTCTTAATAATTTTTTAAACACTAAGCGCAACGTCCAAAATCTGTCAGCAATGTCCAAAATCTGTAACGTACGTGCGAAAAAATGTCAAAAATTTGTAACGTACACAACTGCTAATTAAATACTTTAATAATTAATTTTCCAGAATAGTTGCTGTCTTTTAATATTTGTGTATAATTTTGTAGACTTATATACTATACTATTAAAAAATTGGCCTTAAATTTGAAACTTTATAAAATTACATACATTGTTAAAAAAAAAAAAAAAAAAAAATACTGCCAGTTTTCCGGTAGGAATCTGAAAAATAGCTGCCCTTATCGTACCGGAATAATTTCCGACCCAGCTCGGAATAAAATTCGTAAAAATAAGGAAATAGTCAGTAAAACGATATTTTACGGATTTTATTCCGAGCTGGGTTGGAAGTTATTCCGGTACGATAAGGGCAACTATTTTTCCGATTCCTACCGGAAAACTGGCATTATTTTTTTTTTCAGTGTATAGTTAATCCCACCTTTTGAGAATCTCCCATATTTTAAGTGAAATAAATACAATATGAATGATGTCAATGGGAACAATATTTGGCGATTTATGACATCGCCAAGCTAACATAAAAGTACTCCATTTTCTGAGTATTAATGTCATAAACACACTGTAAAAAAAATATACTGCCAGTTTTCCTGTAGGAATCGGAAAAATAGTTGCCCTTATCGTACCGGAATAATTTCCAACCCAGCTCTGAATAAAATACGTAAAATCGGAATAAAATCCGTAAAATACCGTTTTACTTACTATTTCCTTATTTTTACGGATATTATTCTGAGCTGGGTCGGAAATTATTCCGGTACGATAAGGGCAACTATTTTTCCGATTCCTACCGGAAAACTGGCAGAATTTTTTTTAAGGTGCATAATCTTTAGTGTGTTTGTTTCAGGTTTGTATGTTTAATTAATTTTGAAAATTATATTTGATGAATCATTAATCCATTTTCCTTTTTTTTCAAACTTAATTACTTCTCAACATTAAATCATTTTAAATTTTACACCGTTGAATAGGGAGGGTGTACTTTCGAATGTATATTGTTTAAAAACTGTAGTTCAATTTACTGACTTTTTATGATTTTTAAACCAAATAGCTCGATTAAGCAAAATAATCTACCTATATATATAATACAAACGGAAATTTCTTTCCGGCTTCTTATGATTCGAGTTCTAATGTATGGATTTTGATGAAACTTACGTTGTTAGATAGATATTATTTCAGGGAAGGTTTTAGTATACAGCACATGGTTCTACGTAGATTAGTTATAGAATTATGATGAAAAGATCTGTTATTTTGGACGATAAGGTTACCATTTTATTTCTTGGCGATCTTTATCGTTGATGAAAAAATTGAAATTTGTATTACACATCGAAAATTAAAAGAAAAACAGTTATTAATTTTATTTAAAATTTCAAAAAAGGGAAAAACAGAAATCAGTTTTAATGAGTGATAATATTAAAAAACGAAAATATTTAATTTAAACAATGTTCGTAAGGCTTAAAAAATACTCAGTTAAAATATTGCAATTGAAATAATGTTTGGCGATTTATCTTTTCCGGCAAGTTAAGAAAAATGCATCTGAAAAATTGATAAGATGATGTCAAGGAAGTTTTCCATAAGCGCATGCTCAGAAATATTAAAAAAAATATATATAGAGAATATTCTTCTCATGAGGGTATATATGTTTATTAAAAAAAATCGCCAGTATCTCGATTTAGCGTTCGTAAAAAATAATGAAATTTTCATTCTTTTGCGATTTAACGCTGGTTGGCGACACAATAAAATTTTGTATAATACTTTGATAAATATTCTTTTTAGAAAAACTTTTTCAAATCTCCATACGAAATTTGTTTATGTAAGTTTAAATTATATAAATAAATTTTTATAACTGCTGTTTTGTCATATGCTTTTTTATGTGTATATAATGAAATTTAAATGGATTAAAATTGTTTCAAACTCAAAATTGAGGTCCGATTCTGAGCATTGGCAATTTGACTTTGATATTGTTAGTGTCAGAGACAACAAGAGAAAAGTATTGTTGCTATGGAAACAACGACTTAATATGGTAATTTTTAATGATAGCATTCTTAAAACTTATCCAGCCTATGACACCGTATAAAATTAAATAACTAGTATCCGTCAGGCCGAAATGTCGGAGCATGGAGGCGCGTGAACTTAAAAGATATTATTTAAAAAATGTTTTATTTTCTGGATTACTGTTTAATAGTATAAAAAGTTTGAAATAACAATTGTGGGTACTTCATTTTAAAGTGTTTAATTCAGTCGTCAGTTGCCTCGGGTAATGCACAAATGCTAATCTGTCAGCAAGTGCTCCCATACTTCTAATTTGGGTAAAGCCTGTCCTTAGCGAAAATTGCTTCCATTAGAACTTTCTCTAAATGACAAACTACAGTAAAAATGAAATAAGTTCTTTTATGTGCAACACCTTTAGATGGATATCCACAGTAGTTTTTGACAATGTTAAACTCGAGGATCTATGTATGTTGGCAAGGTATGCAACAGTTAAAGGTAACTAACTTCGTGTGAATGAGGCTTTTTCTTCTTTCCTATATTTACAAATAGGTTTGATAAAAAAAAATAAAAATAAAATTACAGTTAGAAATGGCTCATGATACTCAACAAAATGAACTATTATGGCCTGTGGCAAACGAGGTTGAAAACGTGGGCCATAGGCAATATCTTTTATCGTACTTAAATTTACCAATTCTCACTCCGTTCAGATATTGGCATGTAGCATAATGCATAACCTTGCATCCAGCTGCTGAAGAAAGTCCAGATTGAAGTCCAGACGCGTGATCATCTTCACTACATCTTGCTATTTAATCATTGTGATCTGCTAAAATTCTTGTTTATTGGTCCCCGCTTTGATTTAAGAAGTACTTCTTGATTATATTCTTTAGCTTGCATGGTTTTGAGAAAAAGACATATGGCACCTTCAAATCATTCAAGTTAGCCTAAATCAGTATATCTTTGCGTCGTTGTATAAAGGGGTGAGAGGTAGTCAAAAACTTGACTCACGCAAAGTGAGTTCAGAGTCTTTTGGAACTGTGTCTGCTGATCGTCGTTTTCTCTCAATGAGTTTGTTAATGTGAAACATTTTTTAAAAGCTCTAAGCATTTTTTGTCCGCGAAGAATCAAAATGATTTTTAAAAAATGTCTCTTATATAGAGGGATGTCTTTTGCGCGATGTAACTACCTAATACGTCCAAGGATTTAAACAAATAAGCCTCTAAAAGGCTAAATGCTATCTATTTTACCTTCGCGATATCTTTGTTCAAGGTCAGCCATAAGACGACCTCCTATCATTGAAAATTCGTCAATAATGAGAAATAACACTGTATCCATTCTGAGCTGTAGATGTATTGCTGACTTTTTAAATTAGTGAACTATTTAAAACACGTTGGTTCTTTAAGCACTGAGTGAGTTACCTTGTCCTTGACATTAAATGCAGCAGTACCTGTTAGTGCCAAAAGAATGATAGCTTCTGATCCTAACTGCTCTATGATTGTTTTACTAAGTTCTTCGATTTTTGTACATTTTACAGCTCTTCTTTTTCCAATAATAAAAGTTGATTTAGGGAAATTTGTAACCTTTGTTTGCCAAGACAAAAGCTGTTCAGTGCATAACTGAAGGCAGCATAATTTGTTGTTCTTTATAATAATTCAGAAATGTTAAAAGTAAAGGGAAACCATTGGATAAGAGAATTTACGCTAAAGATAAAGGATTACCCCCCGATGTATTTGAGAGATTTCGATTTTTTGTAATTTAGCTCCGATCTTTGAGAACTCGATCCATCGAGTTAGCGGCAGAAAACTTCAAAGCTTCTTCAAAGACTTGCTCGTCTGGCACAGCCCACACTTATTTAATATGGCAACAGGTAAAGGTTTGTAACACGTATGTAACACACACTCATAGATAGTCTGCTATATTCCTCTATCAAACCTGATACCTTTATTCATCTGAGTTGTTGTTATATCGTTATTATGAAAATATTAGGAAGCATCTGGGTTATTTTTATGTGACTTTTCCATATAGAATTAAGCTGAATAACTCTATACATTTGAATCACTTTCTTTTAACCGTCATTTTCGAAACTTCTGTGTATAACGCTGCACATATAAAATATGTATATTTTTTTAAATGTGCACTAAATCTAGGCAGCAGATTAAAAAAAAAATCAGGAATTAATTTCTCATGAATTATCTTTCATTGTTGTATCCATTTCTCCATTCATAAGCATAAGCGATCATAGTCATATACATTAATATCGCATTTATCGCTAAGCTTCGCGGCATTTGGACGAAATATAGCCAAATTTGGCGATCAAAAATATGTGATCACAAATTAAGCCAATTTGGCTGTATCTGACTAATTTGTCGAAATTTCCATTGAAATTCAGTACTGATGATTCTTCTCTAACCAGGTTCTTCGCATTTTAACTTTGTGTTCTCCAGTATAATTAGCTAAAATCTTAAAACCAAGAAATAGGGAAGCTACCTTTTCCAGCCCGTACAGGAATTTTTTATTTAGTAATCTACATATTTCTGTTTTCTAGTGTACATCTTGACAAAAAAAAAATGCTTATCTCATTTACTTCAGAATATTCACTTGCACTTCAGTTGAAATATATTCACTTACGATGAATTAAAAAAAAAATGAGTAATCGTCAGTAATTGGAACAACTACCAAATTGTTAAATTTGTGCATCAAACATTGCTCAGTAAATTATGAATTTGTCTACAAACCCGATTACGAAAATTTCCCAATAGAAACATACATTCGTCTGTATAAAAACATACATACATAAGAATACATACATATAAGTAATGCATACATGACATTATATTTTTCTCGATTTCTTTGAGTATCACTCGTAGCCATTCGACTAATGCGCAAAATCGTATTTTCCGTATTCGATTTTCTTTTCGTTTCCCTTAATTTAAAATTCAAAATGAATTGCATCGATTTGGAATCTTACAAAGACTGAAAAGTTCGAAAAAAATAGTGTTTGTTACATACGTAGAACGTAAAACTCCTGAAAGGGGGGGGGGGGGGTCAATCTATATCTCAGTTCACCAATGTATGAACATCGACTTCAACATTCGACTCCATAATGATCCGTATGATGTTAAAATGCATAATTTACAGCAATGGAGCGAATGTTTTAATTAACAATGGGATGAATCTCGTCGAATTTGGACGAAAGAAATTGTTTAAAAACGAACTCATACATAGTTACTACTTAGCCTCTTAAAACAAATATTATTTTTAACTTAAAGTTACCAAAATACTAATTCCAAACACTTCGATGGTTCAAAATATTAAAAAATTAAACTGCATTATTTATTATACCTAATCAAGATATGTAATTTTGATGAAATTACCCATTGAGGCTGTTATGTTTAAAAGGCACGGATGTCATATACGTCCCCCACATTGGCGCGATTTTTTCCCCACGCCAATTCGGAGAAAACTTGAACAGCACAAACAATAACATCCGGGTTACCATATCAAGCAAAATAACGACACTTTGGCGCAATTAAGTACCCGTTACGCATATGACATTGGCGTCAGAAAAAAATTGCGCCAATATGGGATATGACAACCGTGACGTTTAAGATTGCCGATTGAAAATTAAAAAAAAATGATTTCACCTTAAGTTAATCATGGAATTATTTTTCGCGTAAAATCTGAAAACTTTATGTTATTTTCACCGTCTCATAATTTGCATACGCATCTCTTATATTTACATTCACCGTTTCAAAAATATTACAATGCGCAATATGTGATTAATACATATATTTCTAAACTTGAAATCAAGTTTTCCAATTACAACGTTGCATGTGAACATTCGCACTCCTGACTTCTGATTCAAATCTCTGTATCGGCGAGTAAAATTCCAGAAATTTATATCTTTTAGAGGCGTTCGTAGCAAAATATTTACTTTTATCAGAGAAAATGATGTAATTTTGCCTCATTGAAGCATTTCACCAAGCGTCTCAAACTCAATGAATGAAAAAGAATTGAATTATAACAGCTTTTGCGGAAAACATGAGTATTTTATTAAAGCATGACGTCATTTTCTGTTAAATTTTTTCAGAAAGTTTATTTTGAATTTTATGAGAAAATGTCATCAATAAAGATAAGCAAACCTTATTATTTTTCCTTTCTTTGCAACAATTGAAGTAATCCAATTGCTACCATTTTGAAACAAATTCATAGAATTTTTTTTAATTTTAAATTTAAATGTAAAAATGGGAATATTTAAAAAAAAATAGGTAGTGCGGGCAAATCTACAAAGAAACAGCTTTCATTACAAAAAAGAGTTATTAAAATTAGTGCAAAAAAAGTTTAAGGTACATGACTAAAAAAAAAAAAGCCTTATCTTTCAAATATATAGAATTAAACTCGCAATGTTATCTCTATGGGAAAATTTTGAGCCGACATTTCAGGCTGTTAGGGTTGACGGATATTTATGATTTTCAATAAGCGCCGAGATTTTGGCCCTACCAACGTTCAGCTCATTTTTTGTGTCGATGCGTTAAATATTTTGGACGCTATCGTGTTAACAATAAGTGTAGCTTTTGCAGGGAAGCCGGAGCTGTGCTCCGACAATTACACGCTATTCGTACATATTGTACAAACTTACAGAAAAATAATAAACTAGTCAATCTTTTAAGTTTAAATTCATTGAGTATTAGGCAATTTAAATACTTATTTAACAAGAAATTTATAAATGCATTTCAATCTCTTGCATTCGATCAGGAAATATATTGGTTCGCCAAATAGCGTCGAGCATTCGTCTTTTCGCGCCAAATACTCGAATATATATATATTTTTTTTTACAGATTTTCTAATGGGCTTATGCCGCTAGATTTGACTGATCTTTTTTACATGCATGAGTAATTTTATTAGCATTTCCTTTTTTAAAATATTTTGAGTATGCGCTTTAAGGAGACTTTCCCTGTAATATATAAATATTTTTATCAATTATTTAAAATTTTAGGTGAAAACCACGATTTCTACCCACCGTCCTAGGACGGGCGTTTCCACTAGGGAAAAATAAATTGTGTTGAATCCTTACTGCTAATATTTAACAATATTATAGCTGTGATAAAGTAAAAAATTAAAAAAAAAGTTTTACTTACATTTTGTTACCTTTTTCCCTCACAAAGGGTGATGTAAACACAAGAGAAAATTATTACCTAAGTTTAAATTGGGATATAAGTAGCAATATATAGTGAAATAGTAAACAGTAAATAAAAATTGTAATCGTAAAATAGTAAATAGTAATAGTAAAATAGTAAATAGTAATAGTAAAATAGTAAATATCTTGGAAATTTTTTTTTTTTTTTAATTTAACTTATGTACTTCCTCAGTAAGTTCGCTACCTATGTAAAAATATCTATCCTTTTGAAATTTTTACTAAAACATAAACTACTTGACCAAAGCAAAAACTTATTCTGAAAATGTCCTTTTTATTTCCACTATGACGCCATAATCATTTTTTTAATTCTTAAAAAAAAAAAAAAAAAAAAAAAAAAAAACTATTTTAGTTTAATTTTTCGCAAGGACTTCTTTCAACAAAAAAGAGATAAATTATTATTATGGATTTTGAATTATTTGCAACAATGAATAAAAAATGCTAAATTTTATAGGGAAAATGTCCGTTAATTCTCAATGAAAAAAGCAAAATTTGGAATTATTAAGAAAAATATTTGAATAATGTAAATAAAAATTAGCCTATGTTACTCTCTCTTGGTTATAATTCACCCATATTTTAAGGCATTTTATCATCCGTTTTGATACTGACTTCAGGCAAACGTTTTTACATTTTAAATTTATAATATCATTAGAATTAGTAAAGAATAAAAAATGAGTTGAATCAGGGACAAAAAGATGGGAAGAAAAAATGAAAAAGTTATGATCTCCATAGGCTTTTCTATGTTAAATTAACACTGAGAATTGACACTAGAAATAAATAAGAATTTCGCTGCCGCGCAATACTTAAATATGTATCGCTTTTTATGAACACGATAACTTCCATAATACTGCACGAATCTTTTCCAAACTGATACATAAAATCAAGGGGCAGAAAATCTCGGCTAAGTTCGTTAATGAGGAAAATCGGACGAAAGGGGTGGAAATGGGAAGGGTTTTTGTGAAAACAGAAAAGATACTGTTAACTTCTTAATTATGATTCATATCGAATCAGTTTAAAGTTATTATTACTTCTAGGAAAAGGGCCAAAAATTTATGCGTGAAAGATTTTTCATATATCATTAAAATGGCCTTAAAAGGTGAAAAAAATACGGTTTTAGGAAGAAAAATATTCATAACTTCGTCAATTCATACGATATCAAATCCCCTTAAATTTATTATAAAACTTCTTAATACTATCTACAACTTTTATAATGCAACTTTTTGATAGTGCCGAACTCTTACAGCAAATAAATAAATCAACAAATAAACAAAAATATAAATATATATATAAGGAGTGGGGGGGGGGGGGATTGAAGGAGGAAAAAATCAAATCTCCGTTAATCCGCAACTGAGGCGATAAAAAGTACCATTGGCGTGATGGAAATTTTTGACAACCTTCAGTGATGCTGTATATAGGGTTGCATTATTAAACGCGCGCGTGTCTCAATAAAAAGAACATCAGAATATAAAATATAGTGTGGTTCATTTAATGAAACAATCACCACACGGTTTAAATTTATTATATAAGCCTTCTTAATATTACCTATAACTTTTCTGGTAACAAGTGTTTGATAAGTTAAACTCTACTAATGGATGATATTACTCAAAATATTCTCATCGAATGGAAAAACAGGGTTAAAAAAAATATCGTCTTAGCACGATTCTGATATTGTACGATAATGATTCGAAATCTACTCGTGCAGAGCCGGCAGGGTTTTTTCTTTTAACCTCCGATGGGACGTAAAATAAAGACAAGTATAAATAACAAATAGATTTTATTACTAGGAATCTAGTACAATGAAATTGACTCTTCTACATATACTCTACAGTCTACACTGTGAATATGGAAATATTTGTCATGATGGTGGACAAGTTTTCTTGCACCCTCCTCATAGAACGTTGCCGCCAACGTGTAAAGACAGGTCTCCCCCAAATCTTGGAGATTTTTCTTGATATGGAAGCGTTGTACTCCCAGACCTGTCTTCAGCTCTCGAAAAAGATTAAAGCCAATCGGGGACAGATATGGGTTGTACGCAGGATGATCGAACACTTTCCACAGAAATTGTGAATGAAGCCAATTGGGTCATCAGATCGACCTGGCACTGAGTGACTGTCATCTTTTCCAAGAACTGAAGACAGGCGTGGAGAACACAGTGACTATGCCTAAAAGTAACTTTGATTGCACTTGACTCCTGGTTATTAAACCATTTTGTAATTTACATTTGTTTTTAGATCGGATGTTGAAAATAAATAACTCACGTATGCAAAATACCACTGTCGCAAGAACTCTTTTATTTATCGTAAAAATCGAAAGACAGGTTTTGTACCTAAACCTACAGCCGCTTTGTAACAGAAGAAAACTATAAATATTTTCTTATTTAATAGAAATATTCAACAGCATGTTTTTATTGGTTAATCTGATATTTTTACCACAATAATGCTTCACAAAAAAGTGATTTAATTTAGAGAAGCTGTTTTTAAAAAAAATCTATTGAGTTTTATTAATCTGATAAAAGCGTAGAGAATGTGAAGTATTTATTGCATTCTGTTGAGTGAAAATGGAGACATATCTGTATTTTAAACAACTTAAAATTCCTATTGGAATAACCATGTAATTTCAAGATAAATGCAATATTTATTTTAATTTACAAGCCTTGATTTCAGCGTTAGAGGAATGAAAATTTATCGAAAATTACATCATAATTTTCAAAAATGACTTAACTTTATTACTATAAATACAAGTTTTCTTTGGATCATGAGGTCATTTTCAAAAGTGGAATCAGTGGCTACCTTTCATTTTTGTAAAATTAGGATCTAAGTTTTTATTTAGTTTTCTATTACTACTAGGGAGCTCTACCCCCTGCAAGCTACGCTCGCCGACCCCCGTTCAGACACCGCAGAATCTAAAAACACGCTAATCTGATGGGTTTTAAAAATATTAGAGAAGATTGAATTATACTGACAAAAAGTGTGCAGATCTCCCTGTAAACGGTTTTTCATTCAATTCCCTTTGATTTCAAAAATTTAAGGGCGAATCAGTTGCTGTTAAGACATCCAATGGTTGTTTTCGGTTTTGATTAAAGAGGATCAGTTAAACACTTGAAAAGAAGCTAAAATAAAATAAATTAAGTATAAGAGTCTTTGTCTCCCGGTATTTTAAAACAATCTCTATAACAATAGCCTAAGTCATGTGACTATCATCAACAGTTCCAGGCGGGCCACTTCGCTTTTTATACTTTAGGTGCCATTTTGGTACTTTAATGTTAGCTAGGCACAGGTGATAAGTCGCCAAATATTATTTCAACGCCATCATTTCATCTGTATTATAATAGTTCAAGTCATCAACTGCCATAAACAAATACGGTCTGATCCCTTCGCCGTTCATATGAAAGTTTGGCAAAGATGTCATATGCGTCCCATATTGGCGTGATTTTTTAACGACGCCAATTTGGGGAACGCATCAACAGCATAAACAGCAACATCCTGCTTACATTATCAAGCAAAATAACGATACTTTGGCGCCAGTTATGTGCCCGTTCCGTATATGTCATTGGCGTCAGAAAAAAATCGCGCCAATATGGGGCCGTAAGTTTTACATTTTGATTAAAAAGTCAATTTTTTTTAACGAATAAAACTACATAAAAGTTGCTATGGTCGCAAAGAACTCTAGGTACTGTTACGCCAGCAGGATGCAAATCTCGCCAATAGCTTTTTTTTTAACTCGCCAGTTAGCATTTTTTTTTTTCGAGTGGTAATATTTGGCCAGATACGGTTATACAGGTTACAGATATACACTGTTACAGATATACAGGTTTGGCGTGATTTTTAGTTTTTTTACGAAAATTTGGCGAAAACTTCGTTTTCAAATACCAGTTACATATGCATTTTTGGTATTCCTTAGGTATCCCGACGACCAAAAATCTATCGCCAAACTGTAAGATTAAATGCCAATAATGGTTGATCGTAAATGTCACATTCACTTGACTTTAAGCAAGTTACACGTGTTTATGTCATCAAGTGATTTTTTTTCGACGTTTTATTTGTATACTTATTAATGTTATACTAATTTATTTGTTCTTTCGTTATTTAAAATAAAAATTATGTCAATTTGTATAATTTGGCGAAATTGGTCGACGGAATAACTAAGTAGTATTATATTTCTTAATTATTTTCTATTATTTTCTAAAGCAAATATCAAAAAAATAATTAATAATCATAGAACAAAATAATTTATGTAATTTGTAAAAATAAATAAAAGTAAATAAGCATTTATTATTAAATAAACAACAATAGCCGGGTTACCATGTCAACCTTTTCTGAAATATATATATAAAAAAATATCTGTTTGATTAAAATTTGAGTTGCCATCATTAGAAAAATGTATATAAAATTAGAAAAAAAATTAATATTTCGAAAACTAATTCGAATTTAAAAATTCTAATACCAGTTTTGAAATCTGCGGATCAATATTGATTTTTGGTGTTAATTTCATCGCAAATTATACCATATTTTAGGAGAAATTGCCGTGAAACATAATCAGTTGTTTAATCAGTCGATTCTTACTTCCGTTTCATAAATCCGTTTCATTAGGATTTTATATATATAGGATAGATTTATTTGAACGCATACTACTTGGAGGGGAAAGTCCCGGAATACGTTATTAACTGGCAGCACTAACAAATTAGCCATGTGATTTCTTGAAAGTCCATCAAAAGATTAAATTCTTGTCAAAAGATTAAATTCAATGACATTTAGGTCATTTCTTTACAAACTGCAGTCATGTAAGAGACGCTACTTTTGCGTTTGTGGAAACAGTGGACGAAAGGGAATTTCGTATTTTGATTAAACATTGCTTTTTGGAGAAAACATCTATGATGTAAATGAAGAATGCATTACGAAGACTATTCTATTAATCTACATTCAGATTCATTCAGATATCATTCAGATGCCAATCAGAATGTGTAATTCAGAGCACATCTACTCTATTGAAAACAAGCATTTCATCATTCATATGTTTTAATGGATTTAAATATGGCCGTTCAAACAACAAATATGCTTCACATTCTGGACGACCAATTGAGGCATCAACTGCAGAAAAACCTAAAAGAATCCACATATTGATTTTAATGACCAAAACGTGAAATTGAGGTAGTTACCTGACGTACAGATATAGACACAGTATGTGAGGAATATTTTGCATGGAGTTTTGCATATGAAAGAGCTTTGTGCGAGATGGGTGCCACTTTCATCAGAAAAGAACAAAAACAGCAACGTGCAGATTATTTAGATCGCAATTTGTAGATATTTCAGAGTAATCCAAATGCGTTGTTTCGCAGGTTTGTAAAATTTGATGAAACTTAAATCCATTAATACACACTTGAGTCCAATAGGTAATCACCTGAGTGGTTGGAAGCTGGCAAAAGCCCCCCAAATTCACCAAAAATGCAATAATCATCTGCTAAGATCTTATTTAGTATTTTTTGACATGCACGTGGCATAATATTTATCTACTATCAATAGAAAGTAAACCAGTCACAAGAGAGTATTTAACAACATTATTAGATCATTTGAACAAATAAATGAAAAAAAAACGCATATGGCGTAGAAAAATGTTCTGTTTCACCAAGAAAACGCGCCGGCTCATACATACATGAAAACAATGCACAATTGCATCCATTAAACTACAAATTCCTCCACAACCTCACGTATTCTCTTGATCGGTTCCACGGCGATTATTATTAATTTCCTAACATTAAGAGGTGGCTCCAGGGCCAGAGATTTGTGTCAAATGCTGATGTCACATGCGAAACTGATGCATATTTTTGAGCACATTAACCCTTTATGTACTGAATTATGAATTCTTGCAAATTTTATCTTCTAAAGCCTTTTTAGTGAATCGTTTAAACTACATTAAAATATTTACATAATCATTTAATACATTTTAGTAGGATTTCAGAAGGATTGAACGATTTCGATGGATTGATTGAATTTGAATTTATAGGGATTTTGTGCAATATTTATAACCCCACTGAAATCTTTTATTTTAAATATTTTTCTTAGTATTTTGTAGAAATAGGAAATGTACAAATATAATGTTCTAACAGTAGAAATATAGAAATATTTCCGAATATATACCCCCCCACGCCAAGAAAGCTGAAGAGATGCAAAGGCAAAAGAAATCACCTTTTTAAAAATATTTTTGTTTTGTGTAACTCATAATGCTTTTGGATCAAGATAAAGTAATGTATCTATAACTCATTCTAAACTGTATAACAACTAATCTATGCATTAAATGAATTTTATAACAAATTATTTTAATGATACTTATAAGTACCGTCAGTAGATAAAGGGTTAAAAATCGTAATATATGAAATATATCAAAATGTTACAAGATTGTTGGAATAAGCATATCTGTATAGAAGGAAATTGTCTAGAACAATGAAATTAGTTTTTGTCAACAAAAAATGTTTTTTCATTGCCTGTCTCGGGACTTTTCACTCAATTTATTAGTATTCTGTGAAATCTCCGGAGAGTTGAATTAATCTACAATTTGTTTTTGTTTTTTTTTATAAGAAAAGATTCTGGTAAACCTCACTAAGTTTTATTGACAACTGTTTAAGGATACGATTGTATGAAATTGTGGTTTACTTTCGAATATTTTCTATATTTATAAATACTTGAAAAATAAAAGACTTTTGTTCACCAAAAAGTAAATTTTCCTAACAAAATTCTTCATTATATCTTTACAAAACATCGTAAATCTCATGATTTAAATCAAGTAATTTACAATAAAGACTCCGAATAATATATTCCGAATAATATATTTATGGAGAAAATTTGCACCCCCAAAATAATGCATTGCTCTCAATATACATTTCCAAAATCCTTACTTATGCAAACGAATAGTGAGAAAATGTAAATTACTGATTGGAAACACATAAAAGCATCCTTTTATGCTGATTTGTTTATACATTCATTTACTTATAATCATAGATTTGCTATTGCAAATTCTAAATGTCGTAATCATTGCAAAGTATGTAATAGGCTACGGAAGATTGTGAACATTGATTTATCTTGATAGGTCCCAACTGACTAAGCTTATTCATTGAGTTTATTTAAACGCAATGTTAGTATCCATTAAGATTATTCATATATAATCTGAACGTACCGCCTACTTCAAAATAAACTTTGCTCGATTGATAGTTGAATTTGTTGTGAAATTGAATCGGTAGTGGATTCTTGAATTAAATTTAGAAGATACAAGGAAAGAAAACATCCCACTAAGAATACAATGAACAATTTTATAGAAAGCGTTTAAAAGCTTCTCTTCAATACATTTATCTGTGCTTAGTAAATAAGTTCATTTCAAATACGCTAGGCATTAGTGTAAAGTTCAGTAAGAGGAAAAAGTAATTTTGTCTAAATTTACTATATATAAATGCTATGATTACGAGATAGGACGGGTGAATATTTTATGTAGATTTCGTAAAAAATACTACCTATTACATTCTACCCTATGTTGGAAAAAAACGGAAAAAAAAGGAGAGTTGAAGAAGAAAAAAATCATAACTTCGTCAATTCGCAAGATATCAAATCGGATTAAATTTATTATAAATCTTGTTAATGTTATCTAGAACTTTTATAGTGAGACATTTTTGATAGGACCAACTATTACAGCAAAAACAAATTAAACAATAATAGGGGTTGAAGAAAAAATTATTGTACTAACATTATTCTGATAAAACCAGCCAGCTCTTACAGAAAAAAAGAAGTTAAAAACTCGTCAAAAACGGTCAGATAAAATCGTTAAACTTGGCTTATCTCTAATCTTGATTTATTTGTTGTTGGTGAAATTAGTACTCGAAAGTAGTTAGTAGGCGAAATCTACCACCGCTTGTAGGCTGAGCCGGCAGGGATTTTTTTTTTTTTAATAGTAATACAATTTACAAAGATAAATTTTGTTGTAGATTTCTGATGGAAATGTCCTGGTATAAGTATACGGGGGAGATTATTTTTCAAAAAGTGAAACTAATAGGATAAAAAAAAAAATAGCCCAGAGGAACGTGAATTTCCCAAATTTTATTCAAAGGTTTAATGACATCTTCTAGGAATATCCGCTGAAAATATAAACTTATTTTTTTGTAAGTAACGATTTAGCAATAATCATTAAGATTTATTCTATTTAAATAAAAATGCGAATGCTAATAAATTTAAATAATAATGCGAATTGTGGTTTAATTCCCAATCTTTTATAATATATTGTTTAGGTGACCCGTCTGGCATTGCACTGTCCGTGATGACAACCTTAACTATATCTAAAATTAACGTTGAATGAATTTGTATATTTAAATGAAAATCTTTCTAAACGATGCTAGTGTTAGGGTCTTACATCCTTCGACTGCGTTTGTGTGATTTTATGATTTAAAATGAAAATCTGTCCAAAAAACCTAGAATCAGAGACCCCGTTCCCTCCGGCAACGTAAACCGGACGTGCTACGCTAGAATACGGTTTTTTATTTTATTTTATATCTTTAACAGAAACCCGGGCCCATGATAATAACCTGAAGTGTACCTAAAATCTCGATTGAATGAATTTGTATATCTAAAAGAAAATATTTCCAAATGATCCTAAGACCTGTTAAGAAGTGTTTTCTTTCATATTTTTTCACATCGTGCCATTTAATCTATAAAACGAAATAGTTCTTGTCGTCTGAAATCTTTGAAATTATCATGAGTTATAAATATAATCATACGAAGCCTATGTATAATTTACGTGCAAAAACATCCATATTTGGTTGGGAAAAAAATGAGAAAAAACCAATCGCTTTCTTCTGAGCGAACATTTTACAGTTTTTTTTTTTTTTTAATACTTCTAATCGTCCAAATGGTTTGATATTTTTTTAAGTGATGTAAATCAAATGGCCAAAGATTTTGTAAAAAGATTTTTTTTTAAATGCCGACATTTAGTTACTTTTAGTTTAGAAAAAAGAGTGGCACTTGGAGTCTAAAAGTGACTTCCAGCCTTCAATTTTTTTTTTTGAAAGAATCAATATTTATAATTTTCAAAAAGAATTACACACTTGAGAATTACTTGAGAAGAAGATATCCGCTGTCGGTCGGTATTATTTATTTATTTATTTATTTATTTTTTGTATCTCACAAATTCGGGATTCGGAAAATGTCGAAATCGGGTTTCGAAAAAAGGCAGAAAAAAAAGCGAAATTTAAGATTTTTGAAATTTTTTGTAATTGTTAAAATTCGAATTTTTTCTAAAACATAATTTTGCTTTCAAAAGTAAATAATACGAGATGTAAGAAAACATTTTCACCTTTTCCGTATTTTGAGCGATTTTACCGATACTCGCCTTCAAAAACCACCAAAAAAAGAGACAGCAGTTCTTTGTTTCGGTTGTTAGGAACGGGGTTCCAGAGAACATTGTTACGACACTTTTATTGGTCGGCATTTTAAGTTGTGGGGTTTAATTAATATCTCGGCGAATTATAAAATAATGAAATAATCATCTTCCTCAGATGCATCAAACCTGTCTTCTATTCTTCTCATTCAAATTTTCCGACCTCTATGTGCGGTAGATTTCCCTAACCATCGCAGAAAAACAGTCAGGATATATTCACACGCGCGTGCGCACAAACAAACATCCTTCTTTTATTAATATAGATAGGTATTTACATAGGATTTGGTCATTGAAACGTAATTTTATATTGAAAATGTTCTTTATGCATTTTCGAAACATCGCAAATCTCCTAATTTAAATAAAGTACTTTAAAATGAATACTTTGCATGATGTATCTCGACTAGTAAAATTTAAATGAGAAAATACGCGAGCTCAAAATGATTCTTAGTTCTGAACACATATTTACTACATCAATAATTAAATTAACGTGTAAATGAAGAGCAAGAAAATGTAAATTACGGAAGACGCAAACACATACGAGTACCATTTATAGCTGATTTGTTTACAAATTCATTTATTTGTATTTAGATAATAACTATTGTAATTTCAAAACACTCTAATCAGGCATATAATGGATTCTTGAAGGCTGTTAACATCCATTTCTATTAATATTGTGCTGATAATTTCCCAAATGATTGAGCTATAGAATTACACTCATTTAAATTATATGTGTAAATATTCATTAAACTTATTAAACAGGAAACTGAATGCATCACCTTGTTTAAAAATAAAACTTGCTGGATTGATCTTTGAATTCGTTTTGTTATAGAATCGGCAGTCGCTTCTTGAAAAAACATTTATAACTTACAACAGAGTAAAATATTCCACGGGAAATCTAATCATAATGTCTTAGCAAAAAGTTTTAGTGCTCGTATTTAATCCATTCATACGTGTTTTTAAATAAACTCTTTTAAATAGCTTTATGTTATTGAATAGAATTCAATAAGAGGAATTTGTAATTTACGAGATTAATTTTGCAATCTATTATCGACATGTTCTATAACTAGTAATAAAATTATAAAACATATACACAGAAAAATCTCATTAAATCGCATTTCTAGAGATCACAAATTAAAGTCGTTATAACGAAATATTCGTTAATTTGAAATTCCAATTAATCAAGATAATGATCCAAAAATGCCAAATCTTTGGCTTTATCATGTAACATAGGCCCTGAAACGGGCAGATTTTTGTCACCAGACCGTTTCAACGACCCGTTATATCTGCACGTTTAGTTAAGTATTATGTATACACAGCTTCATCAATTACTTGATAGTCTCTAAACAGTAATCTTTTCCTGTATGGGTACAAATTAGACCCCTCAGAGAATTTTAAAATTTTGTCCTTTTCTTTTAAAATGGCAGCTAATGTGGAAGTAGCTATATCAAACTATTTCGCTAATCTACTTTCCTTCTTCCAACATTTACTGATTCTATAAGGTGTTTCAGCACAGTAGTTACAAAGTTTCAGGAGAGATGGAGAACAACTAGACGATAGGAAATTACATACCAATGCATTGTCGTAAATGCTTTCCTGGCGTGGTAAGAACAGCACAAAACACAAAAAAGGAAGGACACGAACAGGGTGAGAAAACATTTTTATTATTTTTAGTACTGCAAAAATGCTGGTGCTATGCTGGACAGTGCTGACAAACTATTGCACGCAATGTGGCACCTGCTGGGGAAGTCCGGTTTGGGCCCGGCACTTCCGAGAACATTAGATCTTCCATGCCTCGAAGATGTAAGGCCTGTATCACGGCCCGTGGTCGTAATTTTAAACACCTGTTTTGATGATGATCGTTGTCTCTCTTTTTGTTCTTAATTTTCTTATTTATTAGATTCTTGCTTTATTAAGAATAATAAACATGTTTTCTGACCCTGTTTGTGTGTTTTGTGTTGTCACTACTGCGCCAAGTAAACTTTTCCGACCATGCATTGCGACACTATGTAGTCAATGATGATTGATCACTTGCGGTTTTAGATGTTTTGTTAAATATCTAGAAAACTACATGAGGGATTATCCTGAAAATCCAAGTGTGTAAACAGAATAGTATATGTCATATATTTCCGCGAAGATCTATTTCCCGAAACCTCATAGGGGACCGTCAACAACATGAAAAAAAAAGAATATCTTTTGAATAACCAACTAAAAACTAATGTCGCAAAAGCCTTCAAACTGTAAAACATGATTAAGAGGGTTAATTTAATAAACCGTGTTCATTTTTATGAGGATAGCATGCACAATAGTAGAAAAATTAAGGTTTTTATAAAAAAAAAAAATCTAAAATTTTGCCAAGTTCTGGCTTATAATTTGCAGAGTTCTTTATATAAAAAAAATGTTCTTTTCAGAAAATACGAAAACCAACTTTGTACACAATACCCTGCAATCAGAATTAAAAAATAATAAAAATTGGATGAAAATTGACCAGGTTTACTAAAAAGTGCTTCACTGCTCATGCGCGAATGCAATGAAAATGTAATGTAAATAATGTATTAGCTAAGGATATAGAGCAACTTTCATGAAAGTCTCATAATCATAGCTTGAAAATTCTAAAAATTATCGTCGATAGAATAAACTCGATAATCCGTTGTTCCCGAAAGAAGCTAAAAGAAGAGTAGCTGTATGCAAATGTCTGTTGATTTGTGACAAGATAGCGTACACAATATTGCACGTATACGTCTATATATTTTATTTTTAATCAAAATTTATGATAAGTGCGTATCTTTATGGCCACCTACTCTATATGTGATTTTTATCACGCGATAATCTTACAATTAACCCTCGTAAGGGCACAGGGGCGGTCTCGCATAGTTTGGACCACCCCGCTAGATTTATGCGTTGGCCCATCAATCGACAACCCCATTGTTAAAATGTTTGAATGCTGACTATCTTTTGTACATTGATTAATGTTTGTTTATAATATCAATATAGTATCTGAAAATTGAATAGTTTGTTTTATACCTTCGCTAATAACTAATTAGAATGTCAGATATATGGATAATTATTTTGAACTTGAGGCAACTCCATCTATTATCTAATCATAATCGTAATTTGTATGATTATCTCCAGAACTACTGGGTATATTTTAATGAAATTAAATATACACGTAGGTTGATAAAATGCAAAAAAATAACCCCTTCAACAGTTCTCGCGTAAGACTCATCAGCATCAGAAGGTATAAAACAGTGCTTACAATATTGAACCAAAAAACGGGTTAATAGGGGTAGGTTTCTCTCTTGCAGTTACAGCTCCCACAACGTGAATTCATACTGAAAATCAGGCACTTTATGAGTCCCTGTGTTAGCTAGTCTCACTCCTCCAGCAACGCTGCTTACAGGCACTCTGTTGTTCTAGAAAGTGGAAAGCGAGTTCGAATTATCCTCCCCAGAGCGTCCTGGCATGCCTATAGGGTTTAAGTCTGGAGATCTGGTGGACCAATCCATCAAGCTAATATCATCAATTTCCACAAATTCTTCGACCAGATGAGCTCTATCTGGGAACGTGTTGTAGTCCATTAAAATGAAATCAGACCCAACTGCATCCCTGAAAAGGCGAACATAGGGTACATAGATATTAACCTTACATCTCAGGCCAGTCACAGAGCCTTTGCCAAACACAGAGAGGGGTGTGTGCTCATCTAATATGATGCCTGTCCAGACCATCAAACCTCCGCTGTCATAGTAGTCCCTTTCTCAGACGTTGGGAGGTAGGTATTGGATCCCTGGTTTTCTCCAGATGAAAGTACGTCGAGAATTAGTGTTTAGGCTGAACCGACTCATCAGTGAATAGAACGGTTCCTTAATGATCCTTTGTCCAAAGTCGATTACCTCTGCATCATGATAAATGGGTTTTTCCATGTGCAGAAGTGAGCTGATGCAAGCAGCAGGTCTTATTGAAAACAGCCCTTTGTCATGTAGCCTTCTGAAAACAGTAACCCTTGAAACTCAGTTTTCTATAGCCGCATAAAGGTCACGAGATACCTGGGAAGATGCTGCACTCCGATAAATAGCGATCTTCATTGGCCGTCATGGTTCTTGGATGACTTTGTCCAGGCTTTCTCTCTATGAATCTAGTATCCTTAAACTGTTTTCATAAAAAGTTCGATATGATGTTGGGTGTTACACTGAAGTCTCCAGGAATCTGCACTTGAGATTGCCTTGTTACCAGTCCCCCGCTTTTCGTCGCCTCATTCCAACATTCAAACGTTGGTGGTTACTCATTTTTACTGTTTGCTTTTAAATTTCACCGTATGTAGCAAAAAAAGCAAAAAAAAAAAAAACAAAGATATTCGGCGAAGTCTGAGGGCGAACAAAACGTGAAAATTGTCACGCTCACTTATAAAGCCTGTTCTTCTACTGACTCCGCCCATACACAGATGTATGCTTACGTATTCGACACTAAATACTTGCACCTTTGTTTTGGATAAATACGACCATAGGCATTCAACTCGCACAATAATTCTAATGCACAAGCTAGGCCTTTTTTACATTTCTTATTACTTTTACAGCAATCCTCATTATCTTTAACGATTTCTTCTGAATCGCTCGTTTTTTTTCTGTAAGCGTAGAGCTCGCTACGTCGAGATTGTTGCTGGAATAGCGACTGATTATAATGAGTACAGAGCTGGGAAAATTGCAGCAACTCTTTTTCCATCCGACCCGATACCAAAGAAATTTGTTCCTTTTCCATTTTCATTTCTAAAAAGAAGAATTGAAATTGCAGCACCTTTTAAACTGGCAAACCACATAGAACACAGGCACCGCGGAGAGATTCTCTTACGCACTTTGTCCAAAGGTCACAGAAGATTTCATACTTCATCACAGGAATGTATATATTTTTGCAACCGTACATGGTCCGTTTCCTTCCTATCTTTCCAAATTTGGAAAGTCAGCCTCATCGCGCTGCACATTCGGGCAGAGGGGCACGTCACTACACTATATAACAGATTGTACCTTAACACCAGCCTATCATTTTAAAAAAGCACCCTTCATTAAACTAGCATCATGGTTTAAAATTATTCTTAAACAACCATGTTTACTTTAAATAATAATAGATTGTATATCCCTATTAGAAAAAAATCAACTGTTATTCCAACTTCCTCCTTTCGACAGACTCTCTGATGAAGAAAACTAATAAATGTTGCCACTTCACTAGACTGATTTCTCTTTTTGAACTTTCTGCTAGCAGTGTATTCTATTTTTCTCAATGCAGCTCATTTGACAGTGCAATTAGTTTCACTCCTGCTCAACAGCCTAAAACAACTGTTAGGCATCATTTACCTACCTCTGTATCATTGTGTAATCTAGTTCTGTTTCATTTTATTATTCTACTAAGTATTCGCATTGCTTATTGTTATTGGTACTTCTATCGTGTATTATTATTAGTATTTACATCGTGTTTGTCTTATTTGACATTCTTATTGCTGGCATCATTACAGTACTCATTAGCGCCAAATTTAACCCGTAACTGGAGACATGAATTTCCTTGCGTGATCAGAGACATAGAGTCAAAATTACTCCAATGTTAGTTTTCTTTTTTGTCTTTTGTAAACAGCATTGGCATTTATTTTGGAAACGCAATATAGTCTAGAAATCATGTAGATAGCAAAATATAAAAAAAAAAATTATATTAAAACTGTTAAATGTTATAATATTAAGTATTGAAAAGATAATATAAGAAAAACCTAAACAACCTTTTAATGAGTACTTACTTCGTTTAGATATCATGGGATGACACTAATGTTAATAACTGTAGAATTAAACAACCAAAAATGAAGAATACAAGATTTTAAAATATTACCTTAAGAATATTTCTTTATTCTTTTGGCTTTTTACATCATTCAAATGCAGCTGGGGCATATGGCTACGGAACATTGCCCACATACTGGGTGTTTACAAGAATGGCATAGAGTAGATGTTTTCCTTTTCAACTTTTTTGGCAAATGGTACAATATTTTCTAGTAGGTAATTTTCCACTACTATCTTCTTCTACTTTTTCCTCTTCTTTACCAAGTATATTCGCAATTGAAAATCTCACTTCCTGTCGAAGACGGGTATTTGCTGACCTCCTTTCACTGACAAGCCCTTTGCTTGGAACTCTTCACTGGCAAAGTGCTTTGCGAGGTTCTTTATAAAATCTAGCCTTGACTCTTTTCTATAGTCTCGTCTGGCCTGGTAAATAATAAATGCGTTAACTGCACTTATATCCATAATGCGAAAAAATATATCCATTGGCCACCTTCTGGTTCTCCGACCAGTACAATATATGACGCATTTTTCATCTAAGTCATCAACACCAGATTTGGTATTATTATAAAAAGCGATAATTTCCGGCTTATTGATGCCTGTATCTTGGGATATTGATGAGTGCATAGACGACACTAGCAATACAGCTTTGCCTTTTTTAGGAACATGTGATACCAAGGTTAAATCCTTCGAAAAGCCATATATTGAACTCTCGACTATTCTGCTTCTGTTTGGAAGGAATTCTTTAGGTATTTCTGGTTTGTTTTTATTAAACGTTCCAACACAGGTTAAGTTTTTTACCTTCAAAACTTTTACAAGCTCAACTGATGAAAACCATTCGTCCGCTGTTATATTCCTGTTTGTGCCTGAAATACAAGCAGACAAGCGAACAACTGCTTGCGTTGATTTTTGCAATATTTTATCTTCTTCTGAAAGTGTCATACAATCAGAATTTTTACCACAATATATATAGCCATTGAAGAAGTAATTGTTTCTGGCATCAGTTAAAGCCATTATTTTCAGTTCATATTAACACGGCTTATTAGGTATGTACATCTTGAATTTACTCCTTCCTCTAAAACTAACAAGCATCTCATCGATACATGCTAAAGTGAAATACTGTAAGCTGACTGAGAGTTTGTTATTAATTTTTCGAAAATCTCTGATATTAATGCCACTGGATTTTCCCTTAATCGTTTTTCTCTCATATCTGGGTCATCAAACCTCAAGTATTGGAGTAGAACTGCAAAGCGTTTCACGTTCATGATACACCGGAAAATATCTCGACCCGTTGTTGCAAACAGTGAACTGAGATCCTCATGGTTTGATTTAAAAGCAGCTGTGTAAAACAGTAGATCCACAAAGCTGCGTAATTCCACTATATCCAAATCACGCAAATCTGACTTCTCATGATATTTATAGTTTTGCCTAATTGCAGCTAGTTTAAGATTTGTATATTTCACAATTATAAGCAACATGTCGGTCGAGAAAATGTAAGTCCAGGCTTCATTTTCAGTCAACGATATCCGTTGAAAATTAGGACGAATTCCGGGCAACTTCAAAACAATATTGCGCTGAGGCGTCAGGGAATACGAACTCACTAACGGCTTCTTGGCCACTTGAATCTATTTTTTCCTTTCCTATAGAAATAATTTTCCATGTCAACCATGTCGTCTTCCTCTTCTGAATTTACGCGCGAATTTTCTTCACTTTCTTGTTCGCCTTCTTCTTCATGATCACTTATAATCGTTTCTGCATCGCTAATATGAGAGTTATCTTCCGACACTTCGCGTTTTTCAAACCATTGCATTATAGCAAATCTGGATCACATGGTCGAATTTTTTTTCTGGAAAGACCTGGTTGAGTATTATCCATTTCTTTTTTAAACAACAATATATTATTCTAGACAAAGGAAGCGTATTGCAATGCTAAATACTTAGAAATTATCTGGTGCGTTATATATTTTTTCAATCACAGTTTCACAGACGTGGAGTCAATCTGACTCCATAAATAGCAACAAAAACTTTGAAAAAGAATAACTCGGATATAGGCGCGTGTTCAAACTTGGACTTCTGCCAACAAACTGATAAAATATCTACTTGAAGGTACTGAGGAGATGATTGCATTCAAGAACAAAAACCACGTGATAATCAGAGCCAATGAACAACGCGGAGTCTCCCTGCCTCCCGTCTCCAGTTACGGGTTAATCTGCATAGAGTTAAAGTCTTCTATTGCGCCGTGTTTCATTTGTAAATAGTAGTTTATTGCATCAATTTTTATTTGTAAAGTATCAACTTATTATTATTTTTTTATTAGCATTTGGATATAATTCTTGGTTTAAATCTAACTTGCATATGGGTTTTGGCATCAAAATAAGAATTAAAACTCACTTCAAAAAGAGATTTATCATTAAAAACGAAGTATTGCTTTGAATAGTGTTATTTGTTTTCTAGCATCGTGCTTTTCTGAAAATAGTCACCTGTGTCAGAACTTATATATTGTTTTTTTTAATGTGTAATAGTGTAATCCAGCATTGTATCTTAAATGAAAAAATGGGAAAAAATTCTTTTAACTCCCATTGTTTTTGTTGTATCTGTAAGTCCTATTAAGTAGATTTTCCACATTTGGTTTACATCTGGACTTGTTTTGTTTAGTGTGATTTTATTGTTTTTTATTTGTCCACCAATGTATAATACTGCATTATGAGTTTTTTTCCCTCCTTCAAAATATGTATTGACAATAAGGTTGTATAATGATAAGTCCAGCACGCCTGGGATATAACTGTTCTGCCACTTGTAACATTTTTGTATAATTTTGTAAATTGTAATATATAGGGGTCTTATTCAACGAAGGTATTTCCGGTCCCTGCCTCCGGAAGCGGCCCGTGATGATGGTAATTATTCTGCTGGGCGGGCCTTATTGCGCTAAAACCATATTGGTAGGCCTCCCCGCCTGGCCTGAAACTGAAACAGAAACTGGCATAGTCTTTCATGACTTTCGCCAAGCCAGACAGAGTATTAACAGCTTCTTCAGCAAGTTAATTTACAAGATTTAACCTCACTGAAACAGCGAGGATCGAACCAGGCAATGTCTTTCACGGGCAAATCATTTCAGTAAATCGTGTATTCAACTGCTGAATAGCTGTATCAAAAATGACATTATAAACACTTACCTTAAATAAGCCAGATGGTGATCCGATAATACACTGTTAAAAATATCGTGAAAAATTACCTCTGTTTTTAAAAGCTCTCTATTTTCTGACAAATGAGAACGCTTCATAAACGCCTATGGCGTGTTCTCATTGGTCAGAAAATAGATAGCCTTTAAAAACAGAGGTAATTTTTCACGATATTTTTAACAGTGTACTCTTCACTCATCGTGAGAATATTCACCACATCGACGTTTCGCTATATATTCCCTTTTCCAGTAGGAAACTCTCAATTTCAATGGTGTGCTCCTTTTCTATTCGTTGCTTCCGAAGATGTTCCTTAAATTAAGAAGTATTTTATTTTTCATAACCATATCAAAATTATTTCTTTTTTGTAGCAGATTGGATTTCAGAGTTTGGATTTTGTTAACAGCAGTTAAGTATCCCAGGCCACTTATCTAAGAAAAACACGTGCGCCCACTCTCGATATGGGTGTAGATATATGGAATAGGTCGCTTAAAATGATTGCTATCAATATATGCTGAAACCTGCACCAATTATCAATCGGTGGTCTTGCCGAAAAAGATACATATGACGGAAAGTCGTCCATTTCGATGATACCTTGTAGGCACTTAAGCAATGTTAAAAGCTTATGTTGATCTTTAAAAGATTTCAAAGACTCGCCTAAGTGCTCGATCCTTAATCCACCACCTAGTAGCGCTTACTTTTTGTAATCGACGAAGAAGTTTATTTTCACCTACGGATTCCTTATTCACTGAAGTCCATGCTTTCATTCGCTCATATTACTCTGAGCTAAACATGGTTGTAGCTTACATTAAGACCAAGAAGTCCGTTGTCAATTGCATCCGTCAGGAACAAATTAAGTGCTTGTGCATATCAATGAACATGCTGTATATTTGGATTGTCCTTTTCAGTTGTACCTGCAAACCTTTATATCCCCACTCATATTTGCTACACCATCAAAAGAAGTGCCAACTATTTGTGAGGAATGGAGTTTAAACTTTTTAAGTTCTTCTTTTACTTGGAGATAGAAGGCTTTCCCTGTTGTTTTGGGGGCATAAACCAATTTTAAAAACTAACCTTCACTTTATCACGTTGCACATAACGAACACAAAGTGCCAAGCTGCTCAATTACCGATATATCTTTTGTGACATTTACTTCAATACTGAATAGATCTGACTGTTTTGCATCATCAGCAATGTTTATTTGGATCTGAATGGATAGATAAGCAATTAACTGATTTATAAATTACTTGGACAGGAATGTAATCAACGAACCTCTTCCATGCCGTTTAGGTGTTTCAGTTTGTTCTTCTTTCTGCTCTATTCTAGCCTTCATCATGCTTTCTGAAGATCTTCTCTCCATAGCCTATGCTACATAACCGTGCAAAATTTTATAATATTTACATAGCAGCATTAACAACTGGAAAAATTACCGTGTTTATTGTTTAACTTCTCTGTTATTCTAGTCTGTCACTACCTTCTCTCGTTTTTCTCTATAAGAAGTCCTTGATCTGTAGACTGTAGATCTGTAGATTATTCATAAATATGTAAGCTAATCCTTATTTATCTTTTCTTATTACGCAAGTGTCCGCAGGCAGACCCATCCCATCGAATAACTTCCCACCCTTCACTGAACACACGTGCTTTTTATTTTATCCCCTATCTCTCGGCTTCTATATAAAATGAGTAATTTCACAGATCCGACAAAGATTGCTCATGGGAGAGGGAAAGTAGAAATTAAGACTTACCCGATCAAAAGAAGAAAAAAATGCTTCCGCAAAAAAAAGGAAAAGAAAAATTGAGTTTCATAATTCTTTTTTTCTTTTTTTTTAAGGAAAAAACAACTACAAAAATGTATTGCTTGGAGCCACCCTGCTACCAAGAAAAATTGAGTTTCATAATTTTTTTTTTTTTTTTTTAGTTTTATTGAAAAGAAAAAACTAAAATATGTATTCTTATTTTATCCACTACACTCGTTTAGCTTACCCTACTACCAAGGAAAATTGAGTTTCATAATTATTATTATTATTATTTCAGTTTTATTAAAAAGTAAGAAAAATAAAAAATGCATTTTTTGGCCCACCACGCGATCACGGGGAATCGAGGTGTGCCAGTCCGCCCCTGTTGGGGCAAGATATTTTCTGCTCCAAAAATGTTCAAATAATTAATTCACATCGCAATTTAGAAACAAATTCATTTGAAAATAATAAAAAAAAATATTCTTCACGTTCATTATGAGATCGAAATTGCATTAAAAAATTACTGGTGCCATTTGGCACTTAGCCAAATTTGGCATTTTGCCATTTGGCCATTTGGGCATTAAAATTAACCTTTTGCAGATTTAAAATGGCGCTCCTGAAAGGATTAAAAATCGAGTTGAATGTAGCTGAGCATATGAAGAGGTCTTACCAAGATCTTGACCGAGTTCGTTGGCTATCTCGTTTTAAATCTTGTTCCAAAATGCTGACCACTTAGAGATTTAAACTCAACAAAGCATCCAAAAAATTAAAAATTTAAAAAAAGTATTTTTCCATAACTTTTATATCTTGATACAAGGATTCAGAGCATATTTTATTTCTTCTTTTGATGGAATGGACTCGTTCAGATAATTCTTCCAAGGAGAACAAAAGCACCATTAAACGAATTAATAATTAATAAATAAATGCAATAATTTGATGAAATCCCCTTCTAACTAGCTTCTTTTAGAAAGCAACTCACATTGACCTCGCATATATCCCCTCAGGATATTCGAAGGAAGTTCTTATAGGAGTTGACCTGTAAAGTTGACAATTAAATTATGCAAAAATATTTTTATTGATAAAATCCCCTTATAACTAGCTTCTTTTAGAAACCAGCTGACATTGACCTCACATATATCCCCTCAGAATATTCGAAGCAAGTTCTTACATTAGTTGACCTATAAAGTTGACAATCAAATTATGCTAAAATATTTTTATTATTCTTAGTACCTGCACAGTTAAAAATCATTTCATACAAATGTTCACATTTCATCAAGTATTTAATATATTTATATTCGAATTAAATTAGGTTGTTCTTATTCTGTTTTGGAGGATTCATGAAATTAGTGTTAAATTTGGATAAAAACCCTGCATGCTATAAACAAAAATTATGCGAAAAAATTTGGAAAACAACCTTTTTATACCGCCATGAATATACGTTCTATTCTTACACTAATCACCACAAACATTGTACAAGATCCTCACAGTTATGTGTTGTACCTGCACAACATTTCAAGCATTTTATGTTACAAGGTAATCGCATATATCATCATTATTAATAATTTATTTAAATAAAAATAAATTAATTAAAAAAATAATTTAAAAAAAAATGCAGCAAGAGCGTTCACAACCAATTAAATGTTACATTGTATTTACGAAAATTAGAGCACGTTAGGACAGACAGATAGAAAAGTAAAATTTTAATCATTTTGAAAAAAAAAATCTAACTTTTTTTTGTATCACATTGGAAATGTACTCCGCCATTAAAATACACGTCCAAAGATACAAATTCATATGAATTCTTTCGGGCGACTATATATAGAAACGAGAAATACTATACACGCCAAAAATGAATACCATTATTTCAAAATGGTATTCAATCACTTATTTAATTAATTAATAAATGATAAAACTATCATGCTACATTACACATGATAAGGAAATTTTACTTAAGTAAATTTTCATTGTTATCGAACCTAATGAGTGAATATTTTAACTAAAGCAGAAAGTGTTAAAGTATTTTCATCTTTCTAAACGAAATATTTCCGATATATACGAGATTAAATATTGCTATATTTATCGCATATTTATTCTCATGTTCTATTTGTCTTAAATAACCTTAATTTTGTCTTAAATAACCAGAAACTTTGGTTTAAAATTGATAGCTAGTGATGTGAAAACATATGTGATAAAAGTTTTACAGCATCTGTTGCTTTTATAATTAATTTCTTCTTACAATGAAGCGCTTATAATGAAGAAATATATTTTATTTTAAATTAACTTTATAGTTTATATTCCATGCTTAGCACGCTATCTGTATACATACATACATATTTTCTTATACAGGGTGTCCACATTCAATGATGTCCAATGGCTAATTCCGAAACCGTTAGTCATAGGCATACAGCTCCAATTACAAAACTCTTTTAAATGTGGTAAAGAAGTACTTTAAAAGTGATATGGGTCAATGAAAACATTTCTCAAAAAATTACAAAATTTAATTTTTTATACTATCCCCCGGTCCCATTTAATAACTATTTATTGTTGGACTAAAAAAAAAGACAAAAAAAAATACCGTTCATCTAACACTGGAATTATCCGAGTTATGAAACTCGGTAATGCATGATCTAAACCACTTTTCTGCATCTGAACGCAAATGAATTCGGGCATGCTTTGAGGGGTCGTATACCAAGTACTGAAAGTATTGGAAGAATTTATTTCAGTATATGTGCGTTTTGAAGGAAAACACTTTGAAAGAAATCGTACAAGTATTACAATTGGTTTAACTTTTGTTAATTGAGTTTCAGATTGGCTAAATAAATTGTATTTTAACATATGTTTTATTTTGTAAGGATTTCAGACTGTTTCTATTCATGATTTCTCATAACAAAAATAATGTTATTTTTATAAGTTTTTATTTAACTTGCAACGATCCTATGTGTTTTCCAGTTCAAAATTTGTACTACACGTTTAACTTACTTTCAAATGTCCGATCGAGATTAAATTTTACATACTGACATAAATTCCATGACAATCTAATATTATTATGATTTTCGGACGTTACGTTTATATTTAATTTACAGGATAGCACAAAAAATTTCGGACAGATTACCGCCAAGAAGTATAGAAAAAGTTTTTAGATTAGATAATACAAGACTGCGATTTTTTTTAAACTTTTATATATATTTTAGCATTGAATCCCAAAGTTATCTTACTTTTAACCATCATGTGAGGATTTTTCGCAAATTGTAAATGTCAAAGTGAAATTATAGCGAAAATCTGATACTATAAAACAAGTTAAAACTTTTTAATTTTATTTAATTTTAATTATTCAATAATTTATTACTTTTTTTTATTACACTGGTATCCTTACAGCTAAACAGCCCAGAGTTCCGATGAGGTGTGTGCTTGTGCGGGGCGCTTCAATTTTAACTTCGAATTTTACGATTTGCAAAAAGTCCTGACGTGATGGTTAAAAATAGAGATCATTTTCGGATTCAGTGCTGAAAAATACATAAAAATCAATTATCAAAAGTTAAAGACACAACAATCACATCTATTTTATACAATACAATTTTTGCTATTTTTTGTGTGTGTGTGTTTTTTTTAGCTTTAAAATTATGAAATTTGCAAAACTTCTTTATGTGTTGGTAAAAAAATGAAGGTCAATTTCGAATTCAGTGCTACAAAATACATAAGAATCAATTCTGAAAAGCTAAAAAACAGGACGCAAAACAAACTTTTCTGGCTAGTGTAATCTAACAACACTTTAAAATATGTATTACTATGAAAAGAATTGAGGCTGTTGCTTTTTATCGTTTTATTTAACAAACATTCTGTTATTTTTCCCCTCTTATATGTTTAGTTCAAATTGTATATTTTGCATTAATATGTCAGAATGATTATAGATTTCAAATTTATGTTGCATTGTTAATTTTACTCTCAACTATTTTTTTTAATATATCTGACGATTATTTATATATCTACTAAATTTGTGAATTACCCCTATTTTGCAGCTAAAAAACATGCTCTAACTTTAAACAGTTATTGCTCGGTCTATTTTAATCAATGAATAATGGGATTTTTTTTTTTTGTCTTACTTGTCAGTGTAATAAGAAAAGTTTACTAAACATAACTTATAGAAGCGGGGAATCGTATAAAAAATTAAATTTCGTAATTTTTTAAGAAATGTTTTTTTGACCAAAATCGCTTTTAAAATACTTCTTTACCTCACTTAAAACATTTTTGTAAGTGGAACTATATGTCTATGACTAACGATTTAGGAATTAGCCTTTGGACATCATTGTGAGTGGACACCCTGTGTATGGGGCATTCTCACAATCTTTCGACTTTTATGCCTCTGAATAATATTTTTTATTTTAATACATTTTTTGTGTTTTTTTTAATTTCATATACTGGGGAACATCCCATTGCATAATTTCATAACAATATTAACGAGATAAATAAGTTTTGGACGATGTTGGGGATCCAAATACCAGGTAAACTCCTATACCGTCCCGTGTTCCCTGATTCTGATTTTTAAGTTTAGAGCTGTCTGGATAAAATTGTTTCAATAAAAGTAATTCGATGTAATTTTTTCCGAAACTGGGACAATTGTTCTATATAAATATGTAGCAAAAAATTAACCTCCACACATTTTTACGGTTGATGTTATTTTTTAAACTCTGTCCGTGGGTTTTTCATCCTTACCGTCCCTCTTGCTAAACTTATACAGAAAATCACTTCAGATGCAGCCACAGAATTTTTTTCAACCTTTTTTTTCTCATGCAGAAGTATGCTAGAGAAAGAATGTCTAAAATTCTTTGACAGGAAATTTACTGCAGAATTTAAATCAGCATTTAAATATCAATTTAAAGATCAAGGATTTATTGAAAGTTTTACCGCCCCCAAGGTTTATTCCTGCACTTTTCGAGATAAATTAAAAAAAATTAATTTAATCCAATATTAACAACTGTTTCTAAAAATCAATGAACATTAGTTATCACTTAGTCTTAACATGATTTTCCTAAAAATAGGTGGTAATTTTCCTTACCGTTCCATCCTTACCGCCCCCCCCCTTTTTTTTCATTTCGTCCCTTTTTTCCTATACCGTCCCCTTTTTTTACTTTAGCGTCCTTCTTTAACACCCCTTTAAGACAATGTTATACAAAAATTCTGTATTAAAAGTATTACATTTTTATTATTTCTTATTTGCATGTCCTGTGGGTACTATGCAAATTCATTGTAGGTAAAATTTTAGAAGAAAATAAAAAGTTATAGTGGTAAAATGGTAAGGAAAATTAAACTCGCAAGTTTAACTTAAACCTCAGTTAAATAAAAAACTTTTCGCTGCTGACCATTTTTTCTTTATTTTGAATCATTAAGGTATTCGTCTATCAGATTAAAATGTTATTTTATCAACTTTAATTTCATCAGATTTTTATTCCCGAAAGTCAAAACATTGTGAGAATGCCCCATATATACTTACACCGCACGTATTAATATGCTTCTTTGATGCATTAAAAAGGTAAAAATTCGCGATATACGAGCGCTTTCTGTGAGATATAGGGGTTATTGTAAAATCGAAATAACTGACTCGGGACCACCTTATTGATCGAACATCGTTTATTAAGC
The DNA here is from genome assembly GCA_963932465.1 of Maratus speciosus. Classification (NCBI taxonomy): domain Eukaryota; kingdom Metazoa; phylum Arthropoda; class Arachnida; order Araneae; family Salticidae; genus Maratus; species Maratus speciosus. The sequence continues at coordinate 365,416,272 of OZ010795.1, read as the reverse complement.
AGTTTCATCATATAAACATTGTCATTGAGTGTCGTGTGAGGTCCCTGGGAGCCATAAACATTGACTTAATTTTCTACATGGTTCCAGAACAAGTTGAAGCTTTCACATCTGCCAAGAAATTGTCATTTTCGAGTGCGTTTTTCCTTTATGACTTGCATTTGCAATATTTTCCAGCAGATGGCGAAGGCGTCGTATTGCGGAGGAACTTTAAAAAAAATGGCCATAGTTTTTTGTGAAAAAAAAAAATTATGGCCATTTTTTTTCCCCTATTCTGACCAGAAAATCAGAGTTCTAAATTTTTATGACTGCTCTTTCATCTTCACCTAACGCTTCATTTATAATGGTTGTTTGATAATAATAGAAACCACCAGTCCATCAGAAGAGAATAACTCAGTTAAGAGGGACTCGGATTATCGGGACTCTACTGTAGTGCAAAACATATTTCAATTTTAAGACATATAGCACACGCTTTTTATTTTATGTAAAATGACGTCATTTGCATTTAGATACTTAAAATTAAATATAGTTTATAATAGCTCCATTTTTTGTCATAAATCATTCATTTGTATTTTTCTCAAAATATCACGTATTTTAATTACAATTTTTCAGTTTTTATGGGAAAATGGCAACAAGAAGATATAATTGCTACTTTTCAACTATTTTTTCTTTACTTTCTACAGAAATGGGGTACTTGAGTTGCCAAAAGGAAACAAATGTCGCTAAAAACTATAAAAAAATTAATATTTCAAAAATAAATGAAGATGCAGTTTTCAAACAAATTGCATTAAAAAGTACTTTTTTCCCCCAATACGGCGGTATAAACATTGGAAATGTGCTATGCTAAGAAGTTTTTAAAAATGCTGTAGTGTATTTAATCGCACAATGAAACATCAGCTTCTATTTTTCGGCTGGCTTATACAAGGGTAACGTTATTTATTGGATTCAAAATAAGCTGGGAGAAAGAAATAGCATACCGGGGGCTAAAAATGTTCTTCGCGATATAATTAACATAAATCTTAATGTTTACACATTTCCTGTCTGAGATCTTGATTAATTATAAATAACACAATTTTTGGGTATTCCCCTGAATTGAAATTCTATTATTAGAGTATGAGATTTTATTGAATTACCCCATTAATTTCTAAATATACCTTTATTGTTTTTGAAATACCCTCTAGTCGACACCGAATAAATAATTTTAGAATTTAATAGCTTTTATGGTCCTGTACGAATATGCGGATAAAAAATTACAGCTTATTATGACAAATAAGTTTTTCAGTTGTGCTAAAGAGACTATCTGCATTGCAATCTTTTTTGCAACGATAAAAAAATAATTTAACTTTACTAGTTCCAAACTTTAAGCCTATATAATTCCCAAACTACTAGGCTGAAAGCTTGCCATTTTGGTATCCTAAGGTAAAATTTACTGGATAATACAAATATGATGTGAAAATCAGATATTAAAATTGAAAAATTTCAAGCTTTGTACAATTTCTATATGTAGACAAGCTTCTTTGCAAATTTCAAGTACGGCATTAATTAGTAGATGTTATTAGTAATCGACTGGCATAGGTCATATTTTCATACGTGGATTTGTGGTTAACATATCCAGATGTAGTAATAGGTGTAGTTAGTATAGCCAAATCGGGTATCCAAATGATCTTGAAATAAGTATTTTAAAGTAATTTTCTTGGCCTTATCTAATGGCAGAATCATCGGCGATTAAAGATGGCTATATAAATAAGCAATTAGTGAAGTCCAGAGCATTTGAAACTATAAATTACGCGGGATACCTCGCTATTTGTTGCAGAGTTTGTAGGGGATAATCATTTTCTTTTTCTGGATTGTAAATTTTCATGACAGACATTTTATTCTGATGTATGTTGTGTTAGTTATATTTTTCAAGATCTAATATTTTCAAACTCAAATATTTTTCCATCAAAATACTTTTTAATCCAATTACATAAATATTTTTTGAACTGTAAATAAGAAACGACCCGATCGCAAAATTCGATAGGCAAATTCGAAATTTTATCTTTTACGGGCAAACGTTTTCAATATTTTATCAATTTTACTTTATTGGATATTTTCTTCATTTGCTCTTAAAAACACTCTTACACAATTTCAAATTGCCTGAGTCTTTCCTTACCTATTTAGTAATTTAAAAATCATGGCTTCTGTAGATACATAATGACCCTAAATGGATTTAACTTAAAAAGAAAAATAGTAACGAGTAAAGTGACAATTATTGAAGTTATTGTTTTAGGAGAATGATTTGTGACGTCACTTTCTTCTTTTAGTGCCAAATATTGACGAACGATATGGCAGTGAATTGTCGCGAATATTAACACTACTTCATATAATATTGCAGTTTCAAAACATAAGCCATTTTCTTTTTGAAGCACTGCTCTAACGATTGAAGATTAAACGCTGAGTGAATTGTGATCCAAATTTACACATTATCTTGACTGTTTTAACAGTATCAGACAGAGAAGTGTCATCTGTTATTGATAATTGGAACTGAAACAAAGAAGCGTAATAAATAAATTCTTGGCTTCACACATTAAACTACTGTAAGCATTACTCACATAACTTAGACTGTTTACTTGATATGGAATTTTTAAAACGATCAGTCCATTTTTTACAACCTTTTAAGAGTTTTACATTAGCTTTTATGTTTTTTGTAATTATTTAAAGAAACTAATAATTTTTTTAATGGACATTTATAATATTAAACCTTTTTTCATTAAAACGAGGCTTTTTAAAGGATTAATCTGCGGCAAAAACGTTAATAAATAATCTTCTACTTGCGTTATAAAAGAAAGATGTTACGATAATTATAATTACAGTTTAATCATTTGACCTCTTTTTAAAAAATATCCACAAAGACATTGCATTTTATATATTTTTTTTGTCTCGGAAATATCACAGCATATCGATATCCAATATATTTTATAGATAATGATTTCACAATAATAAGGCATTTTTAACGTTATGTAACGTAACACAAATTATCAGAAAATTGACGATTCTTCATACTAAAGTTATAAACAATTTTTTGATTTACAATTTAGTGTGACGACTTGCTTCTAACATAAAAAGTTAAATAAATATTTTTTTTAGAGTTTAGTATAATCATATTATTATTTAATGAAATTACGGAACATAGTTTTAATAAATTTTCAAAAACATAGTTTGTGCAATAAAATTTTATTTGATTACATCTATATGTCTCTGGTGTTCGGAAGATATTTTTTAATTCCCTTCCATTGTTCATTTTCACAAATTTATTTCGTTTAACAAAACTATTTTAGCACATTTCCTTAATACTAGTTCATTGAATATATATATATATATATATATATATATTGTAAACATTAATACAATATTTCGATGTGCTCCTTACCTATGAAGAAAGATAAATATATAGTTTTTTGTACATAAAGTATTTTTGATTTATGTGTTACATATACTATTACTTTTTAAAGAAACAGTCTCTTTAATAATACTTTAATCACTTAAAAGTGAACATTCAGAAAAAAAAAATTCTTTTTAAACAGTGGTTTTAAAAGAAATAATACGTAACTAAAACGATAAATCGTTCATCTTCTACTTACTTTTAACTAAAATATAATGATTATAATTATATTTTCTCAGTTACTCCACTTTCTTTAAACATTTAACTAAAGAAAAGTTGTAATTTACATTTATCTTTTGCTTATTAAAAACAGAGTATATAGATATTGAATAATATTGAACCTATAATTATTTAACCCTTTCGAGCTCGAATTTGTTGTTTGAAAAAATGACATTTATGTTAAGAAAATTAAAAGTAGCTATGCAAATTACAAATGTAACGTTTTTTAACTGAAATTTAAGGAATGAGTAATTTACTGAATCTAACAAATATATTTATCTTTTGTGGTATTCATAAGACTTAACAGACAATGTGAGAATTCTGAAAGATGATTTGAAAATGTCCTATTATAAAAGTATTAAAGAGACATAACAACTTTCTTATAATTATTACGTTTTAACATATATTTTTCTGTGCGTTTTTAGATGTTTGGAAAATGTCGTATTATAACAGGATTAAACAGACATAACAACTTTCTTGTAGTTATTTCGTTTTAACATACATATTTCTGTGTGTTTTTAGATGCTTGGAAAATGTCATATTACAACTTTCTTATTTTAATTATTGCGCTTTAACATATATTTTCCTGTGTGTTTTTAGATGTTTCGAAAATGTCGTATAACATAAACCGGATTAAACAGACATAACAACTTTTTAGTAATTTTAACTTCTTTTTTTTCTTTAACGTAGGCCGTATTTTAAAAGCAAAGAGTGAAGTTCATCTTTGAATTAAATTAATCGTCAACCATTGAAAGAGGATTAAGGAAAATTTTAATTTCTATATTATAAAGACAAACATATCTGTGAGTAACGCTGACGTCATTTTGCGAATGACAACAATTAACGATAAAATTTCGGTTTTTTCAATTTCCGCTACTGCAATTTTTTTAATCTTCTAACAATCGTACATAGTAGGGGAGACCGGGGGTAGTAGGCGCAGTTTTTAGTTATTGATTTTTATTAATTTTTTGTTTAAGTTTTTTTATGAAACTTTAACTGTACTTTTAAAGAACAGGCATTGGGCTATAAATACCCGGAGTTTTGAGCTTGTAGCTTTTGTAGTTTATGTTTAGCGGAAGCCTAAAGTAAAAAGAAAATTGTGCGCCAACCTACCCGTCACGGGGCAAGTTGCTTATAGCAGTGTAAATTCTAAATTATACAGACATAAAAATAATAAATAAAACATTAACATTAAGTAACTTCTATCCTACTGTATATCATCATCAGAGTTACAGTTGCCACAAATAAAAAATCGAGTGTCTCCGTTTGGGCAAGCCTCGTGTGACCAAACTCTTGCATTACAACCACTTTTCTCGTTGTTTGCGGTTTTTCAAGCTAACAGCACACACAAAACACCGAGCCAACTTGCCCCGTGCTCAATGCGCCTACTAGCCCCATAATAAATTTCTTCACAAAAGGGACACGTAATCCTCTAAGCATAAATAATCCAAGTAAATCACATATGGGGTAGGTACAGTTAATCATACACTAAGAAAAACTGCACAAGTTAAATCGCAATTATTAAGATAACTATTAGAAATTAGAAAAAGCATGAAGCAAGAAAAAATTACTTATGAGTGCAAAAAACAGAAAAATCATAATAAATGTTCACTGCACGTAGGTAACGCTGAAAAACTGCAATGAAAATTGTAAAAAGCAATAAGAAAGGTACTCAGTATTTGGTTGCGCAATCTCTCCACAAACAGGCGATTTATGAGGACTGCGCCTACTTACCCCTGTAGCCAACTAGCCTCGGTTTCCCCTACAATTTTTACTCCGTCATATAGGGAATAAAATCTACTTTAAAAAATATATATTTTCTGAAAACTGTATTTTAATTGACTGATTTATTATGTTATTTAAAATAATTTTCAAGCATGAATCTTTGAAATTTATCTCTATAACGTGTCGACTCCATTACATAATAATAATAAATATTTTGCACAAAAAAAAAAAAAAAAAAAAAAAAAAAAAATGAAAATTATTCAGCATTTATTTCTGACCAATTTTCATAATAAAATTAAAATTTTCTTTATCAATAAATAAAAGTATAATATTAAAAAAAGAAAAAAAATCAATTTCACATACATCTAATAGAACAATTTAAATTTTTAGACCTCCCCAAAAAACTTCCAAATGAAATTTGTTTACAAACTGCATCTCAGTTCACTCATTGTCTAGGGTTTTTAAAATAATTTTTAAGCCTGAAATAATTTTTAATTTATCTCTATTGCATGCCCTTAAAACTATGTAAAAAGTTCAGCATTTTCTGGCGGATAACATTCCATAAAAAAATTAAAACTTCCTCAATAAACAAATAAATAAAATAATATAAATAAAACACAAATTTAACATATATATAATTGAACTACGCTCTTAAAGCACTAAAATAAGAAGAATAAAAAAGGCTACCATAAGTAGAAAAATCTTAGGCTAATACCACTTAGCCATGTGGCTAATACAAAAATACCGCTCTTGATAAATTTCAAAACTTTAGTTGATTGCATAATTGATATTTTTCATATAAAAATAATGCTTTTTTAGTGTTAGTGGGTAATCTAAAAAATACATTGCATGTAAAAAAATTATTAGAGTTTTCAATTTTAAAAAATGCTTTCATCTGTACTCTGTAACCCGATTAGACCGGGTTCGATCCCCTAGGTACTACTAAATTTTGAAATTTAAAGGATGTCATAATAATAAATGTAAATGCATATCGGCCATTATCTGAAAATTGGACAATTTGCGTCCACTGCCAATAATATTTCATTAATTATACTAAAACCAAAAACTGAAAAACGTAATATATTGTAACATTTGTTTTAACATTAACCAATGATAAATGGACATATAATGATGAATAAATATTTAATTTTAAGCTTAAAGCAAAGGAAATCACTTCATTCCTTAATCTCCCCAATTCTCCCCAGGTACATATATCGAACAGTAAATGTATGATGCAAAAATGTCTATAAATATTACAGTACCCTCCAGCTTAACCGGCCTAAACCGAACCGAGGGTTAGCCGGTTAAGAGAAAACCCGATTAAAGCGGAAAAGTAAAATAAATAAATAAATAAATATCTGCGTAATTTAATTAATTAAATCCGTACGATGCATTTAGTTTTTGGAGTGTGTAGTTTTAAAAAAGTGCATATTTTCTATATTTTGTGAAATGAGCACTAGTTATAATTAATTGAATTGAAATAAAAATTACCACTGATAACAAATAAAGAAAAATATTTAACACAAATTAAATTGTTGAAAATCGTGTCACGGAAATTTATAAGAAGTTGAAATTGTTCTGCATTATGCATATTTAAGTTAATCTACCATAAAGAAATCAGTGACCTTCTTTTGTTGAAGGCAAGATGCACGACATTTTGCAGCATTATATCTCTTTTAATCCATTTCTTTAACATCAAAAGTTTAACCGAGGAATCTGTTAGCCGCTGTCCAACATAGCGTACCGCCAACTCTAATGCTTTTACCACTTTCGTATGAGAAATTTTAGCAGTGTCAACTTCATCTGGATTATCATCAGGAACCTCTTCACATTGAACAACATCAGTTACAGCCCTAATTATATCCTCGTCAAATAATGTTTCATGCTTGGGATTTTTATCAGACTCAAACAGCTCTTATACATCCACGCTGATCTGTTCGCCTCCCTCAAGCTTTCAAATGTTTGTACAAAGCAGTTTGCAGATAGATCAGACATTATAGAGTTCCGTGGAAGAGATTGCACTTTTGAAAATTAAAAATACAAAATCTCAAATCTTACGGGGAGACATCTCATTTCTCCTGTGGGGGGAATCCCCCCACCCCGGGCCACACCCTGAATTCAACACTGTTGAAGGCCAACGTGTATCCATTTAGAACCGACGTTCTCCTTTCTGAATTTTGATTCCTTCCTCTCGTTATTGCACTTCAATTCGAAAGCGTAAGCTGAGTCGGTTAAATCGGAGTTGCGGTTAAGTGGAAGGCAGTTAAAAGAGAGTCTACTATATTGAAATTTGTTATTATATATTTGTACCTATATATATATACAGTATGGGAAAATACAAATCTCCTTTCTTAGTATAGATTGTACAGTAAAATATTGTAGTAAAAATATTTGTCCCTGCGGTTGACCATCATCTTAGTCCCTTTAAACACACATTTATGTTAACAGATACTAGGTGGCGCTGGCATAATTATGTTTTTCAGATATTGACCCCTATGCTATCATTACTACACGCAGATAATAGCAAAAATAATTGTTAAAAAAAGTAATAGTAAATGAAATGCCGTGCTATTAATAGGATTCCATATCCAAGCGACTTAATCCTTAAGGCTGCTAGTTACTCAATTTCCGAATTCCCCTTCCTAATGTTAAGTCTATGGACGTAGAATGCATTCGCATATTTAAAATATCTCCTTGGGAATTAGTATTTTTCCCTCTTTTTTTCTCTGCAATCTTCTTAAAAGACATTTATTTTCTTCTTAGTTCTCAAAATATTTCTAAAATATAGGTTTAATTTAATATTTTTATGTGTTAAAAGCTGACGAACTGCGAGTAATATTTTAATACATCACATAAAATTAAGTGTATATTTTATAAATATTTTGAGAACTAAAGAAAAAAGAGACATCCTTTAAGAAGAGTATACAGAAAAAATAAATTAAAAATATCGATTTCCCGAGGAGATAGTTGAAATATACGAATTCATCACACGTCCATAGACAAAATTTGCATTACATTAACGAGTGGAATTCCTAAGTTGACACCGGCTAGCAGGTATAACTGCTGTGACAGAATTTGTCGCATAGTTACAGTGAATAATCGCTGAGACTGCTTGTTCTAACGATGTATAAAAGATTTAATTAACTTACAGTATACTGTTTCCGCAATAAAGGTTATCTAGATGACTATTATAATTCAAATTCGCCCTTTCAGAAATCTCTATCGATAGTACTAGAGATCCAAATGCACAAAATTTTACTAGTATCTGTAGTTAAATTCAAAGTTACAAGTTAAACTGTGAAGATTGAAAATAGAGCGATATCTAAGACCACTTAGGATTAACCGCGGTGTGTGAGACCTGCAAGGAGCCATCAGTTAACACTGGCGATGCATCTTTAATATCTTAACCCTTTCAGGAGCAGAAAAATTTTGTTCGTAAAATGATGAAATAATTGACTGACACCAGAACTTACAAAAGATTTAAAAAAAATAAAAACCTGCTTTTTACAATTTCATTATAAAAGCTAAATTTTATTAAAATATTCTTGGTGCCGTTTGTCATTTTTCGAATTAAAGTTAGGTAGCCACGCTATATGACCATCGCCCTTGAAAGGGTTTCTCATGGTAAGTATATTAAGGATTCTTCATAGTAAAGTTACAGAACTTTTATTGATTTACCATTAGGAATAATTAAAACTTTGCTTCTAAGAGGAGAGAAATATTACTTAAAGATTTTATATTAAAAAAAAAACTTATCATAATTTTAATACTTTTTACGTCATACTTATAAATTTACGTCATACTCTATTTTTAATCTCGCACAATAGAATAAATATTTTAGAAATCTCTATCTGATTGTATATATATATATATGTATATATATATATATATATATATATATATATATATATATATATATATCAAAAATATTATCTTTTATTAAATCTTAAATTTAATAAATCTTTTATTATCAAAAATAGCTATACACTATTAGATAATCTGAAAAAATTAAAAAATATTACTGGTTTATTCGCTTACGATTTTGCAGACCTCTATAATACAATTGATTTGACAGATTTAAAAGATAAAATAGTAGATTTTTATAATACAAATAGTACTTTGGATGTTCATTATGATTTTTTCATAAATTTATTTCAGTTAGTAGTACAAGAAAACTACCTTTACGAAGGAAATACAATATTTAAACAGATTCGGGGTATTCCAACGGGGGGGAGTTGCAGTTCCATTTTGGGAAACATTTACTTACATATATATGAAAGAAATAATAATTTAAACAGTAACACATTAACCTACAGATATATAGATGATGTTTTGATAGTTAAATTAAACAATGCTATTGAAAATGTTGATTTTACATATTATCCTACGTCTCTGAGTCTGGAACCCTCATCCCAGAATTGTAAAAATATTAATTTTCTAGATGTGAACCTGAGCATAGAAAGTGAAAATTTGATATCTAAGATATTTGACAAGCGAAATGATTTCAACTTTAATACCTTAAAGCTGATATATTTTGATTCCAATGTGCATGTTTCGATTAAAAGAAATGTACTTAGAAATGGATTAATACGAATCGAAAGACTGAGTACTAGAGTTAAAGATATGTTTAGTGATATTTTAGAGTGGTGCCGCTTGGGATTCAAGCATGGTTATCCTCGCAATTTCATCAGGAGAATAACTTGTGATTTTATTAAGAGTAGCAGGTACGGAACTGAACTGAACTCAGTGATGGATGAGAATGGAGGATTTGATGAGTTGATTGATCTAATGAGTTAGAGAGATATTTTGGTGGATGTCGCAGTTCTGTTTAGTTTTTCATAGTTTTTCATTTTTTCAATTTTGGTCTCGGCGAGTGAAGGGGGACGTAGCATGCGTAAAGTCTGACTTAACCCTGCAGTGTATGTCCTTAGCCATACCGCTCGCCTTCTGTTCTGTTCTGTTATGTCTTGCAATTATATATATTTTCTTTAGTTTGGTTATTCAGTTTGATTTTAAGAGTTACGTTTATGTTGGTTATTATAATATTTTTGATGTGAGTTTCAATGCAGCTATGGTGAGTGATGGATTTTGATATTTTGTTTGTGGTTTTAAATATATATATATATATATATATATATATATATCTGATTTATATAGGAAATTTCTTTTTAAAGTTCCATACTATCGTAAAATTTCATAAGATTCTCTTAATTACAAAATTTTTGCACATTTTTAAATATTACTTTGTTTGATGTTTTCTTTATTTACTTAAAATTACGAAATTCGATTTACAGAACTCTTTCTACCCATAAAAATAAATCAAACATCAAGTCTACTGAGCCGAAAATTTTCACTTTAATTCGTGTGGAGTTATTTCAAAGCGAACATGCGCCAGATTAAAATTTTGTTTCTTAAACAGAAAATTTTAAAGAAATATTCCGTAACGAAAACGATAAATCAACAAAACCTAACTTCTATTTTATCAAAAGAGTTATAAGAATTATTATTATAGTTTAATCATTTGCTTCTTTTTTTTTTTTTTTTTTTTTGTAATAAAGACACGTTGAACTTGGCATTTATTCCTTTCTCAAGTAAAAATCAGAGCCTATTGATTTTCAATAATATTTTACCAATGAATCATTTAACAGTGAAAATGCATCTTTAGCATCTTATAAATTCACAAACTTGGTAAGTAAGAGAAAGTATAGTACTTTCGTGGAAAAAAAAATAAACACCCTTATTAACTTTGCAACAAATTATTGTAAAAGACAGTTACCGGTACCAAAGGATTGGAAATAAAGTCTACTTTTAAATGATGTATATAAAATTTGTTTACAGAACAATCAGTCTATAAAAACGGACCCAAACTTTGTTTTTTACAATAGCAATACTCAAGTTTGACACCAGAAATAAATTCTATACCCTTCAATAAGCCTAAAAACACCATTTTCTGAAATTCGCACGACTAGTTTCAGAGAAATTAATTAATTTAAAATGTGCCTATTTCAGGGGCTGTATCCAAATAGAAGTTTTGTATTCGATTGTATCAATGCTACAGAATGACTTTGTCACTTATATTATTATTTCTTGCCAATATGACCATTTCATTCGCTTAATATGTTTCGAATATTGCCAGCCCATTTGTTTCAATAAAATGAGTGAAATATATATTTTTTCCAAATTCCGCTTTTCAGTACATCATAGACTTAAACTATCATTTTTACGTTGCTTCATCATAATTCGAAAACTACTTGGAAGAAAAATTTCAAATTCAGAATTCTCATAAAGCAGAACATAATAAATATAAATCTATCAAAAAAATTGTAGGTTGCAATTCGTAATTTTTTCGAATATTGATTTCATACTTTATAATTCATATTATAAAATTTTTAAAATTAGACATTCTATGTATTTATGTTTATGTTTTCAATATTATAACCACACAAAAAATTATTACATTATGATTATAATTTCAGGAGATATTGATAAAAATACGAATATGGAATTTAACATTAGAAGCTCCAAATTTTGAATGTTTATAATTCAAAAGCTTATCTAAATGAATGAAATTTTGTTTGACAGTTTGGCATAGTTTGAACCGAAGATTTAAAACATCTTGTCAAAATTGGGTGTTGCTATTAAAATCAGAACAAATTTTGGTCTGGTTTTGATTTATAGATGGCCCCCAAAGAATATTTTATATATATCATGTAAAAGTATACTTTATTTTTCATCGTTAAGTAATGGTAACTTTCTTCTATTATAATTAGTTGCAGAGTTAGTAGGAGTGTGTTTACTTTTTTTTTCAACAACTGTACATCCACTTGGACTGTGGAAAACCACACGTCTCAATTTTGAAGAGATTGAAGCTTCCCTCTAGCGGTTATTGGTTGAATTTTATAGAAAAAGAAGCGGCTATTACGATATCTTTAAATTGGTATCTATGTTGTTTTGTGCCAGAAAATTCACTTCATCATTTTTTGTTTTAATGTTTGATAGTTTTTAATATTCTAAAATATGAACACATTTAAAGTAACTGAAACATTTATTTGCATGTAGCATATACGAGGTCTGTCTGATAAGTATTCGACCTTTTTTCCGCGTGCAATAGTGATTCTAAGGCTGCGCCACTGTGCACATTGGAAGGAGACGGCTTAATGCGCATGCTTGAATTTTTTCCTTGAATTTCAGTGAGCCAGTTGTTGTTTGTTGGCCTCCGAGTGAGGTGTTGTCTTACTTGTCCATCGGATTTTGATTTCCCTCAAGAGGACTAAACGGATTGATTAAAGGCACTGCATCAAATTTTGTTAAAGCTTGGTGATTCTCAAAGCGAATGAATTCATAAGATTCGTCAGATGTTGTAAGATTCATTAGTTCTCCAACTCATTCATCGTACTTGATTCAGACTTTCTTGGCAAAACATAGAATCCCAGTCGTTCTCTAACTTCCCTACTCTTCAGACATGGTTACTTGAGACTTCTGGTTGTTTCCGAAATTGAATGTGCCATTGAAAAGATCCCATTTTGACGGTAAAGATGAGATATGCAGAATGCGACGGAGGAATATTGAACACCATTCCAAAAAAAGGCTTATTTTCGGCAGTAGAAAGAACGGGGGGCTAAGTCTGTGGAGACACAAGGAGTCTACATTGAAACGAATTAGGGTACCAACCCCGTCAGTTTACTTATTACTCTTTCGGACTGAGTTCGGACAGAGTTGGATACTTTTCAGACAGGCCACGTATAACAAGGATTCATTTTGAACAATTAACTGCTGTTAGCATTTATATATTTTTTTACCACTTCCTTTTCGTTCTTTATTTTCTTAAAGTAAGACAAGATATCCTAGATGAGATAAAACTGGCTATCGGAAAACAATGGCTGAAGATTCGGGCAAAATTTTGGAAGAAAAGAAAGACAAAACTACAAACACAAGAATGATTCTGATTTTTGTTAGAGAAACATTTTTTTTTCGACAATTTCACAAATTCTAACGAACATAAATTTAATGTTTTACTTAAATATTAAATCATTAGATTTAAAATTGAAATATTGTCAGCTAATTTACTTAGTTAAAGTTGTAAAATAAAATATTTTGTTCATTTTCAATATAAATTCTAAACTTTTAACTTCTTGTAAGATTAACATATCCATGCCGTTTTATATACAATTTGGAGTAACATAAAAATTTTGATTTTTTTTTCTAAAAATCCGCACGCTGTAAAAAAAAAAAATATGAGGTTACTAAGCATCTTCTAGGAAACCGGGATACCTACAACATTTTATGTAACTGCAAAAAAAAAATCATGTAAGAGATTCACGTTTACACTATAAAAAAACTGTAATGTTACTAGAGTTTTCTAGAAAACTGAGATCCCCAGAACATTTATCTAACTGCAACAACAACAAAAAAAAAAAAATCATGTAATGATCCCGGGTTACCAATAAAATTTTAGAAAGCATACGGATTTCTGTATGCTTAGGTGTTTCGTGCGCAGTGTTTCGTTGAATTCTATTGACAATTAAAGAACTGAGTGGAAGAAAATGCTATGCTACATTTTCTTCTTATTATTATTTTTAAAATCTTTTGGGTGAAGGCATCATGAGGTATTCCATCACATGGTAAAGCTACCAAGTTTGCATATTGATGCGATTTTACCAACAAAATGGAGTAAGACCGAAAGTTTTGATTTTTTTCTAAAAAAGCCAGTATTAACAAATATGTGATAAATTAATCATTATTTTAAATTATATTATGATAGAAGGATAAGTGGAGAGTTTGTACGCAATATTGCATTCAATTCTACTGACAATTAAACAGCTGAGTGGAATAACATGTTATGCTAGATTGTCTTATTTTTTTAAATGTTTTAAATGAAGGCATTATGAGGTATTCCATCACATGATAAAGATACCAAGTTTACATATTGTTGCGATTTTACCAACAATATGGAGTAAGAGCGAAAGTTTTCATTTTGATTTCTAAAATAACCAGTATTAACAAAATTGTGATAAATTAATCATTACTTAAAATTATATTATGATAGAAAGATAAGTAGAGAATTTGTAAGCAATACTTCATTCAATTCTACTGACAATTGAAGAGCTGAGTGGAAGAACATGTTATGCTAGATTGTCTTACTTATTTTATCTTTTAAATGAAGACGTTATGAGGTATTCCATCACATGGTAAAGCTACCAAGTTTACACATTGATGCGATTTTACCAACAATATGGAGCAAGACGGAAAGTTTTGATTTTTTTTCTAAAACTGCCAGTATTAACAAAAATGTGATAAATTAATCATTACTTAAAATGATTTTATGGTAGAAGGATAAGTGGAGAGATTGTACGCAATATTTCATGCAATTCTACTGACAATTGAACAGCTGAGTGGAAGAACATGTTATGCTATATTTTCTTATTTTTTTAAATCTTTTAAATGAAGACGTTATGAGGTATTCCATTACATGGTAGAGCTACCAAGTTTACATACCGTTGCGGTTTTACCAACAATGTGGAGTAAGACCGAAAGTTTTGATTTTGTTCTAAAAGCCCGTACAAAAAAAAAAAATCTATTAGGTTACTAAGCATTTTCTAGGAAACTGCTCTCATAACATGCATTGTCACAGTGACGTCATTGTGACGCACTGTAAGTCACTGTGGTCACGCCACATCTGTGACCAAAATGCCACCACTCAGTGATGTCACATTGTGACTGAGATGTGAACTTCTTAGAAAACTTTAAACAATTACAAAAATTCTTCAAAACATGCTACTTATTGTAAAATTTTATTTTTCTGGCAATTAAAAAAAATTGTAACGTCACTGTTATGTCACTGCATGTAACGTACGTCACGTCACATATGTGACAAAAAAACACTATATTGTAAATCACAGTGTGACAAAAATATTAACTTCAAAAATTTTTGAAAATGAAGAGAAATATTTAAAACATGCCCTAGTTACAGCGGCATGAGGAATGAATATATATTAGTGGACAGCAAATAGTAAATTCGGACACGAAAAGAAGAGGGAGGGGAGAAAAAGAAAAATGCACGGTACAAGTATCAACAAACTAGATTTTCATGCTATATTTTATCAATTTGATATCTAAGACAGTGAATGTATACATTTTTCATGATTTCAATTTTATCTAGCATTGCAATTTAATACAATAATACTTCACGGATTGTTATTATTATAAAAGTATTTCTCAGAAAAATGCTACATGCTGCAGCAATTTGGGTAACATATTTAGAATTAGAAATATTAAATCTATACACTTTACATATTTAGTTTGCAGGGAGGAAATTTTTTAATATTTTACCGACCACTGGTCGAAACACTTCTGTGGTTTCAAATTAAAATTTTTCTATTACAGTTAAGTCTGCAGATTTTAATGAGCACGCAGAAAGAATCTTCAGAGTTTAGTCATATATGCATTTATTGCTTTATAATTTGCATTCAAGTCATATGTTTTCCTGTTAATCTATTTTTAGTAACTGTATTTTTTTTTTTTAATTTTACTTAATTCAGCCTTTTTAAATAAAATCAGCATTTTCCGAAAAAAAAATATATATACAAAATTTATGCAAAACACATGATATAATTAATTTTTCGCATTTCCAATTTGTGTTTTACAGATATGACTTTTAAAAAAAGTTATTTTGCAAATTGTTTTATTCTGCAGAAAATTAACATGAAAAGATTGACAGATTGAGAAAGAAAAATTTTTTATCCTCGAATTTTTTTTTTTATTTATTAAAAAGATATTTTTTATTTATTACGTGTGAAACAAACTTTACTTTAAAAAAAGGGGGGAGGGTATTATTACCATTAAATTTATTTTTACACATTTTAAAAATTCAAGCAATGTTTTATCTAATAAACTTCCATTTTCAAATGAATGTTTTTGAAACTGATAAAAAAGAAATGGTAAAATGCATTGGAAAATTCTTCAAATAGAAAATTTTAATTACAGACTGACTCATAAAACTATTGCGCATGGAAGTTAGGACTGCAAATATGCAGTAAAATCACCTGCTGAAGATCGTCTGCGTTGGATATGACCGCAACCGCAGGATAAACAGAGAATTTTTTGTAATACACGCGGGAAAAGAACATCACGAAGTCTACAATGTCAGCTTTTGTTTATGCTTTTTTAAATGTAAGAGAAAGATGTCTGCCATTTTCGGGCAAAAATACTCGGATATTATTAATTTATAGCATAAAAGGTAAGTCTTATTTAATGTAAATTTTCTATTTCTGTTTTGTATATTATGATTATGAATTAAATAGTTTTATGTTATACATATAGAAAGAGAATGAGCGGCGCGTCTGAGACATCTGTACCCTGCATTATTTTGGAAATATCACCCATCATATTTGTGTCTATATGGCATATCCAAAAAAATATTTTGCTTTTAATATTAGGTTTCTATTCGCTATCGCATGGTGTTGGACCCCCATAGTATTATATAAATTACAAACTTTTAATCTTTTTTTTTTTTTTTTTTTTTTTTTTTTGTAGTTTAAATATGAGGTGCAGGTGTAATTATAATAAACTTTAAAGGAAAATCATTAAAATGAAATTTTCATATTATTAGAACGATCGTTACTTTTCCTAATTATAAATCAATAAAAGTGTTATAACGTTACTACAAAGAATCCATAATACACTTATCATATACGTTAAGTATCACATGTTAAAAATGCAATATCTCTGTTGATTTATTAGCGATAAAATATCGGATATAGAAATACTCCATTTTTTCTATAAATAAGAAAAAAAAACTGAAATAAAATTTTTCTGCTGTTAAAGCTTAAAAAAGAAGTGCAAGTGATTAAAATATAATTATAATTATCGTATCATCTTTTGGTTAAATATAACCGTGCCTTTATTGATTTATCGTTTTCGTTAGGTGTTATTTATTTAGAAATGTGTTTAAGAAAATAACTTTTTCATTTTGTGTATGTTTACTATGAAACGACTGAAAAGGTATTAAAAGAAAAAGTTTCTCTAAAAGATAAGAACATTTGTAACAACTATGATTAAACAATACATTATAATAAAATTTATCATCAGAAAACATGTTTGATTTACTATTCCGGTAATAATCAAGCCCTAGAATTTGAAATTTTGCAAAAATGATTTTTAAAGCGAATGAAAAAGAAATATCCAATAAAGTAATATTGAGGAAATATGTTAAAATCTTGTCACTAAAAGAATGATTGTTGGTTGGTTGTGTTTATGAAGGCCAATTATCAACACGGCCCTATATATATAGGTCCTGAAGTGGGGGAGTGCTCTTCGTGGGGGTCTTTCTAAGGGAACCTAACCCGTATTTACGCTTGGAAACCCAACGTTTCGATGAAAACCACGAAACGATTAGGCCGACGGACGCGATTGGGTTCAAACCCTACACCTCCCGTCTACCAGCTTCGAGAGCAGAATCTCTCGGCCACTGGCCACTAAAAGAAAGAAAGATTTGTAATTAAAAGTACCATATATATAACAATAAAGGTGAACAAAAAAACATTTTCGAGTCGGAGACATAGAAATTCAGTCAGATAGAAATTCGCTGCTTAAATTAAATTTATTAAATAATTTTAAAATATCTTATTTTTAATTATTGCCTCATAAATTTATTTTTTTTTTCTATAAACGCAAAATTTTTAAGCTTTGAAATTTTAAAAATCCAGCATAATGAATGGTTTAAATAGTATCTAATTATACTAAATTTAAAAGATATATATTTACTTTTTTACTTTCCTCTATCTTTAGAAGTAGAAAGTAATGGATTCGGGAAAATTTTCGACTTTCGTTTTTCGGCGGATTCGTACGGTTTAGGGGTCAGAGATTCCGAAAAACATGTTTTCACAAAATGTCTGTCTGTGAGTCTGTCTGTCTGTTTGTGACACAAATTTTGTGGGCGCTCTATCTCAAGAATTAATGCATGGAATTTAATAAAAATTTATATTCTGTTAGACCCTCATATAAATTGGTGCTAATTAGATTTTGGTGTAAATCGCTTAACAGGTGGCATTGCTATGCAGCATTTTTCACGATTTCCGCAATATCTCAATCTTCAGAATTAATGCACGGATTTTCATCAAACTTCAGATTCAGTTAGTCCTTGACATGAATTGACGCCTTATATATTTAAGTGTAAATCGCTCAATAGGTGGCGCTCCTATGCTGCATTTTTTGCGATTTTCAAAATATCTCTATCTCAAGAAGTAATACTTGGATTTTCAACAAACTTCATATTCAGGTATACCTTGATATGAATTAGTGCTCTTTATTTTTCGTGCAAATCGCTCAACAGGTGGCGTTGCTATGCTGCATTTTTCAGAATTTCCACTATAGCTCTATCTCAAGAACTAATGAACGAATTTTCATCAAACTTCAGATTCAGGTATACCTTAATATCAATTAAGGCTGTTTATGTGATTTATATAGAAGAGAGTTTTGTGATGGCCATAAGATACTAGTTTTCTATTTTTACCGAAATCTTAGATATTCTAATTAAATACCCATAAATGTTTAGAAATTTACAACGGAGTATAAAAAATTTAAGGGAAATAGGGTAAAATGGTGTACCTTTCTATCAGCTGTTTTTTGAATACACAATTGAAGGGCTTAGTGGAAGAATATGTTAAGTAACGAATATTACCTTTGAAGAAGTTTGAAGTGAAAGTTTTTTTTTTAAATTTTAATGATTTTTCTTCTGTTTGAAAACATTGGTTTAAAATATTAGCAGATGTTCTAACCTCAAACAGAAAAACTTATTCATATTTAATTTCCAAATATTAAAGTTTATTAACAATTTTTTATGTTTTTAAATAATAAAAAATTAAATATTAATGAATAATGTCTAAAATCTTCAAGACTAAATTGAATCTTGGTATTTTTACTATGATAGAAATAGGATACCTCATACTGCATTAATCCAAAGATTAAAAAAAAAAAAAAATTAAAGAAAATGTAGCATAACATGTTTTTCAAATCAGTTCTTCGATTGTCAATTGAAGTCAATGAAACATTGCGTACAAACACTACACTTATCCTTATACCATAATATCATTTTAAGTAATGATTAATTTATCGCATTTTAGTTAATACACTATAAAAAAAATAGGTGTAAATCTACAAAAGATGTTTTCGTAAAGCTACAGAAATCTCCATGCTTACAAAAATTTTTATCTGTAACCGGGGATAATTACATGATTTTTTTTTGTTGTTGTTGTTGCAGTTACATAAAAATTGCTGGTGATCTCAGTATCCTAGAAAACTCTTAGTAACATTACAGTTTTTTTATAGTGTCAACGTGAATCTATTACATGATTTTTTTGTTGCAGTTGCATAAAATGTTCTAGGCATCCGAATTTCCTAGAAAATGCTTAGCAACCTCATAGATTTTTTTTCAGTCTACGGGCTTTTCAGAAAAAAATCAAAACTTTCGGTCTTACTCCACGTTATTGGTTAAACCGCAACAATATGTAAACTTGGTAGCTTTGCCATGTGATAGGATATTTCATAACGCCTTCATTTAAAAGATTAAAAAAAAAGACAATGTAGCATAACATGTTCTTCAACTCAGCTCTTCAATTGTCAGTAGAATTGAATGAAATATTGCGTACATACTCTGCATATACCCTTATACCATAATATCAATTTAGTTAATGATTAATTTATCACATATTTGTTAATACTGGCTTTCTTAGAAAAAAAATTAAACTTTCGGTCTTACTCCATATTGTTGGTAAAATCGCATGAATATGTAAACAGGGTATCTTTACCATGTGATAGAATACCTCATGATACCTTCATCCAAAAGATAAAAAAAAAATAATAAGAAGAAGAAAATGTAGCATAACATTTCCTTTCATTCAGCTCTTTAATTGTCAATAGAATTAAACGAAATACTGCGCACGGAACACTAAGCATACAGAAATCTGTATGCTTAGTAAAATTTTATAGGTAATTACATGATACCCTGGATAATTATATGAATTGTTTTTGTTGCAGTTACATAAAAAGTTCTGGGAATTTCAGTTTCCTAGAAAACTCTTAGTAACATTATAATTTTTGTTATAGTTTAAACGTGAATCTGTTACATGATTTTTTTGTTGCAGTTACATAAAATGTTCTCGGTATCCCACCCGTAAGGCATGGTGACGTCACGGCGACGTCGTTGTGAAGTCACACTGTGACTTTGGGACCGTCGATGTGACGTCATAGCGACTAGAATGCGAAGTCGTTATGGGAGTTTTAGAGATCGTTTGTGACGTCACATTATGACCACTCTGTGAAGTCACAGTGTCACAAATTTGTGAAAAGTGTGTCATTTGTGACTACCTTGGCATTAATTTTGTATAGAACATGTGACGAAAGTGACAATGCTTTGAAGTCACATTGTGACCAATTTGTGAAATATGTGTCATTTGTGACGAACTTGTCATAAACACTTTGATGATTTCAAATGAAAATCAAATTTCAAATTAATTTCTTCAAAGGCGCAAAGGCCAACCTAGTGAAAAAGATTCCATGCCGGGACTCGAACCCGGGCCATCAGAATAGCGCACTGACATTTTACCGACTAAACCACATGCAACGATACCCAGCATGGGAAATTTCACACAATTACATGTTGGCAAGGCTACAAGAGCAGCACAAAATGGGATATTTATCGTGAGCCACCGACATGGAACAAAAAGGAAACTTAATTCAATGCAGCATCGATTGAATCTATATTAATACTTGGAAATTTTTCCAGAGAGAACAATTCGCCTTGCATACAATATTTCAAATGAAAATCAAATTTCAAATTACATGCTTAAAAAGCAATTTTAATTTGAAATTTGATTTTCATTTGAAATATTGTATGAAAGGCGAATGGTTCCCTCTGGAAAAATTTCCAAGTCTTAATATAGTTTCAATCGATGCTGAATTTAATTAAGTTTCGTGTTCGCCCCATGTCGGTGGCTCACGATAAATATCCCATCTTATGCTGCTTTTGTAGCCTTGCCAACATGTAATAGCAAGAAATTTTCCAGGCTGAGTGTCGTTCCATGTGGTTTAGTCGGTAGAATGTCAGTGCGCTAGACTGATGGCACGGGTTCGAGTTCCGGCATGGATTCTTTTCACTAGGTTAGCCTTTGCGCCTTTTAAGCAATTAATTTGAAATTTGAATTTCATTTGAAATATTGTACGCAAACCGAATATTTCTATGTGGAAAAATTTCCAAATATTAATACTGTGATGAATTTTAAAATAAAGTTTTCTTTAAGATATAAAATCGTATCTTTTTACCGTACTTTTTAGCAAAATATAGCTATTTTGGAGTCCTATTCTTCTACAATAGCTTTAATTTTTCCACTTAAAAAACAATGTTTGTCAACTGGCATCTTTTCTCATTAAGTTCTAAGCTATCTTGAGTTCAAGCTTGATATTAAGAATGTGTAAGATTTTAAGGTGTTGTGGTTGTGATTAATCTTTGCTTTATTAAATACGACGTAGGACATATTTATTTAATTTTTTTATTTCCGTGTATATTGTATTTTGTGAATCGAAGCTAAATAGATTTGGTATGTTCTATAGGAAAATACTGATCTGGGAAATAGAAAAAACAAGTAAGAAAAATCATGCGTTAAGCATAGATTATAAAACACTTTCCAACACTTTCCGAATGCTTTAACAAAACTTCGTTATTTAGGGAAATAAGGTAAATAAGATAACTAAGTAAACATTTTAGAGAACGCATAAAATATTTGAAAAACTGATTTCCGCTGTTACTGTCCATAGCTAAGTAAGTTTTCCAATTCTTTTGAACAGCCCTGTATTTGATCTGTAGGTTGATATACATATTATATAATGGGATAATTTAGTTTAGCAAGAAAACGCATAACAGGTTGAAACCCTCTTTCAGCAATTTATACTAATATATGTAAACATACTTGAATACTTTTGTACAACCCTGTAGTTGACCTAGAACCTTCGTTACACGCCACCGTTTAGTTAAAATTTAATTCAAACTAAAACACATTTAAAACAGCTGAAATCTAATTTCCAGAAATTGTAATTTATAGTCGGCCATGTATCCAATTCTTTCAATGACCCTGTATATCATTTTATCTATATTCTACAAACAGTAAATTAAATTCAGTTCAGCGTAAAAATGCACAACTCATTTAAAAACCACCTTTAAGTTACTTGCGCTCATACCCAGTAACCCTAGCGAATAGTTTTGTGTAGCACTGTATATGAATTATAGCATTTATATACACCATATACTATGCATAAATATAGTGAATCATAAAAGCGCATATCATAATTAATAATGCATTTCCATCAATCATCACTCATGAACAGTACTTCGGATACAATATAGTATCTAAACTATATTGTGTGTGCCTGTAAATGCTATACACACTTCGTATTCTACATGAAAAGTTTACAGTATTTAAACCTCAGCGACGTATATCATTTTCATTATGTATGAAATAGATTAACATAATCCGCAACGATTATGTACGCCGCAAACAATTCCCTCCACCGCTATATCATTATGTATTGGAATTTCTTTGTAGCCCTGTAAATGAACAATAACCATTCTTTGCATCGCGTATTCTTTAGAATGCATATTTTAGTACGTTTCATAAATGCATATCAATTTTTTTCTGTTTGAAAACGTGTAAAACCATGAAAAATCCTTTGAAACGATTTTTTTCCCATAGGCCGTAATGTAACGGAATACTTTTGACTGTCCGTGTAAATGAACTAAACATGCTACAAACGTCGTTACACATAGGGACCGCGCTATGGTAAACATCAATAACATCTAAAAATTTCAGGGCAATCCGAGTATATTTACGAGAGTTAGAGCGCGGCCAGACGGCTAGACAAACCAAAGTCATAAACACTTTTCAACTTTGTTGAAAGGTGTTAAAAAGGAAATATAAAAGTAAAATAAATGACTGCATATATGAACTATTTTTATTGTTTGAAAAACATTTTAATGTAAAAACTAGTTATTAATCTCTTTTTAAAAATATTCAGCCCTATATTATGCATGTAAATATCAACTTTAAAAATATATACTAAAGCAGTTTAATCTATAAACTTGCTATCAGGCATGAAAAATACTTTATTTCAATGCTTAAATTAAATATAATATTTTATTTTTTAAGGGTATATTTCAATCCAAACTGCTTATTTTTTGATTCATTTTTAAATTCATTTCCGTTCTCAAACGCATCAAACTGAGAAATTATCTTATTTAGAAACTACCTAATGTGCCGTGCTTCTCGAGTTTTTGATAAATGTAGAAAATATTACAAAAGAATGCTGTCAAAGTAGGCGTTTTAAACCGTATTTTTCGCAGCGGAAGATCTGGGAATGAAAAAAAAAAGGTCATACTGAGAAAATAATTATTTAAAACTCAAATTCTAATGAATTGAAGGGGAAATGAAATCACACGGCCTCTTAAACATCTCTTCAAAAATCACCTCAGCAAGTTTCATGTTTTTACTTTTAAAAATTAGTCTGAAAATGTCTCAGAAAATATTGAGCTGTTGAAGGTGGAAAAATAATTTTTCGAATACACCCTTAATGCCAATATTTTTGTGTATCGAAAACGTAGAAAATGAGTTTACAATCGTAGAAAATTTAATAACTGATTCTGAATGTCTATACTTAAATGTTGATTAAAATCGAAAATAGAAGAAAAAAAGCTTACATACAATTAAAAATAAATAAATAAATATACCAATTTGAAAAACACTAAAAATAATAATTAGTAAATAAATAAATAGAAATGCTTAATTCATCTTTAAAAGTTAAAGTTAAACTTACACTAAGAGCAAATTTACTTAAGAGATGACACAGTATTTAAAAATGTTAAATTATTTTAATACCTTAGTATACTTTCAGCTATAAAACATAGTCTTCTTCGGAGTAATATAAGAAATACAAAAGTTATAATTTTCAAAATCCACGTAGATGGTGACGAAAGGAGTGAAAGTGGAAGTTAATTTATAGATCCGGAAACATTGGAAAAATAAAATAAAATAAAACAAGGATATAGGGAAGTGAAAGATTACTT
Organism: Maratus speciosus; assembly: GCA_963932465.1. Classification (NCBI taxonomy): domain Eukaryota; kingdom Metazoa; phylum Arthropoda; class Arachnida; order Araneae; family Salticidae; genus Maratus; species Maratus speciosus. The sequence goes on along the minus strand of OZ010795.1, from coordinate 365,391,802 downwards.
GTTTTTTCTTTCTTTAAGCAAACTGAGCCAAATTCTGGGTATATTGTAGGATAAAATGTCATTACAAACTGTATTTTCTTTAGTAATAATTTCTATTGATTCGCGGATAATTAAATCATGATAATTCTTTGAGGTATATATAATTTTTGCGTTTTCGAAATTAACTTGTATATTTTGCTTCTGGTTAAGTCTTGACAGGGCTGTTGTAGGTCGGTTATACTTTAAATCTCTCAAATGTTCTTTAATACGAACTTTAAGTTTACGTGAAGTCATGCCTATGTATTCGAGATAAATATCTTCAGTTTTCACTGGAATTACATATACCCCAGAAACTTCATCCCTCGGGATCTGGTCCCCTTTGGCACTAATCAGATCTTTCAGTTTTGCAGGAGGAGTTGCGACCAAGTTTACGCCAAAGCGAAAAAGTGCATGTCTGAGTTAAAATTGCCTTTTAAGCATGTAATTTGAAATTTGATTTTCATTTGAAATATTGTATGCAAGGCAAATTGTTCTCTCTGGAAAAATTTCCAAGTATTAATATAGATTCAATCGATGCTGGATTGAATTAAGTTTCCTGTTTGTTCCCTGTCGGTGGCTCACGATAAATATCCCATCTTGTGCTGCTGTTATAGCTTTGCCAACATGTAATTGTGTGAAATTTTCCAGGCTGGGTATCGTTCCATGTGGTTTAGTCGGTAGAATGCCAGTGCGCTGTACTGATGGCCCGGGTTCGAGTACCGGCATGGAATCTTTTTCCCTAGGTTGGCCTTTGCGCCTTTTAAGAAATTAATTTGAAATTAGATTTTCATTTGAAATCATCACAGTGTTTATGACAAGTTCGACACAAATAACACATATTTCACAAATTGGTCACAATGTGACTTCAAAGCATTGTCACTTTCGTCACATGTTCGTCACAAAATTAATGCCAAAGTAGTCACAAATGTCACACTTTTCACAAATTTGTCACACTGTGACTTCACAGAGTGGTCACAATGTGACGTCACAAACGACCTCTAAAATGGACATAACGACTTCGCATTCTAGTCATTATGACGTCACATCGACGTCACGTGACGTCACATTGACGGTCACAAAGTCACAGTTTGACTTCACAACAACGTCGCCGTGACGTCACCATGCCTTACTGGTGGGATACCGAGAACATTTTATGTAACTGCAACAAAAAAATCATGTAACAGATTCACGTTTACAATATAAAAAAAAAATTATAATGTTACTAATAGTTTTCTAGGAAACTGAAATTCCCAGAACTTTTTATGTAACTGCAACAAAAACAATTCATTTAGTTATCCAGGGTTACCCATAACATTTTACTAAGCATACAGATTTCTGTATGCTTAGTGTTCCGTGCGCAGTGTTTCGTTTAATTCTATTGACAATTAAAGAGCTGAATGAAAGAAATTGTTATGCTACATTTTCTTCTTATTATTAATTTTTTTTTATCTTTTGGATGGAGGCATCATGAGGTATCCTATCACATGGTAAAGGTACCCAGTTTACATATTCATGCGATTTTACCAACAATATGGAGTAAGACCGAAAGTTTAATTTTTTTTTTCTAAGAAAGCCAGTATTAACAAATATGTGATAAATTAATCATTAACTAAATTGATATTATGGTATAAGGGTATATGCAGAGTATGTCCGCAATATTTCATTCAATTCTACTAACAATTGAAGAGCTGAGTGTAAGAACATGTTATGCTACATTGTCTTTTTTTTTAATCTTTTAAATGAAGGCGTTATGAAATATCCTATCACATGGCAAAGCTACCCAGTTTACATATTGTTGCGGTTTAACCAACAACGGGGAGTAAGACAGAAAGTTTTGATTTTTTTCTGAAAAGCCCGTAGACTGAAAAAAATCTATGAGGTTGCTAAGCATTTTCTAGGAAATTCGGATGCCTAGAACATTTTATGCAACTGCAACAAAAAAATCATGTAATAGATTCACGTTTACACTATAAAAAAAACTGTAATGTTACTAAGAGTTTTCTAGGATACTGAGATCACCAGAAATTTTTATGTAACTGCAACAACAACAACAACAAAAATGTGTAATTATCCACGGTTACAGATAAAATTTTTTGTAAGCATGGAGATTTCTGTAGCTTTACGAAAACAACTTTTGTAGATTTACACCTATTTTTTTATAGTGTTTTAACTAAAATGCGATAAATTAATCATGACTTAAAATTATATTATGGTATAAGGATAAGTGTAGTGTTTGTACGCAATGTTTCATTGAATTCAATTGACAATCGAAGAACTGATTTGAAAAACTTGTTATGCTACATTTTTTTAATTTTTGTTAATCTTTTGGATTAATATATTATGAGGTACCCTATTTCTATCATAGTAAAAATACCAAGATTCTATTTAGTCTTGAAGATTTTACACATTATTCATTAATATTTAATTTTTTAATATTTATTAACATTTTTTTACGTTTATAATCTTTAATATTTGAAAATTAAATATGAATAAGTTTTTCTGGGGGAGGTTAGAACATCTGTTAATATTTTCAACCAATGTTATCAAACAGAAGAAAAATCATTAAAATTTTTAAAAAAACTTTCACTTCAAACTTCTTCAAAGGTAATATTTGTTACTTAACATATTCTTCCACTAAGCTCTTCAATTGTGTATTCAAAAAACAGCTGATAAAAAGGTACACCATTTTGCCCTATTTCACTTAAATTTTTTATACTCCGTTGTAAATTTGTAAACATTTATGGGTATTTAATTACAATATTGAAGATTTCGGTAAAAATAAAAAACTAGTATCTTATGGCCATTACAAAACTCTCTTCTATATAAATCACATAAACAGCCTTAATTGATATTAAGGTATACCTGAATCTGAAGTTTGATGAAAATTCGTTCATTAGTTCTTGAGATAGAGCTATAGTGGAAATTCTGAAAAATGCAGCATAGCAACGCCACCTGTTGAGCGATTTGCACGAAAAATAAACAGCACTAATTCATATCAAGGTATACCTGAATATGAAGTTTATTGAAAATCCAAGTATTACTTCTTGAGATAGAGATATTTTGAAAATCGCAAAAAATGCAGCATAGCAGCGCCACCTATTGAGCGATTTACACCTAAATGTATAAAACGTCAATTCATGTCAAGGACTAACTGAATCTGAAGTTTGATGAAAATCCGTGCATTAATTCTGAAGATTGAGATATATTTCGAAAATCGTGAAAAATGCTGCATAGCAACGCCACCTGTTGAGCGATTTACACCAAAATCTAATCAGCACCAATTTATATGAGGGTCTAACAGAATATAAATTTTTATTAAATTCCATGCATTAATTCTTGAGATAGAGCGCCTACAAAATTTGTGTCACAAACAGACAGACAGACTCACAGACAGATATTTTGTAAAAACATGTTTTTCGGAATCTCTGACCCCTAAACCGTATGAATCCGTCGAAAAACGAAAATCGAAAATTTTCCCGAATCCATTACTTTCTTCTTCTAAAGATAGAGGAAAGTAAAAAAGTAAATATATATCTTTTAAATTTAGTATAATTATATATATACTATTTAAACTATTCATTATGCTGGATTTTTAAAATTTCAAAGCTTAAAAATTTCGCGTTTATAGAAAAAAATAATTAATTTATGAGGCAATAATTAAAAATAAAATATTTTAAAATTATTTAATAATTTGTTATTTAATATTTGTTACTTAACATATTCTTCCACTAAGCTCTTCAATTGTGTATTCAAAAAACTGCTGATAAAAAGGTACACCATTTTGCCCTATTTCACTTAAATTTTTTATACTCCGTTGTAAATTTGTAAACATTTATGGGTATTTAATTACAATATTAAAGATTTCGGTAAAAATAAAAAACTAGTATCTTATGGCCATTACAAAACTCTCTTCTATATAAATCACATAAACAGCCTTAATTGATATTAAGGTATACCTGAATCTGAAGTTTGATGAAAATTCGTTCATTAGTTCTTGAGATAGAGCTATAGTGGAAATTCTGAAAAATGCAGCATAGCAACGCCACCTGTTGAGCGATTTGCACGAAAAATAAACAGCACTAATTCATATCAAGGTATACCTGAATATGAAGTTTGTTGAAAATCCAAGTATTACTTTTGAGATAGAGATATTTTGAAAATCGCAAAAAATGCAGCATAGCAGCGCCACCTATTGAGCGATTTACACCTATATCTAACAGAATATAAATTTTTATTAAATTCCATGCATTAATTCTTGAGATAGAGCGCCCACAAAATTTGTGTCACAAACAGACAGACAGACAGACTCACAGACAGACATTTTGTAAAAACATGTTTTTCGGAATCTCTGACCGCTAAACCGTATGAATCCGTCGAAAAACGAAAGTCGAAAATTTTCCAGAATGCATTACTTTCTTCTTCTAAAGATAGAGGAAAGTAAAAAAGTAAATATATATCTTTTAAATTTAGTATAATTATATATATACTATTTAAACTATTCATTATGCTGGATTTTTAAAATTTCAAAGCTTAAAAATTTTGCGTTTATAGAAAAAAATAATAAATTTATGAGGCAAAAATAAAAAATAAAATATTTTAAAATTATTTAATAAATTTAATTTAAGCAGCGAATTTCTATCTGACTGAATTTCTATGTCTCCGACTCGAAAAAGTTTTTTTGTTCACCTTTATAGTTATATATATGGTAATTTTAATTTCAAATCTTTCTTTCTTTTAGTGACCAGTGGCCGAGAGGTTCCGCTCTCGAAGTTGGTAGACGAAAGATGTAGGGTTCAAACCCAATCGCGTCCGTCGGCCTAATCGTTTCGTGGTTTTCTTCGAAACGTTGGGTTTCCAAGCGTAAATACGGGTTAGGTTCCTTAGAAAGACCCCCACGAAGAGCACTCCCCTTCTTCAGGGCCTATATATATATAGGGCCGTGTTGATAATTGGCCGTCATAAACACAACCAACCAACAATCCTTCTTATAGTGACAAGATTTTAACATATTTCCTCAATATTACTTTATTGGATATTTCTTTTTCATTCGCTTTAAAAATCATTTTTGCAAAATTTCATATTCTAGGGCTTGATTATTACCGGAATAGTAAATCAAACATGTTATCTGAAGATAAATTTTATTATTATGTATTGTTTAATCATAGTTGTTACAAATGTTCTTATCTTTTAGAGAAACTTTTTCTTTTAATGCCTTTTCATTCGTTTCATAGTAAACATAGACAAAATAAAAAAAATATTTTTCTTAAACACATTTCTAAATAAATAACACCTAACGAAAACGATAAATCAATAAAGACATGGTTATATTTAACCAAAAGATGATAGGATAATTATAATTATATTTTAATCACTTGCTCTTCTTTTTTTAAGCTTTAACAGCAGAAAAATTATATTTCAGTTTTTTTTTCTTATTTATAGAAAAAATGGAGTATTTCTATATCCGATATTTTATCGCTAATAAATCAACAGAGATATTGCATTTTTAACATGTGATACTTAACGTATATGATAAGTGTATTATGGATTCTTTGTAGTAACGTTATAACACTTTTATTGATTTATAATTAGGAAAAGTAACGATCGTTCTCCTAATATGAAAATTTCGTTTTAATGATTTTCCTTTGAAGTTTATTATAATTACACCTGCACCTCATATTTAAATTACAACAAAAAATATATATATTTGATTAAAAGTTTGTAATTTATATAATACTACTAGCAGGCTATGCCCGCTGCGCTGGTCAATATTTCCAAATGGACTTTGGATTAAACTAAATGGTGAATTTGAACTTGTATTTTAAACAATATGGATCTTCAGCTTGACCTTGCTCATCACTGAAAACGATGCGAACGCCATTGCGATATAATGTTATCTTAAGCGTTGGACAAAATTTAGCAATTAAGAAGTAATTGTTTTAGTTGATTATAAACAGCGCACTTATGGTCGGGTAATGAGACCGTTATGACAACAGGAATCAATACCTCTGTAACTAATCAACATATAATGAAATCGTATATACTAACACCATTCCTAAAAGTCATGCAACAGGGCCACTTGTAACAAAATATGGTCTGTAGATTTTTTTAAAAAGGCTAAACTTTCATAATCAGGTTCACTTAATTTTTCAACTTTTACTGTTGCTCTATAACTAAGTACCCTTGAACAATATGTATACACTAAAACCTTTCCAAAATTATTACCCAACTAATTGTGGTATATCCTACGATAGTATTATAAACAATCGGAATGAAATACAAATTTCCGTTGTAAATATATAGTAGATGATGATGATGCGATTTTGTGTAATAGTAAAGTTTTCGCTTCAAACATAAACGATGCTTTCAACATTAAAGCTAATACACCAATATGTTAAGTATCCGAATACGGAAGGTTAACTTAAATTCTCATGAGCAACTACTCAAAGAAAAATGAATATTTGGCTTTTGTGATATTTTTATGTCAGCCGGGCGCAGATAATAAATCAATAAAGATTGTTTTCATAGCATATTCTTATTTTATTATTTTCATTTAAAACACAAACCTTTCACTCATTTCATTTAAAATGCATGCCTTATACTAATTTCATTTAAAAAACTGAAAAGATAAACAATAGCAGGAAATAATGCCATAATTAAAAACAAAAAAATATTTTTAATTTACATACGCAAAATGTAACTACTGCTACTGGGAATTTTAAAAATGCTATCAGCGAAATGTGCGCACGGTTGTTATAAATGTAACCATTTTTTCTTCTTATCGAGGAGCAATTTATAAATCGCACAATATTATTCCAATTCCAATTTCTTTCATTGAGGAACCTATGACCGGAAAAAATGGAAAAAGACTTTTGTAGATTCTTCGGATGACGGCATCTGACGCCATAAACCGAGTTTATATATATGAAAATAATTTTTAAGTCGTTACAAACATTGCTTTCATACTTAAATATTTTCATTGGTACTACTTGTTATCCCGTCGACCCATTTCGCCAAATTATATAAATCGCCAAACCATTCGCCAAATTATATAAATTGACATAATCTTTATTTTAAATAACGAAATAACAAATAAATTAGTATAACATTAATAAAAATACAAATAAAACGTCGAAATTAAAATCACCTGATGACGTAAACACGTGTAGCTTGTTTAAATTCAAGTGAATTTGATATTTACGATCAACCATTATTGGCATTTAATCTTATAGTTTGACGATAAATTTTTGGTCGACGGAATATCTAAGTAGTACATTTTCCATTTTTGTTTTATAACGCTAAATTCTCAGTAATTTTTTTCCTTTTATTTTACATAAAATCACTATTTTTTTTTAAAAAATTAAGATGCTTGCATTTTTATTTCAAACCCATAGAGCCGTTTTTATTTTTTAGCCAAAAGGGTTGATTTGAATTTTTTCCGTTGCTAGAGTAACGGATGTAATGATAGATATTTTGAGGTTTAGATGCCAAAGACACCGCCAAATTAGAAAAATATGAAATGTGCCATGAACTGTTGGCTTATAAAAATTTATTTGGTAGCATTCGATTCAGCATACAAAACTACATTAAAATATGCTATCATTTGACGCATAATTTTTATATTCGATTTTTTCCCCCTCCACGTGCAAAAACCATTAGGGGTGACACTTTAGAAAGTCCTTTCTTAGCAGAAGTCTATGTCATAAGAAGTATTTTTACCACGATTTTCAAGATTTTAGGTTCAGTAGTTTGCGCTGTGCGTTAATTAGTCACCTAATCCAGACTTTATTTTATATACTATATTAGATATTCCATTTTGCGGTGAATCGATGATCGAAAATTAGTCCAATATCATTTGAAATATTTCATAACAGAGGAGAAAGTACGAAGAAAGACGAATAAGAAATGACGAATTACAAAAGACTTGTATTTTTTTTTTTTCAAAATGTTGAATTTTTCGATAGTAATAACGTATTAAAACATAAATTTCCTTAAAAATTATCTTTATTTCCTAGATTTCGAATCTGTGAATTTTCCTATAAATGAAATTGGCGATATGACTTGAGAAAAAATGAAATAAACAATAGATAATATTTGCTTATATAAAATGGGTAATATTCGTTGATCTGAGTTCGAGTTTATAAATATCACATGCTTTCGGAATTACGGCGAAAAACATTTTAAAAAGTATGAAATTATTTTACAATATGTATGTGTGGCAGAGATTCACACTGAAATTTAAGCATTCGATTCCATTTTTTAAATAAGAACTGATATCTATATAAGTTACAATTGAATATGAAAATGTACCCCAAAAATGATCTCTTTCACCTAAAAAAACACCATTTGTGAGAACATCCTCAAGCTAATGTCACGCTTATGCATTTTTGGCTTAAAATCACATCGTTTGGCGACAAAAGAAAAATAAAAAATTGTAAAGAAACAAATAGTAATTACACATGTGACTCACAATTACATCTGCTTGTTTCTTCTTTAAGACACGTGATGGGACAATTAGATATAAAAGAAAAAAGAAAAGAGCAGAACAGAAAGAAAATGTCGTTAAAATTTCATCTAATCAAATTTTCTGATTCGTTTCCATATCTAAAGTAAGCGATAAAGAGCCAAATATTGAGTATCAAGTGTAATATTTCTTATTAAATTAATTTTTAAGCATTACAAATATTTCTTTCAGGTTTTGATTAAATGTTTCCGTTTTTTAATATTATCACTCATTGAAACGGATTTTCTTTTTCTTTTTTTCCTTTTTTTTCATTTAAATAAAATTAGTAACAGTTTTTCTTTTATTTTTCGAGGTTTAATAGCCGTTTCAATTTTTTTTTATCAACGATGAATTTCGCCAAGAAATAAAATGGTAACCTTATCGCCCAAAATAACAGAATTTTCCGTCATAATTCTAAAACTAATATAGGTAGAATAATGTGTTATAGCTTAAAACCTTCCCTGAAACAATACCTATCTAACGGTATAAGTTCCGTAAAAATCCATGCAGTAGAACTCGAAATCTAGGCGTTCGGAACGAAATTTCCGTTTGGATTTTATATATATAATAGATAATAGAATAGATAATAGATTTTATATATATATATATAATAGAATAGATAATAGATTATGTGTTATGAACTATCTCAAAGTTTAAAACAGATCGCATTGTTAGATTTCCCAATTTTAACAATATCGCGTTATGTTAGTTCCACATTCCACCACCAGGGAGCGCACTCTATTCTTAACGAAAGCGTCTCCGAACGAAACTCCTTCGTGCAACCTTTCCGTAGATACATGAATCGGGAGGGTGGCGGTCTTAACGAATAATGTAAGATAATTGCTGAAATTACTACGAAAAATATGTTAAAGGGGCCCTAAGCGGGCCCCTGATAGAGTTAGAGGAAATCGGAAGACGGCAAAATAATCGCGGGGAAAAGTTTGCTTCGGTGCTTCGGAGCTACTTTTGGCGCGAGATCTAAGCTCTACGACCAATAGGAGCCCAGATATTTAAGGAAATATGAAGTTACAAAGTTCAATGTAAAAGAATTTTCCGTAATAATTCTATAACTAATCTAGGTAGAATGATGTGTTATAGCTTAAAACCTTCCCTGAAACGATACCTATCTAACGGTATAAGTTCCGTCAAAATCCATGCGGTAGAACTCGAAATCTCGGCGTTCGGAACGAAATTTCCGTTTGGATTATATATATATAATAGATGGGGGTTCAACACCATGTGATAGCGAAAAGAAACCTAATATTAAAAGCAAAATATTTTTTTAGATATGCCATATAGACACAAATATGATGGGTGATATTTCCAAAATAATGGAGGGTACAGATGTCTCAGACGCGCCGGGGTTGGCGCGATATTTTTTTGCGCCATTTTTGGAGAGAAAATACATTTTCGGGTATTTGTTAGGCCTAGCTTTCGAAAATAGTATGATTACTTTATTTATCATGAAACTTTATCTACCCTATATATATAAAATCCTAATGAATCTAATTGAAACGAATTTATGTAACAATTCTATGAAACGACTGATTAAACAACTGATTACGCTTCACTGCGAGATCTCCTAAAATGTGGAATACTTTGCGGTGAAATTAACACCAAGAATCCGTATTGATCCACAGATCTCAAAACTGGTATTAGAATTTTAAAATTAGAATTAGTTTTCGAAATATTAATTTTTTTGTAATTTTAAATACTTTTTTTCTAATGAAGGCAACTCAAATTTTAATCATAACAGATATTTTTTTTCATATTTTAGAAAAGGTTATTTTAAATTAATTTGGCGACGAGTTTGGCCTCCCTAAAATGTATGCTAAGAAATGATGTTACTTTTATTCAGAATTCAATTTGTATTTCATTATCATTTTATTTAATAAAAAACTTTCATTTAAAATTGAAACCTTTAAAATAAATGGCTTTTACTTCATTCTTTTTTTAAACGAAACGAAAAGAAAAATATTAGACACAGATGTCATATACGCAACGGGGTACCTAATTGGCGCCAAAATGGCGTTATTTTGCCTGACATGGTAACCCGGATATTGTTGCTTATTTATTAATAAATGTTTATTTGATTTATTTTCTTTTTATTTACAAAAAATGTTATAAATTGTTTTGTTCTATAGCTATTAATTTATTTTTATTTATTTATTGTTATATCATTTTAAAAATAACAGAAAATAATTTAAAAATACATATGTAACAGGTATTTGAAAACGAGGTTTTCGCCAAATTGTCGTAAAAAAAAAAAAAAAAAAAAAGAAAATCACGCCAAACCCGGTGCGTATGTGACAATGCAACAAATCATGAGATTTAATTTCCACTTCGAAGCAACGTTTTAATGTTATTACTTCTCCCGTCGACCAATTTCGCCAAATTATATAAATAGCCAAATTATACAAATTGACATTTTTTTTTTTTTTAATAACAAAAGAACAAATAAATTAGTATAACATTAATAAAAATACAAATAAAACGTCGAAATAAAAATCACTTGATGGCGTGAACATGTATAACTTCCTTAAAGTCAAGTGAATGTGACATTTACGATCAACGATTATTGGCATTTAATCTTATAGTTTGGCGACAGATTTTTGGTCGATGGGATAACCAAGTTGCACCGTTTTAATTTTCCACTCGAAAAATAAAAAAATGCTAACTGGCGAGTTAAAAAAAAGCTATTGGCGACATTTTCACCCGGCTAACATAAAAGTACGAGGAATTCTTTGTGATCATGGCAACTTTTATGTAGTTTTATTCGAAAAAATGATTTTGATTCTTTAATCTAAATGGAAACTTTTCTTAAGAAAAGCGAACGAATCAGCCCGTTGTTTTTGGCAGTTACATGACTTGGACTATTATAATATAAACGAAATAATGGGGATATAATAATATTCGGCGAGTTATCACACCTGTGGCTGGCTAACAATAAAGTACCAAAATGGCCGCCTGGAATATAAAAAGCGAAAGGATCCGCCTGGAGCTGTTGATGATAGTCACATGACGTAGGCTATTATTATAGAGATTTTTTTCCCATTTTAAAAACAGCACAAAGAATAATATTTCCTAACGATTAAAAATTTATTTTCACGTGACTATTAAAAACAGAAAAAAAACTTTAAAATTACTATAAAATGAGTACGTGTTAAAGGCAGGAAAATATTGATAATTGTATTTGTACGTGAATATTAAAAGGGAAAGGAAAGTTTAAAATAATAAATACATTAATTCGCGTTTAACCCTTTTACGGACAAGACACTTCTATTTGTAAAATCTTGAAATCAGTGAATGGCACCAGAATTTACAAACAAATTTCGAAATACAAAAATGCTTTTGTTCACTTACTTGATCACTCTACCAGGAGCCAACCAAATAATGGCAAAGGCCCTGAATCCCTGGCAGAAAAACGTCCTCCAACATCTAACTCAACCCCAGCCGCCGAAACAGACCCGGAAACAGCGACAAATAATAAAACTAAAAAGTCACAAAAATATGGCACACTCTGCCAAGCAAATAAAATACAAAAATTAAAGTCATTTACAAGTTTTAACATATGACTGTAACCCTAGTTACTATAAAATAAAAATAAAGCTAAAACTAAAAATAAGACTGAGTGAAACTGAAAAACAAAATTTTAAGTTATTTTCAGTTACAAATGACTGTATAAATATATCTTAAAACTAAGTACGATTTACACTAATAATCAAGACAAGATAAAACAATAAGCCAATAACACATTTTAGGTCAATTCAAGTTACAAAAGACCATCAGACCCTGAAAGTCCAGAAACAACTCAAAAATGCGTGAAGGCAGAAAGATTAGCAAAGCACTACGTGGATAACAGTCCGGCAAAAGTCCACCAAAAATTTTTTAATTACACCAAAATAATCAAAATCTGTACTTTATGAATGAATACAATTTATTCAGTTCATTATAAATAACTGTCAGTTTATAATAATTCGATATCAGCAACTGAACATTTTGCAAATTCCAAGACAGTGTTCTATTTCGCACTAAGTTAAAGAACAGAGGCATCAGAGGACACTTGCCGAAAATAAAATGTTTAACGTTGCCGACGTTACAGCAATCACACTTATCTGTTTTTCGCTTGCCAATCTTAAATAAATACACTGGAAAAGCACCATTCGAGAAAATGAAATAGGCTACTACCCTTGAATAACACAAATAAGAAACGTCCGGTGAACGCAAGATGAGGAAGGTATCCCTACCCTGTTCACTAATTTTCCAATCATTAGTCCTCCTCGTGATAATGTTACTTTTATAAAAACGCTTGACGAAGGAAACAGGGATTGCAATATCCAACCTCTCATCCAACTCATCATCCAGAATAACAGACTTTGCCAGATAGTCAGCCCTTTCGTTACCAGCAAGGCCAATATGAGATTTAATCCAACCCATAAAAATAACTTTACCACTCAACAGTCTCAAGTTAGACTATATGTTATACAAAATCTTATCAGTTGGAAATAAGTTCTGCAAGGCTTGTATTGAAGAAAAACTATCAGTGCAGTTGTGAAATTCTCTGAAATCAGCCCTGCAACACCAGTCGATTGCCTTGTCAATGGCTGATAATTCAGCCTGATAAACAGTATTATAAGCGTAAAGTTTAAAACGTTTTTCTAAAAGTATCTTTCCATCATTATAAACAACAAAAGCGTAACCAACTGTGTTGTTCATCTTGGAACCGTCTGTGTAAATTACAGGGTGGTTAAAAATAGGTACTACAGAAGTGACTGACTTTACAAACTGTATATGATGAGTTGACACAAAATAAGGATAATCAAATGTATGTAAATGTGGCATAATATTTTCCTTAGTTACACAAATATCATTTATCCATACTAGATCTTCATAATGCACAGTGCAAAAGTGACCAGACATCTGTTCCAACTCCAGCTCCAGGGGAGGTATACCCAAAATTGCGCAAAGAGCTTCCGTAGATACAGATCTGTAAACTCTGGTTATTGATAATAAACAAAGACGCTGGCATGAAGACAAGCATCTAATTCCATGGTATCTGAAGTCCCGGTACCAAATTTCATATCCATATGATATCTGCTTCTTAATTACCGAATGATGCCAAGTTTTCATGTAGTCCAAGGGAAGACCCTTATCTCTAATGCGGGTTTTGCGCATGGAGCACGAAAAGTCTATAACTTTGTCACGAACAAGATCCAAATGATCAAGCCAACGGAAACGGCTATCCAGAAAAAAATCCCAGGTATAGTACATTGTCCTTGACCGAAATGCTGGTATTCCTAAGCTTAAAAATTGGACGGCGTTTGTTCAAAGTATATTTACCGAAAAGCATTGCTGATGATTTCTGAGAGCTGATTGTCAAGCCAAACTCTTCACATGCGTTCATAAAATATTCGATACATCCGTTAACTCTATCTTCCAGCGCTGCACGAGTATCGGCCCCTTCCACAATAGCTGAATCATCAGCGTATGAAATGATTTTTCTAAAACGGCGCTTATAATATTTTAATATTTTATCAGCAACCAGAGTCCACAACAAGGGACCCAAACAGGACCCCTGTGGACAACCTCGAAAAGCATGAAACCAGCGAATCCCTCTCATAAACTTGAATCCTATCAATCTATGACTTATGTAGTTCTTCAAGATCTCTTTTAAATAATCTTGTATAGGAAGGTCATCTATAATACAGTCGGACCTCTATTTAACGAACCTCTATTTTGCGAATTTCTCTATTTTGCGAAATTTTCCTTGGAACCAAGAACATTTTACGAATTTCTTCGTAAAATAACCTCCAAATAGCGAAGTGCATTCTCTATTTAACGAATTTTTTCTTGTGATCTAAATTTTTTTTCTTCCCATTTCTCAAAATATTTCTGGACATTTCAAACTTATTCTTTCTTTAAACACATTTTATGATGTTCAATGGCCTTGAACTGGTTTTACAAGGTGCCTTCTTTGTCGGCAGTCAGATATCGGTAGGACGAAGATAATAATCCCTTAGTGTAACTTAAAGAAATGTGGCTATAGATGAGAAAAAAAGAAGAAATTAACCATGATGTGCTGATTGATGACTGTATTTCACTTAATTCTGAAATTGAGACCTTGGAAACACTATCCGAAATGGATATTTTCGACTGTGTGAAAAATAAAAACAATACAGCAATGAATTGCGATGATGATGGAAATGATTATGATGCAGGAATTAACAAAACTTCGTATGATGAAATACTAAAATCACATGAAAGAATCCGACGCGGATTATAGTAAGAAGAAAATACGTATGAAGGGGTTTTTGGTGCATTGCAAAGATGGAGACGTATTATGAGAGAAAGTACTTTTTAAAAGAAAAAAACTCAGGCAGAATTAACAGAGTTTTTCAGAAATTAAATTTAAGGACGCATATGTTAATGTATGGTTAAAATTATTTGTTATAATAATAATAAATACGATAATGTCATTAAAATTCGTTAATTTTAATGTAAAACTATTTACTTTAAACAGAAAGTACACTGCATTCCCGGACAATGTTTTGTTTTCCTTGCAGATTTCAAAGATTTAAACCCATAGAAAAAAAGAATTGATGATGGATATTTGTGGGTAAAATAAATCGATATAATTTATTTAAAAAAATGTGATTAATTACTTTTAGTAACAATATTTAGTGATTATGAATTTAAAATCTGTTTTATGTAGTTTAAAGTATTTTAAAAGGTGAATCTCTATTTAATGAATTTTCCATATAACGAACTTTTTTCCGGGATTTAGCGACTTCGTTAAATAGAGATTCGACTGTACTAGCAAGTATTCGCCAATCGATTACGTCGAAAGCACTAACGATATCGAAACTAATTAATGCACAATATTTAAAATCATTCAAAGTCTCCCTAACAAAGTTCTTTACAGCAGCCATTGCCGTTATAGTGCTCTTAGACTCTCTAAATCCATGTTGACCTTCCTCCAGATATGCAGATGATTCCAGAACTGTAATTATTCGCATTTTCACTATTCTCTACAAAATCTTGGCAATAATCGGCAGCAATGTAATTGGTCGGTAAGACTTAGGCAACTCAGGTGGTCGGTTGCACTTACGAAAAAACAAAACAAGACCCTTTTTCCAACACATAGGGAAATGAGCAAAACGAAGACAAGTATTAAAAAGCTTAAGAACAAAAGGCGTGAAACTTTTACAAAGATTTTTTACTACCAAGGCATCTATCTCATCAAATCCTGGAGCCTTATTGTTACCCTGCTGGCGCATAACATAAAACAATTCTCTTTTTGTAATGGGATGGAAATCCTCCTGATTAGTATAATAATTTGTACTGGTAAATTCATGCGGATCTGTAAAATCAGCATTAGCATCAAAGTGATGATTCATTAAGTCTTCGGCCACGTCGTCATAGCTCGCAAACACATGAGAATTTTCTAAAGTAGTAAATATTAAATCTTCATGTGACAATTTCTTCTTAGAAATAAATTTATATAAGGATCCGTATGCATTATTTGTTGAATCACAGAACTTAAGCCAAGCATTTCGCTTCGCCTTGCGAAGGTTCTTCTTATACTCACGTCGAGCTATGTTATAGATTTCTTTATACGTAATAACATCTAAGTTTTTTAAATATCTCTTATGCAAGGCACTGACTCTGTTTCGTTCCATTCGAAGATCTTCATCGTACCAAGTAATAGTTGGAGAATGACGTAGGTGACCTCTACGAAAACACTGATTCATGATATCCTGTAGTAAAGCGGAAAACTCCTCAGTCCAAGTATCTAATGCACTTTGATTAGGAATTCCATCCAGAGTAGCATTCAGACGAGGCAAGTGTTGTGAGAACAAAGCATTGAATTTACACATCTTTTTATTCTTAGTCTTAAATCTTGTATAGAAATGTTGGACTGGAGATAGACGCAGGGTAAAACGGATATATCGATGATCACTATGCGAGTAATGATCTATATCAACTTTCCAATCTTGTAAAAAAAGTAAACGATCTTGTCCGATCAAAGTGAGGTCAGGACGACCACGTCTCCCGTCTTGAACAAAGGTTTGAGGCGAGTCCGGTGAGTTAACTATGGATAGGTTAGTGATCATCAAATATTCTTGGAAAATTTCTGTCCTTTCGCTTTCTCTGGTATATCCGAGAGAAATAATAGGTACATTGAAGTCTCCTCCAACGATGATTTTTGAAAAGTCTGGGAAGTAGTAACACCAGTCTCTGAGGTCATTCTGTATTGGTTTAGAAGGTGCAGCATACACCGATCCGATGATTAAAGAACCTTGATCTATAGTTATATTAATAAAGACACTATTGTTTAAACTCAGAGTGTTTACACATGCATAGTCGTCCGGTGTACAGATAATAGCAGCAGAACCAGTTAAAGAGAGGAAGCAGATCCACCCTGTGGGGAGACCAACCAGGGAACCGTCATAGATGTAAGGATCTTGGCAAAGAGCAAAGGTTATATTGAAATCGTCCATATAATGGAAAAGAGCATTAGAGGCATAAGAACAATGATGTAAGTTAATTTGAACAAAACGTATTGACATAAGAGAGCTATTGACATAAGACTCAGTAACAACTATCACAACCGTTTGCTAAGAGTCTCCGCTCGATAAGATTTAAAAGTGGGACAATCCGTGCTATCGGCTCTATGACCAGCATCAGTGTCAGTATCCTCCGCAAAAAGACAGTTAGCACAAGATATCTCCCAAACCGTACAGTTCTTAATAGAATGATGTCCTGCACACTTAACACATTTCATATCATTCTCACATTTGGCTGCGGTGTGTCCGAAAGATTGACAATTGAAGCAACGGACTATAGGAATAAAACTTACGACCCTGTATCTCTCCATATCTATACAGATACGACGCTTCTTAACCAAAATTTCGGAGTCACCCCTTTTGACGCCAACTAACCAATTAACCTTTCCCGAACGAGTCTGTATTTTCTTGACAATTTCAATTCCATCATCGTCTCCGTCTCCGCCGGCACGTCCCTCAACGAACAACGATCTGTGAAGAGAAGCACGAACCGCATCTTCATCAACGTCAGGCTCCACACTTTGTTCACTTACTTAATAAAAGGGAAATTTTCATCCCAATATTCTGATGCTAATGTGGCATTTAAGAATTAAATTAAGTGGTCCAAAAATGAACCACCGCCCCTTGAAGGGGTTAAAGCAGCAAATTTTAGTAATTGTATTAAGTCAATCGTTTTAACGTTGTTAAAAATACCGAGAGACAAAGATTCTGTTTACTTAATTCATTTTATTTTAGCTTCTTTTCAAATGTTTAACTGATCTTCTTTAAACAAACACGGAAACAACCATTGGATGTCTTAACAGGAACTGATTCTACCTTAAATATTTGCAATCAAATGTAATTGAATGGAAACCCGTTGACAGGGAGATCGCTACAGGTTTTTTCAGTATAATTCAATCTTCTCTAATATTTTTAAAACCGATCAGATTAGCGTGCTTTTAGATTCTACAGTGTCTGAACGGGGGTTGGCGAGCGTAGCTAGCAAGGGGCAGAGCCCCCTAATTTTATATAAAAATCAAATTTTATTATAAAACACACACAATTTTTATTATAAATACTCACAAATTATTTTATCATATAACACACAAAATTTAATTTAATCTAAAACAGACACAATCTGTTCTACCGGGTTGCTATGTGAAAGAAAATCTCACCAAAATTGCTCAAGTATGAAATTGCCATTTTGGCGGCAAATAAGCACCCAAATGCGTCTGAGACCTTTTGCCTAACCCAGCTAATAAAGTCTACGTCCATTTCACTCAGCTTAAAGTTTAAAATACACTAGGTGTTTGGTAAGCGGTACCTTTTATGTGCTGTGACGCTCCTTTTAATGTTTACTGATTTATATAGAATGTCTTGAGGTCCGAGGTTACCAGTGGATGTTGTTCACATGTTCATCTCCGTCTTTTTCTTTAGTTAAGACTTCCCTATCTTTTGTTGATGGCAGCAAAACATTTGGAAAATAATAATTAGTTGAAATCTTTACGACTTTATTTCGAGTATTTTTGAAAAAAAGCATATAAATTTACCTCTACATACCTTACAACTGCCATACTGTAAATTGAGTTGTTTATGATTGCTTGTGGCAAAAACCATTTACCAGGCCAAACCTTAATATATGCGAGTCTTTAAGTAAGAGACCAGGGGAGAGTTTATCTCGTCCAACGGATTTTCCTAGAATATTTTAAACGTACTCTTAGGAATTAGATGTGCTTATTTTGGACACATCATTCGGCGTATACCATTACATGCATGTTCTTCCAAAAAATCATCCATAATTAAGATCTGCATGATTTCACATTACCGCAATATGAAACTTTTAGTTTGGATTAGTTAAGTAACCTGAATATCTCTTTTCAAAAAATCCATAATCATGGAGACACGTTCACTTGATATTGACCAGTTTTATGCTCACCAACTGCTCTAGTCTAAACGATTGAAAGAAATTATTTTAAGTGTGATTTCACGTATTATTACTATTATTATTATTATTATCGTTGTTGTTGCTGTTGTTGTTTTTGTTGTTTTTAATTAAAAAACTCAACTTTTGTACACAAAATTTAAAGGTCAGGAAAATAGTCTGTTTCACTATTTTTTTTTTTTTAATGAAACATACTCTTCTGACATTTTAACAAACATTGAATGATTATGTTGTAGCGGACCCGGCAAGGCTACTACTTAGAAATTCTGTCATACTCAATTGTGGAAGTTTAAACACCTCTATTTAAGCTGATGGGCATGCGTGTGACACTGCCACTTGATAGATTTGGTTTAGATTACTCGACTAATACGCAAGTTCACTCACTAACTTAATAAACAAAAAATATTAAAGATTTAACTTACATAAAACTCTTTGATAGTACAAGTCGATAACAACTTTCAAAAAACAATATTCTACTTTGAGCTGCAAGGCAATAATTATTCAAATTTACAGTGTTAACTGATAAACAACCCGTATTTGTCAAATACAAACTTTTATTTATTCCAACTATATTTCAAAATATTTTGCCGACGAGCAGTGCTTATACTACAAGTTCTAATTTCACTTCCACTTGTCGCAAATTTCTTTAATCCTCCCATGTAGGCCTTATACTCCACTGGGGCAGGACTCAATCCAAATCCGACGACACAAACTTTCACGTCACCTTTTATACGCTGCAGATTGAG
Organism: Maratus speciosus; assembly: GCA_963932465.1. NCBI lineage: Eukaryota > Metazoa > Arthropoda > Arachnida > Araneae > Salticidae > Maratus > Maratus speciosus. The sequence continues at coordinate 365,372,050 of OZ010795.1, read as the reverse complement.
CGACGCAGAAAAAATTGCATAAAAATACACCGGAAACACGAAACCGATTCCAAGAGAGCCATACACACCTCAGAAAATTAGAGTAAAATAAAGTATAGAGGTCTCTTCCGCGCACACAGGTTAAATATCTGACCTCACGTTCACATTCAAAACACTAGAGACTCTATGGAATGGAGTTGCTAGCCCACTAATTTGTTAGATATAATATTCTCCAAGTTTTAATGACAATCAGATTTTTAAAATTTTAGTGAAAACTACTTTGATTTATTAGATTTATATAGGGGAGAGTAGCCGAATTTGGACCACTTCACTTATTTTCAGGTGTAACTCACTTAATGTTTGGAATATCTGCAAAAGATCATTACACAGGTTCAATCTATTCATCTACTAACTAAATAAATATTAAGATCAATTTCTTTTTGAAAATCTTAAATTTTATTTTAATTAAAAAAATTGTCAAAAGTGGTCCAAATTCAGCAACTGGTCGCTTAAGTTGGACTAAAAGTCTCCTAAATTGGACAATATAATATCAGGTTGTTTTGATGATTAGGGAATATAACTAATTTTATTAAAAGCAAAGTTTGCGATTAATGGAAAAATCAAACAAAATAACAACAATGAAATATAATGAAATCAACTATCTGAAAATAAGAGTAATTGTTTTAAATCCAAATGTATTCAAAATATAAATCGTGGAAATTATCAATAACTAAGAATAGAAATTATGGAACTAATTGTCAGTTACATGAATATCATGTAAAAGGTAATGCAAAGCTTATACATAAATTTTGTTTATTGTTTTTGTTTTCCAGCGCACACAACATGGAACCGTATGTGGCAATCTGAACACTGAATCATTTCTGCTATTTTATTTTTCTTGCAAATTAGGCAAAACCAACCATCACTGTCTAGATTTTACTTTTAAAATTCTGAATTATGAGACTTTTTTTTTTTTTTTTTTTTTGAAACAGAAGTTTTCTTTACAATATAATTGTAGTTCTTCTCTTCCATCATTTTCTTGCTAATTGCATTACACCTATTTTTTAAGACTCGATGTTTTAATTACTTTTGTGCTGTGAAAGCTTCCTTTTTGTCTTTTTTTAAATTTTATTCCAAAGTTTAGTTTATATGGCGATAATGTTAACACAACTGTTTTTTTGGCTCCCTCTGTACTTTGATTTAACTGAATTTAGCAACATTTCTATTGCTTTTTTTGCTTTTGGGGAGGATTTGTAGCTTCAGTCTTGTTGCAGGCCAATTTCTTCACAACTTTCTGCCTACTTTTTGCTTCCTATATCTTTAACAGATTTTGCTGTCATGGTTTTTTTCTTCCTGACAGTTTGTCTACGTCTTTTTCAACATTTTCATCAAAGTTTGAGATTTTATGCGTTTTAATGGCAAAAATGTAGATTCCACCATCCAGAACTGTAAAAAGTCTTCCCTCACAAACATCCTGCAGGAGGAAAATGTTTGAATTCAATTCTGTAAATTAAAATGTCGTAGGAATAAAGAATTCAAAGGAAATAAATACAATTACATACAAGAGAAAACACATTGCAAACAAAATTTATTGTATAGACATGTAAAAATATTTTTATGTTTATATAGGCCTAAACTGTATAAAAAAATAATCCATATATATAAAAAAAACTTGCATGGGGATAGTAATCCATTATAGAATATTAAAAAAATAGTGTACAAAGCGTACCGTCCTCGAAATTCATTACTTACTTTTCAAATTTATGATCGCATATCTGGTCCAATTTAAGCAACTTAAATTGGCCCAATTACGGCAACTGCGCCATTTTTTAAAACGGTTAATTTCAAGACTAAGAACAAAAACGAAATCAAATAAATCCGCGAGAAAAATATGCGCAATAAATAGATGAATTCATATATGTATATGAAAACATAACAACTTACCTTAGTTTTATAATATTCACTTACGTTTAGTAGGAAAAAATTAGATGAAAACAGCTTACTTTAGGTTTTATTAAACTGTCTGAAAACAGCATGTGGTAGGCGGCTGCTTCTTCTAATCATGGGTGACGTCATTCTGATGAGTAGGATTTCAGCGGTAGATGGAGTCTTTTACTGTAATTAACGGCAGAATGGCAACGGTCCAATTAAAGCGATGGTCCAAATATGGCTACTCTCCCCTATATGTATATATATATATATATGAAATATAATATTCTTCACCCCCGTCTGTTGTTATTATCTGCGTCATACTAGATTTTAAATCTTTATTACTCTCAGTATTACACAAAATCAACGTTTTTTAAATAGAAAGATGCTTAATGAAATTCCAAAATGCAGTTTCAGAATAGTTTCCTCAAATATAGTTTGAGCAATAAATTATTTTCACTATTTTTAGATCAATATGTGAAAAAAAAAAAAAATATTCCTAAGAACTCTTGTGTTTGCTATCGATCTTGTACAACGTGCAAAAAAATTAGAAAAAAAAAATCACTTTGTCTGCATATGTAAGTGTATTGTGCTTAGGAATTAAAATTTCATTTGCAAAATAAAATTACAATTATTATATTGATAATTTTTCGTAATGAATAAATTGATAATAACAGTTACTTCAACAAATATAATTTTTTATTTTTTAAAATATATCTTTGAAACAAATCTTCTAAACAAATTTAAAATAACCAAGAAAAAGTCTGAAATAGTTCAGTTTTTCAATGTAATCTATAACATAACTGGCCAAGGAAAAAATTTAATGCTGAAATATTTCTTTTTTCACAGCAGTAACTGGTTTTAATATCTCTTGCCTTATCACCAGTTTCACTGCTATGTAAAAGAATATTTTCCTTAAATATAAATTTTCCGCCTTTTTAGAGATGAAAATGGCCGTGAAATTATTTTGTAACATTATGAAGAGACAGTCTTTTATCTCAGTCTATAATTTTTTTTTTTTTTTTTTTTTGTTGAAGTTTAGATAACATAAAATTGGAAAATAGAAGAGAATATTTTTTACAGAAACTTCTGTTCTTAAGATAAACATTGGTTAGTATAAATAGGTATATAACATTTATTTTTAAAAGATCTGAAGATATAGATTTTGTAATTTTTACACATTTTCTCTTTAAAAAAAAAATGTAGTAAAGTTTCCAGAAATATGTATGGTAAACATAAAATCAATGCATAGGTGTATAAAGATTTCACGAGTGTAATTCTATTGTCTGACTGTTAATTTTCTAAAACTATTGTTTTAAATACAATAGAGTTTTTATTTACATACCTAAAATAATGTAAATAGTATTGAACATATTTAAAAACAATTTTTTTTTAGAAGAAGTTATATTTTAGAATTTTAATGAGTTAAATAACATTGATTATCAAGGTTTCTGTTCCTCATTGAGTAAGTGGTGGCTGTTATATTTCAGGTGGTGTTGAAAAAGAATATGTCACTAAAAATATTTCACCACCCACAGATTTTTACAAAATTCAAATTATTGAAAGTCTCAATTTTTTAGTATTTATTCAATACATGTACCTTATAAATTTTATCATTTGGTATTTTAGTAATAATAAATGGTTAAATAAACACACATAAAGCTAAAAACTAATATTTAAAACACTGAATATGTATATATAAATATTATATAGACATACAAACAATAAATACAATAAACCCAACTGGAGTGAAAAATTAGCCAGAGCCAGGAATTGAACCCGGGACCACAGTATACAAGACTGCTGCTCTAACCACTGAGCTACTCCGGCCGATGCCTGAGTCTGCAACTTCTCACTAATAAACCATGTTGGGAAGTCACCAGCCATCTATAGGACAGCCTGATGGCTGGTGACTTCCCAACATGGTTTATTAGTGAGAAGTTGCAGACTCAGGCATCGGCCGCAGTAGCTCAGTGGTTCTGGCGACTTCCCCAACATGGTTTATTAGTGAGAAGTTGCAAACTCAGGCATCGGCCGGAGTAGCTCAGTGGTTAGAGCAGCAGTCTTGTATACTGTGGTCTCGGGTTCGATTCCTGGCTCTAGCTAATTTTTCACTCCAGCTGGGTTTATTGTATTTATTGTTTGTTTGTCTGTATAATATTTATATATACCTTTAACTGTTGAATGCAGGCGTTATTTATGTGTGTTTTAATATATATTGTAGTATGAGTGTTTTATTACTGAAAATGTACATTGTTTATAAAATTTCAAAAAATGTAAGAGAATTTGTTGAAAAGAAATGATATTCGTAATAATTTTCCCAAATTTCGTACTTTATGTAGCAGCAAAGATTTTAACTGTGGATGCTATCTTATAGACACAATTACTAGCTTCTCTAATATTGTTCCAACAAAAATCTCCGAGTATATTAGGAGTCCAATTGCCATGATACAGGTTTTCCATTGCAGGAAAACCCTGGTAGAAGCGTTCGCTATGCTTGTTGCTTACAGTTCCCATACATTCAGGGAAAAAAAATTAAATAAGACTCTAAAAAGTGAATTTTCAATGTACAGTTCAATGTACATTTTGTACAGTTACAGCATCGATTATTTCCTAAGAAATGCGTCACAGCATTTTAAAAATCAGTCCATCCTGCTTTTTCTAAATCATTTAATGTAGCTTCAAAATTTTTGTTCTTTATAAGGGGCCTAGTTTGTGGGCCAACATAAATACTCACCTTAACTTTTGCCTAGCTTAAGCGATGGAAATTTTTCTTGCAGATACTGAAATCCATGCTCTTCTGTATTCATCGCTTTAACGAAATTCTTCATCAATCTCATCTTTATGAATATTGGTGGGAGAATAATTTTCTTTTTATTGATTAGAGGAACGTTTTGGATATTTTTTTCACCTGAGATATATTGTTGCCACTTCTTGCCACTTGATATAAAGCCCATATTTTGCTCTGCAAACCCATTCGCATAGCAAACAGCAGTATTTTGTATACCCTAGTTGTATACCAATGAGAATGGCAATTACTTTAAAATCTGCATATATGTTCTAATTATGATGTGAGTAATCAATTGCATGAAGCCGTATGGTCTTATTTTCATAAGATTCTTTCATTATGCAAGAATATGCCATTGGAACAGATGTCAGGGCTTTTCCATTATGGAGTAATTAAAAGCAGACATTAAAGCACTTATATCATTACAATGGCAGAAATCACCTTTGTAGAAAAAAACCGCGAATATTTCTTGCGTCGATCTCGGTAAATAGATATCTTAGTGTTATTTTGGAGGAGGTTCCAACAGTGCGACCTTGATCCAAGTAAATCTGAGTTGGTTTTTCTTTTTTTTTTTAATTTAAATATCTTACAAGATCATTTAATTTTTCTTGAGTAATTAGATGTGGTTGTCAATTTATGTCAGGAGAATAGTTTATATAAGATGAAGAGGAAGTTTCAACTTCATCAATTTTCAATTCTTGTGCTGCGTCCTCATATGTAAAATTCTCCGGAGTTTTCAGTATTGTTAATTTATCATTTTGAAATACTGGTCGCATTGATGAATGTAAGTTCAGGTACTTAATTTTATGTTTAATTTTTGATGAGAATCCTTTAATTTTTGTAATACAAAAGTAGCAATCATTTGTATGATCCTTTGGGACGCGCCATGTCATGGGTATAGCAAAGGGCATACTCTTTCTTGTGCCTTTCATCCACTCCCGGAGGTTTTTAGCATATCTTGTACAACAAAAATGAGGTACCCATTTCTTATCTTGTTCACATACTTTAAATTAAAAGTGATAGCTAACCTTTATTACCGACGTAAAAGCGCATCGATGTTTTTTCAATGTTAGCTCCCCGCACACTTACCAAAAAGAATTAGGTTCATTAACACTACCTCTAGACAATTTTCGCATATTTTAGAGGAAAATAGGATAATTATAAACAAAAAGTAAAAAGACTTAAACAGCAAATAAATTGCAATACACTCGTGCCGAAAAACAAGTTTCAACTGATGCGGACTTGAGTTAAAGCCAAATCTTACGGGGCAGCTAGCACCTTTAGCTAAAGGTGGAATACATAAATTTATCAGAGTGAAATCTGTTTCCACTCACTTTCTGTATGTTTTATCGCTATAATAACTAATAAAATGTATGTGTGGATCAAACACATGTAAAAGAAGAATGCAATATACACTGGTTTAAAACAAAATAAGAAAAAATCGCAAAGAGAGAGATAACTCGTTCAAAAAGAAACCCATTCGTATGATATTTGTATAAGTTGTTAACTAAAGATGCTGAATAAAGTTACAAAATGCAAACTAGTGGCGCTGCAGTCGGATTGTGTCATGTGTGAGAAGCATAAAAATGCACGCTAGAGAATACGGCTGCAAGTGCCGTTGTGTTTATGAGATAAGAAAGCGGAGATAGCCAATTTATTAGTATGACCTTGAGGTATCATTTGTTTGCAGAACTGCGATATAGAGCTGGTGGAAGATTGGAGGCAGGTCAAAGTCAGACAGAGGTGGTCAGATGGCTGAATGTGAGTCCTTCTGTTGTTCATAAGCTTTGGCATTAATTTAAAACCACTAGGCCGGACTCCGGAAGGTTCAGCCAAGGACGGGCAAGAGCTACAACAAGCACCGATGACCGATATTTGCGGTTATGTGTTATAGGCCCTCTCATCTTAAAGCCTCCTTTGCTGCAGGCGCTGGAAGGTTGGTATCAATGTCTACTGTGCGTAGAAGTCTTCATGAAGGTGGTCTTTACGCGAGACCACCAGCCATTTGGGCCGCCCACCTCACGTCACCGTAGGGAACGTAAATATGTTCACTGGAAGGTTCATTATTGGAGGCGTGTTCTCTTCACAGATGAATTGCGGTTTAGCTTCCAAAGCGATAGTAAGCGTTGTTTGATTTGGAGAGAACACAAAACACGCTATCCTACATAAAACATTCATGAAAGAGAATCATACGAAGGAGGCAGTGTCTGTGTTTGGGGTGGTATCTCTTTGGGTGGACGTACAGACTTCCGTGTCTTTCCACGTGGAATTGTAAATGCTCACATTTATAAAAGTGACATTCTTGATGCTTATGTGCGCCCTTATGCCGATGCAATAGGTAATGATTTCCTGATACAGGATGACAACGATAGACCGCACAGGGCTCGCATCGTGGAATATTGTCTTCAGCACCAAAAAATTCAGCGCATAGTATGGACAGCTTGCTCTCCGCACTTGAATCCCATCGAACATGTTTGGAATACTTTAGGAAGATCTGTTTCTGCTTTCATTCCCCCTCCTTAGACTCTTGCAACGCTTACAACTGCTTTACAAAAGCAATGGCTTGCACTTCCCAGTGAACTTATCGATCGCATAATTGACGGTATCACATATCGCTGTATGTGCTGTATAGCTTCTAGGGGTACTCATACTCCATATTAAAGGTATTTTTCTTATACCAAACTGACATATTTATTTTCTTTATTTTATAATTGTGTTAATTGTAAGTAAAGTCACATGACAATATTTAAATTATTTTTTCATAAGATAAACTCTTGGACAATAGACATTTTTTCCTGACTCCATGTATTTATTTTTTGGGGGTTCAGACGAAAAACGTGAGATGTTCGACGATAATGTTGAGGTTGTTATGATGGTTTGGATATGTGTATTCGTAGTTGCTGTAATGTGATTGTCTAAATAAATGTTTTGTGTGTTTTTTAAAGAAGTTATGTTTATAGTAAAATAATTATCATTATTTTAACTAAAATGTTAGAAAATAAATAACAATTTGGTAGCAGAGCGTGGTTTTAAAGCGAATTTTATATTTTGAGTGTACAAGTAAGAAGAGTAAATAAATATGAATTGTATGAACTAGGCCTAATACAAGTTAAAAATTTGTTCCATTGGACTAACCGCCAATAGAAAAAAATTTAAGAGGTAAGAATTTTATATGCATTTAAAAATAGTTTGGAAGATAAAGTATTTTAATTATGTGTGAATCCAATATGTTTGGAATTCCTAGAATAGAGCCGTTAACAAGTAAAAATTATACATTATGGAGTATGCGAGTTGAAGCTTTGATTAAATCAAAACATTTATTTGATGTTATCGAAAATGATGAACCGGTAAAAAATGAAGGGGATCCCGATAGTTTAAAAGCGCATAAAACATGGTTAGAAAAGAATGATGAAGTTTACGGTATAATTATATTGACGTTGTCCGCAGAACAAATGATGGCTGTTAGAGGGATTAAAAAAGCTAAGGATTTATGGCAATTACTGAAAAAGCGTTATGCGGGAATTGAAAATCAGAGAAGAATTCAGTTAAAAATTAATCTTGCGAGAATAGAGAAAAACGAAAGAGAAACAATAGAAGAATATTTGATAAGAGCTCAAGGGATGGCTAATGAAATATTAGAATTGGGTACAGAAATTGATGAATGCGAATTAATAGGATTTATTATAGAAGGGCTCCCAAAGAAATATAGCGAAGTAACAACTGCGATATCATCAAACCCAAATATAACTTATGAAGTAATGCGAGAAACTTTGTTGAGATATGAAAGAAAATATGATAAATTTCGAGAAAACGAGTCTAAAGCATTTAGGGCTAATGAAAAGAAAAAGGTTTTATGTTTTGCTTGCGGAAAGCCAAATCATATAGCGCGGAATTGTTATAATAAATCGAATATGACACACGCGCGAAATGATAGGGAGTATTCACCTAAGAAAAATTTTCAAAATTATTATAGTAATAAAGTTTAAGATGTAAGAGAATACTCACGCAATAATAAGAATTATAATAAGAATAATAATGTTTCAAACAAGAAGGCAAAAGAATATACATGTTTTACAAATGAACATGCATTGCAGTCAAATGAATTCAATAGAAATGAGTGTAAAGAATCTGAAAATAATAGGGAAATAACCTGGATGTTAGATTCAGCTTGCACTTCGCATATGACGCATAAAGAAGATATTGTTGTAGAAAGAAAACCTGAAGATGTAGAAATTGCAACTGCTGACAGCGAGCGATCAATACAAGCGAAATATCGTGGAAATGTTCATGTTACGGCTTACGATAAGAAAAGTGGCGAAACAAAAATAAAACTTACAGAAGTTCTTTGCGTACCTAATTTAAGAGAAAATTTAATGTCAGTTCCAAGTTTAGTCAGAAAAGGAAAATATGTGATATTTGATAATGAAGGAGCAGCCATTTATGAAAAGAATACAGGCGAATTAATAGCTAAAGGAACATTCGAAGATAATACATTTAAAATAAACTTAGCTGTACGAGAAACAGATGAAGACAGAAATGAATCTTGTTTACAGACAAATGAATCAAAGAAAGAATTATGGCATAGAAGACTTGGGCATATAAATTATGTATACTTACAAAGAATGTCGAGAGAAAATCTTGTAAGGGGATTAGAAAAGATGAATGGTGAAGAAACAAAATGTGAAATATGTATTCAAGGGAAATTAACAAGAACACCATTTAATCATGTGATAGAAAGAACAACACGCATTTTAGAAAGATTACATGTTGATTTATGTGGACCAATGAAAGTACACTCATTGGGAGGGAGTAAGTACATGCTAATGGTAGTAGATGAATATAGTAGAAGATATTTTGAGGATTTTTTAAGAAGTAAAGATGAAGCAAAAGAAAGAATTATAAATATAATAGAGAGAAGAGAAAATGAAACCGGCAAGAAAGTAAAAGCGGTTAGATCAGATAATGGTGGTGAATTTACTAATGAAGAGCTCGTGAATTATTACAAAAGGAAGGGCATACAGAATGAAAGAACCACAATTCATAGTCCACAAAGTAACGGGATTGCAGAAAGGGCTAATCGGACTGTTATTAATACTGCAAGAACATTGCTGATAGAAGCAAAACTACCTTTATCCTTTTGGGCCGAAGCAGTATCAACAGCTGCTTATATACATAATGTTACTCCAACAGCTACGAGAAAGAAAACGCCATTAGAATTATGGTCAAATAATAAACCAACAGTAAAGCATATGAGAGTATTTGGATGTAAAGCTTTTTATCGCAACGATGATATCAATAAAAAGAAATTTGATGTAAGAGCAAAACCAGCAGTGTTTATCGGATATTCAAGAGATCGGCGAGCATACAGATTGTATGATTTAAAAGAAAAGAGAATACGTGAAAGCAGAGATGTAGTATTTATAGAAGAAAAAATGGGATATGAAGATATAGCTAACAAGGAAGAAATGACTGATGAATTTGAATACATCAACATTACCAATAATAAAAATGTAATAGATGAACAAGAAGATAATAATTCTGATGAAAATGAAGAAGAGTTAAATCAGAAAAAGGAAGCAATTGCGTTGTCAGATGATTTGAATGATTCTGCGACAGAAGAATCTGAAGTAAATCATATAATTGATGAAAACAAGGAACAGCAAGAAAAAGAAACTAATGAGAATAAGTTGTTTGAAGAACCTAGAAGATCATCACGAATTAGGAAACCCAATCCAAAGTATTTAGTGAATCTAGTGCACGAGGAAGTTCCAAAGAATTACAAAGATGCATTAAATTCTAGAGATAAGGATAAATGGATAGAAGCAATCAAAAAGGAATTACACTCATTAGAAGAACACAAAACGTGGAAAATCGTTGACAAACCAAAAGATGTGAAGGCACTGAGAAGCAAATGGATTTTTACTGTAAAAGAAGACGGTGAAGATGTAAAATATAAAGCAAGATTAGTAGCCGACGGATCAAGACTTAAATTTGGAACAAATTATCAAGAATCGTATAGTCCTGTAATGAAAACTGAATCATTTAGAACTTTATTGGCAGTCGCAGCGATGAAAGGTTACAAAACTAGATTTTTCGACGTAGAAACAGCATATCTGAATGCAGATCTAGAAACTGCAATTTATATGAATCCGCCTGAAGGTCTACAAATTGAAGGAGGGAAAATATTATTGGTAACAGGAAATTTATATGGGTTGCCAGAAGCAGGAAGATGCTGGTATGAAAAATTAGTTAATATATTTGATAAAATTGGGTTACAGCCATGCAAAGCAGATCCATGTGTGTTTTTTAATAAAAATGATAATAAATTTATTGCAGTTGGAATATATGTCGATGATGGAATAATCGTTAGTGAATCCGAAGAATTAATAAATAAATTGATACAAAAATTGAATAAAGAAGCAAAAATTAAAGAGCTGAAGAAAAGCATTAAATTCCTTGGTATTGATATTGAAGAAAATAATGGAGAATTTTTGCTAGGGCAAGCTAAGTATGCAGAAAAAATCTTAGAAAGATTTGATATGGAAAATTGTAAAAGTGTGAAAACCCCTGGTGTTTCTGGAATAAAATTAGATGAATATGAAAATGAAAATAAAATTGATGAAACACTATATCTAGAAATGCTTGGAAGTATAGGATATCTAGTAAGAGGAACAAGGCCAGATTTAGCTTTCACTTTAAGTAATTTGTCTCAATATGCAAAAGATCCTAGAGAAATTCATTTACAGGCAGTGAAGAGAGTTTTGCGGTACATTCAAGGCACTAAAAACTACAAACTTCGAATTAAAAATAAAAAGGGCCAATTATCACTTTGTTCTGATGCTAGCTGGTGTACTACACGGGATTCAAAATCATTTGGTGGATATATCGTAAAGATAGGAGAATCACTGATTGAATGGAAAAGTAATAAACAGAAATTGGTTGCGCTTTCTACAATGGAATCTGAACTTTTAAGTTTATGTGATGCTGTTTGTGAAGGAAAATGGTTAATGGGTCTCTTGGAAGAGTTAAGCCAGGAAGAAATGGTGAAGCGTCCTATAGAAATCAGTACTGATAGTCAATCTGTAATTGATTGGATTAAAAACCCAAGAGTGAATAATCGCAACAAACATATAGGTAGAAAATATCATTTTGTAAAAGGTGAAAGAGCGAAAGGAGAAATTGAAACAAAATATGTAAATTCGTCTGAACTGGAAGCAGATATAATGACTAAGAATTTGAGTTATGATGTCATGAAAAAACATATTACAAGTCTCGGAATTACTGAGGATTATTGACATGCGAAAGGAGGGATTTGTAAGTAAAGTCACATGACAATATTTAAATTATTTTTTCATAAGATAAACTCTTGGACAATAGACATTTTTTCCTGACTCCATGTATTTATTTTTTTGGGGTTCAGACGAAAAACGTGAGATGTTCGACGATAATATTGAGGTTGTTATGATGGTTTGGATATGTGTATTCGTAGTTGCTGTAATGTGATTGTCTAAATAAATGTTTTGTGTGTTTTTTAAAGAAGTTATGTTTATAGTAAAATAATTATCATTATTTTAACTAAAATGTTAGAAAATAAATAACATTAATTACTTAAACACCACAATCGTCGGGTAATTTCTTTTAATGTTATTTTATACCTTAATGTGTGTTGTATATTGTGGATCAGTGTTGTTAAAATCTTCATGTAACATTTTGAGTAACCACTATTTTTGTTGTTTTACTTAATTTTTGGAAACCAGTCTAGTTATAACTACTATAAAATCGCCTATATTATCCAAAATGTATAAATAAAATTCCTTAAAATTGCAGGGTGATAGAAATTTTTTACAAACATATTATTTTTCAGCACCTTCAAATCTATAAAAAATATCCAATGTACATAGAAGAACAGAAAATTCGTTAAGATTTGTTAATCAGTGTAATTATTATGAATCTATATTTTGACATATGTTTGGACCTTTATAGCATTTTTACTTAAAAAATCACCATCTTGATATTTTATATAGATTCATGTAGATTTTCATAGTGGGATTGTTTCGTGATATATAAATTTTTTACAACATATATATAATTTTTTTATTGCATATATAGATTTGAAATTTATACATTTATACTCATCAGAGTCCAAATATGTAATTTTCGTAAAATTCGATGAAGAATTTTCTGTTTATCAGAAAACCGATTTTTTAAAGGAAAAAAAATTCTTTTCTACAGCACATTATTTAAATCTTAGCCTTTATCCACTAATTATCATTATTTTAGGTCCAACTACTTATTATAGGCTAGATAAAAAAATTAAAAATATAAAGTCCGATTTTTTATCACAGGTTATATAAACGTATTGCAATTTATTATGATATTTACTAGTTATGGTTATAAAAATCTAAAATCGTAGAGTTTTCTACAATAAATATAACTTTAAGTCTGATTATTTACGGAGCCCCCTGATAAATATTATTTATAAAATACAAAATTTTCCAAGAGGTGTGGTGTATTCCGGGGGTCAATTTTTCAACTTTTCCCGAACCCCTCATGTGATGAATCATTGGAAAGCCCTTTAATCACTATTTCATATTATAAATCTCCCTTAGAACCCCTCCCCCATTTGTTATATTTGCAGAGATGATGATGGGGAGGGGTGAGCGATTTTTGATTCAATATCGCAATTAGTCCACATGACAAATTAAATGAAAGAGACTTATTCCAAACATTATAATTAACTTAATAACGGCACTCTGTAACATTAGAATAAAATTATGTGTAGCACATAGCACTATTTTCGAATAATAATTTAGGATATTTTTTTATTTCATTTTAAAATATCTCTATGCGCCGGATGACGATGAGGTTTGTTCCATTCTATTCGATATAGATATCCTTACATATTTTGCTTCCATTTTTTCTGCGAGGTTGCGCTTTCCTATCTCGGGTTCTATGGCCCCGGTCACAACGGTTGTTGGTTCATTTAACTTGGGCCCCACCAGTGGCCGAGAGGTTCTGCTCTCGAAGCTGGTAGACGGGAAGTGCTGGGTTCGAGCCCAATCGTTCGAACCGTCGGCCTAATCGTTCGGAGTTTTCGTGGTTTTCTTCGAACCTTGGATTTCCAAGCATTAATATGGGTTAGGTTCTTTTAGAAAGTCACCCGCAAAGGGCACTTTCCCCTTAGGGCCTATATCCTTCGTGTTGATAATTGGCCGTCATAAACACAATCATTTAACTTGGTTTTCGATGACTTCGTTCTGAAGGTGGTTTGTTTAGAAAAGAGTGAAACCCTGACCGTGAAAAATGGAGCTAACAGATTTGGCAGAGCGTGCACAGCATGCCTGCTATGCGGTGTCGTAGGCAGCGGGGACATGTGAAGACGTTTCATTCAGAAAGTGGTTTGTTTAGATGTGGTTTGTTCAGAGTGTGTCCCATGGTGGTGGAAAGTGGTAGAAACAGATTTCGCAAAGCGTGCGCAGCAATTCTGCTAACCGTGCCGCAGGCACGGGGACTAGTGTCGGATGTTCATATAGAAAATGCGCCTACTGGCTATAGAAGGTGGAAATACAAGATTTTTAGGGAGTAATCAGTTTGAAAAGAAAAATCTCTCCGGATTTCGATGTGAAAAAAAATATGGTTCCGCGTAAGTCAGAGAATTTTACAGATATTATCAATATTTTTGCACGAAAATTACACTGTCGTCAGAAACATATTCCCCCCCCCCCCCCCCCCCCGCCCTTCTTCGTTCCTCATGGCAGTTTGCTCGAGCATTTTTACCGCTAAATATCAGGGGCTTTATTTTATTTTATATATTTATTTATACCGATTAATTCACACGGTCAGTGAGCACGTATTTGAGACAAAATCGTGTTAAAGGTATAAAATCATGCAAATTTAAGATTCATTTAAGAATATTATAACGGGCATGGGTAACGCCGGTGAGTCAGCTGGCATACAATAAATATTATATAATGTAAATATAATGTGTCATGGAATATAATATATTATATCTATATCTATATGTAGATACATATGTTGTATCGTATAATATTTTTATACGTATATAAATACTTCTGCCATTTACTTTAACATGGCAACTATCTATCTATAAATTTAAAAGACCAGCCTGCTATTTTAGTCATCGGGTCTGAGCTTTCTACTGAACCAATTTTGATATTTATTTTTTTAATGAAAGTACTTTATTTGCAGATGTGCCCACACTTTCTATTTTTTTAAATAATCCCATTTTTATATTTTAATTTTAATTTTAATTTTAATTTTAATTTTAAAAGTTGTTTTATGAAATTTCTTCAGATTGGTGGCAATCGGGTTACTTTCATTTTTTAAGAGAGAAGGGAAACAATGGGAATTACCATATCATTACGGATGCCATTTTCGTATTACAATTAAAAATAACTAATTAAAAAATTTTGAACACAAAATGACATCGCGATTTAAAAGAATGCATTTTTACTCATAAAGCTATAAAATTTCAGTATTTTTTTCGTTCCGCTGACATTGAGATTCAAACGCTCATGTGCGCTTCAGTGGGTGAAAATGATCTCATAGTAAAAGTGAAATGTGTATTATAAGCAGAATTGTAACTGGCAAACGTGATATGAAGTTTGGGAACATATTTGTTAATAATCTGTTGCACATGAAAATATTTTTAAAATAGTTAATATGAATATGAAAAAGTCTGCATGTAAATTTTGCGACGATGAATAATATGTTATTTTTAGATTTCGATGAAAACAAAATTATAATTGTGTATTAGTGGCGCAATTTTTGCTGATGTTTCATTACGTAATTCCAAAGATCAAAGTCTGAATTAATAACTTCATAATTTCCTTATCTTAATTTTGTATTACTGATTACGTATAGGAATAAAGCTTAATTTTTTCAATAACTTGAAAAGTTAAAATTAAACTTTATTTTAAAATAATATTTGTTTTAAGATTAACGCTAGCTAATATATTATTGATTAATGATTCTATTTATTTTTGTGATTATTTTTAAAATTCAGTAGATCAGTTCTTTTGAACGTTTCCATTTGTCGAATTCGACGGGTTACAACTACTATAATATTCATTATTCAGTTGAAAAAAAGAAAGCAAAATAATATTGATAATAAGTGTTAATGAAATTAAAATTTTGGCGACATTGTTGGCGCAGCAAATATGACTTGAACTTGATAATACATACATTTTACGTAGAATGTAGTCATATAGTAGTGGGAATAAAAATATTAACATACTTAAAATATTTTGCTCATACCCCATGTTTTGCTCTTACCACATGTTTTTAGTAACTTAATAAAATTAAAAGGATACCTTAACGATCTTTAGATCCAAACAACGCACAATAGGTTTTAAATTCTGGGATGTACTGCTATGAAAGTATGGATGTTTTTCACAAGCTATTGTTAAATTATCTATGCTATAAAGCAAAAAATTATCCGTCAGTAACGCTGACTTCATATTAATGATAACAACTTCCTAGGCAATAAATTTTGGCTTTACTTCAATTTTTTTAATCCTATACATTGCAAAATTTCATTTTTTGCACAATAGAATCGAAAAATAAATTATTTAAAATGCAGTTTGTTTGAAAACTGTATATGAAATTACTGAATTTTTAAGGTTTTAAAAATAAACATGATTTTTTTTAAATCTACGTAATTACAGAAGATTAACCTGTTTGCACTAAGAATAATTTAATTAATTCAGCATTTCTTGTTTCCGTGTAATATTACATAATTAAATTCTCATTCGAAATTTAAATTCACTAGTAAATAAATAAAATACGAATTTAACGTATTGTAACCAAGCAATGCGTTTGAAAAAATAATCAGTGTCACAAAGCTTGATAAAAACAGTGAACTGTTTCAGTGTATGGCAACTGGTATGCATCTACTACAGATGTACAAAAAAAATTCTGTTGTAGTTGATGGGAAATTTAAGATACTATAAAAAATGGAAAATATTCATAGATTTTTACATTTTCTATATTTTTAAAAATCTAATAGTTTTCAATTGAAAATTATTTTCATCTGCGTTCTGTAAAACGGGTAGTATTTCAAACATATTTAACCCGAAAAGCCGAGGTTCAATTGCATAGTATCAATAATTACACAGTAGACCAGGTCTGATTTAAAACTATTTTTGTAGTCGGCCAGATTAACCCCAGTTAATAGTACCTCAATAAGCAAATTGGCGCATTTAGAAATTGTGCTT
The DNA here is from genome assembly GCA_963932465.1 of Maratus speciosus. NCBI lineage: Eukaryota > Metazoa > Arthropoda > Arachnida > Araneae > Salticidae > Maratus > Maratus speciosus. Next base: position 365,355,118 of record OZ010795.1, on the reverse strand, counting down.
TTATAGTCAAAGATATTCTATTAAAAATATGATACCTCAATGTAAATAATAATAATGATATAATTATATATATATATATATATATATACCCTATCTATATCTATATATATATTCATAATGAATAATAATTATAAAACGATTGTATGAAACGACTAATCTGCACTATACAGGGTGTCCGGTCTCAACGGTGTCCAATGGCTAATTCCTAAACCGTTAGTCATAGACATATAGTTCCAATTACAAAAATGTTTTAATTCAGGTAAAGAAAAATTTTAAAAGTGATTTGGGTCAATAAAAACATTTCTTAAAAATTACAAAATTTAAATTTTTATACGGCCCCTCGGTCCTATAAGTTATATTTAGTAAAATTTTCCTATTACACTGACAAGTAAGACAAAAAAGTCCCATTCATATAACGCTAAAATTGAACGAGTTATGAAACTTTAAAAATGCATGACTTATGCCACTTTTCTACTCTGAAAACAAATGAGTTCGGCTTGGCTTTGAGGGATCATATACCAAGTGTTTAAGGTATTCGAAGATCTTACTTCATGTGTATCTGCGCTTTGAAAAAAAATCCTACAAGTATTATGATTAAGTCTCAAATTGGCTAAAATAACATATGTTTTATTTTGTCAGTATTTGAGACTGTTTCTCTTATGATTTTTTAAACAAAAATTATGTTTTTTATAAGTTTTTATGTTACTTCAACAATCGTATGTATGATTTTCCAGTTCAAAATTTGTACTAGAACTTTAAGCCACTTTTGAATATCCGATCCAGATTGCATTTTACATACTGACGCAAATCCGATAACAATCTAATATTATTAAGATTTTCGGTGGTGACCATTTATACTTATTTTACAGGATAACACAAAAAATTTCGGATAGATTTCTGCCAAGGAGATTAAGAAAAAGTTTTAAATTAGATAATACAAGACTGCGATTGTTGGTTTTTTTTAACTTTTATGTATTTTTTAGCACCGAATCCAAAAATTACCTTAATTTTTAACCGTCATGTCAGGATATTTCGCAAATCATAAATTTTCAAATTTAAAGAATAACAAAAATCGAATACTATAAAGTAGAGGAGATGGTTGTGTTTTTTAACTTTTGATAATTCATTTTTACGCACTTTTTAGCACTGAATGTGAAAATGACCTTCATTTTTAACCATCACGTTAGAATTTTTTTGCAAATCGTAAATGTATAAGTTAAAATATAGCGAAAATCTCATACTATAAAACATATGTAAAACATTTTTTTATTTTATTTTATTTTATTTTATTTTATTTTATTTTATTTTATTAAAAAATTTATTCGATATTTTTGCTTATGCTGGGGTTCTTACAGTTAAACAGCTGAGTGGTCCGATGAGATGGGGGAGGAAATTCAATTTTAACATTGAACATCTTAGCTTTGAAATTTGCAATTTGCGAAAAATCCTGATATGATAGTTAAAAATGAAGGTCAATTTCGGATTCAGCGGGTAGAATATATAAGAATCAATTTTCAAAAGCTAAAAAACACGACATAACTAACTTTTGCTGGCTTGTGCAATCTAATAATATTTTAAAATACGTATCATTTTGTAAAGAATTGAGGCTGTTAATTTAGAATCATTTTATTTAACAAAAATTCTGTTTTTTCTTTCTTCTTAAATGTTTATTACAAATTGTATATTTCCCATTAATATGCCAGAATGATTAAATATTTCTAATTTATATTGCAATGTTAATTTTACTCCCAAACATTTTTTATATCTGACGAAATTATATTTCGACTAAATCTGTGAATGACCCCCAATTTGCAGCAGAAAGTATGCTCCAACTTTTAACAGCTATTACTCGGTCAATTTTAATCGTAGAATAACGGGACTTTTTTTGTATTACTTGTCAGTGTAAAAGGAAAATTTCACTAAATATAACTTATAGGACCGGGGGACCGTATAAAAATTTAAATTTCGTAATTTTTTAAGAAATGTTTTTATTGACCCAAATCGCTTTTAAAATATTTCTTTACCTGAATTAAAACATTTTTGTGATTGGAACTATATGTCTATGACTAACGGTTGAGGAATTAGCCATTGGACATCGTTGAGACCGGACACCCTGTATATATAAAATTTTAATGAAACGAATTTGTGAAACTAATTCTTGAAATGAATTTATGAAACGACTAATTCGGATAGATGAAACGAATATGTGAAGCAATAACTGTACAACTTTTGAAAAGAACGGTGCTAAAATTTAATCCTTGGTCTTCTTTCAATTTCAATGAAAAATTGACGTCAATAATGAGAAAATGAGATTATTTACTTATTTCTCTCACTCTCATCAACAGAAATATTTCAATTTTATTTTTTATTTTATTTAAAATTTAGACATTTTACGAGTTATTATTACACCTTTGGATCCACGTGACATCATCGTAGACGTCAGAGTGACATAGACATACAGATGACGTCAGATGAAACTGGTTTAAGGTTAGTTGGGGCACCTGGACCCACGAGGTAACTGGGCCATAGGCTATTTTATAAAAAAACTGTTGGCGTTTTTTAAGTTTTAGCTTTTGTGAACAATGCCCCTTAATCTCTACTTCCTAAAACAATGTGTATCAATTCAATCATAACTCTCACTTTGCTGTGATAGGGTGTCTAAAATTTACATTTCTTTTTTTAAAAACAACGTCAATATGGTTAAACTTCCTCGGCTTTTTATTAAAATACTGTGAGTACTTTTATTAAACCATCTTTTTTTTTTAAAGATTAGACATATAACTACATTAATATTATTAGGTAGCTATACATATTTACTTCATGTTTCAAATGTAAGCCCGGTGTCCCAGTTACCCCATAAATGTTTCAAGAATGGGGTAACTGGGACATGTATCCTGGGTAACTGGTCCATGCTGGATCCAGTTACCACAATAGTTATAAATAATTTTTTTGTGTTTCTCTTGCTACGGGAAGTATATTTCTCCATTCTTTTTTGCTCATAATAAAGAAAATGATAGAATACCTTATTAAAATTACGTAAGGAAATTTAAAAAAAGCATATTGAGTGGTATCAAACCAAATTTCTTGACCCCTTGAGAGGCGGTGATGCCGTTATGGTACCACTTAATTTTAATTCCTAATTGCCACATTGGCACCTGAATTTTATATTGAAAATTTCACCTTTATTAAGTACGCGAAATTATACTTTTACTTGTTTTCAGATAGATTCTCTTGTAAATATTGGTGTCAGTAAATTATTTCAACATTTTACGAATGCAAGTACCTTGCCCCTGAAAGTCAGATAGCCAGACCTTGAAATTGTACTATAACCAGGGGTCGCATTCTATAGGGAAACCTCTATCGTTCCTACCACTATTTTGAAAATAATATCTTCATCACACCTTTCTTTAAGGGTTCTGGTAGGAACAATAAAATTTTCCCTATATAATGCAACCCCTGGATAAATATAAAGTACTTATGCAGCCGTTTGTTCATAGATCTACCTTGCTATTTTTTTCCTTAAAATACCTATGTGACTTTTATACTTATTATCTATACTAAAGTACATAAGTAGTTACTTAAGTTTTATGTTTTTGGTATAAATAAATCTAATATTTTCACTTTTAGTGCTTTTTTTAGACATATTGACAGCAAAAGTTTCCCTTACAACGCTGTATAACAATTACAACGCTGTATTGGCATATAATTTACATGATCTGCCTGGTTTAAAATTTTTAAGTTGTTTACACTTTTTCAAACAGGACCCTATGTCCGATATGAAAAAATATAAACGCGTGTGGAACATAGACCCCCCTGGCCCAGTTACCCCATTTTTGGGGGCAACTGGACCCATGAGGAAAGAAAGATGAAATATGCATATTTTTATATTTTTAAATATTAAAATGTAATTTTGAGCATTTCTGTCTGATAGACGGAACCTAACTGAACACATTTGCAGAATTTCAGACTTTAATTCAAATGAACATTAGCTTTTTGAAGCTGAATTGTCAGAAGCTCCAGAGTCACATTGTAAAATCACGGACCAGTTACCCCAACTAACCTTATTTCATTGTAAAATATATTTCAAATGATACATGGAGATTGAATATCGGTAAATAAAGTTTACCATAGAAAAAAAGGGAGTATTATATAGAGTATGTTTTTTAATCAGAGACTAAGATTGTATTAAAGCAATTTTTTTTTTTTTTTTTTTTTTTAAACTGACATTCTATTTTATCTCATTTAGTCCCATGTTTACCAAAAAGAATCCTGGTTTGTAAGGGCATAAAAATTCAGTGTTCTGGGTCTAATACAAATGTTGTTTGCAATGCATATATAAGTATATATTTAAAAAATAAATGAGTATTAATTTCAATGAATGATTGTGTATATCAAAAATAATATACAAGCGCACGAAGAGCATAAGTGGCAGAACCCCCTAGTACAAATATATTTTTATTAAAAAACTTAACTTATTTTAACTAATATAAATATTGAATACGGTATTTTATTTCTTTAAAATTTAATAAGAGCTTGAAAAATTCATATATTTTATTCGTTTCAAAATATTATATTTAATAAGTCCCTAACAATTTTATTGGAACTAAATTATCTGTAGTAAAACATGTGAAATATGAAAGAGGAATAATTTAAGTTAAATTTGTAACAATTATTACAAAAAGGGTTCATTATAGAATCTAAGTATTCACAAAGCTTCTGTAAATTGACATTGCTGGGCTAGAATATGAATAGATCTTTTATTTTAATATCTCTAATATTGAACACTCCCAATCGAAGTTGTATATCATTCAATTTAGAGATCCGTTTGATTTAATGCAATGTAATAATATTTGTGTAGTAATGAATTTATGAGTAATTACTAATGCTTATTTGGGAGGTCTGAAATAGTCGAAAGTTTTCGGAGAACTTAAGAATATCATTACATATTTCATATTGTATTACAAGAGCAGATAATTGCAGCAGAAAATTTCGTTTAGGTTCCTCAATTATTCAAACAGTGAAAATTCTCATTACCTTTTCATTTGTTTGCATATTTGTATTGGCAATTAAGTGCAAAGCGCTCCTGTTACTAAGCATATATAATCACGTCTTATTTTGTAGTTTTCGCGAAAATAATTGATGCCATGGTTTACAGAAAATGTAAGGAAAATGCGAATCAGAATTACCATGTTTTAATGAAAATGAACTAGCAGAAATACGTATTCGTACACTATAAAATTTTAAAAAAATATTATAAAAAATCATGCCTAGTAAAGAAAATTATTTATGATTATCCCTTTTATTATAACAGGTATTTTATTAACATTCAAGCTGTCCGTAATTACACGACCTTAATTTAAAGATGTTTACAGACGATACTATTGTTCAGAAAGTGGATAAATTTTGAGGAGGACATAATATAGGTATGGGAATTTTGTTTGAGTGAGAAAAAATGGTTCAAAATTTCGCCTCCAGAGGGCGTTTTTTAAATGAATTACATATTTAGCATTTATTTAAGAAATTTTAAAATTACCATTACAACTAAACATGTTTCAATTAGGGATCATAATTTTGAGATACCATCTGGAATCCTAAGATAGCATGTTTCATGGTTTACAGAAAATGTAAGGAAAATGCGAATCAGAATTACCATGTTTTAATGAAAATGAACTAGCAGAAATACGTATTCGTACACTATAAAATTTTAAAAAAATATTATAAAAAATCATGCCTAGTAAAGAAAATTATTTATGAATATCCCTTTTATTATAACAGGTATTTTATTAACATTCAAGCTGTGCGTAATTACACGACCTTAATTTAAAGTTGTTTACAGACGATACTATTGTTCAAAAAGTTGATAAATTTTGAGGAGGACATAATATAGGTATGGGAATTTTGTTTGAGTGAGAAAAAATGGTTCAAAATTTCGCCTCCAGAGGGCGTTTTTTAAATGAATTACATATTTAGCATTTATTTAAGAAATTTTAAAATTACCATTACAACTAAACATGTTTCAATTAGGGATCATAATTTTGAGATACCATCTGGAATCCTAAGATAGCATGTTTCATGGTTTACAGAAAATGTAAGGAAAATGCGAATCAGAATTACCATGTTTTAATGAAAATGAACTAGCAGAAATACGTATTCGTACACTATAAAATTTTTAAAAATTATTATAAAAAATCATGCCTAGTAAAGAAAATTATTTATGAATATCCCTTTTATATATTACAACAGGTATTTTATTAACATTCAAGCTGTGCGTAATTACACGACCTTAATTTAAAGTTGTTTACAGACGATACTATTGTTCAGAAAGTTGATAAATTTTGTGGAGGACATAATATAGGTATGGGAATTTTGTTTGAGTGAGAAAAAGTGGTTCAAAATTTCACCTCTAGAGGGCGTTTTTTAAATGAATTACATATTTAGCATTTATTTAAGAAATTTTAAAATTACCATTACAACTAAACATGTTTCAATTAGGGATCATAATCTTGAGATACCATCTGGAATCCTAAGATAGCATGTTTCACAGTTGACCGCAGAGTGTTCTGGGAAATGCTAAGAACATGTCGTGAAAGGTTCTCTTTAAGATCAGGTAAAGTTAATAAATAAAATTTCCAAACTATTGTAAATGTATGATAAATATATAATTCATTAAAAAATGCCCTCTGGTAGCTAAATTGCGAACTTTTTTTTTTTTTTTTTTGCTTACCAAATTCCCATTGCTTTATTATGTCTTTCATAAAATTCCACAACTTTATTAACAATAATGTCGTATGTAGACAACTTTAAAGTAGGGTCGTTTAATTATGGACACCTGTATATGTAGTTTTATTATTACTATACACGTATTACATGAAGTATGCGTATGTATATCCCGACATTTTCGATTTTCGATTTTTAGATGTGTATCAAAAAAATTCCTTGACGAATTCTTCTGGAACTTTAAGAGTGAAAAGAACTTGTTTTAGCTCTGAGTTTTAAGTTGAGGTTTAGTTAAGATCGTAATTAGAAGACCAACAGCAAATTTAATAAAAAATAATAATCTTTGCATTCAACATTTAAAATGAAATTTTTGATATGATTTGTAGCTGTAGCAGGTAACTATGTGGGTAATTTGAATGTAAGTATATTAAATATTTTTTATGAAATATGAGCATTTGTATAAAATAATTTTTAACTAAACAACCGCAAACAATTAGATTTTTTCAGTATTTAGTAGTCAACTATAATGACAATGCAGTTAAAAAGGACAGACAAATATCGTGAAATTTCAGAAATACATTTCGATATAGTGAGTTGAATTTCAGTTCCTTTCTAAAATGAGCTAGTTGATCAGGGATTTTGTACAAATTGTCATTTTTCGATTCTTATGTTATTATTTTAAGGTTTAATTTCTTGTGATCATCTAATTACCCAATTATCACATATCATTAATCACCCCTAATGAAAATGAAAATTCTCCTTTTCATTAAAAAATATATCTATCTTTTCATCTCTCTTGTAGTTAATAAATAACAATTATTTTAACACTCACGATTTCTTTGCGCCTGTTAATAAAAGAAATAATAATAATAATAAATCAACCGCTCATCCTAAAACTGTTTAACAGTACAATTGCATATTTTTCAAGCCACTGAAGAATTAATAATAAAAAAAGCCTTTGATCACCTCCGCAGTAATCTAAATCCTAATTAATTCTCGCATCAATAGTCCTTATTAGGAATTTTTACATCCATATATATGCATTTTGCTTAAAGAAAATGTGGCATTGGACTCATTAGTGTTTCTGTTTTTACACCTGAATATAAATTTAACAGCGTTTAACCTTGGTATCTCAGTATATACGTTGAAATTTCATTTACGGCAATTTGTAAATCATTTGCTGTATTGTAATTCAAAATCAGTATTAAATGTGTTATTCTTTAGGGTTGTTATAGGACAAGGTTACCATCTTTGGCGTAATACATTTGTAATCGAATTATACTCTCTCTGGTACTACTATTTTATTCATCTAACTTTATGATGTCGGTCTTGTTATCAAAAAGTTTCTCAAACCTGGATTTTTATTTACCTGTGACTCCAAGTCACATCCTACAGTCACTTAACGTTACAAGAATTATGGATTACATCTTTCAGTTGTTGAAAGAACCATAAGAATGACTCCATTCCAATACATACATATGTAGTACCAATACATACATATGTATGTATATATATGCATAAATTGAAATATTTATTCAAAACCTATATCTGGTAATACGATAACTATATACTCCCTTCTCTAATGGGGGTCGTTTAAAAATGACAATGTGTGAAATATCCCTTATCAACAGGCTACAGACCATTTTTAGAAATTTATTTTACGGGATAATAGCAATTATTATAATTTTTTTAACTCATTTTTTTTGTTTTCCCCCTAATTTTCTCGTGAATGAATCTCCCTTGAAAATATAAGACATATTAAATATGTTCTTTAAATAACTGAAGATCCATAAGAATTCGTGAAGTATTTATCTAGAAATTCAAGAAAATATCTAAAATCGAAAGTTGCCGGATAAATTCGACGAGATAATGCAGTGAAACTTCTAAATAATGGACACATCGCGAGCGCGAAACTGTCCGTTATTCGGAGTTGTCCTACCTTTAATGAGGGTTTGTTTTAAAATACATGAATAGTGCATTGACATAAGCTATATAATAATGTTGTACGTTGCCGATTACATTGATTAACATAAGCATTGACATCAACGATGCACCTGTGTGAATTATTTGAGCAAAACCGGTTGGTTAGATATGTAATTTCAACAAATACAAAAATGAATGCTAGGCCTTCTCTGAATGTGTATGATCACGAAAACGCATATTATTATCAACAGTGAACTTAACTTGTATTCAACATTTGAGCAGAATTGGATTGTGAGATATATTATTTCAATTAAAAGTGTAAAAGAATGTCTATGTCCCTGCACCATGACATGAAATTACGTGATATTACATTGTTATTAACAATGAACTTGTGTGAAAAATTTGAGTAGAATCGATAAATTGGATATATAATTTCAATAAAAACGGATTTTTTGTGCTTTGATTCTACCAATAGTAGGGTACGACCACTAAAACATATGAATATGCCATTGTTATCGACAATCTGTTTGTATGCAACATTTGGACAAACATTTTTTCTAAGATATTTGATATTGTTTAAAATCGTAAAACAACGATTTTGCTCCTGCACCAAGCCCCTAATAAGGTACAGCCTTGAAAATACACCAACATTATATCATCATCAACAAAGAACTTGCGCCGACATTTTTAGCAATATCAATTACCGTATATACTCGCGTATAAGCCCTTTTGAGTATAAGTCGACGCCCCTATTTTAAAAGACAAAATATTGACCCGCGTATTATCCGACCCTAAAAAATTCCAATGTATTTTTAGACAAAAATCACATTTTTAATGAAATACTAAACAAGCAAAAATAATTACATAAAAAATTAAGAAATATCAAACGAATTTTTCACATTCGGAATGACTATCTGAATGTCGAAAAAGTACAATGAAGTCCGGTTCCGTTGCTTCCTCGGCCTAAAAATCGTACTCAAGATCTGATGAATTTTCGTCAGCACTTTCGTAAATAAAATCGTCCTCATTGTTATTCATGATATTGCTAATAAGACACTTAGTAAATTATTTCGCAATCATCTCCCTTGGAATCGACATCCACGCCTGATTAACCCAGGAGTTGATAACATCGATTCCCGCTTTTCTCAAATTAGATCCCTTTGTTTCTGCACATCTGGCGAACACATCCACTCAATCCAGATTTTTCGCAATCTATTTTTAAATGATTCGTTGGTGCAAACATCAATTCGCCTACTCCGGTCAGAAAGCTGTGTGGCTTAGAACTTCTCTCCCAAAATCGGACCCACGCATAAGCCGACTACCCATTTTTATAAAACAATTTTTGGTTAAAATGTTTCGGCTTATACGTGAATATATAAAGTAGTTTGACATGTGATTTCAAAACCAAAAAGGAAAAGAATGTTTTCTGCTTTTGGCCCAATCCCTGATGAGGTTTGGACCTGAAAATAACACGAATATTGCTTTGTACAGCGAAATTGTGTGCAAAATTTGCGAGGAATCGGTTTACTAAATATGAGATTTCAATCAAAAACACAACAGAATGTTTTTGTTACAAGACCCTGCCCCAGATGAGGTATGACCTTAAAAATACATGAATGTTGCATTGTGTTTGAATGTGAACTACTCTGTAAAATTTCAGTAAGATCGGTTGATTAGATATTGGATTTCAATCCAAAATGTAAAAGAATGTTTTTACCTCTCTCTCTGTTGCTGAAGATATAGAACTAGTCAGAAAATACATAAATATTGCAGGGTCATCGACAATGAATGCAAGTGAAATATTTGCAGAAAATCGATAGCTATATTTGACCTAGCCGGTGAAAGAAAATTCCTAACGTAAAAGCCACTAAAATTTCCCTTTAAAAATAATTTTTAAATTATCTAAAATGAATTTTGAAAACAAAATTATTCATGGTGTTCTTGGATACAGCTTGACGTATCTCTGTGCCCAATGTTTCAGCAATGTCTTTGTGATGGTAACCACCTTCACATACAGCTCATATTCAAAATAATAGAATAATTGAGAAAAAGTAGTAAGAAAAAATTATTTTTCTTTTACTTATTTTTGATACTAATAAATGTAATTAAATTTCTTATAAATTAAATCTGGAATATTTAGATAAGATTTTAACATTTACAAAACATAAAATACAGTAAAATAAAATAAGTATACAGCTTTCTGAAACACATCAAAATATTAACATAAAATTTAGATTGGTTCAAAATATTAGAATATTTTATTTTACGCAACAATATTACCTTATGAATATGAAGTAAATGGTATTTAATATTTCGTAGCATCCTCTTTAAGTTTTCATAACAGGGTACAATCGATCTTGCATACTATATACAAGGTGTTTACAAACATTTTTATCACTATTAACCCAAATACACTTTATACGTGCCACTAACTCAGTTTTACTTGAAGGAGGATTTTCTTGGAGATTTTTCTTCATTATACACCGTAAGTTTTCTATGGGATTAAGGTCTGGTGAGTTTGGGGGCCAAGGAAGTACCTTAATGTTGCGTTGCCGGAATCCAAAATTTCTTGATGTATCTGAGAGTTAACCTATTAATAGACGATGCATATCTTTCCAGGTCCTTCTACACTCATGCAACCCCAATCCATGACACTAGCAGCAAATTTTAAGGAATGTATTAAGGCATTCTTTCTCAAATGCTTCTTACTTCATTCTCCAAACTCGAATACCTTGATTACCATATGAAACAAAAAAAAAAAATACTTTCATCACCAAATAACGTATTTGTTCAATCTTCTTCGCTGTATAAACGTCTTATTGGCGCAGCTTGTCCCTTAAGGGATTTTGCGCCATAAAACCCCATACAACCGATCCATAAACGTCTTGATTTACACAAATTAAATTTTATACGCTTTTGTTTTGCAGTCATGAGAGTTTTTGTTTTCGGTACAGCAGATTCAATTTTAAATTCCTGGAGACGTCTTAATGTTTTCGATGTAGAAACTTCAACTCATTCTTCTTTTCATTTTCGGTGCAAGAATTGCACACTTTTAAAACGGTTTTGTCTTAACTATACTCTTCAGTTTCCTGTCATCTCTAGCAAAAGTTTTTCGTTTTCGAGCGCTATTTCGGCGATTTGTTTGAACTGTTCGATTTTTGGAATATTGTGTTACTATTTTACTAACGATTGATTGTGAAAAATGTAAATAATTCGCTATATGACATTGAATTTTACCGTGCAGATACAAATCAACCATACGAAGTTTAATAGAATCAGCAATATCACTCCCACGACCCATTTTAAGACGAAAAAACAAACAAATTGCAAAAAGAGTACTGATTTTAAGTAAAATCGCCTGAATTTAATAAATGATGCCATCAGTTATGAATTGGTGATAATTAAAGGAGAATTAATGTGCAATATTATAATTTTTGAACGACTTGAATAAATATTAAATATTTTGCCTTTTTTAAATATTTTTTTCAATTAATCTTTTCAAAAATGATATTAATTTTAAGATAATAAATAAGTTTAATCAACAATAAGTTTTTAATAAACATATCGTTTGCATATTTCCATTAAAAGACATTAAATTACTAAATGATATTTTCAATTTGTAATAAAAAAGTAATTATTCTAATATTTTGAATATGAGCTGTATCTATAACGAATGATATGGCGAGATTTCATTGAGCGGAGGCATGTGTTCTTTTTCCGTTAGTTAAAACTTAATGTGTGTGTCAAAAGGAGAAATATGAATTCCTTAACACCAAATGATAAACGAAGAATTGTGGAATTCAGAAAACTACAAGACTAAAATTCTAAAGGGGGTTGCCAAATATCTGATGTGATTGAAGCAGCGAAAACGAAATGTAATAAGATAAAAAAATAAGTTAAAGCCAGAGTACCAATAATGAATTTATATGTTGCAGAACAGACAGACAGCTGGAATAATGGTCAAAAGCAGATGTAAAATGACTCGATAATTTCTGAATAGCAACTAAATTAGGCATGTGAATGAAATATGAAAACCGTTGCTATGCTGGAAAGTATATCTTTTCTTTTCTTTTAATACAGTGCACTGCGGTTAGAGAATTAGAGAATTAAAATTGACTGCTTACATTTTTTTTTTTTTTTTTTTAAAGGAAAAGGCTGTTACAAAATAAATTGAATCCAAATACAGACCGATAATAAAAGTTAATTTTAAAAGGGGGATGAAAACGGAAAACCATTTAAAATGAATCTGTGAAGGTAACTATCTTCACAGGCTTATTCGTCATGGAGTGAGGGTGTACACGGACAGCTATATGCAGAGCCACAAACAAACGCTTTGTTTTATTAATATAGATTATAAGAGTAGGTAATTTTGTTTAAAATGTTTATTTCAGCTCTTTAATTATTTAAAAAAGAAATAAATATCATTTTCTGTTGCATTTGTTTGAACATTGCAACAGACCTGCATAGAAAATTACAATTAAAGGGACCTTTTTATCAAACTTATTAATTAATGTCCTGTTTTAAAAATGATTGATGGTATAGTTTATAAACAGCTATTCCAAAAATATGAATTAAAATTTTCACTGTAAAATGTCTAACAGATAACATATATATTTATAAAATGGTTAAAACTTTTTATAAAAATAAATTGAATTTCAGTAGAATCGTTTCAGAAGAAATCGTTTATAATCCCAGCTACTTTGTTAGCAAATAGCAATGAATATTTATATAATTTTGCCTAAAATAAATGTTATTATCATAAGTTAATTCATTAAAATAAAATAAACCCTGCTAAAGTTCATAAGTTTCACCCAACAATGCTGCATTTAATAAATGTTTAACAATGTTATTGGCATTACATTCTTTGTTGTATATACGACATATGGAATAGAAATTATCGAAACTAAATTTGTCACAATTAAATCAAATGGTAGTTTAATAGATACAGCCTCGCAAATATTCACAACGCTCCTGTAAAGTGACATTCTAGAATTAGAAAGTTAATAACTCTTTTATTATAATATCTTTAATTTGGAACAGTCTAGAAAGGAAGTGCATACATCCGATTTAGGGCCCTATTTATTTTAAAGTAATGTAATAAAAATTCTCTTAAAGCGAAATTATTTTTAATAACCACTTTTCATTTTAAAATACTGGAATAGGTAAAAATTTTAGGAAAATTTATTAATCTCATTATATATTTCTATTATATCACGAAAGCTGATAAATACAATAGAAGAAATCGTTTAGGTTTCTTAGAGTGGGAAAGTCAGCTTGAAACTTAAAAAAAAATTGATATATATATATATTGCATCTTACACGCTTTTATTATATCATGGCGGACTATTATTATATTCTAGTCAGACTTGGGTTAGGTTGCATAAATAATGTACCAATATCACTTTAAAATGTTTATTCAGCCACACATAAAAACGTGAGCAACTCCTGCATTACGAGAGTTTTCGTAGAGGCTTCAGGCTAGAGCATGAATCACTATTTCATGCTAAAAAGATCTTAATGAACAAGTTTATACGTTCTACTTGACAATAAGACACCTGGTAATAGAGTTTAACTCTTTATATTCCAAGCTCCAAAAAACAGAATGACCTTAGAATCCCAACAAAAGAGCCGAAAATTCTCCTCTTACCCCTCCCCTCTATAAGAGGTCAGTTGCGGAAGCGACAACCCACTACTTTCTCCCTCTCGTCAAATTTCGATAGGTGGTACATCCATCGTTTATAATTCTGCTTCCTTTACGGATAAGGGGTTAAGAAAAGGAACACAAAGATTGAAAATTTTCAAAGATTACTTTTAGTTTATTGCATGTTTTGTTCTTCCTCTTGAATTTCAAGACAAATAAACTTTTTATGTTTATAGAATTACGCCATTTCTATGTAAATTTTCATTTACTTAGTGATGCTAAAAAAGGGTATTTTTGAACTGTATTTTGAATTTTAAATCATAATTACCCAGAAAAGTCTTTTAGTTCAAATAATTATATTTTTAATATGTACTACTATATAAGAAAATTATCATAACTTATAGGTATATAAACTAAAGAGTTCACATAATCTAAAATATAAAAAATAAAATAAAAATAATGTGTAAATTCAGTTACGAAGCTGAAAATTTTTACTTGAAACGGAAAGCAATCTAAAAACCGAAATTCCACTTTGAAAGAATGATTAATACACTGTAAAATTATTCGCGAATCATGCCTTCATAAATCTCGAAAATGCATTGTTTTTTGTGGTTATAAAGATACGGAACGCTTTCCAGAATCATGGGTAACTAAGAAGAGGCTATTGTAAATTTCCTTCTGTGTTTATATGTATATATATATATATATATATATATTTTTTTTTTTTTTTTGCTAAGAAACATTTGTCTATTTAATAATGATAAAAAATGTAGAAGATTAAATTAGAGCTCTCCAGGAATCCAGGCCAAATTAGATTTCTTTTTTTTTCTTTATTAGCTCTTTCTTTCGGCACGGACAAGAGTCGTATTTCCTTTTTTTTCTTTAGATCCGAAGCTTGGGTGGACATGGACTGCATTTTTTCTCGGCCGTTACAGGCAGGAAGTTAATTCAATTATTATTTTATTATTATTAGTTTCTATTCTATTTTTTTAACCAAACTTTAAGAAAATCATAGAGAAGTATCTAAATTTTGATATAGTTCTATAAGTTTATTATGGCATAAAAATGATAAGGTTTGAAGAATAACAAAACCAGATACTTCGCAGTGTAACATTAATAATTAGATATTTGTGTTTAAAAAAAAGTGTAAAAATGTTATTTAAAAGCTCTGGCACATAGAGAAAGGAGGGGGGGGGGGGTAGAGAGTATACACCATCGATGAACACTGCTATGCATACAACGTCCATTGTATTGAGATGAAAACATGATAAGTAAAATTAAGTGATAAAGAAAACAATAAATTTCTAATATTATTTTAGCATGTAACTGTTTCAAGAGTGCATAATAAAAACCACTTCTTCTGCAAAATAAATTACAGCAATATTGAAAAAAAAATAGCAGTTTGTTTATTTCTGTTCGTCTGCTGTCAAAAGCTTTCAAATTCGCAAAGTAAAATTATTTCCACTCCGAAATATGCAAACGTACAAATGACAGTTTTCAAGTAAAACTGAAAAAAATACTTTTTTATCTCGCTGTACTGCCCGGAAATGCCCCATCCGTCACTGAGAGGGACCACCCCTTTGACAGCGCACCAACCCACTTTAAGGGAATGAAAATCCTTTCAGCTAGAGACGGCTATTACGGGATTCTGAGCATTCGGATGATTTCGGCTATTATGGGATCCAAAAGGTTAAAACAATCTAACAACACAGAATTCTCCCTTCTGACCTCATGCACAACGGTTTTGTTGGCACTTGCATAGCAAGACAGATTGGAATGCAAACTTCATGACGAACCAATCGGATTCAGGAACGAGCCACAAAATGAAATGCACTTGGTTACTCAACCAATGGAGAGCGAGAAAGGGGCGTAATAGAGAATGAGTTCCGTATCTGATTACGGATAGATTTCGATGTAAAACGTCCGACGCCGGGAATTCGCGGGGAGTTGATTCGTGGAATAAAATAAGAAATACAGTGAAACCCCGATTTTACGTCCTACCGAATCTACGTTTTTCCCGCATTATACGTTTTTTTCATCAGGTTCCAGTTTTTCCGTATAATTGTAATGTTAATTTAACCCGGATCGTAAGTTTGTTATTTATGGAATTTCCCGTATTTTACGTTTTCTCTGGAAAGTAAAAAAAGAAAAAAAATGTTCTAAAATAAGCAATAATTTTTCCTTTTGTGTTTTTATAAAGTTAATCCACGTTGTTGAAAGTTATGCAATCTATGAAAGCAGAAACGCATTCTAAAGACTCCCGTCTTCTGAAACTGGTTTTTCTCCCCCTAATTTGTTGAACACCTGCTGTCGCGGTCTGCTTCCTTACCCCCCCCCCCCCCACCGGATAGTTGGCGGGGGAGCAAAGTAAAGAAACAACACACTTTATTGGTGTAGGAATGAGATGGTCAGGGGAAGAGACACTCTTGTTACCAATCAAATGGGGTGGCTCATTTCTTTCGTCGGATTAGGGAAAGGGGTCCTTACCCTTCTTCACGTTTTCAAATTCAGTTGCTGTTTAGCACGCGGTGGTCGCATTTCTAACCTTTTTTGTGCCAAAATGACGAGTAAAAAACGCAAAATCTTTTCTGTTGCTGAGAAAGCCGAAATTGTTAAACAATTTGATAAATTCTACGTAACCAAGGTAGCGTTCGCTCAATTGCAAGGAATTCCCGTGACAACTCTGCAATCCATTGTACAGGAAAAAGAATGTATTGAAGAAAACATCGAGAAAGTGGGAGAAAAAATGCCAAGAAACGGAAAACATTGAAAAAAATCACCATACGACGAGCTGGAAGGTATCTTATTAAAGTGGTTTAAAGAAGCTCGTGCCGCGAATGTACCTGTAAATGGCACGATACTAAGAGAAAAAGCTCTAGAAATCGTGGATAGGCTTGGTGGTTTAAAAGATTTCTCACCTTCAAATGGCTGGATTCACCGAATGAAAAAAAGACATAATCTTGTGTATAGATCGCTTTCGGGAGAATCATCAAGTGTAAATGATGCTACAATAGAAGATTGGAAGAAAAATCTGCCAAATTTGACCAAAGGATACAAGCCAAAGGACATATTCAATGCGGATGAAACCTGACTTTTCTTTAACCTCCTACCGGATAAAAGTTATGTTGCTAAAGGAGACTCCTGCCATGGAGGGAAGATATCTAAATTGCGTCTTACGGTTTTACTGTGCTGTAATTCTGATGGAAGTGAGAAGCTGACGCCTCTTGTTGTTGGAAAGTCGGGCAACCCACGGTGCTTCAAAAATGTGAGAAGTTATCCGACAAAGTACGAAGCAAACAAAAATGCGTGGATAACCAACCCTCTTTTCGAAGACTTTTTGCGCAAATTAAACAAAAAAATGGAGTTGCAAAATCGTAAAATAATTTTGTTCATTGATCAATGCAGTGCACAACCGGTTTTGCAGCTGTCTAATGTGCATGTTGAGTTTTTTCTGGCAAATTGCACAAGCAAATTGCAGCCTTGTGATCTCGGCATTATTCGATCTTTCAAGGTTTTTTATAGAAAGCAACTTGTCCGGAAAGCTGTAGCTGAGATAAAAAATGGAAACCTAAATGACGCCTGCAAGTTAAAGTTAAGTGTTCTAGAGGCTATGCATTTTATTTCTGCGTCGTGGAGAAACGTTACACAACTGTGCATTTCCCATTGTTTTGAAGAAAGCGGATTCGTAGCATCTAATGAACCGAGAACAGATGAGGAATCAGCTGCGGTAGACTCGGAGAATGATAACGAAACAGCTATCTATGATTTAGACGATTACATCCCGGAAAATTTAGCAACATGTGCAGCTGAAAGAGCTACTACTCCATCCGTAGCAGACGTTAAGGACTTTTCGCCCACCGATGAAGATGAAGAAGAAGAAAGAGAAGCACAGCCTGTCCCTTCTTTCAATACTGCATTGAAGAGCTTACAAACAGTGAAAAACTATTTTCTTTCTCATAAAGACCAGGAAAAAACTTGCAAAGTACTTCAATCCTGGAAGATGCTCCATTCACTTTGAACTCAATGACTAAAAAACAATCCACTATTACGGACTATTTTCAACCTAAACGCCAGAATTCGCAATTAAATGTGTTAGTAAAATGATCTTAAAATGGTATGTATAATAATGTTTTCTTCGTAAAATATAGATTGTAATACCTTCTGAGAGAGTCATCTTTACTACCTTTGTTTTTTTTTTCTCCGATTTTTTGCCTTCTATGTTTTTCCTGTATTTTACGTTTTTTTTTACTCAGTCTCTTGAGAAACGTAAAATCGGGGTTTCACTGTAGTAAAATGGCTTTTAAAAACATTCGAAAAGTACATTCGTAGCGTCTTTCAGAATATTATAGTTTTGGTAGTTGATAAAAATTAATGACGGGATAAAAAGTTTTCGATTAATATTTCGGATAAGATAATTATTAAGATACGCGTTTTATGTTTATAGGAATTTAACTGGAAATAAATAATAAAGAAGTGGGAAAAAATGAATATGCCGGTAATTTAGAATAATTTAAATGGATATTACCAAGTAAAACTTTTATATAACACACACACACACACATATACATATATATATATACCTGTATATATATATATATATATATATATATATATATTCCATTTTTTACATTAGATTACAGTGTCTAGAATATAGTCCAAACACAATATAAAGTAAATCGAATTGTTTCAAAGTTTACAGCAACAAATATGCCGCTATAGCTGATTTCCGCTAAACCAAACTTTAAACGCACTTTTTAAAAAGATTTTTTTTAATACCTGGCTACTTGGATTGCTTGAAAACCCCTCGACTGATTTCCTTTAACTTTTAATACAAGCGTTCAGCCAATACGCTGGATCGTATTCATTTTTCCCCTTTTTAGAATTTCGTTCATCTAACACAAAACTCTATTTGTCACACACCTCTGTCTGTCTGTCCGTCCATCACAGAGCCCGTTCTCAGAAACTATACATGTTGGAGATTTGAAATTTTAGATTCTTATAGCTGAACACCATACACCAAACGACAAATAATAAAATTTTGAAAAAGTCTTATATTTACCCCTCTCGGCTCTAACTTGTGTATTTTAAGCAATTTTTTCTAACCTCCAACCTTTTCACCCGGTGTGCACTTTTCTAACTTTTGCCTACACTCCTTTGAGAACTCTTTCATATTATGCACCATAGCCGTATATATTTTAGTTCCAGTTGTTGCCACCGGGGGACGCCTACGTATCTCGGGCGCTATGGGCCTGATCCCCTCAACTAATATATTTACGGATAGTTTGTAAAATGGAGTTTCGTTCGGATAGAGGTTTGTTTAGAATAGAGTGCGCCCTTTGTTGCGAAATGTGGAACTAACAGATTTTGCAAAAGGATAAAGTGTTTTGAAAGGAATATTAAAAGAAACCCTCTGTGCGATCTGTGATCACACTTACCCACTTGTTTTATGTTTCAGGAATGTTCGTTGCAATCGACCAGCTGACACTGAATTTTCAAGTCACACTCGTTTACATGGATGCCAAGGACGTATAGGGCACATAAGAAGGAAGCATAATTTTTTATGTAAAAAATATGAAGCATTTTCCAAACGCATCTTAATATATTACAAATCCTCCCACTAATTATTACATTAACATAAGATGCTATTGAAACCTAATAAGAATTATTAAATTGTAACATTTATTTCAATTTTCAAATTGATGTCCCCTTTAAATTGTTTTAAAGTAAACATTCTCTTTATTTTTGTTATTTGCTTGTATTTTTACTCAAGAATTTAAGTGCAAAGCTGTCGCGTTACAAAAGTTATGTAATTATATCTTGTTTTAAAGATTTTCATAAAAATTATTGATCGAATATCTTTCAAAAAATTTGAAGGAATCTGTAATTAAAATGCCCTTTTTAATAGAAAATACTAGTACAAAAGAAATCAAATGCAAATGAACCTAAATATTAAACGTATTTTTTACATATATATTTTAACTGATTTTGTTACATTTTTTTCAGTTTGAAGCAATTAAGCGTGAGAAAGTAAAATGGAATCGTTAAAATGATTAGATTTTTAAAGGTAACAGGTAAACAGTTAAATGTCAGACCATGAATTTAACTATGTTGTGGCTTTCAATGTTAAATGTTTGAATTGTGATTTGAGGGGAATACAAAATTTTACTAAAATGTATACATTCCAGATTTATTAATACGTGGTTTTATGTTTAACGCATTGAGAGTAAGAAATTTTAGTTTCGCATTATATAGGGTGTTCCAAAATTCAGCCAACAAATTCAGAGGGGTGATAGTAGGTATCAAAGAAATACCATAGATATGGGTTAGCAAACCACGTATTTAATAAAAAATACAGGGTTATTCATCCTAACTCAATTTGGGTAAAAGGTAACAATTTTCAGAAAACTGAAGTATATATTATAATAAAACATTTAAAATACATTCTCAACTTTATTGTACATGCGATAACACTAAACAAAAGTGGTAGAAGTTTGCATTATACGCGCCAGCAGTATGCACTTGACGCCCCACATTTTGGATTATGTTCATGCGGTATGATCGACTGCTTGAGCAACATGTTTTTTCAAAACTTTTCGTGATGTTATCCATTTCACACAAAGCAAGGCACATTTTGCTGCATTTTCATTGCAATGTTTTTATTTTTCTGGAAATTATTACAGTCAACCCGAGTTCAACTAGGGTGAAAAACCCTGTATTTGTGACTAAATAAGTGGTTTGCGACCCCACGTTCTTTGACAATTTTTCACCCTCTTGATGCAGACTATCACCCCACTGAATTTGTCCGTCGAAATTTGGAACACCCTTAATTTTGTTAGGGATATACAGCTTATTCTTATGTTTGTGAGCACTATTTAGTTGATCAGTTTGGAATCTACCTGCATGAGTTATTTCGAACCAACATAGTTATAAAATATAGAATCCTATTGTATTATTTCTAACTTCAGAACACCATCAGTCGATTTAGAAATTGGGAGTTTAATTTAAATTTGAAATCATACTAGAAACATAACATGAACAATTAAATGGACGAATTTAAATAATTTAATATAAAACTACTCTGTTTATTTAAACTATATGAATGGAAGTTAAAAGCAAATAAAAGAAATACTAAAGTAAAATTTATTATTCTGATCTGCAAGACTCTATATTAAAATATAAAATAAAGTTATGTTCGTTCTGGGAGGACAGGAAACTAAATATAACCAATTCATTTTTAAAATTCATTTTTCTTCAGCAATTACACTGATAAACAAGAAATTTTTTCTTGGACATTTTTAACGAATTTAAGTAACCATACCCTTGAAAATTTAGGCAATATAAATGAAAAGTTGAAGTTGGTTACCGTTTGAGAGATATCTGTGTTATATCACCATTATGCTAGTTTTAATGTCTTTTAAAGTTATTTGTTTCCACGGTCTAATGACCCTGAAAGCGAAAAAATATGTGCTACTTATAATCTCTTATCTTCTCTACTTATATCTAGGTGCCAATACGATGTGTTTCGTCCATGTGAAAAATAAAGTACAGCAGCGCCACTTGTTGGGCGATTTACACCAAAACATAATCAGCACCAATTCAAATGAAGGACTATTTTAACTTTGTATACTTTTTGCACGGGAAGGGGAAAGTAGAAATAGATATATATAAATACAATAATGCAGAGTTCGTACACATCTCTTAAAATAAAAATCAAGGACTTTCAAAAACAAAAACAAAAACAAAAAAAAATTAAGGACCTACAAATTAAATAATCTAATAAGTTATAATATGCATTTTTTAATAAAGGGTTTCATTTTCATAAATGCAAGTTTTAGACATTCAAATGCCGGGAAAGTGGGGGGATTTCAGTGTGTAGCAGTAGAAATTTAGAAAATTTTTAAATAACAAATACAGCAGACGAAAAAACTAATCGGATGTGCCAATTCCAAATTGTTCTTCATGCATGTTATTACTACAAAATTCATTATCAGAGTGCGAACATTAAATGGCAATCTATGCCCATCATGTTAATTCTAAAGATAGGAACTTCCGTGTATTAGCTCTTGAGATATGACTATTGCAGAAATAGTGTAAATCCTGCAAAATGCAGCATAGCAACGCCACTCGTAGGGTACATTACATTAAAACCTAATAAGCAACAACTTGTGTTAACGTCTGACTGAATCTGAAGTTTGATGAAAATCCGTGCATTAGTTTTTGAAATAGAGCTATTGCGAAAATCGGGATATGTGCGCACAGCAGCGCCATCTATTGTGCGATTAACACCAGAACCTTATCAAGAACAACTTGTGTCAACGTCTAACTGAATCTGAAGTTTAAACTGAACTGAAAATTCGTGCATTTCCTTTTGAGATAAAGCTATTGCGGAAATCATGAAAAATTCATCATAGTAGCGTCACTTGTTTGGCGATTTACACCAAAACAAAATCAGTCCCTTTATTTATCAAGGTATACCTGAATCTGAAGTTTGATGGCTTTTATTCATGGACGTTGTGCATAATTTCTTAAGGAATAAGAAAGCTTCAAATTACAAGTGCATAGTTCAAAATATGGTAAACAATTTTAAAAAGTTAAATTGTCTCATGTCATTAAAGCTTCATTTCTTGCACTCTCGAATTGAATTTTTCCCAAATAACATGCGAGCAATTAGCGAAGAGCATGGAGAACAACTTCATCAACAAATTTCTGCTATAGAGTCTCGTTATCCATCGCAATGGAATGTAGCAATGCTTGCCTATTATTGTTCGTTCATCAAGAAAAAAGATACTGAACATAAGTATAAACGCAAATATATGTACTAATGTACTCAAATTAATACACTCAAGTTGTCCTAAGATCCGTAAAATGTGTGTAAAATATGTGGAAAATGTGTTAAACTGTGTACAAGAATACTGCTGGCAAATTTATAATTTATGTATTATTATTATTCATTATTGTACGATCTCCTCAATTGTGATATATTGTAATAACCTAAAAATACATATCCTTCGTTTAAACAAAGATAAGAACCAAGTAAACATTTCTAATATAATTTTTAGGGTTCCGTACTTAAAAAGTAAAAACGGAACCATTATAAGATACTCCTGTGTCTGTCTGTCTGTCTGTAACAGTCCTTTTACTTGTAAACTATGGAACGTGGAAAGTTCAAATTCGGGGAAGTAATAAAGATCATTGACCCACATATTTTCAGATTAATAAACATTCATAAATATGTTTAGTAAAAAAGTAGAGGGGCTAATTATGCTACTTGAAAAAAAAATCTTTTCTTTGTATATCATGTGGGGGTATCCTATGAAAGCTTCTGTAACGCTGAACTCAAAAATACATTCCTTTTAATTTTAGGTATTATATTTTCAAAGATATTGTTGAAAATGTAGCGCAAAAATATGCCACCCCCCCCCCCCCCATCTAATTCCGAATCTACTGAAACTAAAATTATGAAAAAATTAGAGGTAGTAGACGTTAATATAAACCTTACCAGAAAATTATAGAGATTACCCTAGGTCACATAGTTTATGAGTAATTAGCATTTTTATGTTATACACAAATTAAGATTTACGGGCATTCAAAAAAATTGTTGAGCATCGCTGAATATACCTATCGTTGTAGAAGAATAAAAGCATTGTTGATAATGATTTTCGAAAAAAATCATCGGTAATTAGCCTAGATATTAACCCTTAAATGTACGGTCAGTTTGGACATACACAAGGATAGGGGCGGCGTACTCTATGCCTAATTAACAACTTTTAATGATATATATGAGTAATGTAATGTCCAGTAACAGTATAAAATCAATAAACGTCAAATTGTTAAAAACATACTAATTTAAGGGGTCTCGAGACTGTAAATGTGGAAAAAATGAAAAAAAGACTATTTTAACATTTAATGTCTTAAAATGTATATGATTTTAAAATACAAATTTAATTGGGATGAAAGATATAAGCATGTTCTTTCGTTTCATGTATTTAAAAAATTGCAAGCTACAGAATTAGTATTTATAGGGGGCTCGAAACTGTTAGACATTTGTCGAACAAAAAATTGGCATAACAGTTTACGCGCAGGATTACAAAATAAATATTGCAACTAGAATGAAAATTTTGGTGCTTACTTATACTTCGGATTGTAATAATTTCACTGAACTTAAATAAATATGTACTTAAAGCATTTTTATATTTTTATGGAATGCTGCATTTAGCTAGTACAAAATTTTGAAAATTTCAACAGTAAAATCACCTAAAAAAATATTTTTTTGAACAATAAAAAAGAAATTTTAGGTTCAGTTTATACAGAATAACATGGAATATACCCGTAAGGCATGGTGACTTCACGGCGACGTCATTGTGAAGTCACACTGTGATTTTGTGACCGTCGATGTGACGTCATAGTGACTAGAATGCGAGGTCGTTATGGCCGTTTTAGAGGTCGTTTGTGACGTCACATTGTGACCACTCTGTGAAGTCACGGTGTGACAAATTTGTGAAAAGTGTGTCATTTGTGACTATTTTGGCATTAACTTTGTGACGAACCTGTGACGAAAGCGACGATGCTTTGAAGTCACACTGTGACCTATTTGTGAAATATGTGTCATTTGTGACGAACTTGTCATAAACACTGTGATTTCAAATGAACATCAAATTTCAAATTAATTGCTTAAAAGACGCAAATAGTGAAAAAGATTACATGCTGGGACTCGAACCCGGGCCATCAGTACATCGCACTGACATTCTACCGACTAAATCACATGGAACGATACCCAGGCTGGAAAATTTCTCACTATTACATGTTGGCAAGGCTACAAACGCAGCACAAGATGGAATATTTAGCGTGAGCCACCAACATGATGCAAACACGAAACTTAATTAAATCCAGCATCGATTGAAATTATATTAATACTTGGAAATTTTTCCAGAGAGAACCATTCGCCTTGCATACAATATTTCAAATGAAAATCAAATTTCAAATTAATTGCTTAAAAGGCAATTTTAATTTGAAATGTTGTATGCAAGGCGAATATTTCTCCCTGGAAATTTTTCCAGTTATTAATATAGTTTCAATCGATGCTGGATTTATTTAAGTTTCGTGTTTACCCCATGTCGGTGGCTCACGATAAATATTCCATTTTGTGCTGCGTTTGTAGCCTTGCCAACATGTTATAGTGAGAAATTTTACAGGCTGGGCGTCGTTCCATGTGGTTTAGTCGGTAGAATGTCAGTGTGCTATACTGATGGCCCGGGTTCGAGTCCCGGTATGGAATCTTTCTCACTATGTTGGCCTTTGCGCATTTTAAGCAATTAATTTAATATTTGATTTTCATTTGAAATATTGTATATAAGGCGAATGATTCTCTCTGGAAAAATTTCTAAGTATTAATACAGCGATGAATTTTGAAATAAACTTTTGCTGTAAATATAAAATCTTATCTTTTACCGTACTTTTTAGCAAAATATCGCTATTTTGGAGTCCTATTCTTCTAAAACATTTAAAAATTTTCCACTTAAAAAACAATGCTTATCAACTGACATATTTTTTTATTAAGTTCTATGCTTGATATTAAGTTCAAGCGTGATATTTAGAATGTGTAAGGTTTTTAATTTGTTGTGATTTGTCATTGCTTTATTAAATACGAACATGGAGACTAACGGATATTAATACATCTATTATTTATAGAGCGGCATGATAAGCGATATTTATTTAAATTTTTTATTCCCGTGTATATTGTATTTTGTGAATATGAGCTAAATAGATTTGGTATGTTTTATAGGAAAAGACTGATCTGGGAAATAGAAAAAAAAACGAGTAAGAAAAATCATGCGTTAAGCATAGATTATAAAATAATTTCCAACTCTTCCTGAATGCTCTAACAAGACATCGTAATTTAGGGAAATGATGTAAATAAGATAACTAAGTAAACATTTTAGAAAACGCATAAAACATTTGAAAATCTGATTTTACCAGTTACCGTCCATAGCCAAATATGTTTTCCAATTCTTTTGAACAGCCCTGTATTTGATTTGTAGGTTGATATACTCAAAAAAAATGAAGTACTCAAAAATGAGTAAACCGACGTACTCATATCGAGTTTAATATTTTTGGATCAAAAATGAACCTATGCTTTCTCTATTTTAAAACATCACATGTTATCAAACCCAAACAAACGAATAGTTTTGTACCCTGTAATGGTTCATTTCATTTATGGCGGCATAAATGATGTTTATTAATGTAAATATTAAATTATGCACGGCATTTTAAAAGTAATTTAAAAGTGCTTGGAAATAATGCTCTTGTCATAAAATATTCGATTTGATTATCTTGTTAAGAATTTTGCTATTTTTCTTAATAAATAATCAATTAAACATTTCTTGTTAAGAACTTTGAACGGGAAATAAATGTCAGTACATTTTTACTTTAAATTTTAGGTTTTTTTTTTTTTTGGGGGGGGGGGAGGGCAGTACATAACGATTCATATTTGATCACAACCATGGAATAAAAAATGAATACATGTGTTTCTCAACTTTGAGTACATTTGGATCGGAGCTATTTTGAGTATGTGACGCATTTAAAATTGAGTACTTTTTACTCAATTTTGAGTACCCATTTTTTTAAGTGTATATATACTATATAATGGGAAAACTTAGTTTAGCAAGAAAAGGCCTAACAGGTTGAAATTCTTTTTCAGCAATTTATACTAATGTATGGAAACATACTTGAATACTTTTGTACAACCCTGTAGTTTACCTAGAATCTTTATTACACGCCATTACTTAGTTAAAATTTAATTCAAAATAAGACACTCTTAAAACTGCTGAAATCACATTTCCAGAAATTATAATATATAGACGGCCATGTATCCAATTCTTTACGTGACCTTTACATCATTTTATCTATATTCTACAAACATTTCTTGGTAAATTAAATGTAGTTCAGCGAAAAAAGCATAACTCATTTAAAAACCATCTTTAAGCAATTTGCGCCTATACCCAGTAATCCTTACGAATACTTTTGTGTAGCCTTGTATAGGAATTATGGCATTTATATACACCATATACTATGCATAAATATAGTTAATCATAAAAGCGCATATCATAATTAAAAATACATTTCCAGCAATCATCGCTAATGAACAGTACTTCGGATACAATATAGTATCTGAAATATTTTGTGTGTCCCTGTAAATGCTGTAAGCGTATTATTCGCAGGGCTTAATTTGCGCCGGAGCCCACCGGAGCTCAGCTCCGGTACTTCTCTGTTTTTAGTAAATATTTTAATATATGTCGGAAATCGCCGGAGCTCATAAATACAGGGTTCCGGAGCCCAATGCAATAGCTCTTTTTGTGTGTGTGTGTGTGTGTGTGTGTGTGTATCATGAACGCTGCCCATTTTAAGGCTCTGTTCTGCACATTTCGAAGTCACTTTCATTTGGAAGTAGATACGTATATGTATTGTTATTCAGATACGAAGCAATCGAACAGTGTTTCCACTTTTTCTATAAAAGCATTAACTCTTTCGGTATCAAATTTTTAATTTAATCTGATTTTCAGGGACACTCACCACAAAAGATTGTTAAGCGGAAGGAATCGATTATAGTTTAAGATATGCACCTTTTTATAGGAAATCGATAAGCGTTATTCCTTTCTTCAGCATATAAATATTAATTTCTATAAATTTTATTTTTTTTTTCATAAAAATGTATAGTTGTGAACTATTCCTTTTTTTGTATTGACACTTTTTCCGAGTCATAATCCTTACAATATTTAATCCCAGAACTCTGGCAAAGATTTCTATTCGGAAGGAGTGATAACTAAAAAGTGAAATAGATGACAGCTAAGTATATGCTGATAGTTATATGTACATTTTTCGTTTTCCTGAAAAAAAAAAAAAAAATGCAATTTTACAAATTACAACGACCATTTGGAAAATGATTGTTTCAAAGACTAAAATTTAAGAGATAAAAAATCGTACTGAATTGATTATACATTACGTACGCCATGGACTACATTTTTCGGTACTGTAAATTTTTAAACTTTTACGGAGCTGGTCATACATTACGTACGCCATGTATTAAACATTAATATTCCTGGACCAATTTTAAATGAAATTTCATTCTTAAACTTCTAAGCATCCCACAATATTACTTTTTACACCGTCGTATAGAGAAAAAAATGTACTTTTAAATGCAATTTGTTTGAAACCTGTATTTCAATTTGTTTCTGAGTTATTAATTTTTTTTGTAGTTTTTATTACTTTTTTGTCATAGTGGCAACAGAAGTATCCATCTCTGTTGAAAGTAAAGGGAAAATACAGATTACTGTATAGACCAATCAGAAAACGAATAAAATGCGGGATTCAACTAATAAAACGCTTCAGATATGTTTTTGATTTCCTACCCTGACCGAGGACAATAACCATTTTTCCAAATGGTTTAAAAAAAAAAAAAAAAAAAAAAAAAAAAAAAAAAAAAAAAAAGCTTTAAATTTTGAAAATAATGTATGAAATGTAAATATGCAGACTGGAGTGACGGGGGGGGGGGGGGGGCAAGCTACAGTTGTTAGTACAGCAGAATATTAGAGCTCCGGTACTTTTTTTGTTAGAAATTAAGCCCTGATTATTCATATTATACATGAAATAATTGAAATAATTTATATTATACAAACCTCAGCGACATATATCAATTTCATTATATATGAAATAGATTAACATAATTAAAGTATGCCGCAAACAATTCCCTCTACCCCAATATCGTTATATATTTGAATTCCTTTTTTAGCCCTGTAAATGAACAATAACTATTCTTTGCGTCGCATAGTCAACAGTCTTCCCCCAGGGACTGCACTAAAACTCAAAAGCATTTGCTGGGTTTCCCTGGGCGGCCATCCTCGCATAGTCAACAGAATGCATATTTTAGTGCACTTCATAAATACATATAAATTTTATTCTGTTTGAAAGCGTGCGTAAAATCATTAAAAATCATTTGAAACGATTTTTTCCCATAGGCCGTAATGTAACGGAAAACTTTTGGCTGTCCCTGTAAATGAACAAAGCATGCTACAAACTTCATTACAAATAGGTACTGTGCTATGGTAAACGTCAATAACATCCAAAAATTTCATTGCAATCCGAGTATATTTTCGAGAGTTAGAGTGCGGACAGACGGAGAGACAAATCGAAGTCATAAGCACTTTTCAACTTGTGTCCTATATTATGTATCCTGCATTATAGGAACTTTTAAAAAATATATACTAAAGCAGTTTAATCTATAACTTCCTATCAGGCATGAAAAACACTTTATTTAAATGCTTAAATATCATATTTTACTTTTTAGTGCCAATAATTACGCGTATCATAAACGTAGAAAATGAATTTACAATAGAAGAAAATTTAATAACCGATTCAGAATGTCTATAATTAAATGTTTGATTAAAATCACAAACAGAAAAAATGCTTACATACAATTTAAAAAAATAAATATACCAATTTGAAAAACACTAAAAATAATAATTAGTATTTGTAATTGTACTATTAAACAACAGCAAACTACAATAGATAAATTAAATGTATTATTAGATTTAACAATATCTCAATAATATTTCCATATGGTATAAGGAATTCCTATTATTTTATAATTTTGGTAAATGTTAAATCTGAAAACATTGGTTTGAAGATTTAGGATTTTAAAAGATAATTTAAAATATTATTAGCACTAAAAGAAAATTCTTTCAAATTTTTCACTACTGTAAAATGTAAAAATACATTTTCCCAGTATAATGTTAATTTCTAATCTGAAACAGTTTCGTAATCTCATGATAATCGAACATCATATTTAACCCCAAAATAATAATAACTATAAGTGTTAGTAATAAAAAAAATAGTAAGAAGCCGATAAAATAATTCCAAATCATTGTTGTTCCATGCATTTTCAATCTCAAGTAAGAGTAAATTAATGTTTATATTAATTGCAGTATGAATGTAGGCATGAATCAGTCTTTGCGCAGTTTTTTTTTTTTTTTTTTTTTTTTTTTTTTTCAAGCGATGGCAAATTAAGATATTTTTCTTTACAGTTATCGAATTGGAAAATATCGCTTCTGACAGTTAAAGATCAGTCTCTTACAAATATAACATAAAACTATTTAACTCATAATATACAAATCTGGAATAAAATATTTAAATTAAATAAGACTTACATTCCATTACGTTTCAGATGGTCTGTTACAGATTATTTGTTTTTGTATGCAAGACATATGAAACTTGAATGCGCAGTAATTTTCTGAATGTATCGTTAATTAAAATTTTGTATTTGAAAAAATGTCCAATGTATTCAACCTTTTCTTTTTATCCATACCAAATAGTTCAAGTTAAAATGTATTGTAAAGTTCCTTTTATCTAAATAATTATAATAATAATATTCATAATTAGAGTTTATTAGATAAAACATTGTTTAAATTTTTAAAAGGTGTAAAAATAAATTTAATGGTAATAACGACCCTCCCCTTTTTTTTTTCTTTTTTTTAAAAGTAAAGTTTATTTTGCACAAATTTTGTATATTTCTTTTATTTTCGGAAAATGCTAATTTTATTTAAAAAGTCTGAAAGAAGTAGAATTTATTACTTGAATACAAATTATAAAAATATTCTAAAGCAATAAATGCATAGATGACTAAACTCTGAAGACTCTTTCTACGTGCTCATTAAAAGGTGCAGATTTAACTGTAATAGAAAATTTTTAGTTTGAAACCACAGAAGTGTTTCGAATAATCCTGGTCGGTAAAAGAAGAAAGAAAGACATTTCCTCCCAGCAAACTAAATATTTAAAGTGTATAAATTTAATATTCCTAATTCTAAATATATTATCCAAATGCTAGATAAAATTGAAATCATGAAAAAGTATACATTCACTGTCTTAGATATCAAATTGATAAAATATAGCCTGAAAATTTAGTTTATTAATGCTTGTATCGTGTACTTTATTTATTATGCCCCCCCCCTCCCCTTTAGTGACAGGATTTACCATTTGCTATTCACTAATATATTTTCATTCCTCATGCCGCTGTAACTCGTGGCTGTTTAAAATATTTCTCTTCATTTTCAAAGATTTTTAAGTTAATATTTTTGTCACACTGTGACTTACAATATGGTGGTTTTTTTGTCACATATGTGACGTGACGTACGTTACATAGCAGTGACATAACAGTGACGTTACATTTTTTTTTTAATTGCCAGAAAAATATAATTTTACAGTAAATAACATGTTTTAAAGAATTTTCGTAATTTTTTAAAGTTTTCTAAGAAGTTCACATCTCAGTCACAATGTGACATCACTGAGTGGTGGCATTTTGGTCACAAATGTGACGTGACCACAGTGACTTACAGTGACGTCACAACGACGTCACCGTGACCATGCATGCTATGAGGGTATGTTTTGAAAATTTCATGAAAAAATATTCAGAAGTTTTTGAGGTATCCTACGCATTATACCCAAAAACGCCATTTGGAAAATAACGACTTTAAAGTTTCGGAAACGCCGCTTCAGCTATTGAGCGGGTATAATTCTAAAAGCCAAAACTTCTGTTCAAGGAAACAATTATATCAAAATTTTCAGAAAAGATAGGAGCTTAACATCTAAAAAAATTAAAATTTCTTAAAGTTTGAAGCTTTAAGAGTCCTGCGACCACTTAATCCTTTCCGGCACGGAGTAATTCTATTTATAAACTTATGAAATAATGAACTGACACCAGAATTTATAAACGAATTTGTTAGAAAATGCGAACTTGCCTATTTTCAAGATAATACAAGATAAAAGGAAAATTTTAATTAAATATTCTCGGTGTCGTTTGTCTGTTTTGGAATTAAAATTAGGTGTCCGTTTTTAAGGACATCGCCCTCAAAAGATTTGATTAGAATGAATCGCATAAATGCTGTGGGATTCGTGATATTTTGCATTGATTGTATCTCTCAATACGCCTCGAGTGACTTTAAAAGTTAATTAAACACCTATCTGGAAAAACGCGGCACTGACCAAGGCGGCGTTGCAACTTTGAGACCTGAATTCGAAGCGCGCTTAGCGCAATGCGAAATTTAAACTTTGAACAAAGGTTTTGTTTTAGCTACACTGTAGAAATAAATGTTATTACTACGTTGAATTTAGTTTCATGAAATGCCAAATGAAGTTTAACTATGCACTGCTTTTATTGTCAGTACCGAATAAGTTCATCGTAAACAGATTAGGATAATATTAAAAAAAGAGTTATACGAATAGCTATATTTGATATTTATTTAAGTTCCATATCTCTTTGAACTTTCATGGTATACCCATTTACACTTTTCTAATATATACAGTTATACACAAACCTGCGTTGTATAGTTTTTACAAAGTCTTAGTATACTTTTAGCAACTGTTTTTTTTTTTTTTTTTTTTTTTTTTTTTAATACAATTACAAATTTATATATTTATTCTACGGAACCCTCTGTGCGCGAGTAATGCTCGCACTTGACCGTTTATTATTTACTCAAGAGTGTATATAATTGGAATATTATTTTTAAATTTTAGAAAAAAATAAAAAGTCAATTTTTGTTTATCAGTGTTATTAATAAAAGCTTGGACTGTACTTTAAAATTTCATTTTGTGCACTTTTTGCCTAAATGTTAGCAATGCAGAAGGAAATACAGATTTTTTACTATAAAAAAATTAAGAAATGCACTTAATTAAAGCTAAAAGATTGGAATATATTTTTATATTTGATTTAATATGTCTATTTTAATAGTTTATTAAAATTTAGTCAATGTAGAATAAAATAGAGGTTTTCTTAAAAATGAAAAAATGCATTTTAAGAAAAGCGTTTTTCTTTATTAATTAGTGATAAAAACTTGTCCTGTAAAACTTATTTTAGCATCTCTATCTATGTTTTTAAACAAAAATTGGGTAATGCAAAATAAAAGAGTTCTTCTTAAGATATAAGAAATTACTTTTAAGAAAAATACTTCTTTTCAATAATTGATAATAAAACTTAATCTGTCTTTTTTAATTTGTTTTAGAATCTCAGTATACAACTTTTAACAAAATTTGGCACTGCAGAATCTAGGAATTTTTTTTGCAAAATATAAAAAAATCATCTTTGAAAAGCCCTCTTATTTAATAATTAATGCTGAAAATATGGCCAGTATTTAAAAATTTCATTTAATAGTTTTGTCTGCAACTTATTAACAAAATTTGAGAAATTGTGATTCAAAGAGAGTATATTGCATTTGTAGTTATCTTTGTCGTAAACTAATTTCACAAATAGTGAAGAAGTACAATGCAAAGAATTCACATTTTTATACTTAAACCTGTTCGAAGAATTTACGATCGTTGCATAAAAGTTTAAGTCATGAATCTGAATCACAAAATATCAAAATGTGTAGTTAATTGAGATAATATAATGATAAAATATAATTATTTGGATTTGCCAAAGTATTTATATAGTTTCAGGATTCGAAAAAAAATGGATATTTGTAATATTTCTTAGAATTATTTCACAATTTTAATTGCACTATGTTTTTTTTTAACGTATTAAATATATTTCTACCAGTGTCAGATGACACCTTTTAAAGTTCTAGTTTAGAAAAAGTGAAAATTTGTAAATTTATCAAAAAGATTATCACATTTCTAAGGATTATTTGACAATTTCAATTGCACTATATATTTTAACATATTAATAATTTTAATACTTGTGTCAAATGACGCTTTTTAAAGTTATTGATAGAGAAAAATGCAAAATTTGTAAATTTATCAACAAGTTTCTGATATTTCTAAGAATTATTTCACAATATCTATTGCACTATTTTTGTAACATGTTATAAGCATTTCTATAGATGTCAAGTGACACCTTTTAAAGTTATGGTTTGAGAAAAAAATGAAAATTTGTAAATTTATCAAAAACATTCTCACATTTCTATAAATTATTTCAGAATTTCATTTGCTCGATGAATTTTAACATATTGAAAAAAATTTCCACCGGTGTTAAATGACATCTTTTAAAGTTACGGTTTGAAAAAAAAAAATGAAAAAATTGTAAATTTATCAAACAGATTTTTGCATTTCTAAGAATTATTCCACATTTTCAATTTCACCATTTATATATATATATATATATATATATATATATTTAGAACATTTGACACATTTTAAAGATTTTGATTAATGGCTATTATACTCAAATTTTTACATCTAATAAGTATAAAAACAGGACTTAAATATATTAATATTTATTTCTGATTCTTTAAACATAAACATTATGAATAAAATAACCATAAATAAAAATATTTTAAAATGTGTAATTTGACAGCAATTGCAATAGTGTTAACAAACTGAAATTGAAAATTTGCAGAGCTAAAATATTTTTAATATTGTTTTTTCCTTTATTGCCTTTAAATTTCCAGATATTTAAGGGCATGCTATTACTGAGTATCGTTCACTGATCTCAAGATAATATTTTACAGTTTTAAAAAAATAATACTTACGACAGTAAGAGAAAACCTTTTAAAGATATGCAAAATTATTTTAAGAAATATAATTTCAAAATTAACCCGAGACTTCATTTCTCAGGAAAAGCAAAACTATAGCGACATTTCAAATAAGATATTATAGTAGTTGACTATGTTTTCTTTTTGAAGATGCATTTACTTGAAAGTATATCATTAAAAATAATGAGACAGTTAATATAGGTGCTTCAAAAAACCTATATTAAAATATATTCTTTTTAAAAAATCTTTTAAGTGAAATAGATTTTCCTTTAAAATATATTATTTTTTAAAAAGCTTTTAAAACAATTGACGACAACCAAAGGAGCACTATTTCTTAAAGTTAAAAGAATATTTTATTCCAAAGAATATGTTATTATCAACTATATTTCTCTAATCCCATGGAAGTACTTTGGAGTTTTCAACAAAAACATTTATAATAGTAAGTAAATAAGATATTAAGATGTACTCAAAATTATTTTAAAAACAGGGACTTCGAAATACGTTTTTGTCTCCTTTCAAAGGATATTCTAAACTGAAGGAATATTCTAAGGAAGAGGTTTTATTTGTAGGTTAAGTTTCACTCGAAGAGGTATTTATGTTAAAGTATATCGTTAAAAATAATGAGACAGATAATGTGGATACTTAAAGATATATGGAGTGAAATATAATATTTAAAAAAAGAAATTTGGGCATTTGACAACAATCAAGGAAGCAGTATTTTTTAATAATTGAATGGATTTTTGAATCAGTGACATTTCAAAAATCTCCCGAGTGCATGAAATCGGAATGTCTTATAGATTTTTCTTTTTTCATTTTACAGATAAAGTAATTAAAATGTAAAATAATTATCATAAGTCTGAAATCCTTCGCAAAATAAAATTCTAACGGATGCCAAGTTTTTACTTAATCACAAATAAGAAAAATGACTTATTTAAGGATAATGATTGATGATGAATGAAGAATGATTTATTTTAAATGATTGGACTCTTTCCAACGTTACAATAATATTGCTACGGAAAATCGAGTCTTACTTTCTTCAATTTGTTGTAAACCAAACAAAATGTGAATAAAGCATCTAAAGCTAGCAAATTCTTATTTTAACATGTAACCAGTGTTAACGTTTTAAAATTTATTTTTAGATCTGGAAAATTAAATCGTTATCTGGATTTTTTTTTTAATAATAGCTATATACTTCTGAATTATCGTCTCGAATTTATGTAAAGAATAAGCAGAAACAGTACGGAAGTGACAAACCTTATGGAAGAAGAAATTGAATCAAAAGCTATTATGTCGAAATTTTAAAAGCCAGGCGGTGCACGCCAAGTTTACCGTCCGTGGAGAATATGAAGATTAGTCAGAGAGGTGGCTGCAGAAAGCATCACCTCATCGAGTTGACAGCTGAAATTACAGGATTAGTTAAAACTTGATTCGCATATTTAAGTGCAACGGGTCTGACATGTCATATCTTTATAGAAAATACCTGCAAACTCGATGTTAGTGGTTGGTCTGTTGGTTTATCATTGTGTTTTATTGAATGCAAAAGTATGAAAAAAATAGAGGAGTGGGAGCAGAAAAACACTAAAGTTCAACCACTCAACACCATCAGTCATCCACTAAAATTGGGTTTGCAGGTATTTTCCAAAAAGATATGACTTGGAAGACCAGTTGCAATTTAATATACGAAGCGAGTTTTAACTGATCCTTATTTCAGCCGTCAGCTCGATGAGGTGATGTCCGTGCTGCCTGCTCCCGGTCTAGATGTTATTGATATTATATCTCCTTTACCAACTGAAGTTATCCATTCAGAAATTTACTATAAAATACTAATGATACAATAAAAGTAGTGGGTGCTACATCCCTTTATCAGGTGTTTCCCCACGGTAATAATGCATATTTCCGCACAACAAAGGGTATTGTTTGCATTTTTTTAAATTTATGCCACCATTCCACCTTCCTCTTGTGTAGAAGCATGTTCAGTTTACGTGGAAATTAGAGGTTTGATATTGTCCACTGTATAGATTTCTACAGCAAAATTAATTTTAAATAATATTTTAATTTAAAACAAATAATCATAATTTCTTTCATAAAAAGTTTCTTTTGTTTCTCATTTGGCTGATTTCAATAATTGTTTACCCTCCATTTCAAGCTTTTTTCAAAAACCTCCTATCCTGCCGGAAGCAATATCGGATATTTTTTCATAATTCGGCTTTTAAAGAAAGAACAATCGTAAACGCACCTTGTGATAGTTTACTTCTCATAACTTTGTCTGCGACGAACTCATCGTTCACTGTTAAAAATTTGCAACGAACTGTCCAGGCATTCGACCGTTTTTATAGAAAACGGTTACATAACCGTAATTTAACTCTATTTTAACCATAATATGGGCAATAATATGATCAGAATGGTTTTAAATACGGTTATATAACCGTTTTCCATAAAACAGTAGAATGGCTGGGCAGTTTGCTGCAAATTTTTAACAGTGTTATGTGTATCTTCTACGTTAGATATAAGTTCGAATTCCCCCAATCGGAACGCTCTAAAAATAGCAGTTCTCAGTTTAGGGTATACACTAATCTTTAAAACATTTAGTATCGACTACTTGCCAAATTTCCTTTGTGTTTCTTATACTTGTAGATTTTGTTATCTTTTGAAAATTACCCTAAGTTTCGCTCGAGGACAGCAAGAGGGTATAGCGTATATATCAGATCGTACGATTGTAAATGTAATGGAAACATTATACTAAACGCAACAGCTTCTTATCTTACTGAATTATTTGATATAGTAGATTAATCCTATTATTTATCTTATGCCCTAAAAATTAATTATTTAAAAAAAACCATATCTCAGATAATCACGATACATTAATGTTGGTTCTGTTGGTAACTCAGATTTCTTTTTCATTATTAAGCCTTCTTTCTTTAGCTTACTTTGTTTCTAAGCAAAATCTCCATAAAGCACGTGCTCAAAATGTCTTTAAAAAAAATCTTATGATTCTCCATATGTAGCTACACTGTAAAAAAAAATCTGTGAAGTTATTAAAGTTTTTCTAGGAAACTGGGATTCCTAGAACTTTTCATGTAACCCCAACAACAAAATTTCATGTAACAGACACACTTTTACGCCGAAAATCAAAAAATCTGTAAGGTTACTAAAAATTTTTTTGGAAACTGGGATTCCGAGAACTTTTCATGTAACTGCAGCCAGGGTTACAAATAAAAGTTTAGTAAGATTACTGAAATTTTAGCAGATTCATTTGTAAAGTTACAGATTTTTGTAGCTTTACAAAAACTAGTTTTGTAGATTTGCAGCTTTTTTCGCACAGTTACAGGTGAAAGTTTAGTAAGCATGTAACTTTACATCTGTAGAACTACAGATTTTTTTTTACAGTGTATCACAAGATTATTAGAATTTGCCTCCAGAATCTCAATAGAAAATATATAAAAAAAAAATAATAATAAATTTTCGAGGTTTTATTGCAAAAACTATTTGGCAAAGACTACTTGGCTCTCTCCAAATGCATATGACTGGATTCTCAATACTTTGTGAATTTAAATTTTTTCAATGAATTTACTCGTTTCTTGTATAAGGTTATACTAAAATAGATACAAGTTGTGTGTATTTCAGTTACTTAATTTAATGCTAACGTTTTAGAAATTATTTTTTAATTAACCTTGAAAATTAAATTGCTATACTTGATTTTTTTTTAATTATTGGATATATATTTAAGAAATATGATCGGGATTTTATTTAAAGAATATGCAGAAAAAGATATGAGAATGAAAAACGGTACAAAAGAAGAAATAGGATTTAAAAGTACTTTTTCGAAGTTTTATAACTATGCATGCATACCATTTTTATGTGCGTGAAAAATATGAATAAGCATTTGATATTGCATCTCTTTTATAAAATGAAATGATTCACTCAGAAGACTGCTAAAAAATACCAATGAAACAGTAAAAGAAGTTTCTGCCACATCCGTTATCCAAGAATTTTTATATATTAATGCATATTTCTATAAAACAAAGTGTACTGTTTGCACTTTTGTTTTTATTCATATACACATTCTTTCTCTTGTTAGAAGCATTTTCAATTTACAGGAAGCTTGGGGATGGGGTTTGATATTGTCAATTCTATACATTATTACAGCAAAATTAATTTTAAATATTATCTTAAATTAAATAAAATAAATAGTATCTCTTTGACTTAAAATTTCTTTTATTTTAAATTTGGCTTATTTCAGTTCTTGTTTACCCTCCAATTCGAGGTTTTTTAAAAGTTTTATAGTTGGGAAAATTTAAACGATATTTTTAAAAATAAGTTTGAATTTAAATAAATTTCAATTGAACAATTGAAATTTTGTTCTAACCTGTATAATATATAAAATTCAACGAATACAAAATATTTTTATATTTGACAAAATTAGAAGTTATAAAATATGTACATTTTTAATTTATTTAAATTGGTTCAGTGTGGAGTTTAAGAATGAACGCTATGTAACACGTAGAATGGAAGCTTAAAGTTCACAAAAGAGCATTTTTTAAAATGAAAGTGTAAGTGTGTGTCCATAAAATAAGATGTGTTTTTCTAAAATGTTTCATAATTTAAGAGCATCGGAAGTTCTGCCTCCTCTCTCTTTTAAAATTACTTTACATTTATGTTTGATATTTTGAATTTCACCAAAATTAATTTAAAATATTTACAAATAGATTAAATAAATAAATTTTCTTTTGACACGAAGGTTATGTTATTTCCGATTTCAAATATTATATCTTTGTCTTTCCCCCATTCCACAAGTTTTTGAAAGTGTTCAACGGTTCCACGGTTTAGGTAAAATTTACAAAGATTTTCCTTACATTATTTTCCTAACATTTTTAAAATACTTAAATTGTGTTCTAAATTGTACAAAAAATCCCTGCCGGCCCGGCTTACAGGCGGAGATAGATTTCGAAGTTAAGTATACTAATTTCACCAACAAAAACTAAATCATGATTAGAGATTTATCCACTTTAACAATTTTATCTGGTTGCTTTTGATGAGTTTTTATTTCATTTTTATATAACAGCTGGTTTTATCAGAATCATGTTAAGGAGGTATTCAAAAAAGTACTTTTCCGTACTCAACAACTCCAAATTTCTGGCACATTTTCAGATTCATTTTTAATAGAAAAAATATGAAACTCGCTGACGTGATTTTTGAAGAGATTTATAAGCGACCTGTGTTTTTATTTTTCGTTCAATTAATTAAAACTTGATTTATGAACAATTATTTTCTCAGTAGGACAATATTTTTCGTTTCTAACACAATCGCTTCGGGAAATTCTGTTCAAAATGCTCACTTTGACATCATTGTTTGAAATATATTCTGCCTCTATCAAAAAATCGATCATTGCGGTCCATTATATAGTTTCTGAATAAGAGAATCTACCAATTGGATGCGTCTGAGAGCAAAAAATGAATTTAAAAATGATTAAGAAAATAAGCAGGTTGAATTTGAAAACACCCTTAATAAGATGATTTTTTTCTTCAACCGCTATGTATTTTTAATTTGTTTTTGCTGTAAGAATTGGTCCTGTCAAAAATTTGTCTAGATAAATGTTGTAGAAAATATTAAGAAGATATATGATAAACTCATGGGGATTTTATATCTTGTGAATTGACGGAGTTACGGATTTTTTTCTTCTTCAACCCCCCTTTTTGTTTTATTTTTTATTTTATTTTTTTTGCGTTACAAATTGGTCCTATCAAAAACTTGTGTATATAAAAGTTGTAGATAATATTAAGGAGATTTATAATAAAATTAATTGAATTTGATATCTTGAGAATTGACGAAGTTATGTTTTTTTCTCCCAAAAATCCTATTTTTTGCGCCGCTTGAGCCCATTTTTAAGTTGATCAAAAATCTGTGATACATAATTTTTTGGCCCTATTTTTAGAAGTAGTAAAAACTTTAAACTGATTTGATCTGTACAAAATTAAGAAGTTATGGTGTTTTTTTTTCGGTTTTCTTAAAACCCCTCCCTATTTCCATCCCCTTGGTCCGATTTTGCCCATTAACGAACTTGGCCGAGATTTTATGCCCCTTGATTTTATGTATCAGTTTGGAAGAGATTTGTGCAGAATTGTGGATTTTATCGTGTCCAGAAAAAGGGATATATACAGAGAGATAGATAGATACATAGATAGATAGATAGATAGACAGATATATATATATATATTCTAGGGGGCTCTGCCCCCTGCAAGCTACGCTCACCAATCCCCGTTCAGACGCCGCAGAATCTGAAAATCTAAAAATCTAATGGGTTTTAAAAATATTAGAGAAGATTAAATTATACTGAAAAAGCTGTGCAGATCTCCCTGTAAACGGGTTTCCATTTAATTCCCTTTGATTTCAAAAATTTAATGGAGAATCAGCTGCTGTTAAGACATGCAATGGTTGTTTTTGTTTTTGATTAAAGAGGATCAGTTAAACATTTGAAAAGAAGCTAAAATAAAATGAATTAAGCATTCAGAGTCTTTGTCAACCGATATTTTAAAACAATCTCTATAACAATAGCCTAAATCATGTGACTATCATCAACAGTTCCGGGCGGAACACTTTGCTTTTTATACTCTAGGTGCCATTTTGATACTTTAATGTTATCCAGGCACAGGTGATAAATCGCCAAATATTATTCTATCCCCATCATTTCATCTATATTATAATAGTTCAAGTCATCAAATGCCATAAACAAATAGGATCTGATCCCTTCGCCTTTCATATGAACGTTTGGAGCAATTGTCATATACGCCATATTGGCGCGATTTTTTTCCAACACCAATTTGGGGAACGCATCAACAGCATAAACAACAACATCCGGCTTACCATATCAAGCAAAATAACAATACTTTGGCGCCAATTAAGTACCCGTTGCGTATATGACATTGGCGTCCGAAAAAAATCGCGCCAATATGGGGCCGTATATGACATCTGTGCCGAAAGAAAAAAAAGCCAGGTGCAAATAGCAAATCTCGCAAGTATCTTTTTTTTCAACTCGCCAGTTAGCATTTTTTTTATTGTTCGAGTGGTAAATTAAAACACTGATTTGAAGTTGAAATTAAAATGTCATGGTTTGTTACATAATTTAATATTTCGCCAGATGTCATATACGCACCGCATGTTTGGCACGATTTTTTTTTTTTTTTTTTTTTTTTTTTTTTTTTTTTTTATACGAAAATTTGGCGAAAGCCTCGTTTTCGAATACCAGTTACATATGTATTTTTGGTACTACTTAGTTATCTCGTCGACAAAAAATCTATTGCGCATTATAAGACTAAATGTCAATAATGCTTGATCGTAAATGTCACATTCACTTGAGTTTTAGCAAGTTACACGTGTTTACGTCATTAAGTGATTTTTATTTCGACGTTTTATTTTTATATTTATTAATGTTATACTAATTTATTTGTTCTTTCGTTATTTAAAATAAAAATTTTGTCAATCTGTACAATTTGGCGAGTGGTTTGGCGATTTATATAATTTGACGGAATAACTACTACATTGTACCGTATTTTTTAATTATTTTCTATTATTTTCAAAAGGTAATAGCAAAAAAATAATTAATTACTATAGAACAAAATAATTTATATAAATTTAAAAAAGAAATAAAATAAAATATACATTTATTATTAAATAAACAATAGCCGGGTTACCATGTCTATCAAAATAATGCCATTTGTGCGCCAATTAGGTACCCCGGTGCGTATATGACATCTATGTCTAATATTTTTCTTTTCGTTTTGTTAAAAAAAAAAAAAAAAAAAAAAGCAGTGAAAGCCATCAATTTAAATGTTTCATTTTTAAATGAAAGTTTTGTATTTAATAAAATGATAACGAAATACAAAAAAAAAGCATTATTCTTAGCATAGATTTAAAAGAGGCCCAACTTTTGCCGAATTAATTTAAAATAGTAACCTTTTCTGAATTATGAAAAAAAAAAAATCCTGTTATGATTAAAATTTGAGTTGCCATCATTAGAAAAAATGTATTTAAAATTAGAAAAAAATTAATATTTCGAAAACTAATTCGAATTTAAAAATTCTAATACCAGTTTTGAGATCTGTGGATCAACACGGATTTTTGGTGTTAATTTCATCGCAATGTATTCCATATTTTAGGAGAAATCGCCGTGAAGCTAAATCAGTTGTTTAATCAGTCGATTCAAAAAATCGATACATTTCAGGCGTTTCATATATTCGTTTCATAAATTCGTTTCATTAGGATTTTATATATATATAGGGTATATATATATATAAAGTTTTTTACTGACGGTGGTTTTGGGTTCTAGGGGTCATGATCGATGTAGATCTGCAAAAAATTTTCAGAAATTCCAACATAGGGGAGAATGTAATAGGTAGTATTTCATACGAAATCTACCTAATAAGATCGCTATCCTTAAATAAATCAAAAAGGTCAATGCCTAAAAGTAGTTGTCTAAATTTAGGTTTTAAAACTGCATTTATTGAAATTAAACTTATTTGAAATACTTTATTGTGTAAAATAATAATAATAATAATAATGGTTACAATTTACTCAACCTGTGGAATAGTGATCACAAAACAATATTTTTTATGATTCATCGTGTCGCCATTCAGTGATAAATCGTCAAATAGCAAAATTTTTATTATCTTTTAAAGGCGTATAAATAAAAAATCTACAGATTTATATATGTATATATATATATATATATATATATATATACAGTGTGTCCACGTATAACCTGACCAACCTTTACTTTTGCAACCGTTGGTTTATAGATGCATACTTCCAATTACAAAAATGGTTTAAATAAGGTAATGAATTATTTTAAAAGCAATTTGGGCCAAGAAAAACATTTATTAAAAAAATACGAAGTGAATAATACGAAAAAATAATTAAAATAATTAAAAAAAGTACGAATACTATAAGTGATATTTAGTAAATATTCACTGTGGCACTAACAGGTAAGACAAAAAAAGTCCCATTCATCTAACATTAAAATTGACCGAATTATGAAACTTTAAAATGCATGACTTATACCACTTTTTTGCCTATCAAAT
Source organism: Maratus speciosus (assembly GCA_963932465.1). NCBI lineage: Eukaryota > Metazoa > Arthropoda > Arachnida > Araneae > Salticidae > Maratus > Maratus speciosus. The sequence goes on along the minus strand of OZ010795.1, from coordinate 365,311,250 downwards.
TAGATGATTTCGGCGATGCTTTCAGGGGTCGTATGTAAAGTACTTAAACTTATTTCAAGGTATCTGCGCTTTGAAAGAAATCATACAACTATTACGACTGAGTTAAATTTTATTAGTTAAGTTTCAGATTAGTTAAAATAATTGCATTTTAACATATGTTTTATTTTGTAAGGATTTGAGGTTATGATTTCTTTGAAAATAATTATGTTATTTTCATAAGGTTTTATTTAACTTGCAACGATCATCTTTCCAGTTTAAAATTTATACTCTAACTTTAGCACACTTACAAATGATCGAAGTTAAATTTTACGTACTGACTTAAATCCGATGACAATGTAATATTATTATTATTTTCGACGCTTACCATCTTATAGATAGTTATCCTAGAGGATAACATAAAAAAAACGGATAGATTACCGTGAAGAAGTTTAAGAAAGAGTTTTAGATTAGATAACATTAATCTGCGATGGCTGTGTTTTTTAACTTTCATAATTACGTTTTATGTATTTTTTAACGCTGAATAAAAAAATTACCTCCACTTTTAACCGTCATGTCAGGATTTTTCACATTTCGTAAATTTCAAAGTTAAAAAATAGCGAAAAATCTGATACTATAAAATAGATGTACAACTTTTTTATTCAGTTTAATTTTATTTAATTCAATAATTTATTAGATTTTTTGTTTTATACTGGGTTTCTTACTGCTAAACAGCTCGGGGGTCCGATGAGGTTGGGAGGGGAGAGAGGATCAATGTTAACTTTTAGCTTTTTAAATTTGAAATTTGCGATTTGAGAAAATTCCTGAAGTGATGGTTTAAAATGAAAGTCATTTTCGGATTCTGCGCTAAAAATACATAAGAATCAATTTTCAAAAGCTAAAAAACATGGCACAACCCAAAATTTAGAAGGCAGTGTAATCTAACAGTATTTTAAAATATGTAACATTCTGTAAAGAATTGAGGCTGTTGTTTTTCATCCTTTTACTTAACAAAAATTCTGTTACTTTTATCCTCTTATATGTTCAGTACAAATTGTACATTTTGCAGTAATAGGTCAGAGTGATTAAAGATTTCAAATTTATATTGCAATGCTAATTTTAATCTCAATCATTTTTTTTAATATATCGACGAAATGATATTTCTACTAAATTTGTGAATGATCCCTAATTTGCAGCAAAAATTATGCTCCAAATTTAAACATCAATTACTCAGTCAATTTTAAGCGTAGGATAACGGGACTTTTTTTGCCTTACTTGTCTGTGTAACAGGAAAATTTTACTAAATATAACTTATAGGACCGGGGGACCGTATAAAAATTTAGATTCTGTAATTCTTTACTAAATTGTTTTTTTGCTTCAAACTTTTCTTTATCTTAACTCTACACCTAATTTTGACCATTTTTGTAATTGGAAGTATGCATCTAGGACCAACGGTTGCGAAAATAGAGGTCGGTCAGGTTATACGTGGACACACTGTATATAATAGGTGTGCCAACATGAGAAGAGCATTCCGAAAATTCATTTTCCACAAATTTTTTAGTATGCACTTATGGAAACTTTCCCTATAAGCATACTTTCTTTCTGCGGCGCGCAATAGGTAAATGTGATAACGCTGCCATTTTCTCTTTAGTTTTGCATATTTCTTTAATTTAAAGCAAATGTTTCTTCATATTACTGTCAAAAATGTTTAATGTTACATTTTATTTTTATAGATTAAAAAATTACATGTTTCCAAATTATTTAGAAAAATATCAAAAATCGTAAATTAAGTAACCTTTTTCAATCAAACTTTAAAGTTTAATTTTTGTTATATTCAGGAAAGTAAAGACTGAACTCATCCAATGTATAAAGTTAAACATCTATTAACTTTAAACCAAAGCGAAAGCGCCAGTCGTGACGTCTAGTATTACTCCTTAGCGTAACAATACTGACACATACCTTTGAAATTTATGGCATAAATAAATAACATTAGAAAAATACTAGAAATTCGAAAGAACTCTCAACCCTCTGACTGCGTATGCCGCGATTTTCGCGGGCGAGACGTTTGTAAAAAAGTTTAGATAATATACAGTTTTTGAAGGAATTTTGTTTTAAAAATTCCATATTCAAAGAGTAAAAATGCAAATTATAAATATACGACATATTTCAAATACGTGATGAATTGAAATATGTAATAATAGAGGACGTACAGGTCGATTATTCGAAAGGATTTAGAAAAAAAAAAAAACCGCTATTATATGTTAATGTACAGTTGTGGAAAAAAAAAAGTAAACACCCCCTACTAACTCCTCAACAACTTATCGTAGAATAAAGTTACTGGTACCGAACGATTGGAAATAAAGTTTACTTTTAAATGATGTATATAAAATTTGCTTAGAGGGCCATCTACATATTAAAACAAACCATAACTTTGTTTTTTTTCAATAGCAGTACCCAATTCTGACAGCATAAATGAACTCTACATCCTTCAATTAGCCTAAAAACGAATTTTTATGCAATTCGTACCATAAGTTTCAGAGAAATTAATTATTTGAAAACGAGCGTATTTTAAGGGCTGTATCCAAATTGAAGTTCCGTACTGGATTGTTAACCGAGAGAGCCCCTTTCTTGATCAAGGCACCTTAAGCGCCACTCAAGGAGTCAATGAAGCGTGTTAGATTACAGTACAGCAGAATACATTTCAAAATGTCTACTCACTTCCATCATAGACGGCCCCTTAAACCATCATTTTGCCGTTTTTTAAGCATAATTTGAAAACTACTAGGAAGAAAAATGTGAAATTTTTGAATTTCCATAAAGCAGGACTTAATAAATTTAAATCCATCAAAAAAATTGTAGGTTGCAATTCATAATTTTTTCGAATATTAATTTCATAATTCATAATTCATATCATAAAATTATAAAAATTGCAAATTCAGCTTATTTATGTTTGGGTATATTAGTATTATTACTACAAAAAAATTAGCACATTAGGAGCCTAATTTCGGGAGATATAAATAAAAATATGAAAATGTAATTTAACATTAGAAGCACCAAATTTTAAATGTTTATAATTCAAAAACTTATTATTCAAATGACTTGAAATTTGGTGTCTAGGCATAGTTTGAACCGAAGATTTGAAATATCTCATTAAAATTGGGTATTGCCATTGAAAAAAATGAAGTTTGGATTCGTTTTAATATGTAGATGACCCCCTAAGAAAATTTTATATACATCGTTTAAAAGTAGACTTTATTTCCAATCGTTCAGTACCAGTAACTTTCTTCTACGATGATTTGTTGAGGAGTTAGTAGGGGGTGTTTACTTTTTTTTTTTTCCCCACGACTGTACCCATTGTTTCTTCAATCGAGAAAATGTTAATTTTTTATTAGAATACATAACCGTTTGATTTATTTGTGCATTTATTATAAAATATTTAATCAATGCAATGATAGTTATTGAAACGAAACTTTTTGAAAAAACAAAACCAGAGAATAAAAAAAAGATTAAAACATTACATACCTGTAGAATTTAATTTTGATTCCATATTTTATGCTGCAAAGCACAAAGATACTTTATAAAAAGGGAAAAGTAATTAACACATTCTAGAAATTAACTCTCTTGGTGATTCCATGAAAAAGCAATTATGGATGACTTAAGAGTTTTTGAATGAAAGTTCTTAAAAAAACCCTGCTTCTTTAGTTCTCAAAGATATTACAAACAACCTTGTGCTTGAGTAACTTTAACAAAAAATAATTACCTTTGTGAAAGTTAAATATTTTTTTTGCCATTTTTACCCATTAATATGATATTAACATTAGTTTTTTTTTTTTTTTTTTTTTTTTTTTTTTTTTTTTTTTTTAAGTTTTCAAGTATACCAATGATATTAATTAAGCATTCAGCATTTGTTTGTGATTAAACAATGAGACAATGCTAATTTTTTATTTGCAAAACTCCGAAAAGCATATTACATTTCAATGAATTTTGTCACTAAAATTGAAAACAATTGAAGCTATCTAATCATCATTTTAAAGTAAATGAAACTGTGTTTGAAAGATTTTTACATTGATGTTTTCTTGCTGAAAGAATGTTAATTAGTTTTTTATAGAATGTCAAAACACACCAATTTTCCCAAGAGCATTATTTAATAATAGCTTTAATCACAAAACCTTAGTGATTTTGCATTGGATTTTAATAAAAATTATAATTTGTTTGCTGATATTCTTCGACATTATTATTTTTTTTTAAGTCTGATAATTCAAAGCGAAAGTTCAAATTAAATCGTAATAAAGTTTTTTATTCTTTTATGAACTAGTGTAGGGTATGAAATATCATGAAATCATATTACTGTACCTTTATATAAATATACAGTAAAAATACATATGAATAAAATCAGCTAGGTATGACTAGGTTTGACAAACCGAAAATATTTTTAATTAAATTTATTATTATTCAAAAGCTATAATGTTTTACCGTTATCGCGGATATTGATAGCTCATAGAGCATTTTATAGAAAACTAGATAGTGCCCGTCAAGATTTGACGGTAAATAACTTGAATGTTTCATTAGAAAGAAATTCAAATTTTGAATTAGTTGCATTTAAATTAATTATGAATGACGAATTTCTGGATTGCATAAGTGATTCCTATTTCTTTAAGGCGATAGATGGTGCTGTCAGTGTAACATATTCAATGAAGTGAATGAATTTTAAGATTTTAATTTACAGCCAATTATGCTTGTTTTTTATCAGAAATTTACCTAAAAATACCGGGTAGAGAATTTATTTGTACTTACTACGTCTCATTTTTCTTTTGAAAAAATAAAAATATTTATTTCCATTTATTCTTTTAAACTACACGACCATTAAAAGCTGCCATGACTTTCATTTTTACCCGACTGAAAAGAAGGGTTATGTGTTTCACGCGTATCTGTGTATGTCGATTTCTTTATACCCTCGGAACATCCCAACGCCTAGACGGATTTTAATGAATGAGGTCTCTATCGATTCGTCTTTACTGCCCGATGGTTATAGGCTAGGTTTTGTTTTTTATAAATTCGAAATGGCGGCCGTAAAATACAACATGGCGGTAGAGACGGAAAATAAATTTACGCACCCTATTGAGTGGCATATCATTGGATAGGTCTTTCACAATGAAGACGATGTTACATTGACTATTTTACAGTCAGAAGCTCCTTTAAAATATTATACAACCTGAAAGTTGTGTAGGTAGGATCTCCAACTTTACATCAACTTTAACCATCTTAGACATCTATAGACCTCATTAAAAACAGTGTTTATACATAGGAACTAACAATTAAACACAACTTAAAAGCCATCAATACAAGTAAGTAAATAAAAAAATAGGTAAGCAATATAAACAAGTAATATAAAAGATTTTTTAAATCAATTCCTACTTAGGTCAATAAGATAATTTTTTTTTTTCTCAAGTTCTTCGTTCCTCTTGAGTGGTGCTTAAAATGCCTTGATCAAGAAGAGGGCTCTCTCGGTCTTAAAATACCTTGATCAAGATGAGGGTTATATTGATTATTGAAAATTAATTAATTTAATTTAATTAATGAATTAATATTTGAAAAAAAGTGGATTAACATAAAGTGTCATCCCCTACAAGTTTGAAAAACATTATTTGAGCTTGATTGGATGAATAATAAGTATTTTATTAACGATTGAAAATTTGAACAAGATATATTTAGCAAGAGTATGAGCTAATAGTAGGAATTGAAAAAAATATATAGTTTCACATTGATGAGAAATAGTTAGTTCGTTTTTTACGCAGTCGGGTTTTTTGATATTTCAAATTTAATTGTTTATTATTTTGGTTCGAAATTTTATCGGTGGAGTCTTTATTTCGCGTCTGGACATTGGTAAAGTGCGGACAAAGGCGCCCGGTGACGTTTCACGGACGTGCGACCAACTGCTTCGCGAATTCTGGAAGTGTTCTAATAAAGTTTGTCATGCCAGTTTTCTGAAAGAGCATAAAATTTTCTGTAAAATGCTCTAAGAGTGATCAGTATCCGCGATAATGGTAAAACGGTTTTTAATAATAATTAATTTAATTAAACATATTTTTGGCTTGTCAAATCTAGTCATACCTATCTCATATTTTTCGTATGACTTTTTACTATCGATTTACGTAAAAATCTTTCAATTCCGCGATCACGGGGCTGTCGATGTCACCGGCTCCTAGACTATGTTTGTCAAAAAATGTATGTGACATCAAATACTTTTCAGTATTCCTTTCTATAAAAATACTGGATGATGGTAATTAAAGTTTTACTTTAAAAAAGTTATAAAATGAAAAAGAGTAAACAGAATGTTTCGAGTCTTGGACGTTATGGAATTTTTAATCCTATAAAATAAATTTAATCCTATAAAAAATAATGATATTAATAAGAACAATAAGAACAACAACAACAATTATAATAATAATGAATTAAAAAAATTATCACCATTACAAAATTTGGTTTATTCAATGTAATGAAACCATAATACATTTATTAAAATTAATTTGAAAAATCAAAAAAACAGACTGCGTAAAAGCAAACTCATTAATTATTTCCCATCAGTCTGAAACTATTTTTTATATTACTTACCTTTTTTTTTATTTGATTGTATTGATGGCTTTTAAGTTGTGTTTAATTCTTAGTTCCTATCTATAAACACTGTTTTGATGAGGCGTATAGATGTCTATGAAGGTTAGAGGTGCAGTAAAGCTAGAGATCCTGCCTACACAATTTCCGATTAGTGTAATATATAAACGAAGCTTCTGACTGTAAAATAGTCAATGAAACATCGTCTTCATTTTGAAAGACCTATCCAATGATATGCCACTCAATAGGGTGCGTAATTTTTTTCGTTTCTACCGCCATTTTGAATTTATAGAAACAAAACATAGCCTATAACCATTGGACGGTTAAGACGAATTGACAGAGACCTTATTCATTAAAATCCATCCAGCCGTTGGGATGTTTCGAGGGTATAAAGAAATCCACATACCCAGATACACAGAACCTTTCTTGGCAGTCGGGTAAAAAGTATTATTAAAAGTGAAAATTTAATGAATTTTTTTTTTTTTTTTGTTTTCAATGAAGTACATGAACTGCTATTGATCTGCGATGTATTGTCATTATATGAAGCATTTAAATTCAGTTTTATGTCAGCTACTAGTTTTGTAAAGTAGTGATCAAAGTATGGAGGGTATTCAGAGACATCAAATTATTAATAACAATATTGGTATAAGCGAAGGATTCCTAAAATTGCCTATAAATGTACATGATACAAGAAGATATTTTTACTTTCTTCTATAAGAAGAAAATATTGAAAACTTGAAAATTTTGGACTTTTAGTTCTTATGGATTTTCATGTTTTCGGATGTCCGGAACGCGATTTGACTATTTTTTGGGAATATACCTTTCTGCCAGCCAGTCTGTTTGTGTGTGACATAATTTTTGTGACTAGTTTATCTCAAGAACTAATACACGGAATTTCATAAAACTTTCTCTTCTGTTAGACTTTGATATGAATTTGTTTTGAGTTGGTTTGTGGGAATCGACCAACAGGTGACAATGCTAAATTGCATTTTCTCAATTTCCTTGATAGCCATATCTCGAAAACAAATGCTCGGAATTTTATCAAAATGGAACAATTTTATCGGGCCGCTTTTGACGAATTTTTAATTTCATTTAGCTGTAAGAGCTCGTTTTATCAGTATCACATTAAGGCAGTATTTAAAAAAAAATGTTTTTCCACGCTCAACAACTCGAAATTTTTTTACGCCTTTTCAGACTCATTTTTAAAAGTAAAAACATGAAACATGCTGACGTGATTTTTTTGAAGATATTGATAAGCGCCTTGCGTTTTTATTTTTCGTTCAATTAATTAAAACTCAATTTACAATTACTTTCTCAGTACATTTTTTTTTTTTTTTTTTGACTAGCGTATAGCATTGTGAAATTCGATTTAAAATGCCCAATTTGACAGCATTTTTAAAAATATATTCTGCCTTTATCAAAAAATCGACCAATACAGCACATTATATAGTTTCTGAATAAGAGAACCTGACGAATGGATGCGTTTGAAAGCGAAAGTGAATTTAAAAATGAGTCAGAAAATAAGTCGTTTGGATTTGAGTACACCCTTAGTACGATATTTCTTTCGTCAACCCATATTTTTGTTTAATTTTTTTTAACCATTTGGAAAAATGGTTATTGTCCTCTGTCAGGTTAGGAAATCAAAAATATATCTGAAGCGTTTTGTTGGTTGAATCCGCATTTTATTCGTTTTCTGATTGGTCTATACTAGGGATGCACAACCTGTGGCCCGTGAATTTCGATAATTTATAATAGGGGAAAAATCGCAATTTTTTTCTGTATGATGCTGAAAAAAATCGATAATTTCGTAAATTTCTCGCTGGAAAACGTTGCAAATTTAATATATCGGATCCGGAAAAATCGAGAGTTTTGCCAGTTTATCTCAAATTTCATCAAATGGCCGCGGGAAAAATTATAAATTTTTTCAGAGTCAGATAAGAATTGCGAATTTCATTGACCGGGTGCGAAAAAATCGCGAATTTCGTTGATCAAGTGTGGAAAAATCGCGAATTTTGATGAGATGCTCAAAAATTCCTAATTTCGTTGATAGGATTCGGAAAAATAGCAAGTTTCGTCATTTTATCACAGGAAAAAATCGCAAATTTCGTTAATTTTCCGCGGGGGAAAAATTACAAATTTCGTCTGTCAGTTAAGAATCACGAAATTCGTTGATCGGGTTCGGAAAAATCGCGAATTTTCTCTATCATATGTGAAAAAATTTTCAAATTTCGTTGATCGGCTGCGGGAAAATCGCGAGTTTCGTCAGTTTATCGCGGGGAAAATTACAAATTTAGTCATAGTCAGTTAAGAATCGCGAATTTCGTTGATCGAATGCGGGAAAATCCCGAATTTTGCCGATTTGGTGCGGAAAAGTCTCAAATTCTGCTAATCGGTCACAGAAAAATCGCGGATTTTTTTGATGAGATGCGTAAAATTGCAAATTTCGTTGATCGACCGCTGAAAAATCACGAGTTTCGTCAGTTTATCGCAAGAAAAAAATCGTTAATTTCGTCAATTTTCTCCGGGAAAAAATTACAAATTTCGTCAGTCAGTTAAGAATCAGGAATTTCGTTGATCGGGGCGAAAAAATCGCGAAATTTGCCAATCAAGCGCGGAAGAATATCAAATTTCGGTGATCGGCTGCGGAAAAATCGCAAGTTTCGTAAATTTATCGCGAGAAAAAAATCGCGAATTTTGTCACTCTGTCGCGGCAAAAAAAAAGTCACGAATTTTGACAACTGATGGAAACTTTTGTCAATTGATCACAAAAATATCGCGGAATTCTTCAATCGCTCGTGGGAAAAAAATTATGAATTTTTTCAAACTTTTCCATTTTCAAGAAAGGACAGTTAGTCTTCATAAAATGTTACATGGTTACAGATTAATATGAATACAGATGTGAAGAAGCCTTGCATACAATTACTTATTTCTATTTGTATATTTTTTATATGCAAAAACTCATTATTCTTCAAGAATAAATAGTTATTACCCCCCTTCCCCCAACCTCCCGATATAGAATCCTTTCAGTGTTACTGATGTGGCCCTCGACAACACAAACATGTCCCAAAGTGACCCTTCTCTCAAAAAGGTTGTGCACCTCTAGTCTATACAGTAATCTGTATTTTTCCTTTACTTTCAACAGAGATGGATACTTCTGTTGCCACTATGACAAAAAAAGTAATAAAAACTACAAAAAAAAAAAAAAAAAAAAAAAAAAATCAGAAACAAATTGAGATACAGCTTTCAAACAAATTGCATTTAAAAGAACATTTTTTTCTCTATACGACGGTGTAAAAAGTAATATTGTGGGATGTTTAGAATTTTAAGAATGAAATTTAATTTAAAATTGCTCCAGGAATATTAACGTTTAATCCATGGCGTACGTAATATATGACCAGCTCCGTAGAAGTTTAAAAATTTACAGTACCGAAAAATGTAATCCATGGCGTAGGTGATGTATGAAATTTCATTTAAAATTGGTCCAGGAATATTAATGTTTAATCCATGGCGTGTGTAATGTATGACCAGCTCCGTAGAAGTTTAAAAATTTACAGTACCGAAAATTGTAAAACTGAAATTTCTTTTAAATTTTTTTCATGAAGGGTCCAGGAATGTTAATGTTTAATTCATGGCGTACGTAATATATGAACAACTCTGTGCGATTTTTTTAGTCTTAAAATTTAGTCTTCGAAAAAAATCATTTTCCAAATGGTCGTTGCAATTTGTTAAATTGCTTTTTTTTTCCCCTATAAGAGTTGGTCCTATCAAAAATTTGTAGTATGAAAGTTGTAGATAATATTAAGAAGATGTGTAATAAATTTAAGCGAATTTGATATGTTGTGAATTGACGAAATTATGAATTTTTTTCTTTTTCAACCCCTCCCCCCCCCCACTTCTTTTTGTTTTGTAGTAAGAGTTGGTCCTATTAAACGCTTGTCAGTATAAAAGTTGTCGATAATATTAAGAAGATTTATAATAAGTTTAAGTGAATTTGACATCTTAAGTATTGACGAAGTTATGATTTTTTTTCTCTGTAAAACCCAACTTTTTGTGACCCTTGAGCACATTTTTAATTTAATCAAAAATCTGTGATACATAAATTTTTAGCCCTTTTCATAGTATTAATAATAACATTGAACTGATTTGATATGTATAAAAATTAAGAAGTTATGGGGTTTTATCGGTTTTCACAAAACCCCTCCCTATTTACTCCCCCTTGGTCTGATTTAGCCCATTAAGAAACTTGGCGGTGATTTTCTACCCATTAATTTTATGTATCAGTTTGGAAGAGACTTGTGCAGAATTACGGAAGTTATCGTGTCTATAAAAAAGTGATATATATATAGATATAGATAGATAGATATAGATATAGATATATAGATAAATGTATAGACATATAGATAGATAGACACATAGATATATAAATAGATAGATACATAGATAGATAGATAGATAGATAGATAAAGTTTTGAATTCTGAGTGATTTGGGGTTCTAGAGGTCATGATCGGCGTACATCTGCAAAAATGTTTCAGAAATTCCAACACTGGGGAGAACGCAATATGTAGTATTTCATACGAAATCTACCTAAAATAAACAGCTTCATGATCTGACTTTCAATCCCGTTTTTTAGCAGTTTCTGTTTTTACTAATTAAAAAAATTAGGCTTACATTATCATCATTATTTTAAACGGCTCATAGATTTATTATTATTGTCACGTCCTTCAAGTAAAGATCATGCTGGAGAATAATTTATCACACTTTTAAGTACTTTTTCACATGTAGTACATGAAGAACGTTTACAAAGTATAAAGTAAAACACTTTATGATTTAAAAAATATATATACATTACAATTCATCAGATATAAAAGTTAAAATTACATAAATGCATTTAATACAATTAAAAAGCAAACTTTTCGAGCTAAATTTTAGCCCCTCATTAGTGCAATAAATAACATTCAAATGACAGAAAACTATATATCATGTTTACAGTTAAAAATTATTAGCAGTAACTGTAAACATGATATATTGTTTTCTGTCATTTGAATGTTATTTATTGCGCTGATGAGGGGCTAAAATTTAACTCGAAACGTTTGCTTTTTAATTGTATTAAATGCATTTATGTAATTTTAACTTGTATGTCTGATGAATTGTAATATATTCTTCATTTTTAAATCGTAAATCAGACGTTAAACAATGATTATTTATTTTAAAACTTTATGAGTATTTGCTTTACTGTTTGATGCATTAAAGCAATTATGACATTTTTTCATTAATTTTCTTTAGCATTTTATTCTACTGAAAAAAAAATATAGGGACATAAAGATAAGCTTTTCAAACAGATGTTTGTGGCTTATTAATCTAATATTATGTGTAAGACATTTAAAAAGAAAACTCCTTAATTATGATATTTCCCATAATTTTATTCTACAGTGTTATAATTCTTTTCTGATTAGAGGAATAAAATATTAAAATATGGTAGGGATATTAACCCTTTGAGCTCCCACATGTGTATTTTAAACAATTCATTCTAAGTGAGCCCCTACTTAGGTTGGAGGCGTGAAATTTTGCATACTTATAGCTGAACACCACATATCATACGAAAAATAATAAAATTTTGAAAAAATCGTGCATTTAACCCTTTGGGCTCCCACATGCGAAATTTAAGCAATTCTTTCTGAGATATTGGAGATTTGAAATTTTGCATACTTATAGCAGAACATCTGAGACCAGGGGACAAATCATAAAATCTTGAAAAAGTCTTACGTTTAACCATTTGAGCTACCACATATGTTTTTTAAGCAATTCTTTCTAAGAGAGCTCCTATTTAAGTTGGAGACATGAATTTTTGCATACGTATAGCTGAATACCTCAGACCACGCGGCAAATCATAAAATTTTCAAAAAGTCTTATATTATTTACTCCGCCGGCCTCTAACTTGGGTATTTTAAACAATTTTTCTAACCTCCGCCCTTTTCACCCGGGGAGCACTTTTCCAACTTTTGCCGACACCCCTTTGACCATTTTTTCATATTATGCACCATAGCCTTACATATTTAAGTCCCACTTTTTACCGCCAGGGGCGCCTTCTTATCTCGGGTGCTATCGGCCCAATCCCCTCGACTAATATATCTACGGATAGTATATAAAACGATTTCGTTCGGATAGACGTTTGTTTAGAATAGAGTGCGCCCCTGGTTGCGAAATGTGGAACTAAGAGATTTTCAAAAGGATAAAGTGTTTTGAAAGGAATATTAAACGAAACCCTCTGTGCGATCTGTGATCACACTTACCTACTTGTTCACTATATTTATGCATACTATAAAGTGCGTATGAATGCTATACTTCATATACAGGGCTACAAAAATGAATTCGTAAAGCTTACTGAGTATGAGCATAAATTGCTTAAAGGTGGGTTTTAAAGGAGTTATGCATTTTTTACGCTGAACTGAATTTAGTGTATTAAGAAATAGTTGTAGAATATAGATAAAATGATATACAGGGCCACGCAAAGATTTGGATGCATGGCCGTCTATGGGTGATAATTTCTGGAAATGTAATTTCAGTAGTTTTAAGCGTGTTTTAGTTTGAATTAAATTTTAGCTAAATAGTAGCATGTAATAAAGGTACTAGGTAAACTACAGGGCTGTACAAAAGTATTCAAGTATGTTTCCATCTATTAGTATAAATTGCTGAAAGATAAATTTCAACCTGTTATGCATTTTCTTGCTAAACTAAATTTTCCCATTATATAGTATATATATCAACATACAGATCGAATACAGGGCTGTTCAAAAGAATTGGAATACATATTTGGCTATGGGCGGTAACTACTGAAATCAGATTTTTAAATGTTTACTTAGTTATCTTATTTACATTATTTCCCTAATTAACGAAGTTTCGTTAAAGCTTTCAGGGAGTGTTGGGAAGTGTTTCATAATCTATCCTGTACGCTTAATTTTTCTTACTTGTTTTAATGTTTGTTTTATGTTGTATTTTAAATTTTGAAATTAATTTTTCATAACAAACATTCATGAAATTCTGGGCAACGCCGGAAACTTTAGTTTGTAACAGATAAATGGCTTCTGTATTTGTACATCTATGCTAATATTATAAAGCGATATAATGTTATAAAGTGTACAATATTAATAATGTTTGCGCGTTTGTGAGGAGTTAATTCTGAAACTACATAGCCAACTTAAAAAAATGTTGGTGGCCATTTCTGCTCCGAAAAAAAGACTATATTTTATGTCAGTGCAACAACCTACATCACTGCAGGAGCAAAAAAATTCTAAAATTGCGATTTCTGTGATAGTGATTGGGTTAGAAACTTTAAATTCGGTGTGATGGTTACTCTTAAGAAGTAAATACTCGTTATGAACGCTCTCTAAAAGGTTCGAAAATTCAATTTGACAGCTAAACGTAAAAATTTCTTGAAAGGTTCTAAATTATGATTTATTTGGAATATAGAAATTTCTGGGATACTGTTCGGGTTAGAAACTAGAACTTTGACATGGCTGTAATTTATATGATGTAAATGCTCGTTGTAGAATGAATTCTAAAAAATCGAAAGACTAAACAAACCGAAAAAAAAAGATCTAAAGATGATCGAAGTAACAAAGTACATGGAATTGTTAGGAATATAAACATGAAAATTGACATGGCTGAATTTATCCTGAAGTAAATTCTCGCAATAGAACAGTTTCTAAAAATGCCGCTATATAAAACACTGCAGAAACAAAAAACTTCAGAAAATTTTCTATTTCTGTGTTACTGCTGAGTCCAAAATCTTGAAATTTTGCTTCGGGTTAGTTTTAAAATATACAATTGTTTCTATGAATGGTTTCTAAAAAATTAAAAATTTAAAAAGATGAAATTAACGGAACGCGATCTCAATTACCATTAATTTGGAATTATTAGGTACAGCAACTTTAGATATTTCATAATGCTGCATTTCCTCCGCAAAACATGCAATTTAAATGCAACAGAACAGATAGCTACCCACCTAGCATTAAATAAATTGTGTAAATATTAAATAAAGACCTGTATGAAACAGTGAGTAGGTTGCCCGAAAGTACTGGTTAAAGTGTTTCTTCTCAAGGCTTTTCTCTCTCTCGCCAAGGCCACTAACAGCGGGAAGTGCCGTTTTAAATCTGATATGAATTTTTTTTCTGATTCATTTTTCTAGAGCGATTTTATCATAAGGTCATATTCTCAATTGTCATTAGTAGATTTTTTTATATATTAACTTATTCTGGTGAAATTTTGTAATCGGGTTCATATGGGCGTATTTTAGCTTGCATGATTTGCTGAAAAAATATGTATGGATTTCTAAATTACTTCAAATGACACTTTGACAGCACAAAGGTTATGCAGACGATATATTCAGATTTTGTGTCATACTTTATGCTGCAATCATTGCCGATTTCTTTTATTTAATACATGCTAAATACAGCTCAACTTGTGCAGAATATGTTTGAAAACAAAACAATACAGCGTATGTAGTGGCCAGCAAGCACTCATCATTTAAATCCGATCGAGCATATCTAAAACAGACTTTAACGATGCATTGCATGCCACTATTGATGTCTTCGGTACTTTGATACTACATCAGATTTAGAAGAGAGAATTCCTTAATTCTTATCCACAACCTCATTGCATGCTTTTAAAACAGATATTGTACAATATGAACTTTTCCGGGGGAGCACACACTATATAAAGTATAGTCCATTCTTTTCAAACATCATATATTTATGATTTAAATTTACACAAATTGGTGAGGAGCGTCTGATTGTGGTTTCGACATCATTTTATACAGTTACAATTACGATATAAAATAATTTAGAGTTTCATTTTCTATTTTACTTTTAATATATTGCGTACTTACAATTTTATATCCATGCATGTCTGTCTTCATGGTTTGCTTTCCCATTGTTTTAAACAGTGTATACGAATTTATGTATAAGATTTTGTAATTCTACGACTCGTTTATTTTCATCATCTCAATTTATCGCAGTTAATGGACAATTAAAGATAACATCTCACTTACTTTACTTCCACATGTTATTATTAAATCTATGTTCTCAGCAATATCGCTCAGACTAATCCCTCAAAGGGAAGTCCTAGTTAATGAATTAATTTGTATAACAAAACACAACGGAAGTGTACATGAAAAAATCCATTTCAAGAAAAAAATTATTCATGTGATCCCTGTCTGTAGTCTGTTCTTGAATAAATTCATAGCGATAAAAATATCTCTTCAAGACATATTTGTTTGAAAATTGTACTTTGACAATAAGTGATTTTAAAATTTCAAAATGTTCCATCAAAACATATAGAGTCGTTTGGTTTATAAATGTTTACAAAAAATGGAGAAATTTAAATTACTTATTTAATTCTTATTTAAATTATCAATTAAAAAGTATTGACTATTAAAAGAAAACAAGCTGATCTTTCAATTACAACAAGTTTAGAGAAAAATGTGAATATTCTAGTTCGCTTAAAAATATATTAATTGTTTTACTAAAAACTTTTTTCTTAAAGAAATGAATCGTAAATGTCATTTATAAGAAGACTAGCAAACCCTGCGGCTATGCTCGCGTAATATTTGAAATATGCCAAGTGATATTTATATTTGTAATACTTATTAAAAAAATTTATAGTGTTAGGAATAATTCAAAAATTACTATTTAAAACACAGTTTGACTAAACTTCATTATTACACTGCATTAGGCAGAAATCAGACTTAAATTAATAAAAGAAAATAAAAATAAATAAATGATAATTTAGAAAAAAATTTTAAACTTTTATGGTCAATTAATATTCTCATTTTAGTTTTCATTTAAAGTTTTGAATTTTTTAGAAACCATCTTCTTACATCTTAAAATTAACCATCATGTCGAATTCCAAGTCCTACCACCTCTCTCAACATAAAGGGCTATGTTGAAATAGGAACTGTCACCTTTAATTTGCCAAAATTAATTTTTTATTCGGTTTGTTATTTCCTAATATTCCACAGAAACGCAATTTAGAAATCTTAAAAGGCCCTTTTTAGAACGTTTGTTGTTCCTGTGAATCCCAGGTGGTAGCATCATTGGCATAAAATATAGACTGTGTAGGATCAAAGACTGTTACCATTTATTTGCAACTATTACTTTTATAATCGGTTTATATCCCCTGAAATTGCATTGAAATCGTAATTTAGGACTTTTTTGGAATGTTTTTCGATCCTTCCCTTCGTTTCACCCCTTCTAAATTCTAATTTATTTTCGACAGTCCTTCGAGGGCATTTATATTTTATAAGTAACTATCATGCCATATTTAAAGTTTTTAGCCTTTTCAGTATCACATAAATCGCAATTTAGAAAGTTTTTTGCTCCTGCAACCATCTGGCGGTAGTGGCACAGACATAAAATATAGCTTATGTTTGAGCAGGTTCTATCACCAACAATTTGTCACCATTCTTTTTTAAATGTTTTGGTATTTGATAAGATTGCATAAAAATTGTAATTTAGAACGTTTTTAGAAAGTTTTTCGCTAACTTCATCCTTTTAAATTTGGAATTTTCTCTCGTCTGTTCTTAGAAAGCAGTTTCATCTTGTAAGTAAATACCCTGCCATATTTCAAAATGTTACACATATCAGTTGTGCAAAAAACACAAATTAGAACATGTTTTGATCCTGCAACCCCCAGATGGTGCTAACAGCAACATAAAATATAGCCTATGTTGGAGCAGGGACTGTCACCATCAATTTGCAACCATTACTTTTAAAATAGGTTTGGTATTTCCTGAGATTAAGTAGAAATCGTAATTTAGAATGTCTTTAGAACGCTTTTCGTGCATTTTCTCTGCTTTTAATTTTCCAATTTTTTGAAACTGTTCTTAAAGATCATTTATATATAATAAATATGTACCTTTCCTAATTTCAAGTTGCTAGCCCTTACCGATCAAAGTAATCGGAATTTCGAATGTTTTTTACTCCTGCAACCTCCCGCTGATAGTGACACCGACATGAAATAGCGTTTATATTAGAGCAGAGGCTGTCAATTTCCTACCATTACTTTTGAAATCAGTTTGATTCTTCCAGAGATTGCTCACAAATCGTCATTTAGAGCGTTTTTAGAACGCTTTTCGCGCATTTTCACCCTTTTTAAATTTTAAATTTTTAAAGAAATGCTCTTAGAGATCATTTATATCTAATAAATATATACCATGCAAAATTTCATGAATCTAGGTCCTTCCATAATTCAAAAATCGCATTTTTAGAACGTTTTTTGCTCCTGGATCTCTTCTGGGGCAGTGGAAACAGACACAAAGTATAGCCTATCTTGGATAAAGAGCTGTCACCATCATTTTTACACCTTTATATTTGAAAGCGGTTCAGTACTTCCTGAAATTGCATAGAAATCGTAATTTAGAAAGTTTTTTACAATGCTTTTTGCGCATTTTCATCCCTTTTAAATTTAGATTTTTTTAGGAAATGTTCTTAGATATCATTGATATCTTATAAGTAACTACCGTCATAGATATCTAAGAACATTTCCTAAAAAAAATCTAACTTGTCTAATCTACCATTCCAAATTTCATGATTCTAGGTCCTTTAGTAACACAAAATTCGCATTTTTAGAACGTTTTTTGCTCCTGCACCCCCTTTAGGGCAGTGGCAACGACATAAACTACAGCCTATCTTGGAGCAAGGGTTGTCCACTTTTCCCCCACGGGGGGCACTTTACTAAATTTAGCTGAGACCCCTCATGTGACATATTGTTGGAAAGGCTTATGACCAGTTACTCATGTTATCCACTTCCCGCACCCCTCCACCCCTTTGTCCCCACGGGGAGGGCATTTTTATAAATTCAGATCCAGACCCCTGAAGTGACATATCGTTTGAAAGGCCTAAAGACTTGTGACGACTTATTCATATTATGCAGCTGCTGTGCTCCTCCGCTCACTTTGACCCCTCCCCCAAGGGACCTGTTCGAGGTTCGTTCGTTTCGAGATTATATTTTTTACAAGATTTTGTAGTGCGTGCACACCACGCCTGCTATACGGTGTCGTATATAGCGGATAACCTGTTCGTGATTTCATATTACAAGATTACGTATAAATTTGTGGTCCCAATTAAAGAAGAACTCCGCTAGCGGGCGAAGTCACCTAGTCTTTATTAACACCGACTCATTCCAGTTCACTCGCAGACAATTCTTGATAAATGTATGACGTACATAATATATAAAATATGATGTATAAAAGCAATTGGCAAACTTTAATCATCGAGAAAAAATTTACACAATCGAAAAATATCGATGTGTCCATACAATCGAGAAAATCGAGAAAAACATCTCGTTATCGCCTATCACTAGCCCACAGTGAGCTTTGGGGCTATGAAAATGAAAATAAGCGTGGTCGGACTCTCCTCGACTTCATAACCATGAAGCAACTAATTAATCTCAACGATCCCCCCTATAAACGAACTTTTGAATTGAGATACATCTGCGGTTGGCTCGATATATCATGTGCTTCTATTTCCGTGTTTCTATAGATAACATCATGATCTGCTATTGACACTCTGGAATTCGGGGATCACAGACAAATAGAAATTCTTCTTGATCAAAAAATTGATGACATACCCCGTCAAAGGTTTAGAACAAAAGATGTTCCATTAACGAAATTTGTAACCTCAATAAAAAATGACTTGGACTTCCAAAATATAAATTTTAAAGAAACAAGCACAACCTTAGAATTTGATAAGATGTATGCCATTTTCCTCGAAATAGTAAAAAAAAAAAAAAAAATGCTAGACGCTTCTTAAAACAATGGAAAAGTTTTTTCACCCCAAAATTAGTGTGGTGGACACTCGAGCTTAGAGCTCCCAGAAACAAAATTGGGGCTTTATATAAAAAGTAAAAAAAAAACAAAACGGTTAGCTACATTAGCAGACCATTCAAAATATAAAAATGAAAGAGCCCGATATAAGAAAGCAATTCAAAAAGCGAGAGAAATAGCGTGGACAAACATGTGCAAAAGATAATCTGATCCCTTCGGTAAAATCAAACAACTTGCTTTCGGTAAGCATGAAGATCAAAACGTATACCCTCTTGGCAAAGCAAACGTGTCTCAACCTATCTCAAGGCTTACCGTTCTTCAAGATATTACAGAGCAAATTTTCGGCCTTTCAACTCAAGTTTGTAATACAATTTTGCCAATTCCCCTTAACGATCTATCTTCCTTCACCCTTTCTGAAATATACAACACTATTTTTTCCTTTAACAAAAATAAAGCCCCCGGCCACAATATGGTTAGGGCAGTGTTTTTGAAATTTCTCGACACTTTTTTAAGTATGTTCATCACTCATTTAAAGTTGAATTATTTCCCCACACCCTGGAAAATTGGCGAAATTGTATATTTCAGAAAAGAGGCTAAACCTAAATTTATGGCCTCTTCATATCGCCCAATCACATTACTACCGGTTTTAAGAATTTTTTTTGAAAAACTGCTGCTGAAAAAAATCAATTACCTGTTACATCAAAATCACCCCTTTTTAGGTAAACAGCATGGGTTCGTTGAGCGTCGGTCTACAGAAACACCTTTACTGCAGGCAATTTTATTAATTAAACTAAAAAAAAACAAAGAAAAAAGTATACATCACTAAACTCAATTGATTTTAAGGGTGCTTTTGATAATCTTCCCTGGGAAAATTCGATTCTCTCTTTACATAGACTAAACATTCCGCAACAGTATATTAATTTGATATCCTCTTTTCTCACAGACAGACGAGGTCAGGTGGATTTGCTGAATCCACATATCGAGCATTTTGTCACTAAACGTTGCCCACTAGGTTCATATCTAGGACGATTTCTGTCGATGGCATTACTTGAAACCTGCTGTCAATGTATCATGGTGCTAACTTTTTGTTGATCGCACATGCGGATGATCTTCATTTAGTTATCTGGGGTTCATCGCGCTCCATTTTAGAAAAGGAAGGGAACGCCGCCTTTAAGGTTATTGAACAGTGGGCTACTTTAATTAAAATGAAAATCTCTATAGACAAAACATCATGCATTACTTTTGGTAAACATAAAATTTGAAACGCTCGCCAATTTTCAAAATTCATAACCCGAATCTTAAAAACGTTAAATGCTTAAAATATTTAGGAGTGACCCTTGACTTATCCCTTTCTTTCCTGCTACATTTAAGAAACAAGAGATTGGAGATCCAAAAAATAACGCAAAATCTTTACGGATTTTCTTCGATTCAAGGTAGACTTCCGATACATTTTTTTCTAATATGGTAGAAATCGATTTTATTACGTAAATTAGCTTACGCGTGCTCCGTTTGGTTTCCGCATATGCAGTCATCACATGGCATATGCAGTCATCACATGGCTGCTTTCAGCACAACGTAAAGTTCTGTTACTTATTTCAAGAGCATATAAGAAAACATCAACTTTAGCACTTCAAATCCTTACCAACCTGCCGCCTATAGATATCCAATTAGAATGCAAAGCGGAATTCTCAACGGTGATTAGACTGGGGATCTGTACTGCAAATTATTTTGCACCACAATTTTACGGCAAATGCTCAAATTATATCATATATCCTACATGGGATGGTACCCAAGAAGAATACTTAACCCAATACAACGACACAATACATATCTTCACAGGCGGTTCAAAATCTGATCAAAGGGCCAGGACCCGCCTTTTGTGCATTTAAAGAGAATTCCTTAACATATGCGTGGAATGCTCGTCTTTCCGTAGAGAATTCCGTTTTCCCAGCTGAACTCTTTGCCATTAAAAACGCTGTGGCTTGGGCTGATTCATTTGATTACAAATCATTCATAATCTCTTCAGAGAGCCTCTCCAGTTTAATGGATCTGCAAAATACAGATACAGTTGACTATATGATTTCAGATATTTTAAACTTAATACACAAGTCCAGCCAAACTTTCCACTTTAAATGGGTTAAAAGGCACTCAGGAGTCATAGGGAATGAATTAGCTGATACTATGGCAAAAAAGGCAGTAGAGGACACTAATGTCATATCATACTTCCTGCCACATTTGGTTTCTCATTTAAAATATAATTTAAAACCGAAATTACAAAATGAATGGTAGGAAAGATGGGGCAATGAAAACACAGGCCGAAACACACATAACTTATTACCAAGTGTTCCCATTTAATTTACCGTAAATAATCGTTACCTTTTTCTTTTCCTTCACAAATCACGGTCCTTTCCAGAAATATCTTTATGACATAGGTAAACGTGATTCCCCTTTTTGTATGTGGTCTCCCCTCCACCTCACTGCAGTACGTACTGGATTGTCCTCTGACAACATATTACTACGTTAAAAAAACAGAAGTACGGCGATTCCGGATTGGATTAATTATATTAGTGAAACTCCTGTTCTTATGAACAGTACATTAGCACTAATGAGATTTATAGAGAAAAATGAAATCATTTTTAGAAATAATTATCCATACCTCTCGGACACTTCTTCAGGCGATGATTCTCCCTATGAAAACACTCCATCAGGCTAACAGCTTGGAGCTACGGTTCAGATTAACCTACATCCTTTCCCTTCTGTGGGGAGGTAAAATTACTCAAATTACAAATCTCATCTATGTCTTCATTCTTAAAAGTTTTACGCTTTTATGCACGTTTTTACTGCTACATGCTAAGCTAAGTGCTATAATTACATGTCACATTAAAAACATGAGAATCTTCTTATTGTTTATCCTGTGAAATTTAATTTTGTCGAAATGTATCATTTTTCTTGCGGGTGAGCGATGTAAGTACTTAAAACATGAATATGAATATAAGAAAATGAAGATTTAAGATGTTGATAATGTGTGTATATATACTATGAAAAAAGAGAGACGTTTCTAATTTGTTCAAATTTGTATTCTCAATTATCCGATGTGTAATTACAAGTTAATTGCATGTAATTGATTATAGTTACACACATTCAAACACAGAAATTTTGTCAAATAATGGGGCGGTTGCGGTTACAGTGCTGCAAGAATTTTATACGGCATGTAATTTTAACTATAATTAATTACATACAATTAAACTATAATTACATTGCAGATAATTTGAATTACAAATTTGCCCATCTCTGTCTAAAAAAAGAAAGTGTATTATGAACAAGAATGAAAATATATTAAATACTCTCTTCCGAGTTACCAACGATTGCGAAAACAACTCATTGTCTTTATAAAGCTCAGAAACCAATATATTTTTGAGATTTAAAGAAGCATTTATATAAACAAAGAATTTTTTATGCTGCCAATATTCCGAAACGTGTCCCAGAAGTTTTTATAATGCGTTAATCAGTTTTCTATCTCGGAACATAGTTTTTTTAATGCTATCGACTTTTATGTAAACAATTTCATGTTCAACAAATATTTTTTACAGACATATATGATAAATTAGCAGCATTAATATTAAGATTAACATAGATATATAATTCTTACTCTTTTATGTATGTATTCCGGTCCGCAGCTGAAAATGTTTAATAATAAAAACCTTAATACTTTATGTACTGAATTATGAATTCATGAGAATTTTATCTTCTAAAGCATTTTACCAGAATTTTTGAAACTACATTAGAAGATTTCCATAATCATTTAATAAATTTTAGAAGAAAAATAGAAGGATTGAAGGATTTAGATGGATTATTTAAATTTGAATTTATAGAGATTTTGTGCATTACTTATAACCCCACTCAAATCTCTTATTTTAAGTATTTTTCTTAGTATTTCGTAGAATTAGGAAATGTACAAACATAATGTTCTTAAAAAAATAGAGAAATATTTCCGAATTGAGAAATACCCTCCCCCCCCCCCCCTTAACGTTCAAGAAAGCTGAAAAAATGTAAAGGCAAAAGAAATCATCCTTTTAAAAATATTTTTCTTTTGTGTAACCAATAATGATTTTGGAACAAGATAAAGTAATGCATGTGTAATTTATTCTAAACTATATTACTACTAATCTATATAGTAAATGAATTTATAACAAGTTATTTTAATGGTACTTATAAGTGCCTTCAGTAGATAATGGATTAAACTGATATTCCTGTATGAGATGTTTAGTTCTGTCTAGTTTAAAACTGATTAGTACACCATAAAATCTGCTCGGAAATATTCCGGAAAATGAGTGGCAGCAAAAGAACCTATGTTTTTATAAATAATTCCTTAACCCTCTCGCTGCCTAAGTAATTCTTCGCGATGAGGGTCTTTTACAGAATTTTTATCGTTTATCACCGGTTCTTTAAAGCAGAAATTTTTGACTATCTTAATCGGGGAATAT
This sequence comes from Maratus speciosus, assembly GCA_963932465.1. Taxonomy (NCBI): domain Eukaryota; kingdom Metazoa; phylum Arthropoda; class Arachnida; order Araneae; family Salticidae; genus Maratus; species Maratus speciosus. The sequence continues at coordinate 365,287,360 of OZ010795.1, read as the reverse complement.
GTCCTGATTAAATCAGACAATGTTTTCGCTAAAAAATAACTGGTGGGAACAACCAAATAGTATTAATTTGACGGGAAAATTCATGCCCGACCATAGCTCGGGCTGCGCAGCGAAAGGGTTAAATATAAAATAATACATTTGTTTCTGATGTTTCAAATTGTGAAAAACGCTTTCAGAATCATGTGTATTTCGGAAGAGGTTGTTGTATAGTTTTGTTCGTGGTGATATTGAATTTTCGTATATTAAGGTACGTTTGACTTTTTCACAGTGTAGTAGATATGGTACATATTTTCTAACTTAGTTTGAGACTGCTCGTTAAAATATTCAAAAATATTTTCGAAGAAAAAGAGGCAATTTTATGATCTGAAACATTCCGTTTCTCACTCGCTCTTTTAGAATTATTTTAAGACAAAACTTTTAGAACTCTAAGATTGATGTACATCTACTGCCATCTACATGTAGATTACTCACATAGAAATATAAATATGCAAAATAACCCTGTTGCTTTTTTAAGATAATGAGTTTTTAATTTTTTCTCTAGATTAAAACTTTTCTTGCATCTTTTAGTAAATTTCCCACTTCGGAAGATAAAAATAAAAATAAATGAAACATTAGTAGTTTTATGAAAATATAGTATTCATTTTTTTATATTTAAATTTAAAGTTATGTATTAAAGCAATATTTTATAATCTTGCTAGAAATACTTTTGAACATAACTTTGGTTCAAATTACAAAATATTTTCGACGAATCATTTTATCCGTATAAAAAACATTTTAGTTCTGATAATTTTAGGAATTCAAAGAATATCTATATTACTTCATTCATATTAATATAGACTGATAAATCATTATACAGGGTGATTCAGCTCGTCGGTGACAAACTTTAAGGATCGATAGAGCACACCTAGACGAACATTTTTGAATAGGGAATGTAGGGTCCCTGACGCGATGGTAAGGCGCTAGGCGCTTTCGAAAATTTGGGTGCCGAAATTCGAAACGTCATAAAAACTAGGGAAATGGTTAGATTTTCTTGCTTGTTGCGTCGAAATGATTCTGTTTGTTTAGACTTTCTTCAGTACCAATTTGATAAGCGTATCTCTTAAAACATGGATAGGGGGCGCTGCAGACTTTGGAGAGCTAGACAACAACTTTAAGCCCGTTATTTTGATAATTTAACACATGCTCGCCAAAGTTTATACTCTAACTTAAAGTTTGAACCCAAAAGTAGAGCCCTGCAAAAAGCGTAAGAGCCGGAATAAAATGTCAAAGTACAGGGTGGTCGAAACTCGAAGGCTCCTAAGAGATAAACAAACAGATTTCTTGACTTATGGCATGCATTTTCATGATTCTGTTTGCTGGGGCTCTCTGAAACTCAGTTGAACGGTACAAAAAGAAACATCGATAGGGGGCGCTTTGGGCAAAAAACATAATTCGTTGACATTTCGGACGCTAACTGGAAACGGGGCGCTACGATCAGTTAGTAATAATGAAAACACATTTTCTACCTCTGCTCAACACTTCTGAATAAATTTAGACCAAAAATATCAATGATACTGGAAATTTATTTACAAAAAATAACACTACAGAAGATGCTCGAAATTTCGACCTTGGGCCATGATGCAGGCTTCGCACCTCCGTCGCATTGAGGAGTGTGTGTTTCCAACAATGCCAGGAGTATCTCTGATCTGCCCTGCAGCTGCCACAATGCGCGCCACAAGTTCTTCAGCACTGCTGACAGGTGTATGGTATACCTCGGCCTTCAGGTAACCCCAAAGGAAGAAATCCAAGCAGGTGAGGTCTGGTGATCGGGCAGGCCAGTGAACTGGACCCCCACGCCCGATCCACCGCTGGCCATACCTTGCGTTTAGATGGAGACGCACGTCGTTCGTGCAATGGGCCGGAGCTCCATCGTGCTGGAACCACATCTGGCGACGCGAACCTTCGGGTACGTGCGCCTCATCCAGAAGCTGCGGCAGCACTTGATCCAGGAAAATCAGGTAATTTCCACCTGTCAGCCGTTCAGGTAGCAAATAAGGGCCAATGAGGCAATCCCCCAGAATGCCGGCCCACACATTTACTGAGAAACGCTCCTGGGCTGCTCGGCTTCTGGTTTCATGTGGATTTTCATCACACCACACATGACTGTTGTGGGCGTTCCACATTCCCTCCCGGCTGAAGGTGGACTCGTCCGTAAACAAAATGCTGTTTACAAAACGGGGATCCCTGGATCTCATCGCCAAGTACCATCTTGAGAATTCCACTCGAGGGCCAAAATCCTGCTCTCTGAGCAACTGCACCCGCTGGATGTGGTAGGGGTGCAGATTCCGGGAACGTAAGATGCGCCACGCAGTTGCTTGCGAAATGCCAACATGTCTGGCGATATCTCTCGTGCTAAGACCTGGGTTGTCCTCAACCAGGTTAAGCACAGCCTCTTCGTTGTCGGGGGTGCTCACTGATCGCTCCCGTTCAGGCCTGCCTCCGTCGAAAGATCCCGTTGTGGACAACCTCTGGTGTACTCGAGCGAAGAAGGCATGGCAGGGGATTTACCTGTTGGGGTAACGCTCGGCGTACAACCGCTGAGCGGCTCGTCCATTACAACCAGCAGCGCCATACGCCAAATGCATGTCAGCCAATTCAGAGTTTGTGTACCGTTCCATCCTACTACTGATCTGCAGACAAGTAACCCGAAGCTTAAGTAGGTACCGCACGTTCAAAAGACGTGTCTGCGCATACAACTACGTCATCTCGCGTTGTCGTCTACGCATTACGTATCTTTTGCATATCGATATGGTACGATATCTTTTGCATAAATCAGCAAAAAGCACCTTATGTAAATTTTATTGCGCGCATTGTGCATGATTGAAACCAGCTATGTTTGTTAAAAAAAACAAACAAACTGCAGTTTTAATAGCTTCTTATGATAAGTAAATTACTCTCTTGTTTTGTTTCTAACTGATCGTAGCGCCCCGTTTCCAGTTAGCGTCCGAAATGTCAACGAATTATGTTTTTTGCCCAAAGCGCCCCCTATCGATGTTTCTTTTTGTACCGTTCAACTGAGTTTCAGAGAGCCCCAGCAAACAGAATCATGAAAATGCATGCCATAAGTCAAGAAATCTGTTTGTTTATCTCTTAGGAGCCTTCGAGTTTCGACCACCCTGTACTTTGACATTTTATTCCGGCTCTTACGCTTTTTGCAGGGCTCTACTTTTGGGTTCAAACTTTAAGTTAGAGTATAAACTTTGGCGAGCATGTGTTAAATTATCAAAATAACGGGCTTAAAGTTGTTGTCTAGCTCTCCAAAGTCTGCAGCGCCCCCTATCCATGTTTTAAGAGATACGCTTATCAAATTGGTACTGAAGAAAGTCTAAACAAACAGAATCATTTCGACGCAACAAGCAAGAAAATCTAACCATTTCCCTAGTTTTTATGACGTTTCGAATTTCGGCACCCAAATTTTCGAAAGCGCCTAGCGCCTTACCATCGCGTCAGGGACCCTACATTCCCTATTCAAAAATGTTCGTCTAGGTGTGCTCTATCGATCCTTAAAGTTTGTCACCGACGAGCTGAATCACCCTGTATAATTTAGAATCCGGTAAAATATCATTGTCTCCAAAATATGTAACAATTTTAACAGGGCAATTAATATCCGTTTGCAATAATGCATTTACTTTTTTGCATTTAAGAAAACATTCACTTTGTTCAGAACATATTGCTTGTATCAGTGTCAAATTCCTTTTCAGCTCTTGTATTAGAAATTCTTTATGTTTTATACCACTGAACATAAGTGAATGTCAGTCACGTGTCTGGAATTCTTTGAAAACTATTTGTTCCCATTGACGCTTTTCTTAGACTATTGGCAAAGAAGATGTTTTGATGTTTTTACCTCTTCCAGATGTCAAATGTTCTTAAGCGACTGTTATTTTTTAGTAGTTTATTTTTATTTTTATTAAGTATTGCGCGGCAGCGCAATACTTATTTATTTCCAGTGTCACTTCTCAATATTAATTTAACATGGAAAAGCCTATGGAGATCATAACTTTTTCATTTTGTCTTCCCATCTTTTTGTCCCTGATGCCACTCATTTTTTATTCTTTACTAATTCTAATGATATTATAAATTTAAAGTGTAAAAACGCTTGTCTGACGTCAGGGTCAAAACGAATGGTAAAATGCCTTTGCATATGGGTGAATTATAACCCAGAGAGAAACATGGGCCAATTGTTTTTTTGCATTATTCAAATATTTTTCTTAATAATTCCAATTTTCGCTTTTTTCATTGAAAATCAACAGACATTTTTCATAGAAAATGTAACATTTTTACTTCATTGTTGCAAAAATTTCAAAAGCCGTAATAATAATTTATTTCTTTTTAGTTGAAAGATTTTCACGGGAAATATTAAATTGAGCTAGTTTTTTTTTTTTTTTTTTTTTTTTTTTTTTTTTTTTTTTTTTTCTTTTCAAAAATTAAAAAGGTGAATATGGCGTCATAGTGGAAATAAAAAGGATATTTTCAGAATAAGTTTTTGTTTTGGTCAAGTTTATATTTTAGTAAAAAAGTTTCTAATGGATAGCTATTTTTACGCAAGTAGCGAACTTAGTGGGGAATTACATAACTTAAATATTAAAATGTAATTTTTTTTTTCGAGATGAGAACTAGTTATAACCCAAGTTAAACTTAGGTAATAATTTTCTGGTGTGTTAACATCAGTCCTTGGGAGAGAATAAGGTTTAAAAAGGGTCTCTGTGGCTGAATGGTCAAAGCACCAGTCAGCTAATCGCTTGTGAGTAAGAGATTGTGGGTTCGATTCCCGCTGGTTCCATTGCACACACTCTTTGTGTGGAACTCCCAGGGTGTATTTCTCTTGTGTTGTAATATTTTCTTGTGCTATCTTGTCTCCGACTTATAAGCGGGCTCTCATGTCAAGCACTCAAATCGTATGTTTGTTGTACAATAAATAAATAAGGTTTAAAAATTTAAGTAAAACTTTTATTTTTTACTGTATCACAGCTATAATATTGTTAAATGTTAGCAGTAAGGATTCAACACAATTTACATTTACACTCAAAGCGTTCCTGAGTGGGAAATAGGGTATCTAAATTTAAGTGAAGTTAATTTTTTATGTTTTGATTATAGATTTTTTACGTTCAGATTGGAAGTTTTTGCCCAAACTACTGAAACCTGCATTAATACAGTGATGAAAGATTTTGAATTACACATTGGTAAACTGCATCCCACATTATGATGCAATACCGCATACATCAAAGTCTGATGATGATACTCTCTGTTAATTTTGAAATGCGTCCGTCTGAGTGCTGTAGTTATTAAAAAACTTGACATATTAAACAAAAACATAATTTGAAGAACAAATTAAAAAAACAAAATTTATTTCCTACATTGTTTAAGCCCGAGAAGACACAGATATTAAGTTATTTCATTCAATTAGTTCTACATTTAATGTTAAATTTTTTTAACAAATTAGTTAAGCCAATTGAAGATTAAAAAAGAAAAAGAAAATTCATACAATATGATACTTAAAACACCCTAAAAAATTAGATTCAGTTCAAATGAAATCGAAATAAAAATTAGACTTTTTTTTAAGTTTTGTATTTTGCATGCATCTTATCATTTCATGCATAATTGTCATAAACTTAATACAAAATCTGCAATACAAATATTTTCAATTAAAAATGGAAGAAGTCTAAGATTTATTTCGATTTCATTTGAACTGAATTTAATTTTTTAGGATGTTTTAAGTATCATATTGTATGAATTTTTTTTATTTTTTAATCTTCAATTGGCTTAACTAATTTGTTACAAAAATTTAACATTAAATGTAGAACTAATAGAATGAAATAACTTAATATATGTGTCTTCTCGAGCTTAAACAATGTAGGAAATAAATTTTGTTTTTTTAATTTGTTCTTCAAATTATGTTTTTGTTTAATTTGTATATTTGTATTCTTTTCAGGTCTATTTTTCTAAGAATATGTACATTGAATCAATGTATATTATAAAGGACAAACACTGACGCCATTCTGCGAATGGCAACACTTTCACATTTGAAATGAAATTTCGGTTTTGCAATTTTCGCCACTGCAAATTTTGAAACATCGCACATTTTCAATAGTTTTTAATACCGATTTTGTAATTGTGGCAACTGAAATACTCCATTTCTATTAAAAGTAATGGGAAAATCATGGAGGAAAGTGATAGATGGAGATGCAGTATACCATAAAAACAGTTTCTAATATGATGCGCGTTATCCCTCAAATTTAAATGGACTCATTCGGCCCAAACAAAACATGCACGTGGAACAGGGATCGAATTCTTTTACATCACTCGTGCATTATTTCTCTAAATGAAAATTATCTGCTTATATTTAAGAATTCTAAAGTAGCATCTCATTATACAAGGTCATTGAAAAATAATGTCTAGACTTAAAAAAATCATAACATCGAAACCTTTTTTGTTAAATGAGTAATTCTTTCACTGCACGATAATTGGTGCACGCAAGTTTGGTTTTAGTTTACCAGAATTCGTTTGCGTGTCTGTGTTATGAGCGGATTAGTTGCGCAGTCGTCAAGGTCAGCCCACACGCCAGACTGCAGCTGCTCAGTGCGATGTTGACCGTGCAACAAAAAGCACAGTGCGTGATTTGGTATGTGGGGTCAAAGTCAATAGACAGTGTACAGCGGCTTTTTCGGAGAACTTATCCAGGTCAAACTGCTCCTGATAACAAAGCGTTGGCTGATCATGACGACTGCGCAATTAATCCGCGCATAACACAGACACGAAAACAAATTCTGGTGAGCTAAAACCAAACTTGCGTTCACCAGTTATCGTGTAGTGAAAGAATTACTTATTTAACATAAAAGATTTCGATGTTATGATTTTTTTAATCTATGTATTATTTTTCGATGACCCTGTATTATGAATATAAAACTGTGTTACTAAAAGTTTTCTTTTTTTTTTTGCGAAAGCACGTGCCTATGTGTGCACGTGTCTTGTCCCTGACAAAATTTTGTGGATGCTCTATCTCAAAAACTAATTAATGGAATTTGTTGAAACTTTAGATTCAGTTAGACCTTCATATAAATTGGTGCTGATTACTTTTTAGTGAAAATCGCCCAAATTCGCTATTAATGCCGCGAGATTGCTATCTCAAGAACTAATGCACTAATTTTCCACAAACTTCAGATTCAGTTTGACTTTGACATAAATTGTTGATGATTACGTTTTGATGTAAATCTACCGGCAGGTGGCACTGTTATGCTGCACTTTCCCCAATTTTCGCAATAGCCCTATCTCAAGAAATAATGCACGGATTTTCATCAAACTTCACGTTCAATTAGTCGTTGGCATAAGTTGTTTCACAGGCTTCGGTGTAAATCGCCAATAGGGGGCCTTGCTATGCTGTTTTTATCAGCAGTGCTGAATACAGACATTTTTCGCCGGGAGGGATTTCTGTGGCTACAGTTTGGGAGATTCTAGAGTTCAGGGGGGAGGGGATTTGACTTTTGTACATTAAGCATAAAATCTCAAAACTTTCGGGGGGACATTTAAATGTTCCGGGGGGGGGGTGTACCGTCCCCTTGGGCTATCCCCTGAATTCAACACGTTTTTCAAAATTTACATGATTTTAGACGTTTTCTTAAATATTTAGAAAAATACATGATAAATCATCTTCAAACTCCAGGTGTGTAAACAGAATAGTACAGGTCATATATTTCCGTGAAGATTTTTTCCCAAAACCCCATAGGGGACCGACAACAAATTGAAAAAGAAAGAATATATTTTGGTTAACCCTGTAAAAAATGTAGCAAAAGCGTTCAAACTCGAGATTATTAATAAGTGTCTTATTGCAATAAACTGTGTTCATTTTTATGAGAACAGCATGTATATTCGTAGAGAAATCAAAGCTTTTATAAAAAGAGTCCTAAATTCTACCAAGTTGTTTGCTTATAATTTGTAGAGTTCTTAATGTAAAAAAAAAGTTCTTTTCAGAAAATATGACAAACAACATTGTACACAATACTCTGCAATCAGAATTAAAAAAATAAATAAAAAAAAAATTGGATGAAAAATGTGCAGGTTTACTAAAAAATGTTTCACTGTGCATGCGCGAATGCAATCAAAATATAATGTGCGTAATGCATTAGCTAAGTAAATAGAGCAACTTTTGTGAAAGTCTCAAAAACATAGCTTGAAAATTCTGAAAATATTCGTTGATAGAATAAGCTCGAAATCCGTTGTTCGCAAAATGAAACAAAAATATGAGGGGTTCTATCCAAATACATTAGTACGTGCAATATTGTGTATGCTATATTGGCACTAATTAATGGATATATGGATACAAACCCTCATCTTTTTGCTTCATTTTGGGAACAACGGATTTCGAGCTTATTCTGTCAACGAATATTTTCAGAATTTTCAAGCCATGTTTTTGAGACTTTCACAAAAGTTGCTCTATACACTTAGCTAAGACATTATGCAATGCACATTATATTTTGATTGCATTCGCGCATGCGCAATCAAACAGTTTTTACCATACCTGCTCATTTTTCATCCAATTTTTATCATTTTTTAATTCTGATTGCAAGGTATTGTGTACAATGTTGTTTGTCATATTTTCTGAAAGAACTTTTTTTATATTAAGAACTCTACAAATTATTAGCAAAAAACTTGGCAAAATTTGGGACTATTTTTATAAAAACTTTACTTTCTCTACGAATATACATGCTATTCTCAAATACATGAACACAGTTTATTGCAATAAGGCACTTAATCATAATCTACTGTGTTGGACGCTTTTGCTACGTTAGTTTTTGCAGGGTTAGCCAAAAGATATTCTTTCTTTTTCAATTTGTTGTCGGTCCCTTATGTGGTTTTGGAAAAAAATCTCCACACAAATATATAACCTGTACTATTCTGTTTACACACCTGGAGTTTCAAGATAATTCATCATGTATTTTTCTAGATATTTAAGAAAACGTCTAAAATCGCAAGTGGCCGGTCACCTTTGGCCATATAGTGTATTCGGTTAGACATTGCCATAAGTTGTTTCTGAGTAGGTTTTTGTGTAAATTATATAACAGATTGCGCTGCTATGCTGCTTTTATTGGCAGTGTTAAATTGAAACATTTTTTTTTCTCCGGGTGGGATTTCTGCGGTAGTGCAGAGGGCCATTGTAGAGTTCCGGGGGAGGAGGGAATTGGACTTTTGTCCATTAAGCATAAAATCTCAAAACTTCCTGGGGGACATTTCAATGTTCCGGGGCGATGGATGTCTTCCCGTATCACCCCCCCCCCCCCCGATTTCAACACTGTTTTTCAGGATTTACACGATATTAGAGGTAATATCTCATTAATGAACGGAACATAATGTTCTGTTAGACATTGACATAAGTTGTTCCTGATTATGTTTTCTTGTAAATCATATAACAGGCTGTGCTGCTATCCTGCGTTTTTCACAATATTCGTGATAACTATATCTCAAAACTAATGCACGGAATTTAATCAAACTTCATATTCTGTTATACTTTAACATAAATAGATCCTTATTAGGCTTGGATGTATACAGTCCAACAGGTGTCACTTTTATGCTCTTTGAACTGGGAATTTCGGTTGCAGATATCTCAGATGATTTGGACCGAAATTCAATGATTTATTTGGATAATGCAATACTTGTATTTTCTTTTTAAATGCACATATTTCAACGAACTTATACTTTTTTAATCCTTATGATGGGCATAGGCCATCAATTAAACTGGGCACCGTGATAGCGAATTTTAAAGTTTTAACATGTATGAGATAGAAGAAATTTTTGGGATTGGCATATCCGACTACTTTACTTTCAACTTTTGAAAGAAAATGAGAATTATATTACGTTTAGAGACATCGATTAAAATATTTATTGTATCGAATAAATCGAGTTGGCCATAGTATTGATTAAATCGATTAAAAAAAAATCACCCATCACTAATCGTCTCACATCATAAAGTAATAGTTTTCTATAAAATTATTTATCAGCGATGTTGTCACTTTCATAGCAAATTCCGTATTCACAGTTCCGTAATAAGCAGCTCTTATTTAATATCCTATTTATCGGAAATTTATTTTATACATCCTTATGATAACCAGATTCATGAATATTTAAAATGTAATTGTAACAATTTTTATTCACTACATTTATTTATATAAATTATAGTTCTGTGGTTAAAGTTTCTATTACTATTTCCAATAAAAATTAAAAATTTCATTTTGGATAAGAAGCACAAAATACTGAAATAAAAGTGGTTGTTCAAACCTTTGATATTAAAAATTCGAAAATGTAATAACATAAAAAGCATCTTTAATATAATATTAGTTCCATGTTTCCGTTTACCCATACTTCAAAAATAATTTTCGATTACTTGTTCCTTACAATAAAAGTTTGTTCATCATTGATATCTTATGACGATCTTTATAACAATCTTAAATGTTTCTTTGTATTTTGCTTCACTCACTCTGAAGTACTGTTCCATGTTAACTTAAGACAGCATGACAAAAAAAGAATAATTTTATGATTCGGGAAGAATAAGGAAGACAACATTTACCTGAAGTTTATCTTTTAATACCCATCTTTCAAAAAAAAGAGTTTTCTGTGACGGAAAATATTTAATCTTAATTTAATTCATATTTAATGCAATTATCAGTGACAGACAATTGTATTTAACAATAAATAAGGCAAATATTCCTCCTTATTTTTGTCGTCTTCGTACAGGATGCGTAATTTTCTTTTTATTAAATACTTTGTACATTTCTGTATGTAGGCTTTGTTTTTCATTCATACCACTAATGTAACATGCATAATTTATGAAATATCCATTTATTTATATTATTGTTTCACGAATTTTCTAAGTATTTTTAAATTATTGATTTTGATATTTAAATATCACTATTTCCTTTTTCTTTTTTGTTATTTGAAATATTTTTGCAATTGTACTTTGATATCTTAAAATTATTCCACACACTAACATTTCTTCAATATTTAAAAGATTGATGGTATTAAAAATAAACCATAATAATGTTTATTTACCTGATAGAAAAGAATCCTAGAATAAATAGTTGCAAAGGGATATTGATGCGATTAGCTTCATTGTTATTCCTGAATCTAAGTCGTAATCAGCACTTTTATTTTGCGTTTACTAATTATCTAAATTCTTCTTTCTTAAAGCATTTTTTTTATCATTTAACTTTTATTTTATCTAACAATAGCGAAATAACATTTCTCTTTCTCTATCTCTTTCTCTTTCTCTTTCCTTTCTCTGTTCTTTTCTTTCTTTTTTTTTCTTTTTTTTTTATTATCAAAATAAATTTAATGTCTTTAAATTTAATTCTGACTCCTAAAGTGTCTTAAATATTTTTTTTAAAATGAGCATAAAAGAATTTAATTTTGACGCTATTATTCCTTCATATATGGTGGCTTTCAAGCTTATCGTATTTATACCTAATAAACTAAGATTAACAATAATAACAAGAAGTTTATATGCCATAGTTTAAGAAAAAACTGCTTCTGGAATTACGGAAATATTTATCCTCTTCATAAAATCATTTCGTTGCGCAACATAAATTTTCCCAAGCATATTGTTTATTTTTATTTCATATGAAATCATACATTACGAAATGAAATATTGTAGGTGATGTTTTTGTTTAAATATAGTACATTACTGCTTTGAAAGATATAGTCATTAATTCAACTAAACATCATTAAAATGTGAATGGATCAGTAATCATTTGTTTTCAGGAGTAAAATAACTCCTTGTGTTTAATTTATTTCTATCTATTCACAATGCTTGCTTAAACATAATCAATGGAATTACAACTCTATAAAATGAATTCTGTCTTTTGAATATATCTTAATATATTAAATAAAAATTACATTTTATTCAGATATCGTCTTAATATAGCTAATTACTGCATAATGTTGGAAGGAATAAAGAATGAAAACTAATGAAATTTTGTCCATATTCACATAAAAGAATTCCAATGGAATTCTTTTTACGCTAATGTTTTTACTATGCGATATCAGGTTCTCGTAATGCACATGTACTAACCTTTAAAAGAATACTAAATTTACTTAATATAAATATTTTCAGACTCCCTTGTGTTATTGTAGTTTTTAAAAGTAAAAGTCAGTTTGAAAGTTAGTTTATAATGAAAAAGTTTACAATTTTGTGTAACATATTGAAAGTTGAGAACATGAATGTGAGATTATTTAATATATTTTTACACAGTATTTTTTTTTTTTTTTAATGTCGCAAAAAGATTAGGTAATATGCTCTTTTTTTCCTTGTGATGGTATGTCTAGTCAATGTCTTACAAAAGAAAAATGAGGTTGTAATAAAGTAGCTTGACATCAGTTTTGATGTTGATTTGCTTTGACGCAGATCCATTTTGAATGCGTTACAGATACCACGAAAAAATATTATGAATTTACCACCTGTGGTAAAAACTTATAACATAGTAGTGTTTTCAGTACTAAATTTATACAATTTGAAAATTGGAAAGCATTTTTCTGCTCACCCTGTTAATCCCTTAATCGGAACAAAGTCCTAATATCATTGTTTATTTTCTAAACGTTAAAAATTAAAAGTTTAAGAGCTTATTCAAAATATCCTGGAATGTTATTTTGGGTGAATTTTTATTTTTATTTTAATGCATTTGTTCTTTTTCCTTTATCCAATTCATTTTCTTTCTGATAGATAAATATAAATGCGGGAATGGATCGTGTCTGGGCGATTAAATTGCATTTCGGTGCATTTGGGAGAAACGAAAACCAAAGATAAAATGTTGAGATATTTCTCTTGGCCAAACGTAATAAAAGAAACTGAGGACTTTGTGAAGTTATTTGATCATTGACAAAATCCTCAAAAAACAGTTGAAAATATGATTCTCACCAGAGACAAATGGAAATTTTGGCACGATAGACATGCGGAATTCCAACCAGGAAACGAAGTTTTAGTTTTACCTACGAGTAAGCCAAATAAAGCGTCCGTAAAACAGATTGGACACAGAGAAAATTAATTACGAGACCAACTACATTGCGAGCGTTCCCGGTAGGCGAGAAAAATCTCAAATATAACATGTAAATTTATTAAAACCGTTGGTAAAACGGTTAGAAAACTCACTATTTTTTCTCACGAGTTTCACTACCCAGATGAAACACAAGATTTAGAGATTGCACATCCAATAGCAAATTTTAGGAATTATAATTTTAGTGAGGTAGGGGAGGAAAGTGAGTTAAGGATCAGAAACACGACAGAATAGCTACGAGATTTGGAAAATATGTTAGTTAAATATTAAATATCGAGAGGTAACGGAGTAAGGAATCCCGTGACTATCGGATCTCACGGAACACGATATTGAGCTTTTTGAAGAGAAACCAATAAGAATAAGACCGTATAGAACATCTTCCAGGTAGAACAAAATGTTAAAGATAAAGATCAAACCTTTGCTCCTACTAAATATCATAAAGAAAGGGAAGTCTGATTTTAATTCTCCGATGATTTTAGTGGAAAACTCTGGTAATGACCCGCGCTCCTGCATCGTTTATACCAAGTTAAACCCTATAACAAAAGCTGAATTTTTTCTGCTTCCGAATATCAAAGAAAGTGTTGAGAAAGTGGAAGCCGACATACATATAAGTACTGTACCATTTATGTAACCTCTTCAGTACTTAACTTAACTAAAGGGTACTGGCAAATACCGATGACTCCTAAGGTCCCAAAATGGCCGCATATATGGCTATCTTTAACAGTTTTTCACCTTTTCCGTCCATACCTTTTGTATTGGTGAACGCCTCGTATCGGTTTCCTAAATTTATAGCCAAATTACTACGTGAGCTAGAAAAATGTTGACTGTCGTACTTAGACGATAAGGCAATTTTTTCGAATAATTAGGAGGATCATATTAAACAATTAGATGTGGTATTGTTTAGAATAAAGGAGGTGAAACTAAGGATCAAAATAACAAAATGTAAGTTCGCGTAAAAAACAGTAAAATACTTGAGTCATATAGTAGGAGAGGGCCAATGAAAACTCTCGGAATTCAAAATCCGTGCAATAACAGCGTTCTCGGTGCCCATATATAAAACAGAAATCAGGAGATGTCGAGGAATGATAGAATATTATTCGCGCTACATCAAAAATCACACAACTATCGTAGAATCTCTTACGCGTACTCTAAATGGTAATCATAAAAAGGAAAAAATAACGTGGAGCGATGAAATAAGTAACGCATTCGGTGAACTTAAAAACAAAACTTATCAAAGAACCTAATTTATATGCCAAATTATGATTTAGAATTTATAGTACAAACTGATGTACAAGAAAAAGTAATTGGAGCTGTTTTGGCACAGACAGCGTTCAGAAGAGCACCCGACAATTTATCTCAGCAAATAATTCACAGACCCCAAAGAAGATTTAGTTCTTCAAGAACGAGAGTGTGACGCAATTGAATTTTTCCCATTAAAAAACTGAGACATTACATTGATGGACGAAAATACTCTATTGAAATAGACCACAATCCATTAGTGCTTTTAAAAAATACTGCAGGAAACAATCTCATGCTACTCAGGTGGGCGCTAACCCTCCAACCTTATCACTATGCTATTAAACATTGACTATGTAAAGACATACCACACACACACACTCAGAAATTAATAATCAGATTTCATGAAATTTTCTTTGTTTTTAACGAAATCGTTTCCTGGGATATTCTGCGAGCAAATATTTCGTCAAATTGATGAAATTACTTTCTTCACTTGCTTGACAATATAAATTTCACCAAAAGTTTCGTCAAAAGAGGGCTGGTGGTGCCATCTATCGAACAGTTTAGAAGCTCCCATATTTATAAAGAAAGAAAAAAATTAACTTCTCGTTTTCCTCGGGGTGATTCGAACCCTCGACCTTCGGCGTGGGAGGTCGTTGCTTTTCCGACCTCGGTACTGGGGACTTGTGCAGATGTACTTTTAGATTGATGTAATGAATTTTCCTGCGTGTTTATATTTTTACAAGGTAGATTGTAATTCTATCGCTGCTGCTATAATTTCTGAAAGTTTTAAGTAAGGCTAGTTTATTATTATGGTTTTCTCATGTTCAATGAATAATTATAATATGGCTTGATAAAATAATATTAGTGAAATTTCCTTTGATCAATGAATAGTTAGAATATGGTTTGGTCAATTTGTTGCTCACAAATAACGAATTATGAAGTCATTGCGTGAGATTTTATAGTTTCGAGTTGGTGGATAAGCTTTTGACACTTTACTGTTTACTTGCTTGACAATATAAATTTCATCAAAAGTTTCGTCAAAAGAGGGCTGGTGGTGCCATCTATCGAACAGTTTAGAAGCTTCCATATTTATAAAGAAAAAAAAAAATTAACTTCTCGTTTTCCTCGGGGAGATTCGAACCCTCGACCTTCGGCGTGGGAGGTCGTTGCTTTTCCGACCTCGGTACTGGGGACTTGTGCAGATGTACTTTTAGATTGATGTAATGAATTTTCCTGCGTGTTTATATTTTTACAAGGCAGATTGTAATTCTATCGCTGCTGCTATAATTTCTGAAAGTTTTAAGTAAGGCTAGTTTATTATTATGGTTTTCTCATGTTCAATGAATAATTATAATATGGCTTGATAAAATAATATTAGTGAAATTTCCTTTGATCAATGAATAGTTAGAATACACCCTAGTGATGGAGGCATATTACTTTCAGGCATTTCAGGCAAGGAAGAGAACGAGCGCTGTTTAGGCGAAAATTATAGCGAGTAAAGAGGGCCGATATTCTGTTGAATGCAATAGCGTTCTCACCCCGAGTAGAGTGAAACCGCAATGTCCGAAAAATGTCGGTGATATAGTGAGACGTCTCCTAGTTATTTTCGAAAATACTTTATTATTAAATTTCTTCTTTGTCACCTAAATAAGAGATAAAAGCATTGTCCACAGTTGATCGATTGTCACTGCTAAATTTTAATAGTATTATTCGCCTTATTTAATGATAGAATTTTTTTGATTTAATAAGGCGAAGAATACTATTAAAATTTAGTGGTGACAATCAGCCCACTGTGGAGCAGCGCTATCATCCCTGCTAAATGAACTCGAGAGTGATATTTTACTGAAACGTGTTCGTTGAAGGATGTTCTTTTCCTGACCTAAAATGAAGAATAATTCGTCTGAATCTTATACATTTTACAAAAAATTCTCAGATAAGAAGATGACCACCTTTCAAAATATTTTAATGAATATTCACATTTAGAGCAGAAGTTTCTGTATATGTCCTTTTATCTCACTAATCAAAAAGTTTGTGAAATATACACCCTGTTTTCCTAATGTATGAACCATGATAAAATACTTAATTCACACTTTACATAATTGTATAAGCTACGTGAATTCTGAAAATCGACAAACGCATGCTTAACATTTTTATCATATTTTTAGAAATTAATAATATTTTGTTTCTAAATGAAAAAAAAATCTATGCCAGCATAATATTTCAATGTTTTATTTGCTCAAAAATGTTTTCCTATCAATCAGAAAATATAAAACTAGAAAACAGGAATTCCGCTTTTTCAGAGTTTAGTGTCGCCCCCGATGAAGGAAAAATATAGGTATATAAATATAGATAGTACAAAAAAAGGATGTAAAATTCCTCATTTACGATCTAGTCTTGAACAACATCTACAGTAAAGTATGCATATGACGTCACTAACACTAAATAATACACAAATCCAAGAAAGAAATGTCGTCATTCAAGAAACCCGAAAAAAAAAATCGGCTATCTAATGATTCACATGCCTTCATTGTTTGTAAAATTAATACAGATACTTAAAATTAAATATAGTTTATAATAACTCCATATTTTATCAGAAATCATTCATTTACATATTTTTCAAAATAGCACACATTTTAATTACAACTTTTTCAGTTGTTTTGAGAAAATAACAACAAAAAGATATAATTACTATTTTCCAAATATTTTTCCTTTTCTTTCTACAGAAATGGAGTACTTGAGTTGCCAATAAAAAGCAAAATGTGCTAAAAACTTTAAAAAAAATTAATACATCAAAAATAAACTGAGATGCAATTTTCAAACACATTGCATTTAAAAGTACTTTTTCCTCCCAATACGACGGTACAAAAAGTGAATGTGCAATACTTAGAAGTTTAAAAAATTGCAGTAGAGTATTTAATAGTACAATGATACAGCTGATTTGTTTTACCGCTGGCTTATACAACGGAACGTTATTTTTTGGAGACGACAATCATCAAACATCAATACATTAAAAATAAACTGAGATGCAATTTTCAAACACATTGCATTTAAAATTCTTTTTCCTTCCAATACGACGGTATGAAAAGTGAATGTGCGATACTTAGAAGTTAAAAAAATTGCAGTAGAGTATTTAACAGTACAATGATACAGCTGATTTGTTTTACCGCTGACTTATACAACGGAACGTTATTTTTTGGAAACGACATTTTAATAGCTGGGAGAAAGAAACAGCATACCGGGGGATAAAAATATTCCATTTCATTATAAATAAAATAAAAGGGTAATCCGTTTCCGTTGTATGTAGAAATGACATTTGTTTTGTATTATAAATATTGTAAAATTTTTCTATAGTTAACACTTTACATATTAGCCAACAGTACATAGTATATCTTATAAAAATGTTAATAAAATATAAAACCGTATCTAGTATATTCTTTTTCAATAGAAAATCATTATTGTAAACAAAAACTTAAGTAAAAAATTTAGCAAGAAAAATGACAGTTCTATATTAAAACTAAATCATAAATAATAAAAATAAATAAATATATTATTTAAAATAAATTATCTACATGCGAAAACGGCAATGATAGAACAGTGTTATTTCTATTACGTATTTTTTTCAATAATTGTAATTTACTCTAATGGTTGAAAAGAAATGCTATAAATTCATGTAAATAATACTCGCTTAATTCTCTCTGTAAATAAACTTCAAATTCATATTACTGATTTGAAATAATTTTCTGGATATCAACTAATCGATGCTACAAACCACAGACAATTTTCTTTTATTTAAGGAACATTAAAGTGATCTAAATTGATTTCTTGAGTTTACTCAAACACGACTTTAGAATTAGCCCGCCTACGAAATGAATTTCTAGTAAGTAGACGCGATTGAATTTCCAAGAATTTACAGTAATGCTTCAAAGACATTTTGCTCGTTTATAAATTGGAATTTTTAAGCAATTTTAATAGAAGTAAAATGTTAACAGGTATTTATTATCTGTATTTTCTGAAAAGTCTAAAAGTTTAAAGGTGTATTACACCATGGCATACGTCGGTAATTCCTCTAATGACAGTAATTGTAAATGAAATGTGAGGACTTTTTCAAATGGTTAATTCAATATTGGTAAAATAAAAATAATTTTTACCATAACAATATTTCTGTGATAGTCTTTACAATATCAGGAATTTAATATTGCAATATATCAACAAGTTAATACTGATATTGTTGATATATCGGGATGCTAATTTAAAGTGGGTAGAGAGATTTGCTATTTTCGAAAGAAACACCCTGCAGTAGCAAAAATTAAAACACAAACGAGAATACAAAGCAATGAATAAAATTTTTTATATTTATTTGCTCATACAACATAATTTCCATTTTTTTCTAAACCAAATATAGAAAAAATGAATCAAATGTTCATCAACTATTTACATTTACAAAATTACTTTCATAAAGCTGTTCTTTAAAGATAGTATTTTACCTATTCTGCTCATTTTACTGTATTTATTTATTTTTTTAAGTCTCATGTTCACCATCATTAATTTTTATGATATTATTAAATAAATTATTAAAAAATATCGTTTGATAAAATAAAATTCAAAATGGGCGACATAAAAGTCTATAAAATATTCTTTTCGTAGAATTTATTTTGATATTGGTTAAATATACCAAACATTCTGTTTGATTTAAATTGAGTTTGGCCGGACTGAGCCAGATTGTATTATTTTGTGCATGGTAAGTGCCCGGGCTGAATCCCTCTGGGGGGAATCACTCCGGGATGAATTCTCTACCCATTTGGTACGGCCTTTGTTTAAGTTTGAGCATTATGTAATCTAGCTCTGTTTCATTTTCAATATTTTTCTAAGTATTCACTTTGTTTATTGCTATTGGTACCAGCGTTGTGTATTATTATTAGTATTTGCATCGTGTTTAATTGTCTTATTTCACATTTTTGTGTTGGCATCATTTCAGTACTCATTAGTGCCAAATTTGTTTTACATAGAGTTAAAATTGTCTCCTGCACCGTGTTTCATTTGTAAATAGTCTATTGTGCCAATTTTAATTTGCAAGTGTCAAACTGTTTATTATTATTATTATTTGGTAGCACTTGCATAATTTCATTCGTTAAATTTGTATTTGCATTTTGGTGTTGGCATCAAAATAAGAATTAGAGCTCACTTCAAAAATGGCTTTATCATATTGTTTTGCATAGGGTTATTTGTATCCTAGCATTGTGTTTTTCTGTAAAGAGTCTATTGTATTGGTACATTTTTTGAAATGTTCAACTGTTATCTAGCATTGTGTCTCATATGGGAAAAAACTTCTTTTAACATCCTTTGTTTCTGTTGTGTGTTTAAGTCCTATTAAGTGAAATTTCCACATTTGGTTTACAACTGAACTTCTTTTGTCTAGTGTATTTTTATTGCATTTTACTTGTTCAGCAATGTATGAAACTGCAGTATGAGTTATTTTCAAAATTTGTAATGTACAGTCGTGGGGAAAAAAGTAAGCACTCTCTACTAACTCTTCAACAAATTATAGTAGAAGAAAGTAACTGGTACCGAACGATTGGAAATAAAGTTTACTTTTAACTGATGTATATGAAATTTGCTTAGAAGGCCATCTATATGTTAAAACGAGCCCAAACTTTATTTTTTTTCAATAGCAATACCCAATTTCAACGAAATATCTCAAATCTTCGGCTCAAATTATGCCTAGACACCAAATTTCAAGTCACTTGAAAGAGAACTTTTTGAGTTATAAACATTCAAAATTTAGTGCTTCTAATTTTAAATTACATTTTCACATTTTCATTCATATTTCCTGAAATTATACTTCTAGTGTGCTGATTTTTTGTGTATCAATAATACTAAAATACTCAAACATAAATACGTTGAATTTGAAATTTTTATAATTTTATGATATGGATTATAAATTATGAAATTAATGTTCGTAAAAATTATGAATTGCAACCTACAATTTTTTTGATGGATTTAGATTTATTAAGTCCTGCTTTATGGAAATCCAAAATTTCACATTTTTCTTCCTAGTAGTTTTCAAATTATGCTGAAAAAATGGCAAAATGATGGTTTAAGGGGCCCTCTGTTATAGAACTGACTAGATATTGGAAATTTCTTATGCTATCCTGTAATCTAACAGTCTTCAATGACTGCTTGAGTGGCGCTTAGGATACCTTGATCAAGAAGGGGGCTCTCTCGGTCAACAATTGAGTAACGAGCTTCAATTTGGATACAGCTTCTAAAATACGCTCGTTTTAAAATTATTAATTTCTCGGAAACTTATCGTACGAATTGCATAAAAATTTGTTTTTAGACTGATTGAAAGGTGTAGGGGTCATTTTTCTGTTAGAAGTGTGTACAAATGTTGAAAAAAAAACCCAAAGTTATGGTTCGTTTTAATATGTAGATGACCCCCTAAGCAAATTTTGTACACATCATTTAAAAGTAGACTTTATTAATAATCGTGTGGTACCAGCAACTTTCTTCAACGATAATTTTTTTTCAAGACTTAGTAAGGGATCTTTACTTTTTTTTCCACGACTGTACAGAAGATTGTATAAGGATACTCAGTCCTGGCACGCAATGGAAAAATTTTTGCTGTCATTTGTAAAAATTTTGTATAACTTTTTAAAGTTTTAATATATAGGGTTCTCACATTCAATGAAGGTTATTCCGGACCTTGCTTTCAGCAGTGGCCCATGAGCATATGTGCCAACTGGTACGGATATTTCTTAATACTAAAATTAAAAAGAAATTTGTCTTTTATTCATACGTTAAAAATCGCTAGATTTCGGCAATTCAATTAGGCAAAATTTGCTTTTAAATTTTAGTGGTAAGTAAAATCCGTACAAGTTGGCAGTTATGCATGAGGATAGGATAGTACTTATTCCGTTGGGAGGGACTTGTTGAGTTAAAACCATATTGGTAAGCCTCCCCGCAAGGCCTGAAACTGGTTGGATAATCTTTTTTTTTTTTTTTTTAATAAAGCATAGTTTGAGAAGCTTACACTTTATCACAAAAATTACGGACGGTAACCTTGTAACATTAACTTTTCTTAAATTGTTGGCATTAATTATTATTTAACGTTGTATAAATTCGTTAATGTAACTTTCTTATAAAAAAACATGATTCTTCTTCACTGAATAAATAATAGCCTTTTTCCCGTACATAAATTTAATTTCGTAATAATATATACTAGAATATGAAATAAGTTAATTGCGATAAAAAAATTGAAATTCACCATACACAGTTTCAATATATTTAAAGAACATTTTCACAACGCGGGGAAACAAAATTTACCTTATTCCGGATACTCATTTTAAGCAAAGATATAAATTCTTCCTGAGGAACAACGCTATAACAACCGATATCAATACCAGAGAAAATAGCCAGCATATATTCAAGCTCATGATATATCAAGTTGTGCTAAATACCGTGAACAGCAGCGAAACAAGAAACGGGTGGTAGTGTTATTTAGTATTAATCTCTAACCAATAGTCGAATTTCCGATCTGCAGGACGAAAGTAGATGTATAGGAATTTACAAGGTATCCATAAAAGAGTGTCCCAGTTTCAATGGTATATTATAACAGTTTAATTTAGACTATTTGCATTAAATCATACACGAAATTGAAGGGAAACTAACATAGTTGTTCTTACAATTGTTCAATATGTGAACCTTTAGTTATACGGCACAGTTCCAACCTAAAGTCCAATTCTTCCAACACTTCGGTTAAGAAGTCCGGAGTCATGGAAGCAATAGCCTCTTCAGCATTGTGTCTCAACCCTGGCAAATCATTAGGTAGGGGCAGAA
Organism: Maratus speciosus; assembly: GCA_963932465.1. Taxonomy (NCBI): domain Eukaryota; kingdom Metazoa; phylum Arthropoda; class Arachnida; order Araneae; family Salticidae; genus Maratus; species Maratus speciosus. The sequence continues at coordinate 365,265,212 of OZ010795.1, read as the reverse complement.
CGTATGCACGATCTTTTATAAAGCCCCAAATAAACAAATCGCATGACTCTAACGGCTTTTAAACTTTCAGCCAAGCAATAACGCTTTACGTTCAGGATTCGCCATTTTGCGTACGTGACACTGCAAAGGAGGGAATAATAAAGCAGTACTCGCGCATGCTCCTATCAAAAACTGTTTGAGTTACTCTTTATTTGTGACTTTGAACCAACAACCGCTGCAACAACTTTAGAATTGAGCTTCGGCTACCACTGTTTTAGAACAGTATAAACTTGATAGTAAATTTCTCTAATATTTACATTGGAATTCTACAATAAAATTTTGTTTATACATAAAGTGGTAGCAAGAAATGTAACTACTATTGTAAAAAAAAAAAAAAAAACAAAAAACAAAAAAACAAAAAAAAACATTCTTCAAAGAGTGCCATGGGTCAAAGTAATAATTACAGTTTTTTTTTTTTTTCATAATATTCACAAATTCTTAAGCAACTTCTTATACACCAAGATTTGTAGTTTCATCGGATTATTAAAAATAAAGCACATATCGTTATTCTATAGAAGGTTGAGTACATTTATTTTAATCTTGAGGCTAAAATTTATTTTTAACATACAGAATACAAATATATAGACCAGGGGGAGATCGCGGAAAGCTGACCAACATATGAAATCATTATTCAAATTTCATGATACTTTGTATACAAGTTTCTTTTAGGATGGTTATTACGATTCCAAAGTTAAAATTAAACACAAACAAAATGATGGATCGAATATGGCGGACAAAGAATTTAAAAGTTTCAAAATTTGTATGCAACTTCGTAGTCAGGTGTTTTTGAGAATGCTGATTATAATTCAAAACTATAAATTTTGAAAAACGATTAAGGAATTTACCTAATTTATTCATATAGATTTATGTAATTATATAATATAAGCATTTATACAATTTTCTTAATTTAAGTGAGCGCGAAATCGAAAGGTCTGTAAGCCGTAAAAAAACAATTTCCATTGTTTTTGCCTTATTATATTTTTGTGAGAAAGCTTCTCGATACATTTTAATCAATTAGTTACCCATTTCTTGAGCGTTTTCCGACATTTACCCAGTTGGAAACATAATTATTTTAATATTAATCCAATAAACAAAATTATTGCTTAAACAGATAAGGAAATGTTAAGCAATTGATCAATAATTAACAATTATTTTCATTTTTTTATTATTAAAAAAATATTGCTTATCAAATGCATTAATTCTTATGATTATAATACTTATTTGTAATGTAATATTTAATAATTTATTACAAAACTGAATAATCTAAGAATTTCAAAATTGTTTGCTAGCAAAATTAATGTTGAAAGTTATAAATTTGAGAGTTTTTTAACTGACTAAAAAAGTGTCATTTCTACTTTTTGCAAAAAAAAAAAAAAAAAAAAAAAAAACTGCATGAAATCACGAAAAGTAGATTAGCAGTTAGTTTTTCGATTATTTATTCGATAATAAAATTTCGTTGCTTTTAGAAACTTATTAAATATTCGAAGTTGGAAGCAAAATAATAATAATTTTTATCAAAAATTATTAGGAAATTACTAATTTATATGTATTTAACATAATTTCTGTAAGACATAATCTACTTACCATCATTGTGTGAATCTATTTAATTTTTTTTTAATTGAATAAAATGAAAATATATAGCGCGTGTTTAAAGGAACCGTTATTTTGTTATATTTGTTGGAAATGATGCGAGTAATTGGGATAAAGTGAAAATATTTTTTTTAAATATAGATTCTCACCCTCGAAACATTATTCCAGCTAACTAAATAATAACAATTCCCTAAATAGTAACTTTATTTATCGACATTTGTCCAGATTTTGGGATATTGTTGCACTGTGAGGCGGCTTTAAAAACACACCATCACCTCATACAGTTCACAGCTGACATTCCAGGAGTAGTTAAAATTCGATTGTCATAATATAATGTAACTGGTCTGCCAAGTCATATATTGGTAGAATCCACCTGCTGACCTTATTTTAGTGTTTGATTGGTGGGTTTACCATTGTGTTTTCCAGCGCCTAAAGGTATGAAAACAGGAAGAACTGGTTGCAGGAATACACAATGGGAAATCTACAAATCAACCACTAAAACCGGGTAAACAGGTGGTTTCAGTCTAGTAGCATTTTAATATGCTAATCAATTTTTGACTAATCTTGGAATTTCAACCGTGAAATCGATGAGCTGATGGTTTGTACAGCCGCTGACCGCACTAATGCAATGGCCTCTTCTAAAATAATAACTCAAAACGATAAATATTTCTTGATCAATCAAAGAAGAAAACTAGAAAGTTTACGAATGTATAAGGGAACGTCCACTGTTACTCTTGTGACCATCAGAGCAAATTCCCATATATATTTCCAATTCTTTTATTACAAAATATATTTAATATAAACTTGATACAACTACTTAAAAATACATGTACTCTACTTTCATAAACCCTATACAATACAATTTGTAACAAAAAGCAGTTTACTTGCCTAGATAATAAATGAAAATTTTGTTACTCTTGTGACCACAGAAAAATGCAATTTTCAAAAATTGTGCTTGACGCAGCAATTCTGTGAATTATATGAGACTATAGAAATAAAATTTACAGAATATAGCAGAGTAATTATATCTTTTTAAAAAGAATTAATCATTGAACTCATCTTATAACACATGAATTAGTTACACTTGATTTTGCAAAGTTCTAAGTATTACTCTTGTGACATTTTGTCCATAATGTAATTTTAGCAAAAATTCAGTTTAAATAATAAACAAAATAATTAATAACTTAAAAAAATTATTTTCCATACAGAACAAATTTTAATGATGGTTTCATTTTAAAATAATATAAAAGAATGTAAAAAATTCTATAATTATTTATCAATGTAACCACATAGCAAACTCTCAGTATCTGCTACTTAACAGAATAATTCATTGTCTTCATTATCAATAATATCACTTGTAACTTCTCCTGTATCATGATTTGCGCAATGAAACACAAATTATTTGTACGAATCATGTTAGTGTAAGGTTTGTAATAGATAGTGTCATTTTTCATGGTTTTAACAAATTCTATTTGTTGAATGGCCTTCCCTGTTGATATATCCTCTCAATGTAATGGAACATTATTGTTTTATTTCTTTTGATAAAATAAGTAGTATGTCTTAGAATTACTTTATTAGCACTTCATTCCACACATATCATTATACAACAGCACAAAATAAATATGCAGCATCTATACGAGGAGTATTTGAAAAAAACAAAAACATATGCCCAATTAAGTTAAATGAGAAAGAAGTATGATTAATTGCAGTCATATTTGCATAGTTATATTTTTGTTTAAATTGGAAAGAACAACTATCATATAAAAAAGTAAAACAGGTACACTTTAGGAAAATACAAATTCCCTTAATGATGCTATGTTGAAATTTTCATACGAGAGCATTTACAACAAATTGATTCGGAGTTACATTGTCTAAAATGATAGCATAAGATTTACTTTATTGAATTCATACTAAATAATGGCTGAAAATACAATCGCTTGTGGATTTCACCAGTAATGCAGTACTTCGTATCAAAATTTCGTCTTGGCATGGATATGTACAGTTTTAATAAAGTCCACTGACTTAACTATTCTTTGAGAAATGGTTATTTTTTGGCATTATGAAAATAATCCTGTGTACAAGTTTGAATGAATGTGTGGCACAGAAATGGATTTAGTTGCTTTCGAAAATTTTTAAACAATCAGAAACGGTTTCTTCAACTGTTACTTTTTCGAAACGTTTATCAACGTTTTGAAAAAGTAACACTATTGACAAGATGCTTTGTAAATAGTAACGTAATAGAAACGTTTTGTAAATAGCAAAACGTTTATCAACGTTTTGTTATTTACAATAGCTTATAAGAAGTTCTGTATTATGGGCTTCAGTTTCCAATAACTCTTCGATGTTATCTTCGCAAATTAGATATTCTGAATTCCTACATTCTAATTTTGATGTATCTCGGTAGACAAAATCATTAAATCCTTCACAGGAATGTTTAATGCAGGAAATGCACCAATTACTACATTATGAATTGCTTGAATGTTTTCTTGACAACGACAAATGGAGATATTCTGATGAATAATTTTCTATTGTTTTATGAAACTAGGCTTTAAAGCTGCAAAGGAATCTCCAATTTTTCAATTTAGGAAAGCTTCTTTAAAGAAAAAACGTATTCTCTTAGTAAATGCCCCCTAGAATTGTTGAAATTATGTAACCTTTTCCACGCATAACTAATGTAGATTTAGCTGAAGAATGACCTCTTCTTAAATCTTCATCGACATAAAATTCTCCAAAGCTGTGGCGTTAGATTTTTGTTTTCTGTTACAGTATCTGATGTTAGCTAATTCTCTACTTTTTCCTTTTCTTAATATTTCCATTCTCTTGCTGAAGCTTTTGCTGGCTCTAATACTTTTCTTCACCTTATCGTAATTTATTTTGTTCTGTTTCTTTCTCACATCAACATATTCAATTTCATTCTTATTTTCTCCCTACAAATTTTAGCGCTTAGCAGAATTTTTCCTGCTCCTTAAAACAATGTTGTGTATAAGAAGCAATATTAAAATATTTCCTTTAAAATATACTATCAGAATTCTTTCCATAAGTGTTACTATAAGAACCTCTGTAGGTAATACAGCAGGATTTAGTAAACGAAGCTTTACAAAGCCTATAAAATATCTTATCAAAGACCACGTGCTTCAAACCAAAAGAAAGCACACAAAAATGACATGAGTTTAGTTGTTTTATACCCTTTTTGTACCCTTTAATTACTTGTGATGATTATTTTATAAACTTATGTAATAACAAAAATGAATAAAAATAAATCCATCCTTTAAAAAGCACTAATAAAGATAATTTATCTTAAAATTTAAAAAATAACCATAGTTATGGCTAAAACTATTTCAACAACTACTCTAATAACAGAAAAAACAATAAAACGGTTTTGGTTGTAACGCAGTTTTATATCAAACTATGGACAAAAGTGTTATGTGTTACTCTTGTGGCACAGACGTTTGTTACTCTTGTGACAACCCCCCAGAGCCTATTCCATGCATAGCATAAACAAAATATTTAATGTAAAATCTGTCTTATACCTCGAAATCAGAGAGTTAGAAGTTTTGGGTAAAAATTTTAAGTAGATTTTATGAAATTAAAACTTTAGTATGTTTTCTGTTACTCTTGTGACATTTAATTATCAATTAATAAATAAAGCTAAAATTGCATTTAATAAATTAGATAAAACCTTTTAACTATGTATATCTAACGGACGTAATAATAGCTTAGCTTCAATGCATAATAATTTCATTTAAAAAAAAAAAAAAAAAAAAAAAAAAAAAAACATACAACTCAATAAGTGGATTTTTATGCTGAATTTTAATACTACTAATTTCCTGCACACCATCGGCGTAGACTTATTCTTAGGAAATTAAAACTTACAAATTCCTGTACAGCAACTCTTTAAATTTAAATTGATGTATTACACTTATATTTCCGTTGGGAAAAAAAAAAAAAAATCAAAAATTTTCTTCTGCCGTTGGCGTTCCCAGAACTTCTTCCGGTTTACCCAAATTTAAAATGCGTTAGTTCATTTCTTTAAAGATGTAAAAACAATATTTTTTTCGAGATAAAAAAAAATTCTGAAACACCTATTTCTTTTGCTGCCTGTAATTTTTTTAAACATTACGAAGTAGTTTTTTATTGTATTAATCGGTTTTCTCAATCCGTCATCAACAAAAATTCTCATTTTTGTTTATTATCAATTCTCAAGTGCGCATTTTCCGATACGAAATAGAATTTATACATGCAAGAGGAAGAAAATAATGTTTATTTTACACTGTTAATACAGCCTGTTTGTCTGTTGAACATGTTTGTTGATTATAAAAATGTTTAATTTGCAATTTATAGTATCAGAAAAACTTATATTTCGTGTTGATGCCGGGATAAGAAAACTGTTTAATACACTGTAAAACTTTCCAAAATTTACAGGCAGCAAAAGGGTATTTTGTTTCAGAAGTGATTCTTTAAATCTTTGAAATCGATTGTTTTCTGATATATTTTAGTAAACAATCTTGCTATTTTTTTACAGCGTATGAGTGTATGGAACGTGATTTGATGCCATAAGAAATAAGGGGAAGAACTATAATGTAATTTTGAGATAAAAATGATTTACATATCTAGAGAATGAACGTAAGCGTTTATTAAATATATATTCTAATTAGGCTTAGAAAGTCTGAAAATTTAGCATACTTTTTCACCCTTTTATGAAAAAAGATTTTTTCTATTTATTTAAGTATTCATTTTATATATAATTTTTTCTTTTAAATAATAATTTCCATGTTACATTTATTTAATTTAATTGATCTGATTTCGAAAATTACAGATTCTCCCACGAATAAGTATTTATACTTCAGCTTTTTCCATATAACCTGAAGAAGATCCTGCAGAAATCTACGCCTTAAAAAACAGATAAAAAGCAGCCTTGTATTGACTTACGTGAATTTTTTACGAAATAATTGTGCAAGATATTGGAATGTAATTTAATTATAAATAATTTGTGAAATTATCAGATCGGTAAAACAAACATAAACTAAATAATTTGTGTCCAGAATAATAATTGAAAGTTTTGTTTGCCATCACCAGAAATGACGTTTATAATTATAGTTTTACATTTCAAGAGTTCTCTTTAAACGATATGAATGTATCCGAGATTTGATATTAGAGAAATAAACGATCTTTGTAATGTAGAAAATTATAAACTGTCCTTAATTCATCATATAATATTGCAAAAACCTTCAACTGTTTTTACCCGTTGATATCAAAACGATAACATTAACACATTATACGCAGAAAAGTTTTTTACGTCTCTCTTAATCTGTGCTACGCTGTAATTTTTTTTACGTCTATGCTTTGTACATTGACATTATAATGTTCTCTCATTTACAATGCAAACATGTGATCGATTCACACAATTTAGTAATATTAAATGGGTAGATATTCCTCTCTAGTTCCCCATTGTCTAGTACGTGTTCAGCATCACTGTAAAATATAATAAAGTGATTGTATTCATAGTGTAATTTATCTCAATTTTTGAAAATAAAATTCTTTCGATGCTCATTTTTAACGTTTTATTATATCTTTGTGTTAAACAAATCTTTAATTTTTGCGTAATGGGATAATTTAACGATGCATTTGAATAATAACAAATGTAAATGGTTTTGGACAATTTTTAATATTGCATATATTATAACATGAATAAACATTAAATGCCACACACTAACAGAACAATCTTTAAAATGATAAAAAATGTTTTTTTTTATTTTAATTTCGTTAACATTCAAAGCTACTGTCGATAGGTTCTCTAACTCAAAATGTTTTATCAAATAAAATAATAAAGGTATATTTTATAGCAGAAATTCTAGTTCGATTAATGCTGATTATTTATTGCTTAAAAGTTATGCTAAAACTGTAATTTATTGACAATATCTATTGATGTAACTTAGCTGATGAATGCGATTGAAATGAATTAATAGTGTCTTAGGAGAGTGAATTCTGTGTAATGAATCTTAAATGAGAATTGAATATACAGCTTTACTGAATTCTGCGCTTAGCAAACTGCTACAATTCTCGTCACTTTACCTATATGGGGTGTTTATCTATGCATGAAGCCTCGTGGATCCATTTAATACACAATTCATTAACAAATCTAAATACAGAATTATCTCACTTATAGGTCCTATCTTTTATGCGTCTCTCTTAGTCATACGTCATTTTTTTGGTAGTCCTGGATAAACATATAGAGATACAATGTTATTATTTTTTTTCATTTATGCGTCGTGACGTGAAATGTATCTCTCACTTATCAGTCGGAGAAATTTCAATTTCAATCGGAATTTCTTCCAATTCTACAGATCTCCTTTCCAAAAACATTCACATCAGTTTATGAAGGGTCTGTAAATTCTTGTCTTTTGCTTTTGCTTTGTGGGCAGTATGTGAATATGAATTCCTGGGTATCACCGCTTCGAACCTGCTACTTCTATGAGAGGAAGTGTAAAAAGGTCTTTTTTCTTAGAAATGGAGCAATAGAAATCTGTTTGATAAGACTACGTATATGAAAACTATTTCTTCAACATTTCTGTCCTTGCTCTTAAAGTTTAAGTGTTTCATTGTATTACGCATTGAAATTGAATAAACTAACGAAATTACCGATTCGTTTTTTCAAAAATATTGGAAGAGTTGCCTAATGTAACGAAAACATCTTTATCATAACAATTCAAAATTCAATGTTACAAATTTAGAAGCCATTTTGAAATAAAAAAAATTCAATTAAGGCAGCTAATAATGAATGTGGAATTCATTCCAAGAAAAGGAGTAAAATACAAAGTGGAAAAGTTGATCATCGGAAAAGACTTTAGTGCTTTGTCTTAGGAAATCTCTTGTCCCCAATATCCCAGTCAATAGTCAGTTATTAAGAGAAAAGTAAATTGTATTAATACAGACTTTTGGAACTCCTAATTTTTCTGATTTTCAAGGATGGATCGAAAAATTTAAAATTAGCCATGTACATCATAAGTGGTGCAAGTGCAAGTGTTGAAGAAGGTAATATTGAGCAGTGGTTAAGTGTTTTGCAATCTTTCTTAAAAGACTTCTTGCATTGCAATAAAACTGGGCTTTTTTCTCAATGATGCCGGATAAAAATACCTTTCTAGTGCGAAGCGTTCCACAGCGGTAAAAATGTAAAGAGACTCACAGTTCTACTTTGCTGTAATGCAGATGGTTCTGAAAAACCATCCCCATTGGTTATTGGAAAATCGGCAAATCCTCGTTGTTTCAAAAACGAAAAAAAAAAAACTGCCATGTGAATCGATTGATAAGGCACTATTAAGGTATATTACGATAATAATGTAAAGCGTGGTTGAATGCTAACATCTTTTTGAAATTTGCAAATATGGAAAAAGAAACTGAAAAGTTATTTTATTATTGACCAGTGCCCTCCTCACTGTTCGGACTTCTCAAATCTCAGCGTTACAAAAGATGCTTTCTTCCTCGCAAAACAGCACAAGTAAACTTCAGCAGCTGGATTTGGGATTTCTTCATTCTGTGAAAGGTAATTCCGAAAAATTTTTGATCCAGAGAATTCTTGCTTCACTTGAATTAAAAGCGCAGTAAATGATGTAAAGAAATTGTCCGCACTTGATTCAATAAATATGCTCTGTTCATCATAAGAAAGTGTCCATAAATCAGGAATAAAAAAAAACATTTTAATAAAGCGGGATTTATGCTGAAGAAATTTGAAAATGACTCAGCTTCATTCAAAGTTTAACCACTATTAGATGAAAAATGGAATGTTGAATATGATTAATTTTAATGATTTTATAGATATCAATGAAAATATAATAACAGCAGAAATAAGAGACATACAAGGGTTAGCCGCAGAAATTCAAGATGATATCAATGAAGATGACTCAGAAAACGATGAAAGCGTAAAAATACATCCACCGACTTTTGCAAAGGCGATCGATGCTCTGGAAACACTCCGTAACTACATAGAGGCACTGATGCATCAGGTGCAACATATTAATGCTTCAATAAACTGGAAAAAGCTTTTTTTAGGAACACATATCAAGTTTGTAAACAAAGTACAATTCTAGACTACTTAAACCAATAAGGTATGTAATTAAAATTTTGAGATGTGTATATCATAGATTTGAATTAATAAATCTTTAACAAATTAAGTAAAAAAAAAAAAAAAGAAAGATTAAATTAGTCTAGATTTTATTTAACTGTTTATCAATTAATATTGTCTTAACATTTATTTCAAATTTAATTTAAACTTGAATTTTATTTATGAGTCTGTCTTGTGTATGTGTCGTTTTTAATCAGTATCTTGCACCGATGAATAACTGAAAGATTAGTGCATTTTCTTTTCAAAAAATAAAAAAAAATGGCGACAATATATGCTTTCAGGTAAATAATTTGTCTGGATATCCATTTTAAAATGTTAAATGAAATGAAAAGCAAAATTATTTTTTATTATATTATTGAACTTTCAAAAATCTTAGATTAGTAATATTTCCAGATAAGACAGAGAATATTTTTAATATAATTTAAAATGTAACATTTTAAATTTACATTTCAGTATCCGTAACATTTATATTTCAATAAATTATATGTATTAGACCGGGAGACGGAAGCACAGTCCCTCATCTCATCGTGTTAACGGCTGAAAATACAAGATTATACCAAACTCGATAACATATTAAAATGCAACTGGTCTACCTAGTCGCATTTTGGTCGAAAGTACTTGCAGACCGAATTTTAGTGGTTGATCGGCAGTTTTGTCATTGTGTTTTCCTGCACCTAAAGGTATGAAAACAAGAAAGGACATAGAGCAGGAAAATACAAGTGTAACCATACCAATAAACCAATAAGATCGGCTTTGCAGGTACATTTCACGAAGATATGACATGGAAGGCCAGTTGCATTTTAATATGACAATCGTGTTTTAACTAATCCAGAAATTTCTACCTTTAACTCGATGAGGTGATGGTTTGTAAAGTTGTCTCCTGATCTACGTGGTTTCGGCAGCATAATTTAAAGTCCGAATTTTCTTACATGTGGCTGGATCTTAACCTACGAAACAAGACAGTGAGTAGTTTATTATTTTACTAATGATTAGATCAAAAGTTGCACACCTCTTTATTAAATCAATCTATATGAAGGCCACAGCACGATTTTGAAAATCAAGCGTGACAGTTTATGTGGTACATATGTTATATAAATGCTCATAATAATACATAAAATTGGACCTGTATTATAGAGAGTAAGTATCCTTTTACACATTAAAGTGTACATTTTTCATCATTATTATTACATCATCATAAACACAATGGAAAAAATCATTTTCCCTTTTATACATTTGTTTTTGCATATTATTTGTGTATTCCATCCAAGTTTATTTTAATATGAAGAAAAATTTTCTGCAGCATTTACTTTTTTCTTGTACTAACTTTTTTTTTCATTACGTGCCACTGCTGGCAGTATTTTATATCTAATCGTGCCATGTTAAAAAAAAAAAAAAAAGAAAAAAAAAAATCGAAGTAGAATTTTTGTGAAAATATTCAACTCTAAGTCTATGGCAGAATTTATTTTTTAAAGAGTGGTAACAATATAATAAAATATATTTGGGACATGTAATCCTTATCATGCAATCAAAAGAAAAGGCTAAGAAAACAGAAATTTACTTATTACATACTAAAAACACTATCACCTTCATCGGAATTATGGTTTTTCAACCGAGATGAGCTCACTTTGAATTGACTGCAAGTTATTAAATTTTGCGAATTGTCTAAATTTTCTAAAGGAATATCCTACACACTATAAGGAATTGAAAAATAAAATCGACTTTTTTCCATGAACGGTAAACTTTTCTTCATGAGATGATTATCGGACAATTAGAGATAATTAGAAGATCTGGATACATTTTTAGATCATAATGAAAAAAACGAATATTTTTTGGAGTTTTTTAACTGGATGAAATCATATTCAAGGCTTGGGTAGCACAGTTGAAGTTTATTCCAACAGAGTGAAAAATGTCCAGACAAGCAATCGAATCTGGATACTTGGCGTGTCATGTCAATTCTTTACCTGTTTTAACACGAAGACTACTGTATACCATGTTTCCTTGTTAAAACATACATTCATCATGTAAAATGCTATAGTTATAGCTCGGATAAATAAAACTAGCGGCTGCAGTTCGTAACCGTGTCCAACAAATAAGAGTGAATTATGTCAGCCATATATCGTCCGGAAAGCTTAACAGGTAAAGCATTGGCACGACACGCCAAGTATCCAGGTTCGATTCATGGTCTGGACATTTTTCGCTCTGTTGGAATAAACTTTAACTGTGCTACTCCATCCTTGAATATGAATACATTTTTAGAGTGTTCCAGTTACAATTTCTTAAACTCTTTTTGATAAGACTTCTTTTCACATGTGTCCGATTGGCAATAAAATATTTTAGGGCATTGGATACTTTTTGTCGGAAGATATGCTCGAAGTTTCGTCACAGTATATCCATATTTCAGTGTTGTAGAATTACTTATATCGCTTGCTGAGAGTTTAATCATCATGTGTTATGCCAGCGGTAATACTAGATACTTGGCCAATTTTTACTAGTCTTCGAGCTCGGACTCGTTAAATTATATTTATTCACAAATTTTAAAAAAGAAAAAAAGATCGTGCTATTTGAGAAACAAATTCATCAACATCCAATTTCTTAAAGTGTTTTAAAACATTTAAAAAGTAGTTTTAAAAAGAATTGAATTGTTATTGATGGGATATGAGGAGAAATATTTTATCTGATTCTGAATCGTGTTCACGGTCAGTGTTAATAAGATAAAACAGCCGTGAGATATCCCTCGTCTATCCTTTCTTTCTGTTTGAAGTCCTTTTACAGAATTATTGGAACACAGAGCTCATGCCTTTCTCTTAACATTGTAGAGTGATATTTTAAAAGAATAAAACATGTGACCTTTGTAGATTTCAGGCAGTGAAAGTGTATAAATAACAAATTTATTTTTTAAATATATTTTCAGGAACGCAAGAACATTATAAAACGTAGTAATGATGTATTATTTAGGTTTAATACATATTTCTATGCAAGGAGAGCTTTTAAATGAGAAAATATTAAAACGCTTTTAAACAATTTCAATAACATCCTATTGCATATCTTCGGTATCGAGCTAGAGCTCTGATTAAAAAAAAAGCTTAAGAATTCTTCCAGCAATATTTCAATAATTGTAATTGCTTGCTCCTACTTTTGGAGCATATAATAACAAACCTGCTTCAAATTGTAATCTTTCAATTATAATTTTTAGGGTTCCGTACTTAAAAAGTAAAAACGGAACCATTATAAGATCACTCCTGTGTCTATCTGTCATAGCCATTTTACTCGTAAACTATGGAAAGTGGAAAGTTCAAAATGGTGTAGGTAATAAATACTATTGACCCACATATTTGCAGATTATTAAACATTCCGCTGAACTCAAAAATACATTTCTTTTAATTTTAGGTATTACGTTTTTGAGATATCACCGAAAATGTATTGCAAATGTAAGCCCCCCCCCCCCTGTATATCCGAATCTACCCAAACTAACATTATGAAAAAATTAGAGGTAGTAGACATTAATTTAAACCGTGCAAGAAAACTATAACGATTACCCTATTTCACATAGTTTTTGGGGAAAACGCATTTTTCAGTTACACAAAAGATTTTGCGGATATTTAGCAAAAATGTTGAGAAGCGCTGTAAGTACCTATCGTAGCAGAAGTATAAAAGCATTGTTGATAAGGATTTTTGAAAAAAAAATGGTCGGTAATTAGCCGAGATATTAACCCATAAAAACACCAACGGTTTCAACATACATAATGATCGGGCGGCGTACTTTATTACAATCGGTTTTTAAAGCCCATAAAATAACTTTTAATGATATATCTGTGCAATGCTCAGTAGTAGTATAAATGCAATAAACGTCAAACTGTTAAAAACAGACCAATATAATTAGAATTAATGACATAATTACTATGGTTTTAGCGAATAGTTTGCGTCGAGTGGATCTCTTACTACGCCCCCCGTATCTTTAAAATTTAATGAAAAACCTATCTGGAAAAACGCAGTACGGGCCAAGGCGGTGTTGCAACTTTGTGACCTTCTTTCGAAGCGCTCTTAGCACAATGTTAAATTTAAACTTTGAACAAATATTTCGCTTTAGCTACACTGCAAAAAGAAAAGATTATTACTACGCTGAATTTAGTTTCATAAATTGCCAAATGAAGTTTAAATATGCACTACTTTTACTTAACTGAAAAACATAGAGCTGAGAATGAGCTCAGAGTGGAATGGCACATTCACCTTTCGTTAAAATAACTAAAATTAAAACTGTTTACTAAAAAGATGCATGAAATTTATTAAAATATTCTGTTGCAAAATGAACTGGTCTTTAAAAACTTAAAAACCATTGAAGTTAAAAATCACATGAAACAGAAAAGATGATTCCTGAGATCATTCGACCGCAAACGCGTTCATTTTCAAAGGATACTTTCACTGGAATGTCGCATTCACTGAGCTGTTTATACCCCAATCTAGGAAAAAGGATCAGTCTGTTATTTGTTGGGGGTGTCTATGAAGTTGCTTTATTCCAATGCTGAAGTGTTAGATCTTTTTAAAATAGTAAACCAAATATGAGATATTACATAGGATAAAACATTGTTCCATACACTATTTTCTTTACTTAAAATCTCCAATGATTCCCTAATTCTCAAAGCATAATAATCTGATGTAAGTACAATAACTTTTACGTTCTTGAAATCTATTTTTAAATTTTGGCATTGATTTAATCTGGAAAGTGCTGTAGATGGTCGGTTAAACTTGATATCTCTTATGTACTCCCCCAATCATTCTTTAAATTTTCGAGTGTTCATACCTATGTAGCTTAACTCCTTCTGTTTTTCCGTTTGAAATGGGATAGAATAAACGCCTGCAATTTCCTTATCCTATCCCGTTTCAAACGGAAAAACAGAAGGAGTTAAGCTACATAGGTATGAACACTCGAAAATTTAAAGAAAGATTGGGGGAGTACATAAGAGATATCAAGTTTAACCGATCATCTACAGCACTTTCCAGATTAAATCAATGCCAAAATTTAAAAATAGATTTCGAGAACGCAAAAGTTATTGTACCTACATCAGATTATTATGCTTTGAGAATTAGGGAAACATTGGAGATTTTAAGTAAAGGAAATAGTGTATGTAACAATGATTTATCCTATGTAATATCTCATATTTAGTTTACTATTTTAAAAATATATAACACTTCAGCATTAGAATGAAACAACTTCATAGACACCCCAACAAATAATAGACTGATACTTTTTACTAGACTGGGGTATAAATAGCTCAGTGAATGCGACATTCCAGTGAATGTATCCCTTGAAAATTATCACGTTTGCGGTCGAAAGATCTTAGGAATCATCATCGTTTCTGTTTCATGTGGATTTTTAACATCAATGGTTTTTAAGTTTTTAAAGACCAGTTCATTTTGTAACAGAATATTTTAATAATTTCATACACCTTTTTAGTAGTAAACAGTTTTAATTTTAGTTACTACTTTTATTGTCAGTATAGAATTATGTTCATCATAAACAGATTAGGACAGGAGTAAAAAATGAGATATACAGAATAGCGATATTCCATATTATTTAGGTTTTATACCTCTTTAAACTTTTATGGTATACTCATTCATACTTTTTTAGTATATACATCTATACCCAACCCAATGTTTTATAATTTTTTACAAAGTATTATTCTTTTAGTGACGATTTTTTTAAAATTACACAGTTAATAATGCATATATTTATAGTATGGAACCATCTGAGCGCTAGTAATACTCGCACTTGATCGTTTATTATCACATTCTGAGATAATTCTTTTTCTTAATAATAAAAATTATTTTTGTTTTTTGAATATTTAAAGTTTCATTATTATTTTTAAATTCATGAATTTCGTATTTGTTGTAACATGAAAAAATATATAGCAATAAGAAATTTATGATATTATAATGACAGGGAAGTCATCCAAAGCTCTTGAAATTCTTCTAGAGAATAAAAACATATATTCAAATTTTGGCCAATAGTCAAAAATTCTGAAGAAAAATGAATGAAATATCTCTGCTAGAATTTCTGCGGAAATAATCCCATTTCAAACACGAGGCAAGAAGAAATATGGTATAAATATGAAATGAACACCTGCTTTGATCTTTGAAATAGACTAGAAAACCGATTGTGCTCACATTTCCATTATTGTCATTGTATACTGGAGAAAGTGAAAATATATGAACTTCAAGGCCTTGATATGCCTCTTAGTCTTTTTTTTTTTTTTTTTTTTTTTTTTTTTATTATAATCAATGCTTTGTCACGCAAATTTTAACCATGATATTAGTGAAATGTATTTTTTAACATATAGTTAAATTGTTTAGATTTTTTTAAAATGTTTATATCTCAAACGCGGAATTTTAAGTTATTTTTTTATATTTTGAAGATTTTCTGTGCAATTAATCCTTTTTAATTTAATTAAATATATTTTAAATAGTTTACTGAAATAAGCAAATTTAATATACAGGTAAAATCATTGCTTTTAATCTATAAGGCAAGAATTGCTGTAACAAAGTAAATGGCACAGGCGGTCAAAAAAAAAATATATATATATATAAAAATAAAACAGGAAACTGACTTATATTTTATCGCCAGACTCATAAAAAAGGAATAATATATATTCGATTGTGAATTATGTGTTGTACTTTAAAAAGTTAACTTTAAAAAATATGCTTAGAAAGCTTCATATTGAAATGGTAATAAACTTTAAAAATTTTAACACGAACAACAAATTTTGACACCATGTTTGGATTCTTTAGTAAATTTTACTTTCGGATGCGAAATGGGAAAACATGCCGTGAATTAGTAGCTTACCATTATTTATCAGCATTTACGAATAAAATAAAATTCAAGAATGCATCATAGAGTAGCCAGTTTGAAATTTTGAGAATGGGAATGCATGAGAATTAGAGAGAGAGGTTGCATTTATAATCCAATAATAAAGGGAATTTTGTCTAACAAACTCCTTAACTATATGAGTAGGCAGTTATCCCAACACAAAATTTTCACCGTGAGTCCCGATCGTGTTTTATTCGCCGTACGCAGAGCTGTTTTATGTTCCTGTATACACTGTTAAAAATTTGGTACAACGTTGAACCAATTTTTGTTGCTGCAGTAGCTGCCACCATAAGATGGTGAATCGTTGTACCAACATTTGGTTCTAAGGATAAACCGTAAGTTGGTGAAACCTTGAACCATAAATTGGTGAAACGTTGAACTATAACTTGGTTAAATGTTGAACCATAAATTGGTTAAATGTTGATGAAGCAATGATTTCTTTCTCATTCATAGGTAAAATATTTTGCTCTTTTTTTTTTAAAGATATTCTGTTTTAATATAATTTAAAGTGAAATAGTATTTACGGTCTCTCCTGTTATTATTATATATATATATATATATATATATATATATATATAAGATAACTTTCAAGACCTAAGTTTGTTTAGTAAATTTTAATGCAGTTTAGTTATACAATAACACCATTGTTATTTTAAAATATGTTACACTATAATTTACATATTAAAATGCATAAGAAAGGATACGATGATGTTATGGGGTTATATATATATATATATACAGGGTGATTCAAAAAAGATGGGAAAATTTTTAAGAGATGATAGTACACACCCAAACAAACATTTTGTATCAAAGAATGCATGGTCGAAAACTAAACGTAAAAAAGTTAGAGGGCACCAAAAGTTATGTTCTTGTACGAGGCAAAAACACACAATGAACGATTAAGTTAAGTTACGAAAACAAATTTAATGACATTTGATTACAATAAGTGTTCAAAACATTGACCGGCAGCTGTTATGCACGCAGTACAACGGCGAATAACAGATTGGCAAATTTTCTGAAACACACCAGGCATATCGCGAACTTCCCCTACAGCAGCCGAAAGCTTGGAGACAAGTTCTTCTGCGGATTCAATGGGAGTCTCATACACAAGAGCCTTTAGCTGTCCCCACAAAAAAAAAATCGAGACATGAAAGATCTGGCGAGCGCGGTGGTGCCTGGTGTGTTTCAGAAAATTCGCCAATCTGTTCTTCGCGGTTGTACTGCGTGCATAACAGCTGCCGGTCAATATTTTGAGCACTTATTGTAATCAAATGCCATTAAATTTGTTTTCGTAACTTAACTTAATCGTTCATTGTGTGTTTTTGCCTCGTATAAGAACATAACTTTTGGCGCCCTCTGACTTTTTTACGTTTAGTTTTCGACCATGCATTCTTTGATACAAAATGTTTGTTTGGGTGTGTACTATCACCTCTTAAAAATTTTCCCATCTTTATTGAATCACCCTGTATATATATACCGGGTGTCCTAAAAAGGAGTGACTGATTTTTAAATTCAATTACTTGCAAAAGGTGACAGATATTTAAAAATTCTTGCAGGAGGATTATGAATGAGGTCAAAAGTTTTTATACAGTGATTTTCGATTTTAGTTCGAATTACAAACAATAAATGGCTCTGCGATCAATAGATGCTAAATTCAGGCTCGATTTTTGGTCCTTCGGGACCCACTCAATACATTTTAATCTCCTTTTTCCACACGGAAGAAGATATCGCCAATTGCTTACAGCGCCATCTACTGTTTTTAATTCGAACTAAAATCAAAAATCACTGTAAGAAAACTCTTGATCTTATGCATAACCCTCCTGCAAGAATTTTTTAAATATCTGTCACCGTTTGCAAGTTATTGAATTTTAAAATCAGTCAGTCCTTTTTAGGACACCCGGTATATATATATAAACCTATCAAATTGAGGTAGATGAAATGTATTATAATTCGATAAATAAACCTATAAAACCTATAAAATTGATTTTGTATGACGCATACAAGCTATCTTTAAGCAAAAATCAATCAGAGAAAGAGTAATAAATCCTAAATTCCATTAAAACAATGAAAGCACCTTAAAGAAAGAAAAAAAGAAAGAAAAACCTATGTTAGACGGAAATGGGGTCCAAAAACATTGCTTATCAACTTACATATTTTTTTATAAGTTCTAAATGTGATCTAAATAATAAGAATGTGTAATTATTTTATGGCGATTTGTAATTGTTTTATTAAATGTGAACATCAACATGGAGTCTCAATTTTTAAATTCTACGGGATATGTAAATAATTTTCTTTTAAACATATTCTTTAATTATTCTTATTAATGGAAAGACACGATAAGCCATATTTAATTTCAATTTTTTATTCCCATATACATTGCATTTTATAAATATAAGCTAAATACATTTTATATATTTTGTAAGAAAAGATTGATCTAGGATGTAGAAAAAATAAAGGAAATAAAAAAAAAATGATTGCATATGTACTGTTCTTCATTGCTTGAAAAACACATTGAATGTAAAAAGTAGTTATTAATATCTTTAATAAATATTCAATCCAACGTTATGTAAATAAAATGTAAATATAAACTTAAAATATACTAAAGCAGTTTTATACATAAACTTTATACCGGCATAAACAACATTTTATTTAAATGCTTAAATATCATGTTTTCTTTTTAGTGCCAATAGTTACTTGTATCCTAACCATTGAAAATGTGTTTGCAATTGTACGAAATTTAATAACTGATACAAAATGTCGCTAAATAATTTTTTTATGTTAGTCAATCTTAAAAAATTAAAATCATAAACCGCAGAAACATGCTTACATACAATTGAAAAAAAAATCATATAACAACTTAAAAAAATTAAAAATAATAATTAGTACTTTTTAATTATAATGTTAAACAAAACTGTAAACTGCGATATATTAATAAGTGCATTATCAGATTTACCAACGGGTCAAAAATCTTGCTATAAGATGTAAGAAATTCCTATCTATTTTAGAAATTAGAAAGATACTAAATCAATCTGAAACATTGGGTATGAAGATTTATGATTTTAAATAATAATTTAATATATTATTAGTAATAAGAAAAATCTTTCAAAAGTTTCACCTCTTAAATTAAAAACTGTAATGAGTATAAGGAAATATCCTCACTACTATTTTTCAAACTGAAACCATTTCTTATTATCTTAATCACTGAATATCATGCCTTACTCCAAAATATTGATAATTATAAATGTAATTCATTTCCTGTTAGTGTTTATAATCAGGAAACAGTAAAGAACCAAAAAATTTCAATATAAATGAACAGAATCTGAAATCACTGCAAATTAAAGTTTACATCTATTGCTATGAATGCAGCCATGAATCAACATATCTCGGTGTCAGCATTTTAAAACTAAGATAGTACTTCACGTTTTATTTTTTCTTTCGAGCTGCAACAAATTAAAATACTTCACATCTCACTATTGAACAGGAAGAACGAAATACTTACTCTCATTTTTTTAATTCAAAAATACAAAACTAACGAAGTCTTGATTAATTTCTACTAAGAACTGTTTGTTATTTAATTATTAAAAAAATTATATTTCAAACCGTTACATAAAGAACGAATATGACAAATAATCGCTTGTGAAATCAGGGAAACTAAATCAATCTTTTTTGTAAAACATGAAATATGAAAACTTTATAAGATACAAAATCTACATGAATGAAATATTACAATTAAATAACACTTACGTTCCATGAATAATCCTTTTAATATCCATTTTGTTTAAACTTTAAATGGCGGACAAAATGCAACAGCTTCACTTATCTTATAATGGCGTCGTAGACAAAGACGTGCTGTTCTGATTGGCTGATAAGTAGTTTGAAATCTTGGTTGAACTTATTACCAAAATGTGGTTCAATTCACGTAATTTCCAAGATTACGCCATGAAATGAAGTTTTTGGAAATTAAGAAGTACCATGTTTTGGTAATTCTCATTATTTTACTCCTTATATTGGTTCAACGTTAAGCGGAAAATTTTAACAGTGTAACGCGTCCTTTTTTTTGTTTGTTTGTTTTTGTGATATACGTACCGTTCCAACGCTGCTCAGGATTTTTGCATCCGCTGAGAATTTTTCGACGGGAAGAAATGGACATTGCCATTCAAAAATTTCAAGTTTCTGTATTTATAACCGTAACCATGAGCACCACTTTGTTGCCGCTCACTGAATTCCGATCTCATGCCTCTGAATAACTATATCTGAAATCTCATCTCGATCTGTTGAACAGACCGACCGTTAGCGGTCCATATGTCGGCAAAATTTTAATATGGCCACCCTGTAGTATATATATATATTAGAGATGAGAAAAACAATTACCTTTTGTTAACAGGTTCCATCATTACACCACTAGCTTGGTAACATGTTACAATAACCTAATAATTTTTTAACACCTTACCAGAGCCTAAAAATTTGTTGAAATTTGACCTTTTAGGGTCTTTCTTTTTTTTTTTTTTAATTTAGCTCATTTTTTTTTTATAGATTTTGGTTAAGTATTTGTAGGTAAATGACATTTTTTGAACTTTTGGGTAATATTTTGTTTTTTGGAAGCATTAATGTCTGAAAAAGGATTTAAGCTCACATTTAAAAAGTAGAGTTAAAATTTACAAAAAATCAAAACAAGTTTTCGAACTTCAGCAGTGGACATAATGACACACTAAACAGAATTATATATTTATTTAAAAAGTTTAACAACCGAGTCTATATCCAACATCATTCTTATTTTATAATTATAGCACCCTAATTTCTTATTCCCAACCAATCTAAATCTGAAGATATCTGTACATAAAGGAATAGTAAAAAAAAATTTCTTTTTAATAGCTACTAGCATTCAAAACTCACTAGGATTTAAGATGTCCCCAATTCAAATGTCATTCAATGTCTAGAATATCTCTCAAATTTTTAAGGTGAAAATTCATATATTCAAGTAAATTTATCACTATTATAAATTCATCTGCCTAATAATTAGATTATTCGATTGATATCTCACACTTATTTCTAAAATGCACATTTTCTCTCTCTTTCTGTATATATATGTATATATATATAGTTTACAATATTATTTAGCCTCACTGTTTGCATATCACTCACCCGCAAGAAAACAGACACGTCTTGTAAATATTCATTTTGCTTTTTTTTCCACTAACAGGTCAGTTATAAGTGCGTTTTGCACTTTTCCTTCCCTCTCGATAACGTAAAATTCTCCGATTTTAATATTACCACTCTAGATAAACAATATATTCAAAGCAATAATATATTTTTTGAATAATATAACTGCTTCATAGCTATGTATTACAAATAACTGTAATCTCTCATAGATGTGATTAATTTTTTTTACGCATTCGATATTGAAAGAACTATAGATATCAGGCTGAAGCGAACATAATATTTGAACATTTAACAGTTGGTATAGAATATTTCATCCTGACAGATATTTACAACTGATAGTTTTTATTCCTAACAACACAACGAGGAGAAAAGTTTGTGGGACGTCTCTATTGTCTTTTGCGGGGGTGAAAAGTGACTGAGTAACGAATGAAATGAAAATATTCTTGACTTTTCTTTTCCATACATAGGAAGCGGTTGAACGGTATGTGTTGGTTTTCTTTTTCATTATTAGGACGCGGTTGAACGTTTTTGTGCTTTGTAAGGTAAAGTAGGATTTGCTTGACTCTTTTGTAACAGTTCATTTTTTTTTCGCTTTTTCTTAGAAGCTTATTTAAACCTAGGGAAAAAAATTGCGATTTTATTTTCATCGGAATATAAAATTAAAATAAAGCTAAAATATATTTTTTTGTTTTATTTTGAGTTTTTCGCAAGGGAAATTGATAAATAGTTATAAAATTATTAGGGCGTTTCTGATATTCTGTTACTAAAAAAGAAACTTTAAAGCAATAACAGTGTTTACTTAACAGTTATGTTAAATAATGCCCGACTCTAATGTAATTTTTTTTCTATTCTTTATTTCCATAAAGTTGTTCTTCCGTTATATTATATACTATTGTAAGACACAGCATTCGAGATAATTAGTTTTAATTTTCTACACTTTAGCTCTTTAAAGATTTAGATAATGTTTAAATTTTATCATTACTGCAATATATATGTGATTGTGGTTAGATGTTCTCACAACATTCACATACGCAACAAGGAAGGTCAGCAGTTTCCAATGAGAAGTTACGACCGCAGTTAGAATTAAACTGATGGTGTATATTTTTGCATCTCTAAACTTGGGAACGAATTAATAGCCTAACCTCAGATTCCATATCGAAGTGATCGAATTCAATCGGATCTCACAGGCTCTTAAGACGGAGAGTCGAGGTTACTACGGAATCAGACAAGAGAGGTCCGGTAGGAATTCTGATGCCGCAGTGAATTTCCGCGAAACCCCTCTTCCCTTCCGTATATTTGTAAATAGCTATATTGTATTGAAGTGTAACCATGATAATCTAGACCAATTCAATTCCTGCTATTCATTAACTATTGCCTTATTCCTGCTTCACATATATCTTTTTGTATGATCATACATTGCTATGAAAGCTATAATTCTTATATATCTATATTATAAACGTCAAACGTATCTATGCGTAATGCTGATGTCATTTTGCGAATGGCAACAGTTCCGGTGAAATTTCGGTTTTGAAATTTTTGGCTACTGTTATTTTTTTTTTTTTTCTAAACGTAGTACATGTTCAATTTTTACACGTATAGGGAAAAAAGTAAAATGCAATTTCTTTAAAAACTGTAACTCAATTTACTCATTTTTTATTGCTTTTAAATTAATTTTCAAGCATGACTTTTTAAAAATCTATCGCGTTTAGGCTGTATTACAGAAGAATGTTAATGCATTTTAACTTAAAGCAATATAACTAGTTTCAACAATATAAATGTTTCCGACTAATATTCTAAAACGGAAGTATAAAATTAACAATAAAAAAATGTAACGTTTATTTAAGCCAAAACTCTCAAGCTTTTTACCTTCGAATGGAGGAGGGGGTGTGCTTCCAAATATAATTTGTTGGAACTGCATATAATTATATGTATTAAGAGTCTTAAGCACATTTTAAATTAGCTATAACAAAAATATAAAAAAAGAAAAGAAAGAAGTGAAAGATTAATCTCTTTCTCTTGAAATATATGAAGAAATGAATAAAAATAGAGATTACAGAAGAAAAGTGAATGAATGAGAAAAAATGTTAAGAGTATTTTTTAAATAATTCTCCGCTCTACATTACATTTTCTGCCTTGCTTTCATCTCTTTATTACTCTTTGAAGATTTTATAGCATGAAATATAACGAAACGCTAAATAATAAAATAGCTAAAGAAATTAAAAAAAAAAAAAGTAATGAAACATAATTTTTCGCACTCATTTTCATGAAGAAATTTATTATAATATTGAAAAATTCATATGCCGATAAATTATCATCTTCAAATATTAGATCGTAGTATTTTTTAATTATTAATATTGAACCAAGGTGGCTGAACAAAAGCAAATTTAAGTTATATTTCAACCAAATAAATTTCAAGAAGAAATATCGATTTTGAAATAACTTTTTCTTGAAAATGACGTCTTTTTTTTACAAAATCACTAAAGGCAGAATGAATAAGGAGAAAAATGTCATCTGGGAAGCATTTATTTTAATTCACAAATTTGAAATGTTTCTAGCTAGGTTCGCCAAATGACATTATTTTTGTCCAATTTTGTCAAAATGATTTACATTTCCAACACAAAAATCGGAAGATCTCATGCAATTTAAAAGTAACACACTGGATTGCTATGCCAAATAGTTCTTATAATGTTAAAAAAACCCAACTTGAAATGAAATTTAATGTAAAGTTTATTTTATACACTAAGTACTACTTGTTATTTACTGTACATAATATGCTAACTTCACATAATATAACTTGTTTGATTTTATTTTTATAGAATATTTCAAAAGGAAAAATTATATATATATACCATTCTTTTCTGTATGTATTTTCATTAGCCGTTAGGTTTTTTTTGATAAGACGGAATTAACAGCATTTTGTAAATTATTATTTTCTTCTATAATATTTTTAAAATACAAAATTCAATAAATCCACAAACCATTTTATATCGTATTCTATCACAAGAAAATATATAAAGAAAAACAAAGTAGAAAAATCATAAACAATAAAAATATGTGAGGCTGTTGGAATAATTCTGACCAAACAATAAATTCAAAATTTTGTCAATAGTTGAAAGTACTGAGAAAAAAGAATGAAATATGTTTTTGAAAAAATACCAAGACCTTATCTTATTTCAAACCCTAGGTGAAAGTTGATATTTTCAGATATAAGTAAAACACATCCTATAATCTTTGAAATAATATACTGATTTCATTTATAACGAGGATGAATGCATCATATAAATTTCTCATTATAAGAAAGTTCTTAAAGTAAGCATGTTTAAGATTTAACATAACAAGAAAGGATAAAAAATTAGTTGGATTTGCCAATCTCAAAACTTTCTTCGATCTCATGTCAATATTTGATTATAATTAGTTTTATTAGTATTTTTATTAGCATTAAGCACAACTTCATACACTTTTCGATTGTACAATTTTGAAAATTGTACAAAAATCACTATTACAGCGCCCCCTTCAGGCAGAATTTTTACAAATTCAGGGAGGATCTTCTTGACATGGCCAAAAACATACACAAAACATTTGGTTCAATTCTATGTATAACTTCATACACTTCTCGATGGTACAATATTCAAAATGCACAAAAATTGTTATACAGCGCCCCCTAACGGCGTTTTTTTTACAATTCAGGGAGGACCTTCTTGATATCTCCAGAAACATATAAAAAAGATCGGTTCAATTCTATGCATAACTTCATACACGTTTCGATGGTACAATATTCAAAATTACACAAAAATCGCTGTTATAGTGTACCATTTCGGCGGATTTTTTTCAAATTCAGGGAGGACTTTCTTGCCATGGCCAAAAACATACACAAAAAAATTGTTTCAATTTCATGCATAACTTCGTACATTTTTCGATGGTACAATATTCAAAATGAACAAAAATCACTATTACAGCGCCTCCTACCGGCGCATTTTTTCCAAATTAATGGAGGACCTGCTTGCTATAGCCACAAAACTTAAAAAAAAATTACTTCAATTCTATGCATAACTTCATAAAATTTTTGATGGTAAAATGGCGACACACGGGCATACGGACACACAGACAGACATTTTCTATAAAGATGCTTTTGGGGATCTCTGACTCCTAAAACGTGTAAATCCGTCGAAAACCGGAAGTCGAAAAAATTTTTTGATTACAATACTTTCTTCTATTGAAGACAGAAGAAAGCAAAAATTGAGATCTACTAAAAGTTCCATTATAATTACACTGACATATCAATTTTACATTTCTGAACAAGAGGTTGAAATGAATTTGCTAATGGGAATTTATAATTCATTTTAATAATTTTTAAATTCGGAATTTATAAACATGAGCTAATTTTGAGAAAGAAGTATAGTTTAAGCAAAACACGCTTATCTTTTGCATATTAATGTAAATAATTTTTAGATCACAGGCTTTCAATGCCTGAGAACTAATGTGCCCACAGATTCTGTATGTACGTACAGTCGTGGGAAAAAAAAAGCAAACACCCCCTACTAAGTCTTCAACAAATTATCGTAGAATAAAGTTACTGATACCGAACGTTTTCTTTTAAATGATGTATATAAAATTTGCTTAAGGGGCAATCTAAGTATTAAAACGAACTCATCACTAAAACATCACTAAAATGCACTTGCAATAATCTTTTCCCACTGGCCGTAATGTAACGGAAAACTTTTGATTGTCCCTGTAACTAAACTATGTATCCAATTTTCATAAAATTAGAAATGACACGACAAAATTTTGCAACAATTATATATTTAAAATTTCAGACCATTCGGTTGGGTAGTTTTTGATATGTTATATGCGGTCAGACGGACAGACGGACAGACAGACAGACAGACAGACAGATTGAACGACAACTGTAGGTGCTACGTATTTATATAATTACGAACGTACCTAAAAATGAATACGTTGGTATTATTAAAGTGATTAATTGGTATTGTTAATTTTCTATTGCAATAATTTCCTTTATTTATTTGAAACACACATTGCTATGAAAAGGGTATTTTTTTATAACATGAAATAAAACGCATTCAAATAACAAACAATAAAAAAAATGTATTTTACATAATGCTTTATTATTAGGTACCCATTTTTACAATTTCTTTCAGAATTTTTTGATGTCTTTATGATTGTAATATCGAAATATATATATATATATATATATATATATATGTAGGATTTAGGTAAAGAGTATCAGAAATTAACCACAATATTGATTACATTTCAATATAATGGCAATAACGAACATTTAATACACTGTAAAAAAAAAAAAAAAAAAAAAAAAAAAAATCTGTGGTTCTACAGATGTAAAGTTACATATATTAATACATGGAAATTATTCCAGAGAGAAACATTCTCCTTGCATACAACATTTCAAAAGAAAATCAAATTTCAAAGTAATTGCTTAAGAGGCGAAAAGGGGGCGGGGGGGGGGGCAACATGGTGAAAAAGACTCCATGCCGGACTCTAACTCGGAATATCAGTATAGCGCACTGACGTGCTACCGACTAAATCACATGGTACGATACCCAGCCTGGAAAATTATAATGAGTATAATGAGTGATATTTTTATATTATATGAGCCAAGAATGAGGGATCGTAAATGTCAAATTTACTTGACATTAATCACTTTACGCGTGTTTGTTTCGTCATCAAGGGATTTTTAATTCGACGGTTTAATTTTATTTTTATTAATGTTTTACTAATTTATGTTTTCTTTCGTTATTTAAAATAAAAATTATGTAATTTGCATAATTTGGGTAACAGTTTGGCGATTTTTATAATTTGGCGAAATTGGTTGATGGGATAATCAAGTAGTGCCTAATTTGTATATAATAATAATAATATAAAAATATAAATAAAATGTTATATGTATATAGTGTCACAGGAGTTTCATATATATATATATATATATATATGTCTTACAAGAGAAACTGGCAGAAGTAATTGTAAAAATGGGCATACTTGTGAGTTATATTCTATTAGGTAGATTTCTTTACAAAAAAGCTACCTATTGCAGCCGTTCGGAGGAAAGCGATTTCAAAAAATTTTGGTATATTTTCATCGATCATGACCCCCAGACCCCGAAACCACCCTCCGTTCAAAATTGATATTTATATATATTGATATATATATATATATATATATATATATATATATATATATATATATATCTGACCTATGTCACACTGTAACTCCCGTAATTATGAACCGATTTCGATGTAATTCGGTGTGTACATAGTAGATACCAATGTCTCGACCGAGTTCGTTGGCCAGCTTCATCTGCCGTTTTCTTTCAAAATGGCGGCCATTTAAAAAATTTTAAAAAAATTTAAAACTTGAAATGTGGTACCAAAAAATTAAAAATGGAAAAATATTTTTTTCTTATGTATTTGACCTTTATACAAAGATTCCGGAGCAGTTTTTGTTTCGTCTATATCTTAACAAATGGCTGAGTTATAGCATTTTGAATTTCTAGCGTGGCTGACATTTTGAAACGTCCTGAATTTTGTCACGCGATAAAAGGCATATTTATGAACCGATTTGGATGTAACTTCGTTATACATAGTACATACCAATGTCTCGACCGGGTTCGTTGGCCAGCTTCACCCGCCATCTTGTTTGAAAATGGCGGCCATTTAAATTTTTAAGAAAAATTTAAATTTGAAATGTGGTACCAAAAATTGAAAATTGAAAAAATATTTTCTTCTTATGTGTTTGACCTTGACAAAAAGATTCGGGAGCAGTTTCTGTTTCGTCTATATCTTAAGAAATGGCTGAGTTATAGCATTTTGAATTTCTAGCGTGGCTGACATTTTGAAACGTCCTGATTTTTCTCACGTAATAACAGGCGTATTTATGAACCGACTTGGATGTACCTTGGTGTGTACATAGTACATACAAATATCTCGACCGAGTTCGTTGGCCAGCTCCATCCGCCATCTTGTTTCAAAATGGCGGCCATTTAAAAAAATTAAAAAATAAAAAAATTTAAATGAGATACCAAAAAATTGGAAAATGAAAAAGATTTTTTTTGTATGTGTTTGACACATACAAAGATTCCGGAACAGTTTTCCTTTCGTCTATATCTAAAAAAAAATGGCTGAGTAATAACATTTTGAATTTCTCTTGTGGCTGATATTTTAAAACGACCTGATTTTTGTCACGCGATAACAGGCGTATTTATGAACCTATTTGGATGTAACTTGGTCTGTACATAGTACATACCAATGTCTCGACCGAGTTCGTTGGCCAGCTTCATTCGCCATCTTGTTCAAAAGGGTTGCCATTTAAAAAAATTAAATTTAAAATTCAAAATGAGGTATTAAAAAATTGGAAAATGAAAAAGATTTTTTTTATGTGTTTGGCCCTGATACAAAGATTCCGGAGCAGTTTTTGTTTCTGAAAATTTGTTCTTTTGTTGATATCTTAAAAAATGTTTGATTTATAGCACTTTGAATTTCTAGCATGGCTAACATTTTGAAACGATCTTGTATTTGTCACGCGATAACACACGTATTCGCCTATTTCCATGTAAGAAGGCATGTGGATAGTATACATCAATATCTCGAACAAGTACACTGGCCAGCTTCATCCGCCATCTTGTTTCAAAATGGCGGCCATTAAATTAAAAAAAAAATTATATTTAAATTGAGGTGCAAAAAAACTTAGAAATTGAAAATGTTTCTTTCTTAAGTATTTGACCTTGATATAAGGATTCAGGAGCATTTTTTGTTTGTCTTTATCTTAAAAAATAGCTCAGATATAGCAGTTTTAATTTCTAATGTGGGTGACATTTTGAAAAATCTGATTGTTTGCCTGCGACAGCACTCGTATATATCAAGCGATTCCGATGTGAGTAAGCATGTGCACAGCAATTACTAAGGTCTCGACCAAGTTCACTGCTTAGCCTCATCCACCATGTTGTCTTAAAATGACAGGCACTTTAAGAAATTGCCGAATTTGGCAGCCAAATATAAGTTACTTTAAAGAAAAGCAGCTTGGATAAAGCTGACTAATTTCGCGAAATTCTCATTCATTATATTGATAAAAATTAGTATTGAATCTCCTATATTCGGTTTCCACTAAATTGAGCTTCGTGTGTTTGCATGATATAAGTTGGCTTTTTTTAAATAAGGATTATGAAAGCTACCTCTTCCTCCCGGCACTGGCCGGAAGGACTTTTCG
This sequence comes from Maratus speciosus, assembly GCA_963932465.1. NCBI lineage: Eukaryota > Metazoa > Arthropoda > Arachnida > Araneae > Salticidae > Maratus > Maratus speciosus. The sequence continues at coordinate 365,235,207 of OZ010795.1, read as the reverse complement.
ATTATTACCTTGGTCGCCAAACAATGCAATTTTAAGCCAAAAAGACAGAAGAGTGACATAAGCCCGCAATGCTCACAATTATGGTGTTTTTTTTTAATATTTATGAGCATATTTGAAAATAAATTTTTACATTCAAATGTAAATTATATAAAAAGCAGTTAAAATTATGATTGTAGAGTAAAACATTTAAATTTTAGGATAAATGTGTGCCTCCCTCCCCCCCCCCTCTCACACATATGATAAAGTAATTTAATTTCAGACATTTAAAATATTTTAAAACATGCTTTACTGTAAAAAATCCACCGGTTTGTTGTCCTCAAGCATATGATTTATAAAGCTTCGAATTCAGATCAGCGAGTATTGTGTACTATATTATTTTTTAACATATTAAAAATATTGCCAATTTCACTTATAGAAACATTCACTGCTTGAAAAGTTAGAAACTAGAGATTATTTTTAAGGAAATTTATGCAATGATGAACTACTACTATAAAAAGGCCAATATTTTGAAATGTACAATTCCTTACTGAATTATATTTTTGATAATCTTTATAATTTGGCATTTCTTTTTCGTTTTTGCTGCATAGTTTTCATTCTTTTAAGTAAGTTTTGCTAATTATGTTTGCATAATGTTCTATAATCGGTTCACCTAGCAATTAGCGTATTTAATATTACAAAATTCGTTTATGCTTGAATGGCATTCAGGACGGTGAATTTGGTTATAGAAAGGCAGACGTATTTTTTAATTAGCAATTACTAAAGTCGTTGTTTTTTATTATGAAGTAAACGAACAAAGGAAGATTTACTATTACATATTTTTCATCTTCAGTCTTTTTACTATAACCAAAACAGCAATATTTTCAACGTAGTTGAAAAACTTGCAATATGATGGGAAAATGGAACAATATTTGTCACTTTATCATTTCAATCTATAGATAAGACGTTTTGTTAAACATCTAGAAAAACACAGGAGGAATGAAGCTGAAGATGCAAGTGTGTAAACAGTCTAGTATAGGTCATATAATCCCGCGAATATTTTTCCCGAAACCCCATAGGGGACCGTCAAAAAATTGAAAAAAAAAAACGAATATCTTTTGGATAACACTGTCAAAACTAATGGAGCAAAAGCGTTTAAACTCGAGATTATCAATAAGTGGCTTATTGTAATATACTATGTTCATTTTTATGAGGATAGCATGTATACTAGGAGAAAAATTAAGGTTTTAATAAAAACAGTCCCAAATTTCGCCAAGTTTTTTGCTTATAATTTGCAAAGTTCTTAATAAAGAAAAGTTATTTTCAGAAAATATGACAAAGAACACTGTACACAATACTCTGCAGTCAGAATTAAAAAATAATAAAAATTGGATGAAAAATGAGCAGGTTTACTAAAGATATTTCACTACTCATGCTCGAATGCAATCAAAATATAATGTGCATAATGTGTTAGCTAAATGTTTAGAGCAACTTTTATAAGTCTTAAAAATACAGTTTGAAAATTCTGATAATAATCGTTTATAGAATAAGCTCAAAATCCGTTGTTCCCAAAATGAAGCAAAAACATGAGAGGTTGTATCCATATATCCATTTATTAGTGCCAATTTTGCATACATAATATTGCACGTACTACTGTATTTGGATACAAACCCTCGTCGTTTTGTTTCATTTAGGGAACAACGGATTTTGAGCTTATTCTATAAACGATTATTATCAGACTTTTCAAACTATGATTTTGAGACTTTTACAAAAGTTGCTCTATACATTTAGCTAACACATTATGTACATTATATTTTGATTGGATTCGCGCATGCGCAGTGGAACATGTTTTAGTAAACCTGCTCATTTTTCATCCAATTTTTATTATTTTTTAATTCTGACTGCAGAGTATTGTGTGCAATGTTTTTTGTCATATTTTCTAAAAATAACTTTTTATTATATTAAGAACTCTGCATATTATAAGAAAAAAAACTTGGCGAAATTTAGGACTGTTTTTATAAAAACCACAATTTCTCTACGAGTATACATGCTATCCTCATAAAAATGAACACAGTATATTACAATAAGTAACTTATTAATAATCTGGAGTTTAAACACTTTTGCTTCAGTAGTTTTGACAGGGTTAACCAAAAGATATTCGTTTTTTTTCAATTTTTTGACGGTCGCCTATGGTGTTTCGGGGGAAAATATTCGCGGAATTATATGACCTATACTATACTGTTTACACATCTGCAGTTTCATGTTAATTCCTCATGTATTTTTCTAGGTATTTAACAAAACGTCAAAAATCGCAAGTGACTGGTCACCTTTGGCCATATAGTGTATATAGCCTATTTTTGTTCGTGTTTTACGCTCATTAGAAAAATGCAAAGAAAATCTTCTGTTAGAACATTCACCCAAAATCATGTTGCTAAAAATTTTGTATAACTAATTTTATATATCATTGTTTTAATTCTACTTAATATGTGGATTTTTCTTGGTGAAAAATTTATAATTCTTTTATCAGCCATTTGTTTTAACTGCCCAAACTAATGAAAATGAACGATCCGAATGTTCTTAACGCTAAATAATCAATCTCTTCAACCATTTTAATGTTCTCTATTTAATAGTGTGTTGACTAGAGAGCATTTTAATTCCTGTTGTCATAATTGTCTCATTTCCATACCAAAATCTACTTTAAATGAACAACTAAAAGAGTTGATTCTTAATTGCTCGAATTTTGTCCAAGACATAAGAGAGTACAATATCGTAATGGAGTTTACATCGTTTTCAACAATGCAAAAGTACATTCCAGATAATGGTCTTCACCGCTTTCAAATAGAAGATTAAATTCGCCATTTCGTTTGATTCAAGGTTCGTTTGAAAAAATGGACCAGCGCAGCGGACATAGCCTGCTAGTATAGATAATTAAATTAAATATAGTTTATAATAGCTTCACGTTTATCAGAAATAACTGATTTATATATTTTTTAAATAATACGTATTTTAATTACAGTTTTTTTTCTTTTTTTTGGTAGTTATGAGAAAATTGTAGCAAAATATATAAATATTATTTTCCAACTATTTTTTCTTTACTTTCTACAGAAATGGAGTACTTGAGTTGCCAGGATTAAACAAATGGAGCTAAAAACTACAAACAAATTAATATCTCAAAATAAATTGAGATGCAATTTTCAAACAGGTTGCATTTAAAAGAACCATTTTTTTCCATGCTACGGTATAAAAAGTGAAAATGTGCGATACTAAGAAGTTTAAAAAACTGCAGTAGAGTATTTAACAGTACAATGATACATCTGCTTTGTTTTACGGCTGGCTTATACAACGGAACATTATTTTTGGAGACGACACTTTATTTGCTGGGAGGAAGAAACAGCATATCGGGGCTAAAAAATACTTAATAGAGTTTTCAATAATAAAAAAGGGGTTTTCCTATATTCTGTTACCCGGGAAGACTGGGTTGGATCGCCTAGTATATATAGATATTAAAAAATTACATATTTCTCCCTCTCTTTTCCTTTTGAATATGAAATAGCTCGCATCGATTATTGCTAATGGAAACTGTAGAAATCTCACGCTGCGTATCTACTCAGATACCTTTTATTTGATTAATGATTTTTGACAACATCCAAATAATATATTTTCTCAACTTCAAATATCATATTCATTTGAAAATTTTAAGTTGAAATCTGCAAACTACTACATATACTTTCTAGCACAGGAAAATATTGAGAGAAAATGGAAAACAAGGGGAAAAAATGTAAAATAATAAAACGTCTAAGGTTATCAAAATTCTTCTGAGGAAAGAAAAGAAATCCAAACTTTTGCCAATAGTTGAAAATACTGAGACCTATGAATGAAATATTTCTTGAGAAATTTTCGACACTTGATCCTATTACAGATTCAAACCGAAATACAATAGAGCCCGGATTATCCGAGTCCCAATGATACATCTGCTTTGTTTTACGGCTGGCTTATACAACGGAGCATTATTTTTGGAGACGACTCTTTATTTGCTGGGAGGAGGAAATAGCATATCGGGGCTAAAATATACTTAATAGAGTTTTCAATAATAAAAAAGGGGTTTTCATATATTCTGTTACCCGGGAAGACTGGGTTGGATCGCCTAGTATATATAGATATTAAAAAATTACATATTTCTCCCTCTCTTTTGCTTTTGAATATGAAATAGCTCGCATCGATTACTGCTAATGGAAACTGTAGAAATATCACGCTGCGTATCTACTCAGATACCTTTTATTTGATTAATGATTTTTGACAACATCCAAATAATATATTTTCTCAACTTCAAAAATCATATTTATTTGAAAATTTTAAGTTGAAATCTGCAAACTACTACATATACTTTCTAGCATAGGAAAATATTGAGAGAAAATGGAAAACAAGGGGAAAAAATGTAAAATAATAAAACGTCTAAGGTTATCAAAATTCTTCTGAGGAAAGAAAAGAAATCAAAACTTTTGCCAATAGTTGGAAATACTGAGACCTATGAATGAAATATTTCTTGAGAAATTTTTGAGACGTGATCCTATTACAGATTCAAACCGAAATACAATAGAGCCCCGATTATCCGAGTCCCACTTAACCGAGTTACCGCTTTAACCGAGTTATTTCATTCTGATGGGCTGATGGCTTCCATTATTATGAAACAGCCATTATAAATGAAGTGTTAGGTGAAGATGAAAGAGCAGTCGTAAAATGTTAGAACTCTGATTTTCTGGTCAGAATGGGAAAACAAGTGGGTAAGTGTGATCATGGATCGCACAGAGGGTTTCGTTTAAAATTCCTTTCAAACACTTTATCCCTCTGCAAAATCTGTTTGTTCTACATTTCGCAACCAGGAGGCGCACTCTATTCTAAACAAACCTCTATCTGAACAGAAATCTGTTTTACAACCTATCCGTAGATATATTAGCCGAGGTGATCTGGCCCATAGCACCCGATATAGGTAGGCGCCACCTGGCGGTAAAAACTAGAATTAAAATATGTAAGGTAGTATGAAAAATATGCAAGTGCATAAAAGTTAGAAAAGTTCCTCCAGTTCAACTCTCGTTAAATCCCCCCCCCCCCCCGGGGAGAGGGAGGTTAGAAAAATTGCGCAAGTTAGAGCCCGGACGGGTAAATAATATAAGACTTTTTGAAAATTTTATGATTTTTCGTGTGATCGCAAGTGTTCTGCTATAAGTATACAAAATTTCAAGTCTCCAAATTACTTAGGGGCTGAGTTAGAAAAATTTCTTAAAATACACAAGTTAGAGCCCGAAGGAGTAAATAATATAAGTCTTTTTGAAAATTTTATGATTTGCCGTGTGAACGCAAGTGTTATGCTATAAGTATGTGAAATTTGATGACTCCAACTTAATTAGGGGCTGAGTTAGAAAAAATGCTTAAAATACACAAGTTAGAGACTGGAGGGGTAAATATTATAAGATTTTTGAAATTTTTATGATTTGTCGTCCACGATTATTTCGTCGTCTTTCGACTTGCACTAACTCTATTAGAGGCCCCGGCAGGGCCCTTTTAAATATTTTTCGAGAATAATGAAATACATGTTTGCACCCCCCCCCCCCCCAACATACACCATTTTTTAAATTTGAAAAGTGTACCCCTTGGAGGGGGTCAAAGTGGAGGGATGGACACCTCAGATGCATAATATCATTAAGCGGTCACAAACATTTTCAACGTTATATCATTTGACATGTATCGCCCAAAATTTAGAAAAGTGCCCCCTGGGGGGAAAGGGGGATGAAAACCGGAGATGCATAACATGATTAAGCGGTCACAGAACTTTCCTACGATATATCACATGAGGGGTTTCGGCAAAATTTAGAAAAAAGTGCCCATCGCCACAATTTAGAAAAGTACCCCCCTTGGGGGAGAAAGGGGGATTAAAACCGGAGATGCATAACGTGATTAAGAAATCACATACATTTCCCACGATATATCACATGACGGGTTACTGCAAAATTGGGAAAAGTGCCACCCTTGCGGGAGCAAAATGGCGGGATGGAGATTTATCGAAAAATGGAGATTGCCATTCGATCGGCAGGGAAATGTTAGCTTCACTGGATCCTTCTCAGTTATATTTCTCCCCACTGTGGCTCAATTAGGGGCAAAGTTATGGCCCAAATCTAACAGCACCCAACATTTCGGGTCCCCTGCGGCGTGGGTGTGCCTCGTAACGTAATTTTTTTTTTAATTATGTTAACAGGAAATTTAATTACCTTTAAAATAACGTTTATGGGGGGTGGTGCAAACCAGTATTTCATTCTTCTTGAAAAATACATAAAAGGTGCTCTACCCGGGCCACTAATAGAGTTAGAGCAAATTGGAAGACGCAAAATAATCGTGGGAAAAGTTTGCTTGGGCGCCGCGGAGCTAATTTTGGCGCGAGATCTAAGCTCTACGACCAATAGGAGCCGAGATATTTAAGGAAATGTGAAAAAAAGATAAGATTTCGACATTCCGCCACCAGCGAGCTCACTCAATTGTTAACAAAACTGTATCTCAACGAGAGTCTGTTAAACAATCTATCAGTAGATATGTTACACGAATTGGTGGCGGTCTTTAGCAAGAAATTAAGATATTTGCTGAAATTACAATTCGGAAATAATGGTAACTAAACTTTTCAAATTTAAAAATTTAATAAGTTACATATATATCAGGACTCCTTCGCAAAACGGCACTTAAAACGGTCAGAAACGCTAATTTTTTAAAGAGAAATCTAGCGTCCCTCCCTTCTCCTTCCCCGGAATTTCACGCGCCATTCTTTTTTGCATTTTATCTTATGTGTTATAAACTATCTTAAAATTTCAAACAGATAGCCTTGTTAGATTTCCTACTGTAAAAGAAATCGCGGTCTGTTAGTTACACATTTCACCACCATTGAGCGCTATCTATTCTTAACAAACGTGCACCTGAACGAAACTCCTTTAGACAACCTATCCGTTGATACATGAGTCGGTAAGGGTGGCGGTCTTAACCAAGAATTTAATATATTTGCTGAAATTGCTATTCGAAAATAGTGGTAGGAACAGTTATAAAATTTTTGATATTGAATAAGTAATTTTATCTGATTCCGCCATAAAAAATCTAACGCAAAACAGTACAAAAATCTATTGCTGCTCTGAAATATCACGTGTTTTCATTTTCAAATACGCATTTAATGGAAATAAACCCATTATTTAAATAATAATTAATATCTCAGCTTGTAATTAAGACAGAAGATTGAAATTGAAATTGATGAAATCCGCGAAAAATGTTACGTCCGGATGCAAAAAAATGTAATCAAGAAATTTAGTAATTTAAAAGTTTAAAATTCGTTTTAAAATATCCCAGTATGAAAAACCACGTGAACTGCTTAAATTTGCGCCTCCAGAAGCTATTGAAAGGAAAGTTTTAAAGAAATTATCCAAATAATGAAATAATTGCCGAAACGTCAGTGAAGGCTTACTGTGGAGACACGAAAAGTTTTGGTTTCTGTTAGTCTGTCTGTCTGTTCCACGATAACTGCCGCAAAAAGCATCCGATCGGCTTGAAATTCACTGGGCATGTTGATGAGGTACCCGGACTTAGCTGTATAGTTTTTGGTTAAATTTGGTTCATTCGTTCGGGAAATATGGAACATTTTATTTTGCTCTATAATGCTTTTCAATGGCAAGTCAGACGATTTTCAGATTTTCATTTGTTGAAAGAAATAGCTCATATGAAAAATGGATTTAAATGGTAAATTTTTGATGCTGAAATTTTTAAATAACATTATTAAATTATTCCAATAAATTATGTCAATATATTTGCGAGATTTTTTAAATTAAGTTTATAATATTGGGGAGAATTTTATGCATGTTTTCCAAAATATAAAAGATTTTGTTTTATCAAATTGACATAATGCATATTTCATTTTTTTCCTTTTCTTTCTCTGTTGCCTAGCAACGTATTTGGTCCTAATAATAATAGTATAATTGCGTGTATAATGCTTGAGTAAAGCCAACGTCAAAACAGATGAATTAATGCATTTGTATCTTTTCATATAGAAGGATTTTAGCCCAGAAATAAAAATGGGCAATATTTCACTTATTTTATTTATTTTATTGATATATTTTGCTTAAAAATACAAAAGTTCATTATTTTCATAGAGAATAACGTAACATTTTCCCATAACATTTACCAATATTTCTTTAATTGTTGCCAAGAAAATCAAAACCCGGAATAATATTTTCTTTTAAACAATTTTCAATTGAAATGTTTTGTCGTGAAACAGGAAAATGAAAAATAAAATTAAGAATAGAAAAATTAATATGGCGGCATATTAAAAATAAAAATAAAACTCTCGAGTATTTCTTAATATAACAAGATGAAAAGTTTTGAGTAAGTACGCATAGCAGGTGAATTAGACGTCATTTATCGAAAACAAAGATGCTGGAATAAAAAGATCTTGGGTAAAATAAAATTAACTATTATTCACGGAGGAAAGAGATAGATGGAGATGCAGTATGCCGTAAAAACAGTTTGCAATACGATGTGCGTTATCGCTCAGATTTAAATGCCCTCATTCGGACCAAACAAAACAAGCACGTGGAACAGGGACCAAATTCTTTGACTTCATCCGTTTTTTGTTTTTTTTAAGCACGTCGTTGTGTTGTGCCGAATGTAGCGGATTTTAGGGTTACATTTTTGGCGTCACTTCAAGATTTATTGTCTGTGTACGGTTAACATAAATATTTTATTTTAAATTTAAATTTTATTAATTTATAAAATAAAAAAAAAACTTATGCTTATCCTTATAAATCACAGCGTAAAAAAAATCCAAGATATACTATAACCATCCGCACAATCAATAAAAAATTACGAATGTAAATTTAAATAGACTACGGGGGGTTCAGGGGGGCAGAGCCCCCCTGAAGAAATGCAATATTTGATTTAAAAAGTTGCCAGAATAAGTAGCTCATCAGAATTTCAGAACATCAATGTACAACCACTTGTTTAACACTTTTAATTTCTGAAACTTTACGAAGTATCTTGTATGCTCATAAATATTTATGTAATTTGAAAACTTTAAAAAGCGATTTGTAGGAAGTTGAATATTATGCAATGAGTGTTTAAAAACAATGACTTGCAAAGATGACGTTGAGGCTCCTGATCTGCAGATTTACTAGTAATTAATATATCAGCTTGTTGCCGAAACGTCAGTGAAGGCTTACTGTGGAGACACGAAATGTTTTGGTTTCCGTTTGTCTGTCTGTCTGTCTGTCTGTCCGTCTGTTCCGCGATAACTGCCGTAAAAAGCATCCGATTAGCTTAAAATTAAGTATGCATGTTGGTAAAATCCCCGGATTTAGCTGTATAGTTTTTGGTTAAATTTGGTTCATGCGTTCGGAATATATAGAACATTTTATTTTGCGACTTAATGCTTTCCTATAGCAATTCAGGCGATTTTTCCATTTTTATTTGTTGAAAGGAAATGGCTCATATGATTGAAGGATTTAAATAGTAAATTATGGATGATGTAATTTCTAATTAGAACCATACATTATTCATATTAGTTTGAAATTTTGTGTATACATTTGTCAGAGTTTTTAAATTCGGTGTTTAACTTATGGAGGTATTTTATATATGTGTTCCAATAATATATCTTTTTATAAATTTACTTTTTTTCAAAGCACATATTTCATTGTTTTATTTTCTTTTAACTGTTGCCTAGCGACGGAACTACACCTAAAAATATCGTAAATGTGAAAGTATTTGTAATTGTTTGAAGTCAATCAAAGTCAAAAGGGACGAATTAATGCCTTTGTGACTTTACATATAGATGAAATTTACCCCAGAAATAAAGAAAGACTATGTTCTGCTTATTTTGTTCAAATATTTTTTCTTTTAAATTAAGAAGTTCATTATTTTCATAAGGAATAAATTGACATTTTGCTATAAATTTAACAATCATTTTTTTTTTTTTTTTTTTTTTTTTTTTTTTTTTTTTTTTACCGTTGGCAAGAAAATCCTATCCCAGAATAATAATTTATCCTAAACAGTTAATTTTGATTTGAAAGATTTTCATGTGCAAGAGGAAAATGAAATAAAAAATAGACATGAATACGTCTTCATATTGGAAATAAAACTAAAATACGAAAAGAAGGTGAATTTGATCTCATATATCAAAAATAAAACTAATATGCTTTGAGGTTGAAATAAAAAGGGCTTGTGTTATGATATTAATTCTTATTATTAAAAGAAATGTTACTAATATCTCATGGTTTATCGTCTGCACACAGCTAACAGACATGTTAATTTTTAATCGAAAATTTCAATGAGAAAAAAAAAAAAAAACTTTTGAAAATCAAATATATAGTAAATGTCAAAATTTTACACCGCAAAATTATCGCTGTCGAAAATGACGTCATTGTATTGGGAAATAAATATTCTCATTCTTAAAAACCAAGCATTAACTAGATTACCTAAAAAAATATTTTATGACGAGTGTTACTTCTTAATGCCGTCTCATTTCAGAAAATATGAATGAAAATTATTTTATTTTTAAAAGGAAATTATATTTTCATTCATAAAACCTAAACTTTTAATATAATTGCGTCAATATGAATCATTTTCTGTCCACCAGTATTGAAAATTAAGGCTCGGAAGTATAAAAAGAAATTTAAGATTTGCGATAACCATTAGTGCAATAAATAAAAAGTTACATATGTAAATTAATGAAACCACGGGGAGTTCAGGAGGCGGATCCCCCCCCCCCCTGAAGAAATCTGTTTTATTATTTAAAAAAATATCAGAATTAGTAGCTCATGAAAATTATTTCAAAATATCCTTCCATAACAACCTTTTTAATTTAATGCTTCTAATGTCTGAAAACTTCGTATTTTTTATTCTTATAAATAATTACATAATTTGAAAACTTTAAATTGCGGTTTGCATGAAATTGAATATTACCAAAGTGTGTCTAAAAACAGTGACTTGCAGAGCTGACGTTGAGGCTCCTGATCTGTAGATTTACTAGTAATTGCCGAAACGTCAGTGAAGGCTTACTGTGGAGACACGAAAAGTTTTGATTTCCGTTTGTCTGTCTGTCTGTCCGTCTGTCTGTCTGTCTGTCTGTCTGTTCCGCGATAACTGCCGCAAAAAGCACCCGATCAGCTTGAAATTAATTGGGCATATTCGTGAGATACCCGGACGTAGCTGTATAGTTTTTGGTTAAATTTGGTTCATTCGTTCGAAAAATATGGAAGATTTTATTTTTCTTTATAATGCTTTTCTACGGCAAGTCAGACGATTTTCAAATTTCCATTTGTTGAAATAAAATGGCACGTTTGATTAATGGATTTAAATGTCAAATTATGGATACTAAAATTCTAAATTAGGGTTTTAAATTATTCCTATTATATTGAAGTTTTATCAATATATCTATCAGATTTTTTTATTTACGTGTATAATGTTTTGAGGACATTTATACATGTATTCCAATAATATAAAGAATTTTTAAGTTAATTTTCTTGTTTTACATGATACATATTTCTTTTTTTTTTCGTTTCTTCGTTGCCTAGCGACTGTTATTCGTAGCCTATCATTGCGTCAAATATGAATGAAGTTAGTAAATTAAGTTAATTTTGTTGCAGGTACTATTAAAAGGCTATCGGCTTTTAATATGTTATTGCTATCGCATGCATTAGGATGTTTAAACTAATGTTTAACCATGCTATAAGTGAAAAAAAAGTACAGTTAAAGGCATGTAAATCATTTTTAACACTTTCCAACATGGATGAAAAGTATTTATGACTTCAGTTTTTCTATCTGTCGCCTGCCGTGTTTCTCTACGTGCTCTAACTCGCGTAAATATAGTCGGGATTACATGTAATTGATATACGTTATTGAGGTTTGCCAAAGTATGTTTGGTATTAAAAATGAAGAGTGTAGCATTCATAGCTTAATTACAGGGGCACTCAAAACTATTCCGTTACATTATAGTCTTTGGGAAAAATCGTGTGCGGCGTATTTTAATAATGTTACACAATTTTAAACGTACTGAAATTTATATACCTTATTAAGGTGCACTAGAACCTGGTTACTATAAAATATGTTATGTGTAGCACTTACAGCATGCGTACAGGGAACTCAAAAGTATTCATAATATTACAATCTTTGAAGAAAATCCTTTTGTGGCGTTTTTTAATGATGTTACTCTGTTACAAAATAATAAAATTGATATGTATTTTTGAAACATTTTTGTAGTATATGGGGTGCAAAGCATATGTTTTTTTCAGGGTCACACAAAAGTGGTCGATTAAAATGTGGTCTACGGGGGAAAAAAACTCCTTACAGCTTATTTTAACACATTAGCGACGGGAAACGAGAATTCTCGTTTTTATTCAGAATACATCATTGGCTAAGGGAGTGACTTCTACCTTACAGAAAAGACATTTATATTGTGTTGTCCATATTTTTTATAGATTGTAAGACATTATATATTACATCCGTACATTTACTGCTGCATAAACATGAAAAACATGTCTCAGAAACCAATTTCCGAGACACTTTCAGAAGAGGGAGGAGCTTCTACTCTTTTTAAACCCAGATTTAATTAAATTGCCTGTCGTCAGTGTGTTAATTGTGTTGCACTAATTCAAACATTATGAAATTAAATTACATTACTGTGGTTGACTACAAGAAGCTTGAATATGATTTGTATCGTATTTATCGTTCATTTATAGGGTCACATAAAAAATTTCGGATACAGTTCTGGTCTATTAGGGATGATTGCTGAAGAGCATTTTCGATTATGGTGTGCGTTTTAACGTTAAGTAAATTTGTGCTTAATAAGTAGTGCTTAAATATTGTATAGACCATGTACAGGGATACACAAATGAATTCGTAAGTATAAATGAAAATGAGCGCGAATTGCTTCAGTGTGTTTTTTTTTTTTTACTTGAGTTATGTATTTCCCAGCCCAATTACATTTAGTATACTAACAAATGTTTGCAGAATTTAAATAGAACCATATACAGGACTCCGCAGAAACTGGATATATGGTGCACACTATGCATACTAATACCCGGAAATGTGATATGAGCAGTTTTAAGAGGGTTTTTTGTCTGCATTAAATTTAAATGTTATAGACGACGCGTAAAAATCTTCACGTTATATACAGGGCTGTAGAAAAGAATTCATGTACGTTTCCGTCTATTGGTAGAATTTACTAAAGGACATTAACACAATTAATTGATAATTACAAATGTAAATTAAATTACACTACGAAGGGGTTCAGGGGGGCTCTGCCCCCCCCCCTGAAGAAATCTACTTTATTATCTAAAAATTACCAGAATAAGTAGCTCATGAGATTTTCAGAATACCATTACATAACAAGTGGTTTAATTTAACGCTTCTAATGTCAGAAACCTTCGAAATATTTTTTCGTTTTATAAATGTTTATGGAATTTCAAAACTTTAAATTTCTTTTTTTGTAGAAAGATTAATATTACTCAAAGGGTGCTAAACACAATGAATTGTAGAGCTGACGTTGAGGCTCCTGATCTGCAGATTTACTAGTTAAAATAGGAGTTTGAAATGGACATATATGTAATCAGCGAAAAATTTAATCTAAAAATGTAATATTTAAAAAGTTTAAATTTCGTATTAAAATATCCTACTATGAAAAATCATGTGACCAGGTGCCATTTGTCTGGAGATAAAAACTTCTCTCAGTCATGGGTTATAAAAATCATGAATACCTGTCTTTCAAATCCAAGAAAATGTATTTTTTATCGATCGATTTTTAGAGGACTTTTTCTGTTATACACATCGCAGAGATACAATCTTTATACCTGCTGAAAATAGAATTTTTTCTGCGTCTGTCTGTATAAGTAACAAATTTCTAGGGTAGAGTCTTTATGAGATGCGAGTGGAAATAAAAAATGTCCAGTACACTTTTTAGCTTAAAGTGCGCTCTGGGAACCTGCAATTTCGGATTCCGAATCCCAGCTGTGTGGCAAACCGGAGGAGAAATGTGATGTCTGTTTGTACCTGCGTTCATTTTATGCCGTTTCTTCGTTAATGAGACGTAAGATTGGGAGTTTTTGATTAATAACGTCCGTTAATTACGACTGTTTCAAAATCTTATGATTTGCTGTTTGATCTCAGGTGTCCAGCTATAAGTATGCATAATTTAAAGTCTCCAACATATATAGTTTCTGAGAACGGGCTCTGTGACGAACAAACAGACAGACAGACAGAGGGGTGAGAAGTTTAGGGTTTCGTCAGATGAACGAAATCCTAAAAAAAAAAAATTCCATAATAAAAAAAAAAGTCATGGCCATATTTTTTTCGATTCTGACCAGAAAATCAGATTTCTAACTTTTTACGGCTGCTCTTTCATATTCACCTAACACTTCATTTATAATGGTTATTTTATAAAAATGGAAGCCATCAGTCCACCAGAAGAAAATGATTCATTCCGAAGATAAGTTCGATTAAAAAATTCTATTTAATACTTTGAGCATAAAGAAGAGGCTACACCTGCAATTTTCATGACACTAATAAAATCACACAGTTGCCAATTTCAACGAATTTGTTACATCTAAAAATTTAATTAGGAAAATTGCTATATTTAATCGTTGATAATTGTTAGATTTTTGCGATTGTATTAGGCAAAGTTTACTGCTAAGTTTTAGTGGTAAGAAAAAATCTTAGAAATTGGTAGCTATGCAGTAGCTTAATACTGCAGATAACAACAACAAAAAACAAACTAACAATATTGACATTCAACAAACAAAAAACTATCAAGGGCTTTTTCAAATAAACAATTTCATTTCCTGTTTTTCTTAAAAGTAAAGGAAATGTACATCAAAGAAATGTTACTAGTACCACAAAAATTAATGAGTTACGTGAAAAATTGTATTTCATCTTCTTTAGTTGGTGACGATGTGTACAAATCCGGTTTATCCGAGTTTTTTGCTTATCCGAGCTTGGTCCATATTAACTCAGACATGTAAGAAAATGTACACTCTAAATTCTAATGTAGTATTAAAAACGGATTTATTGTAGTTCAAATAAAATCCAAATTTCAAATTAAATACTGTATGCAAGGAAGTATTGCATGGAAGGCGAATGTTTCTCTCTGGGAAAATTTCCAAATATTAATATGGATTTATTGTAAAAATTATTATGACTATTGTCAGTATGCTATTGAAACAGAGGAAAAATAATTTCATTTTTCGATTCTTTAATTTACACATGTTATGTTTTACTCACAGACATGTCAGAAAAGACACACTTCCGATTTTAAAATAGTATTAAAAATGGATTTATTGTGAAAATCATTATGACTATTGTCGGTGTGCTATTGAAACAGAGGAAAAATAATTTCATTTTTCGATTCTTTAATTTACACATGTTATGTTTTACTCACAGACATGTCAGAAAATTCACACTTCAGATTTTAAAATAGTATTAAAAATGTATTTATTGTGAAAATCATTATGACTGTTGTCGGTGTGCTATTGAAATAGAGGAAAAATAATTTCATTTTCCTATTCTTTAATTTACACATGTTATGTTTTACTCACAGACATATCAGAAAATTCACACTTCAAATTTTAAAATAGTACTAAAAACGGATATACTGTGAAAATTATTTCGACTATTGTCAGTATGCTATTGAAATAGGTGGAAAACTAATTTCATTTTTCAATTCTTTAATTTACGGATGTTATGTTTCACTCAAGCTTCATTAGAATATTTTTGAAAATAGAACTTTAAAGATATTTATCTCTAAATAAATTTTGTAACGAATTACATGTTTCTTGATACAGTAAAATATTACATAATTTCTGTATAAATTTTGCCCTAGTTACAAATGATTCCGGATACTTTTTCCTTATCTTCAGAACATTTAAGTAAAAAACTAATAACACTTAAACCAATTGGATGTGCCAATCCCAAAACTTTGTTCTATCTCATACATCTTAATATTGCAAAAAGAAGCTATAAATGTTAATACTTCAATATTATTAGTTAAATACTATACCAACGTTCATTTTCATCTTAAATTTATGTATCAGTTTATTAATCGGAGTAAAAACGAGTTAATCTGGATCATGACATTTATTAAAATCAATAGTTTATGTCATTCTGTTGTACATCAGCTGTTTACAAATATCAGGTTTAGCAGAATTCGATGTTCCTATCGTTGTTATATGAGCCGCCGATGTACAATAGAATTACAAAAAATCGAAAAAAAATTGTTATTACAGCGCCCACTTCCGACGGAATGTTTCGAAATTCAAAGACAACCTGCTTTCCATAACCAAAAACATAAATGCGAAATTTGTTGAATTCTTTGGATAACTTCAGAAACTTTTCTATAGTACGCTATTCTTTTTCTATGGTACACACACGAAAAGACAGACATTTTGTATAAACATGTTTTTGGGGATCTCTGACCCATAAAACGTGTAAATCCGTGGAAAACCGGAAGTTGAAAAAAATTTCAATTACAAGACTTTCTTCTATTGAAGATAGAATAAAGTAAAAATATACATGGATATATTAACTTTTCTATTACAATTATGCCATTACCAAGTTTTTAAAAAAGGGGTATGTGTTGCGATGAAAATAACATTACAGTTCTAAACATTACTCTTCTAAAATCTACAGATTTCTAATAAAATTTCCTTGGCTAAAATTGACTTTCAAGTAAAAAATATTTTCACCAGATAATGTCAAATATAATTTGCAATGTAAATTTTATAAAAATCTTATATCGTAGGTACCAGGTTCAGATAGGTACATTAGGTACCAGATACTCACGTCTTAAGTCTTACTGCACCCTTACTCTTTTGCGTTTTGCCTGCTTTCGTGCAATTTTTTTTTCTCGTAGCATTACATTCCTGTTTTTGCTATGTCATAGTGAAATGTGCTTAGCTGTTTGCTTTATTATGAGAAAACGCAGACATAGCATTCTGACTCATCACCTTCTAGACTTGTGTCATGGAAACCTGCATTCTCATCATATGCTTAAATTAATCTATTATTCGTATTTAATGTCCAAATAATCAATCTCTTTAATCCGTTTTAAAATAAACAGAAACGTTTTTCATAAATACAAGTGCTTACATACGTTCTCGGCGGAGAGAAATTAACGTATTTTGGAATTTTTTTATATGAAGGTCGTACAATGAATCAAAAAACTAATAATTCCACCCTTTTTTTATTGATTCAAGTATTTAAAAAAAATTGTGTTAGACAAAATACACCTAACAACACTTGGTGCCAGTTCACACGCTACTCGATTAATTCTTATGCCTATGAACTTAAATATTATTCTGTCTAATGCACTGAGGTAAGCAAAAAAGAGGAATGAATGTTCTCTTACCTTTTATAGCTATCCATATCCATCCTCCGGGTAGTCAGGAGAATTAAAAACTTTGTAGAGAAGCTTTATCATTACTTTTAACGGTTTAATCCATTGGGAGTTGTCCATTTTGCATAATCATTTATTTGTCTGGAATGTATGTGTTTTAAGACCTATGTTTTAAGACCATCTACTTTCGGTGAAAGGAAAACGAAAGAGGAAGTTTAATAAACATAATAGAAAAGAACAGCTTCAATTTTCGACCATCTCAGACCGACGACCGTGGAAAAGTGAGTTTCAAAGCACATCACATCGCAACATGATTAATTTTTAACAAGTCTATTTTTGCACTTTGCTGTAAACGTCTAATTGAATAGAATTGATTATTTATATTATATTAGAGTCATAAGCTGAATGTTCACTAAATAAGTCTTTTTGTTAATTGCCATGTTTATATGCACCCAGAGAAACCTTGAGCATTTGGTGATAGAAATATTACAGTCGTACAACATATTTCACATGACACGGAAAAAGAGAAATGCAGAACTTCCTGGTTCTTTATCACTCTCGGGGAATTTTCTTTTAATGATGTGTTATCTATAGCAGATGAAGGAGAAACATTTCATATCTTGGATAGGGATTATAAATCGAAATATCCTTCAACATGTTCCCTCTTAAGCCCCTAAACAAGATTATTCTGTAGTTTCAATATATCTCTGTTTTCTCGGAATTCAGGCTTGGGTTCTGGTTTAGTTAAGATGTCTGCCAGCATCGATTTACTCGGACAGTAACATTATTGTTTGCATTTTCCTTCATATGCTTAATAAGGTGATACTTCAATTCAATATGTTCTGTCTTGTTTTAGTATTTTTCTGGTTCTATTATTTTTATGTAGGAAATGTTTTTCGTAGACTGCTATAGGCAGATTTTAGGGTAAATTCAAGTCTTCCAACATTTTTATTATTCACATAAATTCTTGTACAGCGCTCACTGCTGTTACGTATTCAGCTTCCGCTGACGATTGCACAATGCACATTTGGCGCTCAGTAATCTGCTGTATTGGATTTTTCCCCAGAAGGAATGGATTGCCGGATGTTGATTTTCCAGTTTGCGTATCACTGGCGAAATCGGCATCGTTGTGCGCTTCCAAAATTCGTGAATATTCATTTCTGATTATTATATTTAAACCTTTGGTGTGGTACAGACATCGGAATAGGCGTTTGAAAGCTTTCCAGTCCTTTCCTGACGGGTTTTCGGTTTTTTTTTTTGGCTCAAAGCATTTACGGTCAGTAATATATCTGGCTTTGTTATTGTTGCAATAGACAATAAAGCTCAAATTATGGCAAATAATTGAAAAAAAAAGGGACGGGTGTAGTCTAGAAAATTTCTAAATTAGCCAGTAATTTTAATACGATTCTAAAATGTATGCGTAAACAATTTTATTCAATTCGGTTAAAAATTGTAGATTTGTAAAAGGAATATACACACAAACTTTGACTTTTATCTGAATATCTATTATCTATATAAAATCCAAACGGAAATTTCGTTCCGAACTCCTAGATTTCGAGTTCTACTTCATGGATTTTTACGGAACTTATACGGTTAGATAGGTATCGTTTCAGGGAAGGCTTTAAGCTATAACATTCTACCTAGATTAGTTATAGAATTATGACGGAAAGTTCTATTATTTTGGACGATAAGGTTTATCATTTTATTTCTTGGCGAAATTTATCGTTGATAAAAAAAATTGAAACAGCTATTACACCTCGAAACATAAAAGAAAAAACTGTTACTAATTTTAATTTTAAAAAAAGTAGAAAAAAATCCGTTTTAATGAGTGATAATATTAAAAAATGAAAATATTTAATTTAAACACGAAAGGGAATGTTCGTAATGCTTACAAAATTACTCAGTTAAAATACTGCAATTGAAATAAGATTTGGCTCTTTATCTTTTGCGCCAGGTTAAGAAAAATACATCTGAAAAATTAATAGGATGATATCAACGAAGTTTCCATAAGTGCATGCTCAGAAATATTTGAAAAAATATCTTCTCATGAGGAATATATAGAAGATTCTTCCCGTGATATATGCTTATAAAAAAAATTCCGCAGAACCTCCATTTAACGTTTGTAAAAAAAATAATGAAAATTTAATTTTTTTGGCGATTTAATGCTGGTTGGCGGCACAATAAAATTTTGAATGATACTTTTTTTTAACATAAAGAATTTTTAAGTAAAACCTTTTTCTACTCTTCATACGAAGATAGTTAGATTAAGTTTAACTTAAATAAATACATTTTTATTACTACAGTTTTGTCATATACCTTTATATGTGTATATATTAAAATTTTATTATCGTAATTATACGGTTTAAAACAAAATTTCAGTTTATTAATTTTTTCCAAATTCAAAATTAATGTCCGATTCGGAACATTGGTAATTTGACTTCGATATTGTTAGTATCAAAAACAAGAAATGAAGGTTATTGTTGCCATGGAAACAAGTATTTAATATAAAATGTTTAATGCTAACATTTTTAATTAGCCAGTTACTTTTAAAACAAACTTAAAACGGTACTACTTGATTATCCCGTTAACAAAATAACTACTGCCAAACTATAAGATTAAATACCAATAATAGCTGATCGTAAATTTTACATTCACTTGACATTAAACATGGTACACGTGTTTTTTGCGTCATCAAGAATTTCACTTCTATTTGTAATTCGATTAATGTTTAAAAATTTATTTATTCTTTCGTTGTTTAAAATAAAAATTTTGTCAATTTGCATAATTTGGCGAGTAGTTTGGCAGTTTATATAATTTGGCGAATAGTTTGGCAATTTATATAATTTGGCGAAATTGGTTGAATGAATAATCAAATAGTACCCTTAAAACATATCCAGCCGGTAAAGACATGTAAAATTAAATAACTACTGCAACACGCTATTTTTTATATTATATACGCTTAAAGATAAAAAATAATACGTTAATCCATTGTTTAAGTTTAAATTCATCGAGTTTTATGCATTTAAACACTTATTTAACAAGCAATTTTCAAATGAATTTAAATATCTTGCATTTGGGATGGAAATGTGTTGGCTAGCCAAATAGCGTGGAACGTTCGTCTTTTTTGTGCCAAATACTCGAATATATATAGATTTTTTTCAGATTTTTACTGAGATTCCGCCGCCAAATTTGACTGATTCTTTACTACATACATGAGTAGTTTTAAAAGCATTTTTCTTTTCAAAATAATTTGAGTATGCTCTTTAAGGAGACCTTCCTTGTGGTAACAATTTTGTTTTTGATTTGTTCTTTTTTATTTCTAACTCTTCCATCATGTGACTCACAGACGAAACTAGCAGATGTAATTGTAAAAATGATGGTACTTATGATTTACATGTTATATGTTTATTTGTAATTTTTGAGTCACTTTTGTCGCCAAACAATTTGATTTTAAGCCAAAAAGACGTAAGCGTGAATTGGGTTCAAGCGATGTTTACAATAAAGGTGATTTTGCAAGTGTACGAAAGCATTTTTTGAGTATTTTTTAAAATTCAAATGTACAATATATAAATAGCAATTAATATTTTAAAAATGGATTTAAATATTTTAATTTTAGTATAAATGTCTCCCACACACGCACATACATATTGTAAAATAATTTAATTTTAGACATTTAAAAAATTTCTCATCATACTTTACTGCGAAAGCATGTCGGTTTGTTTTCCCCAAATTTGTGACTTTTATAACCTCGAAGCCAGATTAGCTAATATTGTCCATTCTTTTTTTAAATAAAAAACATATCGCCAATTTCCCTTATACAAACGTTCAATGTTTGCAATGTTAGGTAGTAAAGATTAATCTTAAGAAAATGTAAGCAATTATGCGTTATTCCTATCACGAAAAAAGACATTTTGCAATAAAAATTGCTTTCTGAAATCACTTTTCGATAGTCTATTCCATTCGTAATTTCTTTTTTTTTTCATATCGTCCCTTCTTTTAGAAATGTTATAAAAATATATTGAATGAATGTTCCATAATCAGCAACCTTACAATTGGCGAATTTACTATATAGTGTTGGAAGCTTCGTTTTTATTTGAAAGGAGCCGTGTACGGTAAATCCGATTTTAGAAGATTACGCGAAATTTGTACTTTTAGTAATTAGCGATTAGTAAATTTATGTTTCTTTATTATGGAGCAAACGGACGAAAGAAGATTTAGTAATAGATATTTTTCATGTGCAGTTATTTTACTATCACTAAAAAAGCATTAATTTGAATGTACAAAAAAAAAAAAAAAAAAAAAAATCAAATGCCAAAGGTAGCCTATGGAACAATATTTGTTCACTTAGCCTAGGTTTTAAAAAAAAAAATTCCTCAAATTCAATTAAAATTTCTATCATTATAAAATTTTAGGGTGATGCACAGTCCGAGCAGCGGATCGTAGTGACAAATTTTAGGTTTATTTTACTATCACTAAAAAAGCATTATTTTGAATCTATAACCCCCCCTCCCCCCACCCACCCCCCCAAAAAAAAAAAAATTCAAAGACCAAAGGTGACCAATGGAACAATATTTGTTCATTTACCCTAGGTTTAAAAAAAAAAGTACCTTAGATTCAAATAAAATTTCAATCATTATAAAACAATTTTGGCTAATGCACAGCCCGAGCAACTGATCAGAGTCACAAATTAACGTTTTTAGTTTTATTTAGGCAACAAACTGATGAATAATGACGTCTTGAAAATAAAAGCATGTTTATTTCTCCGTCTTATTACGCTCAATAGAGAAATGCGAAAAAAATCTTCGGTTTGCCAAAAAAGATCACAACTAAAAATTTTGCATAACTAACTTTATTTATCGTTTGCAAAGAGTTTTGATAGTGAAAGATCTAAAATTCAATCAACAGCAATTTGAAATTATTTAATGGAATGTAGTTTGTTACGTAATTAACTCTGTTTTGTAGCTAACTCTGGTACATTTTTAGCCATACCATTACGAACATTTCTAACGTTGCACATCAAACTTGGTTGTGAATCCAATTGCGGATGATTGGGAAGATTTTATTGAATGAAAACTAGAGGTTTAGTTTTCTATTTGAATTAGTTATCGAGGTTATTTTCCTAGGTTAATAGTTGCATGATTAAAACTGGTATGTAAAAAGAAACAGCAGTTAAAATGACATTATTTTAATTTTATTCACACAGTTCCGCTTTAAATATCCACTTTTGCTTGATTCGTATATTTTAAAATATAAAAGTTAAATACTGTTTTGATTGTATTTACTCTACTGGAAATCGAAGATAAGAAACTGTAGAGAAAACCTGGCAAAAGAAGACGTATATTACCAAATATAATGTAACGTAGAGAGAGATTGTATTTATGTTATCAGATCCGCACAAAGTACCAAGCTGAGAAGCCCGGAGTAAAAGAACTAACAAACGAAGGTGAATAACCCGAACATTCTTTAAGTTAAATGGTCAATCTCTGCAGTCATTGTAATTCTCTCTTTTTTAGTAGTGTGGTGATATGATCGTAATGGCCGCATTTTCCTCCCAAACTGCGTATGTGTACTAAAGAGTTGCTTCTGAATTGCCTGTATTTCGTCTAACACATCAGATAATATAATAGCGCAATTGCGCCCGATGCGTATTCAGAAAATGCTGAAGGACCTTCCAGGTGAAGGTCCATATTAATTTAAAATACAGGGTCGGATTTTCCATTTCGTTTGATTGAAGATTTGAAAACTGGTCCAGCGCAGCGGGCTCAGCCTCCTAGTAGATAGATAAAATCCTTTTTCTTTGTTTCTTTGTTTATTTTCAATAAGAAGAAGCAATTATACTATTTCTCATTATGTATAGCTTCAATGAAAACAAAATTACATTTATTTTCTGAAAATTCAAAGATATGTTAGCACTTAAATTTTACGTATTTCTTCATTGATAGAATATGAAAACATGAAGAGAAATATGAAATGTAAAATATATATAGCAGCACTAAAAATCTTTAAATTTTTCTATGGCAAGAAAATAAATACAACGATGTATAATTTGGTGAATAGTCGAAAATATAGCGTATAAAATATTTTTGCTAGATATTTTACAAACCTTATGTATCTATAATTTAAATCCATTATGCACACATTTAGATTACTGGTATTACATGATTCAATAACATGGAAGGTCTCTGTTATCAGAGGACTTGATTAACACTATATATTATTTCTCATTCCCAATTTAGATGTAAATCTAGAACCGGCATAGAATATATTTTAAACAATGAATTACGCTTATTAAAATAATGTATCATCCTTGTTTTATTAATTAATTTCCTATTTTCAATAAGTAGAATAAATTACAAAACTTTTTAAAATGTTTTTAAATGATTGAAATTAATTTAATTTTGTAAACATTAAAAAATGTATTAATATTTTAAAAATTATGATTTTTTCATACAATAGAAGATTGACATCTGAAGCATAAAATATATGTCGTGACGATAAAAAAAAATCCCCTAAAATTCTTCAAATTCTTGTACGAGAAAAATTCATAAATTCAAATGTTACCGAAAGAGGAATATGTTGCAAAAAAAGAATGCAATTATTACTTGCTAGCTATTTTACAGACATTCCTTTAAAACACCTGGTATAAAAGCGTTATGATCCGAAAAAGATTTCTTTTTAAACTGCATGTTGTGTTTTTTGAAGTTAGGTGAAAATCCTATTTTATCTGCACATTTTTTTTTGACTTCATCAATCAAGAATGCAGTAAAATATATGAGGCATTCTCACGTAATTTTGACTTTTAAGTCCTTGAACAATAATTTTTATTTTAGTACATATTCTTGTGGGGTTTTTAGGTAGCTTTCATAACAAAAAGCTACCTATTGCAGCCGTTCGGAGGAAAGGGATTTCAAAAAATTTTGGTATATTTTCATCGATCATGACCCCCAGACCACGAAACCACCCTCCGTTCAAAATTGATATATATATATATATATATATATATATATATATATATGACCTTTTTCACACTATAACTCTCGAATTTATGAACCGATTTGGATGTAATTCGGTATGTACATAGTACATACCAATGTCTCGACCGAGTTCGTTGGCCAGCTTCTTCCGGCATTTTGTTTCAAAATGGCGGCCATTTAAATTTAAAAAAAAATTAAATTTGAAATGTGGTACCAAAAAATTGAAAATGGAAAAATATTTTTTTCTTATGTATTTGACCTTTATACAAAGATTCCGGAGCAGTTTTTGTTTCGTCTATATCTTAAAAAATAGCTGAGTTATAGCATTTTGAATTTCTAGCGTGGCTGACATTTTGAAGCGTCCTGAATTTTGTCACGCGATAAAAGGCGTATTTATGAACCGATTTGGATGTAATTCGGTATGTACATAGTACATACCAATGTCTCGACAGAGTTCGTTGGCAAGCTTCATTCGCCATGTTGTTTAAAAATGGCAGCCATTTAAATTTTTAAGAAAAATTTAAATTTGAAATGCGGTACCAAAAAATTGAAAATTGAAAAAAATATTTTTTTTTATGCGTTTGACCTTGATACAAAGATTCGGGAGCAGTTTTTGTTTTGTCTGTATCTTAAAAAATTGCTGAGTTATAGCATTTTTAATTTCTACCGTGGCTGACATTTTGAAACGTCCTTATATA
Organism: Maratus speciosus; assembly: GCA_963932465.1. Taxonomy (NCBI): domain Eukaryota; kingdom Metazoa; phylum Arthropoda; class Arachnida; order Araneae; family Salticidae; genus Maratus; species Maratus speciosus. Next base: position 365,210,161 of record OZ010795.1, on the reverse strand, counting down.
TGTCACGTGATAATAGGCGTATTTATGAACCGATTTGGATGTACCTTGGTGTGCACATAGTACATACAAATATCTCGACCGTGTTCGTTGGCCAGCTTCATCCGCCATCTTGTTTCAAAATGGCGGCCATTTAAAAAAAAAATTAATTTTAAATTTAAAATGAGATACCAAATAATTGGAAAATGAAAAAGATTTTTTTCTTATGTGTTTGACCTTAATACAAAGATTCGGGAACAGTTTTTGTTTCATCTATATCTAAAAAATGGCTGAGTTATAGCATTTTGAATTTCTATTGTGGCTGACATTTTAAAACGACCTGATTTTTGTCACGCGATAACAGGCGTATTTATGAACCGATTTGGATGTTACTTGGTCTTTGCATAGTACATACCAATGTCTCGACCGAGTTCGTTGGCCAGCTTCATTCGCCATCTTGTTTCAAAAGGGTTGCCGTTTAAAAAAAAAAAAATATTTAAAATTTAAAATGTGGTATTAATAAGTTGGAAAATTAAAAATATTTTTTTGTGTGTTTGGCCTTGATACAAAGATTTCGGAGCAGATTTTGTTTCTGAAAATTTGTTCTTTTGTTTATATCTTAAAAAATGGTTGAATTATGGCACTTTGAATTTCTAGTATGGCTAACATTTTGAGACGATCTTGTATTTATCAAGCGATAACACACGTATTCGCCTATTTCCATGTAAGAAGGCATGTGGATAGTATACATCAATATCTCGAACAAGTACACTGGCCAGCTTCATCCGCCATCTTGTTTCAAAATGGCGGCCATTAAATTAAAAAAAAAATTATATTTAAATTGAGGTGCAAAAAAACTTAGAAATTGAAAATGTTTCTTTCTTAAGTATTTGACCTTGATATAAGGATTCAGGAGCATTTTTTGTTTGTCTTTATCTTAAAAAATGGCTCAGATATAGCAGTTTTAATTTCTAATGTGGGTGACATTTTGAAAAATCTGATTGTTTGCCTGCGACAGCACTCGTATATATCAAGCGATTCCGATGTGAGTAAGCATGTGCACAGCAATTACTAAGGTCTCGACCAAGTTCACTGGTTACCCTCATCCACCATGTTGTCTTAAAATGGCAGGCATTTTAAGAAATCGCCGAATTTGGCAGCGAAATATAAGTTACTTTAAATAAAAGCAGCTTGGATAAAGATGACTAATTTCGCTAAATTCTCATTCATAATGATTTACTATTGAAAAAAAATTAGTATTGAATCTCCTATATTCGGTTTCCACTAAATTGAGCTTCGTGTGTTTGAATAATATAAATTGGCTTTTTTAAAATAAGGAATTTGAAAGCTACCTCTTCCTCCCGGCACTGGCCGGAAGGACTTTTTTATTCCTTATTCATCCCATTGGAAAACATCCCATTGCATAACTGTATAACAATATTAATAAGATTTTGGGGGTCCAAATATTCCACGAAATTCCTGTACCATCCCCTGTCCCTGATGGTGATTTTTAAGTTTGGAGCAGTCTGAATAAAACTGTTTCAATAAAAGTAATTCGATGTAATTTTTTCCGAAACTGGTACTATTATTTTATATAACTATTTACCAAAAAAATTACCTGCACACATTTTCAAGGTTGTTATTATTATTTTTTAACTCTGTCCCCGGATTTTAGATTCCTTGCCGTCCCTCTTGCTAAAATTATACTGAAAATCATTTCAAATGCAGCCACAGAAATTTTTTCAACTTTTATCTCTTGCATAAGTTTGCTAGAGAAATAATGGCTATAACTCTTTCACAGGAAATTTACTGCAGAATTTAAATCAGCATTTAAATATCAATTTCAAGCATCGCGGGTCTATTGGTAGCCTTACCGTCCCCAAGGTTTATTCCTGCACTGTTAAAGTAAATAATTATTATTTTTTAATCCAATGTAAATAACTGTTTCTAAAAATCAATGAACATTGTGGCTATTACTTAGTCTTAACATGATTTGCCTAAAAATGGGGGGTAATTTTCCTTACCGTCCCATCCTTGCCATCCTTTTTTTTTTCCTTACCGTCACTGTTTTCCTTTATCATCCCCCTTTTTTCCCTTACCGTCCCTTCTTTAACATATCTTTAAGACAATGTTATAATATAATTTTGTACTAAAAATACTACATTGTTATTATTTCTTATTTGAATGTTCTGTGGGTACTATGCAAATTCATTATAAGTAAAAATTTAAAAGAAAATAAAAAGTTAGAGAGGTAAAACGGCAAGGAAAATTTAACTCGCAAGTTTAACTTAAACCTCAGTTCAATAAAAACTGGTATGTTGTGGCCATCACAAAACTTTCTTCTATATAAGTCACGTCAATTAAATCATTTAAATAGTAAAAGAAATTACATCAATTTAGAACCAATTCGTATCAAAGTATACCTGAATTTGAAGTTTGATGAAAATTCGTGCATTACTTATTGAGATAGAGCTGTAGGGGAAATTATGAAAAAAGCAGCATAGCAGCGCCACCTGTTGAGCGATTTGCACCAAAACACAAACAGCACTAATTCATATTAAGGTATACCGGAATCTAAAGTTTGATGAAAATCGGTGCATTAGTTCTGGAGCTAGAGCTATTGTGGCAATCACAAAGAATGCAGCACAGCAGCGCCACCTATTGTGAGATTTACACAAAAAGGTACAAAACATCAATTCATGTCAAGGACTAACTGAATCTGAAGTTTGATGAAAATCCGTGCATTACTTTTGGGCATTGAGCTATTGTGGAAATCGTGAAAAATGCTGCATACCAGCGCCACCTGTTGAACGATTTACACCAAAACATAAACAGCACTAATTCATATCCATGTATACCTGAATCTGAAGTTTGTTGAAAACCCAAGCATTAGTTCTTGAGATAGAGCTATTACGAAAATCGTGTAAATGCTGCAAAATGCAGCATAGCAGCGCCATCTGATGGGCGATTTGCACCAAAACGTTACCAGCACCAATTCATATCAAGGATTAACGGAATCTGAAGTTTTATAAAAATCCGTGCATTAGTTCTTGAGATAGAGCTTTTGCGGAAATCCTGCAAAATGCTACATAGCAGCGCCACCTGCAAGGCGATTTGCACCAAAAACTAATCAGCACCAATCTATATCAGGGACTACCTGAATATGAAGTTTTGTGAAATTCCGTGCTTTAGTTCTTGAGATAGAGCGCCCACAATATTTGTGTCACATACAGACTGACGGACAGACAGACAGACAGACAGACAGAGAGACAGACAGACAGACACACTCACAGACAGACATTTTGTAAAAAACATGTTTTTTTGGAATCTCTGACCCATAAAACGTGTAAATCCGTCGAAAACTGGAATTCGAAAATTTTCATGAAACCAATACTTTCTTCTTGTCAAGATAGAAGAAAGTAAAAATCTTCGCTGTTGACCATTTTTTCTTCATTTTGAATCATTCAGACTATAAGTTTAAAATGTTGTCTCTATAAGTTTAAAATGTTGTTTTACTAAGTTTAATTTCACCAGATTTTTATTCCTGAAAGTTAAAATTTTGTGAGAATGCCTCATATCACTTGTCAAGATCCTGATTAACGCTCGATATTATTTTTTATTCACACTTTAGACATAAATGTGAAAGACATAGCTTAAATGAAGTAGCCGTTAAACATATAAGTATGATTTTTAAAAAATATATTTTTTTTAATTTTATTTTAGTAATTTAATTTCAATACTTAAAAGAAATCATATTAATTGTTATTTTTTAAGTTTTTCCAAATTATTAAAATTACATTTGCTTTGTAAATAGTTAAAGATTTAGTACTATTTCAAAATGTAATCATTTATTTTTTCCATATAATATGAAAGCATCGAATGAAATATGAAAGTAAAATAGTGGCGATAAAATATCTGAAGTACTTGAAATTTTTTCTGCGGGAAGAACATAAATTCAAACCTTCGTCAACAGACAAAAACAAAGCAAAAAATGATGGAAATATATCTACTGGATATTGTGCAGAGATGATCTTCTTTCAAGTATCTTCTGTAAAAGTGGTATACTACGTAAATAAAAAAAGACACATGGCGTGATAACTTAAAGCAGAAATCAAAAACCAATATCGTGCATACATTTTTATAACCACTGAGGGTTTGAAAAACAAGAATGTGTTAAAACAGATTTGTTATTGAGGATTTGATTCTAACAAAGTAATTTTAAGTAAACTTTTTGTATACATATACACAAAGCATTACTTGAATGGAATCGATTTTAAACAATACGCTTCATAAAAACCCATATTTAGTCTTGTTTACTGTTTATTAATTTATCTTCATTAAGAAATTAAATTACGATATTATTTTTTGCTGTTTATTTAATGATTAAATTTAATTTTTAAATATTCAGTGATTTATTAATAGGTGAGAATTTGCGGATTTATCTTTTACTGGAATATAAAACTTTAGAAGAAATGTGAAATCTAAAATATATTTAGTCACGATAAAAATGTCTAAGGATCATTATTGGAAAATTGGAAAATTTGTGTCCACTGCCAATAATATTTCATTAATTATACTAAAACCAAAAACTGAAAAATGTAATGTATTGTAACATTTGTTATAACAATTACCAATGATAAATGAACATATAATGATGTTTAAATAATTATTTTTAAGCTTTAAACAGACAAAATAATCATTCCAATTCCTTTTTCCCATTTACAAATATCAAATAGTAAATGTATGCCGTAAAAAGTTCTATAAATATCATTAACTTTTGCTATTAATATTCATACCTATATATATATATATATATATATATATATATATATAGTATGGTAAAATATAATTCTCCTTTTTTAGTATAGATTGTACAGTAAAATATTGTAGTAAATATATTTGTCCCAGAGGTTGACCATCATTTCAGTCCCTCTAAACACACATTTAGTTTAATTGATACTAGGTGGCGCTGGCAAAATGATTTCCACTGAAAAAACAACTTAAGTTCAAGCATCCACTATGGTTGAAAGTTCTTCTCCTTGCTTCACATTTAAAAATATTTAGTTTTTCTTCTGATTAGGGATGAGTATTTTTTAATAATATCATTCATATTTATCGTTTTATTTATAAAAAAAAGATTATTGCAACTTTATTTATGCGACATACAAATGTCTCATGACATATTTAATAATCTACATGTGTGCAAAATGATTCAACAAAATGGCTGCGCAGCTGTTAAGACGAAAACATCAACTCAGTCCCAATTATTATTCACTGATTATAATGTTAGCAGGCTCTTTCTTCCATAAAAGTTTGTCCTACGCATAAAAGATACATCCTTGATCTCAAAACATTACAGCATTTAAATGAGGAAACATGCATCATAGTATATAATTGCATGTGGTAGTTGGTACATTAATTTAAAAAAATAACAATTATGGAATGAAACGACCTGTTTTCAGCTATTGACCCCTAAAGATCTTAAAACACTCCTATGGTATTGAATATAAATTCAAACTTTGATAGAAAATGTTATTGAGAACTTGATTTATACAAAATAATTTTAAAAACATTTTGTAAATAAATATACAAAACATGACTTGCATGAAATCGATTTTAAACAAACAATTTCAAAAGTAATTTTGGTTAAAACATAATATTTAATCTTTTTCACTGTTTATTAATTTACCTTTAATAAGTAAAGTAATTACGATATTTATTATTTTCAGCTGTTTATTTAATGATTTATTTTTATTTTTAAGTGTTTAATGATTTATTAATAGTTGAAAATTCGCGCATTTTTCATTTGCTAGAATACAAAAATATTAGGAGAAATGTGAAACGTAAAATATATAGGAAGACGATAAAAATGTCTAATGCTCTTGAAATACTACTATGGCATTAAATATAAATTCAAACTTTGATAGAAAATGCGTTAAAAATTAATGGAATATTTTTACTAGGTATTTTTCAGATGGCATCTACTTTCAAGAACTTGTAATAAAAACTATATGGTATGGAAATGAAGTAAGATAGATGCCGTGATTTTTGAAACAGAATCAATAGCAAATTTCTTGCACACATTTGTGCAATCCTTTGTCAAAGTTTCCGATCAAAGTTGTCAAAATTATGATTTTTGCATATCAGGGCATATATTTTGCGTATTCATGGGCTAAAAACTTTTTTAAATATGCAAAATAAAATATCACGTATTAAAATGTAAATAGAAAATAAATTCAGTATGACAAGCATATCACATATCTTATTAATGTGTAAAAAATGTAACAAATCTTGTGTATGTTAATTTTATCTTAAATACGTATCTAACGATTTAAACTGAATTTTGTATCCTACGGTTTTCGGGAACTAGCAAGCCATTCGGCTAGGTTACATGTTCGAAGAAATTCGATTAGTGGGTCATTTTGTGGGTCAGGGTCAAGCTAATTATATCTAAAAAACGACACAAAAGATTTTGACTAAATTTTATATCCTACCAGTTTGGATTACAAGAAGAGCAATGGGCTATGCGAGATGTTCGAGAAATTTCGATTAGTGGGTCATTTTAGGGTCACTATGGGGCTAGCTAATTTTTTCTAAAAAACGGCTCTAACGATTTTGTTTAAATTTTGTATCCTACCGTTTTAGATTACTTGAAAACCATTGGGCTGGGTCACATGCTCGAAAAACTTTGATTACTGGGTCATTTTGGGGTCACTATGGATCAAGCTAATTTTATCTAAAAATCGGCTCTAACGACTTTCAAGAAATTTTGTATCCTACCGATTTGAATTACTAGAAGACAGTTGGGCTGGGTCTTATGTTCGAGAAAATTTGATTAGAGTGTCATTTTGAGTCTGTGCGGGTCAGGGTCAAGCTAATTTTTTCTTAAAATTGGCAGAAATGATTTCGATTAAATTTAGTAACTTACAGTTTTGTAGTATAACAAAACCATTTGGATAAGTTACATGTTCGAGAAAATTGGATTAGTGTTTCATTTTGGATCCATACTTGTCAGGGTCACGCTAGTTTTAATTTTAAACCGGCTCCAGCGTTTTTGGTTAATTTCGTATTTTATCGTTTTGAATTATGAGAATACCATTGGGCTAAGTAACATGTTCGAGAAACTTCGATTATTGGGTCATTTTTGAGTCACTATGGGTCAAGCCAAATTTATTTAAAAGACGGTTCTAAATATTTTGACTAAATTTTGGGTCCGATCGTTTTGGATTATGAGAAAAACGTTGTGCTAGGTCACATGTTCGAGAAAATTCATTTAGTGGGTCATTTCTTGTTCATTATGAGCCAGTGCATTTCATTGAGAATAAAGATTGAAACAGTTGACATTAAACGAATGCGCGAAGTTGGCAACATTTCGCCAAAGTTGGCTGAAAACTGTTTGACAAAATGTTGGCGACATTGGCGAGATTTGGGCGGGAAAATCGACTCTCCACCAATGTCAAAATACATGCTTGGTGCCAAATGAAAGATGTCAGTTCATAGAACGTTCTTGAAAAACAGTGATGTTGTTTCGAACAACACATATCTGTTGAAGAAATACAACTGTCATACCAAAGTCGTTTTTTTAACGTGTTGAACACAAAGCAACTTTAACTGAGCTTAGCTCGGTCTTCCCCAATAATATTCTACACTACAAGCAATAAACTTTCGACATCAGAAAATAATAACCAATTAAGGCGGCAGTTGAAAAAGAAGACTAATACGAGTAGCTGCGCATGTGTACAATAACTGAATGATATTTAAAAGAAGAAACCTTCCGGTTGCGGGACCAAAATGATCTCTGAAACACTGGGAATACTAGTGTGAAAAACATGCCGCGTATTATATATGAATTATATAGGATTAATAGTTCAGTTACAGGGCACTCAAAAGTATTCCATTACATTATGATATATGGGAGAAAATCGTTTGCAGAGTATTTTAATGACATTACGCTATTTCAAATGTTTTGAAACTGATATAAAACACTGAATTTCTCTACAGAACATGGTATTCATAGCATTTTTTTATTCATTTACAGGGACAAACAAAAGAAATCCGTTACAGTACAGTGTCTTTGAGCCATAATTGTTGGAGTGTACGGTTTAAAATTCAGTATGCGCTTTTCAATTTATTTAATTTTTTGCATCTTACTCGTTATATATAAATTCTATACCTCAAATACAGCGCTGCAGAAAAGTATTCACGTACATTTCTCCTTATTAGAGGAAAATGCTGAAGGTAAATTTCCTACTGAAGTACATGTATCGCTTAAGTGAACTAAATTTTGGCAAGAATGTAGTTAATATGATAGATTCAAATCTATATATCCTATACAAGGCTGCTGAAAAAATTTAGATACTTTTCCGATTGCGGATGCGAACAACTGAAATTGTGTTTTGAAATGTGTTATGAGTTTCCATATGGTTGAATTAGACGTAATATTTTAATTTTTTAAACGGTGCAGTTTTGTTACATTATTCTGAATGTGTTTCATAATCTATGCTTGACGCATGATTTTAGGTAGATTTTGTAAGAAATACTACCTATTGCAGTCGTTACCATGGTACGACTTTTGAAAAAATTCCTTCATAACTATTCATTAATATAATGAATACTTATGAAGGAATTTTTATAGTTAGGAAGGACCCTAGGAACCCAAAACCACCCCCACCAAAAAAGTTTATATATATATATATATATATATATATATATATATATATATATATATATATATATATGTATGTATGTATGTATCTGCTAAATTTTTTGCGCACTATAAAGGTCACAATTATGCACGGATTGTCTTCAAACTCGCCAAACACATTGAGATGGCTAATATCTCTGCTTGATTGCAAATGAGAAAAATCGGCCCAAGGCAGTAGAAATGAGGGAGGGTTAAAAATTTTGAATACCGCTTTAACATGATTCTGATAAAACAGCTCTTACAGAAAAATGACAAGAAAATTGAAAATTTCTTCTGTATAGCATTTGTCAACAATAAAAAAAACACAATAAAATTCTTACCACAACAATTACTTTTATATTGCGAGATTTCCACGTGAAAAAATATATATATATATATATATATATATATTACGCTATCGTATCTCCATACATATAAGGGGGTTAACGTAGGAGGGGGCTGTTCCCTTGCCAATGCAATTTGGCGATATATCACCAAATTTGGCGACCAAAATTAGTTGCCAAAAGTGACGCCAACTTGTCGATATCTCTAATATTTCGCCAAATTCTCCTAGAATTTTATTGTAAGCCAATAGGGTTTACTTGCTTACAGAAAATCAACAAATTTACATATTTTATTGCAACAAAAACTAATATTGGTGCTACTTGGTTATCCCGTCGACCAAAAATCTATCGCCAAACTATAAGATTAAATGTCAATAATGGTTGATGATAAATTTCACGTTAACATGACTTTAAGCAAATTACACGTGTTTTTCCTCTTCAAGTGATTTTTATTTCGACATTTTATTTGTATTTTTATAGAAAATCAACAAATTGAGATATTTTAATGCAACAAAAGCTAATATTAACTGACGGGGCTATATTAATTATATTTAAGGGAATCCAGGTAAATTAAATCTATAATAATAAGGAAAGAAGTTTGTGTGTTAGTGTGTCGACGATGTTCTGAAGAGATATCTGCACGTAGAGCTACAAAATTTGGCGAAAAGGTCCGTCAATATATGATGTTTTGCAACTTGAAGCCCGATATTCTATTTCTTTGATTAGATTTTTTTAATTTAATTTTTATGCGATTTTTAACGCTTTTTTAAGTTTCGAGGCGATTTTTCCTCATTAGTGAAAAGAATACGGTTTCTTTCTTTTAACCCAATATAGTAAATTGTGTTCTCTTTTCAAAAAAGTTTATTCGAAATTCGTACAGCGATTTTTGAATTTTTAGCGAATTTCTTATGCGATTATTGAACAGCATTTAATGCATCTTCATACCTATAAGAGGGTTACCGTAAGGGGGACACAGTTCTGTCGCCGAATGCCGCCAAGTTTGGCGCCAACTTGGCGATATATCGCCAATTTGGCGACCAAAATTAGACGCCAAAGTGACGCTAATTTGGCAATATCTCTAATATTTCGCCAAATTCCCATAGGCTTCCATTGTAAACCAATCGGGATTACTTGCTTACAGAAAATGAACAAATTGAGATATTTTATTGCACCAAAAACTAATATTATCTTAAGGGTTATATTAATTATATTTAAGGGAATGCAAGTATAAATTATGAATAAAAGTAACATGATACAATGCTTAGCATTCTATCCCAAACATAAATTTTATGAGTGCCGCAGGTCAAAGGAATTAGATTTTAAACTTTTATCCAATTACAGTAAATTTTGACTTTCGTGATTTTTTAACATTTTGTGATTTTTAATTAGATTTCTACGTTTCTTCGCGATCTGCTGCAATTTTTTGACATTCCATTTTTGGCCTATAATACTAAAGTAATTTCTGCCCTCATTTCAATAAAGTTTATTCGAATTTCGTATAGCAAGTTTCGTATTTTTCGGGAAATTTGTATGTGATTTTTAGTGTATTTTAGCGATTTCCTACCATTTTTTCACTTTAGTTAAAGGAATCAATTTTCAATCTTCGAACACAATATATAATTTTTTTTTCTCTTTTCGAAATTTGTGCAGCAATTTAAAATTTTTCGCGATATCTTATTGTGCTTTTCAGAGTTTTTTCGCAATTCGAACTGTTTTCTGACGTACCCGGGCAACACCGGGCAAGTTATCTAGTAATTATATAAACAGGTAGCATCTACATGGTGTGTTCACAAAATTTCAAGACTGGTCTGAGAATACAAAATTTATTAACATTTTTTGTACAGCGAACTAAAATTCTTTGAAATATGACACTTGGGCATGAACACACCGCCATGGTTCATAGGCTCCCTGAAGGTCTTTTCAAGCAAGGCTGTTAACACTAGAACTACCAAGACCGTCATTTTGACGGTTTTCATATTTCATGCTTAAATTTTTATATAACTGATGTACTGTTCTAAAATTTTATGATACGACTTTTAATGAAATATAAGGATAGTTAAATACTCCTATTCAGTTTCAACTCACCCACTTTAATTTCCATAATCAGTATAACCTATACCTATTTATACCAAGACCCGTCAAAATGACGGCTTTGGCAATTTCGAAGTTGAATGATCCAAAGTGTTCGGCAGCCGTTATAACGGGATCCAATTTGCTCCGATTACGATTCAGTTTAGAACTGAACGTTCTGACTGGTAAATGTAATCAGTACGCAATCATTATCTGTTGTACTTCTAACGCGATAAAGTTCTTGATGAAAAGTGCATTCTGTGCAAAGTGTAATCTGTAAAAAGTCCAATCTGGGAAAATAGTATTGTAGGAAGGCTAATTGCTTTCATGCATAGCTTGATTTCCAACAGCCGATGTGATTCACTAATAGAGGCATCCTACAAACCGTCGGAATACCAGAAGGCGTGGCATAAAAGTAAGAGAGAGAAAGGAAGTAAAAACTGAAATGTAGTGAGAAACGACTAGGTACATGTTGCTTGTCCGCGAGTGTGAGATGTGATGGAATGTGTGTGTTCGAAGAATGTCTTCTTAGGACATGGCAAAATATGTGAGCTTTAAAATTTATTTTTTGTAAATTCTAGGCAACAATGAAACGATTTCCAGTAATCAAAAAAATTATTCGAGGAATTCAAAGAACTCACTAGTATAAATGAAGGCTGATCGGACACTAATTCAAGTAATAATAATTTGGACATATCTTGCGTGGAAAATAAAACTGAATTTTCAGATTCTGAAGAAGCTGAAGATGAAATTGAAGTACGAGATATTGAAGAAAGTGAAGAAGATAAAATTGAAGTACGAGATATTGAAGAAAGTGAAGAAAATGAATATGAAAGTGAAGATTCAGGAAGTGAAGATGAAATTCCCCAAAAGATCCACAGACCCAGAAAGCGATTGCGAATATGTTCAGATACTCAATCAGATAGCCAAACAGAAACCGGAAAAAGATAGAAGAAAGATATTGCTCTCGACGGTACTGAATGGGAAGAATTAGGCAATGGTTCTGTTGGTAGACTCCCATCACATACTATATTCAAGGCTAGTTCAGGCCCAACTGGTTATGCGAAGCGAAACATTATGCTCGGTAATGTTAGCAGTGCATTTAGACTCATAATTGATAATCGAATGATGAATCACATAAAAAACTTGCAGTGAGCTCGAGGCTAGAAATGTTTTACAGAAAGACGATTGGAAAATTACTATTGAATATGCGTTTGTAACTATTTTGTATGCCCGAGAAGCCTACGAAGCGAGAAATTTGAAATGATCATATTTGTGGTCAGAAAAATGGGGACTTTCTTTCTTTCACAAAACAATGTGTAGAAACAGACTTTCAGAAATTATGAGATTCAGTCGTTTCGACAAAAATAGCAAGAGGAGAGTTTGCTTGAGAACTGACAAATTAGTATTAGCTTCCGAAATGTGGAAGTCCTTTATTGATAGCAGCCAAACTTGTTACAAACCAGATCAGAATACAAGAGTAGATGAACAACTTTATCCCACAAAGGCAAGATGCAGATTTCTGCAATATATGCCCAACAAACCGGACAAATTCGGAATTAAGTTTTGGTTAGCTGTAGACGTGTGAAGTAAATATCTTATAAATGGCTTTCCCTATTTACGCAAAGATGAACTTAGACCATCAGCAGTACCTTTGAATGAATTTGTAGTTTTGAATCTTGTAAAAAACTATGTAAATTGTGGGAGATACATTTATATAACATTTATTACATAACAACACGGATTTACATAACGGATTTACATAACAACGGATATTTTTTGTGCAAGTATACAACTCGCAAAGAAGCTACTGGCCAAAAAAACAAGTGTTGTTGGAACTATGCGAGCTAATAAAAGTGAATTGCCGAAAATAGCTAAAGTTAGAAAAGGTAACATGGCTCTTTTCTCCACAAAACTCTACAAATCAAATGATATTGTTCAAACAATTTACAAATGTAAGCCTCGTAAAAAAGTACTACTTCTTAGATCAAAACATAAATTCGTAAAAATTGCTTCTAATCGAAAAAAAATTCCTGCAACTGTGTCGTTTTACAATGATACTAAGTTTGGAGTAGATGAAGTTGACCAAATCGTCCTCAAATATAGCATAAAAGCAGAGTCACGTAGATGGCCTTTGCAGGTATTTTACAATATTTTGGACTTGACAGCAATCAATGCGTGTATTTTATATAAAGAGACTTGTGATGAAAATATAACTAGAAAATAATTTTTATTTCAATTATCCAGTGAATATAGGTGCTGCAGAAAAGAAGCTTTCTCCCAAAAACAAGAACGGAAAGCAATGGATTGTACTCCAGAAAACACAAAAATAATTCTTATGAACACAAATTTTGCCAAATTCGATTGTGCCACAAAAAACAGAGCGATTTATACTTGCAATGTATGCAACAAATATGTTTGTGGCAAGTGTTCATCTAAAATGACATGTAAAATATGTGCCTCATAGTTATTTCATACATATAAATGCGCTATACTATAAATGCAAATATAAACTGTTTTTGTTTGATTTTTTATTAGTAATTAATTAATTATTATATTAAATATTTTTTTTGTTAAATTATGTTATTTTATTTGCATTAACTAAGTGGCAAGTGATCACCTAAGATAACATGTACTTGTAAATTATATGAATCATAGTTATTCCATACATATCAAATGTGCTATACTATAAATGCAAATAGAAACTGTTTTTGTTTGTTTTTTTTAATTAATAATTAATGAATTATTATATTAAATGTTGTTTTTGTTAAATTATATTCTTTTATTTACATTAACTATGTTAAAAGTTACAATGAAAGCCATGATAAGAAATCCGTTAATTTGACGGGTGCGGTAAAACTAGGTATATACTTAACATCGGTAGTTCTAGTGTTAAGGGACATCGTCTAAATTGCTTGTATCGCTGGAATCGTGTCGAATCGCTTCTCTTTCAGGTCTTTCTTGATACAAGGGGCCAATAAATGGTCGCTGGGAGCGAGTTCGGGTCTGTAGGGGGCTCAGTCCTTCAAATGGTGGAGCACTCTAGCGTAAAACTGACCTAATGCGACGCGTCCGCCCAGATATCAGAGACGATTGGATTGTTCACCACGACAATGCATCCTCGCACACGTCGCTTGCCGCCGCCGATGTTTTGGCTAAAATTAACGTGGCAATACTCTCGCAAACCCCTACAGCCCCAAATCAAGAAATACCTGAAAGGGAAGCGATTCGACACAATCCTAGCCATCCAGGCAGCTCGACGAGGGCCTTTAACAGTCTTGTGCGCGAAGACTTCCAGGGAGTCTATGAACAATGGATAAAACGCTGGCAGAGGTGTATTGAGGCCCAAGGGTCATATTTCCAAAAATTTTAGTTCGCTGTACAAAAATATTTAATAAATTTTGTATTATCAGACCAGTCTTGAAACTTTGTGAACACATCCTGTATAGTTGTTGTTCGGTCCGTCTGTCCGTCTACCTGTCTTTCTCTCCGTCCGTCCGCATATAACAGAGCAAAAACAACCCAACTAAATGGTTTTGAAATTTTAAATATATAATTCTTGCAAACTTTTGTCGAGTCATTTCAATTTCTATGAAAAGCGGATGTATAGTTCAAGTACAGGGACAGCCAATGGTAAAAAAATATTTCAAGTGTATTTTAATGATGTTACAGCTTTTCGAACAGAATGAAGTTGATATGCACTTTTGAAGTGCATTAAAATATACATTCGGTACACTATGCGGTGCAAGAAATGTTTACAAAACTAGCTATACTACGAACACACCTCATTTGCCACGTTTGACGTGCGATTTCCAACTTGTTTAATTTGACAAAATTTACCATGTTAATTTTAACAATATCGACGTGCAACTGATTAAATGAAAGAAAAATAACAAACATTTGTATGAAAATGAACTCAGTGTTGCCGTCTGTTGAGAATTCTGTGATCAATTTATATTAACTGCTGTGTTCGAAAATAGGAGCAATAAATAAAATAGTGTTTTAAAGCTTATTGTGTAAGCAACATTGATTTTTGGGTACGTTGCCGATCTGCAACACGATGATACTGTTGGTAGATGTTACAAAATGAATCTTCAAATGAAGATGATAAAATAAATCTTACTCATCAATTACTTTCATCTATCAACATGATTAATAAAAAGCAATTATGAAAGAACTCATTATTCTAAACAAGGAAGCTTACAATCGTAAGTGAAACATTTAATATAAACAAATAATCACATATCCAAGTGATTATAATATTTGCACATTCAATAAACTGAACTATTTTTATTGAATATAATATGAATAATATAATAAATTAAGTTTTAATATGAATAGTGTATATTATATGTTTTTGATACTTTACTTGTACTCCAGACTCTCAATAATAGAGATGCAGCAATAATATGCTGCAAGTGTATTCTTCATCTAATAAAATTGTTTTCTTTTCAAAGTTCAGAAATCCCAACATATGTACATAAAGTACGTTATCAAATGATATGTGCTCAAAAAACAGTTTTCCTCAGTGTAAAGTAATAAGAAATATTTTTCTTTGCGAATTACCGAATGATGTTTTACAAATCAGAGATGGACAAATTTCTAATTCCAATCATCTGCAATGTAATTACAGTTTAATTGTATGTAATTAATTATAGTTAAAATTACATGCTGTAAAAAATTCTTACAGCACTGTAACCAGAACAGCCTCCATCTCATTATTTGACAAAATTTCTGTGTTTGAATATGTGTAACTATAATCAATTACATGCAATTTATCTGTAATTACACTGCGGATAATTGAGATTACAGATTTGTTCAACTCTGTGCCAGATAAAGTTGGATATATCGCATAAATACAAGGTAAGCCAACTTTTACTTACCTATATTTTTACTGCTGACAAATAAATTAAAAAATAAACTCTGAGGATTCACGATCTTACGCAAATATGTTGCTGGATAAGTTCAAATACATCCAACAGATACAAAGGGGTAAGGCGGTTCTAAAATTCCCTGCTCAACAACCCAAAACTTTGACATATTTCTGAATCATTTTTTATAAAATTGATGGGTCTTACTATTGAAGCGATTAGAAATTGAAATGAGTTTTTCATTTTTCTTTATAAATAATTTACTTATGGAGTTACAAGCAATTGTGGTAACGTGACGACTGGTTTTTCTCCTTTCGGGCGGTGTCACGTCGAAAATTTGATCCAAAACACCCACTTCGACAATATTTTATGAAAGATGTTTTGCCTTTACCAAACAAATGGAAAAATGCCTTCGATAATATAGTTTCTGAATAACCTGCCAATCTCATTCGTTTCCGAGCAAGAATGAATTTAAAAATATGCCATAAAGTAGCCGCTTTGGATTTGAAAATAGTCTTAAATAACCCATACTTGTATTTTAAATTTATTTATAAGCAATTATGTATAACATTTATTTAGAATTAATAGCCTTTTAAATTTTAGAAGAAGTACGAACAAAAAAAATACCGCAAGTTCCTCGAGAAGCATCAAAAAGAAATTTCCCTTGTTGTGATTTATAGACTCAAGAATACGAAAATCAGATTTCATACCTATAATATTATTTTTAAATAATTAAATTTTTCTAGATCTAATTTTAATAGATTTGCCTTTTTGTATTTGTCAAAATATATTCAATAAAATAAATATTCCATCTAATAAATGAATTTTCTATAAACAATTACGTATAATACTCATTCAGATTTAACAGCATTTTAAATTTTGGAAGTAGTACGAAAAGGAGGACAAAAATAAATGCCGTGAGTTTTCAAGTAGAATCAAAAACCACTTTCTCTTAGAAATATTTCCTGATTATTGTGATTTATGGACTGAAGAATAGGGTGGATCGAAAAATATACGAAAAAATGTTTTTTTCGAAATTACTTTTGGCGTGGGCTGCAAAGGCTGCCTTTTATGAATTCAAGTTTACACCTACATTTTTATTGAAATCCATTCATATCTTCCGGTGCCCCAAGCGCCCAAATATAGTTAAGAATTTAAATTCTTAAGAAAAATTATATATATATTTTTTAAAATTACTTTTTTAATTAATTTTGGCGCGGTGTGCAAAAGTTTTCTTTTATGTATATTAGTTTACATGTTTTTTTTTAAATGAAATCCATTCATATCTTCCGATGCCCCAAGCGCCCCCAAAATAGTTTAAAAATGACCTTTTATGAAAATTTATAATTTAATTTAATTAATTTAATTTATTTATTTATTTATGTTAAATTCCATTTACCGCCTGGTGAGACAGTTGTGCATTGGGTATACTACATAACTGTGTAATTTACATAATTCTTTACCTAAATACCTTCATATCTTCCGGTGTCCCATGTTAAACATTGTAATTTTTAAGAAAATGCAATTAAAAATTTTTAATTTGCGAAAATTGTTTACACATCTGGAAATGTGTTTAATTTATAAAGAATATACTTATAAATAATAATAATTTTATAATAATACATGCAGTATAAATTTAAAAATAAAACCACTAAATCATACAAGTTATTAAAATTGAAGTTACGTACAATTTTTTTTTTTTGAAGATTTACATTTTTCTGAAGTTTGTAATGATATATGATGTTAAAATGTTTGATATGATTTCTTGATGTTATTCTATTCAATATGAAATCTTGTCTCTTTTCTTGTCCAGATACGCTTTCTAATGCCTCAGGCACTAGGCGAATGCATCTTTCAATAGCGTGGGTATGGAATGGATATTTTGACTATTCCTCCATTTTCCCTACTTTTACCATGGCCTCAATTTATTCGCAAGGCACATTCGTGAAAAGAGGTGGTTCAAAACGTCCAACTAGTTGCCAGTTAATAACTCCATAATAATCCTTTGCTTTGAAGTGTATTTTTGGTACTTAAAAATCCTTATTTCTGGTGTTCCTATATTTTCATTTATAGCACAAAATAGCTTTTGTATCGCTGAAGAGCTGATATTCTCTCTGTTATTTGAGAGCATTGCCAATATCAAATTTTCAGGATTACAAAAGAAGCTATATCTTTGAAAAACAGCGTCTACTATCTTTCTTAGATTGGGTTCAAAATATCTAGAAAACGTGATAAGTTTACAAATATGCCGCGTTCCTTTTGTTATAAAAGGCTTTGATTTGATATGGAAACATACAGGGACATATACCTCCATAATATATGTTGAATTAATAATGAGATTCTCAAATATATTTTCTGTGCCCACACACAACCTTAAAATTCAACCTGCAGTTAGTTATCAGCCATCTTGAGTGAACAACTGGACCAGGTTTTTTTAATGCCAGGTCGGAACCACATTCATTATGCGATATTTCTCTGCAAATATCATATAAATATTGCTGATCATTGCTGAGAACTATTCTATCTAAGTTATATTACATATTCTTCGCACTTATCGAAGAGAAGGAAACTACAGGTAGCTCCTCGCAGGTTTTGATTGCTGTACCAATCGACCCATAAAAGGCTGTAGAACCAATTGTTGCATCATGTAAAGAATTTAGTAAATGTCGTAAAGGCAACTCATTTGTATGAAGCAAATAAATGGCTACTGTAAGAGTCTATTGAGTTCAGCTCTATTAGGCAAATAACTCATCCTTCGTACCCAATATTTACATTTGTTTCTTCGCATCCGATTTCTGTAAGTCCATATAATTCTATGTTATTTGATAAAAATAATTGTATTATTGCTTCTTTTATAGCTTTAGCTTCTCCTGTTACAACTGAAATATGTCCAATATACTGAGAGAAAGGTTCCATTACAACAATATAATGTTCCTCTTTTGTGGTTTTTGTGTAGAACTTCGTGCCCTTCATCACTTGCACTTTTGTGTGGCCTTTTCTGTATATTATAAAAAAATAATTTTATACATTTAATAATAAACGATAAACAATTTTTCATTTTTTTTATAGAGAATATTTTTACGCTATACCAATGATTCTTTAACTCTTAATTTTACTTATATTTTTTAGTTCAAAATTTGCATTAAAAATCGAATTTCGGCAAATATTTAAGTGTCTTGGGACACCGGAAGAAATTTATCAAATTTGAAATTTTTGCATGTATGCTAATATGCTTAAAAGACAACTTTCGCACCCCGCGCCAAAAGTAGTAATATGTATATATATATATATATATATATATATATATATATATATATAACTTTTCATAAAAATTTCAATTTTTACCTACATTTGGGTCACTTTGTAAACCGGTAGATATGAATGGATTTCAATAAAAAAAATTCTTTAAACTAACATACATAAAAAACAACTTTCACCCCGTGCGTCAGAAGTCATAAAAAAATATACATTTTCATAAAAATTTCAATTTTTATCTATTTTTGGGGCGCTTGGAGCACCGGAAGATATAAATGGATTTTAATTAAAAAACACATGTAAACTAGTATACATAAAAGGTAACTATTGCACCCCGCGCCGATTCGATTATCCACATTTCTATTTTTCGATCCACCCTACTGAAGAATGCGAAAAACAGATTTCATACCGATAATTTTATTTTGAAATAAAAATATTTATCTAGATCTAATTTTATTAGATTTAACGTCTTGTATTTGTCAAAATATATTCATTGAAATAAATATTCCATATAATAAATGATTTTTTTTTTGAAAGAGCTGTGCATTTATTTATGAACTGGGAATGCATTATTATTTAATAATAGAAATATGTGCATTTCAAAATAATTTTCGCATAAAAATGACATACACTATTTTCTTAATGTATTTTTCAGTTTTTTCATGTATATCTGTAAAAAACATAAATATGTTTTATTTTGAAAATATGCAAAGATTTAA